>CM077216.1:28083005-29376755 GCA_039654625.1 Rhinogobio ventralis
TGTATTATCATTTAGTCTGTGTCCATTGCATATCGCGCTGTTTTTACTTCCTTTCTGGCCTAAGCTTTTCCGGGTCAGTACATCTACCTTGGGTTGTTTCGAGTGTAAATGCAGATATCGGATATGGGTCACTTTTAAAAGAAGATGTTAAAAAAGACGTATATATTCAACAAATCAGAATTGGGTGTCAAGACCTGCAGTGTAAATGCGGCCTAAATGTTGCTGTATTTTATTAAAGGGATAGTTCACCCAAAAATGAAAATAAACGCATGATTTACTCACCCTCAAGTTATCCTAGGTGTATATGACATTCTTCTTTCTTCTTTACATTCTTCAGAATTATATTTAAAAAGTCCTGCCTCTTCCAAGCTTTATAATAGCAGTGAATGTTTGTTTTGTTTTTGAAGTCCATAAAAGTGCATCTATCCATCATATAACTGCTCCACACGGCTCCGGGCCTTCGCACACGCTTCTGAGGCCTTCAGAAGCGAAGTGAATGTAGACTAAAGACTTTATATGACTTTATATGAATATAGACTAAAATAACTAGCTTCCGGCAGTCAGAGGAACGCAAGTCGACTTACGGCGAAAAAGTAACCCCTGATGCGATGTACAGGAGCATTGCAAGCTTTGACGCGTCTCGTGGATAGGGCTGGGCAACAAACTCAAGCCCCTCTTCTCATATATCGAAATCCTCCGCCATTTCTCTTTTAAAAAAATTCTCGTTTTAGACTTCGAATTCATGACCAGTGTTTTGTTTTGCTCTATCCTCTGCGCTTGTGTTCGTCAATACGCATGCGTCAAGGGTTCAAGGGTCAAGGGTTACTCTTGCGCCGTAAACCGATGCGTACGGCAGTCCACCGGAAGTTAGTTATTTTAGTCTATAAAGTTTTAAATATGGATATTTTTCTTGCACAAACGCATCACTTTGCTTCAGAAGGGCTTTATTATCCCCCCGGAGCCGTGAGGAGCACTTTTATAATGGATAGATGCACTTTTATGGACTTCAAAAACAAAACAAGAAATCACTGCCATTATAAATCTTGGAAGAGGCAGGACTTTTTAAATATAACTTTAATTTTATTCGTCTGAAAGAAGAATGTCATATAAGACATTAATCATGGGATAATTTTCATTTTTGGGTGAACTAACCCTTTAAGTCTTTCCTGCCTAATCTAAGTAATGAAGTTGTGGCAGTAATTGCTTCTTTTGTTTTCGCCCTCTTCCATGTCGATGATAATAATATACACTCACCTAAAGGATTATTAGGAACACCTGTTCAATTTCTCATTAATGCAATTATCTAATCAACCAATCACATGGCAGTTGCTTCAATGCATTTAGGGGTGTGGTCCTGGTCAAGACAATCTCCTGAACTCCAAACTGAATGTCAGAATGGGAAAGAAAGGTGATTTAAGCAATTTTGAGCGTGGCATGGTTGTTGGTGCCAGACGGGCCGGTCTGAGTATTTCACAATCTGCTCAGTTACTGGGATTTTCACGCACAACCATTTCTAGAGTTTACGAAGAATGGTGTGAAAAGGGAAAAACATCCAGTATGCGGCAGTCCTGTGGGCGAAAATGCCTTGTTGATGCTAGAGGTCAGAGGAGAATGGGCCGACTGATTCAAGCTGATAGAAGAGCAACTTTGACTGAAATAACCACTCGTTACAACCGAGGTATGCAGCAAAGCATTTGTGAAGCCACAACACGCACAACCTTGAGGCGGATGGGCTACAACAGCAGAAGACCCCACCGGGTACCACTCATCTCCACTACAAATAGGAAAAAGAGGCTACAATTTGCACGAGCTCACCAAAATTGGACAGTTGAAGACTGGAAAAATGTTGCCTGGTCTGATGAATTCTCGATTTCTGTTGAGACATTCAGATGGTAGAGTCAGAATTTGGCGTAAACAGAATGAGAACATGGATCCATCATGCCTTGTTACCACTGTGCAGGCTGGTGGTGGTGGTGTAATGGTGTGGGGGATGTTTTCTTGGCACACTTTAGGCCCCTTAGTGCCAATTGGGCATCGTTTAAATGCCACGGCCTACCTGAGCATTGTTTCTGACCATGTCCATCCCTTTATGACCACCATGTACCCATCCTCTGATGGCTACTTCCAGCAGGATAATGCACCATGTCACAAAGCTCCAATCATTTCAAATTGGTTTCTTGAACATGACAATGAGTTCACTGTACTAAACCAGATCTCAACCCAATAGAGCATCTTTGGGATGTGGTGGAACGGGAGCTTCGTGCCCTGGATGTGCATCCCACAAATCTCCATCAACTGCAAGATGCTATCCTATCAATATGGGCCAACATTTCTAAAGAATGCTTTCAGCACCTTGTTGAATCAATGCCACATAGAATTAAGGCAGTTCTGAAGGCGAAAGGGGGTCAAACACAGTATCAGTATGGTGTTCCTAATAATCCTTTAGGTGAGTGTATAATAATAATAGCATCTAATAGTAAAAGTTGTTTTGAAGTTTATCACTTTGTTGGAGAACCGATCTTTCAAGCTGCCATCGGTGACGTCACCGGAACCGCTTTGCATTTATTTAATGAATTGCGTCTGTGCTTTTGGCAGATCCAGGGTCAGCCGGTAATGGGGCAGCTGATTCCAGACTGTTATGTGGAGCTGGAGAGGAGAGTTCTGCAGGAGAGGTCACATGTGCCGGCTGATTTCCCGGCGCTCATGCACAGCAGACTACTGGAGATCATACAGGAAACACAGCTGCAGTTAGAGGAGGGAGAGTTACCCCACGCTATCCACTTCCTCAGCGAGGCCGGTGAGAGTTGCTTCACTCCTGAAACTCTTTCTGATATCTTCCTGCTGCTGTTTATGTCCAATATTTAGGTGTTTCCAGGGCCGGCACCACGAAATGAGGGGTCAAGACGAATGTGAAAAGAGATTTCTTTTAACAATGAATATATATTTTATTAATGGTCTATTCTATAAAAAAGAATAGACTACTAATAAAAACCACAATTGCCAAGTGCATTGACTTTCTAGCATTATTATTATTAGATTACTATAGCAACATTTTAGTTCAGGACAGTCTTTCACACAGTCATTGTTTTGTAGCACTTGTAGCTTATAGATAACAGTACAGCCAACATATTCATACTAAAAGTAAAAAAACTTCAATTTTTAAGTGAGTTTTAAGGGACCTTAAGTCATGCAAGTTGGCACAAATAAAATGTATGTAATTATTGCGGTTCAAAGACAGGCTACAGATCCTTTGGATTCACATTAGGAAGATTTCTGTTGCTGCTACAGGGCGGCACTTCACATTACAACCTAACACCAACATCAACCTAACATACATACACTTCTTGTGTTCTGTGAGCTACTGGAGACCCAGGATGAGACGTACTGTACCGCTAAAAGGAGAAAAACTTTGTTGTATTAAATTAAATATTAGTTTAAAAATTAGTTAGTTGTCTTAATTTGTTGTCTTATCAGTTGTTTTAACCTCAGTTGGACCCTTGTCAACTCCCTCAGTATTTAACACCGACAGATGAAGGTTTCTGTTAAAATATTTTTAAAAAAATTGAAAATAAATAAATCTGCAGGAAGTCACAATTACCTAACATTTCTACTATTAAACAGATTTCTTACATATGAAACGTATTTAATCTTAATAAGCAATGCATTACGAAATGTCTGTAATATATCACAACATAACAACTTAAATTATTCTATTTATATGTTAATTCAAACACTCCATCTAGCTTTAAAATGATTCGCAAGAACTCCCCACCCTGGGTCATGTGACCATAAATTATAAAATTCCTTTCATGAAGTGACCATTGCATGTTCCCTTTGCTAACTGACTTGTGGAAGGGCCGATCGTGACGGGATTCAGTTGTTCTCTTTCTTTTGGAAGCGTTCTCATAAAAAAGTCCTGTGCACTAGAGATGCACGGATCAACTCTAACGTCACACAAATCCCCTGTTAAAAAGAAATCATCCACTCTCGACCCACCCGCACCTATGGTTTTCTCTTATTTAGATATTCGAACCCAACCCACACATGATTATTCTGAATGTTAAGCATGATATGAATCATATTACACTGAAGTATGCTGCTTTTAAATGAACATTAATTTAAAGAAAAGGTTATTTTGCAAAATTACATTTCCTTAATAGCCTAAACAAAGGCTTTTCTCCGTCCGGAACCTGCAGTGCTGGAAACACACACACATACTATAAATTCATGTGGCTTCACAGCCGTCACATACCCATCAGTTGATTCGTCCTGGTTAACTACTTCACTGAAACGCTCCCACACTGTACTTTTCTTTCCTTCATTTTGTTTCGTTTTAATTCTCTGAAATTTCTCTCTGTGTTTTGCCTCCATTGCTGCTTAAACAAGCGGCCGTCTGATGCTTTAGACATATTATTTAGTTAATATTTCCATCATTGTGTTGGAAAACACTCCTATCAGAAAAATTTCTGTAAAGCTTTTGTGTATTTTTAGTTGTTTTTTTTTCTTGCGTAGGTTTTTTTCCCCTTGTGTTTTATATGATGACCACTAGGATGTGCTCTAGGCATTGTTTTATTTTATTGCTTTCTCCCTGAAGAGATATGCGTTGTTGTTGAAAACGGAAGTAAAAAAGTGAAGCACGTTCGTTGCATTTTACAGTGAAATGAGAGTTCCGTGTCTTTATTAAAATCAACACATTAACCTCATTCATTCCGTGCACTCGTGGGTCAAAATGACCCGAAGCCCTAAAATTAGACTTTTTTTTTCTTTTTTGGTCCTTATATCATTTCATTTTTATAATATTATTTATATTTTTAAATGCAGTTGTTTTGGGAAGATTTTTTTTATTTTTTTTTTATTTTTTTTTAAATAAAATTATTTACCTTTAAATTCAAAACAACTCACAATTTCATGTAGGCTATAACCCTTTTATTCCGCTCAGAATATCTCACATTAGGTGTCTCTGCCATCCTCGTATGGAAAGATGGCCACTAGATGGCCTTATAGCTCAATATGGAGCAAATGAGCTGTTCTGCTGGGTCCTAAAGTCAGTTCTCGTGTTTATCTCTTCAGAATGCATTCAGATATACATGTAGACTTTATAAAATTATTTTTTGGTTTAATTTTGAGCATTTTTATTTTAGGTTTTTCTATGTATACTGAAGCATTCCTCACGTTCCATTGATTCCTAAGATGGTCAAATTGACCCGCGAGGGACTGATTGTTGTTACTTTTTATCTTGTTACTTTTTTTTTTTATTTCAACCACATAAACCGCTTGGATCCAATAAAAAAATTGTGTATTCGTGGTTCAAGTGCAACAAAAGTCCTAAGGTCTTGGACCACTCCGATGAACACTAAATTAAAAAATAAATAAATAAATAATAATTTCAGGTCAAAATGACCCAAGGGAAGAATGAAGGTTATGATTTATCTCTCCTCCACCTGCGACCCACACACAATTAATTGGAATGTTATTATTTATTACTTGGCCTGTGTGTCCATGATCTACATATCACTACCGTGCAGTGTCAAAATAAAAGTCAGACATATTAGCCAAACAAAACATATATGCCAATGCAATAATTAAAAAATGCCTAATATCGGCCAATATAAGCCTTGGAAATATATCCATTAACCACTATTTTAGATGATTAAAAAAATATGACTTATATTCTGGAAAATATGGTACATTTTCTCGAGATTGGGCTGAAAATATTTAAAATGCTATTTCCATCACCATTGTTTCCCTCACAGAATGTTATCACATTGAACACACAATTAGAGTTACAATGTTGCTGTCACTGGAAGCATCAAGACGGATTAGTGTTTACACTGCAAATTTAAAGGGTAACTCAACCCCTGATCAGAGCCTAGCTCTACCCACTGGCAATATTTGAAAAATGCTGGAAAAGTGGGCAGAGCCCAGCGGAGACAGAGGGGACGAACCGAGGGCGGGGCTGAGCGGGGGGCGTGCATCGGAGACCCGCAGTGACGGACTGATTGACAGCTGTCAGACTCACAAAGATGGAGAGTGACTGGAGTGACGCCTGTAGCTTTGAAGTGGAGGGAGGGGCCAGAGCCTTATCAATTGGAGCCGCTGGCTCAAACTGCGGTCTTAACTCCCGATGCAGACGATGCTAGCGAAGCAGCAGCGCAAGAGAGGATGGGACAACTGACCTAATCTATGAACAGTCAAATCCTTTTACTGAATGCCACTAAAAATAGATCAGATACATGACATGTATTTTTATTCAAATTAACTGAATCAGGACCAATAAGTTCAAACCTAATAGCCTGTTATAAACAGATTTCCTCAAATAAAAGTTAGACTTTATACGCCAGCACCTTACGGTATTGTTGTTCGTTACCACGGCAACCACTTGCGTGTCAAGGTTTGAAAGTGCGTCTCATGTATGAAAAGTATCTGTACACATGACGGGCGGCAAACATAGCGCAAGAAAAGCCTGACGTGTACTGACAACTGCATTATTTAACCGTATTTTCTTCATTAGAATGTTGATAGCAAGTGTCAAGTACATTTCATTCATAATGTTTCTACTTCATGTAACATGAGAGTTCATACTGGAGTGAAGCCGTTCTCATGCGATCAATGCGGGAAAACATTTCTTAGGGCGTGGTGAGCTCGTGCCAGGGGCGTGGGTAGTGAGCCGCTTCGAAGAGCCAACATACGTCACGATGGCAAACAACGTCCAATAGGAAAATTCAACTGCAGTAGCCACCGTTCAACCTTAAGAGGGCAGCACTCAGACGGTTTTACACCATATATTGTAGAATTAAAACACTTTATACCCAAATGTCAAAACATTTACTCGAATCAATGAACAGCACTAATAAAGCCCCAGTCTTGCAGATCATTAACTAAAAAAAGTCGTTTTAGGGTTTAGTTACCCTTTAATGTGTGTTTCAACGTCCAAATGTAGCTTGAGTGATCTGATCACACATTGTTTTACACCTGTATTGAAATGGGATCACTTGCTGGAGTAAACAGGCCGTCTTGTCTGTATTTGTCTCCAGGTGTCCTGCTGCACTTTGATGATCCAGTGCTTCAGCTAAAAGATTTGTACTTCATTAACCCACAATGGCTTTGTGACGTCATCTCACAGGTTATACACTCACACCTTACTCCTCTTTTTGACACACTCACACGTTCACAGCAGTAACGTCTCATCTGTTGTGTTGGTTAACAGACGCTGACACTGAAGAGCAGTGGTCAGTGGGACAGCACTAGAGGAGTGGTGCAGCGCTCCACTGTAGAGACGTTTCTGGACACAAGTCGCTGTTTCCCCAAGAATCATCTGACTCAGTACTTCAAACTACTGGAGAAGTTTCAAATAGCCTTGCCCTTCGGAGATGACCAGTTACTTATACCTAGCAGGTAGCGATAGGACCCTTTTTTTGTATGAAATGTAGAAGTTGTATGGTTTTAATTGTTTGCGTTTGATATGTGCCCAGTCTGTCAGATCACAGGCCGGTGATTGAGCTCCCTCACTGTGAGAATTCAGAGGTGATCATTCGGCTCTATGAGATGCCGTACTTCCCCATGGGATACTGGTCCAGACAGATCAGCCGTCTTTTGGAAGTGTCTGCTTTCCTGCTCCACGGCAGAGGTAACACAACACAAACTCTAGAAGTCAGCATAAAGGATTCCTGTAACTGGTTGAACACTTTGCTAGCCATGGCAAGGTCATAGGTTTGATTCCCAAGGAATACACGCATACTAATATAATGCATAATAATGGTTTAATTGAGATTCAAGTATCTGCCAAATGAACAGGATGTAAGGTGGTTATTTGTGTGTGTTCTGCAGAGAAAGCGTTAAGACCAAACCGTATCTACTGGAGGAAGGGCATCTATCTGAGCTGGTCTGCTGAAGCATACTGTCTGGTGGAGGCCTTGTCTCTAGAAGAGAACTCTGCTAGCTTCATCAAGATCACCGTCCCCTGCTCTCGCAAAGGTAAGACAGAGACATGGTTGTAGGGCTGTCGCTTCCGCTGAGGAAAAGTGAAGCCTCCGGAGGTCCGAATGTGGCGCTGACATTTTGCGCAGATTTGGGACAGAGTCTGCGCAGTAGTGATCTCGGGACCGGAGTCTGCGCAGTAGGGAGCAGGAAGTAGAGGCGCGATATCAAAAGCCCGCCCCCACACTCGCAGATGCAGAACAATTCATTATGTTGGTGTGAAATAAACAGTTATGGAAATGTAGAAATTAAAGCTAAAGCTCCAATCTCCTCCTGAAAATCCCGAAAAAGTCCGTTGGTGCCTCAGTGACTACCTCACTCAGAGAAGCTGTCAATCTCAGCTGTCAATCATGACGTCACACCCCCCGTTTTAATATCATAAAAAACTACTAAAACCAAACTTATTTAAAAAATGAACACTTGAAAATAAATTATTGTGATAAAAACTGCCTAAAATGACAGAAACCAACTTTGGGAAAAAAATTATATGAAGTGTAATTTGATTGTTTAGTTTGTCTCGCGTCCATTAGAATCCACGGAGGGGCGGGGGTTATGAGCTATACTGGGACCAACCACCTGGGGGCGATCGAGGCGTGTAGGCTTCAGTTATTTACAGGAGTGCTGCAGGCTTGGTGGCCACCTGTGTGCATGCTCCGAGACTGGGCGAAACCACATAAGCGAAGTATACTGTGGGCTTCAGATTAGAGATGCACGGATATGCTATTATTTAATCCGCAACCGCATCACAAAACTCATCATCCGTCCGCAATCCATCCGCACCAACGTTTTTTGACCAATTTTCAAAGCCGCACCCGCCCGCCATCCGCTGATTGTTTTAAAGTCTATAGCCGATGCAAGGCGCTGCTGACGCGAGGCTAGAAAGCTCTTGCCTGTTCTAGAAAGGATACTGATCCAATGCAGCAAAGATATTTAAAGGCTAAAGTCCCTACTAGTTATAGCCTATTGGCTATGAATATTGTATCCCCAGAATATCAGCAGTAAACTTCGTCTAAACTTCGCCGAAATAGCCTAAATAAAACACACATCAGCAAACCTGACCTTACCTGAATAGGCTACTGTACAATTTTATCATTGTAATTTGGCACATAATTTCAACATGCTGCTATTTAGCCCACTACTAATTCATGCCTATTGCACTTAATTTTTTTGCAAAAAGAAAGAAAGCTTGAATTAACAAAATAACAAGTCATTAAGATTATAGGCTAATTAACTCTACGCACTGTCATGTCAGGGTGACGACTAGGACGAGCCTGAAGAAATTAAACCGTTCATTTTGACTGCATGGGAAGAGAGCGCGTCTTTTTCAGACGGACAGTGCAATTAATTTTATACCAGCAGGCCTAACAATCATACAAGACACAAACTATGGAGCCTCGATATTAAAGAAACGCAGACTCTATTCGTTCACTGAAATTCGCTGAAAGTCCACCGCACAACAGTGCAACATGCATGTTCACATTTTTAATTGTCCATAACAACCCCAAAACTTGCCTGCTTGCCTTGCACATCTAGCCTGGATGCCAGCTAAACTTAGCCCCGCCCACAACATTTGAGGTCGGGAAGTTCGGTCTGGACTTGATCCGTTGTGGAGCAACTATGCTCGAACCAGAGCTGTTCAGACCAATCAAATTGTCAGGGCGGGCTTTATACTATGATGGACAGATGATCAACAGTAACGTAATCATCCATGTCACTAAAGAGCGCTTGGGTTGAATTCATTCTAATCCTAAACGTTCGTATATGCATTCACCTTTACTATTTCTCTCAAAAATGATGATCGTGTTGGTAAGTAATCCGTGTATCCTAAAATCCTTTTAACAACACCGGCAAAGATCGTTTACACTCATCATCATCTTCTTCTTCTACTTCTTCCAGCGTGCGTGCAGTTGGGTGCATGTGTGTGTGTGTGCGTGTGTGTGTGCGTGTGTGTGTGCGTGTGTGTGTGCGTGTGTGTGCGTGTGTGTGCGTGTGTGTGCGTGTGTGCGTGTGCATGTGTGTGCGTGCGTGCACGTGCGCGAGGTGTACATCGGAAAACACCTTTACTGATATCTCTGACTGATAAAATCACTCACTGCTCTTGAATGAATAAACTGTAGTTTTAATAAGGATTAGTCTATATTCAGTGTATACAGCAGTGTTATTTTACATTTGATTACTTTATTCAGTTTCTGTTGTATGCCATTACTTATCTGAATAACACTGTTAGTACATCTTCCTGAAAACCCTAAAGCACTGTTTATTTCATTTGAATGTATTATTTATTTATTATTTTATTTATTAAAGTGATGGTAATTATGTTGTTATGGTGATATTGGACATGATATTGGTAATGATGATGTCATGGGGGTGATGTGGTGTTGATTATGATGGAAGTGATGTGATGATGATATAATAGTGATTATGATGTTTTTGTTATGGTGATAGCAATGATTGTGGTGGTGGTGATGAGGATAGTGATGGTGATATAATTATGATTTTGATGGAAGTAATAGTGATATGATGGTGTGATGGTAATGATTATAGTGATGATGGCATAATGGGGATGTGATGGCAATGACAATAATGATGTGATGGTGAATTGATGATAATTATATATAAAATTCTACACTTAGTCAAGCAATTCCTTAAATTTAAAGGGATAGTTCACTTTTTTGGGTGAACTATCCCTTTAAATCAAGTCATGTAACTCGAGTCCCCCACCTCTGCTTGGGGCTGATGATAATGGTGGTGTGATGGTCATGGTGATAGTCATGCATTTGATAGGATGATTGTGGTGATTATGAGAGATGATGATTCGATAGTGGTTGATCCGTGTTGGGACTTGTAACTTCAGTTATGTAATCAGATTACTTTTTCAAGTAACTAGTAAAGTAACGTAATACTTTTAAAATTTACAACAAAATATCCAATTTACTTTTTCAAATAAGTAACACAAGTTACTTTATTTTCTGATTTATTGACTGACAGCTCTTTTGTCCCAATGTTGAGAAAAATCATAAGTGCATGTAATCATGTGTGTTAACATGAGGGTTATTATAGGTTTAGAATAAATGTGAGCATGCATTTACTCACTTGCACAAAACAGATTCAGTATTCCTCAAAATGAATAAAATCAGTCATATGCAAATCTCCAATAATTAAATGTTAAATTAAACAAACATGTGTATGCTTTTAATGGCACTTCATTGACCAATGTCTTGCTGCTGACCTTCAATGATTCAGTTAAACCATAAGCAAAAATGACTTTAGATCTTTTGTTGTTATTGGTGAAGTAAGTGTTAAACTTTCTTCTCCTGCACCCTATTCTTCTGTTATCCAGAATGGCAGCAGCTGAAAGGTTTGTTTGAGCGGCGCCCTCTACTGGACACGCGTCAATTATTTAGATTTTGTTGAAAGGGCCTACATTTGCCTAAAAATAGATAGAATATATATATATATATATAATATATAAATATAAATAAATAAAATAAAAAGCCCAACCCAGGTGAGAAAAAGTAACACAAAATGAATGCAACACATTACTTTTCTTAAAAAGTAACTAAGTAATGCAAAATTGTAATGCATTACTTTTCGAAGTAACTTTCCCCAACACTGGTGACGATGGTGTTGATGACGATGACAACAATGATGAAGTCTCTGTCCTATGTAGGTCGTGTGTTGTTTGGGCAGGTGGTGGATCACATTGACTCTTTGCTGGAGGAATGGTTTCCAGGCCTCCTCGCCACTGACGTCCATGGCACTGGGGAGACACTGCTTAAGAAATGGGCTCTGTACAGTTTTAGCGATGGACAAAACTGCCAGAAGATGCTGCTGGAAGATCTACTCTCTAACATCAACGCAGGTCTCTCTCCATTCTGTTCAAATTCTGAAACACAACTATTTTATTAATAACCTGCTGTATAAAAATGGTGCAAAATACCACCTCTGCTGTCCTGACTGGTTGCTTGTCTGTAAGATGGTTTGCTGGTGAACCCAGAGGACCCCAGCTGTACTCTGCCCATCTCTCAGATCTCTCCGGACCTGGTACTGAGCGACCAGCCGTCCAGCACCATGCTGGATCCAGAGCAGCTGGAGATGGAGCTCTCTAAAGAGTATCTGTTGGGTAAGTACATGAATGAACCCATAGCCAGAGACATCTGTTGGACTCATTGTTAATGTCAAGAAAGAAAGTAATGCAAATAGAAACTAAAAATCGTTTTGTTTTTTACTATAGGGGATGGAGGTTTTGGGTCGGTGTATAAAGCTGTGTACAAGAACGAAGAAGTTGCTGTGAAGATTTTTAATAAACATGCATCTGCGCTTTATGTTCATCGGCTGGTACGACAGGTAAGATATGCGAGAGAAAAAGAAACCAAGCAAGTCTTAACTTACACCTGGTTGGGACATTAGTACTAGCATCAGTACATTGTTGGTGTATTTTCTTGAAAATGATTTGTCTCCAGGAACTGGCAGTACTTGGCCGACTGTGTCACCTCAGTCTGGTGGGGCTTTTGGCTGCCGGTTATAATCCGCATATTCTTGTGATGGAACTCGCCCCATGTGGCTCTCTGGACTCGCTGTTTGAGCGTGAAAATGGCAGTCTCAGCCGCAAACTACAGCACAGAATAGCACTGCATGTGGCAGATGGTCTCAGGTGGGTACACTAGCTAGACAACACGCAAAAACCTAGTCACCTTTAAAGAAATGTTCAGGGTTCAATACAAGTTTAGGACAGTATATGTGATACATTTTGTATTCAAACAGATATTTGCACTCTTCCATGATTATCTACCGAGATCTGAAGCCGCACAACGTTTTGTTGTTTAACCTGAAGACGGATGCTGAGGTCATCGCTAAAATCACAGACTACGGCATAGCACAGTACTGCTGCAGTATGGGCGTCCGCAGCTCAGAAGGCACTCCAGGTCCCCCTTACTTTCCCATAATACTCTATGAAACAGTAATTAAACAAACAGAGGATGTTTACTTTCATATATTCTAATCTTGTCTTAAACACTTACAGGTTTTAGAGCCCCGGAGGTCGCCCGAGGTAATGTCATCTATAATGTCCAGGCAGATATATTTTCATTCGGTCTGCTCCTGTATGACCTTTTGACCTACGGCGAGCGGATATCTGATGGGATGAAGTTTCCCAGTGAGTTTGATGAGGTGGCTGTGCAAGGAAAGCTGCCAGGTAACATGCTGAGTCTTTTTGTTTAATTTGATGTTTATACATACACTACTAGGGCTTGGTTGAAAATATAAATTTCTTGATTTCAATCGATTCTCATTTTGATGAAATAATGTTGATTCTTAAATCCCAAAAATCTATATTTTAGTATATACTGTTTTCATTTGATGTGTGAACAAAACTTCACTAAACATTATTGTAGCGCGCCTTCCATCCGATAAATGGCAATAAGCTTTTTGATGTTACTTTTGATATAAAACAAAGTCTCAGCTTTCAGATACTGAAATAAGATGGTTTTATAACTATATTCAAACAATAAATGTGGTTCTGATGCTCTTTAATGTGGCGTGACAGATCGCTATAGTGCCAAGCGCAGCGGCAGCCAAATCATCTCTTCCATTTTTATTACTAGTTACAGCACAAAATAAATATTAATGAACATCAGAAGCTATGTTGAAATATACAGTACAACTTACCGAAATGTATCATTTCTGTTCTTCAATATTTAATGAATTTTTAAATAAATCCATCAGGAAAACAAGTTATGATAGTCACCGTTTAATGAGTGAAATTTGTCAATGCCCAGCCTTTTACACTACCTCTCAAAAGTTTGGGGTGAGCTCTTTGACCTAACCACACCCCCCTCAAATTTTCATGGGAGGACCTATGGAATTGTGTGCCGCCCACACACACACAACATATATGGTAACATGTATGTAAGGACCACGTCTTCGATCACGCCAGAACTAAAAGGAAGACCTGGCTTGGAAATTTCACTCTCAGGAACGGACTCAAGAACTGCACTCTCAGGAACGGTCTCGGGAATTTCACTCACTGGAACGGACTCAGGAATTTCTCTCACTGGAACGGACTCAGGAATTTCTCTCACTGGAACGGATTCGGGAATTTCTCTCACTGAAACAAACTCTGGAATTTCACTCACTGGAACAAACTCTGGAATTTCACTCACTGGAACGTACTCGGGAATTTCACTCACTGGAACGGACTCAGGAATTTCTCTCACTGGAACAGGCTCTGGAATTTCAGTCTCTGGAACAGACTCAGGAATTTCACTCTTGGCTAGTGGCTGGCACGCTGGTCCTCACTCTCACTGATGGTAAAGGGGGAACCATTGCAGACCCAGTCCCCGTACTCCCTAAATGTCCCTCGAGGTCCGTCTCCAGAAACACACAGGCTGGTGTCATCGTAGTGGACGAGATTTTGTAAATCTAGGAACACCTGTGTGTGTGTCCCGAGGTACTGGTTCCCCTGCGAGAGGAGGAGAATTTTCATTGCTGCTAGATCCATATTGAAGGACTTCTTTCACGGGCGGTTGAAAATCAAGTTGAAACAGGATCTAATCGCAGCAGTCTTCAGTTTATTTCAACACTCAGGGTACACAGGTTACAGAACAGGACAACCATCAAAACGCAACATTAACAGACAACTGAAAAGAACCAAACACAGGGCTTAAATACACAGGGCAAACAAAGCAGCTAATTAGATAATTATCATTTTTAATTATCATAGTTATCATTTACTTCTATATATATAGCCTCTATATATAGAGCCTCTTGCAGTATTATCAACACAAGGAAGACATAAGTTTAATTTTATTAACAAAAAGATAGACAAGAGTAATAAACACCTACTTGTCACATGTCTGTCCTGTCTTTTGTAGCACGTGGTGTTTTGTTATTTTGGGCCATGTGCTTGTGTCTCTGTCTGATTCCTCCCCCTTGTTATCTGATTAGTGTTTGATTTGCCCCACCTGTTCTCCCTCATTACCTGCCTTGTTTGTACCCTTTATAATCTCCTTGTGTTTGCAGTCCTGTGCTGGATCGTTGTTTGATGTTGTTTGTTTCCTGTATGTTTCATGTTCCTGCTGCCGCTCCTTGTGTTAAGTTTATTTCAAGTTTGGTTTTCCCCATCGTGGGTGTTTTGTTTGTTTTTGTTTATTTTGTTATTAATAAAACCCCTCCTTCTTCCTGCACTTGAGTCCTCACTCACTTTTCAACCACACCAACCATGACACTACTAAACGAATACCATGAAATTATAAAAAAGTAAAGTGGATTGGATGAGTTGCTCGGCCATGGAAACCCATTCCATGAAGCTCTCTACACACTGTTTTTGAGCTAATCTGAAGGACACTGAAGTTTGGAGGTCTGTAGCTATTGACTCCGCAGAAAGTTGGCGACTTCTGTGCACTGTGACCCTCAGCATGCGTTGACCCCGCTCTGTGATTTTTCGTGGCCAACCATTTCGTGGCTGAGTTGCTGTTGTTCCCAATTGCTTCCACTTTGTTATAATACCACTAACAGTAGAGCGTGGAATATTTAGTAGTGAGGAAATTTCACGAATGGACTTATTGCACAGGTGTCAACCTATCACAGTACCACGCTTGAATTCACTGAGCTCCTGAGAGCGACCCATTCTTTCACAAATGTTTGTAGAAGCGTCTGCATGACTAGTGCTTGATTTATACACCTGTGGCCATGGAAGTGATTGAACACCTGAATTCAATGATTTGGAGGGGTGTCCCAATACTTTTGGCAATATAGTGTATATTGACAATACACACTAATGCCAAGATCTCCGGAAAGAGTTTTGGTAAAGTGATATTTACGTTCCACTTGGACACGCGATGCATCCGGTAATGGTGACATCTTCCACTGATTGTGCTGGGCTGCGTTGCATGGGAAGAAAGGAGCTGGTTCCTGTTTAAACAGCCTTGAAATGCTGAACTTCTGGAGCCCCTAGATGGTCTGGGGCAGAGGGAAGAAGCCTTGAAGGTCTATGTTCTGACGGAGGATCCCTGGAGAGAAGATTCTGGCTGTTGCTGTTTCCCCAAAATTCCCTTCTTTCTGAACTTCCTTGTTTCTCTTTTTATAGATTCAAAGTCTTTTTGCAACAACTTTTTCTTTGTCTCAGACAGAACCTTTTAATCTTTCCTGGGCAGAAGCGATTTGCGAATTAGCACCTTTCTGACAGTATTGTGATTGGCTGTTGTTATCTGAGGTGGCCACAGTATAGCTCCTCCCCCCTCTGGTGTGAGGGTTATTTGCTTAGTTTAAAGTTCACTATTAGAACAGTTCTGTGAACAGATATGGAGAGGATTTGCTCCATTTTGTGTCCATTTTGTATAATAGAAGTATGTATGGAGTCTATGAAAATCTGTAATTTCTTTGGCCCTACTTCTGGTATTAAGATGCATTTTGGTCAATCAGATCATAAGTGGACAACGCTAAATACAGGTGTAAATGGGGTCTAAAATGTTTTGAGCTTGTCCACCTTCGACCACTTCCAGACGTAGTCGAAAACGCATTAGATTGGATTGCTTTTGTAGTGTAAACGCTCGTGGTCAAATGTGTTCGAACAGCCACAAAAGACCTCCTACTCTCCGCCTACTGACCTAACGCAGTAAACATTATGTTAATACCAGGTGTAAACAGGGCCTTTGTCATTTCACCCACATGGCAAAACTTGTTTTTCCTAAGAATCCTTTGGTTTTTACGATCATTCACACTTGTGGATAAGAATGAGGGAGAACAAAGAACTTCCTGTGATTAAGTGGTGGGGGAATGCTAATGTAATATTATTAATATAAAATGTTAATTTGATTGTTAATATATAATAATATTAATAACTCTCTACAATCACTGATATAGATCCAGTTAAAGATTACGGCTGTTCTCCGTGGCCAGGGTTTGAGTCTTTGATGAGAGACTGTTTGAGAGAAAACCCTCAGGACAGACCTACATCTGCTCAGGTCAGACAACTGATTACATCTGAGAAAGAATCACTTCTCAACTCATTATAATGTAAATTTGGTGCAAACATTTGTGTAATTAAGCGTTGCTGTGTATGTTTTAGGTGTTTGGTCGTCTGAATTCTGCAGCGATGCTTTGTTTCATGCAAGAGCTGACACTGATGAGTTTGCCAGGCGAGTGTTTCGCTGTCTCCAGTGCAGGTGGAAGCGCAAACGGAGGTAAAAACACACGTGTGTGGATCGGGGGCGGCAGTAGTAGCCAGAAATTGGGCTGTGTGACATCACCGGATCTGGAGACAGGGGGGATCTTAAGCCAGGTACTAAAGAGCTTTAAAAGACTGTTACACACTAAGTTTTCTGGCTAAATACTATTTTATCTAAACAAATATGATTCTATCATCCTCATTTTAGTGTTCTACAGTACATGTAATAATTATCATAGTTTTCATTTAGATGTCAACCAGTCGTTGGTACACACAATCCTTGAGGAATTAACATTTTTTAAAGGGTTAGTCCACCCAAAAATAAATTGTCATCATTTCCGCATCCTCATGTCATTCAATACTTGTATGTATGACTTTCTTTCTTCTGCAGAAAACAAAAGAAGATATTTTGAAGAATGTTGGTAACCAAACAGTTTTGGTTTGTGTGTGTTTTGTATGGTATTTTTGCCCATACAATGGAAGCCAATGGGAACCATTCTTTAAAATATCTCCAGTCATATTGGTTTTGAACGACATGAGGGTGATAACATGATGATAGAATTTTTATTTTTGGGCGGTCAATCCATTTAACAGTCAAGTTAACAGCGTTCCCACCCTCTTTTAGGAGATTGACAGCAGTCCTATCCTCTGCATGGTGATCATCAGAGCTCCAGGGTCATGCAATGACTGGTTAGTCGCTGGTTCACAGTCGGGTTCACTCTTGATCATGGACACAGGAAACGCAGAGGTTCTGCACTCTCTGAAGAGTGTGAATGACTCTGTGACGTCACTGTACTTTCACACTGACCAGCACAGGTGATTACATCTACATTTCTGAATAAGAAGTGACATGGCTGCTTGAATGAACTTAAGATGAGAGAATGATGTTTCAATTTTTCAGATGCTTAAAGAATTACCTGTTGGTCGGAACAGCAAATGGGACACTAGTCATTTATGAAGATTCAGTCTTGAAGGTATTGCTTTTTTTCATTCATTTATCCTTTTAATAATTACTTTCAATATGTAGAGTATAATACATCTAAATTTACCTTTATCACTAATTGTTTACCATTCAAAAGTTCAAAAGTTTTTTTTTATTTTTTTAAAGAAATTAATACTTTTATTTTGAAAGGATGCATTAAATTGATGAAAAGTGACAGAAAGTCAATATTACAAAAGATTTCTATTTCAAATAAATGTTCTTTTGAATTTTTTATTAATCAAGAATCCTAAAAAAAAATGGTGGGGAAAAAACTGTCCACAAAAATATGATACATCACAACTGTTTTCAACATTTGTAATAATAAGACAAGTTTCTTGAGCAGCACATTTCTGCAGATATTTCAGCAGATTTTGAAGGATCACGTGACACCGAAGACCGGAGTAATGGCTGATGAACATTCAGTTTTGCCATCACAGGAATAAATTATATTTTAAAATATATTAATATTAAACAGTTATTTTAGTTGTAATAATATTTCAAAATATTACAGTTTTTACTGCATTTTTGATCAAATAAATGCAGCCTTGGTGAGCACAAGAGACTTCTTTTAGACAGTACATTTCATTAATTAAAAGGGTGATTGTTTTTTTAGATGAACAATAAATTCTACCCAACAGTCAGTGTAGTCAAGTAGATTAAAAATGTTTAATGTTAAAAATAAAATACAGTAACAATCTCAGGTTTGCCTGTAGGTAAAGAATGGTGGTCCAGTGAAAGCACTCCAGGTTGGTGATGTGAACACTCCGCTGATGTGTATCGGCCCCTCCAGTCATCCTCAGGAGCGCAGAGAGCTGTGGGCGGCCTGTGGCACCAGGGTCATCTTGCTCACAGTGGAATACAACATCTATAGTAGCATAGACACCAAACCCAAACAGCTCCTTCCGTAAGTACCCCCAACCCTCTCAACTACACCTGTGAATGTAACACAATGAGCATTAGGGTCAGTTTTTCTTCTAGTGTAAAACAGCTTAAACTTACCTAGGTAAATATACTGTAAACAGTGCACTACATCACCAAAAGTAGTGAAAAATACCAAAATACCAACAAAAATGGGTGTTACTAATATGTAGAATATGTGCTAATATTGTGGAGTCACCCAGCTTGATGAATACACAATATTACCACAGGTAGGAACAACAGTTAGAGCTGCTTATCTTATGCCCAGATAGAAAAAGCCATTGGTTTTAAGGATTAGGCCCAGTGCTATTGTGTATATTAAAGGGCCTAACACAGAACCATGAGGCACTCCCGGTTGGTTAGCTGAGGGGAATTGCCCTTATGGTAAGACTCATGAAAGAAAAGTGTAGTTCCTGTGATGTCCCAATCAGAGACAGTAGATGGGAGATTCTGTTGATTCACTATCTTAAAAGCAACAGACAAGTTTAGTAATAAATAGGATGGATAAATTGGATATGCCTAATTGTGACAAAAAACTGGTTTCTAGTCATTTTACATGTCAGTTAAGCAGCCCCTTCTATTTAATTTCTTGGTGAATTTCCCCGTTCTTAAAGATGTTGATCTGTTTGTTTAGGCAGCAGGGTCGAGTCAGCAGTGATGCTTGTATATCACGGTTAGCGGTGGACAAACATGTGTATGTGAGTAAAACAAGAAGCCACACTGTGGAGGTCTGGGATAAGAAGACTGGGAGGATGGTGAACCTCATCGACTGCTTGCAACTACTTGAGTGAAGTGGCACACTTTTGACTCCATTTACACCTGCTATTAATACATTTCGGCTGATATGATCACAAGTAATACAATACAAGTAGGGTCCATGTAGTCTCCAAAATGTATTGTGGCTGGCTCACTCACACCACATCCGGAGGTTGTCAGAAACGCATATGTGACCACATTGCATATGTAGTGTAATCTGTAGTGTAATCTAGTCTAATCTGTCAATCAACCATTGTGTTAAAACAAGGAGTTTAAACTACTGCTTTTAGAAAATAACTGTCTATTAAAATTTTTTGGGAAAAACACATGCACAAGACCATCTCAAATTTGCCTCATATCAACATGCACTGACACTGATCATGTGAAGCACATCTGAAATTCAGTTGTTATTTGACTAAAAGGAAATGGCGAGATTTATGGCGAGATGAAAATGTATTGTAAAGCAACACTTTCCCAAATATTTGTACTTTTTTAACAGCAACATCCCTAACCCTTACAATGTATATGTCCACAACAGATTAAGTTCCACCAAAAAGGCCAAAGCCCAGGATGAGGACCAGTCTAGACAAATGGTGCCATCTTTGGTGATTGTTAAAGCTCTGTTGGTCCAGCACAGCGGTACTCTGTGGATTGGGACCAAAACAGGACACGTCCTGTTGGTGGAAGTCTCCAGCTGTCAGCTACTGCAGACCTTCAGCCCTCACTGCGACTCTATACGCTGCATGGGCTCTGTAATGCTAGGTACACTTTCTGTTTCCTGTCTCTCCAGTTACATAGAGAGTATCATAGCATCTCACTAGTTGGTAAATAATTTGGCTTCCCTTGTGAAAAAGAAGTGTACTTGTGATATACTTGAAACATTTTGTATACATTTTTTATACAATATTTTTTTTATAAAAAAAGGCTGTATTTGCAGACAATAATATTAATGAAATAAAACACCACCCAAAAATGGGTGACAAAATGTAAAAAATTCTGTCATAATTTACTCACCATCATGTCGTTCCAAACCTTTCGTTCATCTTCGGAACACAAATGAAGATCTTTTTGATAAAATCTGAGAGCTTTCTGTCCCTCCATTGACAGCTACGCAACTACCACTTTGACGCTTCAGAAAGTTCAAGTTTGATGCTTCAAAAAACTCACACATCAGTTGTGGTAAACAGAAGCTCAAACATGTTTGCTTGACGTGCAAAAACCAATGAGGTTCATTCTCGTGTTATGCAGCACGTTTGAGCTTCAGCAAGAACCAATGAGGTTCATTCTCATTTTACGCATCACGTTTGAGCTTCAGCGAGAACCAATGAGGTTCATTCTGGTGTTACGCAGCACGTTTGAGCTTCAGCAAGAACCAATGAGGTTCAATCTCGTGTTACACAGCACGTTTGAGCTTCAGCAAGAACCAATGAGGTTCATTCTCGTGTTACGCAGCACGTTTGAGCTTCAGCAAGAACCAATGAGGTTCATTCTCGTGTTACGCAGCACGTTTGAGCTTCAGCAAGAACCAATGAGGTTCATTCTCATGTTACGCAGCACGTTTGAGCTTCAGCAAGAACCAATGAGGTTCAATCTCGTGTTACACAGCACGTTTGAGCTTCAGCAAGAACCAATGAGGTTCATTCTCGTGTTACGCAGCACGTTTGAGCTTCAGCAAGAACCAATGAGGTTCATTCTCGTTTTACGCATCACATTTGAGCTTCAGCAAGAACCAATGAGGTTCATTCTCGTGTTACACAGCACGTTTGAGCTTCAGCAAGAACCAATGAGGTTCATTCTCGTTTTACGCATCACATTTGAGCTTCAGCGAGAACCAATGAGGTTCATTCTCGTGTTATGCAGCACGTTTGAGCTTCAACGAGAACCAATGAGGTTCATTCTCGTTTTACGTAGCACATTTGAGCTTCAGCAAGAACCAATGAGGTTCATTCTCGTGTTACACAGAACATTTGAGCTTCAGCGAGAACCAATGAGGTTCATTCTCGTGTTACGCAGCACGTTTGAGCTTCAGCAAGAACCAATGAGGTTCATTCTCGTGTTATGCAGCACGTTTGAGCTTCAGCAAGAACCAATGAGGTTCATTCTCGTTTTACGTAGCACATTTGAGCTTCAGCGAGAACTAATGAGGTTCATTCTCGTGTTACGCAGCACGTTTGAGCTTCCACAAGAACCAATGAGGTTCATTCTGGTGTTACGCGGCACGTTTGAGCTTCCGCAAGAACCAATGAGGTTCATTCTGATGTTACGCAGCACGTTTGAGCTTCCGCAAGAACCAATGAGGTTTATTCTCATGTTACGCAGCACGTTTGAGCTTCAGTGAGAACCAATGAGATTCATTCTCGTTTTACGTAGCACATTTGAGCTTCAGCGAGAACCAATGAGGTTCATTCTTGTGTTACGCAGCACATTTGAGCTTCAGCGAGAACCAATGAGGTTCATTCTCATGTTACGCAGCACGTTTGAGCTTCCGCAAGAACCAATGAGGTTCATTCTGGTGTTACGCAGCACATTTGAGCTTCCGCAAGAACCAATGAGGTTCATTCTGGTGTTACGCAGCACGTTTGAGCTTCCGCAAGAACCAATGAGGTTCATTCTCATGTTACGCAGCACGTTTGAGCTTCAGTGAGAACCAATGAGGTTCATTCTCGTTTTACGTAGCACATTTGAGCTTCAGCGAGAACCAATGAGGTTCATTCTCGTGTTACGCAGCACGTTTGAGCTTCCACAAGAACCAATGAGGTTCATTCTGGTGTTACGCAGCAAGTTTGAGCTTCAGCAAGAACCAATGAGGTTCATTCTGGTGTTACGCAGCACGTTTGAGCTTCAGCGAGAACCAATGAGGCTCATTCTCGTGTTACGCAGCACGTTTGAGCTTCCACAAGAACCAATGAGGTTCATTCTGGTGTTACGCATCACGTTTGAGCTTCAGCAAGAACCAATGAGGTTCATTCTGGTGTTACGCAGCACGTTTGAGCTTCAGTGAGAACCAATGAGGCTCATTCTGGTGTTACGCAGCACGTTTGAGCTTCCACAAGAACCAATGAGGTTCATTCTGGTGTTACGCAGCACGTTTAAGCTTCAGCGAGAACCAATGAGGTTCATTCTCGTGTTACGCAGCACGTTTGAGCTTCCACAAGAACCAATGAGGTTCATTCTCGTGTTACGCAGGACGTTTGAGCTTCCGTAAGATGTTTGTTCTTGTGCGTCAAGAAAATTCAGTTGAGCTTCTGTTTATGTTCACTGATCAATGTTTAAATGTGAATAAAAGACTAAATTAAATCTCTTCATCATATAAGGCGATTGAGTCTCTTCAGAAAATTTTGACTAAACTGCTCAAATATATATGGATTAGTTTTACGATCTCTATATGAACTATTTGAAGCGTCAAAGTGGTAGTTGCGTTGCTGTCAATGGAGGGACAGAACTGGCTCAGATTTCATCAAAAAGATAAACAAAAGTCTTGCGGTTTTGGAACGACATGAGGGTGAGTAAATGATGAAAAACTTTCATTTTTGGGTGAACTAACCCTTTAAGTGTACTTAAAAGAGAGTCCACTTGCAAAGACATTAGAAGTAATTATAAAATTATTACATATTAAAAGGCACATAAGTCTTGCACCCCTCCTGGGTCAATAAAGTCAAGTCAAATCACCTTTATTTATATAGGCGCTTTATACAATACAGATTGTTTCAAAGCAGCTTTACAGTGATAACAGGAAAATTATGCATTTTTGGCTTTTGCTTAGCTGAAGTCAAAAGCACACTAAAGTTAATTTAATCGCACTTAATATAAATTAAACTATAATACATTTTAATTTAATTGCAATTAACAAGCAATTACATGTCAGAAAATATTACATTAATTTCACACTTTTTTTTTTGTAATAAGTATGCTA
Source organism: Rhinogobio ventralis (assembly GCA_039654625.1). Classification (NCBI taxonomy): domain Eukaryota; kingdom Metazoa; phylum Chordata; class Actinopteri; order Cypriniformes; family Gobionidae; genus Rhinogobio; species Rhinogobio ventralis. The sequence continues at coordinate 28,106,718 of CM077216.1, forward strand.
ACATGTACTTCTTTTTCACAAGGAATACAGTTTAATATACAGTTTAAAGTTGTATTAACTCAGAATTAATGTCATACATACTTGTTTATGTTCTTGTGCAGACATCCCAAACCGAAAGAATGTTATTCTAGTATTGGGTAGACGACAACGCATGCCCCAAGACCAAATCAAAATGCATATAGGTAAGAACCTTATGAATATGGAATAGTAATTGAGTAATTTTTTTTTATTATTATTTCATTTTCTTTTATTTTTATTCTCTGAAGAATAAAATTAGTTCCCTTCCAGTCGGTCACGTCCACTGACATCAGAACGTCACTGCTGTATTGGGATATTGCATGAGAGCCAAATCACATTCAAGTGTTAACTAAACGAGCCAATGAAGATTGGTGTGTGAGATTTGCATCTCACGCTCCACCCCGCAGCGCGGGTATAAATACGGAAGCAGATACAATGCACATTTACAGTGCTGTTGGTCGCGGTCTCACTGAGAGCAGTTCCTGCTGTTTATTTCTGAGAGAGAGGGGGCCTTCAATGAGTTTTGCTGTTTATACAGCTTGAAAATGTTGCGCCTTCAATGAGTGGATGTTTATTCAGCTAGAGAGTGAGACTGAGTGCACACTGCAGGCTGCACTATAATCCTGCCAGTTGTGCTGCGGCTGTTCCCCAGTGCACCTCAGCACTTTAAAAGAGAGCAACATTTTCCTGTAAGAGCAAACATAGGTGTGACACTGTATCTTTTTAAAGATGTCATTCCACCCGTGTGTTTCTGGATGCAGTCGTTTCCTGGCGCTGGGTGATGGTCACAATCGTTGCCTCACATATTTGGGCATTAGACATGCTGAGGTTGCGTTTGTGGATGAGTCATGTACCTATTGCGGGAAGATGACCATCCCAGAGTTACGTTCGAGACTACAATACCTCCAAAGATGTGGGGTCCCCTCACCTATATCCCGATCTAGTTCCTCTTCTGGGCCAGCTCAGAAGAGGGCTACTTTGGCGTATAGCCAGGGTGACTTGAGGATCACAGTGAGGGCTTCCCCACCGAGGCAATCTCCGTGGGCCCCTCACTCCTCTAACACTTTGCAACCTATGGAGCTTCCAGTGGAGCGCGCCGGTCCTTCCCATGGGGGCTGGTTTTTTCATTCGGGGCTCCGTCCAAAAACTGGATGTCGATTGCTGCATCGGAGGGTGAGCTTCAGTCCTCTATGGATGAAGACTCGGGTGCATTGCCCCCTTCAGGGATGGTAGTGGGCCAGGAGTGCCATCTCTGGCTGAACCTGGCAGTGGAGAAATTTGCCCAACAGAAGCAGAAGCAGACATAGGTGATTAAGCACATCGTGCTCCAGCGGCCAGCTGCTACTTTCACCCTGCCTGCAGCGCCCCCCCACTGCTCATGGTTGAGGGTGCTCTCCTGCATCTGCCTCCGCTCCCGCTAAGCCAAAGCAGCAGCCTCCACCTAGGCAACAGCATGGAGCCGGTTGCAGGCAGGTCGCCCAGCCCGTCCAGGCCCCCACCAAATCAGGTGGCAAACCCAAGAGCAAGTGGCCCTGAGACTGGCGACCCAGAGATGGAGGAAACAGCTCTTCAGGAGATGGTGACTGCACCACTACCTCCCCCGGAGGAGGGCCGGGTGGAGAATCTTTTATTTAATTTTGTTTGTGTTCCGCTGCTGGCCCCACAGCCAGCAATACCCACATTCGACACTGGAAGCAGGATGGGACCTGGGGCGGATCGGGTGGCCTAGGTGGAACAGACTGGTCAGGTGGCTTGGGTGGCACAGGCCTGTGACGGGTCTGTGCAGACAACAGGCCACTGGGCTGGGACACAGACTGGTAATTGGCTTGTGCTGACAGCAGGCCACTGGGCTTGGATACAGACTGGTAGCTGGCTTGTGTTGACAGCAGGCCACTGGGTTGGGATACAGACTGGTCCAGAGCCCTCTCTGGGCTCTGTGCAGGGGACGGAGTCCTCTCTGGGCTCTGTGCAGGGGACGGAGTCCTCTCTGGGGTCTGTGCATGGGATGGAATCCTCTCTGGGCTCTGTGCAGGAGACGGAGTCCTCTCTGGGCTCTGGTCATGGGCTTGAGCCCTTTCTGGACTCTGGTCACAAGCTGGAGCCCTCTCTGGACTCTGGTCATGGGCTGGAGCCATCTCTGGAAGCTGGTCACAGGCTTGAACCATCTCTAGACGCTGGCCACGGGCTGGAGCCATCTCTGGACGTTGGTCAGTGGCTGGAGCCGTCTCTTGGTCAGAGACAGGGGATGTCTTTGGGCTCTGGACGGAGAAAAGGGACGTCACTGGGCTCTGGACGGAGACGGGAGATGTCACTGGGCTTTGGACGGAGACAGGAGACGTCACATGGCTCTGGACGGAGACAGGGGATGTCCCTGGGCTCTGGGCATGGGTTGAAGTCCCAGATGTGGTGGCCATCCCGGCTGAAATCCTCACCGCAAGGAAGCCAACGGCTCGCACAGAGCAAAGCGCCGTGTCCTCCAGCCTCGATGCCAGTCTCCCGTACCTCTGGGTTGCCTTAAAGTCTTCCTCCGCGAAGACCATGGCCCCCGGGATCTCCGACCTGGTGACCCCCGCCACCAATGCTGAGCCGCATAGCTGCAGTGCCAGACCAGCGTAGTCCTCCAATGTCCCGTCAGGTTCCCACCATGGCATCCATGACCGGAGTGGCTCAGCCAGTCCCTTCCAGGAAAAAGATCATCCGGCACTCCTCGCTCAACCTTGTCAGGCGAGCCAACCTGACGAACTCAAGCACAAAGTCCTCTGTGCTGAGCTCTCCCTGGTGGAACCGTGTTAATTCCCCCGCTGGATCCATAATAGGTCAGTCATTCTGTCAGGAAACCAGGAAATACACAGACGGCAGGCAGAGATGAGGATCCAAATGCAGGGGATTTTAATGAAAATAAACAATCAAAAACCAGGAACAAAATAACACTGAGGAAAAACGTTATAACATCAAACATTAACATTAAACAATGACCGACAGAGAACAACTGAAGCACTGGGGTATATATACACAAAGGGAACAAGGTTAACAAGATAACAAGGGGGAGTAGCTAATAGGCAACACCTGGGGAAAACTAATCATGATGAAAAACTACAAAGAACTACGAAATACCATGCTTCGGGACCGCACAGGTAGACAGGTTTGCCGCCCCGGACACGTCACATTGCCAGTTGTTCTACTCCCTGACCGAGGGGACCCTTGGCATGGACGCACTGGCGCACAACTGGCCCCAGGGCCTGCATAATTATGCATTTCCCCCAGTGAGCCTACTTGCAGAGACACTGTGCAAAGTCAAGGAGGACGAGGAGCAGGTCTTGCTAGTTGCCCTCTATTGGCTTCTCATGCTTCTCACAACAGCCCCTCCCTGGCCCATCCCTCTGAGGAAGGACCTGCTTTCTCAGAGACGGGGCACTCTATGGCACCTGCGTCCAGACCTCTGGAATCTCCAGAGACGTTTTATTTTATTATTATATTTTCTTTTTCTGAAGTCCACTTATAATTTTAACTCAAAATTAATACACTCTTCCCTGACCCGGACGATATTTTCACGATATTTTTATCTTAAAAGAACAAGGGCGTTTTGCTTCTATATTATTTGAGATGATTACATGATGAATGTTTCTAACCTGTTGATGTTTCCTGTGTTTGTGATGGCTTCAGCTGAGGATTCAGTGCTGACGGTGTGGAATAGTTCACTTCCTCTCGAGGTCAGAGATCTGATCAGACACTGTGAGCTGCGGGACAAAATCACCAGCAAAATGAGAGAAACACTCCACAACTGAACACCCTCTCTGTCTGCGCATCACTTCCTCTCAATCATCAGCTGAGACACGTGTAACATTAGCGTTTATGACTTTTTAAGGTGCAGCCACTTTAGCAAAATTTCAATGAGAAAGGCCCATTGTCATGAATCACCACTCACACAGAAGTCGCTTTCAAACGAAGCAGATTTGTGTTGGTCAACATGGAGAATTCTCAGAAAAACTTCTGATGTGAAATCTGGGTGGGATGTTTTGTCCTTTACGAAAACTTCAACTGAAATGACTGGATTTCACCTGCGTAATTCCGCCGAGCAACGGTAAATGTGATTGCTCCTTTGTTATGAAAAGGGACCCATGTGGAAAATGCATTTAGCATGAAAAGTTATTTTTTTGCAGTCAAGGGAAACATTTATTTTTGTTGATTTATTTGGATTATATAGAAACTGACATGCAAACACTTCAGTTAGCTTTATTATTTCAGCTTTATTATTTTGTATTTATTTATTCATGAGCCAGAAGAACAAAGGAGACAGCCATACTTTATCAAAAACATCTTGTGACCCTTGCGCAAATTCATTGCGTGTTTTCGCTAGAATACCATAGTTAATACAGTGATTGCTATAAGCAAAAAACAATGGACTAAATACTAGTGGCAACTAGCACCACTGTCATAAACAAGACTTGACCCTCTGATGCTCTTCTGTCGTTTTTGACCAAATGATTTTACTTTTGGTTTTTTTTAGAATTTTTTACTTCATCGAAATGGAATGCAACTTTGTAAAGGTTTACGAAATTACGAAAGACACCAAGTTAATTACAGCGGCAGTAGTGTAGGGGTAAGACACATAGCAGAAAGTTTTGATGCAAATCGACCTGAGGTTCGAATCCGCCTTTTGCCGAACTCGCTCTACTCCCTTTTGCCTTCACATATCAGATCATATTTTTGGGCATTTTTCATAATAATAAACTTAAACTTTTTTGCACTTTAGCAAAAATCTGCCAAGTGTCTTTTAAAAGAGACCAAACTTCAGTCTGTCCTCCAGAGCATTCAAGATTAATGACAGTTTAAGTTGGAAATTTCATTTTCAGGTCTATGCTCAAAATCGTTAACAGGTAATAAATGGATTAAAACTACTGTATAAATATAATTTAGTACCATAAAATCCAGTAAAAATACATAATATTAAATAAAAAACTATCGAGCTAAAACAAAGTACATTCATTTCATAGAAATAAAAAAAATAATAATAAAGTGATCATTTTTGCCCGCCACACGAGAAGCACCAGAGGGTTAAGATTGTGAATTCGCCTTATACTTTTTGAAGGAAATCCCACATTAATGTTAATAATGAAGAATTGCTAATGAAGTAATTTATTAAATCTCTGATCATGTTTACTAATGCATGTGTGAATTGATTTAAAATTAAATTATGATGTAAATTAGAAGACAATTCATTGCTAAATCATAAGCAATCCACTATAAGCTATTACAGTTACACTACACACTTTCTTTAAAATTATAATCACGTTATTTTTAATGACAACGATGAGCCAGTGTTTAAAGATGTTTAGTGTAATAACTTCATGGTTAAGCACAACATGTAACTGGAGAATAAGCCATAGATGAAGAAGATATGATCATATTTGTGTTACATATGTGACCTTTCACTGTTATTTTTTTTGTGTGTGGAAATGCAATTGTTATTGATGATTTCTGTTTGTATGTTGTACACCAAGTATGTTTTTAATAAAGTTTTATCATTTTGTATGATGATGACTTGTTATTTTTCATCATTCATTTCCAATTATTGTAAGAAATATTTTATTATATATATATTACTAGAAATATAATTTATATTAAATACTGTTATTATAAATAAAATAAATAATACAAAATAAAAATGACTAACAATATTTATATCAATTAGATATGGTGTTTAGAAATAAAGAAAAAGCATCAAATTAAAATCAATATTAATAAATATTTAATATAATATTAGGTTATATTAATATATATATATATATATATATATATATATATAATATTGCTAAAATATAATTTATATTAAATACTGTTATTAATATAATAAATATAAAAAAATAAAAATCTTGCCATTTTTTTAAATCAACATTTTAATAAATATTTAATAAAAATATAACAATAGGTTATATTATTATTTTTTATGTATATATATATGTATATACATACACCGATCAGGCATAAAATTATGACCACTGAGAGATGAAGTGAATAACACTGATTATCTCTTCATCACGGCACTTGTTAGTGGGTGGGATATATTAGGCAGCAAGTGAACATTTTGTCCTCAAAGTTGATGTGTTAGAAGCAGGAAAAATGGGCAAGCGTAAGGATTTGAGCGAGTTTGACAAGGGCCAAATTGTGATGGCTAGACGACTGGGTTAGAGCATCTCCAAAACTGCAGCTCTTGTGGGGTGTTCCCGGTCTGCAGTGGTCAGGATCTATCAAAAGTGCTCCAAGGAAGGAACAGTGGAGAACATGGGCGGCCAAGGCTCATTGATGCGTGTGCGTTGCTTACCTGGGGAACACATGGCACCAGGATGCACTATGGGAAGAAGGCAAGCCGGCGGAGGCAGTGTGATGCTTTGGGCAATGTTCTACTGAGAAACCTTGGGTCCTGCCATCCATGTGGATGTTACTTTGACACGTACCACCTACCTAAGCATTGTTGCAGACCATGTACACCCTTTCATGGAAACGGTATTCCCTGGTGCCTGTGGCCTCTTTCAGCAGGATAATGCGCCCTGCCACAAGGTGTTGACTTGGCCTCCAAATTCCCCAGATCTCAATCCAATCGAGCATCTTTAGGATGTGCTGAACAAATATGTCCAGTCCATGGAGGCCCCACCTCGCAACTTACAGGACTTAAAGGATCTGCTGCTAACATCTTAGTGCCAGATACCACAGCACACCTTCAGGGGTCTACGGGGTTGACGGGTCAGGGCTGTTTTGGCAGCAAAAGAGGGACCAACACAATATTAGGATGTTATGTCATAATGTTATGCCTGATCAGTGTATACTATTACTAGAAATATAATTTATATTAAATACTGTTATTATCAATATAATAAATATTAAAATAAAAATGACTAACAATATTTATATCAATTAGATTATGGTGTTTAAAAAAATCAAGAAAAAACTAAATAAAATAGATTTTAATAAATATTTAACACAAATATAACACTGGGTTCTATTATTATTTTATTACTATTAAATATTAATATTAAAAACGTTAAATAGCACAGTAACAAATAATATGGATATGTTTATATATATATATATATATTTTTTTTTTATTAATTTCATTAAAACTGCTGATTACGTGTGGTGCTGTCACGTTGCATCTGTTACCTTTCTCAGCGATGATCGCAATGAACTAATCAGGATTGTTTGTGGTTACAGTAAAAAAAAAAACACTTCACCGATATTTCTAGTGGATTCGCATTTATCAAATAAATAAAAAAAAAATCCTTTAGAAGCGGTTAAACGATGTCACCCTTAAGCGTTAAAATGTTCATAATAATAAGTGACATTGAATGCGTTTCAAACGCGGTTTTATCAGTCATCACGCGCCCCCTGGTGGAAGAACAACGTTATTCCTAATAGGAAACTGGATTAATGGCCCCGCCCCTTCGTGATCACGTGACACAAACAGACCTCTATCTGGCTATGTACGTCACACCGACACACTTCATGACAGCAGAGGTTATATCACACTGATCAACACTAAACTTCATCTAACATCGTTAATGAGCGCAGCGGACTCTGACACTGGCATGAAACCTCTGAAAGCTTTTATTCCGCTCAGATCCTGGTGTTAGATTCGCTCAGTGAGAGAGACTGTATCGGTTTGAGAGGAAACTCAGAGCTCGTGTAAGTATGTCTGCCGTCATTCACAGCAGCGCGTGCGGAGTTGAGTCGCATTACTGCATTCGTCACTATAACTGTCGGTTTGAACTTTACAGCGAAGAAAATATCACTTTCAGGCCTTGTCATGATTAATAATGGTGTCTGGCAGCACTTTGACACTACTTTATTTGTATGTGTGCCAGTATATAAGTAATACTTGTGTTTTTCTCATCAGATCTGCTCTTAAATATGTCCTGTTCATGCAGACCTGCAGCGAGGGTTATTATAAAGTCCGTTCATAAAGGTGAGTGAGCCATCAAAACTCAAAACATACTAATAAATAATAACTGTTAACTGTTACAGTGCATTCATCATTGGCTCTGAAGCCTGACTAGCAGTTTTTAGTTGACAGAATTTTTTTTTGTGTGTGTTGTTATTGACAACCTGGACATGTTTGAAAAAACATGTGTGCAACGTTTCGAGAACGTTATTTTATGGTTGTAAAAATAAAATAATACCAAATACTAACTTTTTTAGGAACTTTCTGTGTTTACTGGGACATAGGTTATGTCAACCCAGTGAGCTGCCTACCTAGCTAGCATTTTTGCTAACATAAAATGGACAGTTTAATATACGAGTCAAAGTATTTTTTCATGTAAACATGTAATTTCATGTAAATAATATTATCATGTAAACAAAAAAAACTAACGTTTTAGGGACATTTTACTTTTGAATGTTTGTTTTAACGTTCAAACTCTTGCTTTAAAGTGTTTTGGGTATTGCAATACTCTTTGTATAATAATTGTAATAATGAATTGTAGCAATGTTAATGTTCAGTTAAAAGCATTTTTCCAGTCATATACACTATCGCATCAAAACATACTAATAAATCTCTGTTACAGTGCATTCATGATTGGCTCTGAAGCCTGACTAACAGTTTTTAGTTCCCAGAATAGTTTTTTATGTGTGTGTGTTATTGACAACCAGGAAAACAACCCTTGTGCAACGTTTGGGGAACGTTATTTTATGGTTGTTAAAAGTATAAACGAAATACAATTTTTTTTAGGAACTTTCTGTGTTTACAGGGACATAGGTTAAGTCAACCCAGTGAGCTGCCTACCTAGCTAGCATTTTTGCTAACATAAAATAGACACTTTAATATACGAGTCAAAGTATTTTTTCATGTAAACATGTAATTTCATGTAAATAATATTATCATGTAAACAAAAAAACTAACGTTTTAGGGACATTTTACTTTTGAATGTTTGTTTTAACATTCAAACTCTTGATTTAAAGTGTTTTGGGTATTGCAATACTCTTTGTATAATAATTGTAATAATGAATTGTAGCAATGTTAATGTTCAGTTAAAAGCATTTTTCCAGTCATATACACTATCGCATCAAAACATACTAATAAATCTCTGTTACAGTGCATTCATGATTGGCTCTGAAGCCTGACTAACAGTTTTTAGTTCCCAGAATAGTTTTTTATGTGTGTGTGTTATTGACAACCAGGAAAACAACCCTTGTGCAACGTTTGGGGAACGTTATTTTATGGTTGTTAAAAGTATAAACGAAATACAATTTTTTTTAGGAACTTTCTGTGTTTACAGGGACATAGGTTAAGTCAACCCAGTGAGCTGCCTACCTAGCTAGCATTTTTGCTAACATAAAATAGACACTTTAATATACGAGTCAAAGTATTTTTGAACATCATGTAAACAAAAAAACGAACGTTTTAGGGACATTTTACTTTTGAACGTTTGTTTAAACATTCAAACTCTTGATTTAAAGTGTTTTGGGTATTGCAATACTCTTTGTATAATAATTGTAATAATTAAGTGTAGTAATGTTAATGTTCAGTTAAAAGCATTTTTCCAGTCATATACACTATCGGATGATGGCATTTTGAGGCATTATTGCGCTCAAATATTCGATTCAAAGTATTTTCGATCATTATCACATTCAAATATTGCACTCAAACATTCAATACAAACATTTGAATAACACTGACATGCTTGAACATTTAAGTATCAGTATGTGCATCATTGGCATTCTTGAAAACTGCTTATAGCCAAGTTTCCATCCATTTTTTGCGCTGTTTTGTTATCGACAAAGTGAATATGCGTAAAAAAAAAAATATTGCACAATCTGCTGTCTCAGGCCTGTTTCCTTCCAGTTGGACTTTTACCGATGAAATGGTGTGCGTAATGACGTCATCCCTAAAAAACACATTGTTGCATAAGTTTTGTTGTATCGCTAAAGAAATCTGCCCTTGAGTCGTTTCCACACATCATTTTGCCTATATCGCCAATTATATCGTATCTTTCGCTTCCCAAATATTAGTAAAATGCAGAGAGTGATGAGACAATTGAAATTCACCAGTTTGCTGTTTACTATTTCCACGAATAACATGCCTATTACTAAATTAGGAAAAATGAGGAAATCAGAAGCATTGTGGGACAGCTGGTCTGACAGGATTGCGTGTCTTTATGTGAAGAAGCCAATGGGTCCTGTATGCAAAATTTTAGTAGGCCTACCCATAAAAAAGATTGGTACAGTAAAAAGTTCAGTCATATAGCAACAATCTTTAACATAAGTCTACGAGTCTACACCCCCACCAGAAAGTGGCAAAGGAGCGACGGCTCGTGTACCACCACATTCAGGCATGAAATCCCTCTCCAGAACATTTTCATTCACCATTCTTTGCTGGTGGAATGATCTTCCCACCTCCATCCGGAAGGCAGAATCACTGACAACATTCAAAAGACAGCTGAAAACTCATCTCTTCCGTGAGCACTTAACCTCATCTTAATATATTCAATTTTTTTCCTCTATTCCCTCCCTACTCTAGCTTGTGCTGCTCTGGGTAATGCCCAAAACGTAGTATTTCAGGCACTCTTTCCGTTTCTTCGCCTCTTCATGACGGATCGCTTCCTCTATTCCTCAGTTGTAAGTCACTTTGGATAAAAGCGTCTGCTAAACGAATAAATGTAAACGTAAGCCTCGAACATGCAGTCAAGCCAGTCACGGTTTGATGTTGCAGAGAACGCATGTACCGAAACATTTTATTTGTGTAGCCTATATTTAACTGTTTTAAATGGTCTATATCTGCCGTCTTAATCCTAAAAGTCTTTCAGAGCTTTTTGGATTCAACCCACTTTATTGTTTGAGATAAAATTATTTTACATATTAATAAATTGTATTTATAAAATTATTTTATTAACGAGTGTGATGTTTGTGATTTTCATTTGTCAAGAAGCAGATCCTTCTCATGAAATCCTGATTTTATGGCATTCATTTTATTTATTCAGATACAGACGTAATGTTGTTTATTTTACCTCCGACAGCCTTCCTTGGTTTGACAGACGCCACATTATTATTTTTGACGAGCTGCAGAGATTTTCAAGGCGCTATATTGTCCTCATCTATTTTGAATCAAAACGTTATTATATATCATTAAATTGTAGGCTCTATATTTTTGTTAACAAGTGTCAGATTTTTTTTACTTTGTTTTTATGACTATTTAGATCAATACTTGATCAAGTAATATTCAGAAACGGGTGCAGCTTTTATTTTTCTGATGAATTTTTATTAGATGAAAAAAACAGACAAAATTACAAAAACAAGGATGAATGATGTTTGAGAGGCAACACGTCTTATTCTTACCAATAGTAATCGAATAATTTAATATACAATTTAATAATATGAATATAATAGATTTAATGCGCATTTATACAGACAAACAGTGCTTTAACGGAGCAACGGCACAGCTGCAAACTAGTTTTTCACAGCATTCGAAGTATCTACATAGAATTTTATACATTAAAGTTAAACGGAAAAAGATTGTGTCAACATTAGCAAAAAATGATCAATAATTGTAATTTCCGTCAGCTATATCGGTAAACATTTTGATGCGCTAAACCTTTTTCTGCTAATAAATCCTTGGATGGAAACCTGGCTAAATATAGTGAAAGGTGTCTAGATAGGCAGTTCTACATTTTGAAACACAGCCAACACAATATAAATGAACAAACAATGTGTTATTATTATTATAATTCATTCATACATACATTAATTACGACTAATGTTTACATCACAGTATTAGTGGTGTTTCTTAAAGGGATAGTTCACCCCAAAATGAAATTCTGTCATCATTTACTCACACTCAAGCTGTTCCAGACCTGTATACATTTCTTTGTTCTGCTGAACACAATGGAAGATATTTAGAAGAATGTTTGTAACCAAACCCCATTGACTTCCATAGTAGGGAAAAAAAAATAGATTATACATATAATTCATACAGGTCTGGAACAACTTGAGGGTGAGTAAATGATGACAGAATATTCATTTTTGGGTGAACTATCCCTTTAAAGGTGCACTATGTAACATTTTTTCAGTAAGGTATCCAAAAACCACTAGGCCAGTGTTATATATTTTGTTCAGTTGAGTACTTACAATATCCCAAATGTTTCCAACTACGTGTGAGGGAGTCGCCTGTCAATTGCATCATATCTGCGTTACCCTCGGTTTTATTTAGCAGAGACGCTTTATTCTCACTGCAGTGTGCAACAAGTGTCATAGCAGCCGCCGAGCGAACACACAGAGTAACGTCATAACATCATTTTCAACACACTCAAATGTATCTAATATGATAAACAGAGCTGCGTTACCTCACACTCATGACCGGATAAGCAGAAATGGCGCCGGTGACTGTGGCATAATAAAAGTCCCGCTGCTCGCGAGGCGTGTGTTGCGCAATCGCTCCAGCGGCCTTGCTCAGCTCCCACAACACTCGGTCCTGCTCTGCTTCATACTACAGTAACGTTAATAATCGCAGCCATGAACATGATTTCTGCCCGAGTCCTATCCCGATTCTTTCCCACCGGCTGTGAGGTGAAGACCACATGTCCCAAGATTCTGCACTCAAACTTGGCGTCATCAAACTACGCCTTTGTTTTGAATAGGCGACCTCTAGTGGATGGAAAAGTTACATAGTGCACCTTTAAATAGGGTCCAATTTGATTGATTTTGTGTTTTCACAGTCGTTTTCACGATTATGTTTTTATGACCTTTGTCCGTGTTTGAGGTGATTATTGTAGTGTCAATAACAAACAAGTACACGATATTACAATGTTGTTTAAAACAGTGGTACTCTGTGTGAAATGAAAATACACTTTAGCATACTTGAACATTTACATCTGATATGGGTTTCAGAATTAGGCGTGGCAAAATGGCTCGATAGCGCCACCTACAACATTTCATCGAAGTGCCCCTCCCGCTACGTTTCACGTACAGGTTTGACACATGTAACAGCCCAATACCTACAAAAAAGTTTCCTGGTACGAAATCTGAAACCCAACAGGAAGTGAGATATTTTGAATGTTCTTTGCAAAATTGTTGCAAATTTTGCCATTTCCAGACATTGTACTTTAACAAACTCCTCCTAGAGATTTAATCAGATCAACATTATATTTGCACCGTCTAATCTAAAGGCCTTTGCGACGTTAAATTGTGAAGATTTTGAGCTTTCCCTGAAGGGCGTGTCCGTGGCGGCCTGACAAATTTTGATGTTTCGCCATGAAACAGGAAGTTGTTGTAACTCGGACATACAATTTCCGATCTGCCCCAAACACATGTTTTATTAGAGTCCGGACCTGAAGACATCTACACGCCAATATTCAGTTACAGTCATAGCGCCACCTGCAGGCAACAGGAAATGCCATGTTTTACACTGTGATGAGTATCCTCATTAAGATTTAACCAGAACAACATCATGTTTGGTCCGTCTAATCTTAAGGCCTTTGTGATGTTAAATTGTGAAGATCTTGAGTTTTCGCTGAAGGGCGTGTCCGTGGCGGCCTGTCAAAGTCTGATGTTTCGCCATGACAGAGGAAGATGTTGTAACTCAGGCATACAATGTCCGATACGCCCCAAACTTCACATGTTTGATAAGAGTCCTGTCCTGAACACATCTACATGCCAATATTAGTTAGTCATAGCGCCACCTGCTGGCAACAGGAAATGGCATGCTTTACACTGTAATTCCCTCCCAGAAACACATTTAAATATGCCATCAAGTCCCAAACATACTAGAAACACATTAAATCAAGCAAAACATGGCTAAATGCTAATGTATGCGTTTTACGCCACAAAACTGGAAGTTGTTGTAACTTAGGCATACAATGTCTTATCTGCACCAAACTTCACATGTTTGATAATAGTCCTGGCCTTAAGACATCTACATGCCAGTATTCGGTTATAGTCAAAGCGCCACCTGCTGGCAGCAGGAAGTGTAGCACATTAAAGTGACTTTGCCATATTTCTCCTATATTTACCCACTTAAATTCATGTCGCCCACTATTCGCTGTTTTCCTCAGGCCACCGGGTGGCGGTGCTCCCAGGTGCGAGGGCCCTTTCATCGCTGCTTGCAGCTTTAATCTTTATATGTAATTTCATATTTACTGTTATTTTCTTTAAATTATGGTTAAGGTATACTGTAACCATGATTTAAAATGTACTTGAAAATAAAACTATTAATTTGACATTGCAAAGAGTACTTTTTAAAAGACTACTTGAGTGTGTAAGGAACACAGTCATGAAAGTGCACTCTCTTCAGTACACTTAAGTGGCCTTGTATTGCATTATTATTATATTATCTGCACGTAAATATACTTTTAAAATTTGAAGTACACTACAAGTGCACATTCAATACAAACAGTGCCGATTCTACACTTCTGGGGTCCCTGAGCAAAACTTTGTGAAGGGGCCCCTGTCATCGCATTCTTAAAATCCAAAATTTCCTTGAACTTAAGTAATAACGACAATGGTTTTCATTATGCAAGGTGCACTGCCAGTTTTCTAAACGGCTAATGGAATTAAAACATCAAGGAAACAAACTTCAAGTTTCAAGTAAAACATGTTAAACTGGCAGTAATAACAATTAAGTAAAATTAAAACCAAATTTTCATTAACAGCATAATAAATGCTTTTTTAATAGTAATGCTCTCTGGCACCATCTAGCTGTCAGAAATATATAACACACAGCCCAATTGACTTTCTGAATGCGATTTACTAAGGAAATTACAGCATGTGTAGCAACTCATAATGTAATAACTGCACATAATGTAATAAGTATTACATTATTATTGTAATAAAATGTTCATTATGTAATTATTTTCTCAAAATGTAATAAAATGTATGGATTTTGTAGGCAGGTTAAGACTGGATTTAAAAGTGTAAAAATTTTTAAATGCACTATAAAAAGATATCAATGCTTTGTTTAATAAAAATAATAATAATAATAATTGCACGAATATTTAAATCTGTTGTGTTTCACAGGTAGTTTAAGACTGTAAGTTTTTTTTAAATGTACTGTAAAGGGATACTAATATTTTTTTGTTTTAAAGCTATTACAATTATGACTATATGACAATGTTTTCGTTTTTGGTGAGTTTATAATGTCATATTTCTCATAATGTAAAAATTATTACATTATGAGCTCAAGATTTTATTATGTTTTGAGAAAATTATTACATTATGAGCATTTTATTACAATAGTAATGTAATACATATTACATTGTCATTTTTACATTATGTGCAGTTATTACATTGTGAGTTGCTACAGCATGATAAATCAAAAATCCATGGTTGTTTTGACCCATGGTTGTTTTTTTAGAGTGAACAAGGCGAAAATACATCAATAGTTCTCTAAATGAGCTCATTTTAGGCTAATGGGCATTGAGTCACACGGCAGCTTGTAATACTGAACAGAAATGTTTATTTCTTATATTAAACCGCATAAGAACATTTGGATTATTGATGTGTGCCAACACAAACCGAAGGTTACATTTCATCATGAGGCATTTCTAACAAAACACGGTGGAGACCTGGGCTGGAGTTATTGGTTTACGCCTTGCTTATGAATGTATTGCTTTGTCAAGACTAAATAAGAAATTAAAATGTTACAAAAATACATACTTTCTTCGTTCTTGGCACTTTTTTTCGTTTTGCAGCCATAGCCACGTCAAGATGCATGTTATTATCTTCCGCACCGCATGAGCGAAACGGATACTGAATAAATATAAATCATTATTACAA
Organism: Rhinogobio ventralis; assembly: GCA_039654625.1. Taxonomy (NCBI): domain Eukaryota; kingdom Metazoa; phylum Chordata; class Actinopteri; order Cypriniformes; family Gobionidae; genus Rhinogobio; species Rhinogobio ventralis. The sequence continues at coordinate 28,122,492 of CM077216.1, forward strand.
ATATTTCCACAGGACTCTGCAAATGTTTAGTAGACACCGCACACATATTTGCATGTTATTCACATTATGGTAAATTACCGTCATGTTTATTTTATGTAGTGATGAGCAAGGGGTGGTTCGGGGGCGCGTAGTTTGTGTATTGGGAGGATCGGCTCTGAATACAATGAAGCGTCTCTTTAACTGTATAACAGGTTAATACCATCAAGTGCAATCCAACTGATTTAGCTGTTTGGTGTTTTCTGTGTGTTGTTGCAGGTTTCTCCTGTTCACGTGTTCAGCTCTTCAGCCTCACCAGACCAGTGTGTGATGAAGCTCATCTACCTCCGTTCCTGCACAACAGAGCGTTTTCACAAACGGCAGTGTGTTTCGCCTCTAAAGAAAGCTCACCCAGAGATGGCGATGGCGGAAAGGTCTTCACTTCATCATTTTTTTGTTACATTTACGTGAATGTTTGTTGGATGTATAACTGATACGGTGGCATTTTGCTGTTCGCAGAAGGGCGTCACTGAGGCGGGTGGAAAGCGGGCGTCGGGCGGTGGGGGAGCAGGGAAAGGTGGCAGTCAGATGAGGTGTCCGAAATGTGGAGATCCTTGTACACATGTGGAGACTTTTGTGTGTAAGTATCTCTCTTTTTTCTATTGACCAGTATTTGATGTGCATTATGTGTTAATAATAACCATAGAAATGAATTACACATAAACATTCAATTGTGCCTTTGCAGTGTTGCCATTTTAAGGTCAGATCAATGACATATTAGAAAAGTCTGTTAAAAGGAAGGAAAATCTAGTTTAAAACATGTTCTTAATAATATCTGTGTGTTGGTTTTTGTCAAATGTTTTAAGAGAAGTTAATGTTGTGTAACTATGAAGTAAAAAGTAATAATATTCCACTTGCACACATACTTTCCTTAAATACATGCAAGTGTACAAATCATACCATGAATTAATAATTCATAAACATGTTGAAATAACATGTTGGTTGCATCATATGATTTTGTTGATCATGACTTTGATTTGGCATGCATTTTTTTTTTTTTTTTTTTTTCAAATGTCAATACGCAGTGAAGTTTTTTTCCTGAAAAGTAATTGCAAAAGACTAGCCCCTTTCACACAGCGGTGTCCTGAATTCTGTGACCGCACACATGATGTAGTGAGGGTATGGTTGGGATTAGGACTGGGATTAGGATTAGCTCAATACAGCACTCTAGGGCCACAGAATTCGGCACAACACTGGTCAATTACTGTACAAATACTAGAACGACTTCTCCGGTAAATACACAAATGTGCTGTTCATACAACAGCATTTTGTCTTTTTACCTGTAAGATACCATTCACGCATCAGCATCAAAACACCGGTAAACTCTGACGTCAATCATCAGAAATGACCTTTAAACGCTAAACCGTTTTCATCATCCACCTGGATGAGGAGAAGTGCTTTAGTTTCATTTTAGTTATTTTTACTTCTGCATGATAGGCGCAAGGCGATGATCACACAGAACGTGGTTTTGCTCTTCAAAACACAAGATGAATTTGTCTAGTGCATTGTAGGGAAATTGCAGTTAAGCCACATAAAGAGACAAGTATGATCAATGATGACTAGGAGTTGTTCAATTCAAGTTGAAGTTCAATCAGTTGACAGAGTTTACTGAAGACAAAGTCTACCATGACCTTTTCGACATGATTGCACAATCATTGGCACGTAGCAGAGCAGCGCAAGATGAGCAATTTAGGTTAAAACGTATATTCATTTTAATTTTTTTAAATGACCGATCGTTTTGCTAGATAAGGCCATATTTCTCATCTGGGATTGCGCAGAGCCTATGAAGCCTTTTGTATGTAAAAATGTAAAATGTCCTGGAAAAACTTGTTGTTGTCCTGGAAAATAATTTTTAAAAAGTTAAAAACAAAGAGTTTATCACTGGCCCAAAACAATTACCGTTGGTTGCAGAAAGTTTTTATCTCACAATTCTAAAAGATGTTCTCGCAATTGCGAGTTTACATAATTGTGATATAAAGTCAGAATTGTGAGATATAAACTCGTGAATATAAAATTGCAAATTCTGACTTTTTTTCTCCGAAATGTGAGATATAAAGTCCAATTCTGAGGGAAAAAATACTTTTGCTAGAAAATCGCAATTTCGAGAAAAAAATCAGAATGGCGAGATAAAAAGTAGCAATTACTTTTTTATTGTTTATTCTTTGGTGGAAACAAGCTTCCTTAGTCATCATGTATGATTAAGAGCTCATATTAAAAACTGATTTTATAGTTAAGTCATGGCAATAAACCGCAAGCCTGTTAAAGACTTAGAGTCTTAGGGCGTGATCCTTGTCTTTTATTCTCGCTGTAGTGAAATTGAAATGTCCTGGGCCCTCATTTATCAACAGATTTGCAAAGATTTGTTTGTAAGAACAGTTTCACACGAAGTGTGGGATCTACCAACTTATACTTATATGTAGAAATTTGTGTAAATATAAGCACACCTCTGAGCATGCTTACGTAGAGAATCTAGTGGTAGAATAGTGACAATACACATAAAAAGCATTTAAGACAGTATGCATTAAGCAATCCACATATGTCCTGTGTTTCCTTTAAATATAAAACACTTTATTATTTTTGTAGTTTTAAACACGATGCGTAATTGGTGTCAAACCCTATAAATGACAGCTGTGACAAATGTTGGATGCAATTATTTCCTTGGCCCCAACCTACGTCCAGTTTCCTTTCCAAAATCCTCAACAAGCCGAAATAAAATGGGGCTTTCATGCTATCAGCAGATTCCCAAACATAATTGGAGCCATAGACTGCACCCACATCGCCAAAAAAGCACCATCAACAAACGTATTTGATGTAAATAGAAAAGGGTTTTATTCTGTTAACATGCAAATCATTTGTGATGCAAATTTGTTGTTGTTAAACGTCATTGCGCGACTCATTCAGTGTTTGTGTTTTGCTCCCTTTGCCATTATTGCGGTGAGGAAAAAACACAATCACGTGATTTTTAAAGGGAAGTGTTGTCACCATATATGGTTAATTGGAGGCATTTCCGAATGTTAATGACAGTGAACGTGAACAAGCATGGTACTTGCGCACATGTGGGATTTATCAACAATAATTGCTTACTCATGTGCGTAAGAACTGTGTGCGCACGTTTGATAAATACAGATTTTCTTGTACTTAAGCACATTCTAAATTTCATTCCTAGGACAAAATATAGAACCTTTTCTACGCGCTGTTGATAAATGAGGGCCCTGGAAAAGTCCTGGAAAATGATCGCTGAAAAAGAGTGGGAACCCTGTCGATCTCTTATCTCTCCGACAGCGAGTGACACACAAACCCGCTTCACTCACTCGTTTTATTTTCTCTGGATGAATATTGTTGCTGTTATAGGGCTTGAATTTCAGCATGGGATCTTGCATATTGCGCATAATTTTACTCATTCACGCATCATTTTTTTAAAACCGCCTCTCAGTACTAAATTGTCTTCTTTTTCGCGCTTAAATAGTCAAATACACACAAAATACACAATAACGTCAAAATGCCAGTCTTGGCGAGTATTCACGTAAACAAAGTCAGTTATGGGAACGTAACGTAAACTTCAGCAAGTTTACACAGAAAAACAATTAAAAGCAGCAGAACATATTGTAAACAGCTTTGACTGAGCTTCATGATTGGCCCAAAGCAGACTTCTCACGCCAGCGCGTTCTGTTACAACTTCTCGTACGGGGAAATTGCCAGAACTGATTTACGGGTATTTTTTAAAAGGTCCTGTTCACACATGATCTCTTAACGGTCGTTTACCGGTCATTTACCAGTAAAGGCTGTATGTGTGAAAGGGGCTAGTAACTAACTTTTTTTCCCTGTCATTGTGATTTCAGGAAATTTGTACCACAGTCATATTTTCAACATTATTCCCACAATAAAATATAAACATTTAGAATTTAAAACCATGTTCATCATAGAATAGATTTAAAATGCAATTCATACATAAAATGTGTTTTAATTAATGAATAGCTAGGACAAAGAATGAGCATCACATCATTGACCTGGACGTTTTGTTAAATTTTTGTACAATATTGAAAACTAATGGTATATATTATGATTATATAATATATGATATTAACTGCTCAAACTATGAATGTACAGATTTCCAAATGGATCCAAGTATTCATGTCTGTGTTAATACATCAACTTAACGTCTTGTATTTACTCCAAACAGCCTCCACACGGTTTGTGAAATGTGAAAAGTGCCATCATTTCTTTGTGGTTCTGTCTGAGACTGACACCAAGAAAGGTTTGAATAAGGAAGCAGAGAGCGCTGAGCATGTTAAATTTGCATTAGCTCAGAAACCCCCTCCGCCTCCTAAAAAGGTATGATTCAAACACACCATACACAGTGTTGTTGTTGTTGTTATTATTATTACATCAACTTAGTTAATCTTTGTGTAATTAGGCCAATGTTTTGAAAGTAAACTTCTCAAAGCCAATCCTGTGACAGCTGTTCTTAGAATTGGAATCTTGGAAATGCAGTAAACAACGCTTCACACAGGCTTCTGTTGTCTCAACGTCTTTAGATTTATGCCTACCTTGACAAATTTGTTGTTGGCCAGTCGTATGCCAAGAAAGTGTTGTCAGTTGCCGTCTATAATCATTACAAACGGATCTACAACAACCTCCCACCAGTGGGCCGACAGCAAGCGGAAACAGAGAAACAGAGTTCCCTCTCTCCCAGAGGTTTGTATTTTATCATGATCTAGTATTTATTCATAAAATCAACATATAAATGCTGTCAAAATTGTTATTCATTGCTCATGATAACTTACTGTTAAATGTTACCACTAATTTTAGTCTTTTGACAGCAGTATGTCAGTGCGGATTTTAAAAAGGTATTTAAAATTCACCTTCACTTAATTCACCCTTAATCAAATTAAAGCCTTAAAAGTAAAGCCAGAACAAAAAGTCTTGAATTCATAAAGTCATGGTATTAAATGTTGCATGCACTGCAACAAATGAGGCGGCTGCCTCCTGGCATCCCTACAAGGGGACACTAAAGACAGAACAAAACAGAACCACACTAGACAGACAGAAGTTCAGGAAACACAGACCACAGGAACACAGAGGGAGGACTAGACTAACAGACACAGAACACTGAGGGAAGGGAGGGAGGTGTGGGAAACCAGGGTGGTGCCAGAGGAACAGACCAATGGAGGTCCTGCCAATCAAAAACCCTGACAGACAGCCAGGGAGGGACCTAAGGGTAATACGGGTGAGGTGCTGATGGATCCAGGGGGGAAATTCAAGATAAAAGGGAGGCAGACACACCATGGAAGGACAGACTGGACACATGCAAGACAGTCACAGCAGGGCCAACAATCTTGCCAGGCTGGTCAGGCTCTGGCAGGATCGGAATGAGGGTGAGGAAGGAGAACCCCACAGTGATGACTGCTCCAAGAGAGGCACGGCTGATGTAGTGGGCACAGGGCAGACAATCCTTGGTTGGAGCAGACTCTAGGACGGCCTCCATGGTCATGGCTGAGAGATTGGGTGGCTCTGGGACGGCCTCCGTGGCCATGGCTGGAAGAGTGGGCGGCTCTGGGACGGCCTCCGTGGCTATGGCTGGAAGAGCAAACGGCTCTGGGACGGCCTCTGTGGCCATGGCTTGTAGAGCAGGCGGCTCTGGGACGACCTCCATGGTCATGGCTGGGAGAGCGGGCGGCTCTGGGACTGCCTCTGTGGCCATGGCTGGAAGAGCAGGCGGCTCTGTGAGGGATTCCAGGCCGGGAGCGGGCTCTGGCTGGCAGTCTGGTCCGGAATGGTGTGTGTGGTCCAGGTACACTGGGCAGGAACTCAGAAGCAACTTCCCTTATGTCAGCCTTACGTGGCCATGACTGAAAAAGCAAGCGCCTCTGGGACGGCCTCTGTGGCCATGGCTTGGAGAGCAGGCGGGAGGGCCTCCAGGCTGGGAGGGGTCAGAAAAGGCCAGCAGGGTGGTGTGTGTGGTCCAGGTACACTGGGCAGGAACTCAAAGCAATGTCGCTTATGTCAGCCTTACGTGGCCATGGCTGGAAGAGCAAGCGGCTCTGGGAGGGCCTCCAGGCCGGGAGTAGGCTCTGGCCGGCAGTATGGTCCGGGGTCAGAAAAGGCCAGCAGGGTGGTGTGTGTGGTCCATGTACTCTGGGCAGGAACTCAGAAGCAACAAAGGGAAGATGAGGTGGAAGATGAGAGAGTGAAAGGAGCTCTTACTTTGCTGAGACCTCTTTGGCTGGTTCATTCTGTCAAGTGAAGGCGCAGAGATATGGCAAGGACTCAATTGCAGAATGAAGCTTTAATTAAGGTCAAAAAACAAACAGAACAAAAACCACCCTGTAGGGGAAAAATAAGGGCAAGCGAACAGCAGGAATCACTGGCAGAGCCAACCAACAAGACAAAAAAACACTAGGTAAAAATGAGAAGCGTTAACGGTGACGCCCCGTGTGAATGCAGCGTGATGTGCATGGCAAACATGACAGAGCCATGTGTCTGTCATCTTTTGTCAAGACTGACAGAAGAGCACATGACAGACGCATTCGCTCATCCACCATGTGCCCCAACAGAAAACAGCACCAATCAAGGTGACAGGACCCTGACAGATTATTACAATTTAAAATAACTGTTTTCTATTTAAATACATTTTAAAATGTAATTTATTCCTGTGATCACATGTCACATGATCCTTCAGAAATTAATCTAATTTAATTAATTAATTAATTTAATTTAATTTGTTACATTTATATAGCACTTTTCTAGGCACTCAAAGTGCTTTACATAGAGTCTCCTTAACCACCCCCAATGTGTAGCATCCACCTGGATGATGCGACGGCAGCCATATTGCACCAGAAAGCCCACCACTCACCAGCTGATTGGTGGAGAGGAGAGTGATGAAGCCAATCATATATACACTCACCTAAAGGATTATTAGGAACACCATACTAATACTGTGTTTGATCCCCTTTCGCCTTCAGAACTGCCTTAATTCTACGTGGCATTGATTCAACAAGGTGCTGAAAGCATTCTTTAGAAATGTTGGCCCATATTGATAGGATAGCATCTTGCAGTTGATGGAGATTTGTGGGATGCACATCCAGGGCACGAAGCTCCCGTTCCACCACATCCCAAAGATGCTCTATTGGGTTGAGATCTGGTGACTGTGGGGGCCATTTTAGTACAGTGAACTCATAGTCATGTTCAAGAAACCAATTTGAAATGATTCGAGCTTTGTGACATGGTGCATTATCCTGCTGGAAGTAGCCATCAGAGGATGGGTACATGGTGGTCATAAAGGGATGGACATGGTCAGAAACAATGCTCAGGTAGGCCGTGGCATTTAAACGATGCCCAATTGGCACTAAGGAACCTAAAGTGTGCCAAGAAAACATCCCCCACACCATTACACCACCACCACCAGCCTGCACAGTGGTAACAAGGCATGATGGATCCATGTTCTCATTCTGTTTACGCCAAATTCTGACTCTACCATCTGAATGTCTCAACAGAAATCGAGACTCATCAGACCAGGCAACATTTTTCCAGTCTTCAACTGTCCAATTTTGGTGAGCTCGTGCAAATTGTAGCCTCTTTTTCCTATTTGTAGTGGAGATGAGTGGTACCCGGTGGGGTCTTCTGCTGTTGTAGCCCATCCGCCCCAAGGTTGTGCGTGTTGTGGCTTCACAAATGCTTTGCTGCATACCTCGGTTGTAACGAGTGGTTATTTCAGTCAAAGTTGCTCTTCTATCAGCTTGAATCAGTCGGCCCATTCTCCTCTGACCTCTAGCATCAACAAGGCATTTTTGCCCACAGGACTGCCGCATACTGGATGTTTTTCCCTTTTCACACCATTCTTTGTAAACTCTAGAAATGGTTGTGCGTGAAAATCCCAGTAACTGAGCAGATTGTGAAATACTCAGACCGGCCCGTCTGGCACCAACAACCATGCCACGCCTGGGATTTTTAATGACCACAGAGAGTCAGGACCTCGGTTTAACGTCTCATCCAGTCTGTCCTTCCATAACATGCTGATTTGCTGCTCAAGAAACATTTATTATTATCAGTGTTGAAAACAGTTGTGCTGCTTAATATTTTTGTGAAGGATCCAGGATTCTTTGATGAATTGAAAGTCCAAGCAGTATTTATTCGAAATAGATTTTTTTTTGTAACAATGCAATGCAATATGGAGATATTTTAACCCATACCTTCCCTAGTCTCCAGCTCACAGATCGGTTTAGTGGTTTTGGCATCTGTATTGTTTGGCATTGTCCTGTAGTTTATCTGTAGTATTCTAGGCACCTAATGGTGTCCGCGCTCTGAACTTTACCCTACTGTTACTGTTACACACTCATTTTGTGCTGTTAGTTGTGGTCATCGTGGTAATTTGACCGTCCTTCTCTCTGTAGAATTAGAGATCAGAAGACGTGAAGATGAATACCGGTTTACAAGTAAGTGATTGTTTATTGTTCTTCACTTTTACATAAAATAATGTATCAGAGGAAATGCTTCGATTTTCCGGAGTGACTCTTTTAACTTTTGCTTTGCTTTGTTACACAAACATTAAAAGACACAACATGACTCCATGTTTATGTGTATACATATCAACATTCTGTGCTTCAGGATCAGTTGGGCTCATCGCTGACCTCTATAAGTTGGATAAAGTATCACAATGACCTAGTTACTGTCTGTACTTGGCCAGCACATGATCTCTGCCCATTCTGATTTCACACTGGGGCTTCTAACCGTTTGGTTCTTATTTAAAGTGTGGACTTGGGCCAGTAGGAGGCCTCCCGGTCTGGCTCATACTGCACACGGTCTGGAAACTAGGCCATTCTGATGACATAATTATTTGGTTTGCGTAATAGTGACAGCTAGCCTAACTTGAATCCCAAGATATGAAATAAAGATATGTGTAAGCACATGTATAAAAGTGATGAACTTATGTAAAATAGATTCCAAATTAAAATATTTATCAAAGAAATAGTTTGCCCAAAATTTATAATTTTCATAATTTCCTTCCATAAAATACAATTATATATTTTGTAAAATGTCAAAACATTTTAAACCGTTTTTCCCTCTAAAAAAAAATAGCACATTCCATACTCAACCAAAAGTAGAAGTTTGAAGAAACAAAATCTCAGCCACATCTGTGTTTGGTTACTTCATATTTTTAAAGATTTAACCCACCGGAGTTCCGGGCTAAAGAAGCTTTGACAGCAAACTTCCTGCGGAGTCATGTTGCTTTTTTGTGTTTAAATAAACAGCACATGCTTTACTGGATTGAGATGAAGTGAAGTGGTGGTGCTGTTCTTTCAGAGCTGCTTCAGATTGCTGGCATCAGTCCTCATGGCAACGCTCTGGGTGCATCTGTGCAGCAGCAGACCAATCAGCAAGCTCCTCAAGACAAAAGGGGCGGGGACGTGCTTGACTCCACCCACACTGATATTAAACTGGAGAAAAGCAACATTGTGCTACTGGGACCTACTGGATCAGGTTAGTACAGGTTTTCCACAAAACACTTTATAGCACCATCTTGTGGCCAATTTTTACAATATTTGGTGCACAGCCTCTTGTAGACGTCCCAAAGGGATGTCGAAACTTATTTATCCAATTTGTATTTTATAATAAATAATAATAATAACCGGTACTTGTGACATCCCTAGTCGCCGTTTTACTGGCTGGTTGGTCCAGTCTGAAATACTGCTAAACAGCGGACATACTGCTAACGTGTTTTCATTTCTTCTTCGCTGAGCAGCGAAGAAGAACCGTGCAGCAGTTAGGCAAAGCTGGCGGTCATAATAACTATGGGTCTTGTTTAAGAAAATGGTATCGGATCGGTACATGGGTTCTAGTACTCGCCGATACCGATGCCAGAATTTGTTGTGGTATCGGTGATATTTCCGTTACTAGTATCGGAATCGGAACAACTCTAATCTGTTCATCCATGGGCGTGTTCAGGAGCATTGTTGACGCGTTGCTATTTTGAGGAACTGAAAACAACTGCGCCATTGACCAACACAAACCTGCTCTAAAGTTAATAGCGCAGTTTTTTTTGTGTTATTTAAAGGGTGTGTTAGTAATATGAGCCTATAGGCAGTGCACAACTTGTGTACACTCTGCTTATTACACACACAGGGACGCGCAGCAGCACACACACACAATTAAATATTAAAAATAAAAGGATTCCTCTCTAGAGAAGCGTTCAGTCTTTCTGCTCGCATGTAAATAGCGAATCCGCCATGATGCGAGCGCAACTGGCTTTTAAAGGGAATGGGAGATGAGGTAAATTTGTTTTTTGCTCGTTACGGCCAAAACACACCCATGACTCATTAAGAGACGAGGTACAACCCTTTTGGATCATGCGCATGGCACGCACAGACTGTTTTTCCCGTCGTTAAACTAGCAAAAGTGGATTCGGACACGCCCTAAGTGCACATGCGCTGTGTGCTTCAGACCATGTGCTCAGATCGGTAAAATAGGGCCCAAAAGCTGTGTTTAATTCAATGTCTTCAGGGTTAAGACAGAACAAGAACAAGACGGAGCAAGAAAGATGCTAAGTGTCATACTCTAATCTCCATGAGAGAAAACCTCAATACTAGTGTTACATTATCAGCAAATATAGTCTGTGCCATGTCTGAATTAAAAATGGATCAAATGAATGAAGTTTGCTCATTTTGTTAATCTTGACATGATATTGCTCACATTCAACCACTCTAGGTAAAACCCTGCTGGCTCAGACTCTGGCTAAATGCTTGGATGTGCCCTTCGCCATCTGCGACTGCACCACCCTGACCCAGGCGGGATATGTCGGCGAGGACATTGAATCTGTCATTGCCAAACTTCTGCAGGATGCCAACTACTCGGTCGAGAAAGCCCAGCAAGGTCAGACTCTCAGACTTCAGAGTTTCAAACACTTCAACTTAACCCGTCAACATGACACTGTTTTCAACTAAAAACTTTTTAAAGAATTAGTTCACTTTAAAATTAAAATTTCCTGATAATTTACTCACCCCCATCTCATACAAGATGTTCATGTCTGTCTGTCTTCAGTCGAAAAGAAATAACATTTTTCTCCATATAATGTATTGTAATGGCAACCAAACGGTTTAAGGTCCAAATCAATGCAGTTTGGAAGGGATTCAGAGGCTCTGCACGATCCCAGCTGAGGAATAGGGTCTTATCTAGCCAAACCATCGACCATTTTCAAGAAAAAATAAACATTTATATCGTTTCCGACGTGATGACGTCATATGTAGTGAAGAATCACAACACTGAAGTCGAGCATTTGTGGTTAAAAAGTATATAAATTGTTGTTTTTTCTTGAAAATGACTGGTCGTTTCGCTAGATTAGACCCTATTCCTCGTCTGGGATCGTGCAGAACCTCTGAAGCCCTTCCTTTGGACCTTCTACCCGTTGGTTGCCATTGAAGTCCATTATATGGAGAAAAATCCTGGAATGTTTTCCTCAAAAAACTTAATTTCTTTTCGACTGAAGAAAAAAAGACATGAACATCTTGGATGAGATGGGGGTGAGTAAAATATCAGGGAATTTTCATTTTAAAGTGAACTAATCCTTTAATGTGTTTTGGCCGTTCATTTACACCAGTGGTTCCCATACTTTTAGAGTGTTGTACCCCCTGAGGCATTTAACATCCTTCTGTGTACCCCCTCTCTTCCTCTTAGACTGCAGACAATATTTCCCCCCTTAAATTGATTTTCAGGTGCATTTTTTGCCTTTATAAGGCGAGGTTTTTCTAACCCCATTACATACCCAATTTTGAATAAAAAAAAAAAAAAATTTAATGTAGAAAATTGTACTGGAGTCGAAATATCAATCCTAATCAAAACACAAACAAAAATACATATGTATTTGGTTATAACTGAACTGAAATTTCTATGAATGTCTATCCTAACCTGTCTTTTTTTGGATAAACAGAACTGAAATACTGGTGTAAATCTATGAAACCTCTAAAAATGTACACACACACTCGTTATCAATGTGCATGCAATCTTTTTCATTCAGCAACAAAAAATAAAATTTCCGTAATAGTCTACACACAATCTTAAATTGTCATTGCAGCTTCCCGAACACTAAATATGTTCAACCCAAGCTAAGACTGGATATAGGCTTTATTAGTTTACTGTCATATACACACCATGTTTCACAGAGTTGCGTACGTTATTAAACAATATTTCATGTAGGTTCCTTTGTGTTTTATATAATGACCACTAGGAGATGTTCTAGGCATATGTTTTTCCCTGATTGGTTTTCCCTGAAGAGTTGAAATGAAAGTAAAAAAGTAATGCACGTTCGTTGCATTTTGCAATGAAATGAGAGTTGTGTCTTTATCAAACAAACACAATAATGATTTATCTCTCATCCACCCACAATTAATTTTAATGTTATTTATCTTTTAGTACTTGGACCGCCCGATCGGTAGATATAGAACCGCGCATCACTAACACACACACACACACACACACACACACATGCCAAGTAAGGCCGCGTGCATTAGCAGAGCATAAACAGCCGTATTTTTTCCCACACCCATGTTAACAGATTAGATCATTTACACCGCACACAGAGGTGTTTAAATGATTAAAACTAGAGGCATATGTGTTTGGGACAGTCGCATTCGCAGCAGATACATGCTGCCCATCATAAATCAAAGCACGAGGCAGACAGGGGTCTGAGGAGAACAGCAGAAAAGGTGACGGAATGGACGATATTCTGCTGTATTTGCAGTACTCAAGCCGCGGTTCAGCTGCACTCGACAAACGCTGGCAGTGTGAAAGCACAACAGGCGCACACTACTCCCGCTCTCCATACGCACAGCTTCTGCGCTGCCTCCACACTGCTTGCGCGTGCAGTGTGAAACCGATGAGCAAAACTTTTCTGCGGTCAAATCAGCATGATCAAAAATATGATCGTAGAAGTTTTCCTTCAAATAACAAGTCAAGAGTGTACACACATCAGGAAAGGAATTTTATTTCACTATTTAAGATAGCACGACGGGCAGGGCGGTGATACATTTTTAAAACACATTAGCCCCGGGACGTCGGGCTAGCGATTTTGCAAGCCTGGTTACCTTTTTGTTTGTTGAACATTTGCAATCGTCTTGAGATTCTGAGAAAATTGCATTCTTGCTCATATGATCAACATTAAAAACATGGTATGTTTCTGTATCGGAAGAGATTTTGAGTCTCAAATCGCTCTTATGCACAGTCCGCCGTTCTCGACAATATTCCTTTGTAAAAGTGGGGATTTAGACATTGTTATATATGCTAGTAAGTGCTAAATCCCCACTTTTACAAAGGTATATCATTGAGAACGGCAGTATTGTAGTGCGATTTGCTAAGGCAGCTAACTCTGCACACAACCTATCATGTGCAAGCTGCTTGTGTGGATGCAATCCGTTTTGACTGCAAAAGATGAGGTAATTTGATCATGTATTTGACTTTTTACAGCATTACAATGTTCCCATTTTATACTAGATGTGGCATTTTGCATTTAAAAGTGGGGTAGAAGTAAATTAACGGCAAAACATTTTGTTAGCGTACCTCACGTACCCCAGTTTGGGATTTTGGGTTTCAAAGTGCAAGTTTTTGAAAACAAAACCGTTATTGTCTTTGTGTAAATTACAAAAACTCCAATTTGTGGAAACAGTGACTTCATGCTAAGGTTTGGTACCGTGCACATTTTAACCTGTACTGGTACCTGAAATTCGGTACCGGTACCCAACGGTACTTTAGGGATACATCAATAATTGTAAAGAAACTGCAAGTCATTTATAGAAGTGTTATTGACATTATGCCAGAGCTGCCTTGGTCTGCCATTGTCTGTGATGTTTGTTCACTGTAATATTTACAAGTAAATAGTAGGCTACTAGCTACTTAATTAATTGAATTAATCAAAACAACCATATTATTATTTTTTCTTTTTAATTCAATTTCTATGAAAAGATTTCCCACAAATTCTGTGTTGTGTATTTTCTGGTAATCAAATGAAGACATAAAACATTATCTTTTAATTTAATTCAACTTTTTTGTCAAACAAAGCTGCACAAATGAACTTTATACCGTTAAAATTAAAACATGGAAGAATTTTTTTTATATATTACTTAAAAAATAAAGTTTTGATCTAAATTCTACTGTACAACAGTAATATATTTGTCAAGTTAAACCGGACTTTTATTTTGACGGGTTGCCGTGAGTACCTTTTGAGTTTGTGTGTGTTTAATAAACTGCGGGCCAGCGACATTCATTCACACAGAGACACAGGATTCGTATTTAAATAGTCTTTTTTGCTATTCACAGACACTAGTCTATATCACCAGATGTATTCTCAGGTACCGAAATTTGGTACCGATTGATTTCATGTGAATCGGTACTCGGTAGTACCGACGTAATTCGGTCGGTGCCCTTAAAAGTACGGAGTTCAGTACCCAACCCTACTTCATGCACATGTGTATTATGTGTTCAGTCTATAGGTGCGTAGTGTTTCTTTACAAAGCGACATCGCCATCTACTGGCCTGGCATGAATAATACAGCGTTTTTAGCCATTTTCATGAATCCGTGTCAGTACACCATAACTGATTTAATTGGTGTGCATTAGAGAAGGTATTTAAAAAATGTGTGCTTGTATATCATAAAATACATTTTACTGTAGTAACGAATGGTCTCATGGAGCTGAAGATGGCCAGACTGATGAAGTACTATTGGAACATTGTACATTTATGTTCTGCATTCCAGTGAAGCAAGCACACTAAAATAATGCCGCCCAACTATATAAAAACATAATTTAATAAGCAATGTCATATTCTTTCATTATGAGGAACAGAAGTTGACTAATATAAAACGCCTCCATGCTTGACCTTTAAACATTTCACTAAAGCATTTTGATTCCTCTTTCTGTAAACTTTTTTTTTTTTTAAATGAACCTTTGTCTGTGATTTGTCGTTTCGGTTCTTTTGCAGGCATAGTGTTCCTGGATGAGGTGGATAAGATTGGCAGTGTGCCTGGAATTCATCAGCTGAGAGATGTCGGGGGGGAAGGAGTTCAGCAGGTATGATTATATTTTAACCACATTCATCTCTCTCACAGCGTCACGCTGGCCTACTGAACTACTTCACACTGCTGGAAATAAACAACAGAATGTTGTGTTGGTCTGTTGGATTTCTCTTCCACATAACTGTAGCTTAAAGGGCTAATCCATCTTAAGTGGTCGAAGTTGCTTGACTATTTATTTTATCTTGAAACATGCTCTAGAGATCAGTTTTTTCCATAAAACGTGCGCATAACAAATTTGTTGTTGGCCACGACACAAAAATGCCCACTGTGGTTAAACCAAGTAAGTTAAAAAAGGTGGTTTTGCAATACCAACTTTCTAATTTTAAGACCATTTTAGATGGACTGATCCTAAACACTTCTAGTGTGGACAGGAAAATGGCATGTCTCTGGAAACTTGTTACATTGCCTGGTTGGTGAACATTGTACAATACTGGTTTTAATATGAAAATTAACATAATAAAGAGGGCTGCTCTCTCACTGGAATCTGGATCTGTCAATGTGGCCAACTTGTATCAAACAGTGCAATGAGCCAAAGAAGTGTGACTGTGGCTTCATTGATGTCCAGATTAGGGCTGCACGATTAACCAGAAATCATGCTTAAACCGTTTTGGCTTATTGCGATTTATGAAATCGCAAAGGCTGCGGTTTTTATTTTGTGCAGTAGTAAACACTGCTCTATGTGTTAATATGGAGTTGGGCCACCCTTTGCAGCTATAACAGCTTCAACTCTTCTGGGAAGGCTTTCCACAAGGTTTAGGAATGTGTTTATGGGAATTTTTTAAGCTTCTATCTTCTAGAAGCGCATTTGTGAGGTCAGGCACTGATGTTGGACGAGAAGGCCTGGCTCGCAGTCTCCGCTCTAATTCATCCCAAAGGTGTTCTATCGGGATGAGGTCAGGACTCTGTGCAGGCCAGTCAAGTTCCTCCACACCAAACTCACTCATCCATGTCTTTATGGACCTTGCTCTGTGCACTTTTGCGCAGTCTTGTTGGAACAGGAAGGGGCCATCCCCAAACTGGTCCCACAAAGTTGGGAGCATGAAATTGTCCAAAATGTCTTGGTATGCTGAAGCATTGAGTTCCTTTCACTGGAACTAAGGGGCTAAGCCCAACCCCTGAAAAACAACCCCACACCATAACCCCCCCTCCACCAAACTTTACACTTGGCACAATGCAGTCAGGCAAGTACCGTTCTCCTGGCAACTGCCAAACCCAGACTCGTCCATCAGATTGCCAGACAGAGAAGCGTGATTGGTCACTCCAGAGAACACGTCTCACTGCTCTAGAGTCCAGTGGCGGCGTGCTTTACACCACTGCATCCCACGCTTTGCATTGCTTTTGCACTTGGTGATGTAAGGCTTGGATGAGCTGCTCGGCCATGGAAACCAATTCCATGAAGCTCTCTACGCACTGTTCTTGAGCTAATCTGAAGGCCACACTAAGTTTGTAGGTCTGTAGCTATTGACACTGAAGGAAGTCGCCGACTTCTGCGCACTGTGACCCTCAGCATGCGCTGACCCCGCTCTGTGATTTTTACATGGCCTACTACTTCATGGCTGAGTTGCTGTTGTTCCTAATTGCTTCCACTTTGTTATAATACCACTAACAGTTGACCATGGAATATTTAGTAGTGAGGAAATTTCACAGTGAAATGTATTTTTTTTAACATGATAGTATGATGCCCATAGGGATTTCCTGGAATGACGTGCGTTATCGTACTTCTGCAGGGCATATTTGGAGTTTCTGCGTGAAAGCGTCCTCTGGCTTTCAGATGGAGCAGCTTTTACAGATCACAGAGCGGTGCTTCACTGACAAGCTGCGCATAAAATAATCACAGTCTTTGCCAAAATGCGTGTGGTTTAATTTTGATTAATCGTGCAGCCCTAATACCAGATGTACTACCATAGCATATTTGTTGAAGTTAATTGGACATGCCAGATGGCTGACCAACCTAGCATTGTAGCAATCTAGAATTGAGATGACAAGCACTTAGACAGGAAGGGTCTGATCTCTAAGGAGTATTAATCTGCATGACCAGGTGGTCTAGTTTGCAGTCAAGGTAATCAAGCACTATCTCCTCGGTTAATAGCTGACCTGCTATCTAAATAATGATATTGTGTTAAATTGTCTTATCTAGGTTGAGTTGCAGTTTTTCTGACATCCAGGGCAAGATTCTGTCAAGTCAAGATTCGTTTATACACACACTGTTTGTGAGGCAACAATAGGTTGAGCTAAAAAGCTGTGTGTCTTAATGAATGGCCCCAGCAATATTGTGTATATTGGAAGGGGGGAAAAAAAGAGTAACAAACCTTGAGGTACCTCGGTGGCTACTGTAGGACACAAACCAGCAAAGAGTAGTTCATGTGATGCCCGATGCAGAGTAGGACAGACAGAAGAATCTAGTAATTCACTGTGCAACAGAAAGTTCCAGCGTAATTATATTTCTGTACTGTGTAATTTCTGTCATTTTTGTCAGATTGTCGATGTTGATGTTTGTGTGTGTGTGCAGGGTTTGCTGAAATTGCTTGAGGGAACAATTGTTAGTGTTCCAGAGAAGAACAGCAGGAAGTTAAGAGGAGAGACAGTGCAAGTGGATACAACCAACATTCTGTTTGTGGCATCAGGTGCTTTCAACGGGCTGGACCGAATCATCAGCCGTAGGAAGAATGAAAAGGTGATTTTTTTTTTTCTACACTACGATTATTAGCAGGTTGTTTAACATTTATTTGACTCTCAGTATGTTATAGTTTCTTCTTGTCCCCTACAGTATCTTGGTTTTGGGACGCCCTCTAATTTGGGCAAAGGGCGTAGAGCTGCTGCAGCTGCCGATCTGGCCAACAGTTCAGGGAATGATGTGGACGCAATGGCAGAAATTGAGGAAAAGGACCGGCTCCTGCGGCACGTTGAAGCACGGGACCTCATCGAGTTCGGCATGATCCCAGAGTTTGTGGGCCGTCTGCCTGTGGTGGTCCCACTGCACAGTCTGGACGAGGAGATGCTGGTGCAGATTCTTACAGAGCCTCGTAACGCAGTGGTCCCTCAGTATCAGGCCCTCTTCAGTATGGATAAAGTATGTATATCATGCACGTACATAAACTGAAATTATGGGCACTAGTAAATCTAGTTATTTATCTTCTGTTTTGTGTTTTTTTTTTTGCCAGTGTGAGCTGAGTGTAACCCCAGATGCATTAAGGGCAATTGCCCGTTTTGCACTGGAACGGAAGACAGGAGCCAGGGGTCTCCGCTCCATCATGGTAAACAACAGAAAACATTAATTGAGTCATGAATGTTCTTCTAGTGTCTCTGATGTGTGTAATCACTGGTCCTTCAGGAGAAGCTCTTGCTGGAGCCCATGTTTGAGGTGCCTCAATCTGACATCATTGCTGTGGAACTGACTAAGGAGGTGGTCCAGGGCAAGTGTGAACCACGCTACATTAGGTACAGCAACCTTTTTTACATGGACTACCATTTTAATTTGTCTTGTGAATCACAATGTTAGCATTTACTATAAAAGGAATATTTCACCCAAACTTTCCTATCAGTGTTCCATGAAAAAATACAGCAATAAATTACTCTTACGTCTCCTAATAGTCGATATTAGACGAGAAGAGGCTTAGTCGGTTTACGTAGTTGGTTAGTCTGAAAAAAAACAAACAAATACTCAACAGGAAGTGGCTAAGTAACACAGTCCGTTATGTAAAATCCAAACATTCGCCTATCATCCATTGACCTCAAATATGGCTTATCATTTATAACCTGTTAGTAGTAGCAACTTTACATGGCCGCGTGCTCTAACGTTATCCTAGATAAATGTGCACTATTATTAGGCGCATATCCAAGTGTTTGTGCGGAGTGTGGAAGCTGAAGTATTAGCACACTTACTGTATGACATGGAGGCACTGGTGCAATCACTGGCATTTTTTCTTGATAACAGCGGAAACAACTTAAATTCGCATTATCCTGCTGAAAGAGGCCACAGCCACCAGGGAATACCGTTTCCATGAAAGGGTGTACATGGTCTGCAACAATGCTTGGGTAGGTGGTACGTGTCAAAGTAACATCCACATGGATGGCAGGACCCAAGGTTTCCCAGCAGAACATTGCCCAAAGCATCACACTGCCTCCGCCGGCTTGCCTTCTTCCCATAGTGCATCCTGGTGCAATGTGTTCCCCAGTTAAGTGACGCACACGCACCCGGCCATCCACGTGATGTAAAAGAAAACGTGATTCATCAGACCAGGCCACCTTCTTCCATTGCTCCGTGGTCCAGTTCTGATGCTCACGTGCCACTGTTGGCGCTTTCGGCGGTGGACAGGGGTCAGCATGGGCACTCTGACTGGTCTGCGGCTATGCAGCCCCATACACAACAAACTGCGAAGCACTGTGTATTCTGACACCTTTCTATATATATAAAGCTTAAAATGTCAACTTTTAAACTAACCAATTAAAATTGAAAACAAATTATGTAATCCGTATGAAAAGTGCATTTATCTCTGAAGGCGCGTCCACTATACAGCGGAGATGAGAGTCAGCATTGTGGACTTCATCTTTGCAGCGACACTGACTCAGAAATCACTAGTTTATTAATAAACAATTAAAACTTCTCCTTGCTATGTTTTCCAACACATTCATAATTATTATTAAACATGTATTGCTATATATATAAAACTCTTTATGATTTATTATTCCTCCCAGTATATATTTAAGTAATTAAATGAATATAAATGTGCAATTAGTCGACTAATGGCGTAAATGAAATAGGACTAGAAAAATCTTAAATCGGAGGCAGCCCTACTTATGACCCTTTTTTTTCCCGTCACATTCCTTTTAGTTCTTCAAATCATTTTGTAGATCAGCAACTACTGCAATATATTTTCAACAGTTCATTCATTCATCCACAAAACTCAAGCATGAACTATCTATGAGTGATTCTGTCATTTGTCAACACAAAAAGTCATTTGACTCTTAAAATATTTCATTTTGGTAGCCCCCATAGTCCGTTTTTGAGTCTAAGCATGTGCAAACTAAACGTTAATGTTTGTGTATTTGTGATCCAGAGCTCCTCCCAAAGAAACAGAGGAAGAGTTTGACTCTGCCGTTGAGGAAGACAACTGGCTCAGACAAGCTGATGCCGCCAACAACTGAATGTGAAGCTATTGCTACCACATCATCGCCGTTATTGCTTTAGACAGCAAAATGCCATCATTGTGGACTCCTTCCAGCCGGACCTAAACAGAGAGCAGTGTTTGTAGATGTTTAAATGACAGCACAGTGATAAACACAGAACATTTATTACCATTTAATATGGTGCATTTAATAAACTAAAGAGGAAAAGATATGAAAGTGTTATTTAAAAAAAGAAAAGATACACTAACATAGTAGAGCTCTAGCTTATTTTCAATCTCTGGTCTAAAGTCTAAAGATAATTATTCTATACTTATAAAGATGTTAATGGGTGATTTTTATTATTTTTTTCTTGCTTTTTGTTGGTTTGTGAACATTCTAATGAAAGTATGCGGATTATGTGAAATTTCAGTAGAATTTTAGTATTTTTGGTGCATAATACACCCATGATGACATGCGTCCTGTTTCAGCAGGACACACTGATATGGCCTGTTTTAACCATGACATTCAGTTCTACAGCACAAGCCTCTGTTTATAATGTTACATACATCTAGTTTTTAACTGTTAAGTTAAGAGCTGAACAAAAACAATGTGATAATAAACTATAAGTTACACACGTTTTCTATGCAGTCGGTCTGTGATGGTCATTTCTGGTTTTGTGTTGCTGTAGTTTCTTTCTGCTGTATATTGTGTACTCGAATCCCGTTTTGGTTTCTGTTTAACTCTTGGTACACAAATCAAAAGACAGTACTGTCTATTTATTTCTCTGGTTTCTCTTTTGCTCTCATTTTTCTGCCCGCCTATTATTTCCACTTTAAAAACAGAAACCAAACTGTAACATGACTTTTTGAGTGATGAAAATAACTTCGTAAATTCCCTAAAGAGCAAAGAAATCACATGTTCTGTGAATTTATTTGTTTTTGTTTATGGGGCAATCATATTATTCATTGTCCCCAGGATGGCAGCATAGAGCAACATCACTACATTAGACATTAAAGGGGTACACTTTTATACATTGGGATATACATTTGATCAGTCTATGCAATTCCCTGGGAATTGAACCGATGACCTTGACCTTGTTAGGATCATGCTATTCCAGTTAAGCTACAGGAACACCAGATGAGCATGCAGTTTACAGATGATGCATAATTTCAGAGATGTCCTACCAAGGTCCTGGTACGTGTGTTTAAAGGGATAGTTCACCCAAAAATTTAAATGATCCCATGATTTACTCCCCCTCAAGCCATTCTAGGTGTATATGACATTCTTCTTTCAGACGAATACAATCGGAGTTACATTAAAAAATGTCCTGGCTATTCCGAACTTTGTTAAATATGGATATTTTTCATAACCCTCTGAGCCGTGTGGAGCAGTTATATGATGGATAGATGCACTTTTATGGACTTCAGAACAGAAACAGCTATTCACTGCCATTATAAAGCTCGGAAGAGCCAGGACATTTTTTTATACAACTCTGACTGTGTTCGTCTGAAAGAAGAATGTCATATACACCTAGGATGGCTTAAGGGGGAGTAAATCATGGGCTAATTTTAATTTTTTGGGTGAACTATCTCTTTAATTCTTGTCACATGCTGTACTTGTCAAATTAACATTATGTAATTATACCGTAATAATGCTATTGAATATATGTAACTACTATGTAATTACACAAATGCTACTTAAATTGTTGTAGGCCCCTAGAATTGTTACTGTCTTTGACTGCATTAACTGTTTTGCTACAACAAATGCAACAAGAAACCCAGTAGGAAGTAAATAAGCTTTTTTTCAAGGAGGGATGTTGTAGCAGACTTCCAGGTTCATTTATTTAGCAGTGTGACACCACATAATATAAAGAAAGACTTTTTAATAAGCATAAAATAAGTTAAGGCTTTAGCTTGAAGCATATGGCAGTCAACCTATATGAAATGTCCCGCAGTATAACATGTTAAATCCATCTAAATTACTTTAAACAGCATTTTTTTAAAATGTATTATTATTATTATTATTATTATTATTGTGCCGTTTTGAGACTTTTTAATCCATTTTTCACATCATTGGTCTGTTGAAATGTATAGTGAAATAATCAAAAAGCTGATTTAAAGTGGTAAAAAAAAAATAGTGACCGGATAAAGCATCAAAACCTGCAAGCATGTATTCGTTCCCTTATACAAATATATAAACATTTAAGCTAAAAATGTTGAAAATAACGTCTGTTGTCCATGTCCATTGGTCAGCTACCCAACTATTACACATCCCCCCTATACATATTACATATCCCTGAGATTACATTGTTTACTGCAGAACAGTGACAAGAGAGCATTTGTAGGTAAGGGACACTGGATCTAAAGGAAATGCTTTGTGTCCAGAGTGTCAGTGATGATACTGCCTCCTATCCACGGTCATCCTCCTCATCACGTCGCCGCTGAACTGGTACGTAAGTTTCTTCTTGACCTTTTTGACCTCGCCGGTCTTGCCGTAGTTGCGCAGGGCCCTGGCCATCTTCTGGTAGGTCATTCTCTTGCGGTTGCCCTTCTGCTGACCCCAGCGGCCGGCGAGTGTCTCCTTGTGTTTGGAGGAGAACTGAAAGACGCCTCGCTCTCTGTCCACCCACCAGATGCAGTCCCGCATGTCTCCGTCCTGCAGAAGGTCCAGGAGGAACTGGTAGAGACGCACTTTCCTCTTGTTTCCTGTAGAAGTTGACATTCATTTGAAAGTCTAGACGGCACACAATCCCTTTTGGCTTGAATTTTGGTAACACTTTATTTTTGATGGTCCCTTTTGAACATTCTGTTGACAATAAGTAACTTTGCATGTCCACTACAAACCTAACCCTACCAGTCAACTAATACTCTACTAACACTCTAATGAGAGTTTAGTATGTAAGTGCAATGCATCAGACAGTTTTTCAAGGAATATTTTGGGTTAAGTACATGCTGAGCTCTGTGGATAGCATTAGTGAACTGCTGTTAAAGGGATAGTTCACCCAAAAATGAAAATTATCCCATGATTACAAGTCATCCTAGGTGTATAAGACATTCTTCTTTCAGCCAAACACAGAGTTATTTAAAAAAATATCTTGGCTCTTCCAAGCTTTATAATGGGAGTGAATAACTTGGATTTTGAAGCCCAAAAAAGTGCATCCCTCCATTATAAAAGTACTCCACACGGCTCCAGGGGTTAATAAAGGCTTTCTGAAGCAAAGCCATGCGTTTTTGTAAGAAAAATATACATATTCATAACTTTATAAACCATAATGACTGGCTTCCGGTAACGGCCATATGCGAATCTAGTTCCGGCGGAAGAGTGACCTCTGACCCGACGCATGACGTAGGATGTAGGAGTAGCGTAAGCTTTAGGTGAAAGTCGACGCCTCTCGCGGTTCAAACAACAAACTCAAGCTCCTCCCACATTTCTCTTTAATAATCCTCGTTTTAGACTTCTAATTCATGACCGGTGTTTTGTTTTGCTCTATCCTCTGCGCTTCCACGTTCGTCAATACGTCATGCGTCGGGTCAGAGGTCACTCTTCCGCCGGAACTAGACTCGTGTATGGCCATTACCGGAAGCCAGTCATTATGGTTTATAAAGTTATGAATATGTTTTTTTTTTCTTACAAAAACGCATGGCTTTGCTTCAGAAGGCCTTTATTAACCCCTGGAGCCGTGTGGATTACTTTTATGATGGAGGGATGTGCTTTTTTTGGGCTTCAAAGGTACCATTAACTCCCATTATAAAGCTCGGAAGAGCCAGGATATTTTTTTAAATTTAATCTCCGATTGTGTTTGGCTGAAAGAAAGTCATATACACCTAGGATGGCATTCATGGGCTAATTTTCATTTTTGGGTGAACTAACCCTTTAATTACCATATAAACGTGCATTCAATGGTATAAACGTGGTATTTATATATGGTTTATATCCATATAAACGCACTTACAATGGAGTTTATGGGGCAAGACATTCTAGAGTGTTTAAAAGTAGAAACTTGGTATTTTTGGTAATGTTCTTATATTATCCATACTACAGAAATAATAAAAGTGTTATGATAGTATGCTACAGTGTTGTAGTCGAGACCAGAAGAGGGTTGAGTCCATGACAAAACCATAACAATATTGTGTGCATCCCAAATCGCATACTTCCCTACTATATAGTAGGTGACAAACAGCATGTGACAAAATAAGTATGGCTGAATTCACAGTACTCATAAAGAGTAAGCAAAAAGTACGCTGATGACCTACTACTTCCGATGAGTGTGCATCTGATGCCCTTTACTATCCCGTGAGGCCAGTGGAGAGGATTTATAAATGGCAGTGAAGCGACGCAACTGACGCTGGTAGGTCACATGGCGACTGTAGTACGCTCAGATTACATTCATACTATATAGAACATACTTTTTTTAGCGTGAAGTAATTGTACGTACTCAAGAGAGTGTGTGATTTCGGACGCAGCCATAGTCTTGGACTCATTTTTGAGAGCTCACCTGAGAGAGTGCTGGAGGTGCCCGGATGTCCATCATTGTCCTCCTCACCTTCTGACACCTCAAAGGGTGGACTGCGTCCCGCAGGGTCCTCATCATCAGTACTGCAGTGGGGGACGGGGGACCGTGGGTACAGCGGGTGGGGGACGTAAGTATACTGTAGAAATAGACCAGCAATCATCAGTCCTACCTCCATAATATGAATGTTATGCTAACCAAGACACAGGAACTCACAGAATAAAAGCAATCAATGACCAACTCGGTCTCAAGAGAAAACAAGATTTTCAACTCCAGCGTTTTTGAAAAAAGTTGCATTTTTGATCATTTTCACAAAAGTTTCATGGCCCCCAGAATATTTTGTTGTATGAATATCTGAACATGCAACATATCAAAAAAAGAACATAAGTTTTATTCTAGCACCATGCATTCTTTTTTTATCAACACTTGAATGTGGGTGAAAAAAGCAACATTTTGAACAAAAAGCTGAGAAAATCACGTTTTTGTCAAAGACTACATCCAGATCAGATTCAGAGTGATGATCAAACACAGATAGAGTAGACTGAGTTAATCAACACCCCTAATGCTTGCACAGTCCTAGAGCTCGTCCTGGGTCGTCATTTCATTCAGTAACATTAGGCAGTTTTGATTTATATGCTGTTTAATGTTGGTGACCGTGTTATTTGGCATATGCATCTGCTTACATACGATATCATTTGTTCTGCTTCTTGTGTTTTGATCAGGAGATTCAGTACTCTTTCAGAAGATGCGTAATAGCGCCGCCTAAAGTATAACAGTGAAAACATGAAAAGCAGGAAATTTCCTTCAATGGCGGGGCAAGAGTTAAAAAAAAGCATGAACCTGCAACCCTAAAACTAACCCTCAGTGGGGTGTGAGCAGGTTATACAAAAACATGAATGAGATTGTACAAATTCATACATATTTGTCAACCGTTTGCAAGTTAAAATTTTCATGAGAATCATTTCACTGGATATTGGATAAAGCAAAATGTCTGACAAATGCAAATGATCATGCAATGTTTTCTGAAAAGTTTATCAAATGTACATTCCCACATACTTATTTTCGAGCAGAAAATGCTGGTTTAGCATGATCTTATATTAGTGGTACCAAATACTTGGAAACCACAGAATTGCTTTACATTGAAAGAGGAAGTACAAAAAGTCAGTGTCAACAGAAAGGGACACACAATGATGCGGTCCCAGGTTTACAAATCAAGTGCACATCACGTTTTGCTTCCAAATCATCCCAGAGAGCCACAGAGTTTCATTTCTATCAGCAGAATAATACCACACAAACACATTTGGTATATTGGTATGGCCTGTTTATTATTTAGTTATATTCCTAATCATAAGGGTGCATCTAAAATAAAAGTTTACACTTAAGTTACTCTTTTTTTGAACTTCTTTAAAGAGATTTTTGACTGGTTAGCATGATCGAGTTAGATGTCGCAACAAGCAAAAAACAAACTAACAAACAAAACATTGGTTGGATGTTCAGAAGTAACCCTGTTTATTGATTAAATGAATCACAAATATTGTATTGTATTATAGTAGATGTTTTTCCAGAGACCTTTTTTTGTGCAGGGCAAGTTATTCACTAATGATGGACTTCAGCCATCAACTAATCTGGACGCCATTTTACTGCAGACCATTAGCTACATGGTGTTACGGCTCAGCTGATTGGCTCAAAATATATATTACTGGAACTGAGTGTGCAAAGATGTGGATTTTATATTGCCATTTAAATGAGTGGCAATGCTGACAACTTTCTCCAAATATTATAGACCTATAGTGGTGCAGGGCTGACCCGGAAGACTAATTCAATGCTGGTTCCTTCGAGATTTTCCTGTGGGGTTTTATAATGGGGGTTTTCAATTATGAGTGAAATAAAGCCTGTGGTAAACATAACTTGACGATACTTTAAATTCCCCCTGTAGTCAATAATTGTATCATATTAGATCACCAAAATTACATATTTAAATGTTTTTTTCTGTGAAAAAAATGAGTTCATGCCTTAAAATTGCCTGAATGTAACTCTACACCCTTGCAGCGGTTCATTAAATATAGCCCCGCCTCCACTCACTCACACCAGCTCAGGGAGCCACTCGTTGACGTTCACGCGTTGACATGATTGGTTACAAGGTAGTTTGTGACATCAGAAACACCAGCGATTTCAAACTGCGTTCATGAGACTTTGGTTCACTGCAGTTTTAAGGAGAACATTCAGAGTAGGGATGGGCGTATCGATATGAAGTATCAATATATCAATACTGATGTGAGCATCGAAAAGTATCGATACTCAAATAAAAATATCGATACTAAGGTGATTTTGTTTATTTAAAAATATTATTTAATAACCTGTGTTATGGAATAGTTGTATTCTATAGAACTATTTTCCTGCTCATCTGAACCATGATCTGAATGCACGCAAATGCTGCAAGACAGAACCAATCAATCGCAGAGAGAGCGTTCGCTCACTGATGACACTGTATTCAAACAGGGCTGTGTTTCCCAAAGACAGAAGACAGAAAAAACTAATATGTTTGAGTTATTTCACAATAAACAAATAGAAATATGTTAAAAGTTGATATTGATCATGTTCTATTCTGTAACTAATGTTAATATAAATCATACACTATCAGAATAAAAAGCATTTTATGGGTGGAAAGTCCTGTCACTGGCAGTCCCTTGTGAAAATGAACCATGGTTTATTTTTTACTACAGTGACCGTAGTTCAACTAGTATTTGTAGATTTCCATTATTACCACTACAAGTAAACATATTTTAACCATGTGTAAACAAAAATATGATCTAATAAGTTGCAATTAAGGCATATTGAATGTTAAAATGCCTTTCAAATATAATGTTATGTGGGTATCTTTACCCATTTTACTCTTAGTAATTTTAATATTTTATTAAATGTAATAATTAAAAAGTTCAGTTTAGAAGTATCGTATCGGTATCGATATCGGTGATACTGGCCTTGAAAGTATCGGTATCGTATCGAAAACAAAATAAGTGGTATCGCCCATCCCTAATTCAGAGCCCCGCTCATGACATGCAAGAAAAATAAATAATCGTGCGCACAATTTATTAATTCGTTCCCTCGATTTATAAATCGTGCGCATGATTTAGCCTACTATTTTTTTCCTGCATGTCATGTGCAGGGCTCCGTAAGAACATACTCCGCAATCGTGTTGACATGAATTTGCACATGGTTTGACTGAAAGCATATTAAAATCAACATATAGACACATAAAAAACAGTAAAACCTTGATTTTCATCACAGGGGGACTTTAATGGTTTCTAATAAGTAACCAGATAAGTGAGTTTTTGTTGTGTGAGTGTGTGCAGTTTACGGATTAGCCACCAATTCAGCAAAACGTAAAACAGTTGGTGCTGTCAAGCTCCAAAAATGTCAAAAACACACAATAAAAACATCATAAAATTAGTCTAATCCATACAATTTATCTTCTATTATTTTGATTTTTTCCCAAACCAGTTATTAGTCCTGTCAATCACAGTGATGACTGCCTACATAACGCAGAAACAAATACTAACCCCTAACTCTAACCTATACCCTAACATCGTGTCGACACCGAAACCTCAGTCAGGTCAGACTTGAATTTAATGTGGATGAAAACAAGGCTGTGTGGGACAGACGTACAGTCTTTACAGTGGCAAGCACTGCATAAAGGTCCTAGATCACATCATTTTCACACCTTTAAAACTGTTTATGGAGTTTTTGTGCCAGATTTACTAACAGCTCGTGTCAGCGCAAAACCTCTTTTGGCGTTAAACAAACTACTGTCAGAATTGACGCAGTGAAAAGGAGAGTTTCCCTTTCAGACACAAAATGTATGGGAGAAGAGTATTTAAATGAATCATACAAGGTGATTTACTTAGGTTTGTGTTGCACCGGTATCACCTCAAATGGACAGGAAGGAAAACGAGGCTGTGAGGGACAGAATTACAGTGTGTTCAACAGATTGTACTGTTGTTCAACAGCATACATTTCCAGCTGACCCAGCTGATAAAGCATATTTTGTCCCCTTTTGGAGCTTGGAAGGGTTCAGTTTGAGCAGATGTTTTATCCCATCATCACTGTCCTCGTCAGAGCTCATTTCCCAGGACATTCAGCATCTGCCTCATATTCACCATCTCAAACATATTCTTAAAACTATCATTTTCAACATCTTCAAAATCAATGTTTTGATCGCTGCCAGCTTCTTCACCAGATCCAGCATCAAGTGACAGTGACACTAATATTTGACTGCGTTCAGAACTTGCTCTGCAGTAAATCTGAGCCATTTCAAGTTTTGCTGATGATTCTTCCTATTCTTTTGTTTTCTGCCTGCGGTGACTATGAGTGAAACGTCACTTCATCATTGAGTATCAGACATTGTGCCGCCTTGTGGAATAAAGGTGAATTACACTTATTCAGTCATCAAATATTCAATTATTGTTGTGCAGAAATAAAATACTTACACTGTTACACACCTCGGGTCGTTAGCGACCCTATACAGTTTTTATACAAAATGAATGGGAAAACAGACAATCTTTTATAAAAAAAAATGTCTTGTTATATTGTTTATAATGAATTGATTGAGAAATACTAAGGTTGATGTCTAACTTTAAAAAAATGAAAGGAGGTAGTGAATGACATCCCAGGTCACTAAAGACCCGAGGTATGTGTTTAAGGGTTAAATACTCTCCTCCCATAAATTTTGCGTCTGAAAGGGAAACTCCTACAAATGCATATGCAATAAGACCAGCCGCAAAAATAACCCTGTCCACGCCTTTTCAGCGCTAAATTTTCACTGCGTGTCTTTAGTAATCCTGAAAGTAGTTTGTTGCGCTGGAGCAAGCTGTTAGTAAATCTGGCACAAAAACTGCATAAAACAGTTTTGAAAAGGTTGTGAGGTGTGAAAATGATGTGATCTAGGACCTTTATGCAGTGCTTGCCACTGTAAAGACTGTACGTCTGTCCCACACAGCCTTGTTTTCATCCACATTAAATTCAACATGGCGTCTGACCTGACTGAGGTTACGGTGCCGACACAATGTTAGGGTGTAGGTTAGAGTTAGGGGTTAGTATTTGTTTCAGCGTTATGCAGGCAGTCATCACTGTGATTGACAGGTCTAATAACTGGTTTGGGAAAAAATCATGAGTATGATCTCATAAAACAACAGAATGTAAATTGTATGGATTATCCTAATTTTATAATGCTTTTATTGGGTAAATACTATTTATCTGACTGCATCCATCTAAAAATCTCTATGAACGAGAGCATATTATAAACACGGATAAATAAACTCATCAACTTACAGTGTGTAAGTATCCTTGGCTTCCATTGTCAATTGTGCTCGCTCTTGTTGCGTGTCCTCAATTTGGCAACCCGTGTGAGCGTGGAGTCTGACGAGGAGGGGCGGGGCAAACAACTCTTTCCAATATTGAGAATTTGGACTGCAGTTCCTATTTCGACCACTAGCTGTCAAGCTTACATACCGCACCTTTAATTCACTTCTGTTGCATGGAGAAGGGCAGCTCTAATATTCTGCTAAATATCCAACACAATCTCACAGCAATTCGTAACTATTTTACGTTTTGCTGAATAAGAGGCGGTCTGTTTAAACCTCAGTGATCAGTAGGTTTAGGGGCAGGGTTAAGGGTGGTCCTTCATAATGAGATTCGTTTGAAAATAGTACGCATATGTACGAATCAAATCGTACGAATTCATACGAAATCGCCACCTCGTAAAAAAATACTTCCCGTGAGATCGGGTTGAAAGACAATCCGATGGGTTTAGAACAAAATAAGGTGAGTAAATACTGAACAAGTTATATATATATTTTTTTATATGTTGGTGAACTGCACTTGGTCAGAAATTTGCATTTAAATCGCTTAAGTTACTAAACCATATTCAAAACTCTTAGTTTGCATTAAACCCAGAGGCTGTCAATATTGAGGTTTGACTGTGATTGTGTTTAGCGAACGTGTGTGTGTGTGTGTGTGTGTGTGTCACTGTGTATTAGCAACAGTCTTTAGTCAGGAAAAGACAGTGTTGAGCAATCAGTCTGTCTCCTCCACTCACATCCTGCCTCTTTCTTCTCTTTCTTTTCCTTTATAATTTCTTTCTCTCAGACCTTTTCTCTGATTGCAGTGCTCTATGGGTTACTGAATTAATATTAATAGCTGAATATTGTCATCTTAGTAAAATAATTAGAGTAAAAAAGTAAAATAGCCACACCTCTAATGTCTTCTTTTACAGAATAGAATATTTTACTGCATTTTGTCTTTCAGTTGAGAGGTGCCAACACACTCAAATCTGTATGATGTAAGATTTTAGCCTTCATATAGCAAAACAGAACCATTACAATACATAAGATAAGAATAAGTTATTAAATAAATATAAGAGATTTTATACCATTATGCCACTAACCTGTGGGGGAATCACAGGTAGAAGTGTTCCCATCCCTGCGTCTACAGATGGATGGAAGGTCTCCACGTCTCCATAGCGGTATGTGGTGGGATGAAGCTCAGTGAAATGGTTTCCTTGAGGCGGCTCAAATTCACTGTGATGAGCATGAACACTTGTGTAGTCCCATCCACTTTCTTCCATGACAAACAGCATGGGAGAACAAAAGTGAGTTTAAAGTTAAAGTAAAGACTGTAGAGATCTTAAGATGTTCAGTCTGTTTCTGACTCGTTTTATTGCAGTGTCAATAACCAACAAACCAGATCTGGATATTTAGAACCAATCAGTGGGAAATGACGTGGATCATCACACTATGAGATAACAAGAATCACATATATATGGGAAAAAAAACTAAAGATTTTTAAAACTCACCAGGATGAGTCTCAGGGTCAGTACTGAGATATGGGTAGAAGTCATATATCGGCCGAGCGTCATGGTCATACGGAATTATTTCTTCAGACAACTGAAAATGACATTTTTATTAAAGTTACATTTAGTTGTATATAAAATGTATATTGGAAAGAGAAAGAGAAGTCAATCTCACATACTTACAGGAGAAATAACACAGCTTTCCATTCTGTAATGCAACATGAAGCCCTTCAATCATATACCGTCTTCTGTGGTGTCTATCTCACAGTTTCACACTTATTTACAGAATATTGCATAACGTGGAAATTACTTCATAGAGCGCTCTACTGTGGTGTCTCTTTTCAAATGGGCAAATGCGTCAAATCTCGTTTTTAAACTCTTCTGCCTTCAGCTTCACTGTCCTGATATGAAAAAAAAGACTAAATTTCCTGTATATCGCCCATGAGTGATTAGCCTGACTTTACTGAAGGATCTGGCCTCTGATAGGTCAAATGTGGCGATGACTCGTGATTTTTCATTTGTGACACTGTCAAGGGATATCGGCCAATCGTGATACGCTTGATGGGATGGCCTTATGTGCATCTCCACCATCTCTTAGATGATGAATTCCTTTTAATGATTACGTGTTAAGTGTTAATTTTAGAGCGATTATTGAATGAACTGTATGCACACATAGATAGGCCCTCATTAAGCTGCATCAAACTTTCTGCCATGAAATAGATTTTTTAACTGTTCACTTTTTTTTTAAAGATCTTACTCATGGATTCTATTGAACAGTTTAAATACATTGAGTTGCATTTGTAATGAGTATGAGCAAAGATCTAGCTAATGGAAAGCCCTCTGTTTGTCTGAGTTGTTGAGTAAATAGGCCGGGTTGTTGTGGCCGTGTTGTTGTAGTCAGTCAATCAGAGGGAATTTTTTTACATGTGCTATTGTCTGAGAATCATAAACTTCAGTGTTTGGCTAAAGTGAAGTTCCGAGAGAACTTTGTTCCCTTTTTAATCAAAGCATTGTACTGTTATCGCATGTTTTGAGGAAGCAACTACTATTGCAGCATAAACAAATGCATTATTCTGTTTGACTTGGATTTTCATATGCTAAACTCGATTGACATGAGGTGTTTCAGGCGCTGTTTTGAAAGTAGAAAATGTGAGATTTTTTTTTTTTGCATTGTAAAAGCTAAATAAAACTGAATGCATATCTATCTATCTGTCTATCTTTCTATCTATCTATCTATCTATCTATCTATATTGCCAAAAGTATTGGGACACCCCTCCAAATCATTGAATTCAGGTGTTCAATCACTTCCATGGCCACAGGTGTATAAATCAAGCACTAGGCATGCAGCCGCTTCTACAAACATTTGTGAAAGAATGGGTCGCTCTCAGGAGCTCAGTGAACTCAAGCGTGGTACCGTGATAGGTTGCCACCTGTGCAATAAGTCCATTCGTGAAATTTCCTCACTACTAAATATTCCACGCTCAACTGTTAGTGGTATTATAACAAAGTGGAAGCAATTGGGAACAACAACAACTCAGCCACGAAGTGATAGGCCACGTAAAATCACAGAGCGGGGTCAGCGCATGCTGAGGGTCACAGTGCACAGAAGTCACCAACTTTCTGCAGAGTCAATAGCTACAGACCTCCAAACTTCAGTGTCCTTCAGATGAGCTCAAGAACAGTGCGTAGAGAGCTTCATGGAATGGGTTTCCATGGCCGAGCAGCTCATCCAAGCCTTACATCACCAAGTGCAGTGCAAAGCGTGGGATGCAGTGGGGTAAACCACGCCGCCACTGGACTCTAGAGCAGTGGAGACGTGTTCTCTCTATCTATCTATCTATCTATCTATCTATCTATCTATCTATCTATCTATCTATCTAAACCTAGCATCACAAAAAAACATTCACCATTTTTACATGTTCAACATCACCAAGTATGATTTATACGCTGTTTTCCTCATGGGGACCAAAAATGTCCCCAAAGGACATGGATTTCTGGTATTGTCCCCATATTCCTATGGGGACATTTTGTCTCCATAACTTAGGGTATACAGTATCTGAACCACACACACACACACACACACACACACACACACACACAAACACACACACACACACACACACAACACAAATGGGGAAGTTTGGAGCTTTCACATTCACTTCCTTAAATGTGAATGTGAGAGACTTTTATGGACACTTGTGTAATGTCATCTCTTTTCTGGAGTTGAGTACTCTGCAAGTGTTTATTTTTGTATTTCAAAAAGAAATCTGACCTTAATGGAGATTCAAATGTTGTTTTTATAACAATATAATAAATGAGCTTGGATTCCGGATTTGTACTGAGTTGGTATTGTGTCTAGTTTTTAACTAACTGACCGGTTCACTGCGACTCCTGTGTGGGAACCCGAGGGCTTTGTCTGTGTGCTCTCATGTTTTCCCAATAGTGCATTGCAGGGTATTTTCAGGCACCACAGGAAGTCCGTTACATCTACACACACACACACACACACACACACTCTCTCTCTCACACACAGTCACTGTCTCTATTGCACAACAGCCCTGAAGAGCTCTATAACTAACTGTCTCACTCTAGAACAGAGGACAACAGCCACAACACCACAACATTAAGCCTGATAAGATTTACATTGATATTGTTATATTGTTAACAGTAATCACTCAGAAAAGACTTTCCTTATAATAAAGAAAAAAGGTATGAAAATGTTGTATGTAAAATGGTCAAATTAAGTATCATGAAGTCATAAGACCTATTAGATATGCAGGTAACACTTTATATCAGATGTCTTTAACTACTATGTACTTGCATCAAAAAAGGTACAATGTACTTTTTATGTTCATGTTGTACTGCAAAACACTTGTGCTGATACTGAGGTGGATTCGGGTAAGGTTAGGGACAGGTTTGGTGGTATGGGGAAGGTCAACTGTATAATTATAGATGTAATACATTCAGGATAATTACTGAATGATCTCTCCTAATTCAGAAAAAAATGAATTTTTAATCATTGGACAAAAAGACTCCACAAGTAGTAACCTAGAATACTGTCTAACACTTGGTGGCTGCTCTGTCAAGTCCTCGTCGTCAGTTAGGAACCTAGCTGTGCTCTTTGATACCAATCTCTCATTTGAAAGCCACGTTTCTAGCATCTGTAAAACTGCATTCTACCATCTTAAAAATATATATAAATTACAGCATATGCTTTCAATGCAAAATGCTGAACAGTTAGTTCATGCGTTCATGACCTCAAGGCTAGATTATTGTAATGCTCTACTGGGTGGTTGCCCTGCTCGCTTAATAAATAAACTGCAGCTGGTCCAAAACGCAGCAGCTCGAGTTCTTACTAGAACCAGGAAGTATGACCATATTAGCCCGGTTCTGTCAGCACTGCACTGGCTCCCTATTGCAGTTTTTCTCAATTGTTTACACACAAATACTGGCGCTTGAGACACAATGACCACAACATGTAACTCATGCACCGACCCCCTGAAACCAATTCTGCTAAACTACAAGCACAATTCCTGCTTTACACTCAAATTGCAGTTCTAAAACACACTTTTTTCAAAACACTACACACAATTCTCTGCATTTGGCACAATTTTCATGTGGAAAATCTCTTGTTTTCACAAGGAACACACTGCCATTCAAATATGCACACTGACTCACATGGGCAAACACCTGTCACACAGTTTTACAATTAGCAAATAGAGCTTTAGCATAAAAGGGCAACAGGTGAGCTCTTCTGTTTTGGAGCAGCATAGTTTTTTTTTTTTTTACTGTAACTGTATACAGTAAATTCTTCTGTTGTTTTTGTATGTAGACCACTGTATGTGCAGCTTTGTGTTGGTTGGGATGTACACTGTGTACATTGTTTTTGTGGGAAAAATTAAATAAATGTGTTACCATGTATTTGTGTATTCTCAAATATTTTACAACACACTTATGTATGTACTGTCTGTAGTAAGTATAACACTGAACCAAAAAGAGACCGAAGTCATTATGATGAATGGAGAAGTGTTTTCCATTGAGCACATCAGTGTTCAACTGGTTCTTATAAATGTCTATTCATATGATGGTTTGTGTGTGTCATTTGAAAACAAAATACCATTTTGAGAAGAACTAACATTGTTTTGAATGTAAAGTTTCATTTTACAGGATAATTGAGGGGATTTGTCCATTGTGTGTGTGTTTTTTGATTTGTGTGTAGAGTTCTGAGAGTATGAAGCATGCTTTCAGAAAATGTGTGTAAACAATCGAGAAAAACTGTCAACATCGCATACATTTTAAAAAATTGCTAATTACTTGAGCGAGCTCTTAACGCATTATACTCCATCACGTCTATTGTGGTCTCAAAACTCTAGCCAGTTGATAATACCTAGAATATCAAAATCAACTGCAGGCGGTCGATCCTTTTCCTATTTAGCACCTAAACTCTGGAACAGCCTTCCTAGCATTGTTCGGGAAGCAGACACACTCTGTCAGTTTAAATCCAGACTAAAAACACATCTCTTTACTATGGCATACACATAAAACATTTTTAATTTATATTATTCAAATCAGTTAAATGATTGTTAGGCTGCATTAACTAGGTCAGCCGGAACCGGGAACACTTCCCATAACACCTGATGTACTCGTTACATCATAAGAAGAATGGCATCTACGCTAATGTTAGTCTCTCTGTTTATCCCGAGGTTTACTGCAGTCAGCCGGATCCGGGCCGTATCCGGACCAGATGGTGGACCTGCGCCTGGACATGACCAACGCATCCCTGAAGTGTCTGCAGAAAGCGTGTCAATTAAACTCCCCCCCTGTAAATGCTGCATCGAAGCGACATCCTCATTAAACCCGTCTCCAGGGTGACGACTCCAATCTTTCGAATAATCCTATTGAATATCTGTTGATCACAATTATGTCCTCACAATTATGCTCCTTTTTAGAAAAAAATGGTATCTGTGAGGTTTTCCAGTCAGGATTTAGACCACATCATAGTACTGAGACTGCTCTCATTAGAGTTACAAATGATTTACTCTTATCATCCGATCGTGGTTGTATATCTCTGTTAGTGTTACTCGATCTTAGCGCTGCATTCGATACCATCGACCACAACATTCTTTTGAATAGACTCGAAAATTATGTTGGCATTAGTGGAATTGCATTGGCATGGTTTAAATCATACTTATCTGACCGTTATCAGTTTGTAGCAGTAAATGAAGAGATGTCACACCGATCACAAGTTCAGTATGGAGTACCGCAGGGCTCAGTGCTAGGACCGTTGCTTTTCACCCTGTACATGCTACCACTGGGAGATATCATTAGGAAGCATGGCGTTAGTTTTCATTGTTATGCTGACGATACTCAGCTCTATATTTCTTCACGCCCTGACGAAACTTACCAATTCACAAGATTAACGGAATGCATAGCTGATATAAAAAATTGGATGACTAGTAATTTCCTGCAACTTAATTAAGAAAAAACTTAATTTTTAATTATTGGACAAAAAAACTCCACATGTAGTAACCTAGAATACTGCCTAACACTTGATGGCTGCTCTGTCAAGTCCTCGTCGTCAGTTAGGAACCTGGGTGTGCTCTTTGATACCAATCTCTCATTTGAAAGCCACGTTTCTAGCATCTGTAAAACTGCATTCTACCATCTTAAAAATATATCTAAATTACGGCACATGCTTTCAATGCAAAATGCTGAACAGTTAGTTCATGCATTCATGACCTCAAGGCTAGATTATTGTAATGCTCTACTGGGTGGTTGCCCCGTTCGCTTAATAAATAAACTGCAGCTGGTCCAAAACGCAGCAGCTCGAGTTCTTACTAGAACCAGGAAGTATGACCATATTTGCCCGGTTCTGTCAACACTGCACTGGCTCCCTATTAAACATCGCATACATTTTAAAATCTTGCTAATTACTTACAAATCACTAAATGGTTTAGCTCCCCAGTACTTGAGCGAGCTCTTAACGCATTATACTCCATCACGTCTATTGCGGTCTCAAAACTCTGGCCAGTTGATAATACCTAGAATATCAAAATCAACTGCAGGCGGTCGATCCTTTTCCTATTTAGCACCCAAACTCTGGAACAGCCTTCCTAGCATTGTTCAGGAAGCAGACACACTCTGTCAGTTTAAATCTAGACTAAAAACGCATCTCTTTACTATGGCATACACATAAAACATTTTAATTTATATTTTATTCAAATTGTTAGGCTGCATTAACTAGGTCAGCCGGAACCGGGAACACTTCCCATAACACCTGATGTACTCATTACATCATAAGAGGAATGGCATCTACGCTAATGTTAGTCTCTCTGTTTATCCCGAGGTTTACTGCAGTCAGCCGGATCCGGCCCGTATCCAGATCAGATGGTGGACCAGCGCCCAGACATTACCAACGCATCCCTGAAGTGTCTGCAGAGACCGTGTCAATTAGTCTACCCTCTGAAATTGCTCATCGACATGGCATCCTCAATGGATCCATCTCCGGCGTGATGACTCCGATATTTCGAATATTCCTATTTAATAATTGTTTAATCGACACGCCATCCTCAATAAACCCGGCGTGATGCCTCCGATCTTTCGAATAATCCAATCTAATATTACTTCTGACCGATAAGGCTGCCAAAATAATAAACATACACTGTTTGTTAATTGGCCAGAGGAGAACTGGCACCCCGACTGAGCCTGGTTTCTCCCAAGGTTTATTTTTCTCCATTAGGACACCTGATGGAGTTTTGGTTCCTTGCCACTGTCGCCTCTGGCTTGCTCAGTTGGGGACACAACATTTTCAAATAAATATCCAAATAAATTTAATTACTAAACTAAATTATATCAACTACATTACTTGAATATATATGATAATTGAAATGAGCTGATGACATCACCGTTTTCTCCAGAGCGGCTGTACAGCTGAATCAAATTCTGTTCATTATTTTCCTGTTTAACACTTTAACACTGTTTAACAATCTGCATTGTAAAAAGCGCTATATAAATAAAGTTGACTTGACTTGACTAATATGACTTCTGACCTGTAATGTTGCCAGAATCATAATCATACACTATTTGTTCGTCGGCCAGAGGAGAACTGGCACTCCGACTTAGCCTGGTTTCTCCAAAGGTTTTTTTCTCCATTCTGGCCCTGAAGGAGTTTTGGTTCCTTGCCACTGTCGCCTTTGTCTTTTGGCATGCTCAGTTGGGGACACTTAAATTTAAACTATATTACTGATCTGCCCGCATTGACACTATATGATAATTGAAATGAGCTGATGACATCACCGTTTTCTCCAGAGCGGCTGTACAGCCGAATCAAATTCTGTTGCATTATTTTCCTGTTTAACACTGTGAAGCTGCTTTGAAACAATCAGCATTGTAAAAGCGCTATATAAATAAAGGTGACTTGACTTGACAGGTATTTCTGAAATATAAGTACAATGTAAAAACATGTATTTACACAATGAGTGCATTGAATCAAATTATTAATTTAAATGCTAGTACACAGTAGTTCAAGACACCTAAAGTGGGACTGAAACCCGAGATAAAATTGTTATTATTAACTCTTGCCTGAATGATAAAAATCGACAGTTATTTGAGTCTCTTTGGCACTGATAAGAAAAAAAGCGAGTTGATCACCCCGGCGCGCCGGCCGACTCGAGCGGGTTAACCAAGCATAAAAAAATTGATAATTCACACATCAAATGTCTATATCTGTCCCCACTTAAAACTGTGATGACAATTTGGTCTGTGCCTCATCAGACTTTCTCGACTGTATACAATAACTAAAATCATAATTAAAATTGTAGTTTTGATATAATCTGTCAAATTGATCTTGGATCAATTGTTGTAAAAACGATTTAATGTTAAAACTACTTAGATTTTAAACTATTTAATGTTAAAACTTATTTAAATTACAAATTAAAAGTGATTTTAATTACTGAAAAAGGCAGTATTTAGCTGCACCTTGCATTATTAAATTGAACATTGCATAAAATTATGGTTCAAAATGAGTTTTTTAATTAGTAGGGGAGACCGGGTATAGCTGTAACACGGGGAGAGTTGTAACTACCAATTCCACGAATCACGGATAAGATAGGAGGCATATGACAGTTTCAGTTTCCTCTGGCTTCCTTTACGATCCCACATGGAGGTTTTCCAGTCTGTGTTGCTATCTCTCCTGAAGCTACAGCAGAAAATCTAATTCTGAAGTAAGAAAGTAAAAATAAATAAGATAATATTTTGTTTAGTACTTCTACTGTTGTAGATAATGTTGTATGAGTTATATCAGGTCAAAGAATAGTTTCTCTAGTAAAGAATAGTGTATCAACCTCCTGCTAATTTCAAAGCACCATGCTAATACAGCTAGCTAAACAATGAGTGTCAGTGGCGGGGTAGGTTGTAACGTGTTTTGAAACAACCATCCACTTACATACAACATTTTTGTGATTTTAATAATTCTACAGAATGCCTATGTTTATGTTAATTTGCTCTCGCTCACACACACACACACACATACAAACACACACACCCATATGAATGTGCACGTACAGACATGCACAAACAAACGCACACGTGTGCATGCACAAACACACACAATATGCACATACACACGCCATATTCACATATATTTTATTGTTGCAGCCATTCATTTAAAATAAAACTGTTGTTGTGGCATATCACTTGGCGTACCAGTAGTGGGGTAGGTTGTAACAAAGGACCAATTTGTATTTGTCATCATCTCACAAAGTCTGTGATATAGTTGAAGACATTTAAATTGTTGCCATTTGTAGTAGACAAATGTGGGTACTTTGCCTAAAAGTTTCAGACGTGTAGCTAAAAAAAAAGGGTAGTTTTAGGTGCTGAAGAAAAAAGTGTTACAACCATACCCGGTCTCCCCTACATTTTTAACCCTCAGTGTTTATTTTATTTGCCTATTTAATTTGTGTATAATGTTTATTTCTAGATAACTACAAAATCATATACAAATCAGAATTTTATAGTGAATTCAAACGTCCCAAATTTTGATAACAGGGTTGAAAAAAAAAAATCAAACCTTATTCTTAATATAAAAAAAACCTAATGTAATATTTGTTTGACGTACTGAAGTTGACAATCAATATTCTTTGTTCAGAAGTTACCATTACTGACCATCTGTTGAAAAGGGAAACAAATATCTTCATTTTTTCAGGCCCTATTTTGTACCGTATATTTGTGGAAAGTGCCTTAACATTTTTGGTAACTTGGCTGCCACAAATTTAAAAGCACAACTCTCTATAATATAGTTTCTATACATCTATCACACACACATCACAGGCAAGGGCATGATGAGTGAGTCATAGGGAATGACCGTAACAAAGGCAATGAGATGAATGACAGCTGGTTGTCTTAGTCTTTATCTTTGTGAACAAACTTCCTGTAGTTTACAGCCACTACAGCCATGATAACCACACCACACGCTGACTAGCCACACATTTGAGCAGGTTTTCTCGCTTTCTCTCATCTTCGGGTCTTTCGCAAAGACACTGTTCATATACTGGAAATCATGTAAGATTCTTAGTAATTGTACAGTAGTGTCGAAAACACCTGTAAAAAAAATCAACACAATAAAACAATAAATAAAGATTTCATGTGGGGTTTTTTCTTTAATTTCTTCAGCATGATGTCATAGGAGAACATTAAGTTCCACATTGAACTTTTTATTTTCTAGTTCTTTAGAAAATGGTCTATCCACTATATTTCATTTGTGTAAATGAGCTGTCTGACTTAACCCAGGTATGGTGTGCCACAAGGCTCAGTCTTGTGCCCTTTCTTGTTCTCAATGTACATTTGGTGATATTTTTAGGCAGCATGGCATTCATTTTCATAGTTGACACACAGCTTTATATATCCTCCAGATAAAATTATAGATTGCATTAAGGAGATTAAAGACAAAATATCAAGGAAGACAATTAAATATTTGTCTAGATTACTTTGTATTTTGATAGCTATAATGTCTCTAGAACAACAGTTTCCACCTCAGAAATATTGCTTAGTTACTGTCACAGTTATGTGTAGTTTAACTGTCTTGTTTAGTTTCTTTATCATGGTTCTCATTGCCATTGCTTGAGCTCTGATTAGTTACAAACCTGGGGCCTCATTTATAAAATGTTGTAGAAACCGATCATTTCTCAAATGTCCGAAAAAAACAGCACAACAGAAACATGCATATGCCTGTCTTCCAGATGTGAAATCTATAAATTGCAAATGGATCTTGAAATTGTGCGCAGCTGAATGGTTTCAGATCTCCGCCTTGCAAACGGCGCCTAATTAATGTCATTAATATATAAAAGAGCACCAGTCAACACACAAATGCTTTACTTGAGAAAGGTGAGCGGCAAGAAAAATTATTTTAGCGAGGCCAAAATCGGGGTCCTGCTGACAGATTAGCCAAAATAATTTATAACTCCACACATGTGGAATCAAAGTATATACATGCTAAATAATGTAACTGGTAACACTTTAGAATACTGTTCCGTCATTAATGAATAACTACACAGGAACAAATTAGTAATGCATTATTAAGACTCTAGTAACTACTATTAACTAACAAGAAACTCTAATTAACAAATTAGTTCTCAGCTCAGCTCAGCTCAACTTTATTTATATAGCGCTTTTTACAATGCAGATTGTTTCAAAGCAGCTTCACCGTGTTAAACAGGAAAATAATGAACAGAATTTGATTCGGCTGTACAGCCGCTCTGGAGAAAACGGTGATGTCATCAGCTCATTTCAATTATCATATATATTCAAGTAATGTAGTTGATATAATTTAGTTTAGTAATTAAATTTATTTGGATATTTATTTGAAAATGTTGTGTCCCCAACTGAGCAAGCCAAAGGCGACAGTAAGTAAGTAGTAAGTAATAGCACTTAGTCGATTGAGGTAGTTCACTATTAGTTAATTAGTAACTACTATTTTTGTAGTAATGATGTAGTAACACTTAGGTCATTACTATCCAAAACTTTACAAAAAAACCTCAAAAGCTAACAGTGACTTCAGTTATTACTAGAGTTATCATGATCTTCACTTTAGAATACTGATCCAAAGAATTAGTAATTACTTCTAAAGGATTTGGTAACATCTGAGTCATTAATACTGGGTAACTATGACCTTCACTTTAGAATTAATGGACCCACTTTATATTAGGTGGCCTTAACTACCATGTACTAACATTTAAATTAATAATTTAAAACAATGCACTTATTGTGTACATACATATTTTTACATTGTACTTACATTTAAAAAAAAAAAAACCTGCATGTAATTACATCTGTAATTAATTTCTGTAATATATAATTACACTGTAATTATGACTCTTCCCTCCATGGGTCTCAAACTCGTGGATGATATTTTGTGGCCCCCTACTTGACATCAAAGTTTAGTGTTAGTGCGGCCCACACGTTGTTCTGAAACGCACATTTTAGCTGAGTCGTTGCGTGTGCCGCGCATACATAAGGTCATATTGTGACCGCTGCGGTGTGCGTTGAAAGAATGCGTAGAGCGGTAATAGCACTCCAGAGTGGAGAGCACCTTTCTGAAGATTCCGTTTATGAGCGTTGCGCGCTAAACCCAGAATGCCCTTTGTGACATGCTGGTTCGAATATAGGCCTATCTGAAATAAGTAGCTAGGGCTGCCCCGACTAAAGTTTTTCTTTCTAGTAGTTTAGCCGTTGTTCACGCATTTAAGCAGTTGTTCACGCAGCGCCTCCATGTCATTGTCTGCTATATTTGCTTATTATTTATTAAATCCAAGCAATTGGTTGATAAAACATTGATTCAAATTAAGATACAATTTATACAAAATGAAATTCACTTTAAAGAAAGGCTTTCAACAAATATACTCGGTTACTTAACATCCACAGACAAACATCTTCTCTCCTCCTTCTCTACACTCACAGAAGTATCTAAACTTCTCCTTTCCAGCCATCCTACTACTTGCCCCCTAGATCCCATCCCCTTACACCTCCTACAAGCCATCTCTCCTATACTCCTACCAGCACTCACACACATCATCAACACATCTCTCTGCACCGGTATCTTCCCAACCACATTCAAGCAGGCTCGAGTAACTCCACTGCTTAAAAAACCCACACTCAACACATCACTTGTAGATAACTACAGACCTTTTTCTCTCCTACCATACATAGCGAAAACACTTGAACGAGTTGTTTTCAACCAGGTTTCATCTTTCCTCTTACAGTTTAATCAGCTGGACTTAAACCAATCAGGTTTCAAAAAGGGCCACTCAACAGAGACTGCATTACTGCCGGTCACTGAAGCCCTGCGGATTGCAAAAGCTGCTTCCAAATCATCAGTCCTCATCCTCCTCGATCTATCTGCTGCGTTTGACACTGTGAATCATCAGATTCTTCTATCCACCCTCTCATCACTGGGCATCACAGGGATTCCACTCCACCTGAGTCCTATCTCACAGGTAGGTCTTTCAAGGTTGCCTGGAGAGGGGAGGTATCCAAAGCACATCAACTAACCACAGGGGTTCCCCAGGGCTCAGTACTTGGACCTCTCCTCTTCTCCATTTACACTACATCACGGGGAC
The DNA here is from genome assembly GCA_039654625.1 of Rhinogobio ventralis. Classification (NCBI taxonomy): domain Eukaryota; kingdom Metazoa; phylum Chordata; class Actinopteri; order Cypriniformes; family Gobionidae; genus Rhinogobio; species Rhinogobio ventralis. Next base: position 28,166,657 of record CM077216.1, read on the forward strand.
CCATCATACAGGCACATGGCTTCTCATACCATTGCTATGCTGATGACACACAGCTCTACCTCTCATTTCAACCAGATGATCCCACTGTAGCTGCACGAATCTCACGCTGTCTAGCTGACATCTCGTCATGGATGAAACAACATCACCTGCAGCTCAACCTGGCAAAGACTGAGCTTCTCGTCTTCCCTGCTAACCCAACTCTGCAACACAATTTCACAATCGAGCTAGGTTCATCTTTGATTACCCCTTCAGAGTCGGTCCGAAATCTCGGAGTAATCTTTGATGACCAGCTGTCCTTCAAAGACCACATTTCAAAGACAGCTCGGTCTTGCAGGTTTGCCCTGCACAACATCAGAAAGATCAGACCGTTCCTTACAGAGCATGCAACACAGCTTTTTGTCCAAGCCCTGGTCATTTCTAGGTTTGACTACTGCAATGCACTTCTGGTTGGACTTCCATCGTGTGCAATCAAAACACTTCAATTGATTCGGAACGCAGCGGCACGTCTTGTCTTCAACAAGCCCAAAAGGGCCCATGTCACACCTCTCTTCATCTCTCTGCACTGGCTACCACTCGCTGCCCGCATTAAGTTCAAGGCTTTGACGCTTGCTTATGGATCCACCACAAGCTCAGCACCCGCATACTTCGACTCGATCCTACGAGTCTACACCTAGAGAGCCATCCTAGAGAGGCATGAAATCCCTCTCCAGAACTTTTTCATTCACTGTTCCCAGCTGGTGGAACGATCTTCCCACCGCCATCCGGATGGCAGAATCACTAACATCATTCAAAAAACAGCTAAAAACCCATCTCTTCCGCGAGCACTTAATCTCATCATAAAAAAAAAAAAATTAAAAAAATCTTTCTCTCTCTACTATCCAAAAATCTATCTTTCTCTACACCCTCCCTATTCTAGCTTACACTACTCTGAGCAATGCCCGAAACATATGTTTAAGGCACTTCTTGCGTTTCTACGCCTCTTCATAACGGATCGCTTCCTGTATTCCTCAGTTGTAAGTTGCTTTGGATAAAAGCGTCTGCTAAATGCATAAATGTAAATGTAAATGTAAACCTTGGTTCCCTGAGATAAGGGAATGAGTACTGCGTCTTGCTAGACGCCATGGGAAATAATCTATTTCTCGAAATTCTGAAGCATTTGTAAAATCACGCAGTGCTACCGCTCAGTCAAAACAGTGTTGAGACCTCTCGCACGCTATTGGCTGGCCAGTGGGAACTGCATGAACCAATGGCAGAACAGCGTAACTGAGCGAACCAATGGGCACTAAGCCCGCGAAGCTGAGCATAAAAGCCCGCCGAATGGGCGGGGCATCTGCCCATAAGGTACGCTGTAATGCCCTAAAACGTCAAGTTATATAGACTGAAACGACAATCACCCATTGTTTAGTGTCATTGCACAGCCGTCTACGCAGTACTCGTTCCCTTATCTCAGGGAACGTCTCGGTTATGTATGTAACCCTCGTTCCCTGAAGGAAGGGAACGGAGACGTTATGTCAGTTACTGACGAAATGGGGGTTTCACTTAGAAGCCAATCGCCTTTGAGCTCTACAAAACGAGCCAATGGGATGAAGATGCCATGGGTCTGCGGAATTTGCATAACGCAACCCCGCCCCACCGCGTGGGTATAAAGGGCGTTGCGTGCCAATCTCACATTATGTTACCTGCTGAAGAGCCGAGGCATGAGCGCCCGGACGTTCCAGTGGTACAGCGGAAGTGGCATTGGGGGTAACATCTCTGCTCCCTTCCTTCAGGGAACGAGGGTTACATACGTAACCGAGACGTTCTCTTTCAGTCAGTACAATACGAGTTACGTCAGTTACTGAAGAAATGGGGGTCCCAATACAATCTCGCCACGACGGCTGTCTTCCAGCGTCATGCGCTGACCAGGGCTCCCTGCCGTGAGTGTTAGCACGAACAAGGGTCTAGGCTCAACGCCAATACCAAGGTACACTGGGAAGCATATCCCACGTGGAGAAATGCAACACAATGCCTGCCCGAAGGGAGGACTTAAGAATACACATATGACCCCCGTAGGGACTGCATATGGAACACTCTGGGGTATCCAGCCGCAGGTGGAATTTTTTCAACCCCAGGCGTGGCAAGGTGTCTTGCCAAGGGAAGACACGTGCTCAGAGAGACTTACTGTGGAAATACACATGTGGGGGTTACCCAACGGGGGAACCATGCACACGGAGGCACCTAGCCAAACACGTGGGCTGACCAAGCGGGCATGCACTCTGGTGTCAACATCAACAGTGCTGGAGGAGCTCAGGGCTTACTGGGAAGCTCACCTGAGAAAAATGCGCACGCATCCAGTCCGTGGAGTGGAATGGCGCAGCAAGCGAAGACACCTGAGCCTGTCCAGTTACTGGCCACTTGGGGCGAGTACACGAGAGGACACAGGCTCCACTCTGAGATTATAAAATCTTGCGAATGTGTTGGGCGTCGCCCAGCCTGCAGCTCTACAAATGTCTATCAGCGAAGCCCAAGAGGAAGCAACAGTCCTAGTGGAGTGTGCTATTACTCCAAGGGGGCATGGCATGCCCTAAACCTGATATGCCAGGACAATGGCGTCCACTATCCAGTGAGACAACCTCTGCTTGGAGAGAGCCTTCCCTTTCTGCTTCCCTCCGTAACAGACAAAGAGCTGGTCTGAGGTCCAAAAATACTGCGTCCGGTCTACGTAAGAGCGAAGGGCGTGTACTGGACAGAGCAGTGCCACGGCTGGGTCTGCCTCCTCCACAGGCAGTGCTTGCAGGTTCACCTGGGAACCTTGGGTACGTATCCAGGCCGGGGTCTCAGGCACGCTTCGTCAACCAAAAATGCCTGCAGGTCCCCTACCCTCTTGATGGAGGCCAGAGCAATCAAGAGCGCCACTTTCATTGAAAGGAACTTCAGCTCTACAGACTGCAGAGGCTCAAAGGGAGCTTTCTGCAGGGCAGATAATACCACTGCAAGATTTCAAGGGGGTATTTAAGGCGGGCAAGGAGGATTTAATCTCCTCTCCCCTCTAAGGAACCTGCTGACCAGGTTGTGCTGTCCTACCGTTTTTGAGTCCACCAGGTCATGGTGAGCGAAATTGCGGCCACATATACCTTCAGGGTGGAGGGAGACAGCCTTCGCTCGAACCCTTCTTGGAGGAAGGAAAGCATGGACCCGATCGGGCACAAAGAGGTTCCACTTCAACGCATAGGCCTGTCTCGTGGACAAGGCCTTAGCGGAAGTGATGGTAGCCGCCACCTGAGGTGGCAGGGTACTCAAATCTACCGCGTCCTGTCCAGGTCCCACACGTGTAGGTTCCAAAGGTCGGGACGTGGGTGCCATATGGTGCCCCGTCTCTGAGTAAGGAGGTCCTTCCTCAGAGGGATCGACCATGGAGGGGCTGTTGCAACGAGTACGAGTTCTGAGAACCAGGTCCGGCCGGGCCAATATGGGGCGACCAAAAGGACCTACTCCCTGTCCTCCCTGATCTTGCACAGAACCTGTTGAATCGGCTGCACGATTCAGTTCTCCCGGGATGTGAACGGCACGAAGCGACCTCAGATGCTTCTGACTCCATAGGAGGAGATGGCGGGCGAGTTGCGACATCCGGCGGGAGCCTAGAGCACCTTGTCGGTTGATGAACGCTACTGTTGCCGTGTTGTCTGAACGGACCAGTACGTGCTTGTCCTTGAGCAGGACTCGGAAGCGGTGCAGGGCAAGACGTACGGCCAGCAACTTGAGGCAATTGACATGCCATAGGCACTGGGGTCCTCTCCACTGGGGAGAGTTTGCTCTTTTCCCAGTTGACCCAAAGGCCCAGACGGGCGAGGTGCTAAAGTACCAGGTCCCTGTTTCGCAAACCTGATCCCGAGAGTGGCCTAGAATCAGCCAGTCTTCGAGATAGTTCAGGATGCGAACCCCGTGTTGCCTGAGCGGCACAAGGGCTGCCTCGATGACCTTCGTAAAGACGAGAGGGGACAGGGCTAGCCCGGATGGGAGAATGGTGTACTGATATGCCTGCCCCTCGAAGGCAAACCGTAGAAACGGTCTGTGTCAAGGAAGAATGGAGACATGAAAGTACACGTCCTTCAGGTCGATTGCTGCAAACCAATCCAAGGGACGAACGCATTCGAAAATGCGTTTGGCTGTCACCATCTTGAATGGAAGCCTGTGAAGGGTGCCAATAGCGTGCGAGAGGTCTCGACACTGTTTGGACTGGGCAGTAGCACTACGTGATTTTACAAATGCTTCAGTATTTCGAGAAATAGATTATTTCCCATGGTGTCTAGCAAGACGCAGTACGACTGACCGTTCGAAAGGGAACAAAACTTAATAAAGTGGTCAAAATAATTTTGCGCATCTTATGTGTCCTGTTCACTTTTCATAATCAATGTAAATTAAATAAAAAAATAACATTATAATATTTAAACATATGTGTTTTAAACAAATATGTGTTTTAATGGCCACAACAAGTAGCCTATAGTAGGCTATAGTGCAGAGAGATTTCATGTTGCAGGATTTGAGCGCACGTTGTTTTACCGGTGAGCGGTTCATGAGTAAAGCTCCGCTCTGCTCACATGATCTGGTAAGGTAGGCAGGTCTTTTGCGTTAATTTTTATTTCCTGTCGCTGTGCAGGCTATTTTTTATTTTATATGACTCAATAACTCAATAACCCTTTTATTTAAAGGTTTAATGTAGGCCATAGTGCATTTCATTACGATTGCAAGAAGAATCAACAATGTCAAAAATGTGCAGTCAAATGTCTCTGTGTTTATGCGGTTTGCTGTTTAAACCAGTGTTCTCGCCGATATGCTATAATACTTAATAATAAAGATTGAGAAGATTGGATCAGTTGTGCTTTTTTTTTGGAACACTTAAAACACTTTTTTTGTGGAATACTTGATGCGGCCCAGCCTGACCCAGACTGTACGTCCAGCGGCCCCCAGGTAAGTTGAGTTTGAGACCCCTACCTACCCTTAAACTTACCCATACCACCACACCTGTCCCTAACCTTACCCGTATCCCACCTCAGTATCAGCAAAAGTGTTGTGCAATACAATATGAACACAATAAGTATATTGTACTTATATTTTGATGTAAGTACATAGTAGTTAAGGCCACCTAATATAAAGTGGGACCGAATTAATTATACATTATGCATTATTCATGTTAATTATGAATCTGTATATAGTAGTTCTTAGTAGTTCTCTGGGAGGTGTGAAAAAAATAGTAACTACTGATTAACTAATAGTGAACTACCACATTCGACTAAGCACTATTACTTACTTATTTGTTAATTAGAGTTTCTTGTTAGTTAATAGTAGTTACTAGAGTGTTAATAATGCATTAACTGTGTAGTTATTCATTAATGATGGAACAGTATTCTAAAGTGTTACCATTTAACATTTAATTATGCTAACAGGTGTTTGGAAAACCATGTGTATATGTTTTATTTTAAACAGCCTTCCAATTAATTAGCCTATTATCAATACTATAGTAGCCTACTACTTCTAATAATAATAATAATAATGATAATAATGAGGGATCAGAATAATTGGGGAAAAAAGTAATTTTTTCAAGCTATTTTATTCATAAACGTTTGCTGCATGGTTAAAGTATGCTATCACATCAGTCAAAATTGCATTGAGAGAAAAAAAAACTGTAAAAGGTTTACTTTATTTGTGTATACTCACATTAAAACCAAAACCTTGTGCTTTACAGTTTTTTACAATTGTTAGATTTTGAACTTAAGTTTAACAGTTTTGAAAAGAGAATGTAAACGTGCAAATTGGCCTGTATATTACATAATAATAATACGTTTTATTTATATAGAGCCTTTCCCAAGCTCAAGGTCGCTGTATGTGTCCTCGCATGTACTCACCTCTACTAGTGGCCGGTAATGGACTAGGCTCAGGTGTCTTCGCTTGCTCGCCATTCCACTCCACGGACTGGATACATGCGATATTTTCCTCAGGTAGTCTCCCTGAAAACCCTGAGTTCCTCCAGCACTGTCGATGCCGACACCAGGGCGTCTGTCCACTCGCTCAGGCCCTCGTGTCAGGCTAGGTGCCACCGTGTGCATGGTTCCCCCTATGGGCGACCCCCACATGTGTATTTCCACTGTAAGCCTCTCCGAGCATGTGTATTTCCCTCTGCAAGCCCTTGCCTCCCCTGGGGGTAAAATTCTTCCACCTTCGGCTGGTTCTCCCATATGCAGCCCCTCGCGGGTCATATGTGTATCCTTAAGTCCTCTCTACGGGTATTCCTCCCCACCTGGAATATGCTTCCCAGTGTACCTTGGTATTCCTGTGTTAAGTGGGAGTCCTTCGTCCGTACTAGCTTACGACAGGGAGCTCACGCTTACGCAGAGCACTGGATGACAGCCGAGTGGCGTGCTTACATTGGGACCCCCATTCGTCAGTCACTGACGTTACTCGGAGTGACTGAACGAAAGGGTCTCGGTTATGTATGTAACCCTCGTTCCCTGAGGAGGGAACGGAGACGTAACGTCCCTCTGCCACTTACACTGTACTGCTGGAACGGCCAGGAGTTCAGTCTTGGCTCCTCAGCAGGTAAACATAATGCGATGTTGCCAGCGTACTTCCTTATATACCCACGCTGTGGGGCGGAGTCACGCTATGCAAATTCCGCATGCCCATGGCATTGGCACTGCCATTGGGCATTTTCTAGATCTCGAAGATGATAGGCTTCTAGGTGAAACCCCCATTCGAGGGTTACATACGTAACCGAGACGTTTCAGAGCCACAGCACTGCATGATCTACCACCCATAGTAGAAAGATGGAAACGAGGTACAGTAAGCAGTTTTATTTTACGGTAAAAACCGGCAGCTGTGGTTGCCAGAACTTTACCGAAAAAAATACGTTAGCAACATTTAGGTTTTACAGATTTGGATACAATTTTAAAATTTACAGTAAATAACCGTATTTTCAACTGAAATAATGTTAAATTACCAACCTATTGAAATACTAGTATATGTTATGTACAGATACATAACAGATTTCATATATACCTTTTTTTATATATATTGATATACTGTATACCTTTGAGATATACTGACAACCACCAATCACAGTGGTGATGAGAGTCACATGATGAATCAAAGCTCATCGCAAGCAGCTTTTAGGAGGACAATACCAATATATAGAAAGTGCACAGTGTCATTCACACAAACACTAAACACCATCATGGTAATGGTTCAATGCATTTAGGGGTGTGGTCCTGGTCACGACAATCTCCTGAACTCCAAACTGAATGTCAGAATGGGAAAGAAAGGTGATTTAAGCAATTTTGAGCGTGGCATGGTTGTTGGTGCCAGACGGGCCGGTCTGAGTATTTCACAATCTGCTCAGTTACTGGGATTTTCACGCACAACCATTTTACAAAGTTTACAAAGAATGGTGTGAAAAGGGAAAAACATCCAGTATGCGGCAGTCCTGTGGGCAAAAATGCCTTGTTGATGCTAGAGGTCAGAGGAGAATAGGCCGACTGATTCAAGCTGATAGAAGAGCAACTTTGACTGAAATAACCACTCGTTACAACCGAGGTATGCAGCAAAGCATTTGTGAAGCCACAACACGCACAACCTTGAGGTGGATGGGCTACAACAGCAGAAGACCCCACCGGGTACCACTCATCTCCACTACAAATAGGAAAAAGAGGCTACAATTTGCACGAGCTCACCAAAATTGGACAGTTGAAGACTGGAAAAATGTTGCCTGGTCTGATGAGTCTCGATTTCTGTTGAGACATTCAGATGGTAGAGTCAGAATTTGGCGTAAACAGAATGAGAACATGGATCCATCATGCCTTGTTACCACTGTGCAGGCTGGTGGTGGTGGTGTAATATTGTGTGGGATGTTTTCTTGGCACACTTTAGGCCCCTTAGTGCCAATTGGGCATCGTTTAAATGCCACGGCCTACCTGAGCATTGTTTCTGACCATGTCCATCCCTTTATGACCACCATGTACCCATCCTCTGATGGCTACTTCCAGCAGGATAATGCACCATGTCACAAAGCTCGAATCATTTCAAATTGGTTTCTTGAACATGACAATGAGTTCACTGTACTAAAATGGCCCCCACAGTCACCAGATCTCAACCCAATAGAGCATCTTTGGGATGTGTTGGAACGGGACCCACAAATCTCCATCAACTGTAAGATGCTATCCTATCAATATGGGCCAACATTTCTAAAGAATGCTTTCAGCACCTTGTTGAATCAATGCCACGTAGAATTAAGGCAGTTCTGAAGGCGAAAGGGGGTCAAACACAGTATTAGTATGGTGTTCCTAATAATCCTTTAGGTGAGTGTAATTTAGTTTAGTAATTACATTTATTTGGATATTTATTTGAAAATTTTGTGTCCCCAACTGAGCAAGCCAGAGGCGACAGTGGCAAGGAACCAAAACTCCATCAGGTGTCCTAATGGAGAAAAATAAACCTTGGGAGAAACCAGGCTCAGTCGGGGTGCCAGTTCTCCTCTGGCCAATTAACAAACAGTGTATGTTTATTATTTTGGCAGCCTTATAGGTCAGATGTAATATTAGATCGGATTATTCGAAAGATCGGAGGCATCACGCCGGGTTTTTTGAGGATGGCGTGTCGATTAAACAATTATTAAGTAGGAATATTCGAAATATCGGAGTCATCATGCCGGAGATGGATCCATTGAGGATGCCATGTCGATGAGTAATTTCAGAGGGTAGACTAATTGACACGGTCTCTGCAGACACTTCAGGGATGCGTTGGTAATGTCTGGGCGCTGGTCCACCATCTGATCTGGATACGGCCCGGATCCGGCTGACTGCAGTAAACCTCGGTATAAACAGAGAGACTAACATTAGCGTAGATGCCATTCCTCTTATGATGTAACGAGTACATCAGGTGTTATGGGAAGTGTTCCCGGTTCCGGCTGACCTAGTTAATGCAGCCTAACAATTTGAATAAAATATAAATTAAAAATGTTTTATGTGTATGCCATAGTAAAGAGATGCGTTTTTAGTCTAGATTTAAACTGACAGAGTGTGTCTGCTTCCCGAACAATGCTAGGAAGGCTGTTCCAGAGTTTGGGTGCTAAATAGGAAAAGGATCGACCGCCTGCAGTTGATTTTATGGACGTAATGGAGTATAATGCGTTAAGAGCTCGCTCAAGTACTGGGGAGCTAAACCATTTAGTGCTTTGTAAGTAATTAGCAAGATTTTAAAATATATGCGATGTTTAATAGGGAGCCAGTGCAGTGTTGACAGAACTGGGCAAATATGGTCATACTTCCTGGTTCTAGTAAGAATTCGAGCTGCTGCGTTTTGGACCAGCTGCAGTTTATTTATTAAGCGAGCGGGGCAACCACCCAGTAGAGCATTACAATAATCTAGCCTTGATGTCATGAATGCATGAACTAACTGTTCAGCATTTTGCATTGAAAGCATATGCCGTAATTTAGATATGATTTTAAGATGGTAGAATGCAGTTTTACAGATGCTAGAAACGTGGCCTTCAAATGAGAGATTGGTATCAAAGAGCACACCCAGGTTCCTAACTGACGACGAGGACTTGACAGAGCAGCCATCAAGTGTTAGACAGTATTCTAGGTTACTACATGTGGAGTTTTTTTGTCCAATAATTAAAAATTCAGTTTTTTCTGAATTAAGTTGCAGGAAATTACTAGTCATCCAATTTTTTATATCAGCTATGCATTCCGTTAATCTTGTGAATTGGTAAGTTTCGTCAGGGCGTGAAGAAATATAGAGCTGAGTATCGTCAGCATAACAATGAAAACTAACGCCATGCTTCCTAATGATATCTCCCAGTGGTAGCATGTACAGGGTGAAAAGCAACGGTCCTAGCACTGAGCCCTGCGGTACTCCATATTGAACTTGTGATCGGTGTGACATCTCTTCATTTACTGCTACAAACTGAAAACGGTCAGATAAGTATGATTTAAACCATGCCAATGCAATTCCACTAATGCCAACATAATGTTCGAGTCTATTCAAAAGAATGTTGTGGTCGATGGTATCGAATGCAGCGCTAAGATCGAGTAAAACTAACAGAAAGATACAACCACGATCGGATGATAAGAGTAAATAATTTGTAACTCTAATGAGAGCAGTCTCAGTACTATGATGTGGTCTAAATCCTGACTGGAAAACCTCACAGATACCATTTTTTTCTAAAAAAGGAGCATAATTGTGAGGACACTGCCTTTTCTAGTATTTTTGACAGAAAGGGTAGATTTGAGATTGGCCTGTAATTGACTAATTCTGTAGGGTCAAGTTGCGTTTTTTTAATAAGTGGTTTAATAATAGCCAACTTAAAAGTTTTCGGTACATATCCTAAAGTCAAGGATGAATTAATGATATTAAGAAGAGGATCTATGACCTCTGGAAGCATCTCTTTTAGTAGTTTAGTCGGTATAGGGTCGAGCATACATGTTGTTGATTTAGATGATTTAACAAGTTTAGCCAATTCTTCTTCTCCTATAGCAGTGAATGAATGTAATTTTTCCTCAGTGACACTGCAATGCTCTGTCTGATGTGATACAGTAGTAGACGACTGCATGGTTATAATTTTTTTCCTAATATTATCAATCTTACAAGTAAAGAAGTTCATAAAGTCATTACTGCTGTGCTGTTGGCAGACATCAGAAGTTGAAGCTTTATTTTTGGTTAATTTAGCCACTGTATCGAATAAATATCAGGGTTGTGTTTGTTTTCTTCTAAGAGAGTCGAGAAATAAGCAGATCTAGCGGTTTTTACGGCTTTTCTGTATGAAATCATGCTCTCTTTCCACGAAATGCGAAAAACTTCCAGTTTTGTTTTCTTCCAGCTGCGCTCCATTTTTCTGGCTGCTGTTTTAAGGGCTCGGGTGTGCTCGTTGTACCACGGCGTTGGACTATTCTCTTTAATCTTCTTTAAGCGCAGAGGAGCAACTGTGTCTAAAGTGCTGGAAAAGAGAGAGTCAATAGTTTCTGTTGCAACATCAAGTTCCTCTGGGCTATCTGGGAAGCTGAGGAGATGAAACTGATGAGGAAGTTTATTTATAAAGAAATCTCTAGTCTCAGCAGTGATAGTCCTGCCATATTTGAAGCGAGGGGACGGTTTTGCAGCCTTTGCTAAATTAAGTATACATGATACTAGGTAATGATCTGAGATGTCATCGCTCTGCTGCAGAATTTCAACGGTATCAACATTTATTCCATGTGACAATATTAGGTCTAGAGTATGATTACGGCGATGAGTGGGTCCTGATACGTGTTGCCTAACTCCAATAGAGTTTAGAATGTCTCTAAATGCCAATCCCAATGCGTCTTTTTCATTGTCTACATGGATATTAAAATCACCAACAATTAGGACTTTATCTGTAGCCAGTACTAACTCTGATAAAAAATCAGCAAATTCTCTGATAAAGTGTGTATTGTGCCCTGGTGGCCTATATACAGTAGCCAACACAAATGTTAAACAGGATTTATCAATTTCACTACATAACGTTACGTAAAGCACCAAAACTTCAAAATAATTATATTTGAAACTAGACTTCTGAGTAATACTGAAGATGTTATTATAAATTACAGCAACACCTCCCCCTTTACCTTTCAGACGCGGCTCGTGTTTATAACAATAATCTTGTGGGGTGGACTCATTTAAAGTAATGTAGTTGTCAGGTTTTAGCCAGGTTTCTGTCAAACACAGCACATCTAGATTATTATCTGTAATCATATCATTAACAATAAGCGTTTTAGAGGAAAGGGATCGAATATTCAGCAGCCCGAGCTTTATCATTTGTTCATCTGTATTATATCTGTTGTTTATTTGTTGGACATCAATTAAATTTTTACCGTTGAATAGTTTTGGTGGTTTTTTGTATTTACTAATTCGTGGAACAGACACAGTCTCTATGTGATAATATCTAGGTGAAAGAGTCTCTATGTGCTGGGATTTATCTGACTTCTGTGACGCGAGACAGCTAGCAGACGGTCGGGTAGGCCAGTCCGTCTGCTTCCTGACCTGGGCCCTAGTTAGTCAAGGTTTAGCTTTAAGACTATGTGCCAAATTACTAGAGAGAAGAGCGGCACCACCCCAGGAGGGATGGATACCATCTCTTTTCAACAGGTCAGGTCTGCCCCAAAAGCTTTTCCAATTGTCTATGAACCCTATGTTATTTTGCGGACACCACTTAGACAACTAGCCATTGAGTGATGATAGTCTGCTAAGTATCTCATCACTCCTTTTAATGGGGAGGGGACCAGAGCAAAAAATCCGATTTGCCATCGTACTTGCGAGTTCACACACCTCTTTAATGTTAATTTTGGTGATCTCCGACTGGCGAAGTCGAACATCATTTGTGCCGACATGAATAATAATCTTAGAGAATTTACGATTAGCATTAGCCAGCACTTTTAAATTTGCTTTGATGTCAGGCGCTCTGGCTCCCGGTAAACATGTGACTATGGTGGCTGGTGTCTCTATTTTCACGTTCCTTGTAATAGAATCGCCAATAACTAGGGCACTTTCAACAGGATTCTCAGTGGGTGCATCACTGAGTGGGGAGAACCTGTTTGATGTTCTAATCAGAACGGAAGAGTGGTTTTTTGATCCGCGACTATGCCGTCTCACCGTCACCCAGTTGCCCTGCTGCACGGGCTCTACAGCCGGAACCGAACAATGTACAGATTTCACTAAGCTATTTGCATCCAAAGCAGTGTCTAAAGCTGTTTTGTTCTCACTACTCTCAAATAAAGTCTGGATGCGTGTCTCTAATTCTGAAATCTTCTCCGTCAGTCTGACTATCTCCTTACATTTATCACATGTGAAGCCCTGTTCACCAACGGAGACAGATATACTAAACATGAAACATGTAGTGCAGGTGACAATAAAAGGAGAAGACATGGCAGGCTAACAGGCTAGTGAAATGCTAATGCGTTGTAAAATGCTAACACGTTGTGATAGTGATTTAAATTAAAAGCTAACAATGTCAATTTTAACGTGATAGGCAATATTAAACAATATATGGTGGGGAGTAAGTTATATTTAGCAGTATAAAAACAAGAAAAGATATCAAATAGAGATTCAAAAGCAAAGCTGTATCTAAGAAGAAACAATTATTTCAACGAAAATAAATCAAATGTGAAGTGTCACCCAGGGAATTCTGGGAATGTCAGTTTTACGTTTTTTCACTGTAAATTACACAACGACTTGTTCTTTTTCACTTCCAAAAACTGTAAATTTAACGGTATTTTACTGTAAAATTACATTAAATGTAAGGTTAGATCTATTACAGTTATTCACCATATAGTACGGAAACATTGAATGTTTTTACTGTAGCATTTTTACAGTATTTAACCGTTAAAATCACGATAATTTTTTACAGTGAGGAGGAGAATAATAGTGCAGAAGTGCAGATAAATAATGTGGAGCAAGTCCGTGAAGACATTTAAAAGTTAACAATAGAATTTTATACTGGAAGCGGACAGAAACAGGTAGCCAGTGTAGATTATAGAGCAAAGGGGTAATGTGATCCGGTTTCTTGACTTGATTGATGACTCTGGCAGCAGAATTTTGTACATATTGTAGTCTAGTGATTGTTCTAGTGGGCAGCCCAATAAGAAGCGAATTACAGTAGTCGAGAAGAGAGGTTATTAAAGTATTAATTCGAGTTTCGGCATCTTTAGTGCTGACAGCAGGTCGCAGTCGGGCAAACAGTGACACCGCCAGCAGAGAGAATGAAGACCGACTCAGTCAGAGGTGTCGGATGATCAGAGGATCAGCAGGAAAAGACCACGCATTAACGAGACAGTCAGAGAGAGAGTGGAGACTCACTCACCAACAGTGACGAGGGAGACCATAATCCAGCAGACACAGCGAAGGCTCGCAGCAGGTGAGATGGAGAGTGACAAAGTTGCCGGAGAATCACAATGGTTGGAAAACAGGATAAAATCACAGCTGGCCAAAAAGTATTCCAAAAGACAACAAAGCGGGAGAGACTCAAACAAAAGAAGACGGGCAAAACAACAATTGGCGTTCACAGCGTGAAGCAGCAGCCAGCGTGCTCAGCATTCTCACACCAGAACCGGAAGCCGGAGTTCTTGCACATGTTTTGGTGGTGTTTGTGTCTATGTCACAAAACAATTCATGTAAACTGAAAGATGTCATCATTGAACGCATTTTGTGCTAAAGTAAAGATAAATGATCCACAGTTTAGTTCACATAGACTGATGTTGTGATCACTGTGTGAAGAGTTTTGAAAAAGTGACATAAATATTGAGAAATGTGTTCTAGCAATTGTTAAAAAAAAAACAAAAAAAAACCTGTAATTCAGCCGTCTCGGTTTCCTTTAACTTGAGCTTGTCACAAAAACTAACCTAAACTCAGCGTAACCTACACTTGATGCAGTTTTTTTCTTTCGTTTTGTTAGTGTTAATTATTTAAGTGAAACATATTTCCTGTAAGCCTCTTTATTTGTCACACAATTCTTTGGTGGATTTAATTTGTGCAACCCCCGACAGAACACGAGACCTAAAAACAAGTTTTATACAGCAAATTAAACCATAGATATCCTGGCTGTCCATCTCCTCCTGCTGGAGCAGGGGGATCGCTCCCTCGAGGATCACACAAGTGATTTTCTCGACCTGGCATGCCTAACCCACTATCCCTACTCTCTCTGTGTGTTTTCCGGGCTTAGCGAGCGGTCGAAGGCACTCCTGCCCATGGAAGTCCTTGAGGGAGCTTTGTTGAATATATTGAGTAGGTGCTGGTTTAGTGTGGATCTCTGTTCACCGTCTGCCCTGTTGAAGAGAACAACGGCAGCCCCCCTCCCAACCCAGAGCCCAGCCAGCCGTCAGCCATGCCTGCACTGGAGCAAAAGCCAGAGCCCACAGCAGACTTTGAGCCCAAGCCCGCCATGAAATCTGAGCTAAAGCGATTGAAGTGTCTGAAGGAATTGGAGCACCGCCCACCCTCCAGAGGATGAGGTACATAAACCAAGCTGAAGCTTGATAAAGTTGATGTTTGATGAGCTGGAGGATGTGCATGCTGGTCTTCAGTCACCACTGGCTCCATTCAGTTCCAAGTTGTCTTGTTCATGGTTGGATAGGTCCAGTTCCAAGTCATCTGAGTTGTCGCTTGTTAAAACCTCTTAACCTGCGCGAGGACGTGGTCGCACTGAAGCTTTCTGTTTAAATGAGCTCAAAATTACTGTCAGATGCAAGTAATTACCTTGACAAACCATACATTATTAAACAGATCTAAGACTCGTTTAAATTTTTTTTTTACCTCTGTTTTATTCTCAAAATCTTATAGTGACCGTAATTTGTTAATATGTGTGAGGAGTTATGAATATGAAAACCGGCGTTGTACCTTTTGATTGAAATATGAGCGTCAGCTGCTCCCATTCAAAAAGAAAAAACTCCTCTATGCTCGTTATGAAGGCTCACGACAAAACAACACCCCTCAGGGCTTTTAGTTCAAAAGTGTGCAGATGTGGAGAAATATTGATAGATTCTCATATGTCTGTGTCAAATTTCTATACAGAGAAGTATTATTTATTCAATCTTTCCCCAAAATGCGCAGATGTAATCATTATGAGCGCTGGATACTCTGATGTGTTGCGTTTTCAGTTCATACAAACAGTGCACAGCGCTCTGTGCACATGTAGTCCATATATGCAAGAAGAAGAGGAATACCATGTGACATTCCAGGAACTCCCTGACATAAACAAAGCTTCCAGAGATCGCTATAACATGCAGATAGACAAGTTTGAAGACAATAAACACACAATCGCGACGATTTATGGTATATCTGTGTTCTTCATGCCATGTTGGGTGTTTTCATAATATATTATATAATGTAATGTTATTCGACATAGCTTTTATCGTAAAATATATAAATAGTAAAATTATAAATTTTCTGTCTGATTTTTGACCCGAAGCCACATGAGATCACAGAAGGTTATTTAAAACACTCGACTTGTGATTTAAAGTAATTTTGGAGTAAAAACATGGTTTTAATCTCATAAATTGTTGTGTATTGATGGTGTGCTAAGCTAACATGCTAGCTGGCCCTAAGATGCACCTTAGACTTGTTTTAGACTTGTCATCTTCAGATTTGAAATATAATATGGTCAGACTTGTGGCTTTAGCTGCAGGGCATTTCTAGATTGCAACAAGGTCAACTTCAATTTTATTTTCATAAAGATATTTCATACAAATACATTTCTAATAACTTTACAAAACTTTGAAGCTTATTATAGCTATTTTTTTCATTATGAAAATAATTAATTTTGACTTTACATAAACTGCCAAGTGTCTGCTTTCAAATGAGACCATATTATACTTTTAGTGCAAAGAATTCGTGAATTGTATCTGTTTTAGTCTGGGTATGCCATTTCTTTGGATTTATTCAAAAGCGGGGGTGCAGGTTAACAGGTTAAACCCAGCTCCAAGTCATCGCTAGTTAAGCCCAGCTCCAAGTTGTTGCTAATTAAGCCCAACACCAATTTGTCGCTGGTTAAGCCCAGCTCCAAGTTGTCACTGGTTAGGCCCAGCTCCAAGTTGTCACTGGTTAGGCCCAGCTCCATGTCATCGCTGGTTAAGCCCTGCTCCAATTCGTCGCTGGTTAAGCCCTGCTCCAATTGTCGATGGTTAAGCCCAGCTCCAAGTCATCGCTAGTTAAGCCCAGCTCCAAGTCATCGCTAGTTAAGCCCAGCTCCAAGTCATCACTAGTTAAGCCCAGCTCCAAGTCATCGCTAGTTAAGCCCAGCTCCAAGTCGTCGCTGGTTAAGGTCCATCATCGATCTGGCTTTGCCTCGGACTTCTGAGTCAGCAGCTGCGCCTCGATTTTCCTCACTCCCACCATCTCTGCCAAGCCCAAGCCTCCACCTCACCTCATACCCCCCTGCAGCTCCACCATGGCCATCCAGGACTACAGCTTCGCCTTGGCTCTTCAGTTTCACCTGGGTCTCCACCTCCAACAGCTCCAACTCAAATGATCGTCTCCTTGGATCCACCAGCCTCTCCAAAAAGGCTCCTCTCTCCGTCTGCTCTACCGTGGACTTTCATGTCTCTGCTTAGGTTCCGCCTGTCTAAGCCCTGGCACTTCCCACTTTAATCTCTTCCCTGGTCATCGTCCCCTTGGTGGCCCTGTCTCAAATGGCACCATAAACACTTGTGGTCTTCCAACGAGTCCGCTTTTTCTTGAAGTAACACTGCTTTGACTGTCAGGAAGAAGTGTGCTGCAGAGCTCGCACCTGTGCAGGCTCGGCAAAAGTGTGCATCCAGGGCACATATCGACCACAAAGGAGGGTGCTTGCGAGCTGAAAACTTCTGAAACCTAAAATGACAAATGGGACACCCTACAGTCTTGTGGACTTAACACGCACGCGGCAGCCATTTTAAGACCAAAAGTGCATATGAAGTGTGCCATTTGGGACAGGGCCTCTGTGTCTTCCTCTGCCTGCTCCTCATCCTCCTCCAGAGCCCCTCCCTCCTTCCTCAAATTGGACTATGGTTTGCAGCACAAGGACGTGATTGATTATCACCTGTTCCCTGTTCTGTTGATTATCACCCACAGCACAAGTTACGTTGGTATATGTTATTGCACTTTGCGCTTATTAAAAGACCATTTCTCATTCATTCTACATCACGCAACTCTTTGGTGGATTTAATACATGTAACCCCTGACAGTTACAGGGCATTCTCTTCTTATTATGATACTGAAAAAGTAGTCCATCTATTCATAATTAGACCTGATTATTACAACATACTTTTGGGTGAATTACAATAATCTTTCCACTGTTTACTTGTCCAGTTCCATAGCATTTTTACATAAGGACTCTACACTGCAATCATTTTTGCAAAATTACTGCGTGCGGCTGTAAAAAAAAATACAGGCGCACTGGTGCGAGTGACCCGATTGATTCTCATGAATAGATGTACAATACAATCAGAATAAAAACTACAACTCCCAAAGTGCATCAACACTGACGTTTCGTACTACGATCGGCTGCTTTTCATGCCTTTAGTCAGCAGAGCAAGTGCAAACAACGTGTGCGACGGACTACACTTCAAAGATTGTTTACAAGGTAAAACAGAGGTGTGACACAGCCAATGCGCACTTACCAAACAGTCTCATGCTGATGTTTCTTTACTGCCAAATTAACTGGAAATACTACATTTGGATTATCATAAACAAGGTTGAAAATTAACGGCGGCTTGGGGCAAAAATGCCACCAAAAATTAATTAATTAATTAATTAATAATAATAATTTACAAAAGTATATGTATGAGTTCTTGATTGTAATCTTTATCCCACATGATATAGGCCCATAGTTAAAGCTGCAGTCCGTAACTTTTCTTGCGTTTAAAGATAACTAAATGTATATAATGAGCGAGTATATCATGAATCCATTTTCCAAACCGTGTTTTTGTCTTATCCTGAATCACTACGGTACACATATAATACGTTTTTTATATTCAGACTATTTTATTCCGGTTCGGGTCGCACCGCTGCGGAGGAGCACAGTACCTGCGTGACTTGCCATAGACATGACTATGGGATATCGCACTCTAGCGCCATCTGCTGAAGACACCTTTATTCATGCCTGAAAAGGCCAATGACGTATGACGACGTGGGCGGGGTCACCTGCCCACAGCATATAAATGCAGTCGTATGCGTCATTCCCTTTGCTCTTCAGCTCTTCACCGTGTTGTTGGAACACCATCACGCCACATTTTCGCAAGAAAAGCCCATGGTGGTGATTCTTGTTGAAATTAAGGCAAAAAGAGAAAGCTTTTTTGCAACAAGTTTAGCTTTGCTAACGAAAGGCTAATACGTTTTTCTCAAACAAAATGTTCAAACTTATGCAACATTCACAAGACAACCCACGGTGGTGACTCTTGTTGAAGGAAAAGGCATACAAGAGAAGTTTTTAGCGTGAGTTTAGTACAACTAACAAATGGCTAATAAACTTTTTCATGAGAAATATGTTTGGAGTTGTCCGCACTAGGCTGCTAGGCTAGATCTCTCCAACACCAGTGCATGTAAGCTGTGCACTACCAGCAGCTCTCCCATTCCGCTTGGCAGGGCAGTGGCCGAACACTGCCCACTCCTGTCTTCAGGGGCCGATCCAGATTTGGAGGCCACGGATGTTACAAACAGGCTTGACACGAAGAACAGATGGTAAGTGAACAGAGACTTTATTTGAACAACCAGAAATGAGCAGGGCAGGTAAGTGAATGGAAGATGTTGGTAGATAATTGTAGCAGATAACTGGATGATACTGTACTCTTGAATTGTAGATGGTGCTGAAAACTCAACCGGAGGAGACACAGTGGAAATGGCAGACACAGGAGACACGGAGACTTGGAGACAGGACACTGGAGACTTGGAGGAACGAGGAGAATGCAGGTAGGTATCACAGGGAAGTCTTTGAGGCAAGCAAAAGCTGTGCTATGTGCGAACGAGACCGGACAGTGACTGACTGAATGCATGGGGCTTATGTGCTGGTGGTGATTACTGGTGATGATGACGTGCAGGTGTGTGTGATCAGTATTTTGGTGATGAAGTGCGCTGTGATTGGAAGAGGGTGGAGCCTGGCGTGCTTGTAAAATTACCCTCCCCTCCACGGCCCGCTCTTGAGGGCCGAGGACCCCGACGTCGTGGTCGGCGTCCTCTTCCTCGTGGTGCTGGTCTGTCAGGATGAGAGTCATGGAAAGTGTCAAGCAGGTTCTGATCTAGAATGTCGTTTCTGGGTACCCATGAGCATTCTTCGGGACCATAGCCCTCCCAGTCCACCAGATATTCTAGCAGACCACCATGACGCTGGGAGTCCAGGATCTCCTTGACCTCGTAGGCTGCACCGCCCTCCAGGATGATTGGAAGGGGGGGCTCTGAGATATCGCCAGGCTCTGTGGAGACATGAACAGAAGGATGGTGAGGTTTCAGGAGTGACACATGGAATGTGGGATGAATATGATACTGAGGTGGGAGCTGGAGCTTGTATGTGACCGGGTTGATCTGTTGAATGATGGGGAAGGGGCCAATGAACCTGGGACTCAACTTCCGGCATGGCAGACGCAGTCTGATGTCCCGTGTTGACAGCCAGACCTTCTGCCCAGGTTGGTACGCTGGAGTCTTGGAGCGGCGAAGGTCTGCTGTCATTCTGCGCCTGCGAAGAGCCCGTTGGAGTTGATGGTGGGCAGAGTCCCAGACGCTCTCACTCTCCCGGAACCAGTAGTCTACTGCAGGGACGTCAGAGGGATCCCCCGACCAGGGGAATAGAGGGGGTTGGTAACCGAGTATGCACTGAAAGGGGGTCAGTCCGGTGGAAGGTTGACATAGCAAATTCTGGGCGTACTTGGCCCAACCCAGGAACTGGTTCCAGGAGTTCTGGTGGCCGTGACAGAAGGTACGGAGGAAGCGGCCAATCTCCTGGATCTTGCGTTCTGTCTGCCCGTTTGATTGGGGATGGTACCCCGGGGAGAGGCTGACGGTCACACCTAGGAGGGTGAAGAAAGCTTTCCATACTCTTGAGATGAACTGAGGACCTCTGTCAGAGACAATGTCTTCAGGAATGCCGTAATAATGGAATACATGGTTGAACAGCATTTCAGCAGTTTCCATCGCAGTGGGTAAACCTCTCAGAGGAAGCAGACGGCAGGACTTGGAGAATCGGTCTACTACCACTAGGATGCAGGTACAATTGTCGGAGACAGGGAGGTCGGAGATGAAATCCACTCCTAGGTGTGACCAGGGACGGTTAGGAACGGGCAGAGGATGGAGCTTGCCGGCGGGAAGATGACGAGGGCTCTTGGAAATGGCACATTCCTGGCATCCCTGCACGTACCTTCTTATGTCAGATGCCATATTGGGTCACCAGAAGCGCTGTTTAAGCAGCGAGAGGGTTTCATTGACCCCGGGGTGGCCAGTGCCCAGAGAGGTGTGGGAGGAGTGGATGAGTGGAGTGATCTGGATCCGAGTGATGTATTGCAAGCCCAGTGGACAGCCCGGCGGAGCGTTGGTGGAGGCATTGGAGGAGGGCAGAGTCTCTTCGGACCAGACAATTAGGCTCACAAACAGTTTGCCAGGCAAGATGGGCTCGGATTCCTCTATCTTTTCCTCGGGGCTGTAAATGCGGGAAAGGGCATCTGCCTTGACGTTCTTAGGACGATAGGAAATCGTAAAATTAAACCGGGTGAAGAATAATGCCCATCGAGCCTGGCGGGGGTTCAATCTTTTAACATCTCGAAGGTATTCTAGGTTCTTGTGGTCTGTTAAGACGAGGACGGGATGTTGAGCGCCCTCTAACCAATGCCTCCACTCTTCAAGGGCTAGCTTAATAGCCAGGAGCTCCCTGTTCCCTATGTCGTAGTTGACTTCCGCCGGGCTGAGCTTGCGGGAGAAGAAGGCACATGGGTGGAGTCTACTGGGGTTCCCCTGCTGTTGGGACAGGACCGCTCCCACTCCGGTGGTTGAGGCGTCCACCTCCATGACGAAGGGCAGGTCTGGATTGGGATGGACAAGGAGGGGAGCGGTGGTGAAGGCAGTCTTGAGGGCCTCAAAAGCTTCTGTAGCAGCTGGTGACCAGGACAGAGACTTGGGCTTGTGACGTAGGAGAGTTGTGAGTGGGCTGGAGAGGGAACTGCAACCTCGGATGAACCGGCGATAGAAGTTGGCGAAGCCTAAAAACCTTTGGAACTCTTTGATGGAAGTGGGAATGGGCCAGGACCGGATGGTGTCCACCTTCCCCTCGTCCATCCGGATGCCACTGTGGTCGATGTTGTATCCAAGGAACTGCACTGAGGACTGATGGAAGGAACATTTCTCGGCTTTCAGGAACAGATGGAACTTCCACAGGCGTTTCAGGACCTCCGCAACGTGGTGGCGATGTTCGGCCAGGCTCCGGGAGTAGATCAGGATGTCATCTATGTAGACTAACACAAATCTGTGAAGACACTCCCGAAGCACCTCATGGATGAAGTCCTGGAATACAGAGGAGGCGTTGGCCAATCCATATGGCATTACGAGGTACTCATAGTGGCCAGTAGGGGTCACAAAGGCGGTCTTCCATTTGTCCCCCTCACGTATCCGGATGAGGTTATACGCGCTGCGGAGGTCCAACTTGGTGAACACAGTGGCACCACGGAGATGTTCCAGCGCAGTGGGGACAAGAGAAAGGGGATATCTGAAGTTGACGGTGATCTTATTCAGAGAACGGTAATCGATGCAGGGCATCAAGCCTCCGTCCTTTTTGGCCACGAAGAAGAAGCTTGAGGCAGCAGGGGAAGTATACGGGCGGATATAACCTTGCTCCAGGGCCTCCTTGATGTAATCCTCCATGGCCTTCTCCTCTGGAAGTGACAGAGGGTAGATCTTACCGTGGGGCACTGGCACACCCGGAAGGAGGTCGATGGTACAGTCCCATGGCCGGTGTGGAGGCAGCTTGGAGGCTCGTTTGGGGCAGAACACGTCGCTGAAGGGGGCGTAGCACGGAGGAACCTCCACGGAGCGTTTCTCTACAGGACTTTCGATGGAGGTGGTACAGACAGACAGGTCTTGGGAACACTGAGGAACAGGAAGAGCAGAGAAACAATGCGGAAAACAGCTATCGCCCCACTTCAGGACCTCGCCGGTCTTCCACGAGATGATGGGATTGTGGTGCTCCAACCATGGGCGCCCTAAAATGATGTCAGCGGTGGATTCCTCCAGAACCAGCAGATGTTGATGTTCCACATACAGGAGACCTACTTGAATCTGGACAGGACCCACCAAGGAGCAGACCTGACAACGACCGTTTCCCGGTTATGGAGTGGATTTGGTAGATCGACGGGGTGGCTGACGTCCGGAGCTTGAGCTTGAGTCGAGGAGAGCATTGACTGGAAGAGAAACACCGGCAGCAGTAAGGTTTATGATTGTGGTGAGTGGTTGTATTTTATTCAGAGAAGGGATGATGGCACTCACCAAAGGACGAGGTGGACGAATGGGGCATTCAGTGATGAAATGCCCTGCAGATCCACAATACAAACATAAATTCAGGGTCAGCCGCCTCTGCCGCTCAGCCAACGTCAATCAAGAATTCTCCACTTGCATGGGTTTGTGGGCTGGTTCTGGAGGGCTGGTTCTGGAGGGCTGACAGGCTCTGGTCGGCGGAGGACAGGAGAAGGTATCGGCTGGCCCTGGTGTTCATCGAGACACGACTGCATACGAGTGGTGAAACGGATGGACAGCTGGATAAAACGTTCAAGGACGATAGTATCCTCGTATGCAGCGAGATTGTTAGGGAATACGTGCGGTTGCATCTCCAGGACCAGCAAGCATTGGAGGAAAAATCCGTTGCAATCCTCCGCCGAGCTAGAGAAGGGTGCCGGTTTGGCCATGGGACTGGCATACACCGGTGGCGAAGAAGCGGTGTTGTTTCCGGAAGTGCTCGCTGGTGAAGGTGCAGGATTTGTGGTGAGAGCTCGTCGAAGTGCATCGACGACCTCTTGAAAGGGATCCGGAGTGCTCATCTGGTGCTCTGCGGTGTTGGTCCGGTCTTCTGTTACAAACAGGCTTGACACGGAGAACAGATGGTAAGTGAACAGAGACTTTATTTGAACAACCAGAAATAAGCGGGGCAGGTAAGTGAATGGAAGATGTTGGTAGATGAATGTAGCAGATAACTGGATGATACTGTACTCTTGAATTGTAGATGGTGCTGGAAACTCAACCGGAGGAGACACAGTGGAAATGGCAGACACAGGAGACACGGAGACTTGGAGACAGGACACAGAGAACACTGGAGACTTGGAGGAATGAGGAGAACGCAGGTAGGTATCACAGGGGAGTCCTTGAGGCAAGCATAAGCTGTGCTATGTGCGAACGAGACCGGACAGTGACTGACTGAATGCATGGGGCTTATGTGCTGGTGGTGATTACTGGTGATGATGACGTTCAGGTGTGTGTGATCAGTATTCTGGTGATGAAGTGCGCTGTGATTGGGAGAGGGTGGAGCCTGGCGTGCTTGTAACAACAGAGAGTTGGGACGATCGGGGAGTGTCGTTATAGCGTTCACGGGGTGATTCTGTCTCGCTGGATGCGGCCGAGGAGTGCTCTGATGATATATATTTTTCAAGCAGGGCAGATCGCGGCTCCCCCGAGGTGGGTGGAAGTGAAGTAATGGCCCATACATTTATATATTACATCTGTATTGGAGAGAGGCAACAAAGTTTGTCGGTAGAGTGACCTGTCCTGATACAGATAAGCTTGTGGGTTCTGTTTGACTTCTGTAAAATCAGAGGTGCAAACTCGCCTGCCAATCTATCCAGACTGGGTAGAAGTAACCCTGCAAAATAGCAGGTTCAGTTTTATGTTGTCAATAAAATGTGTGTTCAGCATGGAAGACCTCATGTGTTGATATGTCAAAACAAGCAGAATGCATTGGAACCGCTAACCTCACAGTCTGGCCGTGTGCCGACAGAGGAGGAAAATGTAGTGTTATACAATTTACAGCAATGTTTGCAAAAGGACGCGGGGTTCCACAGGTCATGACTGTGAATCCTCGCTGTCTGCCTCGAACGATGGCGTGCGCTCGCACTAACAACACGTGGCTTCTTCGCACGATTCCAGTGGGGCTGCTGGCTGCGGTTTCTCTCGCGGCCCCCTCTGGTTTCAGCTGAGTAATTACAACTTTGTTGTTCAAGAGGGCTTCCCCAGTACTGAGAGGGGAAATCCGTGCTCTCCTCAGCAAAATGGCAATTTGAGTTTTGCCACAAGGGAAGATGGAGGAAGAGGTTTTTCAGCGTCAATTCCTCCTCCTCAGCAGTTTTTGGGATTTGCAGCAGTTGAACAAACACTTTAGAGCGGTTAATGTGTCAAGTTCTAAAATGCTTGCAGTATGTCACCTGTTATGCCCTCTGCATCCTCGGGATCGGCTTACATCGGTGGTTTTGCCCGATGCATCTTGCCACAATCCACCTGGAGCACAGAATTTTTTTTCTGAGGTCTCCGTCGATGGGATTGCCTATACATCCCAATGGCACCACGCATACCTGCAAGATGGTAATATCCGCATGTTGGTTCTGCCAACATGTTGGTTCTGCTGTTGGTTCAGCAGTTGGTTCTGCTGCTGTGCCATCAGAGCACAATATTGTCCTCCTATTTGGACGAACTGCTCCTGGCTGCAGACAGCAGGGAACAAGCAGTGTTATAAAACACATGCGCTTGTTTTCCATTTATAAGCTCTGGGTTTTCAGATAATCTCAAAAGGGGCTGTTATATCTCGGTCTGTTATATCTCGGTCTGGGGATAGATTCAGAACCGAACAGGAGGCAGAGGATTTTCGTAGTATTGAGACTTCTGGGACTCATGGCCTCGATAGCAGTAGTACGGCTGGATTCTCCTCTTTATGTGTGCAGTTCCGGCGCTGGGTAACTTGCTATATGCCACATGACATTTAAGCATGGTTCAATAGCGCCATTGGGCGTTCAGGCCATGATCCCCTGGGAATCCTGAATCTGTTAACAGAAGGAATTCCCCTGGGCAGGGTTACGGCATTTTCAGTAGTGATGACAAACGTCACAACAAGGATGAGAAACTTTGTAAGAGGAGAGTGGTTGAGAGCGCTGTAAGAGCGTCACATACATTTATTTGAACGGAATTTATTTAACGGAATGCATAGCTGATATAAAAAATTGGATGACTAGTAATTTCCTGCAACTTATTTCAGAAAAAACTGAATTTTTAATTATTGGACAAAAAAACTCCACATGTAATAACCTAGAATACTGTCTAACACTTGATGGCTGCTCTGTCAAGTCCTCGTCGTCAGTTAGGAACCTGGGTGTGCTCTTTGATACCAATCTTTCATTTGAAAGCCACGTTTCTAGCATCTGTAAAACTGCATTCTACCATCTTAAAAATATATCTAAATTACGGCATATGCTTTCAATGCAAAATGCTGAACAGTTAGTTCATGCGTTCATGACCTCAAGGCTAGATTATTGTAATGCTCTACTGGGTGGTTGCCCTGCTCGCTTAATAAATAAACTGCAGCTGGTCCAAAACGCAGCAGCTCAAGTTTTTACTAGAACCAGGAAGTATTACCATATTAGCCCGGTTCTGTCAACACTGCACTGGCTCCCTATTAAACATCGCATACATTTTAAAATCTTGCTAATTACTTACAAATCACTAAATGGTTTAGCTCCCCAGTACTTGAGCGAGCTCTTAACGCACTATACTCCATCACGTCTATTGCGGTCTCAAAACTCTGGCCAGTTGATAATACCTAGAATATCAAAATCAACTGCAGGCGGTCGATCCTTTTCCTATTTAGCACCTAAACTCTGGAACAGGCTTCCTAGCATTGTTCGGGAAGCAGACACACTCTGTCAGTTTAAATCTAGACTAAAAACACATCTCTTTACTATGGCATACACATAAAACATTTTTAATTTATATTTTATTCAATTGTTGAATAAGGCTGCATTAACTAGGTCAACTGGAACCGGGAACACTTCCCATAACACCTGATGTACTCGTTACATCATAAGAAGAATGGCATCTACGCTAATGTTAGTCTCTCTGTTTATCCCGAGGTTTACCGCAGTCAGCCGGATCCAGGCCGTATCCATATCAGATGGTGGACCAGCGCCCAGACATTACCAACGCATCCCTGAAGTGTCTGCAGAGACCGTGTCAATTAGTCTGCCCTATGAAATTGCTCATCGACATGGCATCCTCAATGGATCCATCTCCGGCGTGATGACTCCGATATTTCGAATATTCCTATTTAATATTACTTCTGACCTATAAGGCTGCCAAAATAATAATCATACACTGTTTGTTAATTGGCCAGAGGAGAACTGGCACCCCGACTGAGTCTAGTTTATTTTTCTCCATTAGGCCACCTGATGGAGTTTTGGTTCCATGCCACTGTCGCCTTTGGCTTGCTCAGTTGGGGACACTAAATTTTCAAATAAATATCAAACTAAATTAACTATATCAACTACATTACCTTGAATATATATGATAATTGAAATGAGCTAGATGACATTTCTCCAGAGCGGCTGTACAGCCGAATCAAATTTGGTTTCATTATTCTTCTGTTTAACACTGTGAAGCTGCTTTGAAACAATCTGCATTGTAAAAAGTGCTATATAAATAAAGTTGACTTGACTTGACTTGATTTGAAGTAATTCTCCTGGTGCTGAAACACTTGGCCCAGCAGGGCAGGCGCTATTCAGAATGAAATTTTTTTTATATAAGTAGGCAAGGGGGTACTCTCTCTCTGCTGCAATTGGCACGGATGCTCTTGATACCGGGGCAGACCTGTGGTGCCGTGTGCACATTTGAATAGTGGTGCAGATTTGGTGCAGAAATGTGGATCTTTTTGCATCTGCAGAAAACATGCGCCGCCCGCTGTTTTCTTGATTATGGACAGGAGTGCCCCGTTGGGGGTGGATGTCCTGATGCGTGTATAGCCCAGGAATCTGCTGTATGCAGAAGGGTCCGTCACTGATTTTGGTGGCATCTTGCTGGTACACGAGTCACATGGTACACAAGCATCATGGCATTGCTGTTCAGGACACACACCATGGTTCCACACTTCCCCTATGCAGGGACCTGCTGTCCCAGGCAGGAGGCAGATTCTGCACCCTCGGCCGGAACTGTGGTTTCTAGGGCCTACATGTTGAGAGAGGGAGAATCTGATTGTAGCTTCAAAACAGGGCGCTTGCATTCTGAAGTGCACCGTGTTGTGTCGAAGTAGCGCATAGTTGAAGCTTGGTGCAGGTGAAGATCTGTATCATCGTATCAGTGCCTGATTGAGAGGATACTGATTTCTTCTCAGAAGGAAAGTCACTCCCATTCCATGCTGGAAGTTTATTGGGTGACTGTTTTGGTTTTCATGAGGGCATTAATGTTGCTGCGCTAAAGCACGCTTTTTCGGTTCCTTAAAAGGGTCTGGGCATACGTAATTTTTCGCTCCATTTTGAGCACAGTCGAGAGCGTGAGTTTTCCAAAGAATACTCCATTGCCACATCGGTGGAAAGGTGCTTTCGGTGCATATGCATCTAGATGTACATCTATTGTGTTGGGTTTTCGAGTGCTTTGGTTTTCAAGTAGTGCTTTTTCTCCTCTCCACCTATAGCTGTTGGGTGGTGAGCGCACTGGTGTCATTGTACTGTGGCTGCCCTTGCATCATCCAAATGGATGCTGTACACTGCTGGTGGTTGAGGAGAGACCCCTGACATGAGTGTAAAGCACTTTGAGTGTACGGTACATAGGAAAAGTGCTATATAATTCATGTCACTTACACATGTGCTGTTGTATGTGCACCGTCTGCGGCCACAAAAATTGGGCTGCACACGGACAGTGTGCGCGGCCATCCGCGGACTCTCCTGATGGTGATAATTACGTCACACAGACAGTTCACGGACTGTCGGGGAACTCTCGCATTCCGCTCCATCTCGCACACAGTTGAGAGTGTGAGCCTTTCAAGGTATACTCCTCCGGCCATGAAGGCCCGGGTATAGTTCATTTTCCGCATCAACACGCATCTTACGCGCAGTCGAATGAGTGCGGATGGCCGAGTTCAATACATGTGCAGTATAATTGTTGTGACTCTTCTGTCGCTTCTGTCTTTCTTGCACATGCACTGTTGTATGCGCACCTTCAATGAGGTCTCAAAAATTGGGCTGCGTGCTGACGGGATACTGTGGGCTTAAGTGCAGATGCGTTCGGAATGTGTGCTTCCGAGTGAACTTTGTTCGAAAGCGATCACTTTGTCACTCATACGCTGTGGTATATGCATAGACCCTCCTGTTGACGAGAATTACATCACGCGGATGGTGAGCAGAACGTTTTTAGGCTCGTTACAAATTGTTGTGCCGTCATGACCTGATGGTAGATATGGAGGCTAGGTGTGAACCTCTGTTTGAGCCTTTAGAATCCTTGAATATAAGGATGCTGCCTTGTCATTTGTACGAGTATCAGCGAAGAACGTTGGTGATATTCATGCGCTATTGGTGGCTCCCAAGCTGTGCTTGGTGGTGTTGCGTCCAAACGCAGCATATATGCCTAAAGTCATGTTGGGAGTACACTCTTGTTCGAGCTGCCTGCCTTGTAAAATCTCTGACTCAGAGGAAGACAGGAGACTTGCTTTGTGCTTTGTGCCATGTGCGAGTTGTACGCAGGTACATGGGCCAGTTGCAGGCTATGCATTCGCCTGACCAGACTTTTGTCATGTTTTCCAACTCAGCCATTGGGAAGCCGCTATCTAAGTGATGTCTTTCATATTGGATTGTACAAAGCTATTTCTATAGCATGGAAGGAGTTGGTTCTGCCTGGAGGGGTGTGTTAGCACTCTACGAGGGCATGGAGATGTCATGGGCTTGGTTTAAGATTTTCGTGCGGATGCCAGCTGGGCATCACTGCGCACGTTTGTCCAGTGTACCCAGTGTTAACTAGAGGCCATCTTTCCCTTGGAAAAGGGATATGTGGCGGTGCTGGTCCCTTACGTTTAATTCAGCGACTTG
Organism: Rhinogobio ventralis; assembly: GCA_039654625.1. NCBI lineage: Eukaryota > Metazoa > Chordata > Actinopteri > Cypriniformes > Gobionidae > Rhinogobio > Rhinogobio ventralis. Next base: position 28,196,188 of record CM077216.1, read on the forward strand.
GCGGGGCGTGAATATATGTCCCAATATATGTCATGTGTTGTACCGAGTTGACCGACTGAATGGGAACGTTGAGTTATGCATGTAACTACTGTTCCCAGAAGGAGGGAAACGAGGTACAACACCTCTGGGCCCCGCACAGTCGGGGTTTGGTGAAGAGCTGGACTGAACAAAGGCTGAACATACGACTGCATTTATATGCTGTGGGCAGGTGACCCCGCCCACGTCGTCCTGCGTCATTGGCCTTTTCAGGCGTGAATAAAGGTGTCTTCAGCAGATGGCGCTAGAGCGCGGTATCCCATAGTCATGTTTTGTACCTCGTTTCCCTCCTTCTGGGAACAGTAGTTATGTGCATAACTCAACGTTCTATTTATTAAGCGCCAGGGCGCCAAAAGTTACGGATTGCTATTGCTCTGATACTGATCTTGTACAAAAGTTCAATAGACAAGTTAATATTAAGAAAAAACGTTTTAGCCACAATACTGTCTATTTCGTGAAAATCAAAGCCACACCAGAACTGTTGCGCATCTCCAAATGATTCTCTTCAAAAATGAATCTGCGTTTTGAACGATTGAATGAATGACTCGCACATAAAGACTTGCCGCAACCTACTAGCGGTTTTATTTTCATATTTACACATTGCATAGACTTTTTATTTAAAATATCAAACTTTTAAAGTTTAATTTGTACATATTTCTAAATTCAAAAACTTCATACAACATTATTTACCCATGAGCTGCATTAAACAGTCTAAATGTGTAATGTGTAAATGTGTCTAAATACCACTTCAGATGAGCTTCTGTGCCACTTCTGCAGTGCAAAGATAAATCTTTTGATGCTGATTTCATTTGATTGGTAACAGTCTGATTGTGTCTAATTGTTCTGAATTTATTGTTTAAATTAACATTTTAAAAAACAACTTTTCTATTTGAATTGAAGAAATTGACAAAAGATGATGCATACATTTAATAAGATTAGAAAACTCTTATAATGGTAAAAATGCCCCTGGACATTAATTTAAGGGGGCAAATATCCTGCAATGGGAAAGTTATAATTGGAATGTGTGTTAATGATCAGAAAGTGCTGATCAATTTTTGACTGTGCTCCTAATTTTTTTTTTTTTTTTAGGAGCACAGGTTCTCCTCAAGAGAAATGTTAGCGGAGAGCCCTGATATACATCCTGTAACGATCTATAAGAGAGCTTCTCTACTATCCATGGCCCAAGGATGAAAATTAATAAGAGTAAATAGAGTTTATCTTGTTGAAATTTTTCTTTTTGGTCGCCTTTGGCTCGCTTGCTGGGGACTGAAAGGTACTATTTTTTATAAAGCTGTTTTGAAATATTTTTTATTGTGACAAGTGCTTATTGAACCAATTCACTCTGAAGAACCTATAATGTAACCTGAAGACATTTCTCCAAATAACCTCCAAAGGTTACAAAAACTGTTTTTAATAACTTTTTTTTATTTTTTTAACAAAGATGCTAAAAATTAGTTGACAACCAATTATTTTAAGGGCTACAGTACTCGATGACAGCCTAAAGAGGATAAAGAAGTTCTGAAAGTCATACCTCAAGGGTAAAAGGGATCACTGCTCAACTGTGTTGATCCAATATGCAGTTTGCAAGTGCATGGCAAGCAGAGCAGTACTGATGCTGTACCTCCATCATCTGGCAATGAAGAGTATCTTGTTTATGTCCACATCTGCTGGTGATGAAGATGTATTTCTACCTAATTTCTAAAAATTAGCTTAGGTCAGTATGGACCAGCTTGAATTCCAAGACGGTCTTAACTGTTTTTAGATGAGCAATACTATCCTGTGATGATGATGATGATGATGATGATAATAATAATAATAATAATAATAATAATAATAATAATAATAGTATCGATTAATATGAATTAATAATGAATCATTTAGATCATTTAGATAACATTTTAGAGTTATTTTTAGATCTGTTCAGTTAGATTCAACAAAGTTAAGCACTAATGGGGGAATCTCAGAATACGTCCAGGCCATATATTTTGTTGTTTGCGTTACATACTGCTCTGAGGCTTGAAGGGTTAAGGATCCACATGCGACTTTATTTAAAGGGTAATCCACAATCGTAGTCAGAGAAAAGGCAAAAGGTCATAGGTAGGCAGTCCAATCAGGCAAACAAAACAAGGGACAGACGCAAAAGGGTAATCCGGGACACAGGCAAGAATTCCAACAAAACCAAGAGACACGAAACCAGGGATAATGCTCAGAAATGCCGTGCAAGACAAAACAAGACTTAGCAAACAATGACAGGGTGAACAGGCTAGATATAGGCAGAGGTAATGAGGTAAATGAGACACAGGTGTAAACAGTGAGTGCTGATGAGTCCGGGCAAAGGATTATGGGTGATGTAGTCTATGATGGAATGACAGTCCGGGTTGGAGTGCCCACTGGTGGTGATCAGGGGCACTCACACTGGTGAATTGTTACAGTATGGATGTATGTATATATGTATGTGCCACAATCTGTGTGTTTAGTTTCGTTACCTTTGCTATCTTGTTTACTTTGTTTATTAAAACTGAACTTTAATTGTTATTACCTTCATCATTCTTGGACCTAACACGTTACAGTATGTATGTATGTTATTTATTTATTTGTATGTTTTATTAAAAAAATAATAAAAACAAAATCTGTTTCATTTAAAAAAATATACATGCTTTATTTTAACATTATTTTAAAATTATATATATATATATATATATATATATATATATAATTGAATTTTAATACTACTAATTACTACTACTACTACTACTACTAACAATAATAATGAAACCTATGTTTTTAAAAGCAACAAACCAGCGAAGACAAGCAGTTATATCCTGACAGTTACTTAGATAGTAGGCCTATACGACTAGTCCGGTGTTGTGCCGAATTTCGACCCCCTACCAAATTATTACCCTCCCTCATTGAAGTCACACACCTACTCCTAAACCTACCAATACTAGGGGGGTAATAATCTAGCAGGGGTAAGAATTTATGGAAGCATATGTGTAGCAATATTCAATTTGCAGTGCAATATGCAAAATGGCAATGCATTTCTGTATTTAAATTTACATTTTACATACCATGTGTGCAAACATTTGGAGCAAAATGATAATTCAAATTGAATAATATAATTTACATTTACTATTTCCTACACTAGATTTAACATATAATTGAAACATATATTTGTAATGCTTTATAAGTTGCAAAATGAAAATGTATTACAGAAATGATTAGATGTGTAGCAAAATTATCATTTAATTATTAATTATTAATTATTTAATTATAGTTATTTTTCTTAATTGCATTTACACTCACAGTTAAGATACTTCCGAATGCATTGTCATTATATGTCCCGCAATGAATGTAGCAAAATTCAATGTAGAATTGAAAATGCAAACCGAGCCGATCAAGTCTCCGCCCCGCCCTGTCAATCACTGCATCAAGGCGGGGTCAGGTGTTGGAAACATGGCGGCAGCAGAGCTATTAGAGCGAGGCATTTACTGGCAGATGAAGTGGAGCAAGAACACAGAAATGATCACGCGCATCTGTCAGTGACTGTTCTGTTAGACCAGTACGTTATTAGAACCATAGATATTTATGGTTAGAACGTCTCGCAGAGAACGCGCCTGGCGCTCGTGCACCTTGACAGAAATTATTATTATTAGGCCTATTATTGTTAAAAACAACACCCATCACCATCCAGATCTACACATTGTTTTAATATAATTGATGCATTAAACAACAATCAGAATGGTAAAAAGAGAGAAAAAATACAACCATACTGATATAGCAAACAATGTCTTGGACAGCTTGTGTAAGATTATTTGAGAGTAAAATAAGCTGTTGTAAAGCACCGCTCACTTCAGCAGACACACGACCGTGCTCGTGTCAAGGTGCATGAGCGCCAGGTGCGTTCTCTGCGAGACGTTCTAACCATAAATATCTATGGTTCTAATAACGTACTGGTCTAACAGAACAGTCACTGACAGATGCGCGTGATCATTTCTGTGTTCTTGCTCCACTTCATCTGCCAGTAAATGCCTCGCTCTAATAGCTCTGCTGCCGCCATGTTTCCAACACCTGGCCCCGCCTTGATGCAGTGATTGACAGGGCGGGGCGGAGACTTGATCGGCTCAGATTGCATTTTCAATTCTACATTGAATTTTGCTACATTCATTGCGGGACATATAATGACAATGCATTCGGAAGCATCTTAACTGTGAGTGTAAATGCAATTAAGAAAAATAACATTTAAATGATCATTTTGCTACAATTTTTGCTTGAACATGTTAAACACATCTAATCATTTCTGTAATACATTTTCATTTTAACTTATAAACTTATAAAGTGTTAAAATACACTCACCTAAAGGATTATTAGGAACATCTGTTCAATTTCTCATTAATGCAATTATCTAATCAACCAATCACATGGCAGTTGCTTCAATGCATTTAGGGGTGTGGTCCTGGTCAAGACAATCTCCTGAACTCCAAACTGAATGTCAGAATGGGAAAGAAAGGTGATTTAAGCAATTTTGAGCGTGGCATGGTTGTTGGTGCCAGACGGGCCGGTCTGAGTATTTCACAATCTGCTCAGTTACTGGGATTTTCACACACAACCATTTCTAGAGTTTACAAAGAATGGTGTGGAAAGGGAAAAACATCCAGTATGCGGCAGTCCTGTGGGCGAAAATGCCTTGTTGATGCTAGAGGTCAGAGGAGAATGGGCCGACTGATTCAAGCTGATAGAAGAGCAACTTTGACTGAAATAACCACTCGTTACAACCGAGGTATGCAGCAAAGCATTTGTGAAGCCACAACACGCACAACCTTGAGGCGGATGGGCTACAACAGCAGAAGACCCCACCGGGTACCACTCATCTCCACTACAAATAGGAAAAAGAGGCTACAATTTGCACGAGCTCACCAAAATTGGACAGTTGAAGACTGGAAAAATGTTGCCTGGTCTGATGAGTCTCGATTTCTGTTGAGACATTCAGATGGTAGAGTCAGAATTTGGCGTAAACAGAATGAGAACATGGATCCATCATGCCTTGTTACCACTGTGCAGGCTGGTGGTGGTGGTGTAATGGTGTGGGGGATGTTTTCTTGGCACACTTTAGGCCCCTTAGTGCCAATTGGGCATCGTTTAAATGCCACGGCCTACCTGAGCATTGTTTCTGACCATGTCCATCCCTTTATGACCACCATGTACCCATCCTCTGATGGGTACAGGATAATGCACCATGTCACAAAGCTCGAATCATTTCAAATTGGTTTCTTGAACATGACAATGAGTTCACTGTACTAAAATGGCCCCCACAGTCACCAGATCTCAACCCAATAGAGCATCTTTGGGATGTGGTGGAACGGGAGCTTCGTGCCCTGGATGTGCATCCCACAAATCTCCATCAACTGCAAGATGCTATCCTATCAATATGGGCCAACATTTCTAAAGAATGCTTTCAGCACCTTGTTGAATCAATGCCACGTAGAATTAAGGCAGTTCTGAAGGCGAAAGGGGGTCAAACACAGTATTAGTACGGTGTTCCTAATAATCCTTTAGGTGAGTGTATATGTTTAAATTATATGTTAAAACTAGTGTAAGAAATAGCAAATGTAAATTATATTATTCAATTTGAATTATCATTTTGCTCCAAATGTTTGCACACATGGTATGTAAAATGTACATTTAAATTCTGAAATGCATTGTCATTGTACATATTGCATTGCCATTTTGCATACTGAATATTGCTACACATATGCTTCCATAAGAATTTGGCACAACACCTGTTCTTTTTTCCGCATTATAATAACGAGAATTGTTGTGATTAATTTTAACAAAATAGTTTTACTGTCAAAAATCGCGACGGTCCTGCATTTTTATCCATTAATATAATTTTCGTTTATTTATTTATTTATTTTTATTTGATTATTTTTATTTTTTTAAATATCACCCGGACACGTATTGACAGGCTTCATACGATTCGCCCGAATATCCTTTATGGAGACAGCGGCACCACAGCTGTTGTCTGGCGAATCCGGAGCGCTTTCATCAGCAGTCTCCAGTGTCGGCATTGGCTCTCCTTCATCCCGACTCCAAACGAGCAGCAACAGAGGCACAGACATGGCTGGGTAGAGCTCCGACACCATATTTACCGTCCTGTTATGTCGGGTTTAGGATGATATGGGTTCGATGGGAAATGTGACAGCTGTCCGCGGGCATCATGAGGATATTGACGGCTTCCGGGCTCTTCCTGGCCTTCTGTTCCATTTGGCTCTTGACTATGGCCATCAGCACAGACTACTGGTACGAAACAGATGCGCGGAAACACCGGGACAGATGCAAAAAATACGCCAGCAAGAGAAATGACCCAGGATACATATATATTTCCAACCAAAACCTCCCTCTCCGGATGCGACCGAAAGCGGCTGGTGAGAGTCAGCCGGAGCGCTTTGCTCCTCTGCGGGAATCCCTGCACTCTGCGCCCGTCATGGAATCACGCTGCAGCCGCCGCTACAACTCAACCACAACCGGACTGTGGAGGAAATGCCATCGAGAAGGGTTCGATCTGGAGAACGAGGATCTGATTTTTAAAGGTGATGAGCAGTGATGTGAGCAGTAATCCGATTTGATCTGGAACAGCTGTAGTGTGTTTATGTGTTTATATGTGAACAGTGTTGAAGAATGCCTGGCGCTATCCGAGGTGCTGATCTCTCACATCAACACTAGCTCATGTTCACACATTAATCACATTTCAACTAAAATACAGAAACATATGGAGTCTGTCCCTTTTAATAAAGGAAAACACTCTCTGGTAAGCTATATATTACGTTATTACAGTGTTGTTGTGGTCCAGTTAGAACGTTTATTGATCGTTCATAATCCAAATGAAGGATTTGGCACCAAAGTTAAGAGCCTGTAAATGTGTGTAGACGTTCTCAATGACTACTTGTGATTGCTCCACATAAACATTCAAACACACACACTCATCTGTGTTAAATGATCCATTCTTACTGAAGTTTCTGTGAATGTCTGCAGGTTTGCTTCAGCGCTGCACGCCGGTGAAGTATTACTATTCCTCAGTGGATATCCCACGAAATCTGCCGGTGAACATCACCAAGACTATAAGACAAGACGAATGGCATGCTCTCCGTAAGTCAGATCATGTCATATTTACTGCAAGGTTTGAGTCTGAAAGTCTGTAGGTTCAGTCTCACAAGCATTGATCTATGAACCATCACCATTGTGCTCTTGAACACACTTGATACACTTAATGTAATAAGTGTATTTATTAGGGGTGTGACGAGACACTTAGCTCACAAGATGATGGATCGGGTTCATGAGAACGAGACGAGACAAGATTTTTGCAGTATTTTAAAGAAAATATTTTGAAATATTTTAACTCATCATCTTCTACTTTCTGAGTATGAATGATCAAATGCATTGAAAGACAACAATACTCAAGCACTGTAACAAACAAACTCAACTGACTGGCTCCTCTCCTGTATGATTTTACACAAGTCTCTTCAGACCTTACTGTACATGAATCCTGAGCTTCCAGAACTTCTGACTGAGGCTATGTGTGACCTCCTAATTCAACTCCTTTCCACAAATTGAACATAGAAATAAAAACAGTATAAATAAAAAAAAAGATTTTTTTTAAGTGCAAACAATGGGCCTCATTCATGAATCTTTCGTAAATATATGAGCAAATTCTGAGTAATTTGTGCGTAAAAAATTACGAAAACTCCCCTCCGGATTCACAAACGCTTCGTATACCACGGATTCGGTAGTTAAACACGTGTATATTAATGAATTCCAAACATTCGTAAATAGGGTGTGTGTTTCAACTACGCAAATGACTAATCTTCTGGACTCCCTTCTCAGGTTTGGCTCCAGTATTGCATACATGCTAAAGAGGCCAATTGGCCATATGCCTAGCAACAAATATTCAATTATCGTGTATCCACCAAAGCATTTTAGCCAGCTAAAAAATGCCTGGTGCTCTTCTGAAAACGGCCAGCTGGTGGCGCTTGAAGCGCTTTGCAAGCACAGCATTTTTCCAGCTGAGATACTTTGATGCAGAATGATACAGAATGATACAGAATATCCATCCATGGCAGTAATGTGTTACTAGTATCTCATTTTGAAGAATATTACTGAATATAAAAATGCAGTAGGGCCTAACCAGCAATATTAACTTCTCCATTGTTGTTCGGTCATTGTTCAAGTAGGATGATTGGTCGGTGTTGTATTTGTCCCGCCCCTTCTCCACTGGGATTGGACGGCTGGGTGAAAAATGACAGTGACGAGCGCTATTTTGCTATTACGCAAAGTTGAAGTAAAAAAAAAACAAAAAAAAACACTCAACTCGTGAAGTATGGTACATAGTGCATCACAATGCAGTGTCATCAGTTTGCCTAAATTAGAACACAGACCGTTCAAATGTTTTACGCACCCTTTACACGTGGTAGGGAGCAGGTGTAAATTTCTTTCGTACCAACATTTCGAAAATACGAACATTTTCGTGAATCCGAAAATTTACGTCAGAGCGGCTTTACGAACAATTTACACTAAAATTCGTTCTGCTCGTGTTTCATGAATGAGGCCCAATAAGTGCAACCATAATCAAAGTACTCTCTCAATATTCAAAGTGCAAACAAAGACCAAAATAGAGACCAGGGGTGCGTTTCCCGTACAACGACGTTACTCACTGCTTAACTACCATAGTACAATGCATCTATGAAGAAATCAACCAGCTAGTCACGACTGTTTCCCGAAACCGTATTGTCGCAAATCTGTCGTTCAACCACGTTGGTTAATGATGTCACGCAGGTGGTGGAGTAATAACTGCTTTTAAAGAATTAGTTTGAGATCGAATTCATGCTAGGTTTTTTGCTATCAATTATGGACATGGCATCTGAGGACTAATTCTTATTTTTCTCATTTATTTTGCTTTATTTCCAGATTCAATCACAGGCTCGTTCGTACTAGAGCATGTACGCACATGCGCACTCTTTAAATAAAGCACTCAACGGTGCTTTAAATCTCTTGACAAACTAAGACATAAATGTATGTATGAAACAAAAGATATAGACTGTACTAAATGTCAGCTTGCTTATTTTGCTCAAGGTAAGGATTTATTAAGTCCACATGTCTTGCAAACAAGAAACTCTGCTTCTAACCACAGGTCGAGAGCCACAATCATTAAACTTTGCGACGCTGTTTGCAAATGTTCGTTGGAACGATGATTTCGGAAAACACAGACTCGTTGAACTATGTTGATAACGACGGAACTTGCGACCATAACAATGCTTTTGGGAAACGCATCCCAGAGCGGTTACAACTACACAGCCCAGCCTAAGATAGCATTGATATTGGGAGAAAACTGAAATGTCTGTATAACTTGCACATTATGGAGTTTTCTTAAACACCTGCCTCCATAAAAAATCTATTATAAGTAAATAAGCTAATCTCTAGTGTTTGTTTATGGCTAACTAACAAACTGTGAACATTGGATAACTTTTCGGAGGTAAATGCAATGTTAAGTGACATATTGTCTCAAGTTGTTTTATTGAGGTCTTTCCGCAGGTGAAACTCTGATTGAGCGATTAATTGCGGGAATCAGGGAGCTTGCGTTTACTTTTGATACGCAATCGCGCATACTCTGTGTATAGGGAGCAGCGGTGTTGAGTGCGCATTCTACAAGATAAGCCATTTATTAGACGCTTAAGCTTGGTTTATACTTGCCGCGTCCGCACAAGCCCGAAGGTGTGCGCGGCAAAAATGACGTCATCGCGGAGTGGGCGGTAGTGCGAGACCCCATTTCGCGTGGCGGTGTGCAACGCATTTTTTTTAACTTTCCGCGCGGCTCCGCATCCGAAGATGCACGAGTTCGAGGCAAATCTAGCCGAGCATGACTTCTCATCACCGGCACCCAGTTTGCACGTACAAATGAGTTGCTTATATTTCCAAAATGAGCCCTTTTATTGAAAATAAAGATCCATGTTTAATAAAAAAAAATTCACAAAACTAAATGGAAATATGTAAGAGATCGTTAATTTAGTTGTATACATATGTACATACATTTTGTTCAAATATCACAAGTAATAATATCAAGGTTTACTGAGTTTTACACAATTCTTTTGTAGTGTGGTTTTTGGTGAAGTGTACTAAAATAAATATCGTCACCTGTGTACATTACTTATTCTCACCGCTGTTTCCTGATGGTTTATAGAACAATTACTCGGAGTCGCCCTCTGTCGTTTCAAAGAATAGTACAACGGCGAGCGTGTCAAGTATAAACACCTCGTCTATTTGGGGAGGAGCGTGCGCAGTCAGCGGAAGCTCGCGCTGCGGAGCCAGGCGAAAATATAAACAAGGCTTTAGGCTCTGTTGCGCACAAATCCTCCGCCATGGTCCTGTCAATCATCTCACCTTACTCTCATCACGTGATCAATGAACTGTGATTCCTGTGTGAGACTGCAGGTCGCGCAGGCTGAGCAGAGCAGACGATTACAATTTAAGCATTATCCAAATGAATTAAATGGTTTTTATTTCTATAAAAAGCAAAACGACAGTGGAAGATGTAATGTAAACGTAGCGGTGGCATATACTATGCTAATTTCACCCTCATGGCCACATCGCAAGAGCTTTTCACTAGACGAGAAATCTTGTCACATTTTAATCTCGCGAGATTTCGTGGCACGAGCACGATTCACACCCCTACTTAATATAAGTTACTTTGTATTAAAGCATCATTAACATGATTAATTTAACACACTAAACACTTCTTATTTTGCATAATATGCTACTGTATATAATGAGAAAACAAAACCTATAACCTGACTGACATATGTGACAGATTATGACATATCGATGTCTAACAGGTACATGTATAAATGTTCATGATGTATTTAAAACAATAAATGTATGAGTGATTCTATAATTGGAGATACATTTTGCATTTCAAAAAGTTAAGGGAAAAAATTGTTCACTAACAGAAATTCTTTCTAGTATCTTATTGAAAACATTCAATTTTAATAATTCAGTGCTTGCCAAATGCATTACTTTAATAAAAAAAACTGATTTCTTTATAGTATTGTTTGTCAATTCTGTTACATACGGGCAACAGTGTTACTCTACCTTGGTAACAGAGTTTGACGGTAACAGAATTGACAATTTTAAACTTTTTAGCCAAAAACTAGCATAAATGCTAAGAGCACATATCACTAATGAAATCATGAACGACCCACTGTGTGATCAGATCAATTCTGTTTTCCTTTTGATGTTATGGTAACAATTTTGACATTTTACAAAATAACTCTCAGTGTAAGAACTTTTTAGATTAAAATATTTTCTCAGAGAGAGCTGTCACTGGTGCGTGCTGGCAGGAAGACGAAGACAGGCAGGTACAGTTTAAATAGTAGTTTAATCTTTCGCAAACTAAAGACAGGCAAAAGCACAACACAACTATCATAACGGTGATCGGACAAAGACTGAGTGAAAGGGGAGAACTAAATAGCAAACAGAAACGAGATGATTAACAGGACACAGCTGACACATATGAACTAATAATGACGGTAACTATGGGGACAGGTGAGTGGCGGGAAAACTGAACAAAGAAACATGTGACAAACGAAAACAAACTGAAAGTCACTGTGACAAGAGCACACACACACCGTTCAGTGCTTCAGATCTTATCAGTGAGGGAAAGTGACATCATTTCCTGTATCTTACACAGATATAATTCCACCGAGGCAAAGTGGTACGGTAACAGAGTTGACGCAAGATTTTATTTAGAAGTTAATTTTAAACAATTTAATGTTGTAGAATTATGAAAATGACTATTTAGGGCTTTTATAAATAGAATAAATGAAATATTACCAAAAGAAAAGTTAAATAAAAGATTTTGATTACACAATGATACATGATGGGGAAAAAAATACACTGACTAATTCGGACAACAAGAAATCATGATTTTCAACTAAAGAAACCTTTTACAGAAAATATTATGGCCTGTAACATCTTGTGATCCATGACAATGAGTAACAAATTATTAAAATAAAAAATATAACCATTTGAAAAAAGCAGTAACACCAAATATACCTGCAATTACAGTATCACCTATATACTTTTTTAATGTATTTTAAACAATAATGTATATATATATATATTCCACAATAAATACACTAAACTAGTTTTGTGTGTAACAAACTAGATTACAACTTTGATGTTGGCTTAAGAAAGCCTGATCAGAAAGCTGAAATTAGTTTTAAAAGTTTGAAGTCTGAATGTGTAAGTAGTTTGAAGTTTTTAAATCCATGTAGTCAAGGCATATTTATTTATATGGCACTTTATACAGTACAGATTGTTTCAATGCAGCTTCACAGTAATAAACAGACAAAATTAACGGGTTAGATCAGCCACAATAGAAAATTATCCCATGATTCACTCACCCTCAAGCCATCCTAGGTGTACATGAGAGTTATATTAAAAATATCCTGGCTCTTCCGAGCTTTATAATGGCAGTGAATAGTAACTTGAATTGAATTTTGAAGCCCAAAAAAGCACATCCATCCATCATAACAGTAATCCATACTACTCAAGGGGTTAATAAAGGCCTTCTGAAGCAAAGCTTTATTTATTTATTATGCACTTTAAAAGAATATACTTAGGTGTGAATTTAATGTTTTCAGACACTTAACTTCATGTTAATTGCAATTAAATGAAAATATTAAATGCAATTTTGAGCCCAAAAATATATAAATAGGACTTATGTACATCTTTATTTGTAATTTCATAATTGCGTATGTTGTCTTTGAAATACGGTTAAAGTGTACAGCCGAATGTACTGACCAGCAGCTCTGTTAAACTAAAATACACTCAAATGTTATTTCTATTAAACATGTATGTCATGTATTTAAATATATTTGTAATTACACGTTTGTAATGATGAAGTTGGGTTACACTTTACTTTAAGTTGTCCTTGGTACAGTGTAATTAATCATTTACATGCTGAGTAATATACTTAGGGTTCAGGTCTTTAAAAAAAAGTGTTAATTTAGTACATTTAAAATATATCAACTTTCAACACACTACAGATTATACTTTACATGTGCTGTACTATGTAAGCCAACACATCAAAATAAGTATCCAACAAATGAACCATAATGATTTAAAATGTACTTTATAATATAATGCATAACACATTTAATAATTTGACAATATTACAAATTGCACTAAAAGTGTCCTTAAGTGTTTAAAGAAATGTCATGGAAGTGGTCTCTCTTTGAGTACACTTACACCTTTAATTGCATTAATATTATATTATTTGCAAGTGAAAATATACTTTTAAGATTTAAAGTAGCCTATGGTACAAGTGCACATTCAATACAATTAAAGCGCACTTCTTTTTCACAATGGTGAATGGAGCTTTCTGTTTTCTCCTGCAGATCTGCAGCGGATGACCGCAGGTTTCATCGGTATGGCTGTATCCATCATTTTGTTTGGCTGGATCGTTGGACTGCTGGGCTGCTGGAAGCACAATGAGCTGATGCAGTATGTGGCAGGACTGCTCTTCCTGATGGGAGGTGAGACTCAGTCACGTCTTGTGTAACAGTGCAAACAACCACTAGGTGGCAGCTTACTACTGAGAGAAGAAAAAGGGCACGTTTGGAATGGCGTATTACTAGAAATGTAGTGTGTACTGTGCATAGTATGCAGTGTTTCTGTATGCACAGAATATTGTATTCCACAATGCAATGTGCTCGACTTGACTTTCCATTTCCATTGTATTGAATTAACTCTTTCCCCGCCAGCGTTTCATTTAAGTTGCCAGCCAGCAACATTCAATCATTGCAATCTGCAATCATATTCACTAAACTTTCATGGCCTCCAGAGTATTTTGTTGAATGAATGTAAACAGTGAATGAAAGAACAGAGCCTCTGCATTTAAACAAACAAATGAACAAAAAGACATTTTATTCTAGCTTCATTCATTCTTTTTTTTTTAATCAAATGATGTTTTATGAACAAAGTTCGGAAGGAACATGTTCAAATGATCTATCCAATCAGCACGAGAGGAGGCCTATATACACTATATTGCCAAAAGTATTGGGACACCCCTCCAAATCATTGAATTCAGGTGTTCCAATCACTTCCATGGCCACAGGTGTATAAATCAAGCACTAGGCATGCAGACGCTTCTACAAACATTTGTGAAAGAATGGGTCGCTCTCAGAAGCTCAGTGAATTCAAGCGTGGTACTGTGATAGGTTGCCACCTGTGCAATAAATCCAATCGTGAAATTTCCTCACTACTAAATATTCCACGCTCAACTGTTAGTGGTATTATAACAAAGTGGAAGCAATTGGGAACAACAGCAACTCAGCCACGAAGTGGTAGGCCACTTCGTGGCTGGACTCTAGAGCAGTGAGACGTGTTCTCTGGAGTGACCAATCACGCTTCTCTGTCTGGCAATCTGATGGACGAGTCTGAGTCTGGTGGTTGCCAGGGGAACAGTACTTGCCTGACTGCATTGTGCTAAGTGTAAAGTTTGGTGGATTATGGTGTGGGGTTGTTTTTCAGGGGTTGGGCTTTGCCCCTTAGTTCCAGTGAAACTAACTTTTAATGCTTCTGCATACCAAGACATTTTGGACAATTTCATGCTCCCAACTTTGTGGGAACAGTTTGGGGATGGCCCCTTCCTGTTCCAACATGACTGCACACCAGTGCACAGAGCAAGGTCCATAAAGACATGGATGAGCAAGTTTGGTGTGGGGGAGTCCTGACCTCATCCCGACAGAACACCTTTGGGATGAATTAGAGCGGAGACTGCGAGCCAGGCCTTCTCGTCCAACATCAGTGCCTGACCTCACAAATGCGCTTCTAGAAGAATGGTAAAAAATTCCCATAAACACACTCCTAAACCTTGTGGAAAGCCTTCCCAGAAGAGTTGAATCTGTTATAGCTGCAAAGGGTGGGCCAACTCCATATTAAACCCTACGGATTAAGAATGGGATGTCATTAAATTCATGTGCATGTAAAGGCAGGCGTCCTAAAACTTTTGGCAATATAGTGTATATATACGAAGCCGACACACCTATGTTTCTCAACAGTTTTCTCTGCATCCCTCTGCTGCCTCGACTGGTTCCTATCCCAGACAGGGATACAGGGAGAGTACTCTGGGTTCAGGCCAAAGTCTGAGCTTGGAGCCTCCCCTCGGACAACACGCCAAATATGCATTCATTACTCTATCAATTATTTGTAAGTGTGAACTCATGAACGCTTAAATGTGGGTAAGTTTCATCAAAACATTTTGAAACAAAAAGCTGAGAAAATCGTGTTTTGTCAAAACTTTGTCCGAATCGCGCCGCCCCCTAAGTTAACCAGAGAAATACTTCAAAATGTTAAAAATAAGTTATATATTGCTGAATAATTACGAAATAACATTATTTAGTCATATTATTTGACTGGTAGACATGTTAGCACCTATTAAAAAAAAACCCAAAAAAACTATTCCGTTCGTTTAGTGTGTGTGGGGTGCCGGATAAAGGGGTATCTATATGTGGTCTGTAAACATTTGAAATGCATGTGACTTGAGGTTGAGCTCTAATTGGCTTGTTTCAGATTGTCCTCTGGGCCCCAGACACTCCCTCTTTTGATTTTAGCTAATCAATATTGTTTTTATAGGGTACAACCAAGCGGCAACCTCCCCCAGTTTCTCTTGAAGCCTATACGGAAGTGACTTAAACTGCAATTCATCGACTGGCCATTAGAGAGGCTCCAGAAGGGAGCAGAATCTCATTGAGCCCTATGTTAAAATGCCCAGCTTTACAGCAGAAAAAAACAGCCTGGTACAAATTGTGGTTTTGGTCTATATAGCCAATTTTGCCCTTCATGACAACTGTGAGGGGGGTGATTTTTTTTTTATAATCATTCGTTTACATTATATAAAGCCTTAAAGTTCTGCATAATTAAAGGCGTGGCCACTTTGAGTGACAGGTGGATTGCCGTTTGTCTGCTGTCTGTTAGTCATCACGTCACCTCAGCTCCGCCCATGTGCCGCCTCTTTGCCCATGTTCTGTTATCCGGGAGTGACGCGCTTCCAAGATGGCAATGGCTGGCTTTGAAGCTTCAAAACTGCTCTTCAGATCCCTATGGGTGACGTCACGGACACTACGTCCATATTTTTTTTACAGTCTATGGGTACAACAGGGCTAAAGGCACACCTTAAGAAAAATGTTTTTCACTACTCCCATAGTGTATGATTGCATAAAAAATATATATACGTTTGTATTGAACATTGATGGAGCAACAGATTTTGTGTGAAAATAAATCATAAAAGTGGTTTATTTTGTTTAAAAATCTTATAAATGCATGAGGTGGTGAGGGGGGCCTGTTACCCCACAGGCACACGGGACAAAAGACACACAATCTTGATACAAATATTTCAGCTAAAATAATATGTTTTTAATAATGTCTAAGTAAATACATGTTCAAAACAACCACTTTAGCAAAGTTTGAACTATTTTCAGTTTATTTTGGTAAATAAAAGAAAAAAAATGTATTCAATAAATATGCTGTCATTAAATTATGTTAATGTAAAAATATATTTTAAAAATACAGAAACAAAATTATTTTAAAAAGTAAATATTCTGAAAGCATTGTAGGAGATCCTATAATAATTTAATATAGATTTAAAGTAGTAACAATATATGATATTTTATTATATGATATGATTAATATCATATTTTTAAATATGATAGTTTCATTATAAATATGGTGGACACCCAACTTAATATATGATATTTACAATCTGAATCTAACCATGTCATGTGCACAAATGTTAAAATCAGACAGATATTTATTATCATGTTAATTATTGTTTCTTTTGCCCCGACAACAGGGATGCCTTATACCCCAAATACCATACTTTTACATATTCTTCCATTATTGAAAAACAGTTGCTTTAATTACCTTGAACAAAACTGAAAATCATTAACAAGACCTTTATCTCAAAATATATTCAATAATTTTAGTGATTCTTATTTGCTACTTAAATCTACATTTTAAAAACATCAAGTATGAGATCAAATTAGCACAGAATCAAAGGAGCCTTTACCCCGGTGCGCCTTTAGCCCCAATGTACCATATATTTTGGCCTCATGTGATTGGACTGTTCTAACTTTCAAGTAGGCGTAATATCTCTTCAGAGATAAAAGTAAATTCGGTTTTATCATTACAAAAAAAAGTAATGATAGCTTGGACAGAGTTGGCTTGATGCGATGTAAGTCTGTGACAAGCCGGGCGAGCGAGAGCCGTGAGAGAGCGACACGAGGCCGGGGAGTGATTTTGATGATGTGCGGCAGCTGCGCGTCACACCGGTCTCGGATCTCTCACGGAGGAGCTCGGACGCATAAAAGGAGGAGCGACGACAGTGAAGGAGGAGAGAGGACCAGGCCTGGATTTTATGTTGTGTTTTGTTTACGTTTTGTTATGTGTGTGCGCGGCAGTCGTCCGTGAGGGGCTGCCGCTTTTACTTTCAGTTTGTTTAATTTTTATTAAAGTCTTTAAATGTTCGCCGGTTCCCGCCTCCTTCTTCCCTGAACATACAAACTCCGTTACACAGTCATACCTTTTATTGTTTTCCCTGTTTGCTATTTCAAAGACACAGAAGGTCAATGAAACAATGCAGATCATCTGGGTTCAAGCACAATGGCTTGTGTTGATGATATAGTTATACAATGGACGTGTCTCCTTCCAAATAAAATATGATACACTTTAAGTGTCTCTTTATGGAAGTATTATTATATGTACTACATTAAAAATAGACAAATAATATAGTGTCTCTTCTTCAATTGGGCATACATTCAGTCATGGCTGCAACTTGACAAATACGGTGTCAATATCATTAAAATTACAGTACATGCTCGTTACCATGGCAGAGTTCAAGATAAATCTTTTCATTTCTACTGGAGCTGCCAGTTTGTGTTTAAATAATTATTAAACAGCAGAAACTATGCAAAAGCGTTAGCCCTTCTGGCGCACTCAGTGTCTGAATTTACTAAATCTTTACTCAATTTACTCTATTTCAGAAGAAAGCACCCCCACAGGGAAAACATAGACTGACGGAATAACTTGTCAATGGCGGGGAAGCGTTTTGTCATAAATGATGGAAAATCTTGTTAATGACGAGGAAAGAGTTAACTGAAAATAACATCCACAATTTTGCGAGCTAAAAGAATCTTTTTTGACTGTTTCAGTTCATATTGATTGTTGTTATAAGCTCACTGTGTTGTTTCGTTTGTGATTGTGCTTCACAGGCACCTGCTGCATCATTTCTTTGTGTACATGTGTGGCTGGTATTAATTTCGAGCTCTCACGGTACCCGCGCTACCTGTACGGCCTGCCAGAGGACATCAGTCATGGGTACGGCTGGTCCATGTTCAGTGCGTGGGGCGGTCTGGGCCTGACGCTGCTGGCTGGGTTTCTGTGCACACTAGCACCCTCTTTACACAGTCCTCAGACCTCCACCACCACCACACACAAACCACGACAGGAGAACGGCATGTGACGCTCGCACACTCCCACCACCATATGTGCAGATATGTTAGCAGAGACATGTCATACTAGACGAGTGTCTTTACAGGTCAGAGAAAAATGGCAAATGAACAGTCACATACACAGCAGACATTGTGCAGATACACTGCAAGACTGCTATAATAGGAAGGTGAAAATAAATAATGAGTGCAGCTGAGCTAAACTTACTGGCGGAAAAAATGCACTGCAAAAAACAAAAATCCGTTTTTTAATCAGTATTATTGTCTTATTTTCCAGAAAAAAATAACTATACCTTAGCATTAATTGTATTGAATGTGCACTTGTAGTGTACTTCAAATCTTAAAAGTATATTTTTAAAAAACTGTACGTGCAGACATAGTAATATTAATCAAATAAGAATAAAAATTGCACTTTCATGAATGTGTTTCTTTACACACTTAAGTACTTAAAAAAACTGCACACAGTTTTATTTTAAAGTACATTTTAAATCATTGAGGGCCCTATCATACACCCGGCGCAATGTGACACAAGCCGCGACGCAAGTGTTTGGCTAGTTTCAGCCCACCGCAGTTTTTTACGTCCAGCGGCACGTTTAAATAACAAATGTGCTGGTCTGAAAACCAGGTGTTTTCAGGCGCATTGCTATTTTGAGGAACAGAAAACGACTGCACCATTGACCAACTAAACCCAACTAAATTCTGCTCTAAAGTCAATAGCGCAGTATTTTTTGTGTTATTTAAAGGGTGTATTAGTAATATGAGCCTATAGCGGTGCACAGCGCGCATACACTCTGCTTATTACACACACAGGGATGCGCAGCAGCACACACACACGTTTATATATTTAAAATAAAAGGATTCCTCTCTGGAGAAGCGTTCAGTCTTTCCGCTCGCAAATCCCGCCATGTAAATAGCGAATCCGCCATGGCGCGAGCACAAGTGGCTTTTAAAGGGAATGGGAGATGAGACTCTGATTGGTTTATTGCTCTGATTATTACGCACAAAACACACCCATGACTCATTAAGAGACTAGTACAACCCTTTTGGATCATGCGCCTGGTGCGCCGACAGTTTTTTCAGTGGTTAAACTAGCAAAAGTGGATTCGGACACGCCTAAGTGCTCCTGCGCCGTGAGCTTCAGAACGTTAAAATAGGGCCCTCAGTGTTAATCTTTTGTCACGCTTTCAAGAAGTACACTTATTTTGATGTTGACTAACATACAAAGCACATGCAAATTACATGATTATAATTTTATCTGTAGTGTGCTAATTGATTTTTGTAACGTAGTTCGTTGTGGCGGGAACCGGCAAGCAATCAACAAGATTTTAATAAAATAAACCAACAAAATAACTCACGGATGACTGCCGCCTACGTACAAAACCAAATATAAACAAACACAACTCAAATTCCAGGCCTGGTCCTCTCTCGTCTTGCACTGTCGTTGCTCCTCCTTTTATGCTCCCGTCACTCCTCCGTGAGACGAGACTGGTGTGGCGCACAGCTGGTGCTCATTATCACTCGCCACCGGGCGCTCTCACGGTCCCTCGCCTCACTGCTTGCCACAATATTACATTAAGTTAATATAATGGAAATGTGCTAAACTGCACCTTCAACATTGCAAATGTGTAATTATTTAAATACATGATGTACACGTTTTAATAGAAATGTCATCAAAATGTATTTTAATTTATTATAACTGCTATATCAGTGCATTTGGCAGTGCACTTTAACCAACTGAATTTAGATATAAAGATGCTATATAAGAGGGTCAAACTAACTGCATGTAATATAAATTTAAACTACAATGCAGTTTCATTTAATTATAAATAACATGAAATTAAGTATATTTCACAAGGGATAACCCTTCCCCAACTAGCCCTG
This sequence comes from Rhinogobio ventralis, assembly GCA_039654625.1. Taxonomy (NCBI): domain Eukaryota; kingdom Metazoa; phylum Chordata; class Actinopteri; order Cypriniformes; family Gobionidae; genus Rhinogobio; species Rhinogobio ventralis. The sequence goes on from CM077216.1 coordinate 28,216,659, forward strand.
GTGTCAAGTGAATTTATATTGTTTTAAGGATGGTTAGATGTTTTTACTGGAAAACAAAGCAAAAATACTGATTAGACTAAACACAGACGACAGACAGACAGACAGACTTCTTCTCTGGTACATACATAGCTGATATTTTACTGAAGATTTCCGTCTCTAATGGTGCTCTCTTTCTATCGTTATCTTTTGCCTGTAATTATGTTCATATCTGTCTATCTCTCTCTGTCTTAATGATTGTGTCTTTTGCTTTCCCCATCTGTTTTTCCCCTCCTTTCCCCTGTTTATGTCTCTCAATGGATTTAAAAGAGTGGAAATGTCTCAGAGAATGACAGATGAATATTTTCGTTCAATAAACTGTTATGTGTTTTGGCTTTGCCTGCTATGTAGAAAAAAGAACAACAGATCAAGGCACAAATAAATAAATACTCTTGTCCTCAGTGTCTTCCTATAAATGTTTAAAACAAAACAAAACAACCCCCCCCCCCCCTGAAAATGTTGAATAGCACAAGCAAAACGAATTTTGGAGGCAATATGTGAAAATGAACCCTCTCTTTGTGCAAAACCTCATTATCGAGGAGTCTTTTGAAAAGCAGTGTTAAGAGAAATTAGACCGGACATAGTTTATTTTGAAATTATGATATGATTTTTGAACTTTTTTTTTTCTAATAAAATGATCCTGATTCATCATTCGTTGGTTATTATGTGATTCACTTTGTTGTTTTGAATTTATAAAGCAATGTTCAGTCATAATGCCAGTGAGTTTTGAACATTTTGTTCTGTTATGTATCTGGGAATTTTTATTCCAGTATATTTTCTGACTGGGTACATAAAACACAGTTAATGAGACCACAAATTTAATTATTTCTCTCTGGTTGTAATGTTCTGCAGCCTTTTTTGATCTGCAACTTTTAAGGACTTGTTTGTAATGAAATTTCATATTTCCATTAATGTTCTTACACCAGGTGAAAATATTTAAAATGACTAAACATAAACATTCCATAAAGAGCAGGACACATATGAGAATTAAATGATAGTTTGGGTGACTATTTACAGTTCATATCTGCATATATCATTAAATGCTTATATGCTCATATACCAACCTACTCAAACAACAAAAATCTGTTTGGTTCTTTTAAATGTTCTGATTATTTTAATAATATTTCACTGTAAATTACACATTTTGTTTTGTTAAATGAAATAAACATTTATATAAACAATAAAATTTATACTTCTAGAGAAAAAAATACAAGTTTTAAACAATTTACAGTAAGACCAAATGCATTGTATTATAAATATAATTCTTATGCATTAGATACAGTAACTTACTGTCATGGGTGGTTGCAGTAATCGCACAACACCAGAGAGTATCAAACAAACAGTCTTTAATAAATCCAAATATCCAACAAGGAACATGCAGGAGAAAATATGTAAATGTACAATCTCGCGGCATAACAAAAGTTGCATTCACATTACCAGCGACTTTTGTTGCCAGTGGCTGGCGATGAGGTCGCTAGTGGGCGTTCCCCCTACTGGTTGCCTAGTAATGTTTGGGAATGACATTCACGGATGTTACCCCATGTTGTAGACAACAAATCGGTTTTCTTTCCACTACAAACAAACATTTGGAAGGAAAAGTCTAAATATAAATGGAATCAGTACATAAAATGCCTAATATTAAAGATGAACGAGAAACAGCAAATGCTCTTTGCCATCGCGGCTATTTAGCTGCAGCAAAAGGGCAAATGCCAGTCTATCTGGGCCCACGAAACCATTCAGGCTCGAAATCAGCACAGCGAATACCATATCATAAATTGTAGGACAGTTGCTGACCGCTAAAATGAGCTTCTTCTTCAACTTGCCTCGGCACTTAAGAGCGACGGATCACGTGTGCTCCACTGACTTCACTCCTACTGGTTGTCACTCCTGAAAGTCACTCTTCATTTGCATAAAGTTAAACAGATCTCAACTTTGTCACGTCACTGGACACACTCCATCTGGTCGCCAACGTTCACTGTCGCTCGTGTCGCTGGAAATCGCCCGCTCTCCAGTGAAATGAGTGGGAATGTGACTCTTTGTTGATGCGTGTTGCTGGTAGTGTGAATGCACCTAAAGGGGTGGAGGGACAAGGCAGATATCGCAGCAACATAAACTTTGAGGGTGGAGGGCGACAGCCTCCACTCCAACCCTTGTTGCAGGAAGGAAAGCACAGATGCGATCGAACATCTTCGGGGGTCTTCTCGGCGAGAAGAACACCACTCGACGAACAGGTTCCACTTCAAGGCATAAGCTTGTCTCGTAGACGGTGCTCGTGCCGAAGTGATGGTGTTAACTACCTCTTGGGGTAAGTCACCTAGAACCTCCGCGTCCTGTCCAGGGGCCAGACATGGAGCTTTCACAGGTCTGGACACGGGTGCCACAGGGTGCCCCGTCTCTGAGTCAGAAGGTCTTTCCTCAGAGGAATCGGCCAAGGAGGGGCTGTCACGAGGAGCTTGAGCTCTGGGAACTAGGTCCTGTTGGGCCAGTACGGCGCCACCAACAGGACCTGCTCCTCGTCCTCCCTGACCTTGCACAGTGTCTGTGCAAGTAGGCTCACTGGGGAAACGCATATTTGCAATAAAAACGAATAAAACCACTGGCAGTGGGACGTTTCTGGGGAAGCAACAGGTCGACCTGTGCCAGATCAGCTGGACTCTCCCGGGAGCGCAGCTCATGACAGCTCGTCGGCCACACGGTTGCGCACACCAGGGACATGAGTGGCCTGAAGTGACCTCAGACACTTCTGACTCCAGAGGAGGAGATGGCGGGCGAGTTGCGGCATGCGACGGGAGCGCAGACCACCTTGACGGTTGATGTACGCAACGGTCGCAGTGCGGACCAATACATCTTTGCCCTTTAACAGCCTCTTGTGGTGGCTCAGTGCAAGATGTACTGCTAGCAACTCAAGGCAGTTGATGTGCCAATGCAGGTGCGGACCCGTCCAAAACCCTGACACTGCATGCCCGTTGTACGTGGCCTCCCAGCCCATGGCAGGGCCATCCGTGAAAACAACAGCATGCCTGGACATCTGTTCCAAGTGCACTCCGGCCCGAAGGAACAAGGGGTCTGACCACGGGCTAAAGGTTTGGCGGCAAGCCGGTGTGATACTCACCCGGTGAATACCGTGTTGCCACGCCCATCTCGGGACTCGGCCATGAAGCCAAAGCTGAAGCGGTCTCATATTATTAGATTTAGATTAGATTCAACTTTATTGTCATTACACAAGTACAGGTACAAGGCAACGAAATGCAGTTTAGGTCTAACCAGAAGTGCAATAGCAGCAAGTGCAGGATATACAGTGGTTTCATAAGTGCAGGACATGAATATGTACTGAATATATATAAAGATGGCTATTACTATAAATAGAATTTTACAGGTTAATATGTACTATGAATATAATATACAGATGGCTATTACTATAAACAGAATTTACAGATAGATATGTACTGACTATAATATACAGATGGCTATTACTATAAACAGAATTTACAGATAGATATGTACTAAATATAATATACAGATGGATATTACTATAAACAGAATTTACAGATAGATATGTACTGAATATAATATACAGATGGCTATTACTATAAACAGAATTTACAGATAGATGTATATAATGATATGTTAGGCTAAGATGGGCAGTATAGCAATGGACGATATAGTGCAAATGAGCATATTCCAGTTAGGTATAGTAGTGCAAGATGCATATATGAACAGGTGTTACTGTAATAAACAGTCGATAGTGCAAATGAACATCCAGTAGTGCAAATAACAAAGTGAAGGCAGATGTGAGGGGGGAGAGGAAGGTTAGCAGTATATAAGGGGAGTGGGATCAACGAGGGTTAGAGTTCAATAAAGAGACAGCTCTGGGAAAAAAACTGCTCTTTAGTCTGCTGGTCCTGGTCCGGAGGCACCTGAAACGCCTACCAGAGGGCAGGAGAGAAAACAGTTTGTGGGCTGGGTGAGAGGAGTCCTTAAGGATGCTGCGAGCTCGATGCAGACAGCGTTTCCTCTGGATGTGGTCGATGGCAGGTAGTGGAGTCCCTGTGATGCGCTGGGCGGTTTTCACCACCCGCTGCAGTGCCTTGCGCTCTGCAACAGAGCAGCTCCCATACCATACTGTAACACAGTTGGTCAGGATGTTTTCTATTGCGCAGCGATAGAAGTTCACCAGTATAGCCGAGGATAGCTGATTCTTCCTCAGTGTCCTCAGGAAGAAAAGACGCTGGTGAGCCTTCTTGACCAGGCTGGAGGTGTTGGTTGTCCAGGACATGTCCGCCGAGATGTGGATCCCCAGGAACTTGAAACTGGAGACACGCTCAACAGCCATTCCATTGATGTGGATGGTGTCGTGTGTGCCTCTTGACTCTTTCCTGAAGTCCACGATGAGTTCCTTCGTTTTGGTGGTGTTGAGGAGCAGATTATTTTCAGTGCACCATGTGGCCAGGTGCTGGATCTCCTCCCTATAGGCAGTCTCATTGTTGTTGCTGATGAGTCCAATCACCGTAGTGTCGTCCGCAAACTTGACGATGGAATTAGATCCATACACAGGCTTGCAATCGGAGGTGAAGAGGGAGTAGAGAAATGGGCTTAACACACAGCCCTGTGGTACACCAGTATTAAGTGTGATGGAGGTGGAGCAGGTGGAGCCTGATCGAACATTCTGGGGTCTGTTGGTCAGGAAGTCCAATATCCAGTTGCACATTGAGGTGTTGATGCCCAGGTCTCCAAGTTTGGCTATTAACTTGGTTGGGATAACAGTGTTGAATGCTGAGCTGAAGTCAACAAACAGCATACGTGCATACGTGTTCTTATTGTCCAGATGTGTGAGCACAGAGTGCAGTGCCAAGGAAACTGCATCCTCTGTGCTCCTATTGCTACGGTAGGCAAACTGGTGTGAGTCCAATGTGGATGGTAGAGAGTCTTTTAGATGTGCCAAGACCAGCCGCTCAAAGCACTTCATAACGATGGGTGTGAGTGCTACAGGGCGGTAGTCATTAAGGCACATATGAAGCAGGCCGAGTGGTGTTACTCCTGCTGCGGCCGCCATATGCTCCAGGAGCCTCTGAAATTGTTTCAGTGGAACCGTCATCCTGCCTTGAAACGTGTTCAGGCAGTTCAGCATCGACTGGACGTGCTCCTCTGTGAGGCGTGCCATCTGTTCGACCGAATCCAACTCCATACCGAGAAAAGAGATCCGCTGCACAGGGGCGAGTTTGCTCTTTTCCCAGTTGACCCGAAGACCACATTGGCTGAGGTATCTGAGCACCAGGTCCCTGTGTTTGCACAGCTGATCCCTGGACTGTGCTAGAATGAGCCAGTCATCGAGATAGATGAGAATGCGAATGCTCTGTTCTCTCATGGGCACAAGGGCCCCCTCCGCGACCTTTGTAAAGATTTAGAGACACGCTCGGATTTAGACCATATCATAGTACTGAGACTGCTCTCATTAGAGTTACAAATGATTTACTCTTATCATCCGATCGTGGTTGTATATCACTGTTAGTGTTACTCGATCTTAGCGCTGCATTCAATACTATCGAACACAACATTCTTTTGAATAGACTCGAAAATTATGTTGGCATTAGTGGAATTGCATTGGCATGGTTTAAATCATACTTATCTGACCGTTATCAGTTTGTAGCAGTAAACGAAGAGATGTCACACCGATCACAAGTTCAGTATGGAGTACCGCAAGGCTCAGTGCTAGGACCGTTGCTTTTCACCCTGTACAGGCTACCACTGGGAGATATCATTAGGAAGCATGGCCTTGGTTTTCATTGTTATGCTGACGATACTCAGCTCTATATTTCTTCACGCCCTGACGAAACTTACCAATTCACAAGATTAACGGAATGCATAGCTGATAAAAAATTGGATGACTAGTAATTTCCTGCAACTTAATTAAGAAAAAACTTAATTTTTAATTATTGGACAAAAAAACTCCACATGTAGTAACCTAGAATACTGCCTAACACTTGATGGCTGCTCTGTCAAGTCCTCGTCGTCAGTTAGGAACCTGGGTGTGCTCTTTGATACCAATCTTTCATTTGAAAGCCACGTTTCTAGCATCTGTAAAACTGCATTCTACCATCTTAAAAATATATCTAAATTACGGCATATGCTTTCAATGCAAAATGCTGAACAGTTAGTTCATGCGTTCATGACCTCAAGGCTAGATTATTGTAATGCTCTACTGGGTGGTTGCACTGCTCGCTTAATAAATAAACTGCAGCTGGTCCAAAACGCAGCAGCTCGAGTTCTTACTAGAACCAGGAAGTATGACCATATTAGCCCAGTTCTGTCAACATTGCACTGGCTCCCTATTAAACATTGCATACATTTTAAAATCTTGCTAATTACTTACAAAGCACTAAATGGTTTAGCTCCCCAGTACTTGAGCGAGCTCTTAATGCATTATACTCCATCACGTCTATTGTTGATAATACCTAGAATATCAAAATCAACTGCAGGCGGTCGATCCTTTTCCTATTTAGCACCTAAACTCTGGAACAGCCTTCCTAGCATTGTTCAGGAAGCAGACACACTCTGTCAGTTTAAATCTAGACTAAAAACACATCTCTTTACTATGGCATACACATAAAACATTTTTAATTTATATTTTATTTAAATCAATTAAATGATTGTTAGGCTGCATGAACTAGGTCAGCCAGAACCGGGAACACTTCCCATAACACCTGATGTGCTCGTTACATCATAAGAAGAATGGCATCTACGCTAATGTTAGTCTCTCTGTTTATCCCGAGGTTTACCACAGTCAGTCGGATCCGGGCCGTATCCAGATCAGATGGTGGACCTGCGCCTGGCCATGACCAACTCATCCCTGAAGTGTCTGCAGAGACCGTGTCAATTAGTCTACCCTCTGAAATTGCTCATCGACATGGCATCCTCAATGGATCCGTCTCCGGCGTGATGCCTCCGATCTTTCGAATAATCCGATCTAATATGACTTCTGACCTGTAAGGCTGCCAAAATAATAATCATACACTGTTTGTTAATTGGCCAGAGGAGAACTGGCACCCCGACTGAGCCTGGTTTTTCCCAAGGTTTATTTTTCTCCATTATGCCACCTGATGGAGTTTTGGTTCCTTGCCACTGTCGCCCTTGCCTTGGCTTGGCTTGCTCAGTTGGGGACACTAAATTTTCAAATAACTATCCAAATAAATTTAATTACTAAACTAAATTAACTATGTCAACTACATTACTTGAATATATATGATAATTGAAATGAGCTAGATGACATCACCGTTTTCTCCAGAGCGGCTGTACAGCCGAATCAAATTCGGTTGCATTATTTTCCTGTTTAACACTGTGAAGCTGCTTTGAAACAATCTGCATTGTAAAAAGCGCTATATAAATAAAGATGACTTGACTTGACTTGACTAAAAACGTATGCAGTTTTGCAGTATCTTTGCCGCCAAAGTAGTTCCATACTGCCAAGTTTTCCATGCACATCCGGGAAGATCCCGGGAAAGCATGGCTGTTAACTCTGAATCTGATTCAGCAAAGCACAAACCATTACAGTGGGCTCAGCATCATCCTCATTCCCAGAGCTCCGATGCAGCGATTGACATCTGATCCTTAGCTGGAGCCCCGAATGAAATGCTAGGTTCCTCCATAAGAAGGACCAGCAATTCCATCCAGACACTGCACAGCTTGCAGTGCGCTAGAGGGGAGGGACCCTAGGGGGTTGGTTCCCCGAAGGAGAAGCCCTCCCCTCCTCAGGTCACCCCAGCTGTTTCACTGAAATAGAACTCTCCTGTTGGCCACCAGGGAGGGCGCTACAACGGGAAATAGGCAAGGGGACAGCGCACCTAGAGCGCCGAGCGAGCACTGGGTTACCGTGACAACCTGCGCTGCAGCCCGGCAGCTCGACGGCACACGACATGCAGAGAAGCGAGAGGTCCCTCCGTGTTTCCCCGGTGGGCAGCTCTCGCTGATCTCCGCGGTCTCCCAGAGTGTCGAGCAGACCCGCGGCTGTGCTTTTACACACGAGCGGCGGCTGGCCAACAACAAAGGGGACTCAAGCTTCCCGGAGAAAGAAGAGTCGTGACCGGCGTGCCAACGTGGCTCATTAGAAAACGTGAACCACCCACGAACACTGTCTCAGCGTGCATACGCCCAGACATGTGAAACAGTGCTCGTGGCCGTCAGTGAGGACAGGAAACAACCGCATCCAGAAACACACAGAATGTCATCTGTGTAGCTCTTCTAGGGAAACTGCACTCCGCGGTGCAGAAGCACACAGGGGGATAGTCGCGGCGACACAGACAGGGAAAATGTGCAGCCTGTAATGCGCGCTCTCTCTCTCATAGAAGGTGATCTCTTACCAGCCGTGAAAACGGCTTTTCAGTGCTCTTAACAGCGCACCGAACCAGCTGTGAGAACAGCCTTTTGTTTTTGCTCAATAAAACTAAATAGAAAAAGAAAGAGAGAAAATCGACCCCGCTGCAGTGCCGTCACTCCAACACCAAACGAGGAGAGGTCCACCCCGAAGAGCTTGACTCGTTATAATGTTAACACATGCTTTGTAGAGAGTGATTTCAGGACAAACCATCCACCACTCGGCTCCGAAGCAAAAAGCTAATTTAATGCAAGCACCTGTGCCTCATTTATACCCACACTGAGTGGCATGAGCAGCTGGTGCAATCATTGCATGCCAATGTGCATTGGCTCGTTTAATTACACTCAAAGTAGATCGCTAGCGAGATTCCTATTCGTCGGTACTCCGACATGGCGTCGAGAGTGGCCAACTGAATGGGAATCATAATTCATAAAAAGGATAATCCAAAAAGGAAACAGGGCAGAAAAACAGGCAAATCCAGGAAAATCAGAACCATTACACAGGAAACCAGAAATGCAGTTTGACACTAACCAGACTTTGCATTTACATTTATATTTACATTATCATTTAGCAGACGCTTTTATCCAAAGCGACTTACAAATGAGGAGAGCAATAGAAGCAATCAGACAAACAAGGGGCAATAGCATGCAAGTGCTGTAACAAGTCTCAGTTAATCTAGTGCAGTACACATACACTTTAAAAAAAAAACAAAAAAAAACTGAGAAACGAATATAATAGTTAAGTGCTAGTCTTAATTGGTCAGGTGCTGCTGGAAAAGATGTGTCTTTAGATGTTTTTTGAAAATGGTACAGTCTCGCCTGCTCGAATTGAGATAGGCAGGTCGTTCCACCAGGTGGGAACGGTCCAGGAAAAGGTCCGTGAGAGTGATTTTGTGCCTCTTTAGGATGGCACTACGAGGCGTCGTTCACTTGCAGAACGCAAGCTTCTGGAGGGTGCGTAAATCTGAACAAGCGAGTTTAGGTATATTGGTGCAGAGCCTGTGGTTGCTTTGTAGGCAAGCACCAGTGCCTTGAATTTGATGCGAGCGGCTATTGGCAGCCGGTGCAAACTGATGAAGAGAGGCGCTACGTGCGCTTTTTTTGGCTCGTTGAAGACCACCCTCGCCGCTGCATTCTGGATCAGTTGCAAGGGTTTGATGATGCATGCCGGAAGGCCAGCTAGAAGAGCATTACAATAGTCCAGTATGGAGATAACAAGAGCTTGGACCAGGAGTTGTGTGGCCTGCTCTAATAGGAAGGGTCTTCCTAATGTTGTATAACGCAAATCTGCAGGACCGGGCTGTTGCAGTAATATGGTCAGTGAATCAGTCACAACTCTGAGGTTCCTGGCTGTCCTGGAAGGAGTTATGATTGATGAACCTAGCTGAATGGAGAAATGTTGATGAAGTGCTGGGTTGGTTGTCTGTCATGCAGGCTGCAATACGAACACCAACTGTAGGATTATCTGGTTGAAATGAGAAGTAGAGTTGAGTGTCATCAGCATAGCGGTGATATGAAAAGCCATGTTTCTGAATGAAAGATCCTAATGATGACATGTAGATGGAGAAGAAAAGTGGCCCAAGCACTGAGCCCTGTGGAACTCCAGTAGCTATATATTGTGATTTAGACACTAGAGCAGGGCAGTAACCTAGAGCAGGGCAGTCTCAGTTGAGTGGCTGCTTTTGAAGCCGGATTGGATGTGGTCCAGGAGGTTGTTCTGTTCAAGAAACATAGAGAGCTGGTTGAACACATCTCACTCATGTGTCTTTGCAATGAAAGGAAGAAGGGATACCGGTCTGTAGTTTTCTAAAAGTGCTGGATTTAGAGAGGGTTTCTTAAGTAGTGGGTTTACCCGTGCATGCTTAAATGCTGTGGGAAAGGTCGAGGTGTGAAGAGAGGAGTTGATGATGTGAGTGAGTGCAGGAGTAACTGAAGAAGAAATGGCCTAAAGGAGGTAAGTGGGGATAGGATCAAGTGGGCAGGTAGTAGGGTGATTGGAAAGGATGAGTTTGGAGACCTCTGCCTCGGAGAGTGGAGAGAGGGAGGGGAGAGTGTGTGAGTTAGTTGTTAAGATGTGCGTGTCAGTATGTGGTGTGGAGAATTGGCCGCTGATGGAGGTGGTTTTGTTTATGAAGAATGTTGCAAAGTCATCAGCTGTAAGAGAGAGTCAGAGCAATTGTTGATTTTGTTGTGGTAGTATATTGTTTTAACAGTGGAGACATTTGCAGAGAAGGAAGAGAGAAGAGACTGATACAAGGTAAGGTCAGTAGAGATTTTAGATTTCAGACCCTGCCGCCTGAGTCCAGAGCGATGTTCACAGAGAACATTAGACAGCCGGGGGGCAGAGGGGGTGGTGCGGGCTGGTCTGGATGAAAGGGGGCAAAAGTTGTCTAAAGACAACTCTTTGCAAAGAATGAGTGAAAACACACAGCTTAAATAGACGGGCATTAACAAAATAATGAGACACAGGTGTAAGTAATCAAAACATAATGGCAATGGGAAATGCAGTTCATGATAAGATAGCCCAGGAGTCGGGAGGAGTGCCCTCTGGTAGAGATCATGGGCAATTCAGCTGGTGGTTGTTATAATCGTAAATAATATTACATTAAGAATAACATATCCCAGAACCTCTCTGACTCAATGAACCTAAATTTTATAACCTCAACTCAAAGCAAATTTTTACTGAAAAAATAAATAAATGTACAAACACTATAAATAAAGAAATAACCATGTCTGATCTTCCATCACCATCAAACTCTCACATCAACTCACCTTTTTGGATTAATGCTGATTTTAGATGAGTAATTCTGGAAAACAGTCTGCAGAAATATTTTTATCTTAACCACAAACACAAATATCCAGTTAATTCAGTATAAAATTGTACATAGAACACGTCACACAACACAACATGTTTACAATGGGTTTAGAAACTTCTGACAGATGTACTAACTGAAATCTCAATACACCAGACCCTTACTTTCAGTTATGCTTATTTTTAGGATTTGTGAAGCTCCTATTTCAGTGCCTGAGGGAACATAAGTCATGAACTTTATTTTGGGTTCCTGAGATCTTAACTCCTCCAAACCACATCCACCATGACCTTGGACAGAAGATTTGCCTCATTCAAGCTAAGCATTCTCAACAGTTCATTCAAAAAATATTGCTTAACTAAGAAAATTTTCAATGTGCAGCGGTTTAGCAAAGAAAACGTGTGCATTTCTCATGTGGTATAGCTGTTTTTCTCACAAAGTTCTTCTTGAATGTTTTTTTTTTTGGCCTGTTGAAGGCACATAATTCCAGAGTTCTCTGTAAATAGGCCTAGAGGGTTCACGGATCTGGGAAAATGAGTACAGCAATGCATCTATTTTGCATTTTTATAATTTAATAAATTTTCACAACAAATTGTATTATCATAGCACAACATTTTGAGTGAAAATTACATTTAACATTTAATCTGTGAGTAAACTGTGTTTTAGAAAATCATTTGTCAGTCACTGTTCACATCTAGGTAGGGTAGGCTGTCTTTTTACTGTGGTAAACATTAACATTTTCCAAGTCTCCATATCCATATTTGATTCAGAAACATAAAAAAACCCCTAGTATTTAGGAAAATTGGAAAATCAGGAAAAATGAGGAGATTTCCCTTAATTCCCAGTAACAGTAATGCCTGTGACTGCTTCAGTGTTTTTTCAGGTCAGGATGTGAATATCTGTTTCAGTAAAACATTAGCATGCTTTGCAAGAAGGGTTTGCTAACACAGCATCTCGCTTTCTTCATACGCTGGAATCTGAAACGGAAACAAGAGAGAATCCACATCCGTGTGTTTGCACAGATGTCTGACATATAACTTTGCAGAAACTCTTAGTTCAGTAGATTTCTGGGGCCTTCAACAAATAGGGTGCAGAATATGGCCTTAAGTACTTGTCATTTCCAACAAATGGTGAGTAAAAGGTTGTTGACTGTAACCAACGTGTTAAACTAAATATTTGAGAAATGTTTAATTTTCGATTCCTTTTTCATAGCGTTATTAAAACAGGTTGTGTGCTCGCAGTGTTATTAACTTGAAAAATATGCAAATATGAAATATCAAAGATAAGAAAATTAAGAGGGTTTACAAATGTACAGAGTAAAATCTCAAAAGCTGACTACCCAGGATTAATTACTACTCCAGGATAATATATGAAATATGGTGTTTGTGTGTTAAATATGGAACTGTTTGCCCAGGGTCTATTCGGATCCCACAATGAGTCTTCTGATACTCAAAACTCTGAATAAGACTGAAAGCACGAGTGCAATCTCATTAAAGTGTTTGTTTATTTATTGCCTCCTGTTTCTGATTTGTTCTGTTTTTCACTTTGAAAGTCCAAATACTCATCTAGACTAAACATTTTGTGAAGAAAATGTGTGGTGCTTGCACTGTGCAAAAGTTGAGTTGTTACTAGTGCATCGCTAAATGGTTACTAGGGTACTCTGAGTGGTTGCTAAGGTGCTGCTCACGGGCCAGAGTCAAAAGAGCCTATTCTCATGTTTCTATGATATTCCAGTCTCTACCCTTGTGAAAAAGGAAGTGCACTTACTTTAGCATACTTTTAAAACAAGTAAATATGGAGTAATATTGTTTTCGGAGACTTAAATGCATGTCAATTGCATTTAAATGAAAAAACAAAAGAAAGTCCCGCACACTATCTACTTACAAAAGTATCAAAAATATCTTTATTTGCAACGTTTCAGTCACATGACCTTCATCAGGCATATACCTATACATAGTGTGCAGGACTTTCTTTTGTTTTTAAATTTTTGACTTCTTTTGGTTCTTTCTCCTATGCACATATCCATTACCTGCAGGTGTGCAAGGGTAATTGTAATTAGGACTGTACACTTTTTTTTGTCTTTAAAGCACTATAAAAAGTGTTAAAGTGTACTCCAAATGTGCTGACAAGCATGTGGTAAACCTAAATATACTTTTATGACATAAAAGTTTCAACAGATATCTTTATTATATATAGATAATTAACCCTTAAACGCATACCTCGGGTCTTTAGTGACCCAGGACATCATTCACCACCTCCTCCTCATTCATTTCTTAAAGTTAAACATCAACCTTCTTAGTATTCCTTTAATCAATTAATTATAAACAATACAACAAGAAATAATAATAAAAATAATACAATTATAAAATAATGCCTGTTTACTGATTCACTTTTTGAAAAAACTGTATAGGGTCGCTAACGACCCGAGGTGTGTAACAGTGTAAGTATTTTATTTCTGCACAACAATAATAGAATCTTTGATGACTGAATAAGTGTAATTCACCTTTATTCCACAAGGCGGCACAATGTCTGATACTCAATGATGAAGTGACGTTTCACTCATAGTCACCGCAGGCAGAAAACAAAAGAATAGGAAGAATCATCCGCAAAACTTGAAATGGCTCAGATTTACTGCAGAGCAAGTTCTGAACGCAGTCAAATATTAGTGTCACTGTCACTTGATGCTGGATCTGGTGAAGAAGCTGGCAGCGATCAAAACATTGATTTTGAAGATGTTGAAAATGACAGTTTTGAGAATATGTTTGAGATGGTGAATATGAGGCAGATGCTGAATGTCCTGGGAAATGAGCTCTGACGAGGACAGTGATGATGGGATAAAACATCTGCTCAAAATGAACCCTTCCAAGCTCCAAAAGGGGACAAAATATGCTTTATTTTATTCTTCTGTAATTGTTACTTTAATATCAGGAGAGTTTTATATTATCACGACAGGTACAGATCCATCCGTGTTAGATACAGATCCAGGTCACGAAAGACCCGAATATGTGATAATGATTGACGAAACATTCATGCATTTAAGGGATAAAATTTTTTTTTAAATGTTCTTCTAAGTAAAACTTTTAATTTGACATCATTATAAAGTGCACTTTTTTAAAGTGAGTTAAAAAACACAGTTAGTATACACTCTTTAGTACAATAAAGTGGCCTTTTATTTTCCTTATTTTATTATAATATCTGCAATATTTATCTTACAGTTTTTTTGCTTTTTACTTATACTTTGAAGTACACCACAAGTGTACTTTTTTTTTTTTTTTTTACTAGGGTAGTAATTGCTCAGCCTACATCTTCAAAGTATTATTGTATTTATTGCATTCTCCAACTGTTTTATTATCTTCCAGGCAAAAATCATAAGTCAGATCACAGAGCACACCACTCATAACCCATAGCATATACTTGCATGCAGACGCCACACACTTTCACACAAACTTTCTCCAGTAGGCAGTGCTGCTCATAAAAATGCATTTTACTTCACATAAAAAGTTTGATTATCCATAACCTGGATAATGAAGCTATAGTGGTTGTGGTTTGGAGCTGGTGTGCAGAGCGGCTGGAGGCCGGATGGGGAAGGCTTGTGTTTGGACTGGGGTCCCACCGGGGGAAAAGGGACTCGGAGGTGAGACACACAAAGGAAGAAGGCGCTCAGGATCAACACTCTCTCAGCATGCCAAACTTCAGACCACCCTGTTTTTTCAGTCCTTCACTAAATACTGCTTCCTCATAGGAAGATTTCTTTATAATCTCAAATGGGAATCACTTTATTTTACAGTATCCTTGTTACACATTACGTTACACAAAGTAAAGTGTAACCCTCGATTAATTCTTCTATACAGTAATGAGATTAAAATGGAGACGTTTAGCTGAGAACAAAAGCCAGCAATCAATGTCTCAAACTGAGCTCGAATTTGACCATAGTCAGCAAGATCTCAATATGAACTCAAACATTTCTCATCAAATTTTCTGTTTCTCCTTTTTGGGAGAAACAGAAAGTAGATACTTAAATGGAGCTCTAAGCAATGGCACTTTTCTTCTAGGTTCACTTGTAGAGTCTTTTCTAGTATTTACATAAATCCAGACACTGTGTGTACATAAAAAAGTGTTTTATCCCTATCAAAACACTGAAACACTTTGGCACAAGACACTACTCAGATATGTTGTTTATATGATAATGACTGATGAAGATTATGAAAGAAGGAGAAACACACTTAACAGTTTTGCTTATAAATGGCTGAAGCTGTTCTGTGTTGACATAGCTTGTGTGAGTATTGTGTGTGTGTGTGTGTGTGGTAGTAGATGCGGGGGATTGCTATGATGAACACCAGCTGCTGTTTGTTTACCGAGGGCAGATTCCAGGAAGACACACTCACACATAGACCTTAGGAGCTAATGACAGTTACTATACACTATCCCTAAACAATAACCCTCACAAAAACCTGTTGACATCATTAGATTTATAGTCAAACATGATTTAGTTGACTTGTGAGCATTTCAAATATTAAGAAACTCATGGGTTCTCAACCTGTTTCACCATATATTTGAGGACATTTTCATAGATTTAGTCTCACAAGTGCACACACACATTATTGTCTCGGTTACATATGGTAACCCTCGTTCCCTGAAGGAGGGAACGGAGACGTACGTCGGACGTTCTGTCTCTGCAGTGCGGTTAGCACCAGAGTTAAGTCCCAAGAGGGTATAGAGGGAGCAAGAAGGCTCACTGGGGGAAACGCATACTTGCGTAGGCCCCGGGGCCAGCTGTGTGCCAGCGCATCCGAGCCAAGGGTCCCCTCGGTCAGGGAATAAAACAGCTGGCAGTGGGTCGTGTCCGGGGCGGCAAACAGGTCTACCTGTGCGGTCACGAAGCGACTCCAGATCAGCTGGACCACCTGGGGGTGGAGTCTCCACTCTCCGGGGAGCACTGGCTGTCGTGAGAGCTCGTCGGCCGCACGATTGAGCAGGCCCCGAATGTGAATGGCATGAAGCGACCTCAGATGCTTCTGACTCCATAGGAGGAGATGGCGGGCGAGTTGTGACATGTGACGGGAGCGTAGACCACCCTGTTTGTTGATGTACGAAGTCCCAACAGGCTGAGGTGACTGATCATCGTGTCTCTGTGTTCACACAACAGGGACAGTCCCGAAGGGAAGGACCTTCAGGTCGATCGCTGCAAACCAAACTTGGGGACGGATGTACTCGAAAGTGCGCTTCTGCGTCAACATCTGAATGGGCGGTTTGTGAAGGGCCCGGTTCAGGACTCACAGGTCCAAGATTGGTCATAACCCACTGCTTTTCTTGGGCACAATGAAGTAGGAGTTATAGAACCCCAACTTCATGTTGGCTGGAGGGACCGGCTCCAATCGCGTCCTTTGCCAGTAGGACTTCGATTTCTTTCCACAAGATGGGCGTCGCAGCACCACACAAAAGTGAAGTGGACGCCCAGAACTTGGGAGGATGCCGTGCGAACTGAATCGCATAGCCGAGCCTGGTGGTGCAGGTGAGTCAGCGGGACCGTCCCGGAAGTGCTAGCTAGGCTTCCGGAAACCGGACCATGAGAACACCCGCCCCACAGACGTACCCGAAGTAGGGCAGCGAAGTGGAGGGCAGGGACCCGACCCAAGAGGCACAGCGTCCTGAAGTGGGGTCTGAGTGCGCACGCAGCACCTACCTGCCCCCACGGTTGGACAGAGGGTATGAGAGAAGGCATGGTAGCGTTCTCAAGCCATACGCTGCGGTCCGCTGGCGACTGAAGGAGGGGCAGAGAGTGGCAAGGCTTTGTGGCGTCACACACTGCCTACCTCACCTCCTTCCTCAGCGGGGAACAAGAGTGGCGAGGCATAGCGTCGCGCACTGCCGTCCTCACACCGCTGAGAAGAGGGGAATGAGAGTGGCGAGGCTCCCCGGCGTCGCACACTGCCATTCTCGCCCTCTTGTGGGGAGGGGAATGAGAGCGGCGAGGCTTCATAGCGTCACGCGCTGCCATTCCTGAACTCCGAGACCCAGAGGTATTGGAACTGCTCTTAAGAATTTGGGTACCACTGGCTGTAACACCAGTAGCGGAACAGAATTTAGCAATGATTCTTCACCCGGCCCTCCTCCGGGGAAGAGCAGCTTCAACCAAGTCCGGGTCACCCGTCTCAGCTGACTGGCAGCCGAGGTGGCATCGTGGGATGCCCATGGCGAGCAGACTGAGGGGTTCCATCTGCTTTGCACTGTGGAGGACTGCTGCACAGTCACCGACAGTGTCGCTGAAAAGTGTCACCTTGTGAGATGTGAGCATCGAGAAAGTGCACTTTGCCGACGTCTCACACCCCTGCAAGGTAGTGTTTCTGGACCAGGGTGGACATTGTCTGGCCAAGGGCCAGCGCTGTGACTTTAAATGTAAATCAGTCACTGTGCACAGCTCAACCTCGGCTCAGAACTACCCTCCACCAGTGGCACTGCCACCTCACCGATGAGGGTAGTGAGAGAGAGGAAACTTTATCCAGATTATGGCCCTATTGGCACTCCATATTTTGGCTCCAAATAGTTCCACACTGCCAAAGCTTTCCAATGCACATCCGGGAAAAAGGCAAGGAGGCGGGCAAGGCGATTTACGCGTTGCACTACGACTCAGCCACCCGGGAAAGCATGGCTGTCAAGTCTGAATCTGATTCAGCATGAGCACACACCATTATAGTGGGAAACTCAGCATCATCTTCATTTCCAGCTTATAACAGCCCTCTCTCCGATGCAGCGATTGACATCTGTCCTCTGCTAGAGCCACAGATGAAACGCTAGGTCCCCTTTTTTTTTTTTTTTGGAACCAGCAATCCCACCTGTAAGCTACCAGCAGGCACGTAAGACCGTGAGCGTGGCCGTCAAGACGGCACACGGCACGCTGAACACTCAAGCCCCTATGAAGAAGGCAAGACGAACAACGCGCCGACGTGGTCATGCTCTCATGAGAGAACATGAACCACCCACGAACACAGTCTCAGCATGCTTGCGATGCGATAGAGGAGTGAGGGCCCACGGAGATGTACTCGGCAGGGAAACCCCACTGTAATCCTCAGGTCACCAAGACTTATTAGCCGAAGTAGCCCCTTTCTGGTGCACCAGAAATGAAACTAGATCAGGGAATAGGCGAAGGGACTCAACCCCGTTTGAGGTTAAGTCTTGACCGCGCATCTAAAGCGCTGAGTGACGCGCTGGGTTGCCGTGACAACCCGCGCTGTCAGCCGGCAGCTAGATGGCACACGGCGCGCTGAACACTCAAACCCTCACGAGGAAGGCGAGACGAACAACGCACCGACGTGATCCCGTTCTCCTGAGAGAACATGGATCACCCACGAACGCAATCTCAACATGCTTATGCGAGAGGGATCGTGGCCGTCAAAGGACAGGAAACAACCGCATCCAGAAACGCACAGGTGGAATGGCGTCTTGAAAAAGACGCAGTGTCACACCCGCGCTGCTCTTTTAGAAGAAAGCTCTTTTAAATGTGCTGAAGCACCCAGGAACGACCGCAGCAAAACACAGGAGAGTAGTGCAGCCTGTGTATGCACTCACCATTGGGAACGCCCTCACCAAACCAACAGTGCTGTAAAAACAGCAGTTTATCACTGTATCAGTGAGCTCGCGGCCGCCGCTGATCAAAGAAGCGTCTTCTCTCGTTCTCTCTCTTTCTCTCTCTGCTGAAGCAGGAACAGTCTCCTTCATCAACACCGTGTTCGGCTCCGAAGTGAATGACAATAGTGCGCTGCATTCGCCTCCTGTTTATACCCGCAGCGTGGGGCAGAGCGCGAGATGCAAATCTCACACGCCAATGGCCATTGGCCAATAATGCAAACACAGGGTGTAGCTAGGGCTACCGATAAGTGATAAATTGTAATCCAAGTGAAAAAGTAACAAACTACAATACCAAGAACAGAAACCATGGGTTTACTGAAAGCTTGACTTGAACATGATTTGACAAAACCTTTCATGAACTTATTAAACTTGTTGTAGGATATATTCAAACAGACAAGGGAAATATAAGGAAATTTCTACAAAGACAAATGACTAGGAACACTTGGGCTGAATTTAAAAAGTATGTGCTGAATTCAATGAAAACTTACTTGTCAACTAGTGCTTTCTGTTGGTATCTATAGCCGCATTTCCACTGTGGGAACTTTCCCCAGGAACTAGGGACTTTAGGGTGGTACTCGGTGTGTTTCAACCGCAGGAAATGGGGTCTAAATAAAGTTCCGGGTAAAAATGTCCCCCTCAAAACGGCCCTGCTTGCGAGGTAGTACTTTTTCAAAGCTCAGGAACTTTCGGGGGTGGGACTTGGGCGCTGAACATGCTGATTGGTTGAGTTCACGCAGCATTTTATTTCAACCTAAAAGTCTGTTGCGGTGCGTGCAGTAAGAGTTGTTTACTATTCGAATCAACAATGGAGTTTAAAAAATACTACTGATTATCTGACGACTAGGTTCAGGCTTTATTAAACTTATATGAAGAGGACGAAATCCACTGGGAACTGGAAAGTCGTGCACAGTCCTACATCACTGGACTAATCTTCACAGTACTTTAGACCGCGATGGAAACACAGACAGCAACAGTCTGGGGGAAAAAGAGTTCCTGGGAAAAAAGTTCCTGG
Source organism: Rhinogobio ventralis (assembly GCA_039654625.1). Classification (NCBI taxonomy): domain Eukaryota; kingdom Metazoa; phylum Chordata; class Actinopteri; order Cypriniformes; family Gobionidae; genus Rhinogobio; species Rhinogobio ventralis. Next base: position 28,236,510 of record CM077216.1, read on the forward strand.
GACAAATTGTTCCGGGTAATTCCGGTGGAAACGGGGCTTATGTGTGTCATATAAATACCTTAATACTACATCTATAATTTTAGCATTATTCTTTGAATATGTGTTTTTCAATTAAAAGACCCTTTTTGCATTTCCGGAGCTCTCAGAAGTCTTCATAGTAGGGTAAACTTCTATAATGCTGAACAGGTGACGACAGCAAATATAATTTTTTTATTCCCATTTGCTCCAATAGCAAAATAAATGATAGCGTTTCCATGACTCTGCAAAAGAGGAAAAAAGAGAGCTCTGAAAGTTAGACAGAACTCCATGGTTCTCTGCCTGTTTAGTTTGTGCCAAAACTGGGTTTTAGTCACCATTTAAATTGGCTCTGCTTTTAGCGGTATTCATCGGCATAGTAACTTCCGCTCTATGGCTAACCTGCTCCAGGGCAGGTTTTGTTCAGGTGTAAGGGACTCTGTATAAGGGAAACTATTTTGCTCAAATGAAATGATTCATTAATTCATAGGGACTTTTAAGAGAGTCTATTTTTACGGCCGAGCAAATGACTCGTCCAGCGTTCATTTGAACGGGCCGTAACTATCAACTAGTGAAACACTATTTAATAGCCAGGTAACATAGATCAGCAGTTTAAGACATTAAATTCGTAAGCACATAACACAAGAACACTTATCTTTAAATACAAACCAAACTTTATTGATTACTCTAACACGTAAAACTAATATCTAACACAAACACACGCGCACACACATTCACACGCATTGCAGAAAGGAGGAAGGTGAGGAAAGAATGAGTTAAGAGAGTGAAATGATGCAATCCCAAGTTATATGCAATCCCAATATATGCATTTATAACACATGACCTGAACGAACCATCAATCATTAATTTAACCCTCCTATCGTTTCTTAGGCGGGGTTATTAAATTTGATATCAATGCACCAGTTCAGTTAGAATCTGGAGGTTACTTGCCTTTGTGTCTCATATCATCTTTGAATGGGGATTCCCTTTTCTGTCCTGGCTGGAGGGGTTTCCCAGGTTCTTTGATTTACTGACGGTCTTGTTGTGTCTTTGATCGACGTCTTGGGAAGCCAATCACATGGCGTGTTGGCGGATGGCTGGAAAGTCTCGTGGATGTTGTTTGAAGTTGAAGCGTGCTCTGCTGTAGATTCGTCGAGCGAAACTTTGCGGCAAAACTTAACTTAGAACACGAGAGTCAAACGGAAAGAAAATAAACTAAGTAAAAGAAAAGAAAGTGAGACGAGAGTATTTAGGTGGCTTGAATTAAATTGTTAACCCATTTTCTCGGATCTTGGTCTGCCACGATCGTCTGATCGTCTATCTCGTCATCTTATGTCTCCTTGAACTCTTTTGTCTAACTCTTTGTTTGTGTTCTGAGATTTTAAACTCAAATATTTGCCCATCCTCCTGGATGGGTTCTGGCCAATTAGGTATCATCTTGGTTCAGAGGTGACTGTGTCCCCACCCCTCACCATAAATTATCTGTTATCTCTGGTCTCCTAACTTCCTGCTCTTAAGCAGAGTACAGTTAGACATGATTTCTTATTATAAGAACACGATACATTCTACACAAATTTCAATTAAGCCATCTCAATTATTTTGAGTACACAAACATAAAGATACCAAGCAAGGTACACTTTCAATCAGTCATTCAATATTTATACAATTACATGAATTGTGAGTGATATATAGTCATAATGGTCACGTGTATTGGTTATAGACATGATATTGAATTATGCAGTAGAAGGCTGTTTGAATGTAAGTCCGGCTATCATCCTTGAATGATTTGATGCAGTTTATACGTGACAACAGTTTCTGTGGGTTTTTCCTGTGGATTTTAACTGTGTCACTCAGAGTTCATTTAAAGGTCATTGAGACAACGGGAATCTGGTTTGTTTCTTTGTCTTGTGGGTCAAACAACCTCGTCGTTATCTTGGTGTGGCTCGAAGTTTGCTAGTTGGCAGACAGAGTGGCGGCCACATCTTTTACGGCCACAAATTGTTGATTTGTTGAGTTGAGTTTTGTGTGGAATTATGTTTGAACGAATCATCGGAAGATACAGTTGTGTCTGGTGCGCCCTCAAACCCTACACTGGGTAAGAGATCTGTGGGCTTTGGGACTGCAACAGGCCCCTTGATGACAGTCATTGGGTCTGCAGCTTTACCTGGGCATGTTTACTGTGAATCAAGAAAGTAACCTTTTCTCTTTAAGAGGTGTGGAAGGGACTCAAAAATGGGGCTCCAGTACAAGTATATTCATGAAACAGTGGACCTGGTGTTGTTCCAGATGGGTGATAGGCACTGGTGGATGGGGCTCACTGCTTGTGGCCCATGGAGCATGTGCCCCAAATGCTTTGTCAGCAGGGGTGTAAATTTCATCTAACAGTTGGGGGGGACAATAAACATAAAATTTCTCAAGAGCAATTTTTGAAGGGGACACAAATAATAGAGCCAAAATCGTACTTGTAAGGGTGTGTACACAAAGTAAAGCCTTACTACTATTATTAGTGTAGCATGGAGACCGTGCCATTATCCTTCTTCTCAAAGTTTCTCTCTGGTTCAATGAAAAAGCTGAATAAATTGACAAAAATATTCTTCAAAACGATGTATTTATTGCAATATTTAATGTTTAAATATGAGTAAGGTTCACCATGCAGTCATATTATAATTATTAAATTATCTTGTGTCCTCCACATAGTATTTTATACTATGATATTCAGTTATTTAGATATTCAACTGCAGCAAGCTCTCTGATCTGCCACTTATCATATTGAGCAAAACCTGACAGTGTAGCCGTGCGCATACACTTTCGGTTTAGAGTTAGTGCCAATTCGGGGGTGGCAGTTGCTTGAATTGTGGGTTAATTAGCCTATTATTCTAAATAAAAAAAAACACAACAAGAAAACAGTACAATGACAAACTCACTTAAATAGGCACTTTTACATTTCGCTTTGAAACCAAATCTTCCGCGATCATCTTGTCTGTCAGCTCTTCGCTCTCGTGATGAATAAAATCTGACTCCTGCTGCGTTTGTGCTGTGACTCTCGTTCAGCTCACACTGTATTGAGCAGACACGTTCAGTTTTTAATTGTTGTGTCTGTTCTCTCACTGAACTAAATAATTTTATTACTATAAAAGTGAAAATGACGGTGCGGTGGGCACCGACTATCGCAGCAATAAGCCTCTGCATTAAAGAGAAAAGAATCACTTAATCTGATAAAGTGAATAAAACAGCCTTGACAACTACTTACTGGTGTTTCACAACTGCTGTCTGAAGAGCTTTGTTCTCTCCCCAAACTTGTGTGGTAGCTGCTATTTTTTAAAAATGTTTCTAAACTTAAAACGCATTTTTTGCCCCGTTTGCGTTTGTATTGTTTTACTACTTCACAATTATTTTAAGTATATATCATTATATTATTTACAATACTCAGCATGGTTTTTAGGGGGGGACAGCCCTCAGATAGGGGTGGTCCTGACCCCCCCCCCCACGACTTACGCCCCTGTTTGTCAGTAATCCTGCCCTGCTCCTGTGACATGACTTCAGACATGAGAAATCTTTTTGACCAGGCTCAGACTTGGCCAAGAGTTGGTCAGAAACTGGGGCAACCGAAACTTGGTCAGTGGGACAAGAACCCTCCTCCTCCATGTGCACAGAAAGAGCAGACAGGATTCCCAGGATTATGGGCAATTATTGTTGTCAGTGAGTGTACATCAGTTGTACAATTCAAGAGTGCGTTATGGGTATGAAAGAGTGGAGTATACAGGGAATTACATTGGCAAAGTGGCCGGCAGTCATTACATGGCACTACATTGGGAATAGCCAATTCTTACACAGCTATGGAGACTATACTACAATTTGTAAATGGCTGGGAACAGTAATATGGCTGACATTTGTAGGTCACATGAAATGCCAAATTGTATTCATACTACACACATGCTGACTTTGTGGAATATACATGATTAAATGACATATATAATAAGTGACATAACACTGACAGTATGCAATTCCTAATACAGTTGCTACATCTGGGGAAGAATCAATGAACAGAGACAAGTTTCAATAAAAAAAGATAAACTAACATTTCAAAATAAAAGACTGCTAATATAACAAATGAAAACAAGAAAAGGCCAACAAAACCATTACCCGGAAAATGATGGAATGAACCAATAAATTAAGAACAAAAATATTTTATGAAAGTACAATTTTGCTAGTAGCTTTCGAATGTCTTTCGAATCTTTTTTGTATAACTCAGCCAAGACTGATCACTGCATGTTCAGAAATTCAATACATATTAAATATTCATCCTAAAACTGTCATCATAAGTATATGATTACTAATTTAGAACAATCTCATTTTAAAAGCTAACAGATTGGTATCTCTTTCTTGTAGTTTTGCACACACATGCACACACACACACACAGGTTTTCCATGTTTAATGGGGACTTTCCATAGACGTAATAGTTTTGATACTGTACAAACTGTATTCTCTCTCCTTACACTAACCCTAAACCTACCCATCACAGAAAACTTTCTGCATTTTTACATTTTCAAAAAAGATAATTCTGTATGATTTATAAGCTTGTTTCGTCACGGGGACCTAAACAAAGTCCCCACAAGGTCAAAATTGACTATACATAATGTAGTAAATACCAGGACCACGCACACACACACTTTTAATGTAATTTATAGCAGCATGAAAGCTGCGATGAGCATCTGATATTGTTTTACTTTAAACACTAGGGATGTGATCTATCTAAATCTAACAAAACCAACACATCAATCAAACCCCAACTAGATGGTTGGCAGATCAAAACAGCGTCTTTCAGTATCTTACTTAAAATAAACATCAATCATTTTTGCTCATTACTATCTCTCTCTTTCTCTCTTTTTTTTTAACAACAAAACCACTGAAACTAGATCCATATGAAAAGTTACTGAACAGGCTCAGATCTGGTAACACTAAACAATTAGAAAAGACATTCTTTCCTTGAGCTTTAACCTCCAGCAAGAATAAAACTCTGAAAAAGAGGAAGAAAAAGAAAACAGTCACGGCCCAGGAGACTGCGGGCAGAAAACATCTATGAGTACTTCATTGTTCTGGTTAGAAATTAAAATTCAGCAGCAACACAGTGCTTTTGGTGCAATATTTTGGTTTATGCATATGTGGTTTGGGTGTGTGTTATGCTTCAGCATGATTATGAGTAATGACTTAATTCAATGGATGTACTACAGTTAAAGGTTAAAACTGTTCACCAGCAAATATCCCTGCATTCTTGTGGAGTTGGAAGCAGGAAAGGTAGATTGTGTTTCGTTGTATATTGCTACAGTCTTTGATTATTCTTCCACATGGCAGAAAGAGAAAGAGACTTTCTGTTCTAATGGCACAGGAAATGCCAAATCTCAACCAGCTTGTTTAACCACCAACCCTCCAACTTCCTCAATCATCCATAATGGAATGTCAGCGGTAGACAGACAGACGAAAAATAGCAGACTATGAAGAGAGAAATAACAGATTTTGACATCAGTTGTACAAAAAACAAAAAAAAAATCTGTGTATGGTGTTCTGTGTGAGAAACTGCAGTTGTTGTTATAAGGTGAATCTGATGTTAAAAATGACTTTTGTATAGCCAGGTTAATATTTTTGTTATATCCAGTATAACCAGTTAATTTAGATGTTACTTGAACTTTTTCACACTTACCTAATGTGACTGATTGGTATCTAATAGTTTATTTATTCATGCAACTAATCAAAAAAAGGCATACACATTTAATGTTGTTTGCATGCATGCATGCCCAGAGACAAAAAAAATTGGAAAAATGGAAATATTCAGAAAACATTTTCAATATTAAGATTTCTGTAATTTACTCACAAAATGTAGAAAAATTCATGAAATTCAAAATGTAGGGTTATTGAGGTTGTTTCACATTCAGAAAATACCTGTTTATATATATATATATATAAAAATTCTGAATGTGAAACAACCTCAATAATACAGATTTTTTTTTTTTTTTTACATTTTACAGAAATTACAGAAATATTAATACTAAAAATATATATATTTTTTGTCGCTGGGAACCTTTAAAAAATTGGAATCTTTATTTTATATATATATAATAAAGGTTCCAATTTGAACCAAACATGGTTTTGTAGAAGAAGTTTGTAGCAGGCTATCACACTGAACTTTTGCTTTTATACTTGTTTTAATCCAGAACCCAAAAGACTGATAAACCTATAATGAAGCATCAATTACTTTTTTTTAATATCCAAAGATACTCTAATCTAAAATGGTTCTCTACTATTGAAATGTCTTTATGTTAAGAGTGAAGGAAGCTTCATTACTCAAAACCACACTAAGAGTTTCATGCGTGGGAAATGTAGGAGACACACTTGCAATAACAATCCAACTCGGACTGTAGTCTGTCCAGAATGTCTGTGAGTCTAAACATTCAGGTAGTCGTTTTTCAGCCGGCTTAACCTCGATCCGTGACTGCGAATGATCAGAGAGATGAGTTCGTGTTTATCCTTGAGTCCGGACGAGATGTCCAGAGTTTCCTGTAGAGTGTCCCTCACATTATACATGGGGTTGATAAAGTTATTGGTAAACTCATTCTCCTCTCTTTGCTCCGTCTCCTGGCTTTGCTTGAATTTCGTCTCCAACTCCAGAAGAGATTTCTCCACGTTTGTAAATGCCTCGTTGATTTGCACAATCTCTCTCTTCAGGTATTTCCCGTAGCTGTCCTCGCCGTCCAGCTCGTAGGAAATGCTCTTCCCAAGGCTCTCCAGAACGCGCGCTGCGTCTTCGATCTGCTGTTTGACGATGATGAAATCCTCTCGAATGATCGAGTCCTGGTCTTCCTCCAGTGGACACGGTCTGCGGTCGATCCATTTGAAAAGCATCTGGCATTTCTCCGGGTCTTCGGTCTCCTCGTAATCACCGTCCGGGACGAAGAAGTGATGAAAAGTCCCGTTGGACATTTCAGGGAGCAAAGGTCCCGTGTAGACCGCGCCGCAGAGCGGCAATAAAAACAGACCAAGGGCGAAGGCTAACATGATAGATAGCTTCTGTCCACTCCGAAGGTCTGACTGACCTGACAGAGACGATGTGCACATCTGGAATTCTTCATATGAGTATGCGCACTAGAGGAGACGCTCGTGGCTGTAATCTGAGTCCAGCGCGCCTTTACGCGCTCTCAAATTACCTCACGGAGAGACTAAACACAGTCAAAAAAAGATCATTAAAGAGTTTTTAAACTTACGTTCTTGCATATATGTGTAAAGGCACAGATTAAGAAAAAAAATATTTTCACTGCTCCCATATGTTTTTATTGAACATTGATGGAGCAACAGATTTAGTGTGAAAATAAATCATAAAAGTGGTTTGTTTGTTTAAAAATATTATAAATGCATGAGGTGGCGAGGGGGGGCTTTTGCACAAACTATTGATACAGATACTTTAGCTAAAATCATATATTTTTTTATAATGTCAAAGTTGAAACTTGTTCAAAACAACCACTTTAGCAAAGTTTGTACTGTGTTTTGGTTAATTTTGATAAATAAAATAATTCATTTTTGTTCAATAAATATCATTACACTATGTTCATTTTAAAAATACAGAAATATTATGAAAGCCTTGAATGAGATCCCATAATAAATAGCTTTACAGTAGTAACAAATAAATATGACATTTTATTATATGATATGATTCATGTATTTTTTTAAATAGGATATAGTTTCATTAGCCTATAAATAAGGCTGATTTTTGCTATAGTGGATACCCAACTTAATATATGATATTTACCTAGGGTGACCAGATTTGATTTCATTATACCGATATATATCATATAGTTATTTTGTATTTGTTATACAAAAAAGATAAAAGAAGCAAATTACATTTGGACAAATACGATAGAGGTACAAATGAAATAAACGATATATTACAGGTACAGTAGGTTTATTTAAACAATCATATTGTTACAATCCACGCCTGTCCTGGACTCCATTTCCCATGATCCTCCCTGTCTCACACCTGAAATCACTGACTCCTCATCTCTCCCACTCTCCCTGGATTCCCTGCACCTGGTCATCGTCATTAGCACTCCCTTTATATTGATCTCACTTCCCTGCACTCCTTGTCCGTTCTTATGTGTCATGCCTATGTGTGTCGTGTTCTGTTTCCCTTTGGAAATAAAAACCCGTCTTTGTGGAAGCCCTGGATCTTCTCTTCCCTGCTGCACTACACACCGTAACACATATTTACCATATGAATCTAACCATGTCATGTGCACAAATGTTAAAGTCAGACAGATATTTATTATCATGTAAATTATTGTTTCTTTTGCCCCAACAGCAGGGGCGCCTTTTACCCTAAATACCATACTTTTACATATTCTTCAGTTATTTACTAAACTGTTGCTTTAATTACCTTGAAAAAAACTGAAAACCATTAACAAGATCTTTATCTCAAAATATATTCAATAATTTTTTAGCAATTCTCATTTGCCTCATAAATCTACAACATTTAAAAAAAAAAAAAAAAAAAAAAAATTGTAGATTAAATTAGCACAGTGCTGCCCACGACCACGTCACGGATCAGCCAAATTTCCACGTGCATCATCAAAAGCGGTTGTTAAGAAAGTGCTGAGCTGATTTTTTGTGCCATCTAGTGGTTTAAAAGAGAATGAAGTCAAATGCACTTTTTACCCTGGTGCGCCTTTAGACATGTTGTACCCTTAAGCCCAAAGTATACTTCGGCCATCCGCATTCGTGCTCCTTCAGCGTGTTGTAATTTTCGTCATCAGGAGGGTTCGCATCCCGTCCGCGTGCAACCCAAATTTTCCGATAACGTACAACAGTGTCAAACTCAGCCATCTGCGCTCATCCACGGTTGATACTTTAGGTATTGAATGACTTAAGATTTTTTAAAGTCGACATTTATGTGACGAAAGTCGAATCGTCATTAATTAACAAATAAGCCTGAACCTTGAGCTGAGACGCGAACACAGGTTTGGCATAGATTAGGTTATTGCTCCTACATAACAGCTTTTGTCTTTGGGTTGTTATATTTCTCACAGATTTCTGCTCGTTTTGAATCAGATACAGATAAAGTAGCACAATAAAGATTACATGTATATGAATCAGGCCCGGCTCCAGCTTTGAGATGCAGGTGAAATTCCTGGTGGGCCCAGATTTTTTTTTTCCCGGTAACAAAACTATTTTATAACAAAAAAGGCAGGTCTTGAAAGGAACTCTCTATATTTAAAACTCAATGCAAAGGAGCTTTTCTACTGGTCCAGATTTTTACTTGCAGTGAAAAATTTTCACTGACCACACCACAAAAAAAAAAAAAAGTCTTAATAACAAGCAGGTTTTTTTGTGGCAAGCAACCGAAAACCATGATCTCATGATCCATGAGCTGAAATATTGAAATCAGTTATTTGGCGTGGGGCCAGGGTGGGCCAAGCTTCTGATAACTTAGCAAACGACTGTATTTATGAATGGGTATCTTAAATAAATAATTTACTCATCTGATTTGATAGGCCTGCACCTCGAAGGCGAATCTCAAGATTGGCCTGTGGTGGTGTGCTATTTTAATTTGAAAGTAGGCATCTTTCAGATCCACTGTGAAAAAACCAGTCTCCCAGGCGAATTTGCATGAGGATTTGTTTTGTCGCGTCATAAGCGCTTTGTTCAGATGCCTGAGATCTAGGATCGGTCTGAGACCGCCATCCTTCTTTGGAACGAAGAAGTAGCGACTGTAAAAGCCTGACTCACTTGTTGCTACAGGGGCTGCTTCCACAGCCCCCTTTTTTATCAGTTTCGAGACTTTGACGCAAAGCATGTGACACGTTGCTTTTCACTGATGTCTCGACCACGACGTGAAAGCGCGGGGGTCTGCGAGCAAACTGTAGCGAGCAACCTCATTTTATTGTGTTCAAAACCCATTTTGATATAGCGGGGATGGCCTCCCAGGCCTCGGCCCTCATTGCAAGGGGTTGAATTAAGCTTGGGGATGGGCCGCTCTGTAGCAGGGACCCGTTTGCCCGGTTGGTCTGTGCTTGTGACACTGTGCTTATGAATGGCTACACTTAAAGTGCTCACAGCGCGAGCCGGCGAGCGAGTCAGCGGGGGAATCTGTGTGATTGTGTGTCACTGTGTGAACAGTGCTTATGTGTAGGTGGTGTGCGTACTGTATAGTGGGCACACTGCCTACAGTCAGAACACAGGAAATGCTCTTTTTGTGATTTATTAGGGTCGCCGTTAAAACGGCGTTTGTGTACAGGCGAGCATGCATTGGAACAGGCTCGTTGGCTGTGAAAATGACATCTCCAGTCACCTGAGTAGAGGCTGAGTCTATGGCGATTCGCTGAGCACGAACGAGGGCGTGGTCTCGCAGCTGGACGAGGCTGGAAGACTGGCGGTGCTGCTTTAGGAGGCTGAGGGGGCGGAGCTCTGGAATGGCGGCCCGAAGCAGAGCTTGAGCGTTTCGGCAGAAAATGGCGCATAGCCTGTGACGCCTTCTGCGCTTCGGTGAAGCGCTTAGCGAACTCCCCTCACAGCTGGGCCAAACAGGCCGGTGGAGGAGATGTGAGAATCCAAGAAGGCGATTTTATCCGCGTCCTTCATGTCCGTCAGGGTTAACCAAAGGTGGCGCTCTAGTACCATCAGATTTGCCATGCTCCTGCCAATCACCTGGGCGGTGGTTTTCGTCGCACGCAGGGCCGGGTCAGTGGCGCTGCGCATGTCCTTAAACGCTTCCAGATCAGGGACAGACTCATCCAGAGAGCGGAGAAGTTTGGCCTGAAACACTTGCAGCAACGCCATCGTGTGAAGGGCCGAGGCAGCCTGGCCGGCGGAAGTGTATGCTCGACCGGCGAAAACTGACATAGTGCGGCAGGGCTTCGAGGGGTGGGCCGCTTTAGCCTGCCATCCCTTAGCAGAGGGCGGGCAAAGATGCACGGCGACAGCTTCCTCCAGAGGGGGCAGACCCCCATAGCCTCTTTCCTTCGCGCCGTCGATTACAGAGAGCGCTGAAGAAGATGAGGATTTCAAACAAGCTGAATATGGCGCCTTCCACGATTTTTTTTTGGCCTTGCAAAAAACACTCATCCAGTCAATGTTGGCTTTGACTCCACTGGAACTAGCAAGGGTAGCGGGTGCGGGTCCGCGATCGAACCCGACCAGTCATCACTACCGGATGCAGCGAGGGAAAGGCTGTCATCCTCGTCCTCTTCCGTTTCTGGTCTGCCAAAGGATACAGTACCGGTCGCTAACTCAGCAGGGTGCTGATTATCCTTGACGAACAAGACAGGAGAGGGAGAATCAAAGAGCGAGACACGTGGGGAGTTTTCCGGCGTGGGATCGCTTGTCTGTTCTTGTGCAGCCTGCTCCGGCATCCTCTGCGCGTGGTGCTTCTTCTTGTGCGGCCCGACAGGGAGAGTGGAGTGAGCAGGTCTCTCATTGAAGATGAGAGAGACATCTCGTCATACTCTGGGCAGCCGCCCTACAGAGTGCCACTTCGGCATCTTCACGGCCCAGGCACACGGTGCACAGGATGTGCTGATCTTAGCCGAAGAGGGGGCCTCTACACGAGGCACAAGAAATACGAGGCATTTGCAACAACGCCTGGCTCTTTTTGTGAGTGTGAGTGCTGCAGCGACAACACACACACAGCTTTAAAAGGATATTTGGCTCGCCGGATGGCGTAGCGGAAACAGCGGCTGAAGGCGGAGTCCAGCGAAGGCAGGATCCGGCGACCTCAGACTACAAAGCAGGTGCTGGTTGCGCTGAAGACCTTTTCAGCGGCGGCGAAGGGTGAGTCCGCTGAAGGAGATTAAATCTGAATCCTATGGCGTTACATGGGCTTTTATAGCTTAAATATGCAAAATTTCAGCTGTCTCGCTATAGGTTTGTGCAGTTGCCGCAGCACAGCCAATCAGCGCACTAGTACGGTCTGCCTGGGTCTGCTGTGCAGCTGCACTGCGTTTTACATTATATAAAATTATACGGATAATTTTTGGCTTTATATTCTCGAGAAAAGGAGTTTCCCATAAGCGTAAGCTAACTTACGCAATACGAGAGTACTCTTTAAAGGGAACAGTCTAGAAGCGGCTCTCAGTGCGCGCTTTGGGTGTAGGCTATGTAGTCTTTAGTGCAGTCTTTTTGCGAAATGATTTTAAATCGTTTGAATGCTTAAACTGAAAAAAGAGACTTAAATCAGGCTTTCTAGTTTCTAAATAACAAACAGATTTTTTGATGGCAAGCAACCGAAAACCATGATCTCTCTCAAAATCTGGAGCTGAAATATTGAAATCGGTTATTTGGCGTGGGGCCAGGGTGGGCCAAGTTTCTGATAACTTAGCAAACCCTGGCCCCCCGTGGAGCCGGGCCTGATATGAATGCATTAGTTAGAGAGAGAGGGAGAGAGAGAGAGAGAGAGAGAGAGAGATTGCATGTCAGGAAATGGCTTATCCTGCTGCGCCCTCTATAGGCCAGCGACTAGTCGACCTCAAGCTTAAAGATTCATGGCAGAGCATTAAAGTCGACTAGTCTGTGCAACCCCTAGTATACTTTGAAAGCTATGCGGACATGACTGCGCGCGAGACGCATCCAGATGCGGAAATTTAAGTATACCCGTGGCTTTATGGTGTGTGCACACCAAAAGCAAATTTAATTATTTGTGCGAGAAGATTACATACGAAGCCAATGCAAAGACAAAAATAGACACAAATTTGCGGCGGGCGACGTGAATGACATGAATGTGCAATATTTAGCCTCAATTGTGTCAACTTGAGCGGAAAATTGGCGCAAGCCAATCAGCGAAGAGCTTAGTGACACGTTATCAAACTGGGCACCCGTCATCCTCAAGTAGTGCTGGAAGCGTCTGTCATCCAGGAGCAGTTCCTGGAGAAAACGGTGAAATTCACAGAGTTGTGTGTGCCTCTGGATGGTGCTGTGAACCCAGACATCTCACCGTTTGGCTTTCTGCCGTATTTGGGACTTCCAGAACAGATACTGAGCAGCAATAGTAGTTATCTCATGGTTGATGAACATGGTTGATGATGGAAATAATGGCTGAAAGAAATGCTGTTGTTGTTGATGAGCGTGAAGACAATCCTCATTGTGCAATTGCGCATTGTGAGTGGCGCGAAAAACAAGTAATCCCGTGAGTAATCTAGAGCATGTAACGTGATGCAAATATTCGCTTCGCTTTTGGTGTGCACACACCTCTAATTGGTTAAATCATATATAATTGATAACTGATTGAAGTCATAAACAAACATTGTAACATACAGCCAGAGGTGTAAAGAATACCAGAAAACCATACTTGAGTAAAAGTACAGATTCCTTACAGCGAAAATGACTCCATTACAAGGTACAAGTCACCAATTCCTATACGACTTGAGTAAAAGTATTAAAGTATCTGATTTTAACAGTACTTAAGTATTTTGCTTATACTAAATATAGGCTCAAAGCTGCACTAGTCCTCGACACCTGAGAGACATACCAGTGAAAAAATTGATTTGTAAGATGAGAAATCATGTTTATTTTATAAAATCAAAAAAAAACTGAACACCTCAATATTGCAATAAATCAAGGATGACACAACAGCCTCTTAAACATCTACAAACACTCAAGTCTCAGTTAAGCTCAAGCGCACAAAAAGGCCATAGGATAACCAATATCCTTCAAAAAGTCTCATCAATATAGAGGATAAATAAAATAATGTTAAGTAAAATAACATAGTCAAAGTCTACTTGCACTGGATGCTGGTTTCAGTCTCATCACCGGCTGCAGTCATGAACTCATCTCATAAATCAAACACTTGCGATTCATCAACTACCTGTTAATGCACTCACATACATGTAAAGTATTCTTGTTGACATGTTTGGGTGAGTAAAGGCAAAACGCACAAGATATAGTACCTTCAATGCCCTTAGATGGCGATATCGCTTCTTTATAGCAGAAGCAATCTGCTGCAGAAAAAGTTAGGTGCCATGCAAAATGTGAAATTGCATTACTCTTTGCATTAAAAAAGTACATTTACTTGTTCAAAAATGTAGTAAAGTAGAGAGTAAAAGTTGCTAATATCTTTGATACTCAGTACAGCTACAAAGTAGCCAAAAAGATACTTAAGTACAGTAACTAATTACATTTACTCAAATACTATGCATACAGCATAGTGATAGAGTGAATACAAGTGGGACACTAATAAAAATCAGCATGACTTTATCTTTGTGGGATGACTAATGGTCAAAATGTGCAGCATTCAGCATTCTTTCCGCTTCCCGAAAACACTTTGTCAGCAGTGTGCCAGGATAAACGACACATCAGTTTCACGGATGATAAAGCATTACCAACATCACTAAAGCACACAAGCAGTTAATAAAGAAGTGAGAAGAATAATAAACCGCATGCTAAGGAACACATTTTTCTTCATGTCCAAAATAAACAAATAAATTAATTTAAATAAAACATAAGACATAATAGATAGATAGATGGATGGATGGATGGATAGATAGATAGATAGATAGATAGATAGATAGATAGATAGATAGATGCCTCGACCTTTGTCTTGTCTCATAAGCATTTTTAACCTGTTAAAAACTCAATGATTAACATGATTAACATGTGAGGTATCTGAACTACAGATACTGGAGCATAACTACCAGTTCCATCGGATTCTGTCTGAAACTGAGGAAACATGGAGCACAAAAGTCCCACTGTGGGGACCTTCCAGGTCGGGGACTATGTGGTGTTTGCCCTTCTGTTTGTGGTCTCCTCAGGTATCGGGGTCTTCTTTGCCATTAAAGAGAGGAAAAAACCCTCATCTAAAGATTTTCTGGTTGGGGGCCGTCAGATGACTTGCGGGCCGGTGGCCCTTTCTCTCACCGCCAGCTTCATGTCTGCAGTGACAGTGATTGGGGCCCCATCAGATGTGTACAGATACGGGGCCTCTTATGTCATCTTTGGGGTCGCTTACACGTTTGTGGTGTTTTTCACCGCTGAGCTTTTCCTGCCTGTGTTCTACAGATCCGGCATCACCAGTACATACGAGGTATGAATGACCATTCAGAGTTGATTTTGTCGTTACATGTGTTTCACTAGTCTACTTGTGTTTATCAAGACCAATATTCAACACTTACTCTTGATAATAATAATAATAATAATAATACACATACTCTCAAAAATAGGTGTCTTTGTTACACTGTACATTTAAGTACTATTAAGTAACTACATATACTTACTGTAGGGTTAGGGTTAGGATTTGATTTTGTTTAGGGTTAGTTGCATACAGTTATGCATAATTTATAGTTATTACTATAGTAACTACATGTAACAAGGACACTGTAAAATAAAGTGTTACCCAAAAATATTTAGGGCTAAATGTAAGATTTATGTTTTTGAATTGCACATACAATTTCCATCTGTAATACACGGTTTTAACAACTAAACCAATAAACTCAATGTGATGAATATTTGTCAGTCATAACTGAATATTGCTTGTTCCACAGCTAGCCATATTTTAGCCATGTTCATACTTTTCTTAACAGATTTATGCTGATTCTAAGCAATTTGAATAAATGCATTCATTAAAAAACATTTATCTAAATAAAATCAAATAGATGCAAATAGTTAATAATAAAACCAAATATGTCATGATTTTTGAGTGCAGAAATCTTTTCATTTATGTATGACTGACAAATATGCATCATATTAAGTTTATTAGTTTATGTTAAAGTTGTAAATCCAAATTAATAGAAATTGTGTGCAATTAATCTACATAAATCCTATTTTTTATTTTTTTTTATTTTTTTTTTGCATAGTGTGCCTTTTTATACTACACTGTTATAATATTTTGTCAATAATCTCATGTCTAAAATGAACTGGTTTTAATCAAGTCAAATATAATATATTTTTTTTTATTGTGACTTTTTACAATATATTAATATCACATGATCTCATTGTTGCATAATATATTAATATTATCATATTCAAATCAGAAATATAGCAAATTTGTCTACCACAGGACATGAATGAAGTACTGAGGAGTGATGTTGGCCAGATGTTGCTAGGCTTTTGGAGGTCATGACCTTTAGTAATAAATCCTGTGTCCGCTCTAGTTATGCAAGTTAAGGCCCAGCATGATACATATTTGTTCTGATTTGTATCTTGTGTTTTTCTCACAGTATTTGGAATTGCGTTTTGGTAAGCTTGTTCGTGTTTTAGCCACTCTAATTTATATCATTCAAACGGTGAGTGTGATTCATTCTTCATACACTTAAAACGCATATTTTGTAGTTTGTTCTTTGGTTTTTGACAAATTGTTATGCTGATTGTTCTATCTTTTACTCCTCAGATTCTGTACACTGGTGTGGTAGTTTATGCCCCTGCCTTAGCTCTGAATCAAGGTTAGTCTCCATAAAATACTGTGAACCCTTCGACATAAACCTGAGCGGGTTGTTAGAAAAAGTATTTGTGATGCTTTAGGAGAATGATTTTGTGAATGGATGTCCCTTGTCAAAAAGAAGTGCACTTAATTGTATTGCATGTGCACTAGTAGTGTACTTCAAAGTGTAGACAGGCTTTTGAGATGCATAAACTTGAAATCAGTTTCAAAAAGAACCACAAAACCTGTCCTAATTGAAAGAAAACAAGTTGACAACAAGATTCAAATTGTTTGTGCTTGTGAATAGCATAATGAGCAATTTACAAGCAATTTTAAAAGGCCAGTCATTTTTGAACGGTAACATTAAAGGTGTTATAGGGTTTTCAACACACATTCAACACACATTCATTTATTTTTTAAAGTTAGGCATAAACCTTCTTAGTATTCCTCAATCAATTCATTATAAACACTATAAAAAAAAATGTCATTCATTTTTTTTATTTAAAAACTGTATAGGGTCGCTAACGACCCGAGGTGTGTAACAGTGTAAGTATTTTATTTCTGCACAACAATAACTGAATCTTTGATGACTGAATAAGTGTAATTCACCTTTATTCCACAAGGCGGCACTCAATGATGACGGCACTGATACTCAATGATGAAGTGACGTTTCACTCATAGTCACCGCAGGCAGAAAACAAAAGAATAGGAAGAATCATCAGCAAAACTTGAAATGGCTCAGATTTACTGCAGAGCAAGTTCTGAACGCAGTCAAATATTAGTGTCACTGTCACTTGATGCTGGATCTGGTGAAGAAGCTGGCAGCGATCAAAACATTGATTTTGAAGATGTTGAAAATGATAGTTTTGAGAATATGTTTGAGATGGTGAATATGAGGCAGATGCTGAATGTCCTGAGTTTAATTTAGTTTTGTTTTGTTGTTTTTTTTGCATTTTAATTCGATTATTTTAAGATTATTTTAACTTAATTAAATAATTTCAGAATCATTTGGTCCTGCTGGAGGCCCTACCTCCTGATCGAGAACCACTGATTTATATTAAAGTCAGCTCTATACTTAAGAGTCATTCATGCAGAATATCAGGTATTTAAACTTATACTTTTATTCTTTTCCCATCAGTGACAGGATTTGATCTTTGGGGATCCATATTTGCCACTGGCATTGTCTGCACTTTTTACTGCACTTTGGTGAGTGTTGAACTAAGATTTGAAATAAATAGATTTTGGTTGTAATTATGATTATGATCTATGATTATAATTGTGATGGTGATGTGATTTATATTGTATTGATTCTTTTTATGATTTCTTTTGGTTATGATTGATTGTGATGTTTTCAGTTTGGACACTTCTATTTAATCCTGAAATGCAAATAACCCATAACCCAACCTTATGTTGTTTAAAAATGCTAATGATTGATTTAATCAATATTCTTATTAATACCTCTTCACTGTAAAGATATACATTTAGAAAAATAAAAAATCCAGGGCTAATTAATACATTCATAATTTTTATATCTACCAACTATTCTCTTAATAAGTAACTTTGTTTCATTTGTTTTCTTTCTCTAAATACAAAATGCCTTATTCATCCAATAATTTCATCAAAGCGTCTACAGATTTCGTGTTCAGCAAATTTTCAGATGGTAACACAATGAATTGATCTATAATTTTTGAACAGGATACTACTAGTGAACTATGCTATCTTTGTTTTTGAAGGAGCAAGCATCCTACAAAACAACAATATCCAGGAGACATAAATAGTTTCAGGGGCTGTTTACACAACACCATTTTCAAATAAAAATGGAAAATGTTTTGGGGGCCTGAAAACGTAAACTTGAATGAAGAAATGAAAACTTTTTTTCAAAGTGCAAGTTTTTGAAAATGATACTGTTATTGTCTCCATGTAAACTACAAAAACGCATTACGTTTTCAGTCGCGTAGTTCCCTTTCTGTCGCTAACTTTGATGTTGTGTCGAATAAGAGACACTAGGGGTCACTCTTGGGAGCCACACCTCTGACGTATTCATAAAGGGCCAATGAAATTTGCATGTGGAGTTTGCATGTCTGGCCATGCCTCCAGACATACGGGTAATAAAAGGCGGCCAGTGTGCACCACACACTCAATCTTGTTCTTCTGAGCCGAAGAAGTGCATCTCTGTATATGAGAAGCAATTTCCATTCACCTCACTGGTTGCTGGATTTAGAGCTCACTTCAGCGGTCTCTCTTGAGTGCACTGGTAAGTGCAAAGAGTTCTCCTGGGTGCTTCAAAAGAGGCAATATCCCTTATAAGAGCGTATTCCTGTAAAGGAGCTTTGCGGCGGATTGCATCTTTTTAAAGATGCCGTTCCGTCCGTGTCCTGCTGGATGTGGTCAATATCTCTCTCCCTCGGACGGCCACGAGTGCTTTCTTCAGTGTATGGGCTGCGCTCATGCTGAAACAGTGTTTGTGGACGGTTCATTTTCTTACAATGAACAGTGCTGCTAGCCAGGCTGTCTCCACCCTGCATGCAATGGCCATCCTAGAAGTCTAGAAGGCCAAAGCATTAAAAGATCTGCACAAGGATAGTCCTGACCCAGAGGTAATGCAGGTGTCCACATTGGTGGTCCAGGAGCACGACCTGTGGCTAAACCTTGCGGAGATGCAGGATGCCGAGAAAGTGTCCGATACTGTAGAGGACTTTGCACAGCAGTTCTCTGCAGTGATGAAGGCCATCAAACATATCCTGCCTCGGCGTGGGTCCGCTTCTAAGGAAGCCAGATCCCTGAGGTCTGATTCAGGTCTCAGGCCCTACATACTCATCGTTGAGGCCAGCCCCTTGCGAATGCTGCACCGGACCCGTCGCAGCCAGGCCCCAGCGGTCCTCTCGTAGGCAGGTGGCACCGGCCCCGTCGCAGGGCTCGTAGGCAGGTGGCGCCGGCCCCGTCGCAGCCAGACCCCAGCGGTCCTCTCGTAGGCAGGTGGCACCGCCCACTCGGACCGTCAAGAAACCTCATAAGGCTTTGAAGTGTCCCTGAGATGGGCGACCCAGGGAAGGAGAGGCTGTAGACCTGTTTTCCCCAAGATTTGAGGTGGGCCTCACTCCTGTCAGAGGGGGGAGTCCATTTTACATGGTAAAAAAAACAGCAATTTCCTCTTTCCCTGGATCAATTCCAGATATCCGATACCCACGATCATCATCACTATGGTGACCGTGCATCAGATGTTCACATCAGAACCTCAGTGGATGCGAACTCATAGGCTTCCTGCATTCTGCTGCACCAGGTCTGCACATAGGTAAGTGTGACGAGCTGCAAAGAAGCACAGCTTCTTTCACCATCGAGAAAAGAAATTGGCCCACTGGATGGTGGATACCATTCTCAGGGCTTATCAAGCATGTACCATGCCCATTGGAAGTAAGAGCTCACTCCACTAGGGGTATCACGGCCATGACGGCTTTAATGAATAGTGCATCATTGGCAGACATCTGTAAAGCTGCGGGCTGGGCTACACCCAACACATTTGCAAGTTTTATAATCTTTGCATAGAACCAGTTTCCTCTCGAGTATTGGGAACAAACAGGTACAATTTGGACAACTGGTAAGGTGTATTGTTTGCATGAGCGCCCTCTCTGAGGTGGTAATGTGTGCATTTTCATCCCAGAGAGTTCCCCATGTCTGGTGAACCCAGGACATTGTTTCTACCTCCGAGCATTTATCGGTAGTGAGTTTGACATCACAGGGCTCTACCTATGTAGTACTCCCAATTAGATGAGTCCATAGGATGTACTTTCCACATACTAACCTCCCTTTTGGATAGGATGTGTAAAAATAAAAAAGGTTGCTGCTCATAAGTAATTCTGGATATCTCATATAATGTTGTTGAAATATGTTATATTTAGCATTTTATATTGAGCTAAGCGCTACATCCGCTTAGCATGTACACTGTAAACATTATTTATTCATATGAATATACCCCAAATTGCATGAAAATCACACACAAACCATATACCATCATAATCGTGTGTTTATTCTCATAATTATTTGACGTGTAGACACGTTTGTTTGGCTATGTTAATCACGGAGACAGAACGAGGAAGTGTACTGGACAGAAGGGCAGGAATTACGTTCACTAATGTAAGATGATTACCAGCTGTACGCCGAATGAAGGAGCGCTGAGATCATAGCTGACGCAAACCAGGAACAGGACACAGAGAGCGCGCTCTGAATGCTATTTTATCTCTTCAGATGGTATAAATCAGTGAGAAATGAAGAGAAATGGTATTCTGTATGATGAAACATTTTGTAAACGTGATAATAATTCAATATTTTTTCCAAATATGCGCACCTTTGGACTAAAAGCCCTAATGGATACTGTCTAGTGCATTACATGAAACAAATAAACCGGAGGAGACGTGAGTGAATTCATATTCGTGTTGATATTCTATTCAAAACATTACAGATCGATTCTTTTGCACTCCTGACATAAATTAAGAAATGAATGTCACTGAAACCTAGTTTTATCATAAACAGTGGTCAAATATCGAAGCTGGAGTCTTTAATCTTTCTAATGATACTCAGTTTGTCCAGATCAAGTAAGAGTGTGATGTTTTAAAGTGCACTGAATTTTGAACAACAATAATCTGGGGTTGTCGGCGATCTTTGAACGTAAAGGGGTTAAAAATAAAACAGAAGAGGCCCTTTGGCTGGAGTGACCTCTTCCAAGAGGTGAGGAGTTTCCCTGTAGATAGGGAGGTCATGATACCGGAGGTCATTTTCCCTGGCCGTTGGAAGGTTAAGAGTTAGCACAGCTGCACTTGCTGTTGGCACGCAAAGGCTTGCCTGCATCTGCACAGCCATATCTTGTGACACAGTTCAGTAGTTGTGGCTTTTAGTATAGGGAACTCAGTGTCACAACGTTGAAGTGTGTGATAGAAAGGGAACGTCTTAGTTACTAGTAACCTCCGTTCTCTGATGGTGGGAACAGATGTTCCCTTACAACAGCCCTTAAAACTCCCTGATCAGTGCCCTGACTACTGAACTAGGGGAGCTGAATGAGACGCACATCCAAGAACAGGATTGGGCACCCCTGTTATCAGTAACTGCATAATTTGCTGCTATGCATGCTGGGAACTCATGAACCCTTAACATTTCAGCAATATTGTCCAATATGTATTTCTTTGTTTGACTAGTTGGGACAACATTTGTGGGAATTCTGTTAATCTAACATGGGTTTTTATGTAGTTTGAGGTAGTTCACATAGGTTTTGAAATAGTTTTGAAACGATACCGCTATCATCTTCGTGTAAACTTAAACAAATGCAAATCTGTGAGAACGGTGACGGCATGCACGTAACTATTACGTGTTTATTCTATAGGCAGGCGCGTCTGAATACGTATGTGCGCAGGCGCAGAGGTTTTCTTTACAAAATGACCGCCAAATTACTTGTCTGGCATGCATAATACAGCGTTTTTAGTCGTTTCCGCAGATCCATGTATAATTTTTTTTACAGTGTTTTGTCAACTAAACTAAACTTAAGGGAGCACATTAAATTGTGTGTGTGTGCTTGGTTGTGGTGAGGACAATAGATTAAGGACTATATTGTCTATATACAATTACATTTATAGATAATAAAAATGAAAAGTATCAATTCATACACTAATAAATCCCCATCATACCTAGAAATTATCATCTGTTTCATGAGAAAACATGTACTGTGTGAACTAACTTGTGAAATGTTTGACTGTTGAAATATTACTGTATGTTTAAACTTGGGAGAAATGTTTAAAGTGTTGTGAATGGGGCATTCAGATGGACTCAGTGGCTGGTGATCAGACAGAAACAGGAGAAACAGTGCCAGTGTGTGTTCTTTAGGGTGGACTGAAGGCTGTGGTGTGGACAGATGCCTTCCAGATGGTGGTGATGGTGGTCGGGTTCCTCACTGTTCTGATCCAGGGTGCGAATAGAGCGGGGGGGATCGAGTCTGTTTGGAGCACGGCTTACACAGGAGGCAGAATGCAAGTCTTTGAGTATGTATGTGTTCAGACATACAGAACGCACTTTATTTCATTTTAGTTGTATTATTACATGTCATTATTAGAGTAATTATTGATTTATGATTCATATATTGTTTACCAGCATCATTGAGCAATAGTTTTTAAATAGTGACACTTTGTAACCGGTTAAATACTTTTGTGCACCGTTCTTTCCAGCTTTGATGTCAATCCTCTAAGGCGCCACACGTTCTGGACCCTCACTGTAGGAGGCACCTTCACATGGTTGGGTATCTATGGGGTAAACCAGTCAACCATCCAGAGATGCATCTCTTGCAAAACAGAAAGTCACGCACGCTGGTGAGCTCCCATTACATGTCATTTTTCCTAATATTCCCACAATCTGGCCATGCATTTTGATCAAAAAAAGACTTGATTACCATTAAATTATTTAAATGAAAACATTTATGTATTTATACAAATACGTTTATTCGGCCATTTTGCATATCAATGTGTTTATATATTAACAGTGGTGTAAAGTACTTTAGTATTTGTAATTCATTAAATAATGACATATTTGGTGAAATTTGTATTTTACTTTTTGAAATGTTCTACTTTAAAGTTCTTGTAACTTAAACAGTATAACTACGTCAAAGTCATGTATGATGAACTGTTAAAATATGTACGTTGAATGCAATGTAAGTCACTTTCCTAAATATACTCAAATATTGCTTAACCCTCTGGTGCTGCTCGTGTGGTGGTCAAAAATGATACAAAAAAATATATATATTATTTTAATGAAATTAATGTACTATATTTTAGTCCGATAATGTTTTTTATTTCATATTTTGTATTGTATTTGTATAGGTATTTTATGGAACAAAATTATATTTATGAAATAGTTATGATCTGTTAACCACTTTTTTTAGCTTCGACCTGAAAATTTTATTTCCATCATAAATGATGAGTGCTTTGGAGCACAGATATAAGTTTGGTCTCTTATTAAAGAAGGTACTAGGCAGATTATTGAGGATGTGTAAAAAGTAAAAAAAAAAAAAAAAAAAAACAATAATAGTGAACCCAGAAAAGTTTACATTTATTATGAAAAATGCATTAGTTCAGGCAGGCCACTTAGACAAGCTCCGCTATCAGCTGATTGTCAAAATTCTAACCCCGCCCATATCAGCTGATCCGATTCCTATGCACTTAATTGGCAACTCTCAAACAGGGCGCCTTAAGCGCAGCTTGAGTTCAGTCTGTCTGCTTGGCTGCTTCCACTGCAGGCTGCTTTGCAACCCACCTCCTCCCCAGCTCCTCCTTAAACTTGTGTTTAACTTAATGTCATTCTTCTGTCATTGACGCATGCTCTGTTCTCAATGGGGGATTTACGCTGCTTGCCCAGTTTAAAAATGGGAGGTTGTCCCCAGAAGCTGCTGCTGTTCCTTGTCTTAGATTTTAATGGAGCTCATGAAAAGGATGGGGAATTTAGAACAGAGCCATACCGCTAAATGTAACTTTTGCAAAATATGCCAATAAAAATTTGACTACAAGTTTGTCTATGGTATTTTTGACTTATCTGGTCCTGACTGAAATACTATTTTTATTGTATTTTATATATTTTCCAAAACATGTTTTACTCTAAAACTGTGAGAAAATAAAATAAAAGCCATAAATCTAAACAAGTTGTGCTCCAAATTTGATGTTGATATTTCAAAAAATTAGCTTTCAGTAAGATTTTGTGTGGGTGCAGTACCAAATGTTTCCACTAAATGAAATTTGTCTTTCATTCGCTTCCAATGCGGTCATTTTTGACCATGAACAATACAAGTTTCAGAATACTGGCTTCAGTTTGTGATATTAAACAGCATCTTACATAATCAGGACAATCAGGATTCTTTACCATGTTTGTGCATCAAAGATACTTTAACTAGTTAACTATTTATTTTGAATACATAAGAACAGGTCGACATGAAATGAAAATTCACCCTATTGCAGAACAATTAATCTGCACAAATATATTGAATAAAAAAAAAAAATAGTTTTGACCTTGTAATGTTTAATCAAAATGTTAGAACTGTACCTTCTAATGAAACTGACAGACTTATCTCTGGTGACATATGCAGGACTTCCAATCATTTAGTCTGCTCAAACCCCGCCCCTTTAAACTTATGCTCTTCTGCCTCAAGTTTTACAGGTGCTGGTCATATAATTAGAATATCATCAAAAAGTTGATTTATTTCACTAATTCCATTCAAAAAGTGAAACTTGTATATTATATTCATTCATTACACACAGACTGATATATTTCAAATTAATTTTGATGATTATAACTGACAACTAAGAAAAATCCTAAATTCAGTATCTCAGAAAATTAGAATATTACTTAAGACCAATACAAAGAAAGGATTTTTAGAAATCTTGGCCAACTGAAAAGTGTGAACATGAAAAGTATGAGCATGTACAGCACTCAATACTTAGTTGGGGCTCCTTTTGCCTGAATTACTGCAGCAATGCGGCGTGGCATGGAGTCGATCAGTCTGTGGCACTGCTTAGGTGTTATGAGAGCCAAGGTTGCTCTGATAGTGGCCTTCAGCTCTTCTGCATTGTTGGGTCTGGCATATCGCATCTTCCTCTTCACAATACCCCATAGATTTTCTATGGGGTTAAGGTCAGGCGAGTTTTCTGGCCAATTAAAAACAGGGATACCATGGTCCTTAAACCAGGTACACCATGGTCCTTAAACCAGGTACTGGTTGCTTTGGCACTGTGTGCAGGTGCCAAGTCCTGTTGGAAAATGAAATCTGCATCTCCATAAAGTTGGTCAGCAGCAGGAAGCATGAAGTGCTCTAAAACTTCCTGGTTTATGGCTGCGTTGACCTTGGACCTCAGAAAACACAGTGGACCAACACCAGCAGATGACATGGCACCCCAAACCATCCCTGACTGTGGAAACTTTACACTGGACCTCAAGCAACGTGGATTGTGTGCCTCTCCTCTCTTCCTCCAGACTCTGGGACACTGATTTCCAAAGGAAATGCAAAATGTACTTTCATCAGAGGACATAACTTTGGACCACTCAGCAGCAGTCCAGTCCTTTTTGTCTTTAGCCCAGGCGAGACGCTTCTGACGCTGTCTGTTGTTCAAGAGCGGCTTGACGCAAGGAATGCGGCAGCTGAAACCCATGTCTTGCATACGTCTGTGCGTAGTGGTTCTCGAAGCACTGACTCCAGCTGCAGTCCACTCTTTGTGAATCTCCCCCACATTTTTGAATGTGTTTTGTTTCACAATCCTCTCCAGGGTGCGGTTATCCCTATTGCTTTTATCCCTATTACTTTTTTCTACCACATCTTTTCCTTCCCTTCGCCTCTCTATTAATGTGCTTGGACACAGAGCTCTGTGAACAGCCAGCCTCTTTTGCAATGACCTTTTGTGCAAGGTGTCAATGGTCGTCTTTTGGACAACTGTCAAGTCAGCAGTCTTCCCTATGATTGTGTAACCTACAGAACTAGACTGAGAGACCATTTAAAGGCCTTTGCAGGTGTTTTGAGTTAATTAGCTGATTAGAGTGTGGCACCAGGTGTCTTCAATATTGAACCTTTTCACAATATTCTAATTTTCTGAGATACTGAATTTGGGATTTTCCTTAGTTGTCAGTTATAATCATCAAAATTAAAAGAAATAAACATTTGAAATATATCAGTCTGTGTGTAATGAATGAATATAATATACAAGTTTCACTTTTTGAATGGAATTAGTGAAATAAATCAACTTTTTGATGATATTCTAATTATATGACCAGCACCTGTATATGCCAGCAGCAATATCCCCCTGTAGCCCAAGACTGGTTTCCCACTGAAGCTAAGCAGGGTTGAGCCTGGTCAGTACCTGGATGGGAGACCTCCTGGGAAAACTAGGTAGCTGCTGGTAGAGGTGTTAGTGAGGCCAGCAGGGGGTGCTCACCCTGTTGTCTGTGTGGGTCCTAACGCCCTAGTATAGTGATGGGGACACTATACTGTCAATAAGCACCGTCCTTCGGATGAGACATTAAACCGAGGTCCTGACTCTCTGTGGTCATTAAAAATCCCAGGATGTCCTATGGAAAAAGAGTAGGGGTGTAACCCTGGCATCCTGGCCAAATTTGCCCATTGGCCTCTGTCCATCATGGCCTCCTGATAATCCTCATATACTGATTGGCTTCATCACTGTCTCCTCTCCACCATAAGATGGTGTGTGGTGGGCGTTCTGGCGCAATATGGCTGCCGTCGCATCATCCAGGTGGATGCTGCACATTGGTGGTGGTTGAGGAGATTCCCCCCTTCCATGTAAAGCACACTGAGTGCCTAGAAAAGCGCTATATAAATGTAACAAATTATTATTTATTATTATTATTATGAAGTGCCATGCCCACATCTCAACATCCAATCAAAAACAAAAGCATAGAACCAAGTCCCCACCCTACAATTTTTTTTTTCTGATAATCTGTTACACTTAGATTTACATCACAATATGGAAGAAAAGATCGGTCTCATCGCAACTTTAAATTTAGAAACTTTTTTTCAGTCAAGTATGTTTTTGCTAGATATTTTGACTTTTAAACAAGGTAAAAAAAAATTACCTACATATTACCCATACTTTAACTTAAATACCTCTTTTTTAAATATTAAACTACTTTTTACATTTCTGATTTTATGAACAAAAAAGGTTCTTATTTTGGAGCTTTTCATTTACATTTACAGTTCAGTTAATAAAAAAGGTCTTTCTTTTGTCTTAGGGCTCTGTATCTGAATCTGATGGGTTTGTGGATAATTTTGTTCTGTGCTGTGATATCTGGTCTAATGATGTACGCTTTCTACTCTCACTGTGACCCCTGGTCAGCTGGATTGGTCTCTGCACCAGACCAGGTGATGATTTCTATAGATTTATTTGACAACCTTCTATAATATTATCATCTGAATTAAACATTACAACATACACATGTCAATGGTTTAACTTTCATCTTTCCCTCTGGAAAAAAATAAAATAAAATAAATTAATCGGAGTGTTCCAAGACCTCAGGACTTCTCTCTGGATGCTGGTCGGGGGCTGCAGCCAACACTGGATGCTGTACGGAGACTGGAGTCCTCTCTGGACTCTGGACGGGGACTGGAGTCCTCTCTGGACTCTGGACGGGGACTGGTGTCCTCTCAGGATTCTGGACGGGGACTGGAGTCCTCTCTGGACTCTGGACGGGGACTGGTGTCCTCTCAGGATTCTGGACTGGGACTGGAGTCCTCTCTGGACTCTGGACGGGGACTTGAGTCTCTCTGGACTCTGGACAGGGACTGGAGTTCTCTCTGGACTCTGGACGGGGACTGAAGTCCTCTCTGGACGGGGACTGGTGTCCTCTCTGGACGCTGGTTGGGGGCTGGAGCCAACACTGGATGCTGGACGGAGACTGGAGTCCTCTCTGGACTCTGGAGAGGGACTGGTGTCCTCTCTGGATGCTGGATGGGGACTAGAGTCCTCTCTGGACTCTGGCGGGGACTTGAGTCTCTCTAGACTTTGGACGGGGACTGGAGTCAGCCGAGGTGTCAGGACTGGAGGACAGATAGAACTCCAGACATCCAGAATTTCTGGTCGAGAAACACCATAGCTTACAGGAACTGATGGAAGGTGATAGTTATACTCCTCCAGTTCAACTAAATTCACCCGGCTCACCACCCTGGTCAGACAGACATCACCGGTTCCTGGGACGGACTTTTTTGCCAGGCACATGCTCTTGCTTGGGGTCCATGGCGGAATTCAACTCCGACTCTGGGTCTGCGGGGGACTCTGGTTATCAGTCCATATTGGGGATTGGCTTCGAGGATAGGATAGGGTTTTCCACGCGTGAATTTGTTTGGGAGAACTGAAACTGAGTGGATTCTCGATATTCGTCTACCTCACGAACCGTATATGGTGATTCACACCACAACAGCAAAAGATCTAGAAATTGCCCCAGCGACAAACTGGGATCTGTTGGTTAAATCGACGGTAGAAATTAGAAATCGTGTTTGCGGGGGCACTGTGGTACGATCGAAAAAGGGCACTTTTACAATTAAACCACTGTTCACGCCATTGCTGAAGAGATAAACTCAAGAACCGACTTTAGGACCCAGCGGAACAGCTCATTTGCTCCATAAAGAGCTATAAGGCCATCTAATCATGAAATATCATGTTATATAATTTGTTTTCCACAAGAGGGCGGCTGAGACACCCAATTTGACCAATTTTTTTTTTTAAAAAGCAGATTTGAGCTGGTTATGCATGTGTTGCTTAAATAATATTATTTATTGATAAAATCTAGTAATTTAAAGGTAAAAACAATATAGAAAAAATATTATAAAAATTAAGTTATATAAGCTTTCTGGACAAAAAAAGTATAATTTTAGGGCTACGTGTCATTTTGAAGTGAACGGCTTACAGGATGCGAGGGAGGGATGAAGGTTTAACTCTTTCCCCGCCAAACACAGAATTTTCCGTTATTTGTGAGAAAACGTTTACCCGCCAAACACGGAATTTTCCGTTATTTGTGAGAAAACGTTTACCCGCCAAACACGGAATCTTCCGAGAATCGTTTCCGTGTTTTCACTGTTATACGCTAGGGGGCACTGTTACGCATCATCTGAATGAGTACAGAATCTCCTGATCAAAACACAGGTGAAGAAGACGCAAAAAAACAAGCGATTGTATGTAAGCAGATGCATATGTAAAATAACGTGATCATCAACATTAAACAGCATATAAATCAAAACTGCCTAATGTTACTGAATGAAATGTCAACCCAGAACAAGCTCTAGGACTGTGCAAGCATTAGGGGTGTTGATTAACTCAGTCTACTCTATCTGTGTTTGATCATCACTCTGAATCTGATCTGGATGTAGTCTTTGACAAAAACGTGATTTTCTCAGCTTTTTGTTCAAAATATTGCTTTTTTTTATGAAACGTACCCATATTTAAGTGTTGATAAAAAAGGAATGCATTAAGCTAGAATAAAACAGTTTTTTTGTTTAAAAGCAGAGGGGTCTGCTCTTTCTTTTGATAGATTGCATGCTCAGATATTCATACAACAAAATATCTATGGGCCATTACATTTTTGTGAAATTGATCAAAAACATACTCGGTTACTTGATGTAACCTCGGTTCCCTGAGATAAGGGAACGAGTACTGCGTCGAAGACACTTTGAATAAACTCCTTTACCTCGAGATACTGAAGCCTTTATAAAATCACGCAGTGTTACTGCACAGCCAAAACAGTGCTGAGGACTCTCGCACGCTATTGGCTGGCCAGTGGGAACTGCATGAACCAATGGCAGAGCGGAGTAACTGCGCGAACCAATCGGTGCAAAGCCCGCAGAGCTGAGCTCAGAGCCCGCCAAGTGGGCGGGGCATCTGCCTATAAAAGACGCACGCTTGCCATATAATTCAGGTTATACTAACTGAAACGATGATCGCCAGTCGTTCGCGCCATAGCACGGCCGTCTACACAGTACTCGTTCCCTTATCTCAGGGAACTGAGGTTAGGTCAAGTAACCGAGTACGTTCCCTTTCGAACGGTCAGTCGTACTGCGTCGAAGACACTTGGGGAACTTATACAATCCCGCCATGCTATGATAAGCGCAACGACATGTACTCCCTCATGCTAGAGCACTAACTTAAGGGCCCCAAGCTAGAGTTATTGACACATCGTGATATATCCCCATGTGAACTGGGCTCATAGAGGCCATCCACACTCAATGAAGGGATCTATGTTAAACACTGGAGCATTTCTGAAAAAAGGCCCCAAGTGCTAACTCATTAAAGGGGCGGGCTCACCGAGGCAATATATTTGTGCAGGAACCTCCAGGCTGTAGAATCTGGTAAATGTTGAAGGTGAGGACCAGCCTGCCGCTCTACAGATATCACCAATAGAAACTCCACTGGACCACGCCCAGGAAGAGGCCATGCCTCTGGTGAAGTGAGCCTTGACACCTATGGGGCACTGGAGGCCCATAGAGTTGTAGGCTAATGCGATAGCGTCGACCAGCCATCTGGATAGACTTTGCTTGGTGACCAAAAGTCCCTTGGTGCGGCCACCAAAGCTTACAAAGAGCTGCCCTGCCTGTCTAAAGTGGGAGGACTGCTCAATATATGCTCTAAGTGCCCTAACTGGGCAGAGCAGGTGTAACTGTCTCTCGTCCTCTGAGGGGGGGAGGGCAGAGAGGGAGCACTTTGGACACATAGCCATGTCTTGGTTTGAGGATGACCTTAGAGTCACCTGGGCCAAACTCCAGACAGGAAGCGCTCATGGAGAGCGCTTGTATGTCACCAACACGCTTAACTGATGCCAGTGATAACAGCAGGCCAATTTTTAGTGAAAGTGTCTTTAATTCGGCCATCTGCAACGGTTCGAATGGAGGCTCTTTCAGTGCTCGTAGGATCCTGTGCTGAGGGTCCATTCCCCTGGGGACACCAGGCCCCTGGAGAGCATATCTGCTCCCTGGTTCAGCCTGCCTGGCACATGCACTGCTCTCAGCGAGCGCAGTTTGTCTTTCGCCCATAGAAGGAGACGTCTGACCAACTGGTTGAGCCGTTTGACCTGAGCCCGCCACTGTCGTGTTGTCCGTTCGTACTAGAACATGGTGACCCGAAGGAAGGTCTTGAGGGCTAACACAACTGCCAGCATTTCTAGACCGCGACTCCGTGCTCGTCCACAAGCCGAAGGCCGGTTCGCCCTCGCACAGAGCGCCCCAACCCATGTTGGAGGCGTCCGTGGTGACCACCATTCGTCTCGAAACTGTTCCCAAGCTCACCCCTGACTCATAGAGGTGGGGTTTTGACCAAGGGGCCAGGGCTTTGATGCAACCTTGGCCTACATTGATCCGAAGTTGGCCTGAACGCCAAGCTTGGGAAGAAACCCGTGGTTTCAGCCAGTACTGCAGGGGGCGCATGTGCAGCATGCCCAGCAGAAGTACTGGAGAAGCTGAGGCCTAGGCCTATCATTCTCTGAAAGGTTCTCAGGGGTCTGTTGGTTCCCGTTTTGAACGAGCGTGCAAGCTGGATAGTCAGAGCACGCTCGTTTGAGTCTAAAATTGCCCCCAGGAAAAAGATTCTCTGCCTGGAAAGCAACAAGCTCTTGGCTGTATTTATTCTGAGACCCAGGCATTCTAGATGGCTGAGTAGCACAGATTTGTGAGATTCTAATTCCTCCTCTGACCGGGCCAGAATGAGCCAGTCGTCGAGGTAGTTCAAAATGCGCATTCCCATTTGTCTCAAAGGGGAGAGAGCTGCAGCCATGCTTTTTGTGAAAGTACGACTGACCGTTTGAAAGGGAACCCTGGCGGTGGCTGGCAACTTTTTTAAAAAACGTTGGCGGGGAAAGAGTTAATATAATTTGGTTCTGTTCTGTTTACCCTTAGGGGGGTTATTGCTGCTCTCCCTGCTCTTATCCATACTAGGCTGCTTGGATGCGCAGGGAGTTCTTGCCCACAACAGAACCATACCGGCAATCCAGACTATATGTTAATAGTCAATCAATCATCTTTGACAATAGTGGTCCTGACAGAACTGCGCGATGATCTGCTTCAGCGTTAACATTCTGAAAGGCTGTTTGATAAGGGCCTTGTTCAGATCATTACTGAAGGATAAAAATCAAAATTATATGGCAAGCGTGCGTCTTTTATAGGAAGATGCCCCGCCCACTTGGCGGGCTCTGCGCTCAGCTCCGCGGGGCTTTGCACCAATTGGTTTGCGCAGTTACGCCGCTCTGCCATTGGTTCATGCAGTTCCCACTGGCCAGCCAATAGCGTGCAAGAGTCCTCAGCACTGTTATGGCTGTGCAGTAGCACTGCGTGATTTTATAAAGGCTTCAGTATCTCGAGGTAAAGGAGTTTACCCCAAGCGTCTTCGATGCAGTACGACTGACCGTTTGAAAGGGAACCCTGGCGGTGGCTGGCAGCTTTTTTTTTAAATGTTGGCGGGGAAAGAGTTAATATAATTTGTTTAACAGTATTATTAGTGACACTCACTAAATTAAGTATCACTATATTACTCTTGCTCATACCGTTAACTTTAGCATATCCATTTCTTCTCAGCTCATGCCATATTTTGTGATGGAAATTCTTGGAGCATTTCCAGGACTGCCAGGGTTATTTGTCGCATGTGCGTTCAGTGGAACTCTGAGGTAAAGTTAAGTCATTTTGACCATCAATGATTTACAGATAGTTTACACATAAACGTTCACAGTAACATATGCGATAATGCAGTAATATAGCTTAAATTTAAATTTAAAATGTATTTACTTAATGCTTATGTTACTTAGATTTATATACACGGTACTACTGGGATAGAGACATATGGGAGTGTCATTTTATACAAATTTGTTTAAAAGATTTGTTGCATTGTACAAATCTTTTATTTCTCAATTTTAAAGACATTTCCAAAAAAGTTGGTGAGTAAATATTGTCAGAGTATTAATTTTTGTGTGAACTTCTGACCTATAAAAGGAGACATCATGTTCTGTTTCTGTTTTTTAGCACAGTAGCTGCCAGTATCAATGCTTTGGCCACGGTGATGTACGAGGACTTTGTGAGCCAGTGTTTTGGAGATCTGTCCAACCGAGCAGCCAACTGGATCAGCAAAGCCCTGTGTAAATATACCCAATGTGTTCAAACCTTTTCAGGGCATTAACAGAGCATTCTCATAATGAGAATATTGATCGTATCATATGGCATAAGAGCAGATTTATCACTGAAAAAAACTTGTCTCAGTGGATCAGAACATCATTATAAGTCACAGCGAAACCGGGAAAAATCCAGCCTGCAAAATCTGTTCATTCTGCCACTTTATATGGGCAGAAATGGAAACGCAACAGATCATTGGATCTCCAGATTTTTTACCAAGAAGTGTCTGACGTTTTAACAGGCAGAAGTAGGTCAAACAAAAGGCGGAGTGAACCAAAACAAAACCCAAGCAGCTGAACTTTATAAAGAAATCATAGAAGAAGTTAAACAGCACTTGGAACATCAAAAAATGATTACATCATTCACCATAAATGAGTGATAATTTAATCATTTTTGAGAACATTATGCTTTATCATACTTTAAAAAAAATAACTTTTATGATAAACAAAATTTGTAATGATGAAGTTGTAATTTATTTTAAATATATTTAAATGTAATACTGCAAGTATTCAAAATAAGGAATTGGTTTGAGTAGAGTTCACAAAACTGATACATTTTAAGTAATCTGAATTGTTTCATTGTTTTGAGTTTTATGAACTTGCTTCTTTTAATTTAGACAAACTTAAACTGATCTAAAACTGGGCTGGGATTTCTATTCCCAGCTTGCTTTGCCATGACACTTAAAAGAGAGAGTTAATGTGTTTAAGTGATTAAGTGTTATTTTTTTGTGCAAGATTAATGTTAAGGTGGAGATTTAGGCCACATCCACACGAAGCCAGAGCTTTCCCTATCCCATCTTTTTTCCCCTCGTCTTAAGAATCATGGTGACGAGTGGAGCATGAGCTAAGTTTGAGAACAGATATACAGTATATTAAATGTTTTATATTGACGTACTCATTCAGCAAGTGCTATGCAAATGCTAATGCTATCAAAGCATTGTGTTACCAATTAGCAAGGTGGCATTTATTGAATTAGCTAGTTAAAGCTAGCTAAGTTTCTTGTGCTAAAAATATTTAAGTTGATCATTTTAATTTAAATGTATAAATTAGTGTACTCAAATATTTGAAGTTAGGACCAATTATACAGAGCCCCGCACATGACATGCAAGAAAAAAGTTAATCGTGCACACAATTTACTTATTTGGTCCCTCGACTTGCTAAACCGTCCATACGATTTACTAATTTGTTCCCTCGATTTATAAATCGTGCGCACGATTTAACCTACTAGTTTTTTCCTGCATGTCATATGTGGGGCTCCTACAATTAAAATGTATGAGTACTGCTTACTTAAACTTTAAATTACTTAACTTAAAAAAAAAAACGACTCAATTATTTTGAGTTTTGCCAACTTATTCGGGTTTACAGTGTAGTCAACACATCACAATAAGTGTAAACACGACAAAAGATGATTAAAACAATCATTTAACATGTACTTTTAATTTGACATTATTACAAAGTTCACTTTTGAGGAGTGTCACGTGTTAAGAAACATGAAAATGTACTCATGAAAAGATTACTATAAGTACACATTCATTACACTTCTTTTTCAGAAATGCAAGTTGATGAATCACATCAAGATCTACTGTAATGAATTAGAAATGCCTTAATCTAGTGATCCATTTGATTGAGCAAAACTCTCCGCCATCATGACACATATTCTGTTTTTTAGATATTGCTTCTTAATGTATCTCCTCAATTAGTCAATTTCAGAAATAATTTATAGACATTGCACAAAATGGGTGTGCCAAATGTTCATACTTAGGGTTAGGGGTTTGCTCAAATCACTAACCCTAAATGTGAGAATAGTAAGCGTGATGCTTGACTAAGCAAGAACTAATGTAATTAACACTGACTGCTGTCTGCTGACGCTCAGGTGTGGTGTTTGGTGTGGCCTGCACTACTATGGCCGTGGGTGCTTCATATATGGGAGGAATTGTGCAGGTATGGGGCTCATGGGATTCTCATTTGGGTTCAGATGATCTGTTCCTGTCATTGAGTGTCTTTCTCCTCTTGTGCCTCAGGCGGCCCTCAGTATCCATGGCATGTGCGGAGGCCCAATGCTGGGCCTGTTTTCTCTTGGAATCCTGTTTCCTGTCACTAACCTAAAGGTTAATCCAAACTTTCATACCAGAGTTGTGAAGAGCGGTACAGACATGTGTATATGGTTGGATTTAACTATTTTATTTTATTCCAATTGTTAAGTACTAAAGACATATGAAACAATAGCAAACCAAATTTATAAAACATTTTACCAATTACATTAGAATTTTATAATAATACATTTTTGTCAACTTACTTACTTCCAAGTACTTTGTGACATTTTGCTCATACCTCAAATGTAATATTTAATGTTTCATAATAGTAAAGACTCCTAATTTTACTTTTTTAAATTTTAAATATTATAGCTGGTAATTGCTGGAGAAAAATACTTCATTTGTATTTACGAGGCATTTTATATTAAAGCAAGTGATAGAAACATAATAATTCACATAGAAATATTTTGTGAAAATAAATATCTAGTTCAGTCATGAAAGTCTAGGTGGACTAATTGTTAACTACTGAATTGTTGATGTCACACACACACACACACACACACACACAACACACACACACGCACACACAATATATATAATTTTCAATATAGTATAAGATGATATTAAGAAGACAAAAATCTTGTTTTTTATTTTCATAAGCTTGATACATTTGAATAAAATCAAGGGTATGAGGGTATGATATATACTGTTACAGAGCCTCTAAAGGGACATTGCTCACATCCTTTGTGATTTTTGGCCTTTGTCTTTAGGGGGCAGTTGGGGGTCTGATTGTGGGCATCAGTCTCTCCTTCTGGGTTGGTGTGGGGGCTTTCATTTATCCAGCACCCAGCAATAACACACGTCCTCTTGAACTCGGCACTGCAGGCTGCAATTTCAGCATCACAGCTGAATCCAACCAAACATCACTCACCGTGAGCGCTCTCTCTTCTGACAGGTGCAGTGTGCTTCTATCATTCTTCTGAAGTCAAAATACTTAACACCCACTTTTGTGGAAAGAAAATTGTGTTTGTCAAGCCATTTGATATAGGGTACAAGAGTGCACTCGGTTCTCCTACAAAATGATGTCTCTTTTTATCTATAAGAAATAAATATCTAGTTCAGTCATAAAACTCTAGAGGGTGCAGGTCCTTTACATGCAACCTACAAGCAATGACATCACTACTGCATGGCACAAGCTGATTGGCCTCTGCTAATCCTGCAGCCAATGAGATTGCTTGCTCAATATTTAAATAGTCTGGTTCAGTGTTTGTTGTAGGGTAGTCCAGCAGCATGTGCTATCAGAGTTCCTCTGAAACCCTCCACCTTCCCCAGCGCCACCTGCCTAGATCTGCTACAGGATTTATATACACCGCTCAGGCATAACATTATGACCACTGACAGGTGAAGTGAATAACACTGATTATCTCTTCATCACGGCACCTGTTAGTGGGTGGAATATATTAGGCAGCAAGTGAACATTTTGTCCTCAAAGTTGATGTGTTCGAAGCAGGGCAAGCATAAGGATTTGAGCGAGTTTAACAAGGGACAAATTGTGATGGCTAGACGACTGGGTCAGAGCATCTCCAAAACTGCAGCTCTTGTGGGGTGTTCCCGGTCTGCAGTGGTCAGTATCTATCAAAAGTGCTCCAAGGAAGGAACAGTGGTGAACCGGCGACAGGGTCATGGGCGGCCAAGGCTCATTGATGCACGTGGGGAGTGATGGCTGGCCCGTGTGGTCCGATCAAACAGACGAGCTACTGTAGCTCAAATTGCTCAAGAAGTTAATGCTGGTTCTGATAGAAAGGTGTCAGAATACACAGTGCATCACAGTTTGTTGTGTATGGGGCTGCATAGCCGCAGACCAGTCAGGGTGCCCAGGCTGACCCCTGTCCACCGCCGAAAGCGGCATCAGTGGGCACGTGAGCATCAGAACTGGACCACGGAGAAATGGAAGAAGGTGGCCTGGTCTGATTTTTACATCACGTGGATGGCCGGGTGCGTGTGCGTCGCTTACCTGGGGAACACATGGCACCAGGATGCACTATGGAAAGAAAGCAAGCCAGCGGAGGCTGTGTGATGCTTTGGGCAATGTTCTGCTGGGAAACCTTGGGTCCTGCCATCCTGCCATGTGGATGTTACTTTGACACGTACCACCTACCTAAGCATTGTTGCAGACCATGTACACCCTTTCATGGAAATGGTATTCCCTGGTGGCTGTGGCTCTTTCAGCAGGATAATGCGTCCTGCCACAAAGAACAAATGGTTCAGGAATGGTTTGAGGAGCACAGCAACGAGTTTGAGGTGTTGACTTGGCCTCCAAATTCCCCAGATCTCAATCCAATCGAGCATCTGTGGGATGTGCTGAACAAACAAGTCCGATCCATGGAGGTAACACCTCGCAACTTACAGGACTTAAAGGATCAGCTGCTAACATCTTGGTGCCAGATACCACAGCACACCTTCAGGGGTCTAGTGGAGTGCATGCCTCGACGGGTCAGGGCTGTTTTGGCAGCAAAAGGGGGACCAACACAATATTAGTGTCATAATGTTATGCCTGGTCGGTGTATGTCTATTTATGCATATCTTGCATGCTCACAGCAGTGTGTGTGTATCTATTGACAGGAGCAAATCCATACTTGCTCTGCAGCAGCATAGCAGATCTAGTCCACCAAGACCAAATACATTAACATTGCCATAATCAGATGCTAAAACTATTCCAAGAGTTGTCATGATTGAAATGAATTAATTTTATTAAAAAGTTCTATATAATATAATATAATATAATATAAAAAAAGTATATATTAATCAATTGACAGCCCTATTTTTTACAGTACAAATGTAATAATGTTGTACTTTCATTATAAGATGATTTAAATTATCTCTGTCTTGTGTTCAGGTATTGGCTGGCTGATTCATGGTACTCCATGTCCTATTTGTACTATAGTGCAGTGGGCTTTATTGGCACTGTAGCAGCAGGCCTACTTATCACACTGCTGACGGGTGAGAGCAACATTTCATTAGCTCTTCTATTCCATCACATCACTGGCAGCAACAAAACACCTTGAGTTATAGACAGTAATAATAAAAAATCTGCTGCTCTCAGAGAACGAGAAAGACTGTTCATACCAAAGAATCTGAGAGCTGCGAATAGGCGTATCAAAGTTATTTTAAAGAGGTCATACATACATTTATTCATACAAGTATGATGTTAATCAAGGTTTCTTGCACCAAAAAATATGATCATTTTGTTTTTTACAACTATTTTCCGTCTCTCTGACCCTTAATAAATAAACTGGTACTGTACCTTTAAGACTAATTTCTAGGCATATGAAACAAATAATAACAATTACTATATAACATTTTTTTCTCCAGAGCTGCTGTATAGATTAATGAACTAAATTAATAACTAATGATTTTTACAACCAAAATGAATTAATGCTTACTTAACTTACTTAAGCTGGACAATGACAGTATTTTCTTCTAGAACTGCTGTACAGCCAAAACAAACTTTGTTGCATTATTTTCCTGTTATCACTGTAAAGCTGCTTTGAAACAATCTGTATTGTAAATGTTCTACTAATTTAACTTATAGCAGTTAAATTAGTAGTTTTAAGTGATAGCAACTTGCACTGACAGATCTTAAAATATGTCAGTGCCATTGATTTGTCTCAAGATGCACACCAGTCATGTTTTTTTTTCTAAGGCATGTTTATAAAAGCTACTTAAATGCCCTAATTGAACTACGGCCTAATCCTAGCTTAGTCTAAGCCCTGTCTGTGAAACCGAGCCTTAGAGTCTAAACAGTTGCTTCATCCACTGCAGTTTGGATTTAGAGACAAATATTCCACAGAAACAGCTAACTGCTATTTGCTTGAAAAAATAAAAGCCTCACTGGATAAAGGAAATGTTGTTGGGGCAATGTTCCTGGATCTAATGTCATCAGAAGCTTTGCAGTGGTTTAGGTCTTACTTGGGCAGAAGACAGCAATTTGTCAGGGTCAGTGGGGTCACCTCTGCATGCCAACAACATGGGTACAGCAAGGGTCTGTACTTGGCCCACAGTTGTTTGCAATGTACATAAATGACCTACCAAATTGCTGTCCTGGTGTCAACTGTCAGATGTATGCTGATGACACCATGTGTCCATGTGTCCACTACAACACCCAGCTTGAAAGGTGAGCACCTGACAGAGGCAATACAGAGTATTTCTAAATGGCTTGAGTTGTCTCATTTAATTCTTAATGTTAAGAAAACAGTTTCCATGTGCTTCTCCATACCAAATAGGCCTGCGAGGGATGTATTTGAGGTGCGGATCAAGAATAAAGTAATTGAAACAGTGAATGAAGTCAAGTTTCTTGGCATCATTCTGGATAAGAATTTAAAATTAGATAGTCAGGTTAAGTACATCTGCAAGAAGGTCAAACCAAACCTAAAATGTTTTCGTGTTATTAGAAGGGATTTGTCATGTCAAATTGCAAAACTATACATGCATGCAATATTTTCACATTTATCATATTGCATCACATCATGGTCACAAGCCTCCCCAACTAAATTAAAGCCTATTATTTCAATATACAAACAGGCAATAAAAGTTATGGACTTCAAAGATGACTTCAAAAGCAGCGCCATTAGCATTAGCCTCTTGCTAAATATTTTTTGATAATCACTTAAAGCGTCTATTCCAGCGTCATATGTAGAGACAGCTATAAGCAAGCCATTAGTAGTTTGATTTTGAAAAGTGAGATGACCTGAAAAGTTTTAAACACTGTGGCTCTGTGTTTTTTTCAAAACATTGCCATGTTTGTTTGAGCAACCCGATCAAGCCAGGCCAGCTATGGTCGCAAGTTCTGTCGTTCCCCAACGATTCAGTGTTTCCCGAAACCATAGTTCCATGAACATTCACAAACAGCATCGCTCCTCCTGCTGTGGATGGGGTGGCTAATCAATATACAGTCCTACCATTCGGACTGTCTCTGGCTCTGCGCACCTTTAGGAAGTGTGTGGATGCGACCCTCTCCCCCCTTAGATAGATGGGAGTATGCATCCTAAACTATCTTGACGACTGGCTAGTCTTGGCCTGGTTGAGACGAGCTATGTGTGCACAAGTCTCTGCTCCTCAGCCATCTGGGGTTCAGGATCAACCTGGTCAAGAGTTCACTCCAAATCAATTAATTTCTTTCCTGTGTGCAGTTTTCGAATCAGCCCAGATGCAGGCCTGGAGCACTCTCAGAAAATTCAGAGGTTTGCAGCATCGTTCAAGGTTGGAGGTCTCTCATTGTAGTGACTGCATATGAAACAGGCCTAGAGGAACTGCTGAGGAGGCTGCTTTAATGAGGCCTCCAGCAAACATTCCAGAAGCTCCAGAAGCTTCCAGAAGCATTCCAGAAGCTTCCCCACAAAACATTCCAGAAGCTGCTGGGCCTCATTAAAGCAGCCTCCTCAGCAGTTCCTCTAGGCCTGTTTCATATGCAGTCACTACAATACTGGCTAAAAGCCTGCGTCCCACCCAGTGCATGGCGTATGGGACGCCTCAATCTCAGGGCGACCCACAGTTGCGTCAAGGCCCTGGACCCATGGAAATCACCCCATCTGTACTAGTCGGGTGTGGATCTAGGCTTGGTTTCTGGGAGGAAGGTAACTGTGATGGACGCCTCCAAATCAGGTTCAGCGCTTGGCTCCTGGATGGGCCTGATGCTGAACTAGCACAGAAATTATTCAAGGCCTTCCAGCCAGAGCTGAAGGGGCACCACGTCCTGGTCAGATCGGACAACATGACAGTGGTGGCCTTTATAAATCACCAGAGGGGACTTCAGCTGAACAGGCTGGTGAGTTGCCTCCTCCTATGGGGTCAGCACAACCTCCGCTCAGTGAAAGTGATGCATGTGCCAGGCTCTCTGAACAAGGGAGTGGACATTCTGTCCCAGAGTGGAACATCTCCAGGGGAATGGAGCCTCCACCCCCAGACGGTTCAGATGATTTGGAGTATCTTTGGGCAAGTGGAAGTAGATCTCTTTGCAAAAGAGAACTTCCACTGCCCAGATTCTCCTTTCACGCCTGTATGCCTTTCCTCCTGTAGCTCTGCTCCCTCAGGTCCTCCTGTAGCTCTGCTCCTTCAGGTCATCAGCCGAGTCCATCAGGAAGGACAGATACTTGTTGTGAACCAGTGCTGGTTCCCAGGGATGGTGCAGCTGCTGGCAAGAGCCCCATGGCCAATTCTGCTAAGGAGGGATCTCAGTGGACAGTGGACAAAATAGCACATGCCTATAGTTCTCTGGGCTTGCAGTGCCCTATCAGAGAGAGGACCCACTCCACCAGAGGAATGGCCTCCTCATGGGCATAGATAAGTGAGGTGTCCATCTGTGTCATTTGTGCATCTGTGCATATATGTTCCCCTGGTTATAAGCCTAATAATGGCCCTGGCCCCAAGTGCCCTCAGGCTGGGCTTGCAGGACGGTCTCTGTTCTGCACTCATAGCACGGCACTATTGGATTGCGTTCCCCATAGTGTCAGCAACTGATACAATGCGAGTGAACCATATGGAAAGGGAACGTTTCGGTTCCCTGAGATAACGGAAAT
The DNA here is from genome assembly GCA_039654625.1 of Rhinogobio ventralis. Classification (NCBI taxonomy): domain Eukaryota; kingdom Metazoa; phylum Chordata; class Actinopteri; order Cypriniformes; family Gobionidae; genus Rhinogobio; species Rhinogobio ventralis. The sequence goes on from CM077216.1 coordinate 28,278,186, forward strand.
GAGCATTGCATAGCTGGCCGCATACGCTTCTGCACAAGTCGACGCTTGCTGCTCCTCAGTCGAAAGACTCTGATATAGCATCCAGTGCCGACTTATATAGGCAGTCGGCCCTGCCCGTTTTGGCGGGCTGAAATGCCATTTGTCTCTGCAGGTGCACAGACGTGATCCAATCAGGCTTCAGTATTCGTAGAAACTTAAAAGCATGATTTATTTGATTATTTACTTGATTATTTTAGGAATGTTGGAATTTGAGCAGAAATTAGCCACTTTTACACCTTTGGCATACTATTTTGAACATATTTTGATTTGTGACACACTAAATTTGCTTTGCAGATAACTTGAACATGTTCCATTCCCAACTTAAAAACAGACCCACTGGTACGATGCTTAAGGATGGACAAAGTTGGGGCAGAATGATCAATTCTGATTTTAATGAGAAGCATCATTTGACGTCCAAGATGACTTCCAAGATGACATTGACTAAAATGATATTCCAGTGGTTATTTTCAAGTAGAGATGGGAAAATTCCAAGTTCTGTGTTTTTCGCAGCACAACATGACTATAACACTTTTAGGTCAGAAGTAGGAAATGTCTTACTACCTCCAACTTCATATTCGCTTGCATATTTAGGATGCATATTGTTTGAATTAGGACACAGCCATAAAATTTGTCTTACTTCCTCCATATTACTTAACTGTGACAGGATGAGCCAAGTTGCCCAACACTGTGAGCAATCTTAATTCGCCCTGACATTACAACAACCAATATGCTTTCTGTATGTAAGTAACAGTTTTCTGATCAATAAATGGTCTGGTGAACTGAGGAAGGAGTTTTATGTTGAGAAATTAGATAAATTGTTGTATAACTGCCATTGTTGTGTCTGCAGGACCAATGGACCCCAAAAAGTTGAAGCCAGGGATGACTCGATCAATGAAGGATGTGATCTGCTTCTGCTCTGAGAGATTTAGACAAGCAGGTTTTAGTGAAGGCAAAGAGGTACAGAGCGTCTTGACTTGTAGAATGTGTCTTTGAGTTGTTTGAATGCAAACTGAACCTTTCTTTGCTTGTATTAGGATTTGGAAGACTTTGGAAAGGCATGGGAGAAACATCCAGACCAGGAAGGTGTCATAAAAATGGAGAAGGTCAATAGCAGTAGTGATAACCTGCAGGAAAATGCTTACACTAATGCTGCCTTTGACCATAATGAAACTAGTCAAGTTCAAGTAAAGCTGTAACTTTTTGATTTCAGTTTCATAAACGTAAATAAACGGTCAATAAAGTCAAAGAATACATCAGCTATTTAATTTAAAAGATACAATCAATATTTTATTACAGAAAAGTATGATCCAAATCTGTTACAGACATGTTTTGTACAATTCTTCTATGCATACTGTTGTTCGCTTTACATGTAAACAAGGACATCATAAACAAATGATCTCATAAACAGCCTTTATATCATAACTATAAAATAAAATAATATAAAATCATGTGGTGTCATTCGGAGTTACACTGAATGTTATTCAAGGTGACTGGGAATTTGCCAGTTAGAATGTGCTCCTGGATCAACATCTTTGATTTGTCCAAAACCTCAATCTGAACCTTAAAAACTGGGGTGCTCATTCCTGTTCCTGGAATCTATCTTCCTGCAAAGTTTACTTCCAATCATATTCAATTACGCCTGAAACAACTAATTAGGATCTTCAGGAACACTTGATAATTGCAAACATGTGTGTTGGTGCAAGGTTGGAACTCTACAGGAAGGTCAATCTTCAGAAACAGGAATGAACACCTCTGCCTAAACCCAACTTGATTTTCTCCTTTGAATCCCTACTTCTAACCCTTAACCCTTGACCCCCAACCCTGATCCTAAGCCCTGCCTCATTTTCTTAATCCTAACCATTTAAAGTCTTAACTCCAATCTCTAGTTCTAAACTTGACTTTAAACACAAATTTCTGGATCCTAACCTTCAGCCATAACCTCTGCTTGAACCTTTAAATCCTAATCCTTACTTATACAATTCTTAACCTCCAACTCTAATGCCCAGCACACATTGTATGATTTTGGGCTGTCCCAGGTGGAAGATTAATGGTGGTCGCGGCTCCTAATCGGTGGTCCTAAGTTGAACAGTCAGAGAGGTTCAAAGACGGCCGTTGTCACGGTCTTGCAACCAAAGAAAGTTAGCATGATCACCTCAGTGTATTTGCGGTTACGACCTACGTCTGCTGACTAGCCGATAAAAATGTAACATGAAATGGCGTATTGATCAACGCGACATGGCACCAAAACAAAACTACTTACCTCAAGCTCGATTTACAAAATTGACATGCCAAGTTGGCCTCTTTTCCCTAGCCATGACCGCGTCCATATTCTCCTCTTTTTTTTCAGAGCACATAAAAAAACACAATTTCCAAAGTGCGATTCATCTTGCTGTATTTGTTTACCACTAGCGCATGCTGATGAAGTTTTATTCTTCTATACTAACTTGCGTTGTAGCCGATTCAATAGGTGTCATCATTGTATAGTCGACATACATGTCGTACCCAAGTTTATTAGATTATACAGTTTGATTTGTAATGTCTGTTTGTAATCTTATAGGATTGACAAAATGGCACAGTCTGTAGCAGGCAGTACACATACTGCCAGTGCAGATTTCTGAGAAATGCTGTTGAAAAAATTTATTAACACCCAAACAAACAATTTTGTGAATATTTGCTAGATGTCTGTTCTGTGTGTGTTCAAAAAAAAAAAGTGTTTGTACACAGTCCTGGCATGTGTAAATAGGAGATTCACAGATCCACCAAGCACCACAACACTCTTGTAGCCAATAAACAATAGGGGGCATATACGCTTCATGATGGGGGAGGAGAGAGAATGAACCAGCAGGACATTTGTAGAAAGACTGCAGAGAGAGAGAGATGGCTGAGATATTACCAAAGAGGAATATAATTGGGAAAAGAAGGGGTTAAGATCAGGCAAGAGCTAGGACCTGCATTAATATGGGAAAAGCTTTCCAGTGCTGGAGACGTTAGAGAGCAAAAAGGCCTGAAAACAGACGAAGAGTTTGCTTTGGTAACATTGGCTTTGCTATGTTTCACAGAACCAAGATCTGCTGTTGTTGCTAGACATTGTATAGTGTGTTTGTTATTTTGGGGAGCGGCACAATGAAGGGAGAGTTGTGTTTCTTTTGGGTAGGGGTGTCCTTGTTTGGGAGTCAATTTCAAATATGAATAGTGTTTCTCAGAAATCTCTTACTGAATAATCTGTTACATTTCTGCAAAGCTAACCATAAACTAACCCTAATATCAGAAAAAAATACTGATAACACTTTACAATAAGGTTGTATTAGTTAATGCATTAGTTAACATGAACTAACCAGGAACAACACCTCTATTCAGCATTAGTTAATCTTTGTTAACGTTAGTTAATAAAAATACAGCTGTTCATCATTTTTGTCAAGACCCAACCCCAGCTCTAGCTCCAAAATCTAAATGGTAGATGGCAATGTTGTTCCAGGACTATCAGGGATGTTTGGATGTTCTATACTTGGCAAAATCATGGTAAGCATAGCAAACTTTGGGCCTCATTCATGAAACTTTCGTAGATACAGTCAAACAAAAAATGATTCAGACACCAGATATAATTTTTTACTAGCGGGTGCAGGACACTATAGTTCATTTCTGTAAGCGAGGATCGCAAAATAAAGTAAACCGTGACATATTATACCCAAAAACTCTTCATACAGTGACTACCAGTAAAACTGATAATAATTTGGGACTAAAATTATTCAGACCTGAGCATGTTTTGCTGAAGTGTTTTTTCTTTAATCGCTAATGTGACCTTTGACACCACAGACTGAACAAAATGAAGCATTGCTTGCTCATTGGTTGAGCTAAACTGGTGTTATCTGATTGTGTAGTTAAACTGAACAGCTGATTGGTTGATTGTAATCCATTACATCCCTTTCAATCAAAGTGATCTGACATTATCAAGATGAATTTGTTTAACTCTGTGTTCTTGTCATATTTTATTACCATTTTCTAAACTATAGCGAATAAACTGAGATAATGTGAGAAAATAAAGGTGTCTGAATAAATGTAGTAATATCTTCTCTGGATTCACAAACCTCAGTTAAACGTGTATATGTTAATGAATACCAATAATTCTTAATCAAGGTACAGGAGCGCTGTGGGATCTTGTACACTCCCTTCTCAGACTTTAACATATTGCATAAATCCAAAAGAGAAATCCAAATGAATCGAATTGGCCATATGCCAAAGAATATTTTTGTACCAACTAACATTTTGAAAATATGAGCACTTTTACGAATCTGTACATTTAAGTCAGAATGGCTTTACGAACGGTTTTCACAACAATTAATTTTGCTCGTTTCATAATGAGGCCCATTGGCTCTGCACAGAGCCTACGTACTAATGTCTCTCTGTCATTTGAATATAATGCATATGCATTATGTAATGTAAGCAGTGAAATTTTACAGCAAAATAGCATCCATCTCTTTAATAGTAACAATTACATTGCTTTGAAATTAGACTAATGATTGATGTTGCAGGAATCAAGTCATTGTTAGAATCGAATGCAGTGTAAGATCTGTTAAGCATTGACTGTATAATTACATGCTGTTGCTCATTACTTCTAAACATTTTTATTGTTTCATGTGCTTTTGACAGGCATTTCAATGAAGACATTTTATACACTACCAAGCGTGTTTGATAAACCCTGAATAACATTTGTTGTCCAATAGCCTGTAAAAATGTTAATGAGATCACCACAAACCCATTAACAGCTGATCATTCACGATGATGAACCACTACAACATGTACAGATCTCAGATCAGTCTTCTCTGGTTTAAGCAGATATAGGCCATGCACACTTCACAGTAAAAAGTGCACAAATACACAAAGGTTTGTCAAGAGCCTTAGATGGACTGGGCTCATAAATCAGGTCATGCATAGATTACAGTACACCAAGAAAATGGTGTGTTACAGTAAAGACTACTTCCTGTTTCAGATCAGCCTCACATTTCCATTCTACCGACTGGTCCTGCTTAGCATCCATAACATACAAAGCATCAAAACAAAAATTTGTTTTCTAATACAGTGGTTCTCAACTGGTCTTGATGGGACCTAAATATTGACCCAACACAGTACTAAAATTGTTCCAAAGTAGACCAGGGTCTAGTTTTTGGGTTGCAACCCACCAGTTGAGAACAACTGTTCAAATAAACTACACAGTAATCATTTTTAACATAGATTTTTATTTTTAAATGTGATTCCTAAATAGAGTGAACAGGAAATAAATTACACTCCTAAAGTGTTTTCATGAAATTAAACTTTAATCTGAGTATCTACGAAGCAAGAACAAAATTTAAGCTTCTTTTCTGAGTTTGTTTTTTGTGTATACTATACCATACCCATGCAAATAGAAAGTGCAAAAATATATACCTAAAAAAGCAATACTTGATTCAAGCTAAGAAAATATGATACAGAGTTCTCATCTGCAAACACTCAAAGGGCCTGAGGAGGACAGATGCAGTGACTGTGTTCGAAATGGAATACTAGTGTACGTCTTGAATACTTACTGCTTATAGTATACACTGTAAAGTGCCTGATATTTTTAAGTATGTTAAAGAGAACACATTATGCAATGATAAATGTTTTGAACAGTAGTATGCAACATAGTGGTCACATGGCCTCATTACATTGCATGTGTAATTTAATTGAACTATGTGGTATCTAAGTTATCTCTAAAAAATTGCGCTGTTGATCAGAAAGTGAGAAAGGGAGAATCGTGGTTCATATCACTTTCAGTGCATTTGTCACACTGAAATGTAAGGTCAAGTTGAGCACACACAGCTCTATACTGCACATTTTATCACGTTGCAAGTCATAATCCATGCATACACAAAATGAACATACTTCACACAGTATACAAATACTGAAGAAATAGTATGAGTAGTAGGGTAGTGTGCCATTTCGAACATAGCCATTGCGTTGGGTTTCGAAAAACTGTAAGAATGAGATGCATGCTGGGAGCACTCACTTCATCAGCTTTACAAAACTCTCTCTCTTTCACACATACACACACACACACACGCACAAGCACACGCACACACACACATGCAAACACACAATTATAAATGCACATATTTAAACGTGCACACATACACGCCCAAAGAAAACGAAACAGAGAAAATACAACATTTTACAGTTATACAAATAAATAAAACAAAAAAGCAAAATGTCAAATAAGAAAATTTGTCTTCCATGTCCATTGTCCCAGTGTTAATTCTATCATCACATCTGCTGTATGTTTGATTTTTACAGTAGTTGACTATGTTTGGAGTGGAATATTAAATTACTGCTTATTTAATACTGCACAGTTTTTAAATAGTATGTAAAACAGCATCCATTATGCAAGGATAAATGTTTCAAACCATAGTATGATACATTGTGGCTACATAACTCAAGTAATATCTAGTAACATCGAGTAATATCTTGGAAATAATCTTGGTAAATCTGCATTTTTAATCCGTTTTTTGGAATTCCAATCAAATAATCCAATCAAATAATGAATCAAGAAGGATTTATTTAATCTAGTTCATTAATCAAACTGGAAAAAAATAGTGCTGCAGGATGACAGGTCGTTTTGTAGGTCAAAAGCTGGAAATGAGTTAGCATTTTAGCACTTCGGATTCCATCATTCTGAAGTCATTGTTTTTTTTTAAATGGGTTTTTGGTTAAACGCCTGAAATAAGGTGTGTGGTTAACAAGATCAAGATATTTTTGGAATCCTTGGAAGCTGTCCTGAGCGTGGAACGTAGTTAGGCCTCCTCTCGCTTTAGAGAGTTGTTATGCTGAGGCTTCAGTTCTTAGAGCTTGGATAGGCATTGGTACTGAGTGGCAGGAACCTCCTTGGTACTCCTGGGTTGGGGATGTTGCTCGGCCTCCTCTCGTTATAGAGAGTCGTTCTGTTAGAGGCGTCCGCTCCACTGAGCTCCACCAGATATTGTGTCAAGCTGCTGGCCCTATTATGTAGCTGCCTTGACAGGCATAGGACTAAAGGCTCAGTTATACTCCAGTTTGGACGCGTACACGGACCACTGTGGACAGCATGGACGTGGACTACTTGTAATTATACTACTGAAAGTGTATGCTGGGGTCCGCTTGGCGGACGGCGTGTTCCACACAAGCGCAGTAGATCGGCGTGTACACTTTCACACTTCTAATTTCCCTCTACGAATTATTGCACATCTGGCTGTCTTTATATTGTTTTAACGACGGATTGTAGAGGTGCGGGTAGCGACAGATTCTTCACAACCTCTCTTCAAAATCGAAATTCATGTTGTTTTTCCAGCACATGCGCAGTTGGTGCTTTTGTAGCCTAGTGACCGCGCATACTTGTCAGCGCGGTCACAAAAAATGGGGGGCACGCGGATGTCCACAAAGAGCCTCTGCGCACACCCTCCGATCACGTCACGTGGAATCTAGTGGACCCTCGCAGACGCGGAAAGTATAACACTAGCTTTAGTGATGAGGCTTCCGTCCCATGAGCTCCCAGGGGCCAAGTTGCTAGGCTCTCTGTGAGCCTTCTTGTCTAATGCACCTAAACTGGAGTGTTGCTAGGCCTCCTCTCACTATAGAGAGTTATTCTACTGAGGCCTCCGCTCTCCAGAGCTCTGCCTGGATGGCAGTTCTGAGTTGTTAGGCTCTAGACGAACCTCCTTGGAAGCTGTCCTGAGTGGGGAACGTAGTAGGCCTCCTCTCGCTTTAGCACTTTAGTCCTTGGTTACTGCCTGTACTATGGAGTGTTGTTAAGCCTTCTCTTTCTATAGCGAGTCGGTTTGTAGAGGTCTTCCACTCCTCAGAGATAGCAATATCAAGTAGCTAGGCTCTCTGTGAGCCTCTTTAGTAAGCTGTCCTAGGTGTTGGACATAGTTAGGTCTCCTCTTGCTTTAGAGAGTCGTCATGCTGAGGCCTCCTTTCTTAGAGCGCAATCAGGCAGTAGTACTGAGTCGTTAGGCTCCCTCTGAGCCTCCATGGTTACTGCCTGTACTATGGAGTGTTGTTAAGCTCCTCTCACTATAGAGTCACTTTGTAGAGGCTTCCGCTCCTCAGAGCTCTGCCTGGATAGCAATATCAAATAGCTAGGCTCTCTGTGAGCCTCCTTGGCAAGTTGTCTCGGGTGTTGGACGTAGCTAGGCCTCCTCGCACTTTAAGTCATCATGCTGAGGCCTCTGTCCTCAGAGCTCGACCTGGCAGTAGTACTGAGTCGTTAGGCTCCCTCTGAGCCTCCGTGGTTACTGCCTGTACTATGGAGTGTTGTTAAGCCTTCTCTCGCTACAGCGAGTCGGTTTGTAGAGGGCTTCCGCTCCTCAGAGCTCTGCCTGGATAGCAATATAAAGTAGCTAGGCTCTCTGTGAGTCTCTTTAGTAAGCTGTCCTAGGTGTTGGATGTAGTTAGGTCTCCTCTTGATTTAGAGAGTTATCATGCTGAGGCCTCCGCTCCATGACACCAGTCATGCCGGAGGCATTCCCCATAGCGACCCCTAGGGGAAGCAGTGCAAGTTCCCTATTCACAGGGAACCATGGTTACATGCATAACCTGAGAAGTTTTTTTTGCAGTAATCCAAAAGCCAGTGGAAAAAAATCCTATTGGCTTTTTGTTGATCCAGGGTGATGCTAAATTCCGGGTTGGCCTACAAAAATACATCATCACTGCAGCACTCTATGGTATTGTAGGTTATGTCAAAAACATTGCATTGTGGGATACCGCATTTCACTCAGCACACTCTGGTTGTATGCTGAACACTTTTGCACACAGAAAATTCACAGTACATACATGCAGTACTATATACTGCAGAGATGCAATTCCATGAGCTAAGGGAGGTGGGCACATGGGCTGATGGAACCATAAACACACAAAATACATCACAGCAGAGCAACAAACGCAGGCATTGGAACACAGATACACACACACACACACACACATCAAATTCAGCTCACACACGCTACAAAACCAGGCATATGGACAAGGACATATTTATAAAATAATGAAAAACAAAGAAACAACATGCAATTAAAAAAAGAACATGCATGTCATTTATATCACCATTTGCCAAAGATGGCCATTTGTTTTATTTATTTTGCCTTGACAAAATGACATTGTACTGAAAGACAGATCTGCATATCTTTTCAAGGCGATGTAGTACATAAAAACTGTTCAATTGCATAAACAAACTGATTTTTATTTGGTAATTTTTACCAGAAACCACTTTTGTAACAAGAATCACAATGTGAGATGCTGGCAAGCGAAGAGAGAGGGCGTATTCGGTAAATATGTTCATAAGTAAACGTCGTCACGTTGCCTGGCACCAGGTAGAGATCTGCTTCACAGCGGGATGATAGCTGCCACGCACAGACAGAGACGCAGACAAGTAGACAAGCAGAGAACAGGAACTCCAAAAGCCCTTCTTCTGCATAGTAAACAATCCAACCGCACGAGTGCTCCATTCAGAACTATGATAGGACACAGATGAAAGAGCAGCGTCACTGTAGGCCATGCTGGGAAGGATGCGTGTTCAATGAATATTTTCAAAGTTATTTCCCACCTCCACACTGGAGTTACATGTGTGTCAGAGAACGCTGTAATCCATTGATTTCAAAGTTGATGATCCGGCACAAGGACATAGCGAGGGTTTGCAAAAGTAAAACTCCTTCATGTGACCTTCACCTTGAACTCTTGCAGCAGTGTACTCTAGAACAGACTTTTTTTGACCATTGAGGAGGCAGACGGGTCCAGTTGTGCTTTCGCAAATCCAATTTGTTGCATTAATCCAACTTTTTCCACACCCTCAAAACGGATCTTACGCAATTCTATCCACAAAACATCATCAGGGCTTTCTCAGGTGCAGTGGTTCTCAAACTTTTAAATGTGGCAAACCAACTTAAGTCTATTTTTTTTTTGCCAGGCTTCTGTTTTGTTCTTGTCATAACTACTTTTAGCTAATGAACCTAAACTAGCCAACTGTTTTTTGAAGTAGGCAATCAGTACAGTTTGAGAACTACTGCTGTAGTGTGTAAAAACAGGATAATTGGAGGTCTCAGGCAGGGGTCATGTGACTGAGAAGAACCTCTTTGGTGCAGAAGTACAGCTGCTAACTCCTGGCTCTAAAGGCCCACCTGGAGAACAGGTTTTGACCTCAAACACTGAATCCGCTCCCTGGTTTATCACAGCAATGAAAATCTGAAGTGGGCAGCCCATGCATGGAGTCAATAAAGCTAGCCATCCAAGGCAGCAGAACGGTCGTACATGAATGTCTGTGTTCACATATGTGCTGCAGTTGCGCGAAGACGTTCGTTTACCACTCTCAAGCATTTATGTGCTTTTGTGGGTAGGGTATGTGATTCTCCGGTGGGCATTTATCTGTGCATTTTTGGGCAGGCACGGCTAAGGCCACTCATGGTGATAACGTTTGCCATTCTTTTTCCGCTCTTTCTGCAGGTGCTCCAGTTCCGCCTCATACACCATCTCCTGCATTAGGTATTTCTCCCTGCGCATGCGATCACACAGGTCTTTCGGCATGTCTGGAATCATGTGGGCTATGAAGGTCTTAATGCCAAACACAAGGTGCTATGGAGAATACAACAGACAATAAAAAATGCATAAATATTAAATAATATTATATTGCAGTATTGAGGAGCTAACTACACATTACAGTAGCTAATGACAACTAAATCAGTCTTTCATGTAGGTCATTTTAGTTTTTTTGCTTATTGTTTTAAGAATACTGTATTTTTGGACATACTAGTCATTTGAATTTTTTTTTTCCAACACTAAAACATTCTGGTAGTTCTTGGTCAAAAGTCTGGCTCTGTGAGATTAGCTACTTTTGGTGCTTTTCCACTGCATGGTACAGCTCACTTTTGGGAGGGGGGGTTTCCACTGTGTACAATACCTAGTACCTGGTACTTTTTTTAGTACCACCTCGGTTGAGGTTCCAAGCGAGCCGTACCGATACTAAAATGTGTCTTGTGAACACTGCAGATCACTGATTGGTCATAGAGAATTGTCACTACACCAGCATCAGATTTAAATGCTAGATTTACGCTACATTTAAATAGTCAGCAACAGCCACCGCAGTATAATTTGTTCGCACAACTTTTTTAAACGACTTGCTTTAAGTGACCGACGCACGCAACTTGAAAAAAGAAATGGCTGTATCGTGGTCAGCAGAGGAGGTAGCGGCGCACCTATAATGATCAGTCTATGATCTCTTTGAAGCGGTACTAAACTGCAGTGGAAAAGCAAAACGAGCCAAAGTAAAGCAACCCGAACCAAGCCAAGTCGTGCCGTGTCGTACAACGCAGAAAAGCGCCATTTGTGTATTTAGTTCCTCTTGGCCTACTAAAAGCGGGGCTTGAATTGAGGTGTGTTAAGAAATATGCTAAAGACCACACCATGGGGTTTATCAGCACAGCTATCACATACCAGTTGGCCTACATTTACACTCACCATCCTAAACCTCATTCCCATCCGGGTCACGGCACCACTTTAATTGGTTCCTCGCAGACCACTCTAAGAAGGGCTTGAACCAGCGATAGTCAGCATGAAAGTAAGGCACGTTAACAAAGATTCGCAGCCTGTAGTGTCAGTCACCTTCTGAGTCCAGGGTGAGTGAGGTTTACCTGCACAGCTCTCTTGTACCAGATGGCCTCCATTACATTGTATTGTAGCTAAATTTATCAAAGGGCAGCTTTAACTTGACAATAAATTATGAATATATTGTAGCTTTGCAAGCTAAAGTTTCAGAGTAGCTTCCTCAAAACTATATTGTGAATACTATAAAACATTACTCAAATAAGATTGTAAAAACGTGAAGTAGCACTGACCTCAAAGACGATGATGAAGGCAAGTCTGGCAGCCAAAACATGCCAGAACTGGAGGGTGAAATCGTAGGGTTCAAGACTCCACGGAGGAGCTCTGTAATCCCGATATCTAGAGAGGGGAATAACAGAACTTGACCTCCAGAAAGAGACAAAAAACCAAATGAATACTATGTAACAGCAACTGTAGCATTGGTGTTGTAGTACCTGCAGTATTGATTTTGGAAAGTTCCGTTTTTTAGTTCACCCATGTCAAAAACAGACAAGCTGTTGTTCAAGTATCCTCTTAGACATCTGTGTAAAGACACGCAAAACACAAATATATGGCATTAGCAATGCAAAGCTTCATATAAGGGTTTTGAATGCAACCTATTATCTTTAATAATCAAGATAAATGATTTTTGTATGTCTAAATACAGTCAGTCCAATCAACTTTATGCAGATAATTTCCATAAAAAACTGTGATGCACTGTGTATTCTGACACAGCAGCATTAACTTCTTGAGCAATTTGAGCTACAGTAGCTCGTCTGTTTGATCGGACCACACGGGCCAGCCTTCGCTCCCCACGTGCATCAATAAGCCTTGGCCGCACATGACCCTGTCGCCGGTTCACCACTGTTCCTTCCTTGGAGCACTTTTGATAGATACTGACCACTGCAGACCGGGAACACCCCACAAGAGCTGCAGTTTTGGAGATGCTCTGACCCAGTCGTCTAGTTTAAATCGCTCAAATTCTTACGCTTGCCCATTTTTCCTGCTTCTAACACATCAACTTTGTATGTAATTTTGTTTGTAATTATATATATATTAGGGCTGTCAATAGTTTAACATTTTTAATTGCAATTAATCGCACACATATCGTGAAATTAAGCATAGACCATTTATCTCATTACAGAGCAAGAACAACGAGCTTGTTTTCATTTTAGACAAGTCAAGCTGCGATACCGAACAGGAACACACGGAGACGCCAAAAAAACTCCTAAATCAACCGCTTTGACTGCATAAACCTATGTTTACTAAACACAACAATGTACACACGACAAATCAAACATTATCCTTCCTGAGTGTGTGTGGAAACATCAGTGCGATCAGTGATCGAGAGCGCGCACATACACGGTTTGTTCTTTGTGCATCAATATACCAGACTCTCTCGCGCTTACTGTACGATTCCTGTACATTACCAACGCTCTTCAGAAACAATCACAGAATACGAAAGAGCTCGTGTTTTAAAGCAAAGCACACACTGGAATGAATAATTTACTAAAAACGCAATGTGAGTCTCTATTCTCTCTGATATGTCTGATGTAATCAGCCTGGCCTTCTTAACCTTGGCACTGAGGACTGTTTGCATGAAAACTTTCCCAGAGTTTAACGGCTTAAAAGGGTGGTGGAGGGATTCTGAAGACTGTAGAGAATCCTTAGGTGAGTTTGACTGGGATTATACACTCACCTAAAGGATTATTAGGAACACCTGTTCAATTTCTCATTAATGCAATTATCTAATCAACCAATCACATGGCAGTTGCTTCGTCCTGGTCAAGACAATCTCCTGAACTCCAAACTGAATGTCAGAATGGGAAAGAAAGGTGATTTAAGCAATTTTGAGCGTGGCATGGTTGTTGGTGCCAGACGGGCTGGTCTGAGTATTTCACAATCTGCTCAGTTACTGGGATTTTCACGCACAACCATTTCTAGAGTTTACAAAGAATGGTGTGAAAAGGGAAAAACATCCAGTATGCGGCAGTCCTGTGGGCGAAAATGCCTTGTTGATGCTAGAGGTCAGAGGAGAATGGGCCGACTGATTCAAGCTGATAGAAGAGCAACTTTGACTGAAATAACCACTCGTTACAACCGAGGTATGCAGCAAAGCATTTGTGAAGCCACAACACGCACAACCTTGAGGCGGATGGGCTACAACAGCAGAAGACCCCACCGGGTACCACTCATCTCCACTACAAATAGGAAAAAGAGGCTACAATTTGCACGAGCTCACCAAAATTGGACAGTTGAAGACTGGAAAAATGTTGCCTGGTCTGATGAGTCTCGATTTCTGTTGAGACATTCAGATGGTAGAGTCAGAATTTGGCGTAAACAGAATGAGAACATGGATCCATCATGCCTTGTTACCACTGTGCAGGCTGGTGGTGGTGGTGTAATGGTGTGGGGGATGTTTTCTTGGCACACTTTAGGCCCCTCAGTGCCAATTGGGCATCGTTTAAATGCCACGGCCTACCTGAGCATTGTTTCTGACCATGTCCATCCCTTTATGACCACCATGTACCCATCCTCTGATGGCTACTTCCAGCAGGATAATGCACCATGTCACAAAGCTCGAATCATTTCAAATTGGTTTCTTGAACATGACAATGAGTTCACTGTACTAAAATGGCCCCCACAGTCACCAGATCTCAACCCAATAGAGCATCTTTGGGATGTGGTGGAACGGGAGCTTCGTGCCCTGGATGTGCATCCCACAAATCTCCATCAACTGCAAGATGCTATCCTATCAATATGGGCCAACATTTCTAAAGAATGCTTTCAGCACCTTGTTGAATCAATGCCACGTAGAATTAAGGCAGTTCTGAAGGCGAAAGGGGGTCAAACACAGTATTAGTATGGTGTTCCTAATAATCCTTTAGGTGAGTGTATATGGCTTGCCTTTGTGCTGATTGGGTAGATATGCTGATTACTGATTGTGTAGATATGTTGATTACTGATTGTAGACAGCTGGTGACATTTGAATAGCTTATTTTGACGTGTTCCTCCTGAACTACGTTAATAAAACATCATTTAAATTAATCGCATGCGTTAACATGTTTACGTTGACAGCACTAATATATATACAGCTTGTTTTAAGCAAAAATTCCCTTAATTTAGATTTTTTTTTTTTCAGAAAACAAGACAATGTCTTATGCCATTTTACTTGTCTAATAAATGCTTTTTGATTTAAGAATCAGAATTTGCATGTGCTCGCAGCTATTTTGAAATCTTCTTACTTCTCGTGCCGGTAACCCTTGTCCACACAGGGCCCATATTTGAATGCGTAGACGAAGCGAGGGATGTAATCTGAAGTGATGGCAATGACGAAGGCGTTTGTTATGACAGCCACAACTCCAATTCCCTCCAGGATTCCATGCCAGATACCTAATTAAACAAACAAACAAACAAAAAAGCTATCAAAATTACTAATATATCAAAACATTGAAATATACCAGGACAGATAATACATAATTATAACAGATTATTTTATAGATTTAAGGTATGGGATATTAAGAATTAACTTATTCTGTATAATGTAAATACTGGTGCTAACAATCTAAATTTACAGCATATTAAATGTAATTACAACAAATAACTCTTGGGTTTCTTGTGTTTAGGGCTAATTGAGGTGAAAAGGGCTGACCGATGTCAGTAGCACGGGCGGGCATCGGTCTCCTCCACTGTGTGACAAACTTGTAGGCATCTAATCGGATCTCAATGATGTTGTTGAGCAGAGCCAGCAGAGGAGCCAGAGGAAATGCCGCCACAAAGATTGTAGTGAAACCAAACTGTAGAACTGTACAGAAAAAAGACAAAACATACAGCCCATCTGCACAACAAGCAAATGATTTCCCAATCTAGAACACTCTCATTATCATCAAGCGTTTACCCTTTTGTGGAGAAGCCAGTCTAAAAATAGCTTACTTAGGGCAGAAAGATACTTTATGCAAATGCAGAAACACTGACACAACTGCTTGGAAAATGCATTGCAGGAATGCAGTCCTGTTGAAAATACTTAAAGGGGACCTATTATGCAAAACACTGACAGTACTGTCAGATGACTGAACATATAAGGCTGAACAGTGCTACTGACAGTTTCTGACATTATCAGTGCGTGATATTGTCCTGTTTTGTTGTTGCCGGTAGAGCCCTGCATTTCAGCCCCAGCCTGAGCCCGACAGGCCCCGACTTATTTACGCCCCTAGGGCCGGGCTTCGGGCCAATTTTCATGTCATACCTCAAATGCGGGCCAGGCTTCGGGCCTTTTTTAGGCTTCTCCTTGGTTTTATATTTTAGACATTCATTAATTAAAAGAAACAATGAGATGTGCTGCGCTGGTGGAAACAACAGGAGACCATGCTACCGCCACTGTCAAGACTGGTTCGCACTGTGTTGAGTGTCCCCACCAGCAGCGTTCCTTCAGCGCAGCTGCAAGAGTTATGGCCTTTTTACAACTGGTCACTTCATTCGTTTTCTCTGACCAGATATCTATCCGATTGTGAAAAGACCAGGAGTAAATGCCTTTCGAAATTCTTTCGAGACGAATTTAAATCCAATCACTCAAACAAACCAATTCAGACGGTGGTATGGGACACATTTCAGACGAACCTGGACAAGTGTAAATGCATCTAGTTGTTTAAACCACATATGTACATTTTACTCCTGGCAAATTGTTAAAAAATAAACATGTGAGAGCATGTTATAGGCTATATATGACATGTTGTAATCAGATATGAAGGCGCTACTGCAACACGCATCGCCGCAAATGAGTAAAGCAAGCCAACACGCAAACGGCCGCAAGGGAAACTGAAAGTAAGTCTCAGATGCTCAAAAACACAATCATCTTCATTAAAACTAATGAGACTAAATGATCTTACCAGTGCTTAGGTCGCTCTTTCTCCTATTGCGGTCTTTGATCTTGAAATGAGCTGATGAATAAAATGCAGCTCATATCTGTTGCTTTTGTTGACGTGAACTCCGTTAAATGTGCATATAGCGCGGGAATTGAAGATCGGATTTATATTAATTTTGCGGAGAGGTGTAAGGTGAGACAACCTGCATGTTTTTTTTTTTTTTTTTAATTTGTTTAGATTGTGTAGCCCGTTTCGTTTGTGAGTGCCGTTGGGAGCAGCAGCAGCCTTCCTCAACTTGTCAAAAATGCCTTTTTACTGTGGTGGTGATAGTAAACGTTTAAACTAATATTGTGATGCTTGAAGTGGTTTATATCTATGGATTTTATTATAGGCAAGACAAGTCAAGTGTTGTTTTGAGAGGCTAAAGCATTGGGTTAACTCACTGTCAGCCGCTTTTTCTAAATTAACTTAATAAAGAAACGAAACGAAATATAACTACTTTGACATTAAAAACAAAACTGAACTATTTTAATGGCTGCAACAGTATGTAATAGGGAGGATAAAAAAAAAAAAAAATACAAAAAAACACGGGCTCCAGTCGGACTCGGGCCGGGCTAGGGCCTAGATTTGAGACCCGTGCAGGGCTCTAGTTGCCGGTATACCGGAGCATGAGCTCTTGAAGCTCTGCCCTCATCTTGAAAGGGGGCTGGGAGCACCAGCTCATTTGCATTTAAAGGGACAGACAAAAACAGCACCCCCCAAAAGTGGCAATTTTAACATCCTATAAAAAATTATCTGTGGGGTATTTTGAGCTAAAACTTCACATACACACTCTGGGGACATCAGAGACTTATTTTCCATCTTGTAAATAGGGTCCCCTTTAACATTCTAGGTTCTAGTGTGTACTGTAATTGTAACAAACCTCAGTCCTCAAATGGACAATAAAGTCAACCATCTGTGCCATTAAACGTCTCGGTTACGTATGGTAACCCTTGTTCCCTGAAGGAGGGAACGGAGACGTACGTCGGACGTACCGACAAATTGGGATCACTTCAGGGAGCCCCTATCAGCTTCGAGCTATAGAGAACCGGCCAATGACCATTGGCGTGCAAGATTTGCATCTCGCGCTCCGCCCCGCAGTGCGGGTATACAGCGGAAGCGAATGCAGCGCACTGTTGTTTTTCACTGAGGAGCCGAACTAGTGACTTGGCCCTGCAGTGATGGTACAGCAACTGTGGCGACGGGACGTACGTCTTCGTTCCCTCCTTCAGGGAACGAGGTTTACCATACGTAACCGAGACGTTCCCTTTCAGTCGGTCACATTCGACGTACGTCGGACGTACTGACGAATTGGGATCCCTTTGGAAAACACCACAGTTACTACCCTCAGACCCCGTCTGTTACGGGCGGGGAAATTCACGCAGGGAAAGTCACACTGCTGTTCCGCAAGACCCACTCAGCAGACAATTGGATAACGCTGGGAAAGCGTGCCTGGAGGAACGCTGCGGAAGCCACATCATGCCCGGAGGGAGTTACCATGTAGAGAATACACGTATGGAAAGGCCATGGGCAGTGCAACATACGGAAGTGCCAGGGGTGGCCCCGGCCTTCGGTGTTACTGACTATGGGAAGCGAGCACACAGGAAGATACCGGCTCTACACAGAGGCTATAGAATCTAGCGAACGTGTTAGGTGTCACCCAGCCCGCAGCTCTACAAATATCTGTCAGCGAGGCGCCACGAGCCAGCGCCCAGGAAGAAGCTACACCCCTAGTGGAGTGGGCTTTTAACCCGAGCGGGCAGGGCACGTCTTGGGTTGATACGCCAAGACGATGGCATCCACTATCCAGTGGGCCATCCTCTGCTTGGAGACAGCCTTTCCCTTCTGCTGGCCTCCATGACAGACGAAGAGCTGCTCTGAGGTCCTGAAGCTTTGCGTTCTGTCCACGTAAGTCCGCAAAGCGCGGACGGGACAGAGAAAAGCTAGGGCTGGGTCTGCCTCCTCAGAAGGCAGCGCTTGCAGGCTCTCCACCTGGTCCCGAAAGGGATTGGTGGGAACCTTGGGCACATATCCGAATTCCAGGCACGATTCGTCGACCGAAAATGCCTGCAGGCCCCCTACCCTCTTGATAGAGGCCAATGCAGTCAGGAGTACTGTCTTCAGAGACAGGATTTTTAACTCAGCTGACTGCAAAGGCTCAAAGGGCGCTCTCTGCAGTGCGGTTAGCACCAGAGTTAAGTCCCAAGAGGGTATTCTCAGGAACCTGACAATCAGATCGTGCTTCCCTAGAGACTTACCACCTACCATGTCATGATTAGCGGCGATAGCGGCAACATAGACTTTGAGGGTGGAGGGAGACAGCCTTTGCTCCAACCCATGCTGTAGGAAGGAAAGCACAGAACCGATCGAACATCTCCGGGGGTCTTCTCGGCGAGAAGAACACCAGTCGACGAACAGGTTACACTTCAACGCATAGAGGCGCCTCGTAGAGGGAGCTCTAGCGGAAGTGATGGTGTCTACCACAGCTTGTGGTAGGCCACCTAGAACCTCCGCGTCCCGTCCAGGGACCAGACATGGAGCTTCCAGAGGTCCGGACGTGGGTGCCATAGGGTGCCCAGTCTCTGAGTCAGGAGGTCCTTTCTCAGAGGAATGGGCCAGGGAGGTGCTGTCGCGAGAAGCACTAGTTCCGGGAACCAAGTCCGGTTGGGCCAATACGGAGCAACCAACAGGACTTGCTCCTCGTCCTCCCTGACCTTGCACAGAGTCTGTGCAAGAAGGCTCACTGGGGGAAACGCATACTTGCGTAGGCCCCGGAGCCAGCTGTGTGCCAGGGCATCCGAGCCGAGGGTCCCCTCGGTCAGGGAATAAAACAACTGGCAGTGGGTCGTGTCCGGGGCAGCAAACAGGTCTACCTGTGCGGTCCCGAAGCAGCCCAGGGCAAGACAAACTGCTAACAACTCGAGGCAATTGATATGCCATTGCAGTTGAGGCCCCGTCCACAGACCCGAAACTGCAAGCCCGTTGTACGTGGCACCCCAGCCGGTGGATGAGGTATCCGTGGAGACAACAGCATGCCTGGACACTTGTTCTAGGGGAACTCCTGCCCGTAGAAATGAAGGGTCCGACCACGGGCTGAAGGTTTGGCGGCACCTCGGAGTCACGGGGACACGGAGGGATCCACTGTGCCACGGCCATCTCGGGACTCGGTCGTGTAGCCGTTGAAGCGGTCTCATATGAAGCAACCCGAGCGGCGTTACTGTGGCTGCGGATGCCATATGCCCCAGGAGCCTCTGAAAATGTTTCAGGTGGTACCGCTGTCCTGCATTTGAACGAATTCAAGCAGTTCAACACCGACTGTCACGCCGACCGAATCCAGCTCCATACCGAGAAAAGAAATCCTCTGCGTGGGGCAGAGTTTGCTCTTTTCCCAGTTGACCCGAAGCCCCAACTGGCTGAGGTGACTGAGCACCATGTCCCTGTGTTCGCACAACTGCTCTCGCGACTGGGCAAGGATCAGCCAGTCATCGAGATAGTTGAGGATGCGAACTCCATGCTCTCTCATGGGAGCAATGTCGTGAAGACACGGGGCGACAGGGCCAGCCCGAAGGGTAGGACTTTGTACTGATATGCTCGTCCGTCGAACGCAAAACGTAGAAACGGTCTGTGTCGAGGGAGAATCGAGACATGAAAGTACGCGTCCTTCAGGTCAATCGCTGCAAACCAATCTTGGGGACGGATGCACCTGAAGATGCGTTTCTGCGTTAGCATTCTGAACGGTAGCCTGTGAAGGGACCGGTTCAAGAATCGCAGATCCAAGATCGGCCATAACCCGCCGCCTTTCTTGGGTACAATGAAGTACGGGCTGTAGAAGCCGGTGGCAGGGTGGAGGCAGCAGCTGGCCGCCGGGGCAGGATGTGTTTGATAGCCTCCGTCTGCTTTTGGGCGGCCGAGAACTGCTGGGCAAAGCTCTTGACCGCGTCGGCGAACAACCTGGCCGAGGAAACGGGGGAGTCCAGGAACCGATACTTGTCGGTCTCCCTCATGTTGGCCAGGTTGAGCCAGAGATGCCGTTGCTGGACCACTAAGGTGGACATCGCCTGACCGATAGAACGAGCGGTGACTTTCGTCACCCAGAGGAGCTCTAGGTCAGGCCTACCCTCGTGCATGTCCATGAGTGCCTGGGCCTGATGCACCTGGAGCAACGCCATGGCATGCAAGGCAGAAGCAGCCTGACCACAAGACCTGTAAGCCTTCGCAGTCAGACTGTAAGAGAACTTACAGGCCTTGGACGGGAGCCGCGGGTCACCTCGCCAGTTGGAGGCGGTCGCCGGACACAGTTGCATCGCGACGGCCCGCTCCACTGGCGGGATTCCCACGTATCCCTTGGCTTGCCCGCCGTCAAGGGTAGTGAGGAGGGAGGAGCCTCTAGGTCTGTTTCTGGCACTAAATGGTGTCGTCCACGACCTAGTGAGCTCCTCATGCACCTCCGGGAAGAAAGGCACTGGGGCGGGACGCTGAGACCCAGCGCGAGCCGCCCCGAGAAACCAATCATCCAACCTAGAAGGTTCGGGACGTGGTGGAGGGTTCCACTCAAGCCTGACCTTTTCGGTGGCCCGGGAAAGCATAGCCATCAACTCCGACTCGACCGTTGCCACTCTCCCAGAGCGAGAAATAGCACTAGATCGAGGTATGGGTAGGGGGACTCCGCCTTCTCGAAGATAGATGAGTCTCGACCTAAGCGCCGAGATAGTCATGTTCCCGCAGTTGGAACATGAACTATCCACAAAAGCTGCCTCAGCGTGCTGAATGCCCAGACACGTGATACAACGATTGCAACCGTCAGCTGGCGACAGGGAACGACCGCATCCAGAAACGCACGGGTGGAATGACATCTTGAAAAAGACGCAGTGTCACACCCGTGTTGCTCTTTTGTGAGGAAACGCTCTTTTAGAAGTGCTGAAGCACCCAGGGGAAGACCGCGGCAGCACACAGGATATAAGTGCAACCTGTGTCTGCACTCACTGTAAACAAACGCCCTCACCGAACCAACAGTTGCTGTGAGAACAGCAGTTTGTTTATATAAAGCAGCGGTGGTCTCGTGGTCGCGCTGATTGTGTCGTCACACCAGCACGCAGCGTCTCCTCTCGTTCTCTGTAATACTCTCGCTGAATAGACAGGCAGTCTCGCTCTTCATCAACGCCGTTCGGCTCCGAAGTGAATGACAGTGCGCTGCATTCGCTTCCGCTTTATACCCGCGCTGCGGGGCAGAGCGCGAGATGCAAATCTCGCACGCCAATGGTCATTGGCCGGTTCTCTATATCTCGAAGCTGATAGGGGCTCCGTGAAGTGATCCCAATTCGTCGGTATGTCCGACGTACGTCGAACGTGACCGACTGAAAGGGAACCAGATGTGTTATCATTCATTTGAACTAACTTCCTTGGCAAGATTCTATTTTTGTGGCCGATTCTATTTTTTTAGTAGGCCTATTTGAAAATTACACACTTTAAATGTCAAAATAGGTGTTGGTTGGCAGAACTCACCCATTTCCAGGTACTCGTCCACCAGGCCATGTGCATTCATGGGCTGCAAGTTCCAGTCTCTATCCCATTGCGGAAGCTCTTCTTTACTGTTATTCTGCTCGCCTGCTCGTTTCATCTTACGTCGAGACCACCAGTTTTGCAACAGTCTGGTGGATGAAAAAAACAAACAAAACAAGCATTTGATTTAATATGTGTATTATATAAAGAATGTGAAGAGTGCTTAAGGCCATAGCTAATGGGATTCCAGAAGGAGCCAGTGTAATTCATTGTATTTTACATAAAAACAATGAATCCAACAATCTATGTGAGTAGTTTTAAAAGAATATACTGTAGCTGACCCCAAATTCAATTTGTGTATTAAAATCCAGATCTGCTGAGGACATTGAGCTGCTTTATATGTAGAATAGACCCAAGTTTAATAGATTGAGTGAAAATGTATCTGTACTGCTATGCTGAAGTATATTAAAATGTCTTTAACTGCTATGAATTTAAATACAATGCACTTATTGTGTACATACATGTTTTACATTGTAATTATATTTTAACAATACCTGCATGTACTTATAGCAATAATTAATTTCTATCTAATCTAAATCTAAATAAGTGGAACCATAAAGGGTTACTGTAATTTCATAATTACTTATATTGTCTTTATATGTTAAACTAAAGTAAACTGTGTCCTTTTTATTGAAACTTGTATGCCATGTATTTAAATATATTTGGTACCTACAAATTTGTAATGATGAAATTGCAAAAATGTATTAACTTTAAATGTAATATCCAATAACAACTATAATCAAGTTATAATCAAGAGCTTCAGTATGTTGGTCAACACATCAAAATACAGTAAGAATACTTTTTAAAGCATTACAAAATTTAATTAAAACAATGATTACAAATGTAAAGAACAAAGTGCACTTTTTGAAAGTGTACTGTGAAGACATTCTTAAATGAATCATAACTAACATTTATTTTCTTGCAGGATCAACATTTATATGCTTTAGAAAACTAAAGGTCCCCAACATTTGGGCCAAAGTGTGTCTGAATATAACACAAGGGGAAACAAAACTAGACAGCTGTCTAAATATATAACCTCATGACTTGAGGACCAAGGTGAAGTAATCAAGAAATTCAGATTTTTTTTTACCTAGTAACAGAAAGGTTTTCTGAATTATACATATGAAGAACCAATTATGTTGTAGGAAAATGATGTAATGATTCATGTCACCTTTGCCATGCTCCTATTCTATAAAAACTGTTCTACTCGGGGGATTCTCTCTGAAATTGGTCTGAGATCCTCCCGGCTGTGATTAAAGCGTGTTCGAAGGCATTGTCTGGAGTCTGTCTGGTTACTGCTGCGCAGCAGGCTAGACACTAGAGATCTTCTATTCTCAAGTGTGTTCAAAAGGGATGAGACATCGTCCGACTCGAACAGATGTCGAAGTGGAGATGCCTAGTAGAGTATAAATTTGTACATAGGTGTCGGGGAAACCTGGTTTAACTTAAGTCAGGTGCGTAGGGGAATTTCTACCACAGTACTTAAATGTGTCATGAAAATGTACTCAATTTAAGTACACTTAAGTAGTCTTTTATTTCATTAATATATTATGCAAGTACTTTTTTTGTAAAATATACTTTTACGACACTACACTACAAGTGCAGATTCAATACAAGTACACTTCATTTTGACTTTCTTCAGAAATGATCCTGTGTTGCACAAAAAGACAAAATATGGGTTTAGAATGAAATAATGAGAAGAAATGAGTGGACAATTCATTTTCCGGTGAACAGTATTGGTAATGTAGACCAATGTCCCTCATCATGTTTTCCTGATAGTCTCTTGAGTTCACTCTGTTGTCGTGGCTCTTTCTGATGAAGCATACATATTACTGCAAGGTTGGCAAAATCAGTCAGCTGTGAACGCAGTGGACTTGAACTAAGGACAAACTCTCTCTTTGTATGTCCAGTGAAGCAAACACTTCCTATTTGGGATAATAATTGAGTAACAGACCTGTGTTTGTACTCTCAATAACAATGTCAGATGTTATGAAATAATGTGTGTATAATGCTATATAAAAAAAACAAAACAACAAAAAACATTTAATATAAAGAATATTAAAGGCATAAATAAAAGGCATGCAAACTTATAAAAAAGGAACCTATACTACTACTGTTTTAAGGGTTAGGAAAGAATTACTAAAATCAAACAAAGGCCATATACACCGGCTCCATCAGAGAGGAAAAAAGGTTTATCAAGAGTTTATTTGTAACACTCCAATTGCAAGAAATTTGACATAGGTATCTTCCAACGTTGAAATATGTTATCTGTGATCTACACAATATACAATGCTGTCTGATTTATTATATGATAGGTGAGATGCTGGATAGCATTCAGTCTTCATAGTTCCAAGTTGTGTCCCAGATTGATGCACTATACACACTTTATACTCTTATGCACTATGTACTCATCCGTGTAGTGTGTAGATTTCATAAGGTTATTTTGTCATTCAACTTCAGAGCTTGATAGCCCCTCCCCCTCTGCTACGTAATTAAAGTTGCGACAGTTGAGTGCATGAAGTGTCCAACATTCCACACTTGTTGTAATTTTCAGTGTGAATACACTATTTACACTATTTAGGCCCTATCATACACCCAGCGCAATGCAACGGCAGGCGCGACAAGTGTTTTTTACTAGTTTCAGCCCGACGCAGCTATCATTTTCACGTCCAGCGCCACATTGTTTAAATAGCAAATGCACTCGTGCCATCTGTTTACCCATATTTAAAGGGTGTGTTAGTAATATGAGCCTATAGGCGGTGCACAACGCGCATACACTGTGCTTATTACACACACAGGAACGCGCAGCAGCACACACACATTTAAATATTCAAAATAAAAGGATTCCTCTCCGGAGAAGTGTTCAATCTTTCCACTCGCAAATTCCTCCATGTACATAGCGAATCCTCCATGGCGCGAGCGCAACTGGCTTTTAAAGGGAATGGGAGATGAGACTTTGAGGTTTATTGCACGTTACGCCCAAAACACACTCATGATTCATTAAGAGACGAGGTACAACCCTTTTGGACCATGCGCCTGGCGCACGCTGACCATTTGTCCCGTCGTTAATCTAGCAAAAGTGGATTCGGACACGCCCTAAGTGCAGCTGCGCCATGAGCTTCAGACCATGTGCTCAGATCGTTAAAACAGGGCCCATAATACTTAAATAATCATAGAATAGTGCATAAGTACGTGGATTTTGGACACACCTTCAGCCTTCAACGGACTGGCCACAGACCAAGATGTTTCAATTGGCTGGCATCTATGCAATTTGTGGGAGCATACATGATATACCAGTGCCAATTTTTTAGAGAGCTCTTAAAAGCATGAAATGGCCTATATTTTTCTTGTTTGCTTGTCATCTTTGGCATTACATCTTAGCATAGTCACTAGTAAAAGGCTTGGGACTTTTTCAAGCAATCAGGGTCATAAAAATGTAATCTTCCTGCAATTCCAGAGCGATCTGTTATTCCAGAGTTGGCTCTGGAACATGAAACGCCCATGACTACAGATGCATCCAGTTTGCTAACTTCCAGGGTTACTTTGTCAGCCAAACAACTGCCATTGAGAGGAATGAGAACACTCTTTCAGCTGTCGGTCAGACATTATCTTCCTGTCTAAATGGGTGAATGGAGAAAAGTCACTTGAGAGGAGGCAGTGCCTCCATCACGCTATGATTAGCTATTGCACTCTTCATGCAATAAATCCTTTTTGTGTTTTTTGTGTGCTTGTGTTACAATTTACATTTGAACTATTCTGCCTATAAAATATTTCCTTTGTGCGTGACTGACATTTTACTATAAAGAAAACAATAGTATGAATGTGCATGAATTAATCAAGATCTATTTGCTCAAAATTTGGCTTATGTTAGGGTGGTATAGGCTATCTCTAATATCACTGCCTCATGTCTGCTTTAACTGGCTGAAAATGGGATGAACATAAAATGGGCTGATGCCGCAGTACGACTGTGTGCATTGTCCTATTTGCCAAGTTTCCAAGAATCCATAAAGCCAAGTTCAAGAGTCCAGTATACCTGTAATATAACAAACTTATGTCAGCTTTAATGCATTCTCTGTGGTGGCCGTAAAACGCGCCATGAAATGGGCTGATGGCGCAATATAGCTGTGTGCATTGGGCTGATAAAAAGTGCTCAAATTTGGATTTCGTTAGAGCAGTTTGTCTAGTACGAGGAAGAATCCAGCTACTTATTCATTTGTCATTTTTGACACATGAGCCTCCCTTAATATCTAAAGTCTCCTTTATGTCTCCCTTTATATCTAAAGTCCTAAAGGCCTTTATGGCTCTGCTCGCAATAAACGCTGTTAGAACTGAATGAAGAAAATAAGCATTTCTCTGCCACCTGTAAGGATGCGTTAAATCCGACAAAGTGGTTTAATAAAGGAAGTTTCGATTTTGTGAAATACGAAATTGACATTTTACTGTTCTAATAATTTTTATATTGGACAATATAAATATACTTCCCAAACAAAATCCAAATTTGTGTAATTTTTTACTGTACCAATGTTTTTTCAAGAACCATTAAACTTGGCATATGATAATGCACACTGTGCCCATTTCGTGGCGTTGTTTCTCGGGCCGCCACAGAGTTAAATTCATTAAAGTGGACATAAGGCCTTGAAATATGATGCACTGCCCTAACAATAGCCCAATTTTGAGCACTTTTTACTGCATCAGCCTTTTTTTATGGACTCTAGAACTTGGCAAATAGGACAATGCAAACAGCAGTATTGAGCCATCAGCCCATTCATACATAAAACCGTAATATTAGAGATATACTGCCCTAACAAAAGCCAAATTTTGAGCAAATAAATCTTTATTAATTCATGTGCATCCATACTCTCATTTTCTTCATAGTTAAATGTCAGTGACACACAATGGAAATATGTTATAGACAGTATACATAAAACGGAAATTGTAACACGTGATGTGAGTATGCAAAAAAAAATCCTGTGCGCACGCAAAAGTCTGTACATTTTTTATTTTTATTGGGCCCCGGAGATTTATACTAATTATATTTTAAGATGAATTCAAAATAGACATTAAATATTATTATTTTTATTTATTTTTTCCCCCCTTCTTTTTATGTCTCAACTGATTAAGTTATTTTGCTAGGTTATTTTTTTTTTTAAGAATCTGCAGAATAAGCCACTGTAGATTAGATGCATATAAATAAGAACACAGAACTGTGAAAGGCATTTTCCCAATATCTGAAACCATTTAACAATCTCGTCTGGGTGTTTTAAGAGGCGTACCCCACTGATGCCACATACTCACGGGTATCCCAGCTCCATGAAGTTGTTCCAGATCTGTTTTAACACCATGATTACTCCCATTTGTAGGCACAAGTCGATCAGACAACCACTGGGATGACACTAAGGGAAAAAAAGCATAAACATTGGTTACTCTTGTGAAATAATATAATTTAAAAGAATAAAAGATTCGACAAGATCACTTTTAAAATTGTACTTAAGTCTGTTAAAGCAAACTTTTTTTCCACAAGGGTGGTTTTGATTATATTACACGATTTACACAGACAGTACACTAGTGTTACGAGCAGCCCCAGTTGTTGTGTTGAGGCAATTATGAGAAATCTGACATTTTTATTTAAATCTCATGGGAGTTGCATAACTGAGGCAGATATTTGATAGGGGAATGTTGATCATGCTGAAAGGCAATAATAACCAAGTGTGAGAGGACTCATTACAGCCTCATCTCACTCACCTCCTCCATCCTCCACCGGTTAAACAGCTTATTATAGTCACCCGGCCTGCCAGCAAACCTGTGGAATACACACAAACACAACACACGCACATCACAATAACACATAAGAAATTAGCTTTGAAATTCAATTAGACACTCTATCATGGGGGAGGTTTTTGTGTTTGCATGTGTGCTTCCGGCAACGGTGGAAATATCAAGTTCCTGTATGCATTAGGCAAACAGGCAAAAATTATGAGTTGATGAGTTGATTTATCCGCGTTTTAATATGCTCACATTCATAGATAGATAATGATTTTATTTGATTGGTAACAGCACTGCTGTGTTATTATTTCATTTGAATTTTTGAAAAAAAAATTCCTTATATAGGTAAAAATACCCCTGGAAATCAATTTAAGGTGGCAAATATTTAATTTCAATTAATAACAAAAGTTAATTTCTGTCACGGCTGTGAAATGACCACCTTATACAATATGAATAATAATGTCTTTGTGAGTCAGCTGTCCACAACAGGCCTAACCCAGCCATGGTACCAGCACAAAAACACACTCAGCAAAACGTCATCTAAATATTTTTATCAACAAAATGAGAAAATATCGAGATTTTTTTGTCAATATTGCACACCCGTAATGTACAGTATACATTTTTCGTAATTAATTCTTCGGGTCTTAAAAAGGTCTTAAAAAGCCTTAAATTTGACTTTAAAAAATGTGCAGCAACCCTGTTTTTATGCTTCAGTACAGTACAGCACTTGTAATATAAAATGGGACCAAAATAACAGATCTCAAGTGGTATAGTCAGGGCAAAAGGCAGCAGCAACATCAAGTAAACCAAGAACTGAATAATACATCAACTAGTTCAAGAGTCGCTTACCTCCCTAAAAAGAAAGCTATGTAGAAGGTAGAGCTGTTGAGATTGACAAACTGGAAGAGGAACATCTTGAGGGCAAAGCTGTTTTCCCATTCTGACTCTGTCCGTGGGTGTTCTAGATCACAAGTGAAACCTATGCTAAAATCATTCGGGAAGCACAGCACAGCCATGCATGTTATAGCCATGAGGCAAGTTTCTCACATGCAGCGTGACGACTGCTTGAATTTCACCCTCAATCAATAGTAACCGTGACTGAATCAATACTTACCCAGGTTTGTAAGTAGGTAGGCCACTTTCTCATAGACCTGGAAATGGAAATAGTACCATTACAGACAAGGCTCATACAAAGCTGTATTTCCAATTAAGTTGCAAATTTATGTCACATCTGGGGAAATTGGTGCCACATAGAAATGTAAATGAAGATGTATCCACACAGGAAGTCTTTTATTAAATGTGATAAACGACTTTTGGTTTTGAGGATGAAGACACAGCACTCTAACAAAGTTCATGCTTGTTAATAATTGCCTTATGTGTTATGAAAATATATTGTCATTCCAAATAGATGGAAACCAACAACATCAACAGCTACCACAATTTCAAGCAATATAAATATGATAGCAGCAGCAAACAAGTTGAGCAAAAATAAGTGATATGAAGGCAAATGCTGACTAAATGGGAATGTATTTCATTACAAAAGCTGTGATATTATTATTATTACTGATAATACACTACTACACTATATTGCCAAAAGTACTGGGACACCCATCCAAATCATTGAATTCAGGTGTTCAATCACTTCCATGGCCACAGGTGTATAAATCAAGCACTAGGCATGCAGACGCTTCTACAAACATTTGTGAAAGAATGGGTCGCTCTCAGGAGCTCAGTGAACTCAAGCGTGGTACCGTGATAGGTTGCCACCTGTGCAATAAGTCCATTCGTGAAATTTCCTCTCTACTAAATATTCCACGCTCAACTGTTAGTGGTATTATAACAAAGTGGAAGCAATTGGGAACAACAGCAACTCAGCCATGAAGTGGTAGGCCACGTAAAATCACAGAGCGGGGTCAACGCATGCTGAGGGTCACAGTGCACAGAAGTCGCAAACTTTCTGCGGAGTCAATAGCTACAGACCTCCAAACATCTCCTTCAGATTAGCTCAAGAACAGTGCATAGAGAGCTTCATGGAATGGGTTTCCATGGCCGAGCAGCTCATCCAAGCCTTACATCACCAAGTGCAAAAGCAATGCAAAGCGTGGGATGCAGTGGTGTAAAGCACGTCGCCACTGGACTCTAGAGCAGTGAGACGTGTTCTCTGGAGTGACCAATCGCGTTTCTCTGTCTGCAATCTGATGGACGAGTCTGAGTTTGGCGGTTGCCAGGAGAACGGTACTTGCCTGACTGCATTGTGCCAAGTGTAAAGTTTGGTGGAGGGGGGATTATGGTGTGGGGTTGTTTTTCAGGGGTTGGGCTTGGCCCCTTAGTTCCAGTGAAAGGAACTCTTAATGCTTCTGCATACCAAGACATTTTGGACAATTTCATGCTCCCAACTTTGTGGGAACAGTTTGGGGATGGCCCCTTCCTGTTCCAACATGACTGCACACCAGTGCACAGAGCAAGGTCCATAAAGACATGGATGAGCGAGTTTGGTGTGGAGGAACTTGACTGGCCTGCACAGAGTCCTGACCTCATCCCGAGAGAACACCTTTGGGATGAATTAGAGCGGAGACTGTGAGCCAGGCCTTCTTGTCCAACACCAGTGCCTGACCTCACAAATACGCTTCTAGAAGAATGGTCAAAAATTCCCATAAACACACTCCTAAACCTTGTGGAAAGCCTTCCCAGAAGAGTTGAAGCTATTATAGCTGCAAAGGGTGGGCCAACTCCATATTAAACCTTACGGATTAAGAATGGGATGTCATTAAAAAGTTCATGTGCATGTAAAGTCAGGCGTCCCAAAACTTTTGGCAATATAGTGTATTATTATCATTTTAATATGATATATTCCATTGTATACTTTATTTTACTCCCATTGTACTATTCCAGGAGAGTGACAATATATCTGCTTACATTTTCACAACGTGTTTCCAGTTTATTTATTCCTTTATTTATTTTGTAATAATGGATTTATTGCTCAGAATGTCCAAATCATGTTATCAAAGTATTTTGGCCCCCAAAAATACCTTTTTCTCATTTTGTGTGGAGCTTTTGCGCAAACAGTAGGCAATTTTAGTTCTGGGGGACTTTATTGTTTCTCTCTTGGTGGGAAGAAAAAAAAAACACTTACCACATTCAGGGACATGATGATCATAAAGTTGATGCAGACTCCAGTGCCTGAGGTGGCGAATTGCCAGTTCTTCTTCACAAACTCCCACTGGAAGGAAGCAAACTTCTCCATGGCAATGAGCCGGAACACCACCACGGCAAACACGGCTGTCAGAACCAGAGAGATCTGGGAGAAGAATGACGAGAGGTGAACAAGGTGTCAAACTGGAATATTATAAATAGATGGAGATATATTTGGAATCTCTCTGAATTTTCGTTTATAAACTTATGGTATGGTTTTGATTTGCATTGTCTTTTAAGTCAAGACCACCAGAGGGAGACACTTATTTATGTGAGCTAAATTTCAATAACAATAATCAGTTTATTTGTTTTCATTTGAAATTTTCTTTAGGGCTACAAATATGGTTGGGAACTGAAAATACTGGAATCCAAATTTTCATGACATTCTGTAATATCTGCATTCTTTTGAGCACAAGCATAACATATGTAACACATGACGCTTATAACACAACTGACGCTTATAATCTAACATTACCTTTTAAGTGTGATTATTTGTCCATGATTAAAAAGTTTTGCACTGATGTAGTGCACATGAGTTGGCTTTTATGTAATTACAGTGTAACAACAGTTACAGTGTTACAAGTACTAAGTAATATAAATAAACTACATGTACTTACTATATGGTTAAGGTTAGGGTTCAGTTTAGGGTTAGTTGCCTGTAATTATACATCATTTACTGTTATTACCATAGTAAGTACACTGATAAAAATGATTCTGTGGTAAAGTAAATACTACAGAAAAAAACAATTTCTACATGAAAAAGTTAGTTCAGGCAAGAATTCGGTTACACTTTATTTTAAGATGTCATTGTTAGTGTAATTATATATTTAAGTACTGAGTAATATTTATTAACTACATGCACTTACTATTGTCACAGATCCGCCAGGCTCCCACGTCACTCAATCACAGCGCACGCCTTCCCCTGAGTATTGATCACGCGCACCTGCACCTCATCAACACACCAATCACCACCAGTACTTAAGGCACACACACACTCACAGTCACTGTCCGGTCTCGTTTGTATGTTGGTACATACCTCTATGCTAAACTTCAAGGACTTGCTTTATGCTACTTACCTTCTCCCGTTATTCCTTAAAGCCTCCAGCGTTCCAGCCTTGTGTGTGTGCGTGTCTCCATCTTCACTTCAGCTCCAACTCTCTCTCCAGCGATCTCCTCTCCAAACCTTCCCAACGATCACCTCGAGATATCATCATCCACCACTGACGATCACCTCGAGATATCATCATCCACCACTCACGATCATCTACACTCTCCACCTGCACATCCGTCAGCCGCTGCTCTGCTCAGTAAACACTACTTCCCCTTATCCTTTGTCTCTGTCCCTTCTGTACCGTAACAGAAGACCGGACCACAACCGATGAGCACCAGCATGAGCACCACCGACCCATTCCAGGAACTCGTGGACGCTGTCCGTCGATCACTTCCATTCATTCCACCAGCGAGCACTTCCGCAAACAACACCGCATCTCCCTCTGCACCCGTCTACGCCAGTCCCATGGCCAGACCAGCGCCCTACTCTGGCCTGGCGGAGGACTGCAATGGATTTCTGCTACAATGTTCGCTGGTCCTGGAGATGCAACCGCTCCTCTATCCTGACGATAGGTCCAAGGTGGCATTTATCATCTCGCAACTAAGAGGTAAGGCCTTACAGTGGGCAGAAACCTTGTGGACCCAGGATAATCCCATCGTCCACACTCGGGCAGGCTTCATAGCCCATTTCAAGGACGTCTTCGGGAAACCTGCTTGGGATGCCTCCATAGGTGAGCAACTTTACCACTTGAAACAAAATAAGATGCCGATCAATGAGTATGCCCTTCAGTTCAGGACCCTAGCTGCCGCCAGCGGATGGAATGAGCAATCGCTGCTCACCACCTATCGTCAGGGTTTGGATCCCCGTGTGCGGTTGCATCTCGCTGCATACGAGGACACCATCGGGCTCGAACGCTTCATCCAATTGTCTATCCGCTTCGCCACTCGTATGCAGTCGTGCCTCGAAGAGCACCAGGGCCAGGAACTACTCCTTTCCTCCTTCCGTCAGCCAGAGTCCGTCAGCCCTCCAGAACCAGTCCCAGAAACCATGCAAGTACAGCAAACACGGCTGACCCAGGGGGAACGTCGGAGACGGCTGGTCCAGGGTCTATGCCTGTACTGCGGTACTATGGGGCATCCCATTACTCAATGCCCTATTCGTCCTAATCGCCCTGTGGTGAGTGCTATCGTTCCATTTCCACATAACATGCAGCCTCTCACCACTATTGTGAACTTAACTGCTGCCGGCGTTACCCTTCCAGTTTCTGCCCTCCTCGACTCTGGGTCAGCCGGCAACTTCATCTCGGGCGCCCTCTGCCGTCAGCTTCGCCTCAAGACCACAGCTACACCCACAACTTACCAGATCCACTCGGTAACGGGGAAACCCCTCAGCCGACGGCAAGTTCGGTCCGTCACCGTCCCCATCCAGCTCCAAGTGGGGATATTACATACGGAACAACAACAACTGCTGGTTCTGGAGGACTCCACCGCTGACGTGATCCTAGGGCGTCCCTGGTTAGTGCAGCACAATCCCATCATCTCCTGGAAGTCCGGCGAAATCCTGAAGTGGGGCGATAGCTGTTTCCGGGGTTGTTTTCAGGCTCTCCCTGTTCCCCCTACTCCAAACTCTAGGAAGATGTCCGTGTGTTCCACCTCCATCGAGAGCCCGGTTGAACAACGTTCGGTAGATATACCATCTTGCTACGCCCCCTTCAGCGATGTCTTCTGCCCTCAGCGAGCATCCAAGCTGCCTCCACATCGGCCATGGGACTGTGCCATCGATCTGCTTCAGGGTGAGTCAGTGCCCCGTGGGAAGATTTACCCATTGTCACTCCCGGAGGAGAAGGCCATGGAGGACTACATCAAGGAGGCGCTCAACCAGGGTTACATCCGACCGTCTACATCCCCTGCTGCTTCCAGCTTCTTTTTCGTGGCCAAAAAGGACGGAGGCTTGCGGCCCTGTATCGACTACCGAGCACTCAATAACATAACTGTCAAGTTCCGTTATCCCCTTCCTCTCGTCCCAACAGCGCTGGAACATCTCCGAGGTGCCACTGTCTTCACCAAGTTGGACCTCCGCAGCGCCTACAACCTCATCCGAATACGCGAGGGGGACGAGTGGAAGACAGCCTTCGTGACACCTACGGGCCACTACGAATACCTCGTCATGCCCTATGGATTAGCCAACGCCCCCTCCGTATTCCAGGATTTCATCCACGAGGTGCTCCGGGAGTTTCTCCACAGATTCGTTCTGGTCTACATCGACGACATCCTGATCTACTCCCGGAGCCTGGCCGAACATCACCACCACGTTGCGGAGGTCCTGCAACGCCTGAGGGACTTCCAACTTTATCTCAAAACCGAAAAATGTTCCTTCCATCAGCCCTCAGTGCAGTTCCTTGGGTATAACATCGATAGCAGTGGCATCCGGATGGACGAGGGGAAGGTGGAGGCCATCAGGAACTGGCCTATTCCTACCACCATAAAGGAACTCCAAAGGTTTCTGGGATTCGCAAACTTCTACCGTCGTTTCATTCTCAATTACAGCATCATCTCCTGCCCTCTCACGCAACTCCTCCGTTGCAAGCCCAAGTCTCTGTCCTGGACTCCAGCGGCCACGAAAGCTTTTGACGCTCTCAAGGATGCATTCACTTCGGCTCCCCTCTTAGTGCATCCAGACCCCACAAAAGCCTTTGTAGTGGAGGTAGACGCCTCCACCACAGGAGTGGGAGCCGTTCTCTCACAGCAGCAGGGAACACCCAGCCGCCTCCATCCATGTGCCTTCTTCTCCCGGAAACTCAACCCGGCGGAGGTAAACTACGACATCGGTAACCGGGAACTGCTGGCCATTAAGATGGCCCTGGAAGAGTGGAGGCATTGGTTGGAGGGTTCCCAGCTCCCTTTCTTGGTCCTCACTGACCATAAGAACCTGGAATATCTCAGGGATGCAAAGAGACTCAATCCCCGGCAGGCCCGGTGGGCCCTGTTCTTTACACGATTCAATTTCACAATTTCCTATCGACCAGGACCCAAGAATATAAAGGCAGACGCTCTCTCCCGTCTCTACAACCCAGAAGAGTACTCCAAAAAAGCCGAGCCCATCATCCCTGAGAAACTGTTCGTGAGTCCCATCACCTGGTCCGAGGAGACCTTGCCCTCCTCCAATGTCTCCACCAATGCCCCGCCGGGTTGTCCACCAGGCTCACAGTATGTCTCACGAGCACGGCGCACTCCCCTCATTCACACTTCCCACTCGTCTTTGGGCACTGGCCACCCGGGGGTCAATGAAACCCTCTCGTTGCTGAAGGAGCGCTTCTGGTGGCCCAATATGGCATCGGACGTCAGAAGGTACGTGAGGGGATGCCAGGAATGCGCCATCTCCAAAAGCCCAAGACATCTTCCCTCCGGCAAACTCCATCCTCTGCCCGTTCCCAACCGTCCGTGGTCACACCTAGGGGTAGACTTCATCACAGACCTTCCCGTATCCGGAGGTCAGACTTGTGTACTAGTGGTAGTGGACAGATTCTCCAAGTCCTGTCGACTGATCCCGTTAAAAGGACTACCCACGGCCATGGAAACGGCTGAACTTATGTTTAACAAGATTTTTAGATATTATGGTATCCCAGAGGACATCGTCTCCGACAGAGGACCTCAATTCATCTCCCGGGTATGGAAAGCGTTCTTCTCTCTCCTAGGTGTGACAGTCAGCCTCTCTTCCGGCTATCACCCACAGACCAACGGGCAGACGGAGAGGAAGATTCAGGAGATCGGTCGCTTCCTCCGTACCTTCTGTCACGGCCACCAGGACTCCTGGAACCAGTTCCTGGGCTGGGCCGAGTACGCACAGAACTCCCTACGGCAGTCTACCACCGGTCTAACTCCATTCCAGTGCGTGCTCGGGTACCAGCCCCCATTGTTCCCTTGGTCCGGGGAACCGTCGGATGTTCCAGCCATAGACTACTGGTTCCGGGAGAGCGAGAGGGTCTGGGACTCTGCACATCACCAGCTTCAACGGGCCCTGCGCAGACGCAAGATGACAGCCGACCTTCGTCGCTCCAACACTCCCTCCTTCCAACCGGGTCAGAAGGTCTGGCTGTCCACCAGGGACATCAGGTTGCGTCTGCAATGCAGGAAGCTCAGTCCCAGGTTCATTGGCCCTTTTCCTATCGTGAAGCAGATCAACCCAGTCACATACCAACTTCAACTCCCTTCACAATATCGCATTCATCCTACATTCCATGTGTCACTGTTAAAACCTCACTTTCCCTCCGTTTCCATTCCCACAGAGCCTGGCGCAGCCGAAGAGACCCCCCTCCCACTCATCGTGGAGGACGGTACGGCCTACCAAGTGAAGGACATCCTGAACTCCCGGCGCCGTGGTGGTATTCTAGAGTATCTGGTGGACTGGGAGGGCTACGGTCCCGAGGAACGCTCATGGGTACCTAGAAACGACATCCTTGACCCAAACCTGCTCGAAACCTTCCATGCCTCTCACCCCAACGCGCCTGCACCCAGAGGCAGGGGCCGACCACCACGACGTCGGGGTCCGCGGCCCTCAGGAGCAGGCCGTGGAGGGGGGGGTAATGTCACAGATCCGCCAGGCTCCCACGTCACTCAATCACAGCGCACGCCTTCCCCTGAGTATTGATCACGCGCACCTGCACCTCATCAACACACCAATCACCACCAGTACTTAAGGCACACACACACTGACAGTCACTGTCCGGTCTCGTTTGTATGTTGGTACATACCTCTATGCTAAACTTCAAGGACTTGCTTTATGCTACTTACCTTCTCCCGTTATTCCTTAAAGCCTCCAGCGTTCCAGCCTTGTGTGTGTGCGTGTCTCCATCTTCACTTCAGCTCCAACTCTCTCTCCAGCGATCTCCTCTCCAAACCTTCCCAACGATCACCTCGAGATATCATCATCCACCACTCACGATCACCTCGAGATATCATCATCCACCACTCACGATCATCTACACTCTCCACCTGCACATCCGTCAGCCGCTGCTCTGCTCAATAAACACTACTTCCCCTTATCCTTTGTCTCTGTCCCTTCTGTACCGTAACAACTATAGGGTTAGGGATAGGATTAGGGTTTGGTTGAGGGTTAGTTGCATGTAATTATGCATAATTTACTGTTATTACTATAGTAAGTACATGTAACACGTGTAACAAGGACACAATAAAGTGTAAATTCTATATTAGTACTCAACGTAAATATCAACAACTACTCAACTTTTCTGATACTGGTGTTCCCATCATGCACTAGGGCTTGAATAATTAATAAGGCTGATTCGCTGTTTTTCAGCTGTATTTACACCGTTTTATCATTGCTTTTCTTGTTAGGTTTAGTAACTTGCCATTTTGTGACATTTTGAGTTCATTTTCTACTCAAAATGATTCATACTCAAAAACGATCCATCCAATGTTACCGTCACTGTGTATTGAGTACCAAGTATTGAGGTCTCTGTGTTCGGGTAGGTACTGAGTTTACTATTATGTAGATATGGTGTCTACACAATATCTATTGTGTTATTTACTTAGATGTTTCTGAGTAAAGCATACACTTTAAACGTGTGGTTTAATTCAGTGTTATATTGTTTGAGTAAAAAGCATTGCAAAGGAAACTTCAATTTAGTAGAAATAACTCAACCTTTTACTAGCTTAAGTTAAAATGACTTATTTTCTTTGTTAATTGTACTCAACTTGGTTAAGTAGAGTTTACTTAATTCCATATGTAAAACTTAAAATATGTGTGCAAAAACTTGCAAAAGAAATAATAAATATATTTTTTTTGTTAAGAGTCCAAAAGTCTTTTATTGTAAATAATTGTCTTGTTTAATAATTTGATATACCAAATTTTTTATAATATAATTAATTATAATTTAATCTTATATAAAAAAATATACAGGGAGTGCAGAATTATTAGGCAAGTTGTATTTTTGAGGATTAATTTTATTATTGAACAACAACCATGTTCTCAATGAACACAAAAAACTCATTAATATCAAAGCTGAATATTTTTGTATCAATATT
Source organism: Rhinogobio ventralis (assembly GCA_039654625.1). Classification (NCBI taxonomy): domain Eukaryota; kingdom Metazoa; phylum Chordata; class Actinopteri; order Cypriniformes; family Gobionidae; genus Rhinogobio; species Rhinogobio ventralis. Next base: position 28,316,345 of record CM077216.1, read on the forward strand.
TTAAGTAGTTTTTAGTTTTAGCTATTTTAGGGGGATATCTGTGTGTGCAGGTGACTATTACTGTGCATAATTATTAGGCAACTTAACAAAAAACAAATTTATACCCATTTCAATTATTTATTTTTACCAGTGAAACCAATATAACATCTCAACATTCACAAATATACATTTCTGACATTCAAAAACCAAACAAAAACAAATCAGTGACCAATATAGCCACCTTTCTTTGCAAGGACACTCAAAAGCCTGCCATCCATGGATTCTGTCAGTGTTTTGATCTGTTCACCATCAACATTGCGTGCAGCAGCAACCACAGCCTCCCAGACACTGTTCAGAGAGGTGTACTGTTTTCCCTCCTTGTAAATCGCACATTTGATGATGGACCACAGGTTCTCAATGGGGTTCAGATCAGGTGAACAAGGAGGCCATATCATTAGATTTTCTTCTTTTATACCCTTTCTTGCCAGCCACGCTGTGGAGTACTTGTACGCGTGTGATGGAGCATTGTCCTGCATGAAAATCATGTTTTTCTTGAAGGATGCAGACTTCTTCCTGTACCACTGCCTGAAGAAGGTGTCTTCCAGAAACTGGCAGTAGGACTGGGAGTTGAGCTTGACTCCATCCTCAACCCGAAAAGGCCCCACAAGCTCATCTTTGATGATACCAGCCCAAACCAGTACTCCACCTCCACCTTGCTGGCGTCTGAGTCGGACTGGAGCTCTCTGCCCTTTACCAATCCAGCCACGGGCCCATCCATCTGGCCCATCAAGACTCACTCTCATTTCATCAGTCCATAAAACCTTAGAAAAATCAGTCTTGAGATATTTCTTGGCCCAGTCTTGACGTTTCAGCTTGTGTGTCTTGTTCAGTGGTGGTCGACTTTCTGCCTTTCTTACCTTGGCCATGTCTCTGAGTATTGCACACCTTGTGCTTTTGGGCACTCCAGTGATGTTGCAGCTCTGAAATATGGCCAAACTGGTGGCAAGTGGCATCTTGGCAGCTGCACGCTTGACTTTTCTCAGTTCACGGGCAGTTATTTTGCGCCTTGGTTTTTCCACACGCTTCTTGCGACCCTGTTGACTATTTTGAATGAAACGCTTGATTGTTCGATGATCACGCTTCAGAAGCTTGGCTATTTTAAGACTGCTGCATCCCTCTGCAATATATCTCACTATTTTTGACTTTTCTGAGCCTGTCAAGTCCTTCTTTTGACCCATTTTGCCAAAGGAAAGGAAGTTGCCTAATAATTATGCACACCTGATATAGGGTGTTGATGTCATTAGACCACACCCCTTCTCATTACAGAGATGCACATCACCTAATATGCTTAATTGGTAGTAGGCTTTCCAGCCTATACAGCTTGGAGTAAGACAACATGCATAACGAGGATGATGTGGTCAAAATACTCATTTGCCTAATAATTCTGCACTCCCTGTAGTTTTATATAAATAATATTAAATATTGTATTTATATGATTTTATATGATATATATATATATATATATATATATATATATATATATATATATATACATACACACACACACACACACACTCACCTAAAGGATTATTAGGAACACCTGTTCAATTTCTCATTAATGCAATTATCTAAATCAACCAATCACATGGCAGTTGCTTCAATGCATTTAGGGGTGTGGTCCTGGTCAAGACAATCTCCTGAACTCCAAACTGAATGTCAGAATGGGAAAGAAAGGTGATTTAAGCAATTTGGAGCGTGGCATGGTTGTTGGTGCCAGACGGGCCGGTCTGAGTATTTCACAATCTGCTCAGTTACTGGGATTTTCACGCACAACCATTTCTAGAGTTTACAAAGAATGGTGTGAAAAGGGAAAAACATCCAGTATGCGGCAGTCCTGTGGGCGAAAATGCCTTGTTGATGCTAGAGGTCAGAGGAGAATGGGCCGACTGATTCAAGCTGATAGAAGAGCAACTTTGACTGAAATAACCACTCGTTACAACCGAGGTATGCAGCAAAGCATTTGTGAAGCCACAACACGCACAACTTTGAGGCGGATGGGCTACAACAGCAGAAGACCCCACCGGGTACCACTCATCTCCACTACAAATAGGAAAAAGAGGCTACAATTTGCACGAGCTCACCAAAATTGGACAGTTGAAGACTGGAAAAATGTTGCCTGGTCTGATGAGTCTCGATTTCTGTTGAGACATTCAGATGGTAGAGTCAGAATTTGGCGTAAACAGAATGAGAACATGGATCCATCATGCCTTGTTACCACTGTACAGGCTGGTGGTGGTGGTGTAATGGTGTGGGGGATGTTTTCTTGGCACACTTTAGGCCCCTTAGTGCCAATTGGGCATCGTTTAAATGCCACGGCCTACCTGAGCATTGTTTCTGACCATGTCCATCCCTTTATGACCACCATGTACCCATCCTCTGATGGCTACTTCCAGCAGGATAATGCACCATGTCACAAAGCTCGAGTCATTTCAAACTGGTTTCTTGAACATGACAATGAGTTCACTGTACTAAAATGGCCCCCACAGTCACCAGATCTCAACCCAATAGAGCATCTTTGGGATGTGGTGGAACGGGAGCTTCGTGCCCTGGATGTGCATCCCACAAATCTCCATCAACTGCAAGATGCTATCCTGTCAATATGGGCCAACATTTCTAAAGAATGCTTTCAGCACCTTGTTGAATCAATGCCACGTAGAATTAAGGCAGTTCTGAAGGCGAAAGGGGGTCAAACACAGTATTAGTATGGTGTTCCTAATAATCCTTTAGGTGAGTGTATATATATATAACACAATTATTTTATCACATTTTTGATTACATGCCGAGAGCATTACACTTAATAAGAACTAATTTCTAAATGATGTCCATTTCTTCTTCCTCAAAATTTATAAAAAAAAAATTGGTTACACTTTTTTTTGTGCCTACACGTTACATGTATTTACTATATAATAACAGTAAATTATGCATAATGCAAGCAACTAACCAAAAACCACACCTTACCTTAACCCTAGTACATACTGTTAATTAATATTACTCAGGACTTACAATATTTGTGTAATTACACATTAACGACACCTTAAAATAAACTATAACCAATATTTTTTATGGAATTGTTAAGAATCAGAATACCAGAATACAGTAGTTCAATTCCACACAATTCGCATGATGGGTGACAATAATTCTGCTCTGACTGTTGAAGCTTTAGGGATGTTTTGACCACAGAATCTCACCATGAAGAAGATTCCCGAAACAGACACCATGAGTCGGCTGAGTTTGTCTGTGAAGGGCTGGAAGGGCTCTGGCTTCCCTGAGATAGGGTTTACTCTCTCCTTCCGGGAGTATTTGGCTTCAAACTGGGGCCGTAGTTCCTCCTTTTGAACAAAAACATCATATTACTCATGAAACAATTGTTTGAAGATCTTTGTACAGCTTTCATGAATGAATCTCATCACACACAGATGTTCAGCATCATCATCTGCTTTGGCTGGGCATGATGGCCAGTGATGATGTCATCCAGAAGTTGTTCACATGAGCTGAATGAGTTAACATGACTTTCACTTCAGTGCCTGAACATGAGATACATTTATTAGTACATTCTGCAATATGGCAGTTAAATATAGAAGGGACTGTATACAGCAGCAGTTCTCAAACGTTTCAGGCCAATTATCACGTCTGGTCGAATCACACCGTCCAAGTACCACCTAGACACCCCCTTTCTTTTCAGTGTAAGAATGCAGACGTATTAAAAACACAAAGATATACAGTAATAGGGTTAGTTCACTCAAGGAAATGAAAATTCTCTCATTGTTTACTCTGCCTTGTGTCTTTCCAAACCCACATTGCTTCCTTTCTTACTTGGAACACAAAATAAGATGTTTTGAAGACTGTTCATGCTGCTCTTTTTCATACAATGAAAGCATATAGTGATCTGCGACTGTCAAGCTCCAAAATAGACAAAAAGCACTATAAAAGTATCACAAAAGTAGTCTATGCTTGTGTGCTACATTCAAGCAAAGCCTTCTGAAGTCATTTGATAACCTTACGAGAAGAACAGACCAAAATGTAAGTCATTACTCAGTTGTAGCTCTTAGATTTAACTTTTGTGTTCCGTGGAAGAACGAAAGTCATATGATTTAGAACGACATGAGGGTGAGTATGTCAACGAAGGCAGAACCTTCATTTTTGGGTGAAATATATATTTTTAAAAATTGTAAAATTGTTACAAATTCGAAAAAAAATCTATTTCAATAAATGTAAGTGTGCCCACCAGCTGCCCCTTTTCCACCAGCATTGGTTCTGGTGCTAGTTCCCATTCTATTTCCACCGGGTTCCGGTGTAAAAGTAAAACCTTGAAGAATATTTATTTGAAAATGCAATTATAAATCAGAATAAAAAATGCTGTTATAATTTCACTGTTTATTTTGCATTTGTGTCTGTGTGTGTGGGGGGGTGGGGGGGGGGGTGAATGGGAGTGTTCTGCATTGTAAATGCGTTAAAATCTAACCACTTCATATCGGTGTGCAGTCTGGATTGTGACTGATTGATTTTTATTAGAAACAATTGGGGAAAAAAACATCCCCCGTTATATGACCCCCCATTCATTTTAATGGGAATTCCTAGGTGTGTGTGTGAGTGTGTGTATGCATGTCAGTGTGTTCTGAATTGAGGATGTTCTATAGTCTCATGCCTTCATTCGTATGTGTGTTTGTTCCGGATTTTTATATATTTTTGACAAAAAAAAAAAAAATTCCATTCATTCCTATGGGATTTGTTACTTTTTTAAAAAAAAATTCAAGCACATTTTTTGTGTGTTCAATTGTGACAAAAGTCCTAAGGTCTTGGACCACTCCGATGACCATTAAATTAAAATAAATAAATAATTTCGCATCAAAATGACAGAGGGGGGTTGAGGTGCGAAAAAACAACAACATAAAATGATCTATTAACAGAGTTAAAAAAATGAAAATGCTGCGAAAACAGAAAGCTCACAAAAGAAAAAAAAAACTGAGGACTATTACAGCTTCATAATCTGACACAAGGCTGAGCACCAGCTCTTGCACAAGAATCAGCACCATTTTGGTGGAAAAAAGGTTTGTAAAATGCTTCTGGTGCATGAACCAGTTTGAGAACCACCGTTATACAGAAACTAGCTAAACAGAATTCTACAGGGCAACGAATGCAAACACCAGACATACAGCAAGTTTCAACCACATCTGATCACTTTGATCTCTGGATTATTTTGAGGAGTTCCCTCAAACGCATCACACACATTAATTCACAAAAACAATGCTCAATACATGAATTCACTGACACTCTGCACATGCTGATGTGTGAAATGTGATTTAAGAAGGGCTGTTCACACTGAGATTTTATCATGGGAAGAGAAAATACCGTAACTGTACTACTGGCTATAGTGAGATTTTGCTCACAGGAAAACAGGCTCATTGGAAAAACGTGCCTCTGCCTACATTTTTGCTAAACTCCAAAAACGTAACCATACATATAATTCACTGCAGTTTTCATCTGAAATGAACACGAGTAGCATCAACAATATTTATTCCTTTTCACACAAATTATGATTATGGTGCAGATTACTGATTAAAGTAGATTTTGACGTGGTCCCTTGCACAATACTATGTTATGACCTCAAAACATTTTTACCATTTTGACATTTGGGTGATTCTATAATTGCAGGTACATTTGGTGTCCAAAGTCATTTTTTTCTGCTTTTTTTCTGGTTATATTTTTAATTATTTGAATAATTTGTTACTCATTGTCATGGATCACAAGATTTTACAGCCCATAACAATATAATATTTGGCAGTGGCTATTTGCACCAAGTGAAAATAACATTTTCTTAGTGATAGATGATGAATGCTGTTTACTTAGTTAAATAGCATAGGTGAAAACAGTGATATATTCTATTTACACCATGTAAAAGTAGCAGTTCTTTGCAATGTGTGTAAATAGTAATTACATGCAATTTATACTTTATTTTGAAAGATACATACTATTTAGATTGCAATAATAACAAAGAGTGTAAATTATTATTTTTATTAAATGGGTACCGCCTTAATGGGACAATAAAAACCCTCCCAACACCCACCCCTAACCCTACCCAATAAATGCTTTTATTATTATTAAACATTTTTTTAGGCACTTTATTTCCATTTGTAGAACATTTTCTTAATTTTTATTTAAAGTAAATGCCTTTCCGATGTGATATGTGCTGAGAAAAGATTTGATTCGAACCTGGGTCGATCACGTCAAAACCTAGATCTTTAAGCCTTACACTCTACTGACTACACCACTGAAGACTTTTGAAATATGTGTCTTTTTTAAAAATCTTGTTTGGCACAACCAGGCATTGTTAGGCGGAGCTAGTGCGAATAGCACTTGCCAACAAGACACTATTTGCACTTGGTGTAAACAGACATAATATTTTCTGTAAAAAATCTTTTATAGCTGAAAATCATGATTTCTTGTTGTCCAAATTAGTCAGTGTATTTTTTTCATCATGCGTCATTGTGTAATCAAAATATTTTATTTTATTTACATTTATTTTGGTAATATTTCATTTATTTTATTTATAAAAGCCCTAAATAGTCATTTTCCTAATTCTACAGCATTAAATTGTTTTAAAATAAGTTCTATCTTATAAAAATGTGTGTCCTTAAATCTTGCGTCAATTCTGTTACCCTACCATACTTTACATTGATGGAATTACACTATATTGACAAAAGTTTTGGGACACCCCTCTAAATCACTTCCATGGCCACAGGTGTATAAATCAAGCACTAGGCATGCAGACGCTTCTACAAACATTTGTGAAAGAATGGGTCGCTCTCAGGAGCTCAGTGAACTCAAGCGTGGTACCGTGATAGGTTGCCACCTGTGCAATAAGTCCATTTGTGAAATTTTTCTCACTACTAAATATTCCACGGTCAACTGTTGACATTATAACAAAGTGGAAGCAATTGGGAACAACAGCAACTCAGCCATGAAGTGGTAGGCCGCGTAAAATCACAGAGCAGGGTCAGCGCATGCTGAGGGTCACAGTGCACAGAAGTCGCCAAATTTCTGCAGAGTCAATAGCTACAGACCTCCAAACTTCAGTGTCCTTCAGATTAGCTCAAGAACAGTGCGTAGAGAGCTTCATGAAATGGGTTTCCATGGCCGAGCAGCTCATCCAAGCCTTACATCACCAAGTGCAATGCAAAGCGTGGGAGGCAGTGGGGTAAAGCACGCCGCCACTGGACTCTAGAGCAGTGAGACGTGTTCTCTGGAGTGACCAATCACGCTTCTCTGTCTGGCAATCTGATGGACGAGTCTGGGTTTGGCGGTTGCCAGGAGAACGGTACTTGCCTGACTGCATTGTGCCAAGTGTAAAGTTTGGTGGAGGGGGGGTTATGGTGTGGGGTTGTTTTTCAGGGGTTGGGCTTGGCCCCTTAGTTCCAGTAAAAGGAACTCTTAATGCTTCAGCATACCAAGACATTTTGGACAATTTCATGCTCCCAACTTTGTGGGAACAATTTGGGGACGGCCCCCTCCTGTTCCAACATGACTGTGCACCAGTGCACAAAGCAAGGTCCATAAAGACATGGATGAGCGAGTTTGGTGAGGAGGAACTTGACTGGCCTGCACAGAGTCCTGACCTCATCCCGATAGAACACCTTTGGGATGAATTAGAGCGGAGACTGCGAGCCAGGCCTTCTTGTCCAACATCAGTGCCTGACCTCACAAATGCGCTTCTAGAAGAATGGTCAAAAATTCCAGCCTTCCCAAAAGAGTCGAAGCTGTTATAGCTGCAAAGGGTTGGCCAACTCCATATTAAACCCTACAGATTAAGAATGGGATGTCATTAAAGTTAATGTGCATGTAAAGGCAGGCGTCCCAAAACTTTTGGCAATATAGTGTATCACCCACAACTATGTAAGACACAGGAAATTATGTCACTTTCCCTCACTGATAAGATCGGAAGTACTGAAAGGTGTGTGTGCTCTCTCTGAGAAAATATTTTAATCTAAAAAGTTCTTAAACCGAGAGTTATTTTGTAAAACGTCAAAATTGTTACTATAATATCAAAAGGAAAACAGAATTTATCACTGATCACACAGTGGGTCGTTTAAAAGTCTTTTAATCATGATTTCATTAGTGCCATGTGCTCTTAGCATTTATGCTAGCAAGTGGAGTTTTTGACTAAAAAGTTTAAAACTGTCAATTCTGTTACCATCAAGCTCTATTGCCAATGTAGAGTAACACTGTTGACAGTATGTAACAGAATTGATAGTAACAGAGATGACAAACAATACTGTAAATTTTTTTTGTTAAAAGTAAAAAAAGGAAGTAACTTGTGTTTGCCAAGCACTGAATTATTAAAATTGAATATGTTTTCAATAAGATATTGGAAATAATTTCTGTTAGTAAAATTTCTGACGTAGTAAGACCATGAAACGCCAGTCACAACACTTAATAAAATACCTCAAACACTCGTGGAAGCAAGCTACAATTGCATGGATGTATCAGCAAATGTGCTATCTCGTGTTTTCTTTCTTTCTTTCAGAAGTGTAGAATTTAGTGTAGGTGCAGGTAGAGCATTTACCTTTTAGCGCCACTCATCAGACATTTCATTTCCAAACTGCTGTGATGTGTATAACAACCAGCATAATAAAACATTCCCAGATTCACGTTTTATCTGTTTCAGATAAAACTCAACACACTTTTTGCGTCAATCACTGGACATTTCACTTTGACAGTTTCACACAATGTGCAAGAAGCAACGTAATATAATTTTGCAGAAATGTCGCTACAGGCACATTTTTCCAAAAAGCCTGGGTTGCAGCAAAAATAACTTCTTATCTTGCTGACACTTGACTACAGTATCTCACAGGAGACGTATACTCCCGTTGGTAGACGCCGAATCACGTCGCTGCTCATTTGCATGTTAAAGTTAAACCAGACGTTTTGTCGGTGCTAAACGCTGTCACTGTGAACACCCTTAAGTCATATTCCCATTGGGAGCTAAGCATGCACAACACAACATGATACAATAGGAGGCACACTCACAGAACACACCATGACAGGGATTTTACACTATAGGAAATACAACAGACAGCACATAGATTGGCCACACACCAGTTATAGTTGTTCATGAACTTAATGGTCATTTTAACAGGTCTCAAACAATTATGATATTTCTAAAGAAATAATAACAGAGCATCACAATTTCACAATGTGAACAGGAAGACGGGCTCACCTCCTCCTCCTCCCAGTCAATCAAATCCCAGTCGTAGGTTAACTCCGCTCTTCTCCTCTTCCAGAACTCCAGGAATACTGTGGCTGTGATGGTACAGGAGGAAGCGGTAAGATATGAACATAAAGAGCATTGAAATACAGGACAGTTCTATTCAAAGTCACTGTTTAAATTAAGGGGACTACAGAGGTCCTCTTAGGCCCAAACATACTCAATATACACTCACCTAAAGGATTATTAGGAACACCATACTAATACTGTGTTTGACCCACTTTCGCCTTCAGAACTGCCTTAATTCTACGTGGCATTGATTCAACAAGGTGCTGAAAGCATTCTTTAGAAATGTTGGCCCATATTGATAGGATAGCATCTTGCAGTTGATGGAGATTTGTGGGATGCACATCCAGGGCACGAAGCTCCCGTTCCACCACATCCCAAAGATGCTCTATTGGGTTGAGATCTGGTGACTGTGGGGGCCATTTTAGTACAGTGAACTCATTGTCATGTTCAAGAAACCAATTTGAAATGATTCGAGCTTTGTGACATGGTGCATTATCCTGCTTGAAGTAGCCATCAGAGGATGGGTACATGGTGCTCATAAAGGGATGGACATGGTCAGAAACAATGCTCAGGTAGGCCGTGGCATTTAAACGATGCCCAATTGGCACTAAGGGGCCTAAAGTGTGCCAAGAAAACATCCCCCACACCATTACACCACCACCACCAGCCTGCACAGTGGTAACAAGGCATGATGGATCCAGGTTCTCATTCTGTTTACGCCAAATTCTGACTCCACCATCTGAATGTCTCAACAGAAATCGAGACTCATCAGACCAGGCAACATTTTTCCAGTCTTCAACTGTCCAATTTTGGTGAGCTCGTGCAAATTGTAGCCTCTTTTTCCTATTTGTAGTGGAGATGAGTGGTACCCGGTGGGGTCTTCTGCTGTTGTAGCCCATCCGCCTCAAGGTTGTGCGTGTTGTGGCTTCACAAATGCTTTGCTGCATACCTCGGTTGTAACGAGTGGTTATTTCAGTCAACGTTGCTCTTCTATCAGCTTGAATCAGTCGGCCCATTCTCCTCTGATCTCTAGCATCAACAAGGCATTTTCGCCCACAGGACTGCCGCATACTGGATGTTTTTCCCTTTTCACACCATTCTTTGTAAACTCTAGAAATGGTTGTGTGTGAAAATCCCAGTAACTGAGCAGATTGTGAAATACTCGGACCGGCCCGTCTGGCACCAACAACCATGCCACGCTCAAAATTGCTTAAATCACCTTTCTTTCCCATTCTGACATTCAGTTTGGAGTTCAGGAGATTGTCTTGACCAGGACCACACCCCTAAATGCATTGAAGCAACTGCCATGTGACTGGTTGATTAGATAATTGCATTAATGAGAAATTGAACAGGTGTTCCTAATAATCCTTTAGGTGAGTGTACATACATGAATATAATTGCTTCAACTATGCATGCTCAATTTCTGGTGTGGGTATTTGCATAATCTTCTGCCATGGTGATTTTTTTTTCAGGTCAATTACTGTCACTAACATCAACTCTTGAGGACGTTTTTTTAACTGTCGAAACATTAATAGCCTATTCAATCCTACTGTATTAGTAAGGTTTGAAGGGTCTAAAATATGTTGATGTATTTTACATCATGTACATTATGATGGATTTATAAATGTATCCTGAGAGAGAGAGAGAATCTGCAGGCGATTTCTTATAAAAACCTATTGATTTGCTTCAGAAGGCCTTTATTAACCCCTGGAGCCGTGTGAAGTACGTTTATTATGGGCGGATGCACTTTTTTGTTCTTCAAATTTTGGGCTGCCATTCACTGCCATTATAAAGCTTGGAAGAGCCAGGACATATTTTAATATACTGTAACTCCGATTGTATTTGTCTGAAAGAAGAATGTCATATACACCTAGGATGGCTTGAGGGTGAGTAAATCATGGGGTATTTTTAATTTTTGTGTGAACTATCCCTTTAATATAGAACGTGTTATCTGAAATATGTGTTTATCAACATTTCACGCCTGCTTTGAATGCTCATCCAATCAGAATTATAGCTTAGATCTATTCATTTAATATTTTTGTCATCTCACTGGTAGACACTCAGTTTCAATCTAGTTTACAGAATATAATCAGCTAGCTTTTTTAGAAGCATTAATTTTTCACAGTATCCTAAAAAATAAAAAATAAATCAAAAATAAAAATAAGATCTGTGAAGTTTTCATGTTAAATTTAACAAAACCATCTGTGCTCTGAATCCATGTCGCACATTTCTACCAAAGGACCGTATGACCCACTTTTGTTTAAAGCAAAAGAGCTGGAAGGGAAGAGACAGACAGATAAGAGAGACCAATAAGAGAGACAATGTTTAATTTTTAAAGCCCAGTCTTCATCCTGAAAGCTGTCTTCCCATTTGAGCTTTCAGGAATTTGACTTACAGATCCCTCTGGGTCTCTCTGTCAGGAACAGTATGGTCCCCATTTTCTAATAATACAATACTATGTCTTTCGTCAGCACTCACCAAAGTAGCGGACTCTGTGAAGCGAAGCAACTTTTTGGTTGCTACCCATCCCATAAAATACAGGATCATCCTGTATTTACAGATGATGCATCTTGTAGCAAGTCACTATGGGGCACAATTTGTCTCGTATTTTTCATAAACATTGTTTTATAAGGTCTCTTGGCATGGTTATGTTAAGAGGTGTCCTGACGTATGTGACGAGACCACACCATGGAATCCGCCTAGCACTGAAAAAGAGGGTGGTGTATGGTGGTACACCCTGCATTTGTGGGCGTGGTTATTGTGAAATAAGATAAAGATGGAACGCAATCCTCTCTTTATTAGTTTCCAGCATAGTTGTTGGTCATGGTGAGTTGATGCCACATCTTCACTTTCGGTTTGCCCTCCTTCTGGTTTGACCAGAGGTGTTAGCAGTGCTTACTGAGGCAGCCACTTACTGAAGGAGTGGTTGTGGTGAGATGATACGACCTCTTCAGCTTAAATTGCCCTTCCTCCAGTTTGACTGGATGTGGCAGCAGTGAACTGCTCAGGTAGCAGCCTAGAATGTGTGGTTGTGATGAGATGATACGACCCCTTCATTTGTGGTTGCCCTCCATCCAATATTATTGGAAGTATTAACTGCTGAGGTAGCATCTTACTAGAGGAGGGGTTGCGGTGAGATGATGCAACCCCTTCAGCTTTAGTTGCCCTCCCTCTAGTATATCTGGAGGTTTTAGCAGTGAACTCCTGAGTCAGCAGCTTATTGAAGAAGTGGTCATGCTGAGATGAGGTGACACTTTTACTTTTAGTTTGCGCTTCTTAGCTTAGCTGGTGAAACTGCTGAGAGACATACATTTTAGAAGGGATAGTTGCGGTAAGATGATGCAACCACCTCACTTTTGGTTGCTCTCCCTCCATATTCTAGAGGTATTAGCAATAAACTGCTGAGGCAGCATCTTACTGAAGGAGTGGCGGGATGATGCGACCCCTTCACTCTTTAGCTGCTCTGTCAAGGTACAACCACTTTTCAGAATGCGGTGAGAAGTGAAAGAGTGGTGACACTGAAGGTTGTAGCCTGTAATGCAGAACTTAGAAAGTTAGCATTTGGTATGCTCCCTTTGGAAAGCTGCCCAAGTACCCCTTAGGGTAGCGCAATGTGGATGAAAGTACGATGGGTACTTACAATACTCCCTCAACTTCATGCACATCCCTCCCCAACTATTGTTGGGTCTTAAAGTAGAGGGATCACTCCACTTTAGATGGGTGCTTTACTAAAGACGAATCTCTAGCTACAACACGTTTTAATTAAAGTACCTTTACTCTAGAGAGTGTATGAGCTGCTCTCACCCAATATTATTGGGGTCTTTAAGCAGGGCCTGAGCTCCCCTGTGGCTCCCTTGGGGATAGAGCCTGGGTGAAGAGAGTTGCTGGGCACACTGCATTATGCCCTGCTTTCATTTTCTTCCATTTTATTGGCAAAGGTAGGGATGTAGGCTTCCCCTTGGAGGAACAGAAACATTGAAGGTGCCTGAAGGCTAATTACTGTGGGTTTTAGTGCCTTGCTTTCTCCCTGTGATAAGCTTCTCACATACCCTTAGGGCAGAACAGGGTGAATGGAATTATGTTGAGCAACTCATACCTCCGTCTGTTTCATTTACCTCCCTCCCCAACTATTGTTGGGTCTTGAAGCAAGGATATTGCTCCCCTTTGGATGGATGCTTGACTATGGCCCTGGTTTGACAGTATTAAGTAGAGGAAGACCTATGGGTGTCCCTCCTTGTTATGTCACATTATATTCTAAAAAGTGCTAGCTTTAATGGGTTTAGGTGAAGTGCCTTTTTTTCAAGGCATGGTTCAGCTGTTCTCCCCCAGTCATTTTGGGGTCTTTAAGTATGATCTAAGATCCACTGTGGTTTCCTGGAGGTTTAGAGTCTGGGTGATGAGTAGTGTGCACACTTCATTATGCTCTGCTCTCATTCTCTCTCCTTTCCTGGGTAGGATTAAGGATTAGGCTCCCCCTTGGAGGGGTAGCATTAGTGCAGCTAATTAGGTTGCAGCCTGAATGGCTAATTACTGAGGTTTTTAGAATGTTACATGCTCCCTTTCTTAAGCTGCTTTTAAGATACTCCTAGGTACTCACAAAATTCCCTCAGTTTGGTTTGTGCCCTCCCCAACTATGGTTGGGTCTTGAATAAGGCCTTATGCTCCCCCATGGCTGGGTATCGAGCAACGTCTCTAGGTGATCCATGCTCGGAGTACCTGGCAAGTAGAGGCAGTTTGCCTGGTGGTCTCCCTTCTTGTAATGGTAGCACTCTATAATCATATTTGTGTTCTCCTTGTGGTGACTGGAGAAGAACAAGTGTTGAGTGCTCTCCCCTATGACTATGACTTCCCCAGAAGTAGTGGTAGATTGAAGGTCATAGTTGAATTACTCCCTTTGATATGCTACTCCCTAAGGGCTTTGCCAAAGTTTATTGTTCACTTTATTAGAATGTTTGCTCTTGGGGCCTTTAAGGCCTTTTGCCTGCCCTGCAGGAGAGAGAGCAAGGTTGTAAAGGTTGGGACTTCCCTTGCAATAGAGCATAGAAGCTTTAATACCTTCTCTTGCTATTAGAGAAAAACATTGGGCTTAGGGGTTGGCTACTCTACGAGTCGCAATTTGCACCCTGACTCCAGCTAAGTGATCTGTAGCAACAATCTCTGTTATGCCCACTATGTTTGTGCATATCCACTGCATAGTGAGGCAGGTATCACCTTAGCATGGCCTAGTGGTCTAGGTTACACATGTAACCATGGTTCCCTGAGAAGGGGAATGCGTTGTTACATCTTGTTGCCATGCAACGGGTTTCCCTCCACATCTCCTTTAGACAAAAGAGTTGATGACATGTCTTGCAGGCACCCTCTTATATTCACAGGCACTCCACTTGTGATGTCATGGACTGCCGTTGGCCAATAAATTGGTGTGTTTGTTACATGTATTCAGACCCCGGTCAAGCTGAGGGTACCCCAACCAACTCCATGATGCAGCATCTCATTCACCTTCTCAGGGAACCAGGGTTACATACGTAACCTAGATGTTTTGAGTCAAAAGATAGTGCCAGTGTTTGACCATTTAGAATCAACTAATAAAGAAAGCCATAGAAAGATAACTTAGGGCATACGGTCCTGCAAATAAATGCAACTGAACGTCTGTGTTCATAACCTATATTTATTTAGTATTTAAGGCTAGCATTTATTTTTTCATATTTATTTTGAACCCACATTGTTCTATTCTAAGCTTCTAGAACAATGATGGGCCATTTCCGAAGTGTTAATGAAAGCTTGTGCTGTATCATTTGTCTCTAAAATGTCTAAGGGTGCTTTCACATGATCAAATTTGGTTCTTTATAAACATTTGCACCATGGTTTGGACCCAAGTAATATAATGTGAACACAATCCAGAGGGGGCAGAGGGAGGGGGGAGCATTCGAACCAAGTGTGACAAGGTGAGAGCACCCTAAGAGAGAAATTTATCCTGGTTTCTCGTGGCAATGAAATGTTAGTTTTGTTGTTTTAGAACAATCCTTCTCCATCCTCACTGAAGCCATTCTTTTGACCAGTTCATGAATTCCTGTTCACTGTTTATAATTACGTTTGATGAATTAAGGAGTTTACTGTAATTAGTAGCTTATAATTTCATGTTAAACTATACAGCTTTATTGCAGCTACCCTAACTGTGATAGCGTTAGTGGCATATGTGTCATGCATTGTTTTTATAGCCCTTTTCCAGCTGATAAAAATATGGCTGTGACTAATATGTTGCTTTGTTTAGATCCCACACGTCACCTACAGGTCTGCACCTGCAAAACCCTGCACAGATGAAGCAAGCACAAAAAATACAAAATATGTTAATGCAAACACATGTACTGTAGCTATGCTATCTCAACTTTACGCCTTCTGGAATATATCATAGCACAATTATAAGGATTGCCACAAGGGAAATTAGTGTACAGTAATAAGCATTGCCACAAGTGGGCATTAGTGTAAACTTTTATAGTTGGTTTTTCCTTTCAGGTCAACTACTGTTATGGTGAAGCAACAGTTCGAAAATAATTTTCAGAGCTAGTGAAAGTCAGTTAAACTGCGTAATGTCACACTTGAAGGAAAACATCCACAGTCCAGTAAATCCACCATGTCTGTTCAGAGTACTTTTATTTCACTCCTGGGAAGAGTTTCATTAGCAATTAGTCTTAATAATGTGGCCAGAATTATCGGTCACTAACCTGTGATCGCTGCCAGGAATCTATCAACACATCTATTTATCACTGCTTGTGTTCAGAAGAGTAAGTCTAAGCAGTTTTTAAATATTTATATGTTTGGGCTGTGCGAGAAGTCTACTGTGACCTGATTAGATAATTTGTTGTAATGTGGGACAAAGCGGTGATTGATTACAGCTGCTTCTCTTGAGCTTTTGAGTCCATCCTATTATAGCTTCTTATTCTGCCTGCTGAAGGAAGGCCTCTTTTAGAATTACTTATTTTGTATTTGATGACAATGATGACATTAAAAAGATTCAGACTCACCCCATATTGCCATGAAGATAGCAAAGAAGACTGTGCCTCCATTATCAAAAAGATGGGTCACCTGGTAGGCACAAAAAAGGCAGTGCATTTTAGAACGTATAACAGCAAGCTAAAGCATACATCAAGAAAATAATGGAATAGGAAAGCATATGAACCAAGAATGATTCTTTACAGAAGATGTCAGTTTAATTTGAGGACAACAGGACAAAAATAATCTCCAAGTTTTGTTTGCACTAGAAAATAATTCAGATGTGCTTACCGTTTCAATCTCATGACAATTTCTAACTATTTTACGTTACTTTTTTCCATATTATGTACAATTTCATTAGTATGCTTTCATACGACAAACTCATGCCCCAATGATTGTTAGGTTTAGGAGTTCAGGTTCATGCTTTATTAAAAATCATGTTTTTTTCCAACAAATCACATCATACAAATTTGTACGAAATAGAAATATTTACAATTTCCCCTGAGATAGAGTTGGATTTTTAATACAGAGAGCAATACAGGTTGTCACTGCAACAGATGCCATTTGTGTAACAGCTTGTGCACGCCAACAAGGAAGCTAAAGACCACAGTGTATAGCATCAGTCACATGTCTCCTGAGTCCAGGACAGTGAGGTTTGCCTTCACAGCTCTCGCATACCCATCTCAAACTAGCTGGTATTACACTCACCCCTCAAAACCTCAACCCCATCCGGGTCACAGCACCATTGTAACCGGTTTCTCTCAGCTCCCTCCAAGCGAGGCTTGAACTAGTGATAGCAGGCATGGGAGTAGGGTGCTAACAAAGACGTTAAAGGCTACAGCCTTGTAAGAATTTCAGCAAGAAAAAGAGTTAGGCGTGAAGGGGCGTTCTGTCAGGGCTGCTGAATGAGGAAGGACCCAGGCGCAGGATGGACAATGAAGACTTTAACAGGACTCTAGAAAGGGCACAACAAGGAGGGAGTTCAAACAGCAGGGCAGGAGACAGACACCACGACGACAGGCAGGGAGGGATGACCACTGAGACCAGTCCAAAGAGACAACAAACTTGAGGCCAGCTTGGGAGGCAACACCAGGCAGGGGAATGGTTGGAAAATCCAGGCAGGAACACCAGGAACCGGAGGCTTGATGTTCTCTCTCAGAATCAGCTCCAGTCTTGGCTGCCAGGCAGTTAGAGACAGTGGCCAGGGAAAAAAATAAAATAAAATCACAAGGCAGAAACCAACACAAGACACACACACACACACAAACACAACAAGAAATAAACAGACAAGAGCAAAAAATAAAACTCTGAAAATGGAAAATGCAAACTAAGTATCTGGAAACTAAAAAGGAAACAGAAGAGACATAAATCAAATTCTAAATAAACTAACAAATAAGAGAAAAGGCTAAATAAATACTAGAAATAAATGACTGGAACTAGAAAAACTGCAACCTGGCAGGAAACTAGAGGGAGAAAAATAAGACCGCTAAACTAGAGAAAAAAATTATAACTTAACAAGATTAATAACTATCATCAGGACAAGATAAGCCAGACACAATGAACGCAACTAACCAGCAAGGACATGAGGGAAAGTAGCACAATATAAAGGGACCAGAGGACATGAGGATCAGGTGAGCACAATTAGTGAAACGAGGACTAGACCAGACTAAACAAGGGGGCGTGGTAACAGCAAACAAGGAGGCGGAGCAAGTGGAACACATGGTACACACAAACAAAGACACAGCCATGTGCTCAGACACAACACAAACATAGAAACATTAAACAAAGACAACACAGACAAGGCTGCCTGGGCAGAACCCTGACACGTTCATTCTGACAGCAGTTTGAAGCAATGAAGCGGCCAGCGAATGTAATTCAGTGAGAGTTGCCGTTTTGCAGGAACAAGAGCAACTGAATTAAAGCATTGACACTGAAACCACCTACTTATGTAATTCATAAGCCAAAAGACATTTTCATTTTTCCAGCTACACAATTTGGAAAAGCCCAAACAGATATGTGCATCATATAATAATGAAAGTTCATTGTACTTAATAGAAAAAGTTGCGTGAACTATAAATTAGATTGTAGTAAGCTGAACTTAATATGATTGAGTTGCAGCAGATTTCTAATCCCCAGCATGCTTTGCGTCAGAGTGTATAAGGAAAATAAATGTTGAAATTAAGTGTTATTTTGTGTATTTTTGTAAAAGATTAATATAGGGAGACATAAGTTAGTGTTTAATGTTGTGTTATGGTGGGATTTACAGGGGTTCTGTGATGTTAGTTTCGAGGTGAAGAGCCTGTGGTTAGGTTGAGGATGGGCTACAAAACTTTAAGACCACATAAATTGTATGTTGTTTGATTATATACATGCAAGTATGACAGTCTCTTTGATAGTGATAATAGCATGTGTTGATTGCTATCTAACATTTAACCATGAAGATCTGAATGTGATGTTTATGTAAATGAACTGTTTGTAATTAACATTATGATGAGTGGGGCGAGGCTGAGAACCGTGGGAGTGAAGGGATGCTGGTGACGTGATTGTTAATGAGAGACACCTGTGCACCACACATGCCTTGCTCCGCTTCCACGGCTCTCGGCCCCGCCCCACTTGTCACAAAAATGTTAAGTTCTACCAACTTTAAAAGAATGAGTTAGTTTACTCAAATGTTTTGAGTAGGGCTGTCGATTTAACACGTTTATTAGATTAATTAGTTATGGAAAAAAATAACGCATTAAAATTATTAACGCATTTAACTCACTTGAATGACTCAATGCCTTACTCCATTAGACATTTACCACCACCTACTGCAGTTTTAGTTTCTCATTTAGAGTATAATTACATTAAAAATTATTTCATATTTCCATATTAATAAAAACAAACATTAAAGGTATCACCCAAAAAAAATTCTTTCTGAATCTACTTTTTGTAATGTCTATTTGATTTTTTACACAATAATAACTTTAAATTATCTTTTGGGAGTAATTTCTCAGCCAAATTGGATGTGCGATTAATTTGCGATTAATTCGAATAATAATTAATTATAATAATTATAATAATTAATGTAATTAATTAGATTTAAAAAATGTAATCGCTTGACAGGCCTAGTTTTGAGTATTCTGACCTTCTTGTGTTTTACAGTGCCACTGTTCTGTCATCATTGCTTTGTACCAATGTTAGTTTTTGCTTAGTCTTATGTAACTTTATTACTTTGAGTTTGATGAACTTAAACCATTTAAGTAGCTATATAGTTGTTAAGAGTTAGTTCGATTTGTTACCTGAATTCAAACTGAATGAGTTGAAGATGAGTTTACTCTAATGACTGACTAAACCACTAAACCAACTGTAAAATATAAGTGAATTTAATTTAATGTATATGAGTTTACAGTACTCATACTTGTTGGTTTTAAAACTTAAAGGCCGGTTTCACAGACAGGGCTTAGACTAAGCTAGGCCTTAGTTCAATTAAGACATTTAAGTAACTTTTATAAAGGCGCCCTAAAAAAACATTACTGGTGTGCATCTTGAGACAAAACAATGGCACTGACATATTTATATGTCATTGCAAGATTCTTTACGTTAAAACAGCTCAAACATCCATTGTTTGTCTGCTGCTGGCCAAATGGGTGCCCTAAGCAGAATTGTATTGTGGTGCCCCCCTACCCCTTCCAAATATTATGGAAGTAAAAAAAAAAACACAGTTGTAATTACAGTTATTTACAATTGTAGCTCTACAGCAAGAAAATACAAACTAAAATTATACATATTAAATAAAAATTATAAATAAATATTATTAGGGCTGCAACTAACAATTATTTTGATAATCAATTAGTTTGCCGATTCTTTTTTTTTCTTCTTTCGGTTAATTGGATAAAAAGCCAATTTTTTTATTTTATTGACAAAACACTATTCTCCATCCTGCCCAATGCTGTCCTTCAAACAAACATGTCAGCTGTGTGCTATGAAAACACACATAGTGAATAAATCTACCATTACAAAAATGTCAGACTGTTAAGAGGCGTTTTCATGCAAAATGGAAATACTCACGTCAATTAGTAGCATTTACAAAGGATATATGAGGATATAACCTGTAAAATGAAAATCTGTCAAAGCCCATGACAGGGTTTATTAAACGCTAATGCATTCGCTTGAAGCCTTGAAGACACCGGGCGCTATGCGGGAATGGCGTGTCGTGCATGCTTACTGCCTAGTGCATTCACTGTAAAATGCATTTTTTATATATTTTATATTTATGTTTATATGTATGTTTATGTTAATATTAATATAGAATAAAAGTTTTATTTTTTTTATTTATTAATTTTTTTTTGAGCAACCAAGATGGTGCCCCCCTGGGAATTGGTGCATTACGCAAACTGCGTACTCTGCGTATAGGGAGCGTCGGCACTGAGCTTAAGCCTTGTCTGTGAAACCGGGGGAAATGGTTTAAGGCAATCAGTTTTCTTCAAATGGTTTGAGTTACTGTAACCTATCAGGTTTAACAGTGTACTGGGTGTAAGGCCCAATCCCATTTATACCCCTTAGCCCTTCCCTTTCCCCTACCCCTTCGTTTTGCGCGTTCATATGAAGGGCTAGGGGTGTCTCAATTCTCTTTTGGCTAGAGTGGTAGGGGTAAGGGGAAGGGCCACTCAAACAAAGATTTTCGAGTGATGTTGCCACTCAGGATCGATAACTTGTGTGTCACCTGGCTGCCAGTTTCTCCGTAGCTTGCTAAACACACTTTTGAGTGATGTGAACACAAATTAATAATAGTTAAAAAAATATATCAGGTCATCCTTCATAACGCAGTCGATATTTACATCACATATCGTCTGTAAACTCTTGCGTTACCAAGGCAACGACTGACTCGTTAAATTACATTGCAAAGAGCTCCGTTATCGCAGCACCACAGTAGAAAACGAAACCATATCCGTACTGGCTGGCTTGGATCAGCACAGAATGGAACGGTTAATAAACAAAGTTTGGCCCGATGGAAAAGCGGCTTCACCAGTCTTGTATGTTCTGTATCATTCTGTATCTTCTAAGGAAACTTGATAGCTCATACGTTTTTGAACAGAAAACGAGCGCCGTTTTATTAAGTCCACATACAGCGCAAAACTACGTTGGAAGTGAGTAATTTGTTAAGCGTGCTCGTGCCTGATTTCTGTTAGATATAGCCTGTGCACTTAATTGATGTTCATACTGGTTAAATGTTACAGGACACTAATAAAAGAAATGGGGTATGATGACGTATGATGATGTGTAATGGTATAGTAGTGGTGTCCCATTTCTTAGGGGAATATTTTCACCCCTACGCCTTGCAACTCTGTTTCAAGGGGCAAGGGGAATGGGTAGGTGTAGGGGTAGGGGAAGGGGTATAAAATAGAATTGGGATTGGGCCTAAATGTTTGCATTAATATTGGAGCTTGAAATTTGCAATGGAGTTTCATAAGTTATAAATAGGGTTATAAATGTGGGCCTAAAGGTGGAGATGGGGAGGGAAGGGATTCTAAAGACATGTCATGGGAGAGAAGTAAACTAAGCTACTACTTATATAACAGGGGTGTCCAATCCTGCTCCTGGAGGGCCACTGTCCTGCAGAGTTAAGCTCCAACCCCAATTAAACACACCTGTACCAGATAATCAAGGTCTTACTAAAAACTTCCAGGCAGGTGTGTTGAGGCAAGTTGGAACCAAACTCTGCAGGACAATGGCCCTCCAGGAACAGGCTTTTAAAGTTCCTTTCGAACTTATGTTATGAACTTCATTAAAGAGCGGGAAGTGAGATGGAAGAAAGAGCTGGTGGTCACCTATAACTCCAGTAGCAGGATACAGAGAACTTGTGCCAAATAACTTTCCATCAATGTTACTCTAGAGTAGAAAGCCAAGACTGATCTGTTGCTCTGACTCCCCAACGGGAGCTTTGTTTGTTGAGGAGGTGGATATTTTGGCAGAGCAGATTTGAGCTGTGAGTCGTGAGAAGCATCTGTGGGCTTGGCAGGAGGTTTTATGTACGGCTCAATGTAATTGTTTATTTAACCTGTGTGGAAAGAGTACATTGACATTTAATCCTTTTGGATATGGGAGGAATGGCAGAACTTGAATGGGGATTTTTATAACAGCACCTGTTGAGTGAAGCCAGTTTGAAGAACCGTAACAGCTGTGTTTGAAAGCAGAGGAGTTGCAGGTATTAAATCCTCTCTAAGCTGAAAAATCAGTGGTGGGTTGTGAAAATCATTGTCAAAAGATTTTGCCAACATGGAACAAAATTGTTTCCCTGGTGTGGGATGGACCAATGGTAAAGACTTGCTGAAAGGTGTATGTACAGTAGCTGATTTCCATTCAGTTGTTACTGCTGGCCCAAATCCAGCCTCATGACAGTAGTGGGTTGCCAAGTAAGAACCATGTCAACATTGTCTCCTGAGCTATGAAAGAGCAATCTTCAAGCAATAAAACATTGTTCATGGCAAGAACCCATTTTATGTGTATTTTATTCAAATATTAGCTACTCCCAGGCCAAATCACTACTAAGTTTCCATGTCACAAAATCCACTTTCGGTCCTTAGTACTGGCTGCACAGCTCGAAGAATCTGTGTTTGATTTGCATGATGAAAATCCAGGACCAAACACTAATTCAAAACTTATGAATAACTTTGACATCAGACAAAACAGGCTTTCCTAATAAAGCTAGAACAAACTGTTTGGAAACAGACATTCTGAAAACAAAGTTGTTACTGTTAGAAAATGTTATAAACTAGGTCTGAAAGAGTGCACTGAAAGAGTACTTGAAAACATATTTTCTGCAAAACAAACAGTATTCGCGTAAAGATGTTTACATGAAATATACAGTATACATAAAAATCACCACACTGCCAAGATCTCTCGACTTTCATGTTGTTTGTCTTGGTTTTTCCTGACTTTTCATGTTCCCACATTACAGCATCATGAACTTATTACAAGGACGGATGCCAAGATGCAAATTGGCTCAAGCAAACAGAATCAACGACATACACGTCATCTACTGAAGAAAAGCCCAAGACAGGGTTGGTTTTTTTTGTGTTTTTTTTAAAAGTTGGCAGCCAATAATTTTCACAGAAATGTAATGGCCCCCAGAATATTATAGGAATATCTGAACATGTAATATACAAAAGAAAGAACAGAGCCTCTGCTTTTAAATCAAAATAAAAAAACTTGTTTTATTCTAGCTTTATGCATTCTTTTTTGTCAAAGAGAAATACAACATGCATAAGCAATGCTTTTATCACTAGTTTCTGCTTTTTTTTTTGCCTGTTTTGATCCATACTTTCTATACTCTTTCAGAAGATTTTGACACCTTAACCCACATTTAAACCTACCCATACCACCAAACCTGTCTTAACCTTACCCGTATCACACCTCAATACCAGCACAAGTGTTTTGCAATACAGCATAGACAAGTTTTTTGATGTAAGTACATAGTAGTTAACCCCTAGAGTAACATACACAAAAGTAAAGACTCCAAAACTATAGCAAGGAGAGTCAAAAGGTAGGTATCATTTGACAGAAAACCTTTTAACTTTTGAATAGAAAACATTTTTAAAATGATTTTTTAAAAACATTTGAACATTCCCATGCTGAAAAACAGCTTATAAAACACAAAGTGTGCTCAAGGGAATTTTTACATATCTTTCTTATTTGACATGCAATAACCCAGGAAGGGAATAAGGTAGGAGGACAATTCTTTTTTGGGGAAGTTCCCCTACATATGAGCTGCATCTGGATAACATTTTGTGGTGATAGCATAAAGTAATCAAAAGTTGCAGCATTTGGAACCAAGGTAGCCTTTTTGTTTCGCCGAGCTTCCAAAAGCCTCTCCAAACAAGTGTTCCCAGTTAATGTCATTTTATTGTTATAACTCCATGGGGAATTTCTTTAGATCTAAGTGATGGATTATGGTGAGGTGGTGCTCTTTTTAATCGTGAGAATCTGCTGTAAATAATGCACGATCTATGCATGTTTCATGAAGTTATGAGCATAAACGTGACATAAATGCTGCATCCGTATATTTTTTGTCTGGGGGGGGTTATTCCAAAGAGGCAGACGTACAAAAACTTTTTCGCTTGTATTCTACTCCGTGAGACCTTTCAAGCTGTATGATGTTTTTGTACATAGTACAACATTTGTAAAAAAAAAATTATAAATTGTTTCATGAATTATGAAAAGTTTTTATTTACACAAATTTTATACAGATTTTACACAAATGTATTTTTACAAATACTGAGTTAATCAACTGGAGTTACTCAAATTGTTAACCAAAAGTTCAGACTCTAACCTTTCAAATGACACCTATTTTGGGCCCTACTTTACTGATCTGATCACATGGTCTGAAGCTCATGGCTCAGGTGCACTTAGGGCGTGTCCGAATCCACTTTTGATTAAAACGGTCGGCGCATGATCCAAAAGGGTTGTACCTATAGTCTCTTAATGAGTCATGGGTGTGTTTTGGGCATAACGTTCAATAAACTAATCAGAGTCTCATCTCCCATTCCCTTTAAAAGCCAGTTGCGCTTGCACCATGGCGGATTTGCTATTTACATGGTGGGATTTGCGAGCGCAAAGAACACACCTGGTTTTCAGACCAGCACACCCATGGGTGAACAGATGGCGCGAGTGCATTTGCTATTTAAACAACGTGGAGCTGGACGTGAAAATGATAACTGCGTCGGGCTGAAACTAGCAAAAAAACACTTGTGCCGCACCTGGCGTCACATTGCGCCGGGTGTATGATAGGGCCCATTATGTTAATTAAGGCAGTAGTTGAAAAAAATATTATTATTAATTTCTTCTTAGCTAGATGACACCCAGAGGGCGTTTAGAGGGACTACTCAGTACTCGTTAAGAGTTTATGGTTAGATGCATTAAAAAGCTGAGTTTATAAGCTTTAAAATGATGACTTTTGTATTTGGGGGGGTTGGTGGGTTTGGGTGTATACTTCAGGTTTAAAGGGTTAGGACACCTAATATAAAGTGTGACCGTAATCAATACTGAAGATTTCCTTCATATTAACAGTACATTGGACCTTATTTTTACAGACTTTTTGTACAGTGTACATAAGCATTATTGCTTGGTCTTACCTTCTGCATTAACTGACAGATATCTTTTCCGATTTAATAGTGCATTGAAATGTATCTATAAAAGTTATATATCAATATATATTTTATACATAACCATAACCAAGAATTGTGGTTTATGTCAGTAGAAGGTGGATGCACGGTACCTTTGCATAGACACAGCTATCACTTAGCGTCCAAGAGCTACAGTTGCCTTCACACATGGGGCACATGATGGTGGTGTTGGCCTCACAGATCTCTTTACTGAAACAAAACAGAAAAACACACACTCATGAATATGTGCTTTATTGAGAATAAATTGTAGGGAAACATTGAATACTATTGAGTGAAAATGGCATTGCAGGTGATGCAATATTAATGAACAAATAGTCTGATGGCACCAGGTCCAGGCATACTGGGGGTCATTCTGAAATAACTGAACACACCAGCAGGGACCAACCTTACTTGGCTGGAGTCCATGGTGAAAAGCCCATAGAGGAAGACAAAGAGGCCGACTAGAGCAGCAGGGATCAGCATACCTGTGTACCAGCCCAACCAGGCAAAATACAGCCCGATCTTCTCTCCGAAGTACCGCCTATGAGACAGACAGGCCAATAAATGACAAATAAGAACAAACATCAGTAAGAAACATTCATTAGGGCTCAGTACATTTTCACATAATTTATTCATCCTGATGAAAATGCAAAAATACTGCTGTTCAGTGTTAGTTCACGTTAGTTCGTAAAGAATTGACTGATGTTATTCAGCTTGTTCAAAACATATCCGTACTGTCACAGGTTGTCTGTGTAGATAATACTTTTATACAAACTTAATTCTTTATTTTGTCCAAATAACTCTAAGATTCAACAACAAAATGACTTCCTGCATATTGGCTACTTGAATTCTTTAAAGAATTTGCTTTTCCATTGCCTTTTAATGACAAATTTTTTCTTCATTACTATCTTAGACCAACTTGATCAACATGAAATTACTCTATTTTTTAAGGTACAGTACCCTCCACTAATATTGGCACCCTTGGTAAATATGAACCAAGGCGGCTGTGAAAATAAATCTGCTTTGTTCATCCTTTTGATCTTTTATCAAAAAAATGCACAGTTCTAACCTTTCTTTTGAAGTAAAACAATTGAACGTGTGTGGGGGGGGTGGGAAATCTCATTATGAAATAAATGTTTTTCTCTATTTTACGTTGGCCACAATTATTGGCACCCAATTATTGCAATGTCCTTTTCCCAAGATAACAGCTCTGAGTCTTCTTTTATAATGCCTGATGAGTTTGGAGATCAGAGATCATTCCTCCATACAGAATCTCTCCAGATCCTTCAGATTCCCAGCTCTTCTCTTCAGTTCACCCCACACATTTTCCATAGGGTTCAGGTCAGGGACTGGGATGGTCATGGCAGAAGCTTCATTTTGTGTTCAGTGACACATTTGTGTGTTGATTTTGGATCGCTGTCCTGATGGAAGATCCAACCATGGCCCATTATAAGATTTCTAGCAGAAGCGTCAGGTCTTGATTTTTTATCTGTTGGTATTTGCTAGAATCCATGATGCCATGAATCTGAACAAGAAGTCCAGGACCTCCAGCTAAAAAATAAGCCCTCAACATTAAAGATCCAGCAGTATATTTAACTGTGGGCATACTTTTTATCCCTGTTTGCACCAAAGCCATCTGGTGTGTCATCTGACCACAGAACCAGGTCCCGTCTGAAGCTCCAGCTGTGTCTGAACTGAATCTGCTGGAGTTTGTTTCCGAATGAGCGAGGAGGATTTTTCTTGAATCCCTCCCAAACAACATGTGGTGATGTAGGGGTTGTTTGATTTTAGGCTTTCTGACCCCAAGGCTCAACTAATCTCTGCAATTCTCCATCTGTGATCTTGGAGGGTCTTTGTCCACTCAAGCTCTCCTCCTCACCGTGCGTTAGGACGATATACACACACATCCTCTTCCAGGCAGATTCATAACATCTTTAGTTGATTGAACTTCTTCATTATTGCCCCGACGGTGGAAATGGGGATTTTCAATGCTTTAGCTTTTTTCTTACAGTCACTTTCTATTTTGTGAAGCTCAACAATCTTTTGCTGCACATCAGAACTATATTCTGTGGTTTTACTCATTGTGATGATGATTAAGGGAATTTGCCTTTGTGTTTCCTCATATTTATACTCCTGTGGAACAGGAAGTCATGGCTGGACAAAGCTCCTATAGTCACCCTGGTGTGCTAAAAGAAAAATGGAAATATAAATGGGAATATACCTCAGAGATATTTTACTCATAAGAATTTCTAGGGGTGCCAATAATTGTGGCCAACATGCATTGGAGAAAAACATTTATTTCATAATTTATTTCACAAAAAGCACTATTGACCCAGATACACAGGTTAGAAAGACTCAAAGTGACTAAAAACAGTGACATATAATTCACTTAAAACATACCAGGTCAGGGCAGTTACATAATTCCTCAAATGGAGGGTGACCTAACTCTAAATGAGAAGTTACCAGCAGAGAGTTGCTGTGTCTGCACATCACCATCACAATTATATTTTATTTCAGTCTCCACTTTAAAAGGAGAGGGCTCTAATCCTGCATCAACATACGTTTGTTATGAACCTGAGATTGTATTGATTGATTACAGCTGTGATTTACACTAGAAAGCTGCGGTCAGCCACACCAACACAGTCCTGCACATATGAATGAGTTAGTGAGATTAAAGCTGTTTTCACAATACAAATATTTCCGTTCAGGATTTCACTGCCATTCTGAGTCACCAAGAACCTTTCAGAAACAAAGACTTTTTAAAAAAGCCCCAAACAAACTCAAAAACTTTGGCAGTATCTTCTGGCTATATTCACAGTGTATTCATATTTGTTTTCCAAACTGATGAAAAGAAATTGTATCCATTTGTTCAGACATCATAAATATCTGGTCTATCTGCATCAGTGCTTGAGAAGGGATGAGATATATATACATCATTTTGTTTTCCAAATTCATTAAAAATAAAAAGGGATCCATTTGTTTAGACAGTAAATAAAGCGTCCAGATACTTTATAGTTGTGAGTGTCTTACCGTATGAGGTCTAAAGGCTGGTATTTGTACCAGATTCCCCAGCGTGCCCATCTTTCGTACAAAAGGTGTCTGTGGTTTTGAGCCCCATGGGTTTTAATCGGATGTCTGCTTTTATAACTTCCCTAGAAAGTCAATAGCAAAGTTAGAAAATATAGGTAAAAACTACATTGTGACTGGTAATAAATTAAACTCATTTTACCTCATGTGGAGGAAACGCTGCCTCATATGTGCTGTTGCCAAGTAACCGATTAATGCCTAAAAAAATAGATGGAAACAGAAAAAACAAGCATGGATTTATTTTATCTTCAATCTTGGCATCTATTTTGCATCTTAGTGCCCAGAATCTGATGTCTGACTGTCTGATGATTCTGATTCTGTCTGATGATTGAGATATAAAAAGTCTAGCAACCTTCATACAATGTATAATTTCACATCAAATATTGAGTAACACCACAGTCACCACAAATGAGATGTTTCACCTTCTAAAACTTTACACACAGACTAATGTTACGGTGAGGTTGGCGACAGTGACAGTGAATGCCAAATTTTACCTGTTGTTCTACCAGCCATGTTATTATATGTACTAAATATAAAGCTTATACACTATTTTGCCAAAAGTTTTGGGACGCCTGTCTTTACATGCACATGAACTTTAATGACATCTAATTCTTAATCCGTAGGGTTTAATATGGAGTTGGCCCACCCTTTGCAGGTATAACAGCTTCAACTCTTCTGGGAAGGCTTTCCACAAGGTTTAGGAGTGTGTTTATGGGAATTTTTTACCATTCTTCTAGAAGCGTATTTGTGAGGTCAGGCACTGATGTTGGACGAGGTGGCCTGGCTCTCAGTCTCCGCTCTAATTCATCCCAAAGGTGTTCTGTCGGGATGAGGTCAGGACTCTGTGCAGGCCAGTCAAGTTCCTCCACACCAAACTCACTCATCCATGTCTTTATGGATCTTTCTTTGTGCACTGGTGCGCAGTCATGTTGAAACAGAAGGGGCCATCCCCAAACTGTTCCCACAAAGTTGGGAGCATGAAATTGTCCAAAATGTCTTGGTATGCTGAAGCATTAAGAGTTCCTATCACTGGAACTAAGGAGTCAAGCCCAAGCCCTGAAAAACTACCCCACACCATAATCCCCCTTCCACCAAATTTTACACTTGATACAATGCAGTCAGGCAAGTACCGTTCTCCTGGCAACCGCCAAACTTGGTCACTCCAGAGAACACGTCTCCACTGCTCTAGAGTCCACGCTTTGCATTGCACTTGGTGATGTAAGGCTTGGATGCAGCTGCTTGGCCATGGAAACCCATTCCATGAAGCTCTCTACGCACTGTTCTTGAGCTAATCTGAAGGCCACACTAAGTTTGGAGGTCTGTAGCTATTGACTAGAAAGTTGGCGCACTGTGCACTGTGCGCCTCAGCATGTGCTGACCCCGCTCTGTGATTTCCACTTCGTGGCTGAGTTGCAATTGTTCCCAATTGCTTCCACTTTGTTATAATACCACTAACAGTTGAGCGTGGAATATTTAGTAGTGAGGAAATTTCACGAATGGACTTATTGCACAGGTGGCAACCTATCACGGTACCACGCTTGAGTTCACTGAGCTCCTGAGAGCGACCCATTCTTTCACAAATGTATGTAGAAGCGTCTGCATGCCTAGTGCTTGATTTATACACCTGTGGCCATGGAAGTGATTGAACACCTGAATTCAATGATTTGGAGGGGTGTCCCAATACTTTTGGCAATATAGTGTATATAGTAAGATGGGGTAAGATGCCCCAGGGCAAGATCAACACTTTAGATTAGTTTCTATGCTATTTTTTAAATTTTGATATCTTATCTGAATATCAACATTTGTGAGATGAGTTTTGAGGTTAAGTGATAAAATGTTGTGTCTCTGGAAAATAGGGATTGATGACATGAAAAGATGAAATTAGATAATTGGGGTAAGATAAGCCACCTAGAATTGGCAAACAAGGACCTGAGTTAATTTAATACTTATTGTAATTCAGTGAATGTTTTTGGTTTTTATGTGCTAAGAAATCAAATCATTGTTTTTCAAAAAAATGCGTAGCAGGATGTGTCTGACTGCAGTTATTTTGTGATTTTACTTGATTAGCCTGTCCTACTGCTAACGTAACATCAATCCCACACCAGCATGTTTGGCTTATAGCAGGAAACTCATTTGCAGACAGATAACAGCAGAATGAGATTGGGTTAAGGTAAAGCAACAGGAGCACAATCCTGTAAATTCAGAGCTTGATTTTCTATATTCTGGTGCAAGTGAGAGCCTGTGTTAGCTGTGAGCTTCAGTAATGTAATTAGGCCTACTTCAAATATTTGCAAGAGGAAATGGATGGAAAATGGCCCAAAATTGTCACAATAAATTAATTTAGCTAAAGCTATTTTTATGAGGAATGTCCAAAATACCAAGTTGCTACCATGATATGGATGATAATTTAATAATAAAAAAGTAGCAATACCAACAATACCAATACTGCAGTGTCAAACCACTAACTTGACTACAGCAATCCTTAGTAAATTACCTTGCATGATTTATTTAAATACTCTTTAAATACTCTCTTTATTTGTTCACTGCGTGGCTTTAAAAAAAAGAAAGAAAAAAAATTAATAAGTTAACTACATATTAAAATAATTTGAACTCAAATCAAACTTTTAAATATGTATGTCAGAAATGCCAGAAAAACATTATAAAAAAATATCACATTCTCATACACAAACTAAATATTGTATACTCCATTGGTAGCATGCGGTTTTAAAAAACTCACAATTAATACAAATAATAGTACAACAATGTGGAATGTGTTTATAGTATGCTTGTGTTTTATATATATACATATATATATATAGGCCTCCACTAATGTTGGCACCCTTGGTAAATATGATCAAAGATGGCTGTGAAAATAAACCTGCATTGTTTATCCTTTTGATCTTTTATTAAAAAAAAATTTTTTTTTCTCCAATAGACGTTGGCCACAATTATTGGCACCCCTAGAAATTCTTATGAGTAATGAAATTGTCCAGCCATGACTTCCTGTTCCACAGGAGTATAAATATGACAAAACACAAAGGCCAAATTCCCCTAATCATCATCACAATGAGTAAAACCACAGAATATAGTTCTGATGGGCAGCAAAAGATTGTTGAGCTTCACAAAATAGAAAGTTGTAAGAAAATAGCTAAAGCATTGAAAATCCCCATTTCCACTGTCAGGGTAATAATTAAGAAGTTTCAATCAACTAAAGATGTTATGAATCTGCCTGGAAGAGGATGTGTGTCTATGTCGTCCTAACGCAGGGCGAGGAGGAGAGCTTGAGTGGGCAAAGACTCTCCAAGATCACACATGGAGAATTGCAGAGATAAGTTCAGAAAGACTAAAAAATATCAAACCACCCCTACATCACCACATGTTGTTTGGGAGGGTTTCAAGAAAAATCCTCCTCGCTCATCCGGAAACAAACTCCAGCAGATTCAGTTGTCAGACACGACTGGAGCTTCAGACGGGACCTGGTTCTGTGGTCAGATGACTCTAAAAAAAAGAGCTTTTTGGCAGCAAACACACCAGATGGTTTTGGTGCAAACCGGGATAAAAAGTCCCCCATGTCCACAGTTAAATGGATCTTTAATGTTGTGGGCCTATTTTTTAGCTGGAGGTCGAAATCTTATAATGGGCCGTGGTTGGATCTTCCATCAGGACAATGATCCAAAACAAATGTCTCCGTTACGTATGTAACCCTCGTTCCCTGAGGACGTTACGTCAGTGACTGGCGAAATGGGGGTTTCGCTTAGAAGCCTATCATCTTTAAGATCTTAGAAAACGCCCAATGGCGATGCAATGCCATGGGCCTGCAAAATTTGCATAGCGTAACTCCGCCCCACCTTGTGGGTATATAAGGAAGTACGCTGGCAATGTCGGATTATGTTACCTGCTGAGAAATATCCACGTATCCAGTCCGTGGAGTGGAATGGCGAGCAAGTGAAAACACCTGAGCCAGTCCAGTTACCGGCCACTACTTGAGGCGAGTACAATTGACATGCAGGCAGTGCTGGGGTCCTGTCCAGGACATCATGTCAACATCTCGTTGTCTTCTGGAGCGCCGAACGAAACACGTGGGGTGGCATGAGCCGGGGCCGCTGTTTCAGTCCGGGAACTTGCGGGAAGCGGTGCACTAGAGGGGGGTGTGGCCCGAGGAACTAGCGTTGGGGCTTTGTTCCACACCGTCACCCTCAGGTCACCCTGGCCACCAGCCAAAGTATCACCTCTCATGGAGACGATAGATTGGGGTGTGGCAGAGGGGACTCTCGCTCTGGGACGGAGTTCATTGAGTCTCAACCGCAGCACCGAGATGGTCATGTCCCCACAGTGGGAACATGTCGCATTCACATCGCCATTGGGTGTTTTCTACGATCTCGAAGATGATAGGTTTCTAACCGAAACCCCCATTTCGTCAGTCACTGACGTAACTCGGAGTGACTGAACGAAAGGGAACATCAAAATCCACACAAAAATGTGTCACTGAGCACAAAATGAAACTTCTGCCATGACCATCCCAGTCCCTCACCTGAACCCTATGGAAAATGTGTGGGGTGAACTGAAGAGAAGAGCTGGGAATCTGAAGGATCTGGAGAGATTCTGTATGGAGGAATGATCTCTGATCTCCAAACTCATCAGGCATTATAGGAGAAGACTCAGAGCTGTTATCTTGGGAAAAGGACGTTGCAATAATTGGGTGCCAATAATTGTGGCCAACGTAACTAGAGAAAAACATTTATTTCATAATAAGATTTCAATTGTCCCACTTTCACTTGTTTTACTTCAATGAAAGGTTAGAATTTTGTGATTTTTTTTTAATGAAAGACAAAAAGGATAAACAATGCAAATGTATTTTCACAGCTGCCTTTGCTCATATTTACCAAGGGTGCCAATAATAGTGGAAGGTACTAGATAGATAGATAGATAGATAGTTTTTTTTGGTGATGAAATCTAACCTTGACAAAAGCACTCTTTGTCACTTTCTCTCTCAATCTCTTTGTCTTGCTGATGCTACATTTAGAGATGTGATGATATTTGGGCGTCACTGTGTGCCCACACAACAGAGACTGTACAGCACTGTACGCACCTTCCCATGAACTCCCTGACTGGCCCATGAGGAGCCGCTCGTGATGCCCATAATAATTAAGCAGATACAGACAACACAACGGAGGAGCTGCAGAGAGATGGAGACCGTGTGACCAGCAGAGACATGCAAATACACGCTCACACATAGGACCATGGGGGACACTGACTGACGAGGCCTGTTTCAGTTCTGTGATGTTTATAATGAGATTAGTGCTGGTCATAATGAATAGCGTTTCAAAGCTTGATGAGTATGTGGTGAAGGACTGGAATACTAAAAAGAAAAATACAATTTATACAAATGAAGAAATGTTTTTTTATAGACAAAATGGTATAAAATGGTCAGGAGTCAAGTAAACAAACTCCCTCTCTGATGATTCAGTTGTCGTCTCACACGTTTTGATGTGGAAATAGTTATACTAGGAATAACTAGGAATAGTTCTCACCAAAAAAATAATTTACTGACCTATGTTGTTCAAAGCCCATATTACTTCAGTTATCTTAGATTGACGCCTACAATGTAAAAACTGTAAAAAAAAATTAAAACAAAGTGGATTATGACTTGCTTTGATGAAGCTTTTATGCAGAGTAAAATCATTCCTAATTTAATCAATGAAACTGGTTTATAATAGCACAATAAGGCCTTAAAGGATTAGTTCACTTTTAAATAAACTTTTGCTGATAATTTACTTAACCCCATGTCATCCAAGATGAAAAGAAATTAAGGTTTTTGACGAAAACATTCCAGGATTTTTATCCATATAATGGACTTGGACTTTCCGACATCGTTGTTTTACCTTTTAACTCCCTTTTTTTGTAAACGCCGTTTGACTTGTAAACACTGACTCGGTACTTCTGCCTACGTCAAGCGTGACCTTTTCAACGTAATTGCGTATTACGTGACGCCACGAACGCACATCACAGAACAGAGCAAGGTGAGCATTTGTGCTTATAAAACGTACATTTTTTTTTTTTTTAAATGACCGATCGAAACTAAACGCTAGATAAGACCCTTATTCATCGTCTGGTATCGTCTGGTATCATTTAAAGTCCTTTGAAGCTGCACTGAAACTGTGATTTGGACCTTGAACTGTTTGGTGCCCATTGAAGTCCATTATATGGAGAAAAAAAACCTTAATTTCTTTTCGACTGAAGAAAGAAAGACATGGACATCTTGGATGACATGGGGGTAAGTAAATTATCAGCAAAAGTTTATTTAAAAGTGAAATAATCCTTTAATGAGTCAAAGGGTATCAGAGCATGTGAGGTTGTGCAGGGCAGTTGGCTCCCTACAAGGTTGGACACTCTCCTTTCAACAAGTCTCCAATTGTGAGTGTGTTGTCTGCACAGTACTCTGTGGATATACAGGTTCAAGATGTTAACGCTCAAGCTTATCATGTCTTAACCTAATCTCAGGATTGGTTTGTCATGATAGATCTGTAAGACGCATATTTTCATATAGAAACAAAAGCATACCAACATCGAGTTCTTTCTTTCGGCCTAGCCTTGTTGCCTTGCACCTTCACAAACTGCATGGATTTGACTCTGGCTCCATTGTGACTCCAAGGCATCCCTGTGCTGAATAACACCGACAGCTGGCTGTTACTTGCCCAGTCGGAGGAATTAGTGGTGGGGGGATTCGACCACGTTGCAGGCATGTTTAATTCCCACATGGGTGGAGTCGATCCTTGCCACTGTATGGAGCGTCAGGCTAGGCCAGGGTATTTCCGTCCGCCAATATCAGAAGATGAGGTCTTGTGGTTGCAGCCATGATAAGCTTGCTGCACATTAGACCATTCAAGTGGTGTTTGATGAGCATGAGGTTGTGCAACCCCCTATGGTTTTAAGGGCTATGCTATTAACTGTGGGAAGACCCTGGTTTCTAAAATTCCGGTGCAGGGGTCAATCTTTTACCCTTGACCCAAGATTTAGAACTTGTGGGCCGGCCCCTGAGGGTGATCAGTTCATTTATTCGGGTCTCTCAACCGGAGTTGTTGAGAACATTTTTAGCCCTAGATCTCCCTCTACAAGGAATTATATCCTCTGAAGTGGCATCTATTTGCATTGTGGTGCGATCAGTGCCACTTGGACCCAGTCCACTGCCCAGTTAGTTCAGTGCTAGAGTTCCTGCAGGAGCGTCTTTCAGCAGGGCTGTTACCTGCAGCTGTTTCGGCTTGCCAAGTTACCTCCCACGTCTTCTGTAGGAGCCTCCCTGGTATCTAATTTCTTGCACTCATTGTGTCCTTGGTGTCAGCTTCAAAGAAGTTTATGAATCTCAAGGTGTCTCTGTTATTGGTATATAACTTCGCTCAAAAGAGTAGGAGACTTGCAGGCACTTTCAGTAGCTGCGTCCTGCTTAGATTTTGCCCCTGGACTGGTCAAAGTCATTGCACCCAAGGAAGTCATTGCACCCTAGGAAGGAATACGACCTGAAGGCCTTCTCCAACCTTTCATCCTGTCGTCCATCTCCCTCTGCCATTTGAACTCACTGGAGCAGGAGAGGCTTTCAAATTTATTTTGCCAATGAGGCACACGGTTTGGCTTTGCCTCTAGGCATCAGAGTGCACTCTACTCGGAGTATGGCTTTTTCTAAGTTGCTATCCAAGGGTGCATCTTTGCAGGATCTTTGTGCTGTGGCAGGGCAGCCTCTCCACACATATTCATAGGGTTTTACAGCATGGATATGGATTCAACCCCAGGCTTTCAACCCCCGTCCTGTTAGGTTAATCAATTTTGCTTGCCCACAGGGTCTGTGCTTATATATATTTTTCACAATCTTGTTGGGCAGGCATTTTTCAGTATGTTGGCGAGGTTATTAACATTCCCATAGCATCAACAACCATGACACAGCGTTGAGTTCACTCGAAAGGGAATGTCTCAGGTTACGCATGAAGGGAATGCTCCCTGAGAAGGGAATGATACAATGTGTTGGTTTGCCTTACTTCACGCATGCCTGCGTGGCTCCTAAGCGTCATCACCTGACCACTATTGGCCAATAGAATTGACATAATTTTACATGTGCTTCAGACACTGGTGCACACTGAAGGTGTTCCCATAGGGTCAACAACCATGATGTAGAATCTCATTCCCTTCTCAGGAACCAAGTTACATGCATAACATGCAGACATTTTTATTAATAGTTTGTGTTGTGAGCCTCATATTGAGTACCAAACATGCATTATTGATCAAGCACATTACATGCAGACAGATTTCTGTTTAAAAAAAGAGCTGGTTGACTATTACCTTCCTTCATTTGATTCAAACTCTCAGTTTAATAAAGCCATATTTGTAAACAAGGTCTCATTTGCTGCTGATGTTTTGAGTTCACTGGGACATTAAACTGAGCTGCAGTGGCACGATTGAGCACAGGGATTTATGGGGGATTTAGAGTTCTTCTCCCAATCTGATCTGGCCTGAGTAGGCAGTCATTATTAATTTATTAACATGAAAATCCTACTTGCAAGACCAGCCTTAATCAGCAGAAAACCACAAGAGTAGGCAGACAAGAAAGCCAAATGAGAAGGGCATGAGCGTGACATTAAAATAAGAGGACTATCGGAGAGATTAGGGGGGAAAGCCATATTCACTTAAAAAGGTCAAATAAAACTATAACACAGCTCTTTATATATTTACTAACAGAAAGTTATTGACAAAAAATGTAAATTCATGTACTAGACCTCTGTCTGTCTGTCTATCTATCTATAGGTATTTGACAGCTTTTGACAATTTTCTTGGGAATTAAGTGTTGGAATTATTATTATTATTATAATTTTGTCATGAAAATAATGTCACAATGCATGCAATCTTAAGCTGTTTATCTGACCAAAAAAAAAAAAAAAACCTTCTGAAAATAAATTATTTTTGCAGTTCACCCAATTTTGTAAATGACTACAGTCTTTTTAATAAATATTACTGGAAAAAAAGATGATGAGTGAGAGGACATGATATATCATTGTGTATATGATATGGATAGATCCTACAGACCGGAGTGAGAAAAAAACATGATGAAGATGGTTTCAGGGTTGATTTAGCTGACCTCTTACCCATCTTAGACTTCCCGTCCTCATATTTTGTGCGCTGTAGTACATGATGTACTATTCTGCTTCTGGTTGAGTTTGAGAAAAACGTCTCTCTGTTGTTGATGGTAAAACTACAAGAAAATAAAGTACATTGTTTTAATACACAAATATGTTGTAGCTTGCATGCATTTATCTACTATACTGAATACAGTAAAGATTAATACGCTACAGCAGCCTAGAGATCAACACTCTCTATTTATCTAGAGTTATTTATATAGAGAGAGATATTTAGTATGTCAGTGTAAATATATAAAATTAGAGAGGATTGCAGCTGACCCAACACATTAAGCTCAGAGCAGATTGTGTGGATTAGTCCCAGCTGTCTCAGTATACAGACAAAAACTCATACATTAAAGATAGGCTTCTTTTCCTTAATGAACCTCACAGAACCTATAAAGAACATGTTCAGGTCATGTTGCACCTCAAAATCAAAAGATCAAAAAAAAGGAATCAGAATTAAAACTTTTGGTTGCACTTTATTTTACAGTACATGCACTTATGTGTACTTACAGTTTACTTACCTAAGAAAGTACTGGGTAATATAAGGTAACTTAAATGGGTTAAGGTTAGGTTTAGGGATAAGTTCAGGGTTAGTACCTAGTTATTACCCAGTTATTGTAATTACTATAATAAGTACATAGTATGTACATGGGGAACAGGACTGTAAAATAAAGTACTACCAAATTTTGCTTTAAGAACACAAAACCTATTTTAAGACCATTAAGAATCATTTTAGCAAATTAAGATACATTATTTAATTTACACATTAATGGCAGATCTACAAGAACTACAATGATGTATACATGCTTAATTTAAATTATGCATATATTATATACTTATATTACATAACCAGTGTGTTTCTTCCCAAGTCTTATTACCATGAAGAAGAAAAAAAACTTTACTGGTTATTGTAAAGTGAAAACAAAACAAAAATTGTCAAGTATACAGTATTGACACATTATTTTAGTATTTGTTGCATTACATTTAATGAATGCTTATTTTTTATTTATGCAGTAAAATCCATTTAAATCACCACTGAAACTAGTGAGAATTTTAAAACTCAAAAATAAAACGTTTGGATGGATTACAATGAAAATTTAGAGATGCGCTTCCAAAAAAATCTGAATAGTGCAAAAGGATCTTCTATCAGTGTTTTTATTGTTAATTGAAAAACTGTCAGGTCCTGCTCTAACAGTCTTGTCTATTTTGTCTTTGTTTAATGCCGGTTCCGACCGTTGCTGCAGGACAAGCGTGTGCTGGTCCGGACGGACAACACATCGGCCGTTGCGCAGGCCAGATTAAGAACGTGTAGGGCCCTGGGGCTATAACAAACCCAAGGGCCAAAGTAGCCGATCTTCTGCCACAGAAATAATTTGTATTTTTAAAAACTAAATCTTCAAAGCACAGAGATACAATAAGTATATACTGTCTGAATATTCAATTTTAATATTAAGTAGGTCTATATATAAATATTCCAGGCTGCAACAGATTAACAGCATAAATGCATTAACTCCAGATATTAGGTGAAGGCAAACAGGTTTCCAGAAATAGCAACAACTTTTGAGCACGCAACTGCCTTAAGGAGTTTTAAAACCAGTAAGGTCTCCAATTTTGGGGGGTTTGGGTGTCATGGTCCCCTAAGAAAATGTTGATTTCTCTGATCTATATATGTGCATTTTAAGATGTTTGAAAGCTAATTTTTTAAAATAATAAATAGCTTTCAAAACCATGTTAGTGGGCAGTAGATTATCTGTCATACTTGCTCTCTCCTCATTTCATCACTGTCATTTCTATCACCTTCCTCATTTCCATCACTCTTTCACTCTTTCTTTTTCTCTCAGTCTCCTTCTCTTGCCCTGTCTCTTCCCCTCCTAAAGCTGAGCTCTGGCTAACAGTCTTTTCATTGTTTAACATTTCTATCCTAAGACAGCTGTCAAATATGAAATGTTTAGTTTAGCTACTTACATCTCGCACCGTTTACTGAAGCGCTGCGCGACTTGCGCTGCGAAATGCGAATTCGCACTCAGCAGCTTATGTGAACATAAAGCCAGCCTACTTTAATTTGATTGGTTATCTCAAACATTTTGACATTGACGAGCGGTGACAGACTGCAGGCAGGGCAGCTCAGATAAGAAGATATCCTTGCAGCACTAAAGTAGTGCTTTTCAGTTTTCCTCTCTGGACACGTCCAACAGCTGGCCCCGGGGTCTATGCAAGTATGCATTTCCCCCAGTGAGTCTGCTCACACAGACACTGTGCAAGGTCAGGGAGGACGAGGAGCAGGTCTTGATGTTACTGGCTCACCCGGACCTGGTTTTTGGCCCTGATGCTCCTTCACGACAGCCCCTCCTTGGCAGATTTCCTTGAGGAAGGACCTACTTTTTTTCAGGGATGGGGCACCATATGGCACTCGCGTTCAGACCTCTGGAACCTCCACATGTTGTCTCTGGATGGGACACGGATGGCTAAAGTGACCCACCACCGGCGGTGGTAGACACTATCACTTCTACGAGGTGCACTTATGCTTTGAAGTGGAGCCTGTTTGTTGATTGGTGTTCTCTCACCGAGAAGACCCCTGTAAATGCCTGTTCATCCTTTCCTTCCTGCAAGAAGGGCTGGAGCGAAGGCTGTCTCCCTCCTCCCTGAAAATGTATATTGCCACTGTCAGCACACATCATGATGCAGTAGATGGTAAGTCCGTAGGAAAGCACAACCTGGTCATCAGGTTCCTGAGGGGTGCGAGGAGGCTGAACCCTTCCCAACCTCATCTCATTCCCTCTTGGGACCTCTCTCTGGTCTTATCCGCCTTACAGAGAGCGCCCTTTGAGCCACTGCAGTCAGTTGAGTTTAAGATCCTGTCTCTTAAGACAGCGCTCCTGACTGCGCTCACATCCATTAAGAGATTATGGGACCTGCACGCAATTTCGTTCAACAAAACTTGCCTAGAATTCGGGCTGGCCAACTCTCACGTAATCCTTAGACCCTGGCCTGGATACGTGCCCAAAGTTCCCACCACTCCCTTCAGGGAGCAGGTGGTGAACTTGCAAGCACTGCCCCCAGAGGAGGCAGACCCAGCCCTTGCATTGCTGTGTCCCGTTCATGCCCTGCATTTGTACGTGGACCGCACACAGATCTTCAGAACCTCAGAACAACTGTTTGTCTGCTTTGGAGGCCATCAGAAGGGAAAGGCTGTCTATAAACAGATGTTGGCCCACTGGATAGTGGATGCCAATGTCTTGTACCAGTCTCAAGGCAAGCCGTGCCCCCTTGGGGTGAGAGCTCAATACACTCGGAGTGTTGCCTCCTCCTGGGCATTGGCACACGGCGCCTCTCTGGCAGACATCTGTAGAGCTGTGGGCTAGGCGACACCTAATACATTTGCGAGATTCTACAATCTCAGAGATCTCAGAGTCTTCCTGTGTCTTGGCTACAAACAGGGATTGGGGGGCTGGCTTGTTGCCTCGCTTGCAGCACCATTCCCCTCCAAGGACGGGACACAGACGCCTATCTTGCTCCCCAGGTGAGTTCACCGTCTGGCGAACCCTGGATGGAGTTCCTCTAGTACTCTTCGGCAGACAGACGTGACGGAGGCATCTGACGCCAGGTCTAGCATTTGTGCGTATGGGTGGTCAGCCCCCAGTTGGTCTCCGTAGCGCCCCCTTCTATCTGGAATAGGCATGCTTCCTCTGTGTTATCCAATTAGTCGAGCTGTACAGGGTGTTAGAAAGAAATAACAGCGATCGACATCCCCCGTGATGGCCCTGTATTTTTCCCACCCCACCAAGTGCGGGGGACTGAGCGGCTTACTCAGGATGCTGGGAAGGCACAATAATTGTGGTGCTTTTCTCAGGGATCCCAACTTTTAAAAAAAAAAATCTTTTTATTATCTATTTTGTGTTTAAAGTTATGAAAAGACTAATTAAACCCTACCTCCCAATTCCAATATTTCTGTGCATACAAAACCTCTGCCCGACCTCAAATAAACCCTTACTAATAGCACTTCCTTAACAAATAAACTCTATTGCCCCAGGACACAGTAATTTATGAGGTCATGTATTTAATCTGATCTCTGATCTGAAAAGTGGATGTCAGCAAACAGTGACTTGTGCATTCACAAATAGTCATCAAGTTCAAGTACATCAAGTACATGGTCTAAAAGTGCTTCCATCATAAAATCTGCCATAAAACGGTCAGCTGAGGCTGAATTCTGTTCATTTGTTGATGAAGGTTGCAGGATTGTGGCCTCAGCTTCAGGGTTCAGCTTCAGATTGCAGCTATTTAATTGCAGTATCATATTTCCAGAAAGCAAAAGGTGTCATGCAATGACATTTCTGTTATATGAGATTATATGAGAAAACATGAGATTTGGTTATAACAAGGTCATGAAAGAGAAACATACTGGTGCACTCTGGCCCTGCTGAAGGGGGCGGTGTAGCAGTCGGTTTCTTCCAGATCTGGTAATGCCTCCTTATCCAGTTTCATAGGGTTCCTGGGCAGCCAGCTCTTTAACTGACGAAATCTCAACTGAAATTGACTGTAGAGATACATTTTCATTAGCATTTGTCGAATAATTTGGTATTTTCTCCAATAAATAAAAAATGACAGGTAGTATAATGGTAGTTTCTCAATTTCAAACTTACAGTACCTTCTAGAGTTAAATTCTTTTTTGATGCAAATTAAATCAAGCCTGTTTAACTCAGAAGTGATTTAGTCCCTGAGACGCACAACAAATATAAAGCTATAATTAATTTAATAAAATCTTTATTCCCCACAGCTACAGCCTGACTCAAATTAAAGTTCACATAAATTAACAAATTAGAAGTACTGGGTTCTTGACTATAATGCAAATAAATATTAACTTACTACCAGTCATATATGTGGAAACACAGAACAGGAAGAGCTACCAGTAATATCTTACCTTCCCATATTTTTTTTCTTCCAGTCTGTGAAGTAACACTTTTTCCTGTAAAATACATATATCATATAATCACATTGAATTTACTTGCAGTATGAAGTTTAGTACAGTACAATGACAGTGAGCTCTACCTGAAGGGCATTCTAATGTTCATTTGCTCTGCATATTTACACAGCGTGTCCCATGGTGCATGAATCTTCACAAACAGGATATCACTGTTGGTTAATGAGGGCTGTCAAAGAGAAAGACAAATCATTATCAGCATATAATAAACAGGCATATAATTAAGATGTATCGATTTTATAATAGTTCTGGGATTATTTATTCATTTATTTAGTTAGTTAGTTGATTAGAAGCAGACTCTGTAAAAGAGGCATTTAACCTTCAGAAAATACTGATTGTCAAATTCAGAAGATCAAAAATATGAATTTATAAAATTGGTTTTATATTACATTAATCTTATATGGGGTCTATTAATACATTTTTTGCATTGAATACATTTTAAAGCTCTGATTTGTGTAATAGCATCTAAAAACATCTAAATTCAATAGATAAAACGTATGAAATTCAATATAAATATAAGTGTTAATTATTAAAAAATTAACAGGGTTGTAAGTTACCTGCGTCAGTGTTAAATTTAGTTCTGTTTAGTTTTATCGTGTTTTGGTTTGGTTTTTGTTGTTCCCATTTTGCCTGTGTTCCTGGTCATTATTAGTTTCCATAGTTACTCATTAGTTCCTAGTGTCAAAAGCACAGCCGCGGGTCTGCTCGACACTCTGGGAGATTGCAGAGATCAGCGACAGCTGCCCGCCGGGGAAACCCGGATGGACCTCTCGCTTCTCTGTATATCGTGCACGGTCGAGCTGCCTGGCTGCAGCGCAGGTTGTCATGGCAACCCAGCGCTCGCTCAACCCCCTAGGGCCCCTCCCCCTCTAGCGCACTGCAAGCTGTGCAGCTTCTGGATGGAATTGCTGGTCCTTCTTATGCTGGCGTTTCATTCGGGACTCCAGCTGAGGATCAGATGTCAATCGCTGCATCGGAGAGAGCGCTGTTGTGTTCTGGAAATAAGGATGATGCTGAGCCCACCGTAATGGTTTGTGCTTTGCTGAATCAGATTCAGAGTTAACAGCCATGCTTTCCCGGGATCTTTCCCGGATGTGCATGGAAAACTTGGCAGTATGGAACTACTTTGTTGCCAAAGATATGGAATGCCAAAGGGGCCAAAACTGAACAAGAGGCTCCTGGGGCATATGAGACCACTTTAGCATTGGCTTCACGGCCGAGTCCCAAGATGTGTGTGGCAGTGCGGCACTCACCGGGTGAGTATCACACAGGCCTATCGCAAACCTTCGTGGTCAGACCCCTTGTTTCTTCGGGCCGGAGTGCCCTTGGAACAGGTGTCCAGGCACGGATGCCTCTGCCATGGGCTGGGGGGCCACGTACAACAGGCATGCAGTGTCAGGGGTTTGGACAGGCCCGCACCTGCATTGGCACATCAACTGCCTCGAATTGCTAGCAGTACGTCTTGCAATGAGGCGCCTCCAAAAGGCTGTTATGGGGTTAAGATGTATTGGTCCGCATGGACAACACTGCGACCGTTGCGTACATCAACCGACAACGAGCTATCACGAGCTGCGCTCCCGGGAGAATGGCGACTCCACCCCCAGGTGGTCCAGCTGATCTGGAGACAGTTTGGGGAGGCGCAGGTTGACCTGTTTGCCTCCCCAGAAACGTCCCACTGCCGGTGGTTTTATTTGCTGACTGAGGGAACACTCGGCACGGATGTACTCGCGCACAGCTGGCCCCGGGGCCTGCGCAAATATGTTTCCCCCAGTGAGCCTACTTGCACAAACCCTGTGCAAAGTCAGGGAGAATGAGGAGCAGGTCCTGTTGGTGGAGTCGTACTGGCCCAACCGGACTTGGTTCCCAGAGCTCAAGCTCCTCGTGACAGCCCTTCCCTGACAGATTCCTCTGAGGAAGGACCTTCTGACTCAGAGAGGGGGCACCCTGTGGCAGGTTCTAGGTGACTTACCC
The DNA here is from genome assembly GCA_039654625.1 of Rhinogobio ventralis. Classification (NCBI taxonomy): domain Eukaryota; kingdom Metazoa; phylum Chordata; class Actinopteri; order Cypriniformes; family Gobionidae; genus Rhinogobio; species Rhinogobio ventralis. The sequence continues at coordinate 28,360,985 of CM077216.1, forward strand.
CAAGAGGTAGTAAACACCTTTATTATTTTATTATTGTATTATTTTATTTAAATATCCAAATAAATTTAATTACTAAATTAACTATGTCAACTTCATTACTTGATTATATATGATAATTGAAATGAGCTAGATGACATCACCGTTTTCTCCAGAGCAGCTGTACAGCCAAATCAAATTCGGTTGCATTATTTTCCTGTTTAACACTGTGAAGCTGCATTGTAAAAAGCGCTATATAAATAAAGTTGACTTGACCATCACTTCGGCATGAGCACCATTAAAGAGACAGGCTTATGCCTTGAAGTGGAACTTGTTTGTCGAGCGGTGTTCTTCTCGCTGAGAAGACCCCCGAAGATGTTTGATCGGGTCTATGCTTTCCTTCCTGCAGCAAGGGTTGGAGGGTAGGCTCTACACGTAGGGGGGGACGGTTAAATCCTCCTCGACCTCCCTCTGTACCCTCTTGGGATCTTGCTCTGGTGCTCCAAGCAATTCAGAATGGCCCATCCGAGCCTCTGCAGTCGGCTGAGCTAAAGATTCTGTCTCTGAAGACTTTGCTGTTGGCTGCACTGGTCTCCATCAAGAGGGTAGGGGACCTGCAGGCATTTTCGCCTCGCTGTCAGACATCTGTAGAGTTGCGGGCTGGACGACACCCAACATGTTCGCTAGATTCTATTGCCTACGTGTAGAGCCGGTTTCCTCCTGTGTTCTTACCTCAAACGGGTAGAAGCACTGAGAGGCTTGCTGCGCTTGGCGCTATATTCTCCAGTAGCAAACTCTGTCGAGTCCTCCATCACCCTCGGTGCCGGACGTGGCGGAGCGTCTGGCATCAGGCCCTTTGCCGCTGAATCCTTGAGAACCGGTACTGGGCTGGGGTTATATGAGTGACCCTGCGGGGATCCCATATATCCCTTGGGAGAGCCACAACCCCCCCACCACACACTAGAGGGCACGCTTTCCCAGTGTTATCCAATAAGTCACTGAGCGGGTCATGCAGAACAGCAGTGATAGATTTCTCTGTGTGAGCTCCGTCTCATCAGGTAAGAAGGCATAGCGAGCGAGAAAGGTTAACATGGAGCATGATAAATATCAAACAGATTACTGAACAGATAAAATGCCATATGTTGCTCTCTGACAGAGTTCATTGTAAAGTAGGGGTTGAGCGACTTCAGATTTTTTGGAAGTCGACTGGTGATTAAATTCGTCAAATAATCACTGATAACATCATTAATGAAAACACAAGAGATGGGAATGCTTTGCAACATACCACAATTTGCAACTAGAGGCTAAAGTTTTTGAACAATCTGATGTTGGCTTAAAAAGCCTGAACCTCGAGCCCGGACTCAAACTCGGATCGCCTTGTGCAGAGCTGAGGCATTTGACAGAACACTCGTTCTAAATCAGATACAGTTAAAGTAGCACAAGATTACATTTATTTGATTGCATTAGTGAAAGAGCAATTGTGTGTGTGAATTAATCCTACCTGTGCAGGTTCTCTCTACTAATAGTGAAGCTGTGGGTTTTAGTTATTGCAAAAAAAGAAAGGAATGTTAAGCTATGTTATTGATAAATCACAGAACAGCGTTGACAGTTATGCACTCCTGAATGTGTGTGCGCAATCTGCACATGATGTGCATGCTATTGTCTCTGTGTGTGTGTGTGTTACAATGTAGCAGAGCATTAGTTTAAAATGGCAATTCATTTACCTGTAACAAAAAACTCTGTTTTAAACGTGCATTCACCCGATCAATATTGAGTATCCAGATGGTATAAACAAACAACTTCTGCTTGTCAGCTTGAGATCCTTTCCATCTAAACTGGTTATGTCTCTTAAGCCTAGTAGTGAATGTTTTATGAGCAGTTAGATAACCATATTCATCCACACAACCAAAACAATGTTCTTCCGCAAAATACATGCAATTTTTTTTTCTTTTTTTTTTTACAGAAGTTACATAGTGTAATAAAAAAGAACATATAATAATTACTTTGACCTCCGGGGGTCAACATTTCCTGAAAAAAAACAGCTTTGTTCATTTTTAATAACGTCAAAACTTATTTAGACTCCATATGTGAAAAGTGGCAGAAATAGGAAAAGATAAGTTGTTAAGTTTGGAAAAGTTATGTTCTGACATTATAGAAGAGATAAAGAGGTTGCAGAGTTGTGCTCAGTATAAAAATGGTATGACAGATCTGGGAGATGAAAAGTAGGTTTGATAAAGTATAGTTCAGGTGTTCAGATACTAATATAGCACACTGGTTGCCAAAGAAACCACACAAGACACACCAACTTGTAATAATGAACAAAGTCCCATATTGTCACATGGAGTGCTCACAAAGTGCATACAAAAGGGTGTCTGCTAGGGATGTGACGGTGAGGAAATTTTCCCACCGGTTAATTGACGTGTGACAACGGGGGCTTTTAAAACGCTAATTTCAAACCCAAAGTAAAATGAGCATGGCCACTCTGGCATTCATATCGGTGCGGAGCAAAGCGAGTGTTTTCAATGAATTTTTTCAATTAATTCAATGAAGCTTCCATAGGAATGTACTGAAAACGCGCCAGTGGACACGCCCCGTGAATGAATGGTTTAGTTACTTTCGATTTAGAATTAGCACCAATTCAGGGACAGGTTGCTTGAATGGTGAGTTCATTAGCCTATTATTCTTCATGAAAAACTCAACAGAATAGTACAATGACAAACTCACTTAAATAGGCGCTTTTACATTTTGCTTTGAAACCAAATCTTCCGTGATCATCTTGTCATTCAGCTCCTCTCGTGATGAATAAAACTCCTGCTGCTATGTTGTGCTGCGACTCGTTTGGCTCACACTGCATTAAGCAGACACGTTCAGTTTTTAATTGTAGTGTCTGTTCTCTAACAGAACTAAATGATTTTATTACTCTAAAAAAAAAATAAACGATGGTGGGGGCGGTGCCGCAGTGGGCAAGTGATGTAACCGGTGTTGAGCCTGAACACCGGTAACACCGGCAACACCGACTATCGCAGCAAGCCTAGTGTCTGCATTACACGTCATCAGATCTTTAGAGCAATGAGAATCAAGTGTTTGCACAGTGTGTAATCGGCTCTTGAGGGAGCTGAATACATTTATTGTGATATGTTCGCTGTGGGAAGCTTCACCCTTGCTTGAATCTCCCTTAAGGGATGAGAGTTGAACTTCTGCACCTCATGCTCCCGTCTTGCCATTGGGGGTAGAGCGAGCATGTTCGGCTCTGAAGAGAGCTGAATGCACTCAGTCACAGTGAGGAAGCTCCTCTCTCGCTTGACTCTTTTCTTGTGGGGTGAGAGTCAAGTGTTTGCACAATGTGGATCAGGCTAAAGCAGCGCAGTGGCTTCCGTCATTGGGGTTGCAGGTGGGTAAAGTCAAAGCAGATGTTATCAAATGAGTCGCCTCCTCTGCTTTACCACCTTCATGGCAAGGCATAAGCGGCAAAGAGCGTGTTGAGGCACATATGCCGTTCAATGGCTGCTAGGCATCTGTGATATGGAAAAAGAGAAACCTTCTCTTTGAACCTCTGATCTAGCACTCTGGCCTCTTTGGACTGCCGGTGAGGTGGTCATAGAGAAGATACAGAGGCCAGGTCTCAGTCAGCAGCTTTCAGGAGAAATATCTCTCTCTGGGGGTGCACAAGGGTTGGAGGGGTAGCAGAGAGGGAGGAAACATATTTCCTTCTCCCCCCAGGGCCCTCCACATAACACGGCCTACTATGGCCATCAGGTAAGACTGATTTTTATTGTTTTATGTAAGCCGGCCTGTCATGGTCCTTCTCATAATTGGTAAGCCCCTCCCCTCGAACGCAGATGAGCCAATGGCAGTTGAGTATCAGTTGCATGGGGACAGGAACTTGGACATCTTTAGGTTTCTGCGCCATAGAGAAACACTGGAAGATCCGAAGCTCTCATCGGTTTGATGGTGTTTATGCTACAAAAATGGTAAAACGATGTGCCTGAGGTACTTGTAACACTGATTCAAGGTATCCTGAGAGGATGGGCAATGGAATTTATTTTATACCATTTCCTAAACCCAAACAAGACAGAGCAGACTAGTGCCTGATTGTTATTCTGTGGTCAGCAGCAGGTTCACATGGTGTATTCATCCAATGATGTGGGCGCAGTAACCTGGTTCCCTAAGGATTCAACCCCAATCCCAATGAAGATGAGAACGTTCATTTTCTGGTTGTCATACTCTCATTAAGCTACAGTTAAAGTTAGTGAGTCCATGCTAATGTACAAACCTAAATGACCTAACGTTAACTGTTCTCACGTCATGTAACAGTGTAGGTCAAAAACACATAAACAAAGGTCTACGTTTCAGTGCCTCTCCATATTAAACTGCTTAAATGTAAATTAATTTAATCTAACCGTGCGGTACATGAACAGTATGATCCTGGATGTTGTCATCTGAGATTGTGATGACCGTAACATGAGGTTTCTCCCACGTGCATTGTGATCTGTAAACCCTCACTTCCAAATTAATCTCCCACCATATTTATTTTACAATCTTTTATATTTCCCACTTGAATGCTCCTCGACGAGAGGTGGTCCTTATGTGTCCAAAAGTTATCAAAAACATCTTGGGACAAGGTTTTCACACTGACAGCTGTCATTGTAAGACAGTAAGCAACTGTCCGAGTTAGCAACAGTAACTAAGGGAGGTGGGGCTTACCGATCAATTATCAATTGAGAGAAGCCTCAACTGGTGGGTATCATTTTTGGGGGGCAAGCTCCACCCTAGTCTCAGCCTCAGACGTGACATGGACCCGTGGACAGTTGGCTGAATATCTGATGCATATGGCACACTTAACTGGAAACACTTTTCAGTCGAGTTTCGAAGTCGTCATCTGATTGGTTGAATTCTACAGGATGTCCGCGAGACGTGTGTGTTGCGTTCTTTAAGGGTCTGCCTGGAAACAAATGCCATGATGCCAAACTCCCTTGTGGATGCCGACATGTTTACAACTGTAACAACGAGCGTTTACCAGGATCAACTAAACGCTGGATTTTCAAAAGTATGTGAAGTTTGCCGCTCCATTGTTGCAGTAAAGTTGCACAACGTTCTTGAATTAATCATTTATAGATGAGGTCTGTTATTGCAGGGACATCGACTTCACATTTTCAAGCCCTTAAAAATTGACACGGAACAAAACGAACTGTGATTGGTTGCGTTACATGTCCGTCAAATGTCCTTGACCAATGAAAACTGCGATAGAGTCCAGATAGCTCCACCCCTACATTCATCTTCAGGCAAGACCTGCATAATCTGAATCTTCCATAATTTGGACTAAGGAAAAAGAGATTTTTTTATACAACTAGACATGAATCATTGTAGCTCGCTATTATCTGTTAATACTTCCTCCCCACCACCACAAGGTTGGTCCCTGTCCATCCGTCAGGGAAGGATCCACCCCTGTGTTTTTGAATCTTGACTGAAAGCCATTAGGTTTGTTCTAAAATGTAATGTTCAATGTAGGCACATTGTAATGCAAGATTGCTACATGAAGGCTATTCCAAAATGTATTGTTAGCCGTAGCAACATGCTAACACCAGACTCTATTAGAATCAATTATGGGTCAGGTTTCCTGTCTTTACATCACATTAGGAGAGACAGAGGCAGCTTCCTGTAGACTGCAGACAGCAAGGCAAAATCACTTTGGAACAATTCGAAATTCAAAACTGGTCGGACGAAAATAATCAATGCAAACTAATTATGTTAAAATACCACAGTCATCTAGTGAAAAATATTGTTCTGTACCTCCTTCTCCAGCATTAGACCTTCCGCCCGCAGGTTCCTCTCAAACGTGCACCTCTTCTCCACCTGAGGACTGGATTTCTTATACACTAAGATGTAGTCGATACGCTTCTTCCCATCTCTAAACATCAATCCTGAGGGGTTGTCTAGACTGTTCCCCTGAAAATAATTAGAACATGTCTTTATTTCATTAGATTTTTTGAAATGTCAGATTTCAAAAGATTTTTCAGAAATGTTAAAAATCATATTAATTTCATATTAATATGTCATCATAATAAATATAATAACCATAATTTATGTTGCAGAAAACGGGAACAATTTGTTACCACCAACATTTTTGTACTCATAGATCAATAAACCCATTCAAATTTCCAGAGGAATTCCGACTTTGATTTTTAGCTGTTGGCCTACAAATCGACATCTATATTCTGCTGATTCATCATTTAACTAATGACTATGATGACAAGCATTTATAAATGGGTGCTTTTTAGGTTTCCAGAAAAATGTTTCTCAAGATTTCATTCATTATCAAGCATGGATTTCGATGAATAGGTTGGTAGCATCTCAGCAGTTGCTATCAAGAAGGGAGATGTTGTACCTGTGTGGAGTCTGTGCGGGCCTCTAGCTTTCCCCTGGACACCGGTTTCTGCTGGACATGGTGCGTTTCATCTGTTTTAGGTGCAAAATCCCCCGCCTCCCTCTCTTCCATATAGACATCCTGACCTGTGTCTGTCCAAAAGAGTGAAACACTGGGTTCTATGAGCATAACTCTTAAACAAAATGGTGATGAATACAGATGTGCAACTGCCGCATAAAAAAACCCAACATTTAGAAATGTTTTATTTATCATTGTGATCTTGTGTATTATTTCATTTTGTGTGTGATTTTTTAGCATTTTAATCAAGGTTATGTTAATATTAGTGCTTTCAATCGATTACAAAAATTAACTAATAAATCTAAAAAAAATTCTGTAATTAATCGCAATTTTTTAAAATTGTATATAACAATTTTATAATTGTTTCACAGTCACTCTCCAAATTAATGTAGAAACAACTTAAAGACAGTTTATTTTAAATATTTGTTGTAATGGCATCATTTTATGAATGAAAGCCAGTATTACAGATACTAATACAGCTACTGATGTCTCTATGAAATTAATTTTTTTAAACATTAATTATATAAATTCAACATTACAGTGTAATTGAAAGCTATTTATTTTTAACATTTATTAGGCTTTAAAAAAAGAACAACTTTTAATTTAAGTAAACTTCACATAAACTCATTATAATAAATGTCATATTTACCTTTGGCCTTCATATATAATCAATATACAGAAATTGAATAAAGTTATCAAATACTTTACATGTCTTAACTGCATAAATAATAAATAGATTAATCCTTATTAAAGCTACAATTGTCTCTGTTTTCTTTGTTCTTTGATTAGCATTAATGACAGACATCATTAGTGGCTGCTGTCACTTTAAGATCTGCCGCTGCCGAACATGACGCGGATCTGACACGTTGTCACGCATTTTCGCATCTCACGCATCTCATTTTCTCAAAACTCTTTAAGTTCATTTTAGATGTTATTTAATATTTGAGACTGCTTGTGACAACCCACAAGGTGTAATACTTTATTTTGTCCAGCAGGGATCTTTGGGTAACACTATAGGTGCGTTCCATTCGACCGTAAGTGGACTGCGAAGTGGACTTCACAGGGTATTCCGTCATCTTAAGTGAGATTCCAATCCAAAGGGAGCGAACATGTTCAGTTCGAAGGGCACTGCGAACGGCGTAGGGAATAAGGGAACATCGATACATCACTTCACAGGAAGTGGAGAGTGAAAATGACCCAACTGTCATTGCGCGTCGCATCTCCAGTCTGAACTAACGATGGAGCAGAGTTTTTAAACGGCTCTGCGATGGAGGAGTTTACGCATGCATTTGAATATTCATAAATATTGTTATTATTATACAAACGGAGTATTTATGAATGGTTATGACAATAACTGTTACATTCGCATATTATATTTTATGAATTGTTGTTTTTGTAACTTTATATGTTATTTTAATACTTTAATGTAGTTATGTCTATTTTCTTGATTAAATGCATATTCTTTTGCAAAGTTGATTACGTTGTATGCCCTCCCCATTCATGTTGCTACTCCTTGAGCTAAGGGGTCGTAACGCTGATCTCATGAGAATATATGTTATATTATATCTTATTGTTTGTTCAAGCGCGAGAGAGAACTCGATTCTATACTACTGACGCTGCAGAACTGCTTCATAGATGAAATTAACTAATTTAACAATTGATGATCTTTACAACAGAACCGAATCAACAATGAACAACAGCTTAAATGCATAATTTTCCTCTGTATTGTATAAAGTGCTATAGAAATAAAGATGACTTGACTTTCCTTTGGTCTAGTTACTAGTTAATTTCCTTAGTTACCAATTATGTTCCACACCCATTTCTAGTTAAGTTCCTCGTTATCCTAGCTGTGTTCATCCCCTCAGTTTGATTGAGTTCTTTGTCTGGTGTTGTCTGTGCTTTATGTGACGCTGTTCTCCTGTGGACTTGTTACATGTTGGATTACCTTCTTTGTTTTTGTTAAAGTATAAAAGCTGCATTTAGATTCTCTGCTAGTAATGGTCCAAATCTACTGTTGTCCTTAGTACTGACACTACAAAAGGCAGACCTGAAGTTTTTCTGTATGAACATGTGGACTAAAGCCAACTAAACTCAGCAAAAAAAGAAACGTCCTCTGACTTTCAACTGTTTTTACTTTCAGTAAACTTAATGTGTGTAAATATTTGTATGAACAATAAAAAAGTCAACACCATAAGACATAAACTAAAAATGTTTCACAGACATGTGACTAACAGAAATAGAATAATGTGTCCCTGAATGAAGGGAGGCTCAAAATCAAAAGTACCAGTCAGTATCTGGTGTGGCCATCAGCTGCTTGAAGTACTGCAGTGCATCTCCTCCTCATGGACTGGACCAAATTTGTCAGTTCTTGCTGTGAGATGTTACCCCACTCTTCCACCAAGGCACTTGCAAGTTCCTGGACATTTCTGGGGGGAATGGCCCTAGCCCTCACCCTGCGATCCAACAGGTCCCAGACGTGCTCAATGGGATTGAGATCCGGGCTCTTCGCTGGCCATGGCAGAACACTGACATTGCTGTCATGCAGAAACTCACGCACAGAACGAGCAGTATGGCTGGTGGCATTGTCCTGCTGGAGGATCATGTCCGGATGAGCATGCATAAAGGGTACCACATGAGGGAGGAGGATGTCTTCCCTGTACCGCAAGGCATTGAGATTGCCTGCAATGACAACAAGCTCAGTCCGATGGTGATGTGATATACCGCCCCAGACCATGACGGACCCCCCACCTCCAAATCGATCCCGCTCCAGGGTACAGGCCTCGGTGTAACGCTCATTCCTTCGACGATAAACACGAATCCGTCCATCACCCCTGGTGAGACAAAACCGTGACTCATCAGTGAAGAGCACTTTTTGCCACTCCTCTCTGGTCCAGCGAAGGTGGGTTTGTGCCCATAGGCGGCGTTGTTGCTGGTGATGTCTGGTAAGGACCTGCCTTACAACAGGCCTACAAGCCCTCAGTCCAGCCTCTCTCAGCCTATTGCGGACAGTCTGAGCACTGATGGAGGGATTGTGTGTTCCTGGTGTGACTCGGGCAGTTGTTGGGGCCATCCTGTACCTGTCACGCAGGTGTGATATTCGGATGTACCGATCCTGTGCAGGTGTTGTTACACGTGGTCTTCCACTGCGAGGATGATCAGCTGTCCTTCCTGTCTCCCTGTAGCGCTGTCTTAGGCGTCTCACAGTGCGGACATGGCAATTTATTGCCCTAGCCACATCAGCAGTCCTCATGCCTCCCTGCAGCATGCCTAATGCATGTTCACGCAGATGAGAAGGGACCCTGGGCATCTTTCTTTGGGTGTTTTTCACAGTCGGTAGACAAGTCTCTTTAGTGTCCTGCGTTTTTAGAACTGTGACCTTAAATGCCTACTCTCTGTAAGCTGTTAAGGTCTTAACGACCATTCCACAGGTGCATGTTAATTAATTGATTATGGTTAATTGAACATGCATGGAAAACATTGTTTAAACCCTTTACAATGAAGGTCTGTAAAGTTATTTGGATTTTTACAACATTATTGTTGAAATACACAGTCCTGAAAAAGGGACGTTTCTTTTTTTGCTGAGTTTATATGAAAATCAGCTGGCTTAGATCAGCCATCTCATTATCCATTATTCATTCTGTTGTGTTGAGCTCATCAGGTCAGGTGCTCCTGCTAAAAGATCTTCTGGCATGAGTGTTGTATCAAAATGATGGCCATTAGTGGGTGGTATTGAGCTCAAGGGAGAATGTAATGCAGTTCTTTGGAGGATTCGGCCAGTATCAGCACTTGGAAATTATTCCAGCACCTTAACTTAGAACCTTTGAGCAGCACTTGGAAGAAGCTTGTTCACACAGCTGTAGAGTTAATAAGGGTTAATGACTGCAGTAGTCAGCAGCAATCTCCGAGAAGAGAAAATAAAGTGGACTAATGTTGGTGATGGAATCAATAACTTTGTGTTAGCAGATTTTTTAAAGGTTCGTTGCTTATATTCAAGGCCCTTTGTCAAACAAAAAACAACCTCAAATTCAGTTAGGTCTATAACACCTGAAGAAAGCTATTCCCAATCTCACTGACAACTGTTTGACAAGCGTAGTACACCTCTGGATGTACATGACCTGCATAATGCCATCTTCACTGATGGGTACCAAGTTCTGATGGCAGCATAAGACCTTTCACTAGTGACCTGAGCTGTGAGAAAAATATATTCAAGTTTTCAACCCTTTTAAGAGAAAAGTGGGTAACACTTTAGAATACTGTAATTAATGAATAACTACAAAGAAATAAATGTACAAATGTACAAACACAATATTAACATTATAATAAATGCAATTAACTAACAAGAAACTCTGATTAATTAATTAGTGTGTAATACTAAGTGAATGTCTCAGCTGAATGCAGTAGTTCATTATTAGCTAATCAATAACTGTTTGTACTTCTCAGAGAACTTTATTTTTAAAGTGAAGATAATAACCCACTAGTAATGACTCCAAGTATTACCAAATCCTTCAAAAGGAATATTTGGAGCAGTATTCTAAAGTTAAAAGATAATAACTCCCTAGTAATAACTATCATTGTAAGCTTTTCATTTCCCTTTTGAAGTGGAACTTCGATGCTGCATCTGGTGTTAACGCTATGGAAAACTGACGCTATCAGTGTGACTGGTGTCTGAGACACATGTAATCTCACGCCAATATTCAGATTCATTCTTTATTGTCCTCGATGGAGGAAGTTTGCTTTCACAGGCTGTACCAGGAGCAACATTCAGCACACATAATATGCACATACTACACAAGCCACAAACTTTCTCCAGAAACTAGGGACTTTGGGGTACTCTGTGTGTTCAACCGCAGGGACCAGGGTCTAAATGAAGTTCCTGGTAAAAATCCCCTCCTCAGAAAGTCCCTGCTCGTGAGGTAGTACTTTTTCAAAGTTCAGGAACTTTCAGGGGTGGGACTTGGGCACTGAACATGCTGATTGGTTGAGTTTACGCGGCATTTTGATTGGTTGACTCCACGCAGCATTTTATTTCAACCACCATTTTTAAAAGTCTGTTGTAGTGTGTGCAGTAAGAGTTGTTTGCTATTTGAATCAACAATGGAGTTTACAAAATATGACCAATGTTGATAGTGTCTATGGATGTCTTTGATGTGGTGATCAAAACTCAGTTTATTATCCAAGATGATGCCAAGGCACCTGAAGCTGTCAACAATTTCTACTGGCTGGCCATTTATGGAGATGGGGCAGTGAGGGGTGGTGTGTGTCCAGGATGAGTACCTTTGTTTTGGTGGCATTGAGGAGGAGGTGACTGTCTGTACACCAGTGGGTGAAGTGGGCAACAGACTGGTGATATGCTGTAATTGATTCTATGCCGGTGAGGAGGGCGAGTATGGCTGTAATGGGGGAGGGACTAAGGCAGTTGTTGTTATACAGTGTGTAGAGAATGGGGCTGAGGACGCAGCCTTGGGGGGCTCTGGTGTTGACAGTAATGGTGGTGGATGAAGTGCTGCCCACCCTTATGCCTGTGGTCTGTCACTGAGGAAATTATGAATCCAGAAAATGAAGAGAGGTGGCACGTGGAGATGATGGAGTTTGTTTGGTGGTGGGGGAGTTTGGTGTGGTGCTGAATCATATTGAAGGCGGAGCTGAAGTCTATGAAAAGAATCCTAGCATAATAGCTAGGGGGGTCCAGATGTTGGAGGAGAGTGTGAAGTAGGCATGCAACAGCATCATCTTTTCCGGTAGGGGTCCAGCTGTGGCAGACGGCCAGAAGGATGGTGTTCAGCACCAGTTTCTCTAAGCATTTTGCTATTATAGAGGTAAGTGCTACTGGTCTGTAATGATTCAGTTCAGAAGGGCAGGGTTTCTTGGGGACAGGGTGATGGTGGCTGATTTCCAGAGGGTGGGGAAAGTTGCAGTCTGTAGTGACTCTTTGAAGAATGAGTGGAGAACAGGAGAGAGCTCCAGGGCGCAGTTCTTGAGCAGCCTTCCAGTGATCCCATCTGGGCTAGGGGCTTTGCCAGTTTTGCACCTCCTAAGTTGCTGGTGGATGTCTCCCACTGTGAGGGGGACAAAGTATGGCTGCTCAGGGGTGAGTAGGCTCCTAAGCAATATTTCACACAGTGGTGCAGTTCAGGGTGTCAAACCTGGCGTAAAAGTTGTTCAGGTATCTGGTGAACGAGTTGGTGTCAGTAGGTGTAGGAGTGCTGGTTTTTAAAGTGGTTCCAGTGAGTGTTTTTGACTTTCTGAAAGGCCTGTCTGGTGTTCATGCTGATGGAATCCTGTTCTAATTTGTCCTTGTATGCAAGTTTTGCTTTTTTGATTTCATGGAGCGGTTAATGTCTCTCAGTGAAAGCCATTCTTTGCGGTGGAGTTTTTTTTGGTCGGTCATCCATGGTCTGGAGCTGGGATATTTTCTTACAGTCTTGACTGGGATGGTAGTTGTCATACAGAACTTGATGTAGTCAGTTACTGTTTCAGTATTCATTGGCAGACAAAAGTCCATGACGTCACAAGTGGAGCACCCATGAGTATAAAATGGTGCCTGTATTACACTTCATCAGCTTTTTTGTCTTTAAGAGCCATTTTGTTAGTAGCGTGTGTAGTTGCAGAAGAAATGTGGATAAATCAAGCAGCAAGTGCTTTAGGAAGTGCGTGCCTCTGTGTCCTTGTTTTATGACACCTGAGGATACCCAGAATCTTTTTGTTTTGTTGTGCGAGCACGCACGTCTAGCACTCGAGGGTGCTGGATGCATTCACAGTGAAGAAGCTCCGTCCATGCTTTGATTCGGGGTAGACTTGATAAGCGATGATCCATGATCGCCCTTCTTCTGCGAGCCTTCCGTTTCTTCCGGACCTGCACACTAAGGTGGAAAGATCCTGGAAGAGATTATTTGAATGTGGAGGGCTTATGAGGATGCCACCTGTTGAGGAGACACTGGCCAGCTACCTTTCGCAGGGTAAGGCATCTTCGTTAATGGCTCCAGCCTTGCCATCTAAACTGCAACAAACCCCATTGCGGTTAAATGGCAAGGCGGAGGTGCTGATCCTGTCTGGGGGACGTCTATGTAAGCACAGAGGCTGCGTACTGGACAGAGCAGTGCCAAGGCTGGGTCTGCCTCCTCCAAAGGCAGCACTGGCCAGCTATCTTTCGCAGGGTGAGGCATCTTCGTTAAAGGCTCCAGCCTTGCCATCTAAACTGCAACAAACCCCATTGCGGTTAATTGGCAAGGCGGAGGTGCTGATCTTGTCTGGGGGATGTACTAAAATTGCAGCAGATCATCGCCAGAGGATGGTGTTCAGGTATGTCTGTGGTCAGCAGGTGTGGCTCTCTACCAAGGATCTGCCACTGCAAATCCCGCCTCGTACATTGGAACCTAAGTTTATAGGGGCATACCCAATTATTAAAGTCATCAATCCGCAGTGATTCGTCTTCGGTTGCCCCATTCTCTGTCATGTCCACCTGGTCTTTTATGTTTCTTGTATTGAACCTGTCTTGCGTTCTCTCCATCTCCCTTCTGTATCTTCCTCTTCTCCCCCTCCTCCCCTGATGATTGAGGGTGTTCCTGCCTTCATCATCAGGTTCATTCTTGCTTATAGGCACCGTGGGTGTGGATTTGAGTGTTTGGTTGACTGGGTGGGATATGCTCAGGAGGAGAGAAGTTGGGTCACAGCTCGGGACATCCTGGACCGCACACTTATTGAGGAATTTCACCATCGCCAACCTTCTCAGTCTATGAGTGCACCTGGAAACGCACCTGGGAGGGGGGTACTGTCAGGACTCAGGTTTGATCTCTCTCTCTCTCTTGTCTTCTGTTTTTTTGTTTTGCTTTCCATGTGGCAGCGTCGCAATCAGCGCAGTCGCTCACTATTTTCTTACCTGTTGTTCATTTGTTCCTAATTTCTCCACCTTACATTCTCCTCTTCTTCTCACTTTCATTGCCAGTATGTTTTGTGCTGTCCACGTTCTTCACTAGCTCTCCCTGTCCTGTTTTGTCAGCCAAGTTTGTTTATTTTGTTAGATGTATTTACATTTATAATTTTTTTCTGCCCGGTTAGTGCATTGAATCCCTGTCTCCTCCAGAACTCGTTGTATCAGATCCGCCCTGGGGTTAATGAGCTTTTGACTCCGTAGAATCATTTAGTGCTATGTCGTTTGTGCATTTTCACATTTTCATGCATGGCGTACTGATTATTGGTTCCCCATAGCGTCAACACCAAGACGCAGCGTCAAAGTTCCACTTCAAAAGGGACCGTCTAGGTTACGTATGTAACCCCGGTTCCCTGAGCAACATTATTAATGGTACATTTGTTAAAAAGAATTTTAAAAAAAATTTCATTTACAAATAAACTATCAAAAAGTTGCATATCTTAGTACTGTACAATGCCACAGTACTGTACAATTACAATAGAATGCATAATGATTCAATTTATACCACCTTCATAAATTCAATAAAACCATAAAAAGCTAATTTCGAGCAAGCGAAGACACAGAGCTGGTCCTAGTTATTGGCTACTGGAAGCGAGTACACAGGAGGACCATGGCTCCACTCAGAGATTATAAAATCTGGCGAATGTGTTGGGTGTCGCCCAGCCTGCAGCTCTGCAAATGTCTGTTAGCGAGGCGCCATGCACTAGAGCCCAGGAAGAGGCCACACTTAAAGGCGTGGCGGGAACCTTGGGCACGTATCCAGGGCGGGGTCTCAGGATCATGTGAGAATTAGCCAGCCCGAATTCCAGGCATGCTTCGTCAATCGAAAATGCCTGCAGGTCCCCTACCTTCTTGATGGAGGCCAAAGTGACCAGAAGCGCTGTCTTCATAGACAGGAACTTAAGCTCCAAGATCGCAAAGGCTCAAAGGGAGCTCTCTGCAGATAAGACCACTGCGGGGTCCCAAGAGTGTATGAGGGAAGAGCGAGGAGGATTTAGTCTCCTAGGCCACCTCAGGAACCTGATGACCAGGTTGTGCTTACCCACTGTTTTCGACTCCACAAGGTCATGGTACGCACAGATAGCGGCCAAGTAAACCTTCAGGAAGGAGAAAGCCTATGTCCCAACACTTCTTGGAGGAAGGAGAGCACGGACCCGATCGGGCATTTCCAATGGTCTTTTTGGCGAGAAGAACACCATGTGACGAAGAGGTTCCACTTCAATGCATAGGCCCGTCTCTGAGAAAGGAGGTCCTTCCTTAGGGGAATCGACCAGGGAGGGGCTGTTGCAAGGAGTATGAGTTTGGAGAACCAGGTTCGGCCGGGCCAATATGGGGCAAACAAAAGGTCTCACATGAAGCAGTCTGAGTGGCGTGACCGCGGCTGCGAATGCCATATGCCCCAGGAGCCTCTGAAATTGTTTCAGTGGAACCGCACTTTTGCTCTCGATTTGGCGAAGGCAAGTCAGCAGTGACTGCGCTCGCTCGTAAGCTTCGCGTACATGGCGACCGAGACGATTTCCATAGCGAGAAAAGAGATCCTCTGCATGGGGGAGAGTTTGCTCTTTTTCCAGTTGACCTGAAGGCCCAGAGGGACGAGGTGCTGGAGCACCAGGTCCCTGTGTTTGCACACCTGATCTCGAGAGTGACTTAGAATCAGCCAGTCGTCGAGATAGTTCAGGATGCAAACCCCGTGTTGCCTGAGTGGCACAAGGGCTGCCTCAACGACTTTCGTGAAGACGCGAGGAGACTGGGCTAACCCGAATGGGAGAACTGTGTACTGGTATGCCTGCCCCTCGAAAGCAAACCGTAGAAATGGTCTGTGTCGAGGAACAATGGAGACATGAATGTACGCGTCCTTCAGGTCGATCGCTCCAAACCAATCCGATGGACGAACACATTCAAAAAGGCGTTTGGCTGTCAACATCTTGAACGGAAGCCTGTGAAGGGATCGGTTAAAAATGCGCAGGTCCAGGAATGGCCGTAACCCACAGGTTTTCTTGGGTACAATGAAATAGGGGCTGTAGAAGCCGGACCTCATTTCAGCTGGAGGGACAGTCTCGATGGCACCCTTCGCCAAAAAGGTAGCGACTTCCGCACGCATGACCGGGGCATAGCCACCTACCATGGTAAAGCGGACTCCCCGAAAGTGGGGAGGAGACCGTGCAAACTGAATCACATAGTCGAGACGTGGGGACAAGAGTGGGAAGGAGTGGCCTTGCTACCATCTCCTAGAAAGAACTTGAACCCATCTCTGAGCTGTCCGCATCAGGAGCGCCGCTTCGCCTGCCGTTTGGCAGGCTGCTGGGCTGGAGCGGATTGGGGTGCCTTCCTGCGACCACCTCCACGGCATGGCTCGGGTGAAGGCTGCTGCTGGGGCCGGGCGGGAGGGGCGGGAGCCGCAGAGGGGCGCACTCGGCGGCAAGCAGGCTGAGGCGACTGAGCTGGCAGTTGGGTGGCAGCAGCTGGCCGCCGGGGCAGTACATCGAAGGGATCAGATCAGTTAATGGCCTCAGTCTGCTTCTGGGTGGCTGAGAACTGTTGGGCGAAGTCCTCAAACGCGTCACCGAAGAGGCCAGCCTGGGATATGGGAGAGTTGAGGAACCAGGTTCGCTCAGCCTTTCTCACATCGACCAGGTTAAGCCACAGGTGTCTCTCCTGGACCACAGCTGTGGACATCACCTGACCCAGGGAGCATGAGGTCACCCGGCCAAACACGTCAAGCAGTGATTGTGCCCATCAGACGTGCCACGCGCAAGGTCTTTTTGTGAGAAGAAAGCTCTGCAGAAGTGTTGAAGCCACACACTCAGCTGTTGCAGATCACTGCACAGATCAGCAGGCAGGCAATGTGAGATCGCTGGAACGTGCTTTCACACCAACACACTGGAGAACCGCTCGTCTCGAAGAACTGAAGAGAGATCTCAGAATTCAGGCTTCCAGGAGTGAAGAGATGCTCTTGGCTCCAAAGCAGAAACATAATGCGAGATTGCCAGCATCCTTCCTTATATACCCACAGGGTGGGGTGGGGCTATGCTATGCAAATTCCGCAGACCCATGGCATTTCATTGCCATTGGCTCGTTTTGTAAGAACTCAAAGGTGATAGGTTACTAAGCGAAACCCCCCATTCGTCAGTCACTGCTGTAACTTGGAGTGACTGAACGAAAGGGAACTACCAATTAGCCGAAACGTAAAATAGTTATGAACTGAGAGTGTGAAATAGGGCTGAACGATTTTGGAAAATAATCTAATTGTGTATTTATTTACCAATATTGCGATTTGATTATAATTTTTTTTAAAGCTCTTTATCTTCTTTATTATTCAACAAATACAAGCAATAAATCATTGTATAGTATGACCACCACTTCTTTAGAACTGACAATTATTTTGGTATATAATCATATAAATATTAAAAAATAGCATTAAAAATGTATTTTAACTAATGGTCTAATTTTTGCTCCAGAACACTCCAGTCTAAACTAAATGATTTTATAGGTAATTTACTACACATTGTCATATAAATAACCAGAAAATACTGTGGATTAAAGGCTAAATCTTACTAACCACTCTTGCTAAATGGGGTAAGCACACTTTGTTCTCATTTCAGAGGTGGTCCGAGTAAATGATTATACACCGATTCATGAGTTCAGTGTTGGACAGATCATTTTTGATCAAATGAATCAAATGAATCAAATGAATCGGTTCAAAGGAGTCATTAGGTTGCAAATCTGACATTAGCAGACGTGGACCGTTGTGTGCTAATCCCGATTGTTAGGACATCGCAAAAGATTTGTGTGAACACAGAAAACACTTCATCCGTTCATTTCGTTTATTGAAAGTGTGGTTTATGTCAGCTGCATGTGCGGAACGCTTGTCTGAGAAGAGGCAACGTTTTTTGAGCGCAATTCACACCCAGCGGTAATACAGAAAAAATAACTGCAAAGACAGTGCTTAGGTAGTTTGAAGACAGAGAGAGTGAGCGCGCGAGGGAGGAGCTCTCTGCTTGTTCTCTCCCCCAGTAAACATGCGCCCTATCATAAGCGCAGCACTCGTCTACATCACTCATAAATCACAATAACTGATCAAATAACCAAAGCCTTATAACCAAAGACAAAAAATCAATGCAGGAAAAACCCTGACAGCACAGCGTGCCAAGTTGATGCTTCCTATGCAGACTGCTTTACCATTGCGTGTCACATGACCAGAATGTTATCGCAGCCTTTGTGGTTCGCAAATGCAATTAATCGTTCAGCCCTAGTGTGAAACACTGAAAGGTTTGTTATGTTAATTACATTTAGATAGGGCATACAATCTTTTCACGCTAATAGGTTAGCTTGCTAACCATAAGCTAACTAAAAACACAGAGAAAAGCTATGCTAGTGCTCACCTGTGGGAGGAGGTGTGATGTGTGTGCAGGAGGCACTGACGCTGTGACTGTATGTTTTGGGTTCAGGACTCAGAGGCACAGATAGGAAGTGATTGAGGTTCTGAGGATGTGTCTGACTTTGAGCCAGACATGGCAAACTGCGGCGAGACGACTTTAGCGTTTTCTCCTTCAAAATCTCACTGATACTGGTGTGCATACCTGCTGAGAGAGAAACACAGAAAAATACACAACTGAGAGATGGGATTAAAAATACCAACATTTGCACTTTGAAAATTGGGACATATATATTTATTTGCAAATATATACATACATCAAATACATTGAGCTATTCATAAAAACACACTTGTAGCAAATTGTAGCAGGTGATTACACTGAAGTGTGAATGAATACCCCTGGACGCATATTAATCCAAAACTTTAAACATATATTAATAATAATAAGTATGATTATCATTTAATGATTTGGTTGTTGTTATTAGTTTTTTTTCTTTGGAGGGGTGGTCAGTTATTTTGTCCCATGTCTCAAGATTCAGTGTAATCTGAATCTGATCCAAAGACTCTGTAATGCAATTATACCAGTAAAACTCACTTACACTATCAAATGCAAAGGTATAATGATCACTTACAGGACAACCAGTGTATTACATTTACTTAATTAAATAACTCCTGGAAGAAGAGTCAGTCTTTATTGACTGAAGGTCATCTTATGATAAAGGATTGACTAATGCCACATGGGCAAGATGCTGTTTATTGCAATAGTCACAGAAGGCAGTTATAGAAGATGCTGTTTTGGTAATAATTTCCATTATATGGACCATAAATAAGTTGATATGGAACATTTTGATAATAGGTACCATGGGTGCAGCGGCGCAATGATATTATGCAGCGCCTGAAAACAGGCTAACTTCCGTCAACATAACCAACGTGACAACCTGCTTGCACAGAGAGCGTGCTGGGGACTATTTTCAGGCGCTGTGTAATATCATTGCGCCGCTGCACCAATGGGACGGCAGCAAAGTCACACTGTCAGAGCAGACCCCAGTGGAACGTACGTCCTTCCCTGGTCTCCTCTGTCAGGACGCGGCAAATGACTTTGCCCCCACACCTGGACGCTACGCCTCCCACGTCTCGACTATGCGATTCAGTTCGCGCGGTCTCCTCAACACTTTCGGGGAATCCGCTTTACCATGGTAGGTGGCTCAGGAGTGTAGTCCCTAGCCATATCGGTCTAGAAAATTGCAACTTTTTTTCCGTCGGTCTTAGTACACGATGTAACTATACACATCACAACATGCAAAAAGGAAAATATTGGCATTATTTTGTCACTTATTGAGCAGTAGGCTAGATGGAGCTGTTTACCTCCAGTCTTTGTGCTAAGCTAGGCTAGCAGTGGGTGCGTCAGACAGAGTTATGGCACGCAAGGAGATGAGAATGGTATGTATAAACTTATCTAACTCTGGGGGATACGGTGAATAAGCTAAAGTCCCAAAAAGTCGGCATGTTTGTTCAATGCATTAATATTAGCACATTGATCCTTATATTAAATTGTTTTGAAAATACATATTTTAATAAATTTTAAACCCCAAAATATATTTTTAAATGCATAACAACATCACTGACCAGAAACATATAGAATTTTTAAAATCTCTCATTTTAGTATGAATATGGCAATGTATCTAATGTAGTCCTGCATTTTATCAGCTAATATGTATGCAATTAATGATATATAAATGTGGCGTAACATGATTAAAGTAACACTAAAGGTTCTTTAAAAATACTTTACATTTGTTAATTGTATGTAGACATGCTTTCAAAAGAATACAATGTACAGTCAAACCAAAAATTATTCAGACACCAGATATAATTTTTTAATAGTGTGTGCAGGACACTATAGTTCATTTCTGTAAGTGAGGATAGCAAAATAAAGTAAACCGTGACATATTATACCTAAACATTCTTCATACAGACCAAAATTATTCAGACACTTTGACCTGAGCATGTTTTGCTGAAGTGTTTTTTCTTTAATCACTAATGCGACCTTTGACACCACAGACTGAACAAAATGAAGCATTGCTTGGTCATTGGTTGAGCTAAATTTGTGTTATCTAATTGTGTAGTTAAACTGAACAGCTGATTGGTTGATTGTAATCCATTACATTCCTTTCTATCAAAGTTATCTGACATTATCAAGATGAATTTGTTCTGACACAGTTTATCTCATATTTTAACTCATATTAACTCATTTTATTACTATTTTCTAAACTATAGCAAATAAAGTGTCTGAATAAATTTAGATTTCTCTCCTACCATACATAGCGAAAACACACCAGGTTTCATCTTTCCTCTCACAGTTTAATCAGCTGGACGTAAACCAATCAGGTTTCAAAAAGGGCCACTCAACAGAGACTGCATTACTGTCGGTCACTGAAGCCCTGCGGATTGCAAAAGCTGCTTCCAAATCATCAGTCCTCATCCTCCTCGATCTATCTGCTGCGTTTGACACTGTGAATCATCAGATTCTTCTGTCCACCCTCTCATCATTGGGCATCACAGGGAGCCCACACCACTGGTTTGAATCCAATCTCACAGGTAGGTCTTTCAAGGTTGCCTGGAGAGGGGAGGTATCCAAAGCACATCTACTGACCACGGGGGTTCCTCAGGGCTCAGTGCTTGGACGTCTCCTCTTCTCCATTTACACTACATCACTGGGACCTATCATACAGGCACATGGCTTGTCATACCATTGCTATGCTGATGACACACCTTTCATTTCAACCAGATAATCTCACACTAGCTGCACGAATCTCTAGCTGTCTGGAGGACATCTCGGCATGGATGAAAGAACATCACCTGCAGCTCAACCTGGAAAAAACTGAGCTTCTCATCTTCCCTGCTAATCCGACTCTACAACACGATTTCACAATCCAGCTAGGTTCATCCTTGATTACCCCTTCAAGGTCGGTCAGAAATCTTGGAGTAATCTTTGATGACCAGCTGTCCTTCAAAGACCACATTTCAAAGACAGCTCGGTCATGCAGGTTTGCGCTGCACAACATCAGAAAGATCAGACCATTCCTAACAGATCATGCAACACAGCTTCTTGTCCAAGCCCTGGTCATTTCTATGCTTGAATACTGCAATGCGCTTCTGGCTGGACTTCCATCGTGTGCAATCAAAACGCTTCAAATGATTCAGAAAGCAGCGGCACGTCTTGTCTTCAACGAGTCCAAAAGGGCCCACGTCACACCTCTATTCATCTCTGCACTGGCTACCACTCGCTGCTCGCATCAAGTTCAAGGCGTTGACGCTTGCTTACAGATCCATCAAAAACTCTTCCTGCTCCTACGAGTCTACACCCCCACCAGAAGCCTTCACTCGGCAAAGGAGCGACGGCTCGTGTACCACCACAGAGAGGCATGAAATCCCTCTCTAGAACATTTTCATTCACTGTTCTTTGCTGGTGGAATGATCTTCCCACCTCCATCCGGAATGCAGAATCACTGACATCATTCAAAAGACAGCTGAAAACTCATCTCTTCCGTGAGCACTTAACCACACTTTTTCCTCTATTCCCTCCCTATTCTAGCTTATGCTACTCTAAGTAATGTCCAAAACTTAGTATTTCAGGCACTTTTTGTGATTTTTCACCTCTTCATGACGGATTGCTTCCTGTATTCCTCAGTTGTTAGTCGCTTTAGATAAAAGCGTCTGCTAAATGAATAAATGTAAATGTAAATAATCTTTACTTAATATCCTAATGATTTTTGGCATAAAAGAAAAATGGATAATTTTGACCCATATTGTTGGCTATTGCCACAAATATACCCGTGAGACTTATGACTGGTTTTGTGGTCCAGGGTCACATACAGAACCTCTGTTTAATTCTCAATTATGCAATAATTCACATATATTAAACATTTGAAACATAATTGCTTTACCATATCACTTTGAAAATGTAGGTGGGACAACTGCAGGCTAAGATTATAATATATTTAAGGAATTTACCTCAAAGTGAAATTTGACATCAAGGAAGTAATGTCAAAGGTTGATTGCTAGGTTAATGTTTTACAGCTTCCATTATTCTAACAGTGTGGACAGCAATCCTGGGGCAGGAAACATAATCCCCTTGGGAGCAATTTCAGTCTATGTTTTGAATGTTACATGAGACGATTATCCTCCCACACACAGAGAATGACCCATGTGGCTTCTTTAATAAGCCTTTAACAAATTATAGATTAAGGCATAACAGATTAAAAGAAAGAAAAACTCTTGTACATTTAGTATATGCATTTCATTTCAGTGTAAATGACCATGATCTGTGAAGAATTTTTTAGATGCGTAATGTTCGTAAATGTTATTAATAAAAGTCAATACACAGTGTTTCTCTTTAAGACAATTATAACATAAATTAATTGAAATACCAATGCCAAAACAAACCATAAAAGCAAACCTGTCCACATCTGGATAAATGACTCCGCGTAACCATTTAATAAAAAAAAATTCACAGCGTGAAGATAATATGAATGTCTCGTTCAAGGTCACACTAACACACATCCAGTGAAAAGCTCATTTGTAAGGCTGGGAAAATGCCTGGTCTTCCCCACATGACTGCACATAGATATATCTGATGTGGATTTTCCTCTCTGAGTGACCTTGCCCATGACAGCTGCATCAATCCAACCCACTCTTAACCCACGGCTAACCTTTTAATACCAAATAGAGCTAACATGAAACCAGAAGCAATGATTTAGAGTGTTAAAGCCAAAGCACACACAGGGAGAGCTACAGAAAGTTCAAAGAACTACAAACACACACTGCTCAACCACCATTGTGCAATGCATAGTTAGAAAAATAAACTAGCTAGTCACTGTTATGGTTTCCCAAAACCAAAGTAACATGGTCACATATCCGTCACTTTAACCATAGTGGTTCAACAATATAGGACTGTCGTTAATTATGTCATACACATATGGTGGAGTACCCACTTTGGTAACACTTTACAATAAGGTTGTATACTTAATATTAGTTAATGCATTAGTTAACATGAACTAACCATGAACAACACCTCTGTTCAGCATTAGTTAATCTTTGTTAACGTTAACTCACACATATATTAATGCATCTATTCATGTTAACAGTGCAATTAGTTAATGCATTAGTTAACATGAATTAACCATGAACAATGCCTGTAGCTTTACTGTTTTTGTAAGGTTATCTTACTGTACATATTTACATTAGTTTACATAGCAGTTGACACACACCAAGGATGAACTAACTCACCATCTCACTCTAAAGGTAAAAATGCTGTTGTGTACCTTATCAACGTTATTTAATAAGCCATTGATTTTGGGCTGTTGGTTAACATAATTCTAAAGTGGGAACCATCTGAACATCAACGGATAGGTTGTTCATGTTTATACACACTTTACTATCATTACTTACATTTTGTGACCCTTATTGTAAAGTGTACACTGCACTCACCTAAAGGATTATTAGGAACATCATACTAATACTGTGTTTGACCCCCTTTCGCCTTCAGAACTGCCTTAATTCTACGTGGCATTGATTCAACAAGGTGCTGAAAGCATTCTTTAGAAATGTTGGCCCATATTGATAGGATAGCATCTTGCAGTTGATGGAGATTTGTGGGATGCACATCCAGGGCACGAAGCTCCCGTTCCACCACATCCCAAAGATGCTCTATTGGGTTGAGATCTGGTGACTGTGGGGGCCATTTTAGTACAGTGAACTCATTGTCATGTTCAAGAAACCAATTTGAAATGATTCAAGCTTTGTGACATGGTGCATTATCCTGCTGGAAGTAGCCATCAGAGGATGGGTACATGGTGGTCATAAAGGGATGGACATGGTCAGAAACAATGCTCAGGTAGGCCGTGGCATTTAAACGATGCCCAATTGGCACTAAGGGGCCTAAAGTGTGCCAAGAAAACATCCCCCACACCATTACACCACCACCACCAGCCTGCACAGTGGTAACAAGGCATGATGGATCCATGTTCTCATTCTGTTTACGCCAAATTCTGACTCTACCATCTGAATGTCTCAACAGGAATCGAGACTCATCAGACCAGGCAACATTTTTCCAGTCTTCAACTGTCCAATTTTGGTGAGCTCGTGCAAATTGTAGCCTCTTTTTCCTATTTGTAGTGGAGATGAGTGGTACCCGGTGGGGTCTTCTGCTGTTGTAGCCCATCCGCCTCAAGGTTGTGCGTGTTGTGGCTTCACAAATGCTTTGCTGCATACCTCGGTTGTAACGAGTGGTTACTTCAGTCAAACTTGCTCTTCTATCAGCTTAAATCAGTCGGCCTATTTTCCTCTGACCTCTAGCATCAACAAGGCATTTTCGCCCACAGGACTGCCGCATACTGGATGTTTTTCCCTTTTCACACCATTCTTTGTAAACTCTAGAAATGGTTGTGCGTGAAAATCCCAGTAACTGAGCAGATTGTGAAATACTCAGACCGGCCCGTCTGGCACCAACAACCATGCCACGCTCAAAATTGCTTAAATCACCTTTCTTTCCCATTCTGACATTCAGTTTGGAGTTCAGGAGATTGTCTTGACCAGGACCACACCCCTAAATGCATTGAAGCAACTGCCATGTGATTGGTTGATTAGATAATTGCATTAATGAGAAATTGAACAGGTGTTCCTAATAATCCTTTAGGTGAGTGTATATCAACATTACCTGATGTGTTACTAACATTTGTAGACTCTTTATTAACATGACTTTCCATTAACAAAGCATTTATTATTATTTACTGCTTTGTAATGAACCTACAAATGTTAACACAGTTAATGTTGAAATAGTGTACACTTGATAATAAGGTTCTCAAAAACCATTAATACATGCTTTGTTTAATAACGTTGATAAGGTACACAACAGCATTTTTACCTTTACACTGAGATGGTGAGTTAGTTCATCCTTGGTGTGTGTCAACTGCTATGTAAAGTAATGTAAATATGTACAGTAAGATAACCTTACAAAAACAGTAAAGCTACAGGCATTGTTCATGGTTAATTCATGTTAACTAATGCATTAGCTAATGTTAACTAATTGCACTGTTAACGTGAATAGATGCATTAATATATGTGTGAGTTAACATTAACAAAGATTAACTAATGCTGAACAGAGATGTTGTTCATAGTTAATTCATGTTAACTAATGCATTAACTAATGTTAACTAATACAACCTTATTGTAAAGTGTTACCATAACGTTTGCAAATTAATCAATTAGATCTTTAATTCAAGATCTCTTCATTTTTTAATCACGTTTACATCCAGTATGGTGTAACCACCGTACATTTTGCTCCTATATACATGTGGTTCATTCAGTCAGTTGCTTTCTCCACAATGTAATTTCTTTGAGATGCTGTTGTAACAAACATGGCATCACTATATTTTATCCGCGTTGTTTTGTTTTATTTGATGTTTGATTCATAGTGGGTTCCCTCTTACGTCACACTCATGCTTGCATTTGTGCGCATGCACACTCTTCAAAAACGTTGATTGTTGACACGCTAACGTACACTATATTGCCAAAAGTATTGGGACACCCCTCCAAATCATTGAATTAAGGTGTTCCAATCACTTCCATGCAAGAACAGTGCGTAGAGAGCTTCATGGAATGGGCACGCCGCCACTGGACTCTAGAGCAGTGGAGACGTGTTCTCTGGAGTGACCAATCACGCTTCTCTGTCTGGCAATCCGATGGACGAGTCTGGGTTTGGCGGTTGCCAGGAGAACGGTACTTGCCTGACTGCATTGTGCCAAGTGTAAAGTTTGGTGGAGGGGGGATTATGGTGTGGGGTTGTTTTTTCAGGGGTTGGGCTTGGCCCCTTAGTTCCAGTGAAAGGAACTCCTAATGCTTCAGCATACCAAGACATTTTGGACAATTTCATGCTCCCAACTTTGTGGGAACAGTTTGGGGATGGCCCCTTCCTGTTCCAACATAACAGTGCACAAATCAAGGTCCATAAAGACATGGATGAGCGAGTTTGGTGTGGAGGAACTTGACTGGCCTGCACAGAGTCCTGACCTCAACCCAATAGAACACCTTTGGGATGAATTAGAGCGGAGACTGCGAGCCAGGCCTTCTCGAATGGTCAAAAATTCCCATAAACACACTCCTAAACTTTGTGGAAAGCCTTCCCAGAAGAGTTGAAGCTGTTATACCTGCAAAGGGTGGACCAACTTCATATTAAACCCTACGGATTAAGAATGGGATGTCATTAAAGTTCATGTGCATGTAAAGGCAGGCGTCCCAAAACTTTTGGCAATATAGTGTAGTCTGAAATGTATATTTAAATGGAGTTAAATATATAGATTGTACTGCAAAAAGCAGACCTCAAGGGCCAGTGTTGAGAAACCCTGACCTACTGTATATGATATTCTGATCTATAAATATTTCTCAGGCCTCTCCTTCAATGTAAATCTGTGTAATTCTTTGCCCCTTTCACTGTCCAAAAGTCCTGAGATTAGACGGGTAATAACGCACCGCATGATATGAGGCATTATTCATAGGTAGTACTAAGCAGTACCAAGAAAATACATATACATGTTAATGAACAACATAGTACAATTACTGACTCATTTCAAGAAATATCTGATTCACCTTTCTCATAACATAGAAAGAGATCTTATTGGAGCTCAATTGAAAGGACAAATAAATGAAAACTATCATCACTCTGACCCCTTCTCTTATTACCTTATTACCTAAAAAACATAAAAATGATCCCATAATTTACTCACCCTAAAGCCATCCTAGATGTATATGAGTTTCTTCTTTCAGCCAAACATAATAGAGATCTATTAAAAATATCCTGGCTCTTCCAAGCTTTATAATGGGAGTGAATGGTAATTTAGATTTGGAAGCCCATCCATCCATTATAAAAGTACTCCACACGGCTCCAGGGGTTAATAAAGGCTTTCTGAAGCAAAGCCATGCATTTTTGTAAGAAAAAATCCATATTTATAACTTTATAAACTATAATCACTGGCTTGAGTCTAGTTCCGGCGGAAGAGTGACCTCTGACCCGACGCATGACGTAGGATGTAGGAGTAGCGTAAGCTTTAGGTGAGAGTCGACGCCTCTCGCGGTTCAAACAACAAACTCAAGCTCCTCCCACATTTATCTTTAATAATCCTCGTTTTAGACTTCTAATTCATGACCGGTGTTTTGTTTTGCTCTATCCTCTGCGCTTCCACGTTCGTCAATACGTCATGCATCAGGTCAGAAGTCACTCTTCCACCGGAACTAGACTCAAGCCAGTAATTATAGTTTATAAAGTTACAAATATGGATATTTTTCCTACAAAAACGCATTGCTTTGCTTCAGAAGGCCTTTTTTAACCCCCTGGAGCCATATAGATTATTTTTATGATGGATGGGTGCGCTTTTTTGGGCTTCAAAATCTCAGTTACTATTCACTGCCATTAAAAAGCTTGGAAGAGCCAGGACATTGTTTAACATAACTCTGATTGTGTTTGGCTGAAAGAAGAATGTCTTATATACCTAGGATGGCTTTAGGGTGAGTAAATCATGGGATTATTTTCATATTTGGGTGAAGTAACGCTTTAAGTGTTTTCCATAGAAAACCATTATAAAGAAAACGTTTACCATTGTCACATATGCTCTGTGTCTGTCCTTGGACTTTTACGTTGAAGTGTTTCCTGTGCTTTATTTTGTAGTTCTTTGTAGTTTTTCTTGTTGATTAGTCTCCCCAGGTGTTTCCCATTTACCACACCCCTTGTTATCTTGTTAAGCTAGTCTTCCCTGTGTATATAGTGCTTTGTCTTACTGGTGTTTGTGGGTTGTTGTACATGTAATGGTTGCTTCTAGTTTTTGTATCCTTGTGGTCTTTGTTCCTTTATTCCTGGAGTTCTTTGTTCAGTGTGTTATTTTATTAAAAACCCTGCATTTAGATCCTCGCCTTCGCCTGCTTTCTCCAGCACGTTACAACCATTTAGCGTGTTGCGTTCATTTTCTGGGCTCATCTGCTTGTCTGTATATAGTTTGCATCATCAATAAGATGTTTGCTGAGTGTGATGTAATATTACTGTCTTAGTACATTAAGGCACTTTAAAGGTATGGTAGGCAATGTTTTTCATAAACACTTTTTGATATTCTGGTTGAAACTCTCTTTACATCCTGATCGAAATCAATAATAGAAGTGGTTTAAATATTAAAACATGTACATATATCTTCTGTGGAAATGTCGGGACCAAAACATTTTCGGTCCGATGCTCAACATACGTATTTCCATACCTCCGCACACCTGCTCGTGCAGACATCACACATCATCAGCTCTTTCTAAAAGGCTATGCAGAGTTGTAGACAGACGTCAGTCACCGAGAGTCACAAACAAACACAAGCACCTTTAACAGTTCCTCCTGGACATAACCATGTTATGTCATAACCATAATTAAGAGACGGCAACCCGTGATGTTCTACCCGAGGCTGTTCACGTTTTCAGACTTGGATTTATGCGTTTATTCTGTCAACACTATCAACGCCGAAATGAATCTGCAGCAGTCAGGTGGTACAAGTCAGAGCTCTGCAAGTTGTTTATGTTCATTTTTATTGTAATGTTATGTGCTTTGAGACACGAGGTCATTTAATGCTGTCTCTTGTGATGTCTTTTGGAGGAGGCATGGCTTTGGAGACGCTCTGAAGGGAGGATGGGATCTAATGCTTTCAAAGCTAACTCGCTATTGCTAGCCGCTCTGAAATTGCCTACCCTACCTTGAAGTGATTTTTATGTTAACCTGCTGGGCTTTTAGCAATTGAAATACTGCACAATGTGCTGTAGCCTAATATATGGATCACTTGCATTTTTCTTTTTGTTTGAGCGGTGATCTAAATATTTGTGGCATGAAACAGATGTAAATTTGACAGGCCTGTGCTGCAGTTCTATGGATATTTTCCCCTCCAGGTCTCTGTGTGAAAACTATTAATTAATCCTGGAGTGTCAGGTTCAGAAATTTCCCACTGAACATAAACTGAACACAGCATGAAAGTTTCTGAAACTGTATAAAACACATGAATATTTAATGAGGTAACCAATGAGGCAATTTATGATTGATTGTCTGTTGCTGAACAACTCACTGTAACACTCACGCACAGCATTGTTCCACACTGTAAACTCAAAATCAGTGTTAACTCTGCTAAAACTTTACTAAAAAAAATTAGTCATGTGGAGCACTCTTTGTGTGCCTCTATAAAGCAAATCGAAAACTTAAGGTTGCATGATGGTTAGGATAGGCAGAATGCAGCTTTACACCCCTTACATACGATAAAATTCATTATAAGTGTCTGCCAAATGAATAAGCATACTGTGCAATTTGAAGCAGAGAGTCTATCATACACCCGGCGCAATGCGAGGGCAGGCGTTTTTTTTGCTAGTTTCAGCCCGACGCAGTTATTATTTTCATGTCCAGCTCCATGTTGTTTAAATATCAAATGCACTGGTGCATCTGTTCACCCATGGGTGTGCTGGTCTGAAAACCAGGTGTGTTCAGGAGCATTGTTGGCGCGTTGCTATTTTGAGGAACTGAAAACGACTGCGCCATTGACCAACAAAAACCTATTCTAAAGTCAATAGCGCAGTATTTTTTGTGTTATTTAAAGGGTGTGTTAGTAATATGAGCCTATAGGCGGTGCACAACGCGCATACACTGTGCTTATTACACACACAGGGACGCACAGCAGCACACACACACACACGTTTAAATATTAAAAATAAAAGGATTCCTCTCTAGAGAAGCGTTCAGTCTTTCTGCTTGCATTTAAATAGCGAATCCGCCATGGTGCGAGCGCAACTGGCTTTTAAAGGGAATGGGAGATGAGATTGATTTATTGATTTATTGATTTATTACAGATTGGTTTATTGCACATTACGCCCAAACACACCCATGACTCATAAGAGACGAGGTACAACCCTTTTGGATCATGTGCCAGACACGCCTAGCAAAAGTGGATTCGGACACGCCCTAAGCACACTTGCGCTTTAGACCATGCACTCAGATCGTTAAAATAGGGCCCTTAATCAGACAGGCTTGTACGGAGTGGGTAAAAGTGCTGCATGCGGTCAGATTTAGATTTCTCGTTTTTACACACGTTCTGATGATGTGTGTGTGTGTGTCTCTCTCTCACACATCTGTGCAATATCTCCATATTGTCTGTAGAGATGCATCACCACTGGCCAGATTCATTACGCTCCACAATAACACCAGCTCCCCACAGGCACAGACGATATGACATACCATTATCTAAACGCAGACTAATTATCTCCTTCGCTTTTTCTCGGTTTGGGGATTTATGTGCAAGAGAAGAGCAGATGGTGCTCTGGGCAGCAGTTTGCCACAATGACAATATATGATACATAAAAACACTCATTAAACATTAGTCTTTGTCTTTAGGATTGTCTAATTCTTAATGTTATAGCATAGATCCTCTAAAGTCAGCATGAAGTGGCATTCACAACCCTTGTGGAAAAAAGTGTGCTTAAGTGTACTGAATGGTAAATGACATACTTAAGCACATGTAAAGTATCTGATTATAATTTTAACTAAATAACTAACTCTAGGTAATATATTTTAAGTATTAAATTGCAACTTTATCTTTACAAATTTGTAATTACAAATATATTTTAAATACATGACATAAAATATTCAACAGAAATGACATTAAAGTGCATTTTAGTGTACCATAAAAGCTTATCAATACATTTGCAGTATATTTCAAAGACGATGGAAATAATTATGAAATCCCATATAAAGATGTACTTAAGTGGATCAAAAAGTACTCTAAAGTTCAGCTAATTGCATTTAATATACATTTAAACTAATACATTTTCATTAAATTGCAATTAACAAGAAATTAAGTGACCAAAAACATTCAGTTCGCACTTTTTAACTATGTTTTTTCAGTAATAAATACTCTTGTTGAAAGTATGCGAAAGTGTACCAAGGGAAAACTGATTTTACTTTCATAATGTAACATACAGGGTTGGGGAGTAACAAAATACATGTAACTTAGTTATGTATTTAGTCCACAAGACAAAATGACTGTATTTACAAATTGCCACATTCAAAAATGTACATAACCTTGAATCTTAACTGTCTGTCGGTACCTGGATGATCCACGACTGTTTTCATGTTTCATGGTAATTGCGACTTTTTATCTCACAATTCAAATTCTGATATTTTGAGATATAAACTTATATTTTTTATAATGTCCAATTATGAGGGGAAAAAGACTGACGTTTTTTTCTCAGAGACATGAGACATTTTTTCTCTTTTTTATCTCACAATTCTGACTTTATAACACGTATTTGTGAGAGAATCTCACAATTCAGAGAAAAAAATTGTGAGATAAAAAGTCACAATTACTTTTTTTTAATATATATATTTAGTGGCGGAAACAAGCTTCCATGAAACTTGATGCATTAAGAGCAGGGGGTGAAAACTTTTGAACAGGATGATGTGTAAATTTGTCTCATTTTGTTTAAAGGTCATATTTTTTCATAATTGTTGGAAACACGTTTCCCAGAAGACAAAATAAGTACAATTTACCCTGTTCATCCAGTTCAAAGAAGTTTACACACCCCAGATTAGGAATGCATCGATACCATTTTTTCAGAACCGATCCGATCCCAAAAATTCTGAGTATCGGCCGATTCCAATCCGATACCAGTGCAGTTTTGTTTAAAAATTCAGTGTAGAATTTCTATACCTCAGTGTGTTGAACTGATAATCACTCTCTTGTGTGTTAAACACAATCTACTAAATACTTCATTATAAAGAAAAACAACAAATTAAAAAAATACATACACTCACCTAAAGGATTATTAGGAACACCTGTTCAATTTCTCATTAATGCAATTATCTAATCAACCAATCACATGGCAGTTGCTTCAATGCATTTAGGGGTGTGGTCCTGGTCAAGACAATCTCCTGAACTCCAAACTGAATGTCAAAATGGGAAAGAAAGGTGATTTAAGCAATTTTGAGCGTGGCATGGTTGTTGGTGCCAGACGGGCCGGTCTGAGTATTTCACAATCTGCTCAGTTACTGGGATTTTCATGCACAACCATTTCTAGAGTTTACAAAGAATGGTGTGAAAAGGGAAAAACATCCAGTATGCGGCAGTCCTGTGGGCGAAAATGCCTTGTTGATGCTAGAGGTCAGAGGAGAATAGGCCGACTGATTCAAGCTGATAGAAGAGCAACTTTGACTGAAATAACCACTCGTTACAACCGAGGTATGCAGCAAAGCATTTGTGAAGCCACAACACGCACAACCTTGAGGCGGATGGGCTACAACAGCAGAAGACCCCACCGGGTACCACTCATCTCCACTACAAATAGGAAAAAGAGGCTACAATTTGCACGAGCTCACCAAAATTGGACAGTTGAAGACTGGAAAAATGTTGCCTGGTCTGATGTGTCTCGATTTCTGTTGAGACATTCAGATGGTAGAGTCAGAATTTGGCGTAAACAGAATGAGAACATGGATCCATCATGCCTTGTTACCACTGTGCAGGCTGGTGGTGGTGGTGTAATGGTGTGGGGGATGTTTTCTTGGCACACTTTAGGCCCCTTAGTGCCAATTGGGCATCGTTTAAATGCCACGGCCTACCTGAGCATTGTTTCTGACCATGTCCATCCCTTTATGACCACCATGTACCCATCCTCTGATGGCTACTTCCAGCAGGATAATGCACCATGTCACAAAGCTCGAATCATTTCAAATTGGTTTCTTGAACATGACAATGAGTTCACTGTACTAAAATGGCCCCCACAGTCACCAGATCTCAACCCAATAGAGCATCTTTGGGATGTGGTGGAACGGGAGCTTCGTGCCCTGGATGTGCATCCCACAAATCTCCATCAACTGCAAGATGCTATCCTATCAATATGGGCCAACATTTCTAAAGAATGCTTTCAGCCCCTTGTTGAATCAATGCCACGTAGAATTAAGGCAGTTCTGAAGGCGAAAGGGGGTCAAACACAGTATTAGTATGGTGTTCCTAATAATCCTTTAGGTGAGTGTATAATCACAATCTATGACAAAAATACTACTATAAACTAGATGGTGTATAATTCAGAAGCAAAATTTACTCTAGAAAAATCATGAGTGCACATTAATTGTATAAAATCTAAACATTTAGTGGGGAACAAATAAAAGTGAATAAGCACTAAATCTGGTAAAATGTTACACGTTGTAAAATACATTCATGAAAAACAAGTAAATATATTTATAGAAATAGGGCTTATATACTAAGAAATTAAAAGACATTTATTTTAAATGTATAGCGCAGCTTTTTTAATAAGGCAGCAACATATTATAGATAGGGCAGAACAAGAAAGGCTATTAATAATCTTTCATTGTGCAAAAGTATTATAATACGAACGGCTCCAATACAGAGCGCGTATGCGCATCCCGTGCGCAGGATGATGCGCTTGAAGCAACAACGCTCCGTCCGCATTGAAATGTTCAAAACAAAAAGGGAAGAGATATCGATGCATAGTGTTAGTGTATCTATCTATGCAATATTTTATTGAGCCCATTTTAAAAATTCAGTTACCGTGTGTGTGAAGAACAATACAATCTCTACTCCAGTGTTGTGATCTAACACAGGGGTTTTCAAACTTTATGATGCCAAGGACCCCTAAATATAATTAACCTTTTATGAGGGACCCCCTTTCTAAAATCCATATATATATTTTAATGTATGGAAAAAAACATTTAAACTGTTAGATAATAGTAAGTGTGACATTATAAATACAACATATTGTTTCCAAATTTAAATTAGCTATACTTAATGTTGGATGTATAAACCTGAAGAAAAAATTTTCAATTAAAAATAATTTGTATAAGCAACTTTTACAATAAATGTATGAACGTAGCTTACGTACTGCGTTAAGAATACTGCCTTACAACCCCAGTGAGCAAGATAAAGGGGACTATAGTGAGAAAAACTCCCTAGAAAGATACAAAACAAATATATACAATTCTGGAAAGTAGCCTATGTATACAGCAAGAAAGGAGAGAAACATTTAGAAATGAAACAGAATATTCGGTAGACTTTATCCATATTTGCTTTGTCTTTTTATTCTCAGAAAATTTTCTGGGGACCCCTTAGAACCTTCTGGAGGACGCCTGGGGGTCCCTGGACCCCAGTGTGAAAACCCCTGATCTAACAGATTTACAGCAATAAACTCCAGCAAGATAAAGTCATTTTATGCGAAACCATAGAGCGTTATATACAGATCAAGTATAATAACAGGAACATTGAATCATTGTTTCATTGTGTTGACTGTTGTAACCAAACGCACGTACGCAGTTTAAAGCTGAATGGAGAATGACTGATAGCCAGCGGAGGGAAGTGTTCATGTGAACTTGAATTTAATGACTTAAATATTCATCTGTACCTCACATTAAACTATGGAATGGCTTCAGAACACTTAATTTAGTGCACGAAGCGTTGATGATGCTTTATAATGTTTTTGTGCTTTTTGTGGTGCACTAGGGCTTAACAATAACACAGAATATTATGCGCACATCGGATTTGGATTGGTCCTGTCTGTCCGATACCCGATCCAGCAAATAATGGCGTAGAACCCTTGTAACATATTACATGAAATGATTAAGAAAAAAGCACGGTGGGGCTTGAATGTTATTGATTTTATTGATCATCTGGAATGTATTGCATGGATGCCAACTAAAAGTGGCCGTCACCCGGAAAGAAAAGTTGTTACAATTGAATGAATGAATACAAAGATATTACTTAGAATAACATGCACTGATTAACTGTGCATAAATATATATAGATGTTGGCATATAACTGAGACAGACATCCTACACGTCTGCACATGCTGTGGTTCTCGTGAACTTATCGTGTAGGTTTATATAAATATATTAAAGCCTTGTCAATCCTGATTTTAATCTTGCTCTGTCTGAGCTATAGCCCAGAAACGCTAATCCTACGGATATGATTTATGGAGGTATATGAGGGTTAAAGAGAAGAATTAAATAGAAAACGAGAGTGAAACACAACAACTTCAGTGTGCAACACTATACCGAAATATTACAGAAAAGCAGCAATGTAGAGGAAAGAAGAAAGAGAGATAGAGTGTAACGTGTATATTGGTTGGATTCAGTCCAGTCTTATCAAGCACATCTCCACCACTAATTGAAAATGTAAGAAATGGTCCCATAGAAAACTAACACTACTGTTCATGCAGCGCCATGTTTTCTGTGCCAGGGGCGAATAAATCTGCAATCCTGGATTTAGCCAGGGAGGCAAAGCCAATAGGACTGAGTGATTGAGTGAGATTATCTCTGTGTGTGTGTGTGTGTGTGTGTGTGTGTGTGTGTGTGTGTGTGTGTGTGTGTGTGTGTGTGTGTGTGTGTGTGTGTGTGTGTGTGTGTGTGTGTGTGTGTGTGTGTGTGTGTGTGTGTGTGTGTGTGTGTGTGTGTGTCCGCTGCTCGTACACATGTCCCACCTGGACAGTCCGATCCTCGACCTCAAACCTGCATTTTACTACAATAATAAAGATAGAGAGGCTCTAAACAGATCAAGAGTCTTGTTGCATGTAATCCCAGCACAGCTGTGCGCTTATCCATTTTTTATATACAACACACATTGTAAACACAAGTAAAATGCTAAGCTAAATAGTGTATTCCTGCAGATATGTATGTCTTTAAAACAGATGTTGATATGATAATGACTAAATTAAGGACCAGTGTTGGGGAAAGTTACTTTGAAAAGTAATGCATTATAATATTGCGTTATTCCCTTAACTCTTTCCCACCAGCGTTTTTAAAAAAAGTTGCCAGCTTTGATTCTAGCTTCATGCATTCCTTTTTTATCAACACTTAAATATGGGTAAGTTTCATAGAAAAAGCAACATTTTGAACAAAAAGCTGAGAAAAAAGACTACATGAAGACTTCAGATGCAAAAGCCTCTAAGTCCGTCTGATGTTTTTCTTTAAACTTAGCATTTTTGTCAGGCACCTATGTATAGGTTTCTACCTAAGTTCTGGTACTTCTGAATGGGCTGAGGCTGGGATTTAGCGGGTTTGAAGTGAAAGTATTTGATGAACGTATACTATGTGCAGAGAGCATCCACTCAGTATTGTTATCTCATTTTTGACCCATGTGGCTTTTAGAGGCTTTTGCATTGGAAGTCTTCACATCCAGATGGGATTCAGAGCGATGGTCAAACACAGATGGAGTAGATCGAGTCCATCAACACCCTAAAGCTTCACAGTCCTAGAGCTTGTTCTGGGTCGACATTTCATTCATTAACTTTAGGCAGTTTTGATTTATATGCTGTTTAATGTTGATGATCACGTTATTTTACATATGCATCTGCTTACATACGTTCGCTTGTTTTTTTGCGTCTTCTTCACCTGTGTTTTGATCAGGAGATTCTGTACTCATTCAGAAGATGCGTAACAGCGCCCCCCTAGCGTATAAACAGTGAAAACATGGAAACGCAGAAAATTCTGTGTTTGGCGGGGAAAGAGTTAAAAAGTAACTAAGTAACTTAGTTACTTTTTAAGAAAAGTAATGCTTTACATTACTTTTGCGTTACTTTTTCATACCTGGGCTGGGCATGTTTTATTTTTAGGCAAATGTAGGAGAATGAAGGAAATGCAAATTGACGCATGTCCAGTAGAGGGCGCCGCTCAAACAAACCTTTCAGCTGCTGCCATTCTGGATAACGAAAGAATAGGGCACAGGAGAAGAAAGTTTAACACTTACTTCACCAATAACAACAAAAGATCTAAAGTCATTTTTGATAATGGTTTAACTGAATCATCGAAGGTCAGCAGCAAGACATTGGTCAATGAAGTGCCATTAACTCTTTCCCCGCCAGGGTTTTTGATCACACCTGTTTTTATAGCATCAAATAACTAACTAAAACCAAACTTATTGAAATAACGAACACCTGAACTTACATCAGCGTGATAAAAACTGCCTAAAATGACAGAAACCATCTTTGAAAATTTTTTATTTGAAGTGTAATTTGATTGTTTAGTTTGTCTCACGTCCCATTAGAATACATGGAGAGGGCGGGTTTATGAGCTATACTGGGACCAACCACCTGGGGGCGATCAAGACACGCCAGCTTCACTTTTCAGGACTCGTGTGGCACACTTGGTGTGGGCACTAATATAGTTATCTTTATAGTTATCGTTCTTGGTGTGAACAGGCCTTAACAGTTGAACTTTTAATTGTTTTGTATTTTTGACAATATAAACAGATCCACCGACTGAAATAAATAGCTCTCAGCTGGACCATTACGAAAAAAAATTATATGATCATTAAGTTATGACAACATGTGTTTTAACATTGCTTTAGCAAAAAATTTTTTTATAAATTATACAAGATTAAACTAGTTTTTAGGTCAGTTTAATGTTATTTAAGTTGAAATTACTTAAAGGGGTACTTCACCGCTGGAAAGATGAATGTGTATTTTAAATTGGGTCATTTATGTAGTAGAAATGTTAAATAATTTTTGAATTTGGTGCCTTCTAGAGTGTGAAAAGCCAGAAAATTTATTTTTGGCTCATATGCATGAAAGACAACAACTCCCAGAATGCACTTGCTTCGCTGCCCTACGAGGCCACTCCCAAGCCACACCTACCGGTTACATCTCTTGCCCACCGCGGCACCACCCCACCATCATTTAGATTTTTATAGTAATAAAATAATTTAGTTCAGTGAGAGAACAGACACTACAATTAAAGACTGAATGGCAAGCAGAGGATGGCCCACTGGATAGTGGATGCCATCGTCTTGGCGTATGAAACCCAAGACGTGCCCTGCCCGCTTGGGTTAAGAGCCCACTCCACTAGGGGTGTAGCTTCTTCCTGGGCGTTGGCTCATGGCGCCTCGCTGACAGATATTTGTAGAGCTGCGGGCTGGGCGACACCTAACACGTTCGCTAGATTCTATAGCCTCCGTGTAGAGCCGGTATCTTCCTGTGTGCTCGCTTCCCATAGTCAGTAACACCGAAGTGCCCGTTCTAAGTGTCGGCTTGCTGCGCCATTCCCTTCCCCATGGAACGGATATGTGCGCTTATATGCTCCAGTCGAGTTCCCCAGAAATGGTGAACCCTGTTGAGTCCTCCGCAACCAGTCGGATGTGGCGGAGCGTCCGACGCCAGGTCTAACACTCGTATGCATTGGTGGAACCTGTTGTGTTAGGCTGGGTTCCATATGTTGTGATCCCCACGGCGGTCCCATATGTGTATTCTTCCACGGTACGGCTCCCTATGGTGAGCCCGTGTCTTTCCCTCGGCAGAGCTCTTCTGCCGTCTCAGTCAGGTGTTGTTCCCCCGCCTGCTTGGCCGGGTCCACCCCTGGGACTTCCGTATGTTGCACTGCCCATGGCCAGTCCATACGTGTATTCTCTACATGGTAACTCCCTGATGTGGCTTCCGCAGCGTCCCTCCAGGCACGCTTTCCCAGCGTTATCCAATACTCTGCTGAGTGGGTCTTGCGGAACAGCAGCAGTGACTCCCCTGCGTGAGTTTTCCCGCCCTGAACAGACGGGGTCTGAGGGGCTCTCGCTGGGCGCTGGAAGTGGTAGTAACTGTGGCGTTTTCCAAAGGGATCCCAATTCGTCGGTACGTCCGACGTATGTCGAACGTGACCGACTGAAAGGGAACGTCTCGGTTACGTATGGTAACCCTCGTTCCCTGAAGGAGGGAACGGAGACGTACGTCCCGTCGCCACAGTTGCTGTACCATCACTGCATGGCCGAGTCACTAGTTCGGCTCCTCAGTGAAAAACAATAGTACGCTGCATTCGCTTCCGCTTTATACCTGCGCTGCGGGGCGGAGCGCAAGATGCAAATCTCGCACGCCAATGGTCATTGGCCGGTTCTCTATATCTCGAAGCTGATAGGGGCTCCCTGAAGTGATCCCAATTCGTCTGTATGTCCAATGTACGTCTCCGTTCCCTCCTTCAGGGAACGAGGGTTACCATACGTAACCGAGACATTTTTCGTTCTACTTACCCACGTCTCGTGTTTTTAACAGTAAAAACATGTTCTGTGTAAACCGGCCCTAACTGACCCAAACACGTTATTTACAGGCTTCACGAAATACAGCCAAATGTCGTATGAGGACAGCTGTTGAGTAAACTGAACAAACACAGCTGGATTAGTGTTGATATAATGCATGTATAGAGCCAGAGTTAAGACCCAGAACATCACTACGATTAAGGGAAATGTTATTTGATTCTACTGTACCCCCCCAAAAAAGCAAAAGGAAAGATGCACTGCTGTGTGAAAAGTAGCTGAAAGCTATGGAATAAAAGAAGCATTTAAAAGTAAAAAAAAATGCTTGAGGAAACCGAGAGAGTGAACAGACTAAAGGAAATGAGGTCAGTGGGTTTGCCCGTCTTCCCTATCTAAAAACCTTGCATAATTCATCTCTGGTTCCCAACAGCTCTCAGCTCACAGGAGTTTTACATTGCCCTGCCCCACTAACAGATGCTTTTTATAGATCAGAGGCAGAGTGGGCTGGGTAACTCTACACCCCTCTCAGAGCCAGTGTTTACGGGATGATCAGATGATTGAGGCTTTTTTTTCCAAAAACACATGATTTACAGCAGCTAGACTGATTCTATGACATTGTTAGCAAAGTGCAATGCAGCCTAAATTAATTATTGTTGGATTAAATACATTTAATTTCCATCAGTCTGGACTGTAACTTTGGACTAAATCCCTTCATTTTAAAATATGAATGGACGGCATGGGCAAATTTATATCATGATAATCAGCGGAGCCCCGCTGTGTTAAATTGCCAAAAACATTATCTTTCATGTAACGTTATATTAGTATTAGTAAGATTGCATACGATCATCTCCAGAGCTTAAATCCCTCTGTTTGTCAATCACACTAGGCCTTAAGTGAATGAGTTAGTGTGTCATTAGTAGCAGATGGCATGTTTCCAGAGCTTAACTGAAATTACCACAGAATTACACAAGTCAGTCAATGATGGGCTGAAACATAAAGACAGGAAATGACCACATCACTCACTCTCCTCTGTCCCTGAAGCCCAGTCCAACGATGGCATCTCCTGTATAGGCCTAAACATACAAATTAAATATTTCTAAAGACAATCTTGTACTCTCTTGCTAAATTTCAGACAAAGTCAGCAATGAAACTATTAATTTCACCTGGAATAACAACACTTGAAACTATTTCAAATAGTTTACTAATTCCATTATAAATACTGTCAAAGTGTGTGATAATTTGTTACTTTGTAATTGTCAGCAAGGGCAGAAGAAAAGACAGAAATAAAAGTGCTGGATCTATTTTTGTTTATGAAAACAAAACTTAAAATGACTCTTCTAAGGAAAAACAATACAACACCTATAGTGAGATCTGACAAAACCTGAACCAAACACCCCGAGACACACTCATGGGCGGAGGGTGAACCAACTCTAGGGTAGGGCTAAGAAGATGTGTTTCCTCTTTAACCCTCTGGGCCTCTTCGGTCAAAAACGACAGAAAGTTTTTACGTTTTGAAATTTCCTTTTTTTTTTTGGTTCATTGGAATGGAATGACATTTGGTGACTTTTGTGGCATTAGCTATGTGAACACACAAACAAATCAAGAACATGATTCGGATATGTTAAAGGGTTGGGGGGAAAAAATCACACTTGGGTCCTTCCCAGTCAAAAATGTCAGATGACATAGCAAATTAATGGGAAATACGAAAAAATATGAAAACTAAGAGAATCTTTTGGTGGTACAAATTAATATTAATAATTAATAATAATTTGTTACATTTATATAGCGCTTTTCTGGGTACGGTTTACATATAGAAGGGGGGATCTCCTCAACCACTACCAATGTGTAGCATCCACCTGGATGATGTGACGGCAGCCATATTGTGTCAGAACGCCCACCACACACCAGCTGATTGGTGGAGAGGAGAGTGATGAAGCCAATCAGTATATAGGGATGATTAGGTGGCCATGATGGACAGAGGCCAATGAGCAAATTTGGCCAGGATGCCGGGGTTACACCCCTACTCTTTTTCCGAAGGACATCCTGGGATTTTTAATGACCACAGAGAGTCGGGACCTCGGTTAAACGTCTCATCCGAAGGACGGTGCTTGTTCGAGTATAATATCCCCATCACTATACTGGGGCGTTAGGACCCACACAGACCACAGGGTGAGCACCCCCTGCTGGCCTCACTAACACCTCTACCAGCAGCTACCTAGTTTTCCCAGGAGGTCTCCCATCCAGGTACTGACCAGGCTCAACCCTGCTTATAGCTTCAGTGGGAAACCAGTCTTGGGCTACAAGGTGATATGGCTGCTGGCCAACTACAAATCAGGCACTGTGCAGAAACAAAATGCACAGCAATGAAGGGGTGACACTCTAAAATATCAAGAGTGCAAAATAGACACATCCACCCATCACCCCCCTAATCCTCATATATATATATATATATATATATATATATATATATATATATATATATATATATATATACCAGTGGCGTGCGGTCCATATAAGCAGCGAATGCTCTGCATACCCAAGCCATTTGTGGACTTGCTGATTTTATTAACACTATAAATGACAAAAGGTGTATGACAAAAGGTGTACCATAAAGGTTACTTGATATTATAAATGTTAATAATACGTATGTAACTCTGTCATTTATTTATTTGCCAAACAACGGTAATTTTCTTCAAATCTGTCGTTTCTGGTATGCGGATCCACAGCAGCTGGTGCCCATGCTCTGTTGTCATGTATCGTCGTCACTGTCGCGTGTTCTCATTGGTTCGCTGGCATATGCTGGTTTTCACGAGCAGGGTAAGCTGTGAGCAGATTGCTCGCCCAAGAGGAAAAATTAGCTGTTACTGCCAGATCTCCATCACCGAAAATCACATTGTGTTTGATGCAAAACTAAATAGACTGAATCAAGTGAAAACAAGTCATAACAGAATTTTATTTTCTCCATAGGGAAATTTATTTTTAACGAAAACTGTGAACTGTTAAAGACAGACCTACTGTGAGCAGACCTGTAACTATCCGAGGCTGTTAATCGTAGTCTGTGTGTTTAAGTCATCAATTTGCATTATTTCAACATATTTTTTAAAAGAATACATTTTTATTATACTTACATTTATTCAAATGATATTTTATGTATAATGGGCTACTAATATTTATTATATTATACTTATTTTTAATTCTTAATTATAAAAATAAAATAAAAAAAGACTTTTACGGGTGCTTTACGGGTGCTTAATTTTTTTATACATTTAATAGTACGTCTTTTTCAGCTGGGTATATATATGAACTAGCGCAACTATAACAGAGCAAGTTTTTGCAAATGTGTGAAATAATAATTCAGCCACAATCCAGTAAAAAACAAACAGCAAGGAAGGAGGTTACACAAGAGTATACATACAATACAGACACACCCACTCAAACACACACTCACTTACACACATGCAGAGACACACACACAACACACTACTATATACACACAAATGAACTGGTGTGGCTGTAACAATATGGTCAAATTGAGCCAAAAGACTCAAATAAGAGCTTGAAATCAGATCAGACCCAGATTGATTAAGCTGTGATAAAGCATACCTGTTAATTTCTGTTACATTTTTATTGAATTTTGATGTTATGTGTAACAAAATGTCCTCTGTGTTCAGGTTTGACTGTAGTAAAATTAATGCGAAAAAGTCTTGGTTACATATGGTAACCCTCGTTCCCTGAAGGAGGTTACGGAGAAGTACGTCGGACGTCACCAACGAATTGGGATCACTTCAGGGAGCCCCTATCAGCTTTGAGATATAGAGAACCGGCCAATGACTATTGGCGTGCGAGATTTGCATCTCGCGCTCCGCCCCGCAGCGCGGGTATAAAGCGGAAGCGAATGCAGCGCACTGTTGTTTTTCACTGAGGAGCCGAACTAGTGACTCGGCATGCAGTGATGGTACAGCAACTGTGGCGACGGGATGTCACCGACAAATTGGGATCCCTTTGGAAAATGCCACACTCAGCATGCTATTGGATAACGCTGGGAAA
Source organism: Rhinogobio ventralis (assembly GCA_039654625.1). Taxonomy (NCBI): domain Eukaryota; kingdom Metazoa; phylum Chordata; class Actinopteri; order Cypriniformes; family Gobionidae; genus Rhinogobio; species Rhinogobio ventralis. The sequence continues at coordinate 28,404,820 of CM077216.1, forward strand.
GCGTGCCCGGAGGGATGCTGCGGAAGCCACATCATGCCCGGAGGGAGTTACCATGTGGAAAATACACGTATGGACGTAAGCCCACAAAGCGCGGATGGGACAGAGAAAAGCTAGGGCTGGGTCTGCCTCCTCCGAAGGCAGCACTTGCAGGCTCACCACCTGGTCCCGGAAGGGTGTGGTGGGAACCTTGGGCACATATCCGGGCCGGGGTCTCAGAATTACATGAGAGTTACCGGGCTCGAATTCCAGGCACGATTCGTCGACCGAAAATGCCTGCAGGTCCCCTACCCTCTTAATAGAGGCCAATGCAGTCAGGAGTACTGTCTTCAGAGACAGAATTTTTAACTCAGCTGACTGCAAAGGCTCAAAGGGCGCCCTCTGCAGTGCGGTTAGCACCAGAGTTAAGTCCCAAGAGGGTATAGAGGGAGGGCGAGGCGGATTTAGTCTCCTCGCCCCCCTCAGGAACCTGACGATCAGATCGTGCTTCCCTAGAGACTTACCACCTACCATGTCATGATTAGCGGCGATAGCGGCAACATAAACTTTGAGGGTGGAGGGAGACAGCCTTTGCTCCAACCCATCTTGTAGGAAGGAAAGCACAGAACTGATCGAACATCTCCGGGGGTCTTCTCCTGCCCGTAGAAATGCAGGGTCCGACCACGGGCTGAAGATTTGGCGGCACCTCGGAGTCACTGGGACACGGAGGGATCCGCTGTGCCACGCCCATCTCGGGACTCGGTCGTGTATCCAGCGTTGAAGCGGTCTCATAAGAAGCAATCCGAGTGGCGTTACTATGGCTGCGGATGCCATATGCCTCAGGAGCCTCTGAAAATGTTTCAGTGGTACCGCTGTCCTGCATTTGAACGAATTCAAGCAGTTCAACACCGACTAGACGCGCTCCTCAGTGAGGCGCGCTGTCAGGCCGACCGAATCCAGCTCCATACCGAGAAAAGAGATCCTCTGCGTGGGGCAGAGTTTGCTCTTTTCCCAGTTGACCCGAAGCCCCAACCGGCTGAGGTGACTGAGCACCATGTCCCTGTTCGCACAACTGCTCTCACGACTGGGCAAGGATCAGCCAGTCGTCGAGATAGTTGAGGATGCGAACTCCACACTCTCTCATGGGAGCAATGGCCGCCTCCGCGACTTTTGTGAAGACACGGGGCGACAGGGCCAGCCCGAAGGGTAGGACTTTGTACTGATATGCTCGTCCGTACCTAGCGCTAGTGAGGAGGGAGGAGCCACTAGGTCTGTTTCTGGCACTAAATGGTGTCGTCCACGACCTGGTGAGCTCCTCATGCACCTCCGGGAAGAAAGGCACCGGGAAACCAATCATCCAACCTAGAAGGTTCGGGACGTGGTGGAGGGTTCCACTCAAGACCGACCTTTTCGGCGGCCTGGGAAAGCATAGCCGTCAACTTGGGGTCCGATTCGACCGTTGCCACTCTCCCAGAGGGAGGCGGTACAGCCGAATCTTCATCCTCCGAGGACCGGAACTCCCCCTCCGATGCAGCGATCGACATTTGTTCGTCTGCTGGAACCCCAAAGGTCACCACTGGACGCCTATGGGAGGGGCCAGCGATTTCCTCCAGAAGCTCTACCGGCTGCGGCGCTTGTGAGGGATCAGGGGCCTGCGGAGGCTGGCTCGGCGGGTTTGCCCTGAAAGTAATCCTCGAAGTAGGTCTATTCTGAGGAATAGCACTAGAGCGAGGTATGGGTAGGGGGACTCCGCCTTCCCGAAGGTAGGTGAGTCTCGACCTAAGTGCCGAGATAGTCATGTTCCCGCAGTGGGAACATGAACTATCCACAAAAGCTGCCTCAGCATGCTGAATGCCCAGACACGTGATACAACGATTGTGACCGTCAGCTGGTGACAGGGAACGACCGCATCCAGAAACGCACGGGTGGAATGACATGTGTTGCTCTTTTGTGAGGAAACGCTCTTTCAGAAGTGCTGAAGCACCCAGGGGAAGACCGCGGCAGCACACAAGATATAGGTGCAGCCTGTGTCTGCATTCACTGGTAAACAAACGCCCTCACTGAACCAACAGTTGCCGTGAGAACAGCAGTTTGTTTGTGTGTAGCAGCGGTGAACTCGCGGCCGCGCTGTTTGTGCCGTCACACCAGCACGTAACGTCTTCCTCTCGCTCTCTTCTCAATAAACTCTTGCTGAATAGGCAGTCTCGCTCTTCATCAACGGCGTTCGGCTCCGAAGTGAATGACAACAGTGCGCTGCATTCGCTTCCGCTTTATACCCGCGCTGCAGGGTGGAGCGCGAGATGCAAATCTCGCACGCCAATAGTCATTGGCCGGTTCTCTATATCTCGAAGCTTATAGGGGAAGTGATCCCAATTCGTCGGTGACGTCCGACGTACGTCGAACGTGACCGACTGAAAGGGAACTGAGGCTTCAAATCAACATTAAAAAAATATATATTCTAATCCAAAAAAGTATAAATCCAAATCCACAACTTAATAAAAATAAGTATTATGTCTAAAAAACACTAGAGAAGCCACTTTATATAGAACTATATGGGACTTTAGTGGTCACACCAGGGCGTTACATGGTTTTTCTTTTTTACTCCCACCAGACGGCAGTAATTGTCTTGTCTCTATTTTAACATGCAGTACTGCTTTAATTGAAAAATTTTTGAAAAATATATTAGAAAAAATGTGTATTTTTTTCAATGGGAAAAAATAGCTAATAAAAATGTTATACATATTGCATAGTATCATAAAATCCCCTCAAAATTCGAAATAATAATAAAAAAATATTATTGAATAAAAAAATATTACTATGGTTTTCCTGGGAAAAAAAAAAAAGTTACATTTCAAGGCTTCGGTCACTTTTGACCGTGAAGAAGCCAAGTGTGACTCACCCCTCTGGTTAAAAACACATTTAAATAGAATGTCATGAATTAGTTACGCGTTACCTAGCAACAACCTACACATCCCAGCATAAATGCTCCCGATAAATTATTTGTTATTATTATAGTGGCTACGTTTACAATACCACTATAATGTGAACACCTGTGTATCCTTGCTCATGGCTCCTCAGAAAGCTTCCTCGCTCCTCGTTTCTCACCTCCTCATTAGAGAACTGAGATGCCCTTCAAGGATGTCTGAGTTCGATCGGTTTCTATGTCACGGGCTGAAGGACGGAGGAGCGAGGAAACAAGGAAGCATCAGTATTGAGAAGCACCCCAAATCTGTCTCGCCAATATGTTATTATTATGGCGAAAACTGATCCTGGAACAGCAGTTATGGGCAGCTTTTACCTCTAAAAGCAATTAGAAGCAGCATCAGCAGCAGTTAGTGGTTTGAGTGAGAATATTCCAGGCTAGTCTCAAGTCAAAATAATGAACAAAGACAAAAGAAACTGAACTGGGAACAGTGTAAAACTAAGGTGTTTTGCAGAGAAAGGAAAAATATTTATTAAAAAAGTTAATGAAAATATGGAACAGTATCTATCTATCTATATTAGTGCTGTCATAATTAGCACGTTAACACAAATGCGATTAATTTTTTCAGTTTAACGCGTTAAAAATATTTAACACAATCAATGCAGCATCTGTTTTTTCTGTCAGCCTTTGGCTAGCGTTACATTATATGATCACGCTCTTATTCATGCAAATGATTTTAAACCATTCAAGCACAACAAGTCAAAAGAGAACGCGTGTCTGTGAATGTCCTGACTATGACACACAACACACAGAAAGACAGAAGAGAACGCGTGTCTGTGAATGTCCTGACTATGACACGCACACACGACACACAGAAAGACAGAAGAGAACGTGTGTCTGTGAATGTCCTGACTATGACACACAACACACAGAAAGACAGAAGAGAACGTGTGTCTGTGAATGTCCTGACTATGACACGCACACACGACACACAGAAAGACAGAAGAGAACGTGTGTCTGTGAATGTCCTGACTATGACACACACACACAACGCACAGAAAGACAGAAGAGAACGTGTGTCTGTGAATGTCCTGACTATGACACACACACACGACGCACAGAAAGACAGAAGAGAACGTGTGTCTGTGAATGTCCTGACTATGACACACACACACGACGCACAGAAAGACAGAAGAGAACGTGTGTCTGTGAATGTCCTGACTATGACACACACACACACGACACACAGAAAGACAGAAGAGAACGTGTGTCTGTGAATGTCCTGACTATGACACACACACACACACACACGACACACAGAAAGACAGAAGAGAACGTGTGTCTGTGAATGTCCTGACTATGACACACACACACGACACACAGAAAGACAGAAGAGAACGTGTGTCTGTGAATGTCCTGACTATGACACACACACACGACGCACAGAAAGACAGAAGAGAACGTGTGTCTGTGAATGTCCTGACTATGACACACACACACGACGCACAGAAAGACAGAAGAGAACGTGTGTCTGTGAATGTCCTGACTATGACACACACACACGACACACAGAAAGACAGAAGAGAACGTGTGTCTGTGAATGTCCTGACTATGACACACACACACACGACACACAGAAAGACAGAAGAGAACGTGTGTCTGTGAATGTCCTGACTATGACACACACACACGACACACAGAAAGACAGAAGAGAACGCGTGTCTGTGAATGTCCTGACTATGACACACACACACGACACACAGAAAGACAGAAGAGAACGTGTGTCTGTGAATGTCCTGACTATGACACACACACACACAGAAAGACAGAAGAGAACGTGTGTCTGTGAATGTCCTGACTATGACACACACACACGACACAGAAAGACAGAAGAGAACGTGTGTCTGTGAATGTCCTGACTATGACACACACACGACACACAGAAAGACAGAAGAGAACATGTGTCTGTGAATGTCCTGACTATGACACACACACACGACACAGAAAGACAGAAGAAAATGTGTGTCTGTGAATGTCCTGACTATGACACACACACACGACACAGAAAGACAGAAGAGAACGTGTGTCTGTGAATGTCCTGACTATGACACACACACACACACGACACACAGAAAGACAGAAGAGAACGTGTGTCTGTGAATGTCCTGACTATGACACACACACACACGACACACAGAAAGACAGAAGAGAACGTGTGTCTGTGAATGTCCTGACTATGACACACACACACACACGACACACAGAAAGACAGAAGAGAACGCATGTCTGTGAATGTCCTGACTATGACACACACACACGACACACAGAAAGACAGAAGAGAACGTGTGTCTGTGAATGTCCTGACTATGACACACACACACACAGAAAGACAGAAGAGAACGTGTGTCTGTGAATGTCCTGACTATGACACACACACACGACACAGAAAGACAGAAGAGAACGTGTGTCTGTGAATGTCCTGACTATGACACACACACGACACACAGAAAGACAGAAGAGAACGTGTGTCTGTGAATGTCCTGACTATGACACACACACACGACACAGAAAGACAGAAGAAAATGTGTGTCTGTGAATGTCCTGACTATGACACACACACACGACACAGAAAGACAGAAGAGAACGTGTGTCTGTGAATGTCCTGACTATGACACACACACACACACGACACACAGAAAGACAGAAGAGAACGTGTGTCTGTGAATGTCCTGACTATGACACACACACACACACGACACACAGAAAGACAGAAGAGAACGCATGTCTGTGAATGTCCTGACTATGACACACACACACGACACAGAAAGACAGAAGAAAATGTGTCTGTGAATGTCCTGACTATGACACACACACACGACACACAGAAAGACAGAAGAGAACGCGTGTCTGTGAATGTCCTGACTATGACACACAACGACAACGAGCTTATTCACAGGTTAGTGACATCACTAACCCTGAAATTTACATAAACCCCGCCCTCGGGAACATGCAAGAAAGGGGGTGAGGCCATAGGTGCGTTCCATTCGACTGTAAGTGGACTGCGAAGTGGACTTCACAGGGTATTCCGTCATCTTAAGTGAGATTCCAATCCGAAGAGAGCGAACATGTTCAGTTCGAAGGGCACTGCGAACGGCGTAGGGAATAAGGGAACATCGATACCTCACTTCACAGGAAGTGGAGAGTGAAAATGACCCAACTGTCATTGCGCGTCGCATCTTCAGTCTGAACTAACGATGGAGCAGAGTTTTTAAACGGCTCTGCGATGGAGGAGTTTACGCATGCATTTGAATATTCATAAATATTGTTATTATTATACAAACTGAGTATTTATGAATGGTTATGGCAATAACTGTTACATTCGCATATTATATTTTATGAATATGTAAACAAATTAAAAGTGTTGAGAAGGAGCTGAGGCCTTTTGTTTTTTTATATTTTACTTCATTTACCTCAGGAATGTTTACTATGCAGCTGCGCTTGGGAAAGAAAGCGCACAAGATGAGATCGCTATAAAGACCATTGATTAAGAACACATTTATACAAGGTGCACTATGTAAAATTTCTGTAAAATATCCAAAAACCACTAGGCCAGTGTTATATATTTTGTTCAGTTGAGTACTTACAATATCCCAAATGTTTCCAACTATTTGTAAATCGTGAGAAAATTGCTATTTTAACCAAGGAACCGGGACGTGTGAGGGAGTCGCATGTCAATGGCGTCATATCTGCGTTACCCTCGGTTTCCTCGGATTTATTTAGCAGAAACGCTTTACTCCCACTGCAGTGTGCAACAAGTGTCATAGCAGCCGCCGAGTGAACGCACAGAGTAACGTCATAATATCATTTTCAACACACTCAAATGTATCTAATATGATAAACAGAGCTGCGTTACCTCATACTCATGACCGGATAAGCGGAAATGGCGCCAGCGACTGTGGCATAATAAAAGTCCCGCTCCTCGCGAGGCGTGTGTTGCGCAATCGCTCCAGCGGCCTTGCTCAGCTCCCACAACACTCGGTCCTGCTCTGCTTCATACTACAGTAACGTTAATAATCGCAGCCATGAACATGATTTCTGCCCGAGTCCTATCCCGATTCTTTCCCACCGGCTGTGAGGTGAAGACCACATGTCCCAAGATTCTGCACTCAAACTTGGCGTCATCAAACTACGCCTTTGTTTTGAATAGGCGACCTCTAGTGGACGGAAAAGTTACATAGTGCACCTTTAACCAAATCAAAATGTATTTTCATATTGAATGACAGGTGCAGCTTCAAATCTTTTCATAGTCAATTAAATATACAGGTATATGTAAACTAATAGACAATGTTTTGATTATATTTTTTAGATACATTCTGCGTGTTTTGTAAATATATATGCTTATTATATGGTTTTAAATTGAAAAGTAAAGTAAATTACAATATTCATTTATGTTATATCATAATCTGCATGACCCCGTCGTTGCCTGTCTTTGATGACGTTGCAGGGCGTTCCAAATGAGCGATTATTGTCAGCGAAGTCCACTTCACCTGATATACCGTGCTCAGGGAGTAGGGAGCAGTGAACACTGCGTAGGGACCCTGTCGAATGGAACGCACCTTGAGTTGAGAATTTATAGATTATCGTGACAGAATATGCTAATCAATGACTTGAAGATAGTTAACTCCACACCAGCCCCATAAATTCAACAACTAACCATTCAGAAACATCCGGTCTCATTCTACATGTTGTCACTTCTTCTTGAGTCTCTCCATCATTGCCCGACTCCGGTTTGATCATAAAAGGCTGAACAATTCATTGCCTTTCTGCATTAGATAATCAAAGCTGCTAACTGAAGCTCCGCCCCATAAGCAGCAGCTCATTTGCATTTAAAGGGACACACAAAAGCGACACGTTTTTGCTCAACTTCAAAAAGTGACAATTTTAACATGCTATAAAAAATGATTTGTGGGATATTTTGAGCTAAAAGTTCACATGCACACTCTGAGGACATCAGAGACTTATTTTACATTTTGTAAAAAGGGGCAATCAACCACCCCTTTAAAGAGTTGTGAGAAAATGAGATGTGCGTCATGTTTGACAGCGACAGATCTAAAAGGGACAGCAGCCACTAATGATGTCTGTCATTAATGCTAATCAAAGAACAAAGAAAACAGAGACAATTGTAGCTTTGATAAGGATTAATCTATATTTCATTTATTATTGATGCAGTTAAGACATGTAAAGTATTTGATAACTTTATTCAATTTCTGTATTTTTATTATATACGAAGGCCAAAGGTAAATATGACATTTATTATAATGAGTTTATGTGAAGTTCACTTAAATTAAAAGTTGTTATATTTTTTTGAAAAAAAATAAATGTTGAAATTGATATAGCTTTCAATTACACCGTAATGTTGAATGTTTATCATTAATGTTTTTTTTTCTTCTTTTTTTTAATCAGTATCAGTATTAGTATCAGTGATACTGGCCTTCACTCATACAAAGATGCAATTACAACAAATATTTTAAATATACTGTCTTTGGAGACTAACTGTGAAATTATTACAATATAAAAATATAAAAAACTCCAGTGTTTTTAACTGCGATTAATTACAGAAATATGATTAATTAGTTTTTTTTCAATTGACAGCACTAATATATATATATATATATATATATATATATATACATAATATACTATATAATATATTCACTGTTGAAATTTCCATGGTTTTTGCATTTTTAATATTTGCATAAATTAAGCCAGTTTTATGTTCTCCATAATGGAAACTAATTAGGGTATGTATGCATGTATGTATGTATTTATGCATAACTTCCAGTTGAAAACAATTTTAACTCGAAAATCACAGACAACAGTTTGTTACCAGTTTGTTTAAATATTAGATCATCAATTGGTCTGTCTGGTGTCCGTGATCCACAGCCATACTCATCCCCATCTGTGCATTACGTAACGTGACAGGTGGCGAGACTGTGGCTCATGGGATGTTGTGCAACACACACACACCCTTGCTTTGACACAGAAAAAGACAGATTCACAGCTCCCTGTGGAGGAAGCCATCTCTTCCTGAAAGTGGGTCCTCTCATTTCAGCGACCTAGTATACCTAGCATACTTAGTTTAAAAGCTCACCTGTCCTGTCTGTTACATCTATAGTTTCACAGTTTGATAATGTATAAAATCATGAGAACCAGAACTGAATGCGGTACCAAGCGCAGAGATGTTGATACCATCAGCCTCCTACTAACTCACAATTGCTGGAGATTTGCCCATGTCGCAGGAAGTCCTTGTGTCTGGCCAATCTGTTTGTGCTACACTGCAACGGATCAGAGCACCATCACCACCGCACAGCCAGAATCACACGATAACTGCTTGATTTTCAGTTACAAATTTCTGAACAGTAATCCGTTTGTTCGTTTGTCCTGTTATTCTAAGTATGGTGTGGTTTCTTTATGAGTGATGTCTTTATTATTGTTTCCAAGAAGGACTCTGATGGCTTGCTGCTCGTATTCAGCATTGTGGCATATAAAGTTTCACCTCCGCCGAGATATATATCAGTTTATTGCCTTCTGTTATTGTGCTGGTTGGAATTGATTTTGATGCCCCACTGAGACTTCAATGGCTTGAAGATGTCAGTCCAGTAGCTATTATACGTCTCAGCAGCTCTGAGAAATGTTGGTTATTTGGCACAGGCTGCTCTTAGATCTCGTTCCTTATTCTTGTCATATTCCTCATGTGTCTGCCACATGTGGTTCCTCTTGAATGAAAGGGTGCTGGGCTAGTTCTGCCTGTCACAGTTGTTTGTCTGTTCGGGTTTCAGTAGTCCAGCTTTCATTAGATTGTGCTTACTGTAACCTAGAGATGGCACATCCTCAGATTGTGTGATGTGTCTTATATACACCGATCAGGCATAACGTTATGACTAATATTGTGTTGGTCCCCCTTTTGCTGCCAAAACAGCCCTGACCCGTCGAGGCATGGACTCCACTAGACCCCTGATGAAGGTGAGTTTTGGTATCTGGCACCAAGATGTTAGCAGCAGATCCTTTAAGTCCTGTAAGTTGTGAGGAGGGGGCTTGTTTGTTCAGCACATCCCACACATGCTCGATTGGATTGAGATCTGGGGAATTTGGAGGCCAAGTCAACACCTCAAACTCGTTGTTGTGCTCCTCAAACCATTCCTGAACCATTTTTGCTTTGTGGCAGGGCGCATTATTCCCGTACGAACTGAAAATACAGATTATCAGCGCAACATGACTAAAGACCGGTTTATTTTATTGTGCATGAGTGGCGCATGAATCACCGTACTCTCCAAAAGTGTGATAACATTTCCACGAGCCATTCCTGTCATGACCGGTGATAAAATGTGCCGCCCATTTTAATTCTATAGAGAATTTACCACTTTAAAAGCTATGAAGAAAGTCAAACATGACCTAGAACAGCCACATGAACGTAAAAGGACTGATGAAAAGAGAAAACATGATCTTGCACCAACATTTATTAGAAAGCTTTTTTAACTCTCCGTGACCCCCTTACTAGATTTTATCACGTCCTATTGTATTAATTGTGGAAAATTTTGACAAACTTGTAGAATTTATAATCTATTAATGAAATATATTTTCAATATAGATTAATATTACAACTGTGACATGTTGTAGCTACTGTTTCTATATGTGTAGGTTGCTATTTTTCATAGTGTAACAAATGCCATTGTAAAACAAAAATGTTAAAGTAAGTTTGTCTTATTGACTTATACAGCATGCAGCGCAGGTTTCTTGACGTAAAGAAGTGAGAGGTTTTAATTCAAGTATGAATGAATTCTATGAATGTATCTCTGAGGGGGAAATGACTGCCTTGAGAAAAGTTTTGATGGAATTTTCTTTTCATCTTCGCTCTGTGTACCGCGTAGTGTTTATAACCTCAGCACTGCTTTGTTTACAGAGGTTACCGGGGAAACGGCTCTATTTCTGCTGTTCTATAAGCGCCACCTACTGACAGAGAGTGGATTTACATTCAGCCTGTCTGCTGGTTTTTTTCCTGAAACTCAGACCACATTTTTATTCGCTGTTTTACCAGCTGATGCTAATAAGCTAATGTTTAAACCAAATCTACCCTTAACTAATTGGCTTTTATATTGCCACTAATGCCAAAGCAAATTTAAGAAAATATTATCTGGAGATATTTACACGTGATGTAAAAGAAAACGTGATTCCTCAGACCAGGCCACCTTCTTCCATTGCTCCTTGGTCCAGTTCTGATGCTCACGTGTCCACTGTTGGCGCTTTCGGCAGTGGACAGGGGTCAGCATGGGCACCCTGACTGGTCTGCGGCTATGCAGCCCCATACACAACAAACTGCGATGCACTGTGTATTCTGACACCTTTCTATCAGAACCAGCATTAACTTCTTGAGCAATTTGAGTTACAGTAGCTCGTCTGTTTGATCAGACCACACAGGCCAGCCTTCGCTCCCCACGTGCATCAATAAGCCTTGGACTCAAAGCTTTAGAACCTCAGAGCAGCTCTTCGTCTGTTACGGAGGCCAGCAGAAGGGAAAGGCTGTCTCCAAGCAGAGGTTAGCCCACTGGATAGTGGATGCTATCGTCTTGGCTTACCAGTCCCAAGACGTGCCTTGCCCGTTCGGGGTGCGAGCTCACTCCACTAGGAGTGTAGCCTCCTCCTGGGCGCTGGCTCAAGGCGCCTCGCTGACAAATTTTTGTAGAGCTGCGGGCTGGGCGACACCTAACACGTTCGCTAGATTCTATAGCCTCCGTGTAGAGCCGGTATCTTCCCGCATCCTAGCCCCCAGTGGCCAGTAGCGCTAAGTGCCCGTTTTAGTGTCGGCTTGCAACGCCACTCCCGCCCCCTGGGCCGGATATGTGCATCTATTGTCTCCAGTTGTGTTCCCCGGAAACGGCTAACCCTGTCAAGCTCCTCCGTCACCCCTTCAGTGTCAGACGTTGTGGCCGTCTGACGCCAGGCCTGCACCCATATGCTTGTGGAACGTGTGTAGGTTGGGGTCCATATGTAGCGGTTCCCTAATGGCAACCCCATATGTGTATTCTCCACGGTACCAGCTACCCTACTCGGCTAGCCCCGTGTCTTTCCCTTGACAGAGTCCGCTCTGTCGTCTCCGGTGGTGTTCTTTCCCCCCTGGGATCAGGTTGGATCCACCCCAGAGACTGCCATATGTAGCACTACCCTGATAGGTTAGTCCTTATGTGTATTTCGCCACCTCTCCTTCCATTGAAGGACGTGGCTCCGCAGCGTACCATCTCCCCGAGATGGGCACGCTTTCCCAGCGTTATCCAATAGTCACGCTGAGTGGGTCTTGCAGGAACAGCAGTGACTGACCTTCCCTGCAGGGAGCCCTGACTCCCACTCCAACAAAGGAGTGGTCCAGCGAGCTCAGGCAGGGCGCTGGAAGGGCCAGCATCCCTGGCGTGTTGGTAGGGATCCCAATTCGACGGTCAGTTCTGACGTACGTCGAACGTGACCGACTGAAAGGGAATGTCTCGGTTACGTATGTAACCCTCATTCCCTGAAGGAGGGAACAGAGACGTACGTCCCGTTGCCAGCTGTGCTTCAGCTGAAGGCCCGAGTCACTTGTCTCGGCTCCTCAGTTGAAAAGCAATGATGCGGTATTCCACTTCCGTATTTATACCCGCACTGCGGGGCGGTGCGTGGAATGCGTGAACCCCATGCCAATGTCCATTGGCTCGTTTTTAATCACTCGAAGTAGATTGGTCTCTGAAAACAGATCCCAATTCGTCGGTCAGTTCCGACGTATGTCTCCGTTCCCTCCTTCAGGGAACGAGGGTTACATACGTAACCGAGACGTTTTTTTTTTTAATAGAAATAAAAACTTTTTTTAATATATTTTTTTATTCAATTAGACATGCTTTTTGATTATTAAAATTTAATTACACCATTAAAATGGAATCCAAAAAACTTAAAACACCTATTAACTTAAAACAAAAACGGAAATGGAATCCAAAAAACTTAAAACACCTATTAACTTAAAACACACTATTTGGTAAAAATAAAACAGAATTTGAGAAAAAAAAAAAAAACTTATTTCATAGGGCCCTAAACAAGTCATTTTTGTTAAAATTTTATTAAATTGTTGTTCAATTCTATACGTTTCATGATTTCAATTAATTAGACATGCTTTTTGATTACTAAAATTTAATTTAACCATTAAAATGGAATCCAGAAAAATTTTAATGGAAAAAACGGAATTTGGAAAAAAATAAAACAGATTTCATAGGACCCTAAACATGGCTGTCCAAGCGAATAAGGGGAGTATTTTTTGGCATTAATAAGGATTTTAACAACAAATAATCATTTGTTTTATGTTACATTCAATCTTGTGTTCTGTGATAAACATTGGCACATCTCCTTTAATTCAGTAGTGTCATATTTCCAATATTTTCACCCCTATCCCTTGAAATAGAGTGGGGTAGGCGTAGGCAAAAAGGTATACAATAGAATTGGGATTGGCCCAATTTTAAGACGAAGAGGCAATTTTTGGTTTCAGCTACTAATGTGCTCATCCAGAGACAGCTGCTTTCACCTTTCACCTTTCCAATTATGAATTATGATACAGCTTGGTTCCTTGATCTGTTGGATCGGATTGCTTTCTCACCACAAGTAAACCGACCCACAGATTATTTTCAATCGGGCTGAGACCACCTTGTTCAGGTAATCCCCGGCCCATTGTTTTGGTGTGGATCCCAGCACGATTGCTGTTTTCAGAAATGCCTAAATGAATAAACGTAGGGAAAAAAATGTGCCAGGCTCCAAAACAAATGCTCCAAACAAGCCAGGTGTGAAAACGCCTGAAATATCTCAAAGATATCCAACAGTCCAAAAATAGCTTTGTTGAAGCGTCAGCAGCTGGTATCTCACATCCAGCAATGAGCAGTGGGTGGTTTCCCACTTTTCTGGTTTACAGTAGTTAAAGGCCCCCTGAAATCAAAAGTGAAGTTTTTTAGCTTTTAGTATGACTATGTTAGCCTTAAGGTTAGGAATAAGCTGGTGTGTTCCAAAACAATGACAAAATTCGCATTTAGGAGATATAAGCATTCAATAGTAACAGTCTCTCACTTCCGCTAAAATAGATCACAGACTTTGATGACATCATTGCAGACTTCTCATCACATCTTCTGTCCAATCAAATGCTCTCTAGAATCTGAAGCCTGTCCCCCTACACTATAAATAGACGCTGAAGCTGCGGCTGAAATCGGTCAGCTGTTCACACATTTACTATTTCCTATATGGTGAATAGCACATAGCACACTATACATGCGATAGGAAACGATTCAGACAGTGTATATGCTTTCAGTTGAGGCGAATGAAGTCTAGTTTCATGTTAGTTTTCACGCGCAGCACCGCAGCACACAAGCATAGTCTAGACCAGAGCCGTTGACTATAGACACGAGAGTGCAGTGCGGATCATATGCGCGAGTCGGCGCATACAATAAAACATATCGGACCCATTTAAATTCTGCACAGAATGCTGTATTTCAAAGCGATATGGAGGAGATTATGATGAGAAACGGTTAGAGATTAGGATGAAACTGTGGCTTTACCAAACAGAAAGGCTCTAGTCAAACTGTGATATTAACGGAACGCTATTGGCTGTTTCATAAAAGGGGAGGAGCTGCTAACAGCTGGAGCCATTTCAGGGGAAATTAGGTCAACACATTGAATAATGCTGCGTGTTTCAAGGCACTTCAGTGGGCCTTTAAAGGAACACGCCACTATTTTTGAAAATAGGCTTATTTTCCAACTCCCCTAGAGTTAAACAGTTGAGTTTTACCGTTTTCGAATCCATTCAGCCGATGTCCGGGTCTGGCGGTAGCACTTTTAGCATAGCTTAGCATAGATGATTGAATCTGATTAGACCGTTAGCATCTCGCTCAAAAAAATGACCAAAGAGTTTCTATATTTTTCCTATTTAAAACTTGACTCTTCTGTACTTACATCGTGTACTAAGACCAACGGAAAATTAAAAGTTGGGATTTTCTAGACCGATATGGCTAGGGACTATACTCTCATTCCTGCGTAATAATCAAGGAACTTTGCTGCCGTCCCATGGGTGCAGCGGCGCAATGATATTACGCAGCGCCTGAAAATAGTCCCCAGCACGCTCTCTGTGCAAGCATGTTGTCACGTTGGTTATGTTGACGGAAGTTAGCAGAAGTTAGCCTATTTTCCCATGGTACAGCAGCAAAGTTCCTTGCCCCCTTTAACCCGGATAGATCTGAAAATGTTATTTTTGTTTCAAACCTCTCTTGGTCCACAATATAATTTGCAAGTGTTTTCCAAAAGTGGCTTATCCACACTGAAACATCTAAAAATGCTCAAATAATCGTACTGTGAATGTATAAAAATTCATAAAATCTCACAAAAATTATACAGAGAGATCAGACATAATAAAGTTGCCAATTTTTTTCTAGCACAATTATTATATTAGCAAAATATCCCATTACTCACCTGTCTGTCCAAGTCACAAAATTGCCATTGGCTATATGTTAGAACATCACATGCAATGCAACTGACCTCATGTTTGGATGCAGGACAGCAGCTGAGAGTAAATTTTCTGTCAGGAATGTAATATAAAGATTGTACAAAATAACATTTTCTTTAATAGCTATAGAAGTAGATACAGGCACAACAAAGCTAGTACAACATGAGCTGCCATCTTGATTGTTTTGGATTGATTGTATCACATGATTAAACATGCATCATCTTTCAAACTCTGTGTTTTCAAATGTATTCACTGGGATTCATTTTCAAAAAGCTCAGTTTTTACTGGGCAAAAATGCTGTCTCAATGTGAACAGAACCCAAAACGTAGGAAAAAAAAGGATTTTTTTATTTTATTTATCCAGATTAATGTTGACGTAGCCTTAGTCTAATCCAGCCCTGAACCTAAAATGAATTTGATAGCATGTATTCAAATCCACTCCAATATTATGTGGTAAATCAAACAACCTCATCCCCATCTCCAGGGGCATAGACATCATTTCAGAACTGAGGGGGACAGAAACGTCAAGTGTTTCAAAATACCTTTTTTCTGATGGTTAATTGACAGGTTTTTTTTTTTTTTACTTATATCTTTCTTTTTATTGGCTAAGTCAAATACACTGCTGAAAAATAACCTGTAATTTGTATTTGTAATTTTATGATTGGTTTATGTACTACAAACACTTTAAATCATCATGGATTTTATGCAAAGTAAAAAAATATACTTTATTAATATATTTTATTTTAGTTTCTATACTGTTATAAAGGCTATGTCAACAATGCATTATTCATATACTTTATTGTTATGAAAATACCCAGAGATGACTTGAAAAACATAATATATTGTCATAGTTGTGTGTTTATTGTCTTCACGTTTCAGCAGTCAAAAACATTTCTGCTTTTAATTCTGCTACAGCAATAGCTGGATTGCCTTTGTCCAAATAAGGGATTTCCTGGAACATCATAAATTATTTCTTCTATAAGTCCATTTTGCACTTTCTGTAAGAGAGCGCCCTCTGGCTTTATGTATGAATGAAACATTACATGAAAGTGTTAGCGGTCCATAATGCTGACATTGCCTCGCTTTGGATAAGAATAAAACGTCAAGTCTTGCATATAGAACATGAATCTAGATGTATTCACATTGGCCCATGAAAACCATATGTTGTCGAGTCTGGTTTCTCCCAGTCACCTGATGGAGTTTGGGTTCTTGCCACTGTCGTGGCTTGATCAGTTGTGGACATTTAAAGGTGCGGTATGTAGGACTGACAGCTAGTGGTCGAAATAGGTACTGCAGTCCAAATTCAAAATATTAGAGATCATTGTTTCCCCCGCCCCTCCTCCTCAGACTCGATGCTCACACGGGTTACCAGATTGAGGACACAGGAGCGAGCACAATTGACAATAGATGCCACACTGTAAGTTGATGATTTTTCCGCATTTTAATATGCTCTCGTTCATAGAGATTTTTAGATGGATGCCGAGGCTTTTTAGGTCTGGTAGAATCTGTGCTCTCTGACCCAGTTTGTTTGCTGGCTTCCATGGCTGCAATACGTTGTGTTTGCCACCAACTGGCAACCCAGGTGTCGAAATACTATTGGGTAAACTGGCAGTGGGCGGGATCATAGAGACCAAAACAAAAACAGACATTCCGACACAGAATGCACATTTCAAAGTAGAATAACTGGCTGAAGCATGGTTTTTCAGAGAAACAAGTAGGTGAATTTAGCATGTTTCCTAAATATCCGCAAGCATATTATGGTATTTTTATGCTTTCGTAAAGTGAAAAACTTGTAAAGCGACGCTGTTGTATGAGACTTGAACTGAGTTGGACGATGACATCCTTTTTGCTTTATAGATGCAATTAACTAATTTAATAATTGATGAATCTTTACAATAAGGTGACCAGACGTCCCCATTTTCCGAGGACAGTCCCGGTTTTTGGTGTTCTGTCCCCGACTGGCGCTGTCCCCGGAAATGTCCCTACGGCTCGCTCAAACCCGCAACAATAAATAAAACAAAAAAACAGCTGAAATGCAGCATTTTCCTGTTATCACTGTAAAGCTGATCTGAAACAATCTGTATTGTATAAAGTGTTACATAAATAAAGCTGACTTGACATGACTTTAAAGCCTTTGCGTGAACACATTTGCGGGGACGAATTTACGTGTTATTAAAAGTGCGAAGGGACACGTCCCCTGTGTATTCTACGCCTATGCCCATCTCCCACCACACACCTCACAGCCGTCTGTCACACTTCCTACAATTATTATTAGCTAAGAATTCATCTCACGCTTTCAACATTAAAAGCTAAATTGCAGATTTTCCATTAATTATGGAATTGTATTAGGAGAGCATTAATTAGTGTAATATCCATTACCAACACTCGAATGATTTGCGTAGAACATTATGTTCAAAATGCATTTTCCTGGCATATTTCTGCAAAAATGTGATAAGATATGCCAGTGAAGGTGTCTGTGGCCAAACATGCTTTGATGTGGACAAAACTGAATATAAAATCCACTCTTCTGGTAGAGGCCTAAACATCAAAGAGTCTCTTTCTCTCTATACCCATCACATCGCACCTTCCCTGACTGGGATGTTTCTTTCTCTTGCCGCAATTATCTTCCTTTGCAGTCTCCACACATCACTCTTATATAAAGGGAATGCACTGTTTGGGCAAAGTCTTGTTTTCATTTAACTGGAGAGATCGTGCCCAAATGAAAAAAATAAAAAAATAAATGTTAGAGAACCCCCCCCCCCAAAATTAATAAGAACTCAACAAGAAGGTAAGAGAGAAAGGAAACGGTAGAATGCCAATTTCCTGCTGTAGTTATTTTGTCATTCAGCACTTGGATACAGGAGAGGTTCTGGGGTCAGTGGATACTTGGGGCTTAGTCAGACATCTGTGGAAGCTTCAGGGGCCATTCTTTGATCGTAGCTGACAGCAAAAACACTTTAAACCAGCCAAAACTGGTTTGCTGGTATCCCAGCTTGGTCAGTCTGGGAAACAAGCTTAAGACCAATTTGTTGTTGTTTGTTCAACATCTAGATTTGTTTTTTATGTAAATTTAAATTTTTCCATCACTTAAGCATGTTTAACACATACTGGGTCAGATTTACTCACAGCTTTCTCCAGCGCGAACCCTCTTTTGGCTTTAAAATCTACTGTCAGGATTACTAAAGACATGCAGTGAAACATTAGCGCTGTAAAGGCGTGGACAGGGTTATTTTTGCGGCTGATCTTATTGTATATGCATTAGTAGGAGTTTCCCTTTCAGACGCAACATTTATGGGAGGAGAGTATTTAAGTAAATCACGCCAGGTGATTTCAGGGCTCCAGACTAACATTTCAGGGCAGGAGCACTAAGTTCTACAGATGGTGGCGCCAGCACCTGATTTGATTGCAATATTACTATTGTTTTGCATTAATAAGTGCAGTTATAATATTACATGTTTGATTATTGGAAATTTGACAGTAGCACTGAGCTTGAATTGAGATGCAGATAAAATTTACTTTTATTAACAATAGTAACATGCTAAAACCTATTTTTTATAGGGAAAATATAAATATCTCACTCTTATTAAATGTACCACACTGAACTGACCGACAGCTTCAGTGATTATAAAAGGAGCGCTCTTAACTTGCTTTCTGTGTAATTCAATCACAATTTGAAGAAAAGTTTTTGTTTTTCATGCGACTTTTCCTACTTCCATATATTAGGGAGTGGAAATGGCAAATAAGTCAATAAGTGCTCCTCTGCTGCCATCTACTGGTTATAGTGGTAATTCCATGTGGTTTTTTAAAATAAAGTTTGTTTGGCACAAAGCGTTCGTTTTTCATATGAATTTGCTTATATGAGATCGCTCGTTCCTGCCTCTTCTTCGCCTGTGTCCTGATCAGGAGATTCTGTACTCGTTCAGGAGATGTGTAATAGCGCGCCCTACGGTATAACAGTGAAAACATGGAAAAATCTTGCCAATGGCAGGGAAGCGTTTTCTCATAAAAGACAAGATAACAAAAGACAAAAAAAAATATATATATATATATATACATACACTCACGGCTCTTGACTGAATAACTTTAATAAGGGTTAATCTATATTTTTACAGTGAAGATTATGAAGTGATATTTGACATTTGATTACTATTCCTGTACCTGAAAATCTACTTTAGACTTACATGAAAAACCTGAAAAGAACTGTTTATTTCATTTATATGTTTGTTCTGTTGTATTTATGTACAGTGTATGTATATACTCTATTATATATACAGTAACAGTCAAAAGTTTAGACACATCAATGGGAAAGTGTGTCTAGACTTTTGACTGGTACTGTACTATAATATACACATAAAGAATAGCGGCCAATATATCGATATCTGACTTTTTTTACTCCCTTATATCGGTATCTGCCCCCAAAAACCTGCGGTTTCATTCCGCTTCTGTTTGTTTTTTGATGTTTTTCACATGCATTATGTGCAACAGAAATGGCAGCTCTCATCAGTTGGGCAACGTGGTGGTGGCACCAGTGCGACCTCTAAAAAAATTGAGTCGCATCGACAAGAAAAAAGGTTGCAAAATGCGACCATTTGGCCGCAGTCTGGAGCCCTGTGATTTACTAAGGTTTGCGCTAGTCAATTTACTGATATTTCCACCATTATTTACCGCCCAAAAAAAGCATATCTTAAACCAGGCTCTGATTTGAGGATGCTCTTGATAGATTGCATTGGTCATTATGGAAATGATCCGGCTACGTCTCTGTTCTTTCATTTGAATGCCCACTATGAATGCCTTAACCTGTTACTAATAGCCTCATTCACACATTCAACCTGGTAAATTACCATAAAAAATACCAGATTAACTTTTCCGGTAAATACACAAACGTGCTGTTCATCTAAGCAACGATGTTCCATCTTTATGATGTTTTATTAACAAAGTTCGGGAGGAACACGTTCAAATGATCTACCCAATCAGCACGAGAGGAGGCCTATATCAAGCGCAGCGCTAGGTCTGGCAGGTCATGTCAGTCAAGCTTGCATCAGCTGATCCATGTCTATCTATAGGAATACGACGCCTACCACAGCATCCCTATATATAAGGTCCTTCAGTATCGGCAGCTTTATCGCAATGCTCAGGAGCTAATTACCCTCCTTCATCCCCAGCTCCTCCTGTCATCCAGTCAGGACTTGGCCTTCTGATATTCCTCTTCGAATCAGACTCATTTTTCTTGAAATATGTTGCATTAAATTATTTAACATCAATGATATCTGCAATACATGTTGGTTCTGTTCTGTTTACCCTTACCCTTGGTCTCCCTGCTCTCATCCATGCTAGGCTGCTTGGATGCGCAGGGAGTTCTTGCGCAGAGCAGAACCATACCGCCGATCCAAACTGAATGCTAATTGTCAATCATCTTTGACGATAGTGGTCCTGACAGAAATATACATAGCCGACTCACCTATGTTTCTCAACAGTTTTCTGCATCCCTCTGCCACCTCGACTCCTCACTCTCGGCTGGTTCCTATCCCAGACAGGGAGACAGGGAGAGTACTCTGGGTTCGGGCCAAATTCTGAGCTCGGAGCCTCCCCTCGGACAGCATGCCAAATACGCATTCTCTTTACTCTGATTATTTATTCACTCTTTACTTATCTGATTATTTGTAAGTGTGAATTACCAGTATGATAACATTCACACATCCGTACCGAAACACAGATAAACTCTGTAATGTCAATCATCAGAAATGACCTTTAAACGCCATGACGTTTTTTTTATCCACCCAGAAGAAGAGTGTTTTTGCTCTTAAAAACACTAGACACATAAAAGTTACTATAGTATGCAATAGTATGATGTCTAAACTGTAATTTATCTGTAATTCACCAGTAAAGACTGCATGTGTGAAAGGGGTTAATGAAAGTATGTGTGAAACAGGCCTTGATCACTGACATGATAATATATAAACTGGTTATATATTTATAATATAAATTATATATTGTTGTGTGTTTGTGATGTGTATGCCAGTGTAATGACCCTGGACAAACTGTCCTATTCCAACCAAGCTTAATAGCATGTCAAAATTGCTAAACCATGATAATGTGCTGTGCATGTGTTAATGTGCTAATTTGAATAGCTCTAATCTATTTAGTTTTCCCTTCCTTTAGTCACAGTCAGTTTTATTTAGTTAATAACTGTACTGGGAAACCAATCACCCCAAATCTCAATTGCACACCAATATCTGTTTGACCCACTGGACAAGTCTGTGCAGAGCTTTTTACTTGCGCAACCCACTGATACAGACCAGCTGTAATTACACAGCCAGGGATGGGTTTCCAAAAGCATTGTTAGCAAACGATGATCTTTCTTTTTTTGCTCAAGAGCCTGATCTATTTAAGTCCAGATGTCATGTCATACTAACCAAGAACAATGCTTCTAAGCACTTTAAAGGCCCACTGAAGTGCCTTGAAAAGTGCAGCATTATTCAATGTGTTGACGTAATTTCCACTGAAACAGGAAGACAGGGCAGGAAATATCGAACAGCCCCTCCCTCTTTTTAAAAACAGCCAATAGCATTTCGTTTAGATCACAGCTCGGCCAGAGCCGTTGAGCTCGATAAAGCCACAGTTTCCTCCTAATCTCTAACGATTCTCCTCCTAATCTCCTCCGTTTTGCTTTAAAATATAATTCTGTGCAGAATTCAAATGGGTCCGATACGTTTTCTGGTCTGTGCCAACTCGATCATTTGTCAACATGTGTCTCTGGACCGGAGCTGTGGCGGTTTATGTGACACTAACGCAAAACCATACTTCATTTGCCCCAATGGAAAGCATATTTACACTGACTGAATCGTTCCCTATCCCCTATATAGTGCTCTGTCTGATCGTTCCCTATCCCCTATATAGTGCACTGTCTGATGGCTCCCTATCCCCTATATAGTGCACTGTCTGATCGCTCCCTATCCCCTATATAGTGCACTGTCTGATCATTTCCTATACCCTATATAGTGCACTATGTGCTATTCACTATGTAGAAAACAGTAAATGTGTGAACGTAACAGATTTCAGCCGCAGCTTCACGTCTATTTATAGTGTTGGGGGGCGGGGCTTCAGATTCTAGAGAGAATTTGATTGGACAGAAAATCTGATGCCCCATTTTGATTTCATGGGGACTTTAAGAGCTGTAGTTCAACCCCACAACTTTGCAATGCTGTTTGCGAATATATTGTTTTGGGAAACACTTAATTGTTGAACTATGTTGCTAATGATAGAAAATCTAGTACAATATATAAATCTGTCATTCCATTTAGGGTGAATTCAGGGTGATTGGGACAACTCAATAACAAAAAGTGTCCCAATCACTGAATTCACCCTATATAAAAATGAATTCTACATCTTTTAGTTTGTCAAAAAAAAATGAAAACAACATTTTTTAAAGAGTGCACGTGCTCTAGAATCCCAGCGGAACCTCAGATAAGGATTTAAGAGGGAAAATGTGACTGAATAAAAAAAATCTAAAATTAATGCTAAACAACGGAGAACAAAATAGTAGTCCTGATCATCATAAACCCCGCCCTCTCTATGTAATCTAATGGGACGTGAGACAAAATAAACAATCAAATTACACTTCAAATACATTTTTTCTAAAGATAGTTTATCTTAGGTAGTTTTTACCATGCTGATGTATGTTCAAGTGTTTGTTTTGTTAAATAAGTTTGGTTTTAGTTTGTTATTTGATGCTATAAAACGGGCTGAGATTGACAGCTTCTCTGAGCTAAGTCACTGAGGCACCAACAGTCTTTTTTCAGGATTTTCGGGAGGAGTTTAAGCTTCAACATTAATTTCTACTTTTCCACAACTGTTTCACACCGACATAATGAGTTGTTTTGCAGTAAACTGTGCTAACCGATTCTGCGGGAGTGTGGGCGGGGCCTTGATACCACAGCTCCATTTCACACTCACTACTGACCAGGCCCGAGAGAGTCCATTTTTTTTTACAGTCTATGGTCCTAATGCCATGTTTGTTATTTACAGCAATAATCTGCCATTAAAAGGATTCCGCTAACTATCGTACGCACATTCACAAGAGACTGGCATTCCAGCGTGTGACGTAGGATGCAGGCGTAACGTAAGAACCGGTGACGAACACGGAAGCGCAGAGGATAGAGCAAAACAAAACTTGGTTCTGGCGAGAACTAGCATATTCTCACGGAGCGTCCTAGGTCATACGCTTGTAAGGCTGGAAAAAACTAGCAAATGCCAGGCTGTCTGATTGAGGAACGATTACTCCCTGAGGGGACAAAGGACACTTTCTGGAAATTAACATCTGAACTGTCTCTTACGAAATTAGCATCACCATTTGAGACGCAAGTCTCACCTCAGTATCTCTATTGACCCCCTCTCCCCCAACTCTTACTCTCTCTCATGCTGAGATCACCTGAAATTTACCCAAAATCTACATGGGTTAACGTGAACAAGTACTATGCAGTATTATACATGTTTGGTGTCATTTGAAATGTCTCAGTGCGACTGGTACAAAGGTCTCATTCTCACAGAAGAGAGTTTAAGAGTTTAGAGATATTTTGCTTATTGGCATGGGTGTGTCTTCGGCCAATTGGTCTTTACCTCCTGTCATCAATACAGGTCTATAGGACTTGATTAATGCTAATTCCCATTGTGAACTCATGTTTACATTTGAAAGAGTTTTGTATCTTGGTCTGGTATTTAAGGAGATGTTTCAGAAGGGTCAGGGCGCAAACCTTTACACCGGTCAGCCCATAACGCTGAATGTCTCCTAGATACTCAACGTTATGTAATTTTCAGAAGTCAGGTATCCATCTTTTACTCTTTACTTCAGAGCATTTGATGTTATGTATGGATTATCTTTGAATTGATTATGTAATTGGCATGATACATTTACCTAACTAATAATAAATTGTTACATTTGATTTCATTCTGACTTACTCTGAAATTATGATTACGTTGTATCCATTGTTATCGTAAATCTGTGTCAGGTTAGTAACGGACTAAAGTTCCGGCTAACTCTTGGCATTAGTTCAAGTGTACTTAGACTGTGAAGGCTAAAAAGGGAATTTACATTTAGGACAACAATAATGTTGATTGGCCAACCTAAATAGTGTGAGCCTTACCTCTGTTTAAAGTAATGTTACTCTAACTAAGTGTTCGTGGGAAACCATGGCATGACCAAACCAAAGCTACTATCAGAAGAGTAATGTTGGTCAACTTAATTACATTAATGCATTTAGCAGACGCTTTTATTTAAAGCGACTTACAACTGAGGAGTACAGGAAGCGATCCGTCATGAAGAGCCGAAGAAACGCAAAAAGTGCCTTAAATACTAAGTTTTGGACATTACTCAGAGTAGCCTAAGCTAGAGTAGGGAGGGAATAGAGAAAAATAGAGGGGGGGGGGGGGGGGTTATGATAAGATTAAGTGCTCACGGAAGACATGAGTTTTTAGCTGTCTTTTGAATGATGTCAGTGATTCTGCCATCCGGATGGAGGTGGGGAGATCATTCCACCAGCAAGGAACGGTGAATGAAAATGTTCTGGAGAGGGATTTCATGCCTCTCTGTGATGGTACCACAAGCTGCCGCTCCTTAGCTGAGCGAAGGCTTCTGGTAGGGGTGTAGACTTGTAGGAGCGAGTCGAAGTATGCGGGTGCTGAGCTTGTGGTGGATCTGTAAGCAAGCGTCAAAGCCTTGAACTTTATGCGAGCAGCAAGTGGTAGCCAGTGCAGAGAGATGAATAGACGTGTGACATGGGCCCTTTTGGGCTCATTGAAGACAAGACGTGCCGCTGCTTTCTGAATCATTTGAAGCGTTTTGATCGCACATGATGGAAGTCCAGCCAGTAGTCAAGCCTAGAAATGACCAGGGCCTGGACGAGAAGCTGTGTTGCATGATCTGTTAGGAATGGTCTGATCTTTCTGATGTTGTGCAGCGCAAACCTGCATGACCGAGCTGTCTTTGAAATGTGGTCTTTGAAGGACAGCTGGTCATCAAAGATTACTCCAAGATTTCTGACCGACCCTGAAGGGGTAATCAAAGATGAACCTAGCTGGATGGTGAAATCGTGTTGTAGAGTCGGATTAGCAGGGAAGATGAGAAGCTCAGTTTTTTCCAGGTTGAGCTGCAGGTGATGTTCTTTCATCCATGCCGAGATGTCCGCCAGACAGCTAGAGATTCGTGCAGCTACTGTGGGATCATCTGGTTGAAATGAAAGGTAGAGCTGTGTCATCAGCATAGCAATGGTATGAGAAGTCATGTGCCTGTATGATGTGCCTGTATGAGGTCCCAGTGATGTAGTGTAAATGGAGAAGAGGAGAGGTCCAAGCACTGAGCCCTGAGGAACCCCCGTGGTCAGTAGATGTGCTTTGGATACCTCCCCTCTCCAGGCAACCTTGAAAGACCTACCTGTGAGATAGGATTCAAACCAGTGGTGTGGGCTCCCTGTGATGCCCAGTGATGAGAGGGTGGATAGAAGAATCTGATGATTCACAGTGTCAAACGCAGCAGATAGATCGAGGAGGATGAGGACTGATGATTTGGAAGCAGCTTTTGCAATCCGCAGGGCTTCAGTGACCGGCAGTAATGCAGTCTCTGTTGAGTGGCCCTTTTTGAAACCTGATTGGTTTACGTCCAGCTGATTAAACTGTGAGAGGAAAGATGAAACCTGGTTGAAATAACTTGTTCAAGTGTTTTCGCTATGTATGGTAGGAGAGAAACAGGTCTGTAGCTATCTACAAGTGATGTGTTTAATGTGGGTTTTTTAAGCAGTGGGGTTACCCGAGCCTGCTTGAATGTGGTAGGGAAGATGCCGGTGCGGAGAGATGTGTTGATGATGTGTGTGAGTGCTGGTAGGAGTGTAGGAGAGATGGCTTGTAGAAGGTGTGAGGGGATGGGATCTAGAGGACAGGTGGTAGGATGGCTGGAGAGGAGAAGTTTAGATACTTCTGCCTCAGTGAGTGTAGAGAAGGAGGAGAGAAGATGTTTGGCTGTGGATGTGGCTGATCTAAAATCCTGTGTGTGTGGAGGTGAGAACTGACTGCTGATGATTGTTGTTTTATCCGTGAAAAAAATGGGCAAAATCGTCTGCAGATAAAGAGGTGGTGGAGGGAGACAGTTGAATGTTCTGAAACATGACACAACATTTTCAACTAAATATCCAAATAAATTCAATTACTAAACTAAATTAACTATATCAACTAAATTACTGATCTGCCCACATTGACACTATATGATAATTGAAATTAACTGGATAACATCACAGTTTTCTCCAGAGCAGCTGTACAGCTGATTCATAATCTGTTGCATTATTTTCCTGTTTAACACTGTGAAGCTGCTTTGAAACAATCGGCATTGTAAAAAGCGCTATATAAATAAAGTTGACTTGACTGGAAAAGTGTGCATGTGTTTGAGGTGCTGTTGATTTTGTTGTGGAAATATGAGGATTTAGCCGCATGGACATCATCTGAGAAGGATGAGAGCAGAGATTGATACTTACCCAGGTCAGATGGGTTGTTTGATTTTCGCCATTTTCTCTCTGCTGCCCTGAGTTTGGTCCAGTGTTCACTAAGAACATCAGATAACCAAGGGTTAGAGGGAGTAGGGCGTGCTGGCCTAGAAGATAGAGGGCAGATACTATCTAGACAAGAAGTTAAAGTAGAACATAAAGTGTCTGTTGCAGTGTTGACATCCATAGATGAGAATTGTGTGGGTGAGGGAAGGGAGGATGACACAGCAGAGGAGAGATGAGAGGGAGAAAGAGAGCGCAGGTTTCATCTGAAAGTAACTGGTAGAGGGACTGGAGGTGCACAAGTAGGATGTTTTAGATTAAATGTGATGAAGTAATGATCTGAGATGTGTAGAGGTTTCACCAAAATGTTATCCGTAGTGCAGTTGCGTGTGTAGATGAGGTCAAGTTGGTTCATGAGCATGAGAGCGGCACTCTAATACAGTATAGTCATTTACCTCTGTTTAGTGACCAAGACTGGCATATTTGTGATCGTGGGCCCGCATAATAAATGGCCGGTGCGAGGACCCTGTGCTACTCTGAGAACCAAATTAATAATTTCAATAAGAGTAAAGAGTTAAACAGATTAATCAAATGTGTAGTTAAATTGCTATACAAATGACCTAATAATCAATTGGCATTCCAACCTAAATTTGAGGTCATGATAAAATGGAGTCAGATAAAGGTCAATTGTAATTAAATCACTTTGCCCCGCTGAAAAGACAGAACGTGCAAGAAACCTTCACCCACCAATCGTAAGCCTTCATTGGGACGATTGGGAGGCCTTACACGCTGGACCGCCAGTCTCTCATAAACGCGCGGACAACAGTTAGCGGAAGTTGGAGATTACAGTTTGTAAAGTTTTAAATATGGATATTTTTCTCACACAAACGCATCGCTTCACTTCAGAAGGCCTTTATTAGCCGTGTGGAGCACTTTTAGGATGGATAGATGCACTTTTATGGACTTCAAAACAGAAACAGCCATTCACTGCCATTATAAAGCTTGGAAGAGCCAGGACATATTTTTATATAACTCCGATTGTATTTGTCTGAAAGAAGAAAGTCATATACACCTAGGATGACTTGAGGGGGAGTAAATAATGGGCAAATTTTCATTTTTGGGTGAACTATCCCTTTAATTCAATCTTGAACAAATTAATTAGAAGGCGTTATTATCTTACTCCACCCCCTAATAACATCAATAACAACAGTTCCATATTGTTGAGCCAACACGGTTTGAACGGCAGATGTGTGACAAAATTACATCAAACTATGGTAGTGAAGCAGCTAGTTATGTCACTGTACAGGAAACACACCCCAGATAAATTTGCATAGCACAGTGCTGCAATGTCTGTCCTATGTTAAAATATCAGATTTATGTAGTTAACCTTGAATTGTAAGCGTGGTCTGGTCCATTTATGGTACTAATAAAGTCTTATGGTATCCATATTATCAATCTATACTCCTATAATATTCGTACAAGTCTGTAAAGTGATGGAAGGTCGCTGGTTCGGCGCCATAATCAGCCTCAGGTTGCTCATTCCCACCCCTGCACTGCTCATATTAACCGTTGCACTATTCTGACACTAGTTTAGTTTTGTGGAGACCTTCATGGATTGCAAGTCATTGCTCCAGGGGGAATGCCACCGTAATAAGTGTGCTGGGAGACGCTTTGGATAAAAGCATTTTCTAAATGACTGCTTATAATGAAAAAGAAATTACACATGGATGTGTTTTCCTCGAGCACCTGAAGAAAGAGCTTTCAATGGCTTTGCCTCTGTCCTGGCATGCTGCAGGAGTCCTAAATAATTTATAATTAAAGGTGCGTGGCTTAGGTAAGGGCAAAAATACTCCAGATACGGTTTTACATGTCCATTTACAACTCTTAGATTTGTTTCTAGAATGGAATGGGCTGTTATTACCTTATCTGGAAGGGTCATGAATAATAATGTTTAGCTCTGCTCTGATTGGCAGTTTCACAGCAAGGCTCATTTCAGTAGCTTACACAAGTGCAGTTATTCACAAACACAATCGCAAACAGCACAAGTGCTGTGTCGTGACAGAACACACACCGACTGAATGACACTTTAAACAGAAAATCTCTAATGGAGATTGCTGAAATGCAGCTTACTTGTTTATTTTATGTTTTCAGATCATCCGCGCGCGCTCGAGAGAGAGAGAGAGAGAGAGAGAGAGAGAGAGAGAGAGAGCGAGCCTGCACATGGTTGCCAGATTGCACATTTTAAACACCGGTGTTCTTTTAACAGAAAAGCTCTGATTGGGGGATTTAATTATTCATAAGTCCTCACATCCCCTGCACAGCCTGGAACATAATACTTATATCCATGATCTGCCATTTTCGCTATATTGTCCTTATCTTCACAATACCTGCAGAACTTCTGATTCGGCTGTGCAGGTCCACGTTAATACTGCTAATACTAAAACATGGGCTGGTATATGCAAATTTGGGCGGCGTAAATATTAATGATCCCGACTGTTACGTCACAGTCAGTATTATATTGGCATTCGCCGTTTTTCAGTGGTCTTCTGCACGCACAAGATTTACATATGAAGGAGGAAACAATGGTGTTTGAGGCTCATGGTATGTCAGTTTCATGTACAGAACTCTTATTATTCAACTATGCCAAAGTAAATACAGTTTTCCATTCTATGGCACCTTTAATGCTTGTGATAATCTGTGTATTCGCTCTTAGGTCGATAGCTAATGAGTCATATCGAAGTAGTGAGGATGTGAAGTGCCACTATAAATACATAGTGTAATTACAGTGGCATCAAATGAAATTGCTTGAAAAAATGAGAGAAAATGTTCCTCTCTGCATTCTTTGGTTGGCCAAACTAGTCGTGCTTTAAACTCGTGACATTGGTTGAGCCAATTTTGCTGCATTGGGATGTACAAGAAATGCCATCACAGATTATACTTGTTTGTTATATTTTAAATATTCCTTTCTATTAAAATCTACTGCTTACGTTCAGAAGCTCTTCCAGGTTTGTGGAGTTGCATACACACACGAGCCAAAACTGAGACACGCAGCATTTCATCACTGCATTCACAGAAATCATTTCACTTTTAGTGTTTTTTTTTTGTTTTTTTTTCTTCAACATCGCATATTTAATTAGCTCCCAACGATCACATTAATTATTATTTGATCACTCAGTGAGTCATTAAACCATGTATTACTATCTCTGGGAGGCTTTTGTCTTTACAAATTCACGTCATTTCATATTTACATGCAATGCAGGGATTCCCCAACGTTTTTGTCAGCTAAACCTCTTTGACCTAATATATTTACATGACGTACCCTCTTAAATTAATAATAAAATGTCCAATAATAGTAATGATAAATAATAATAAAAGAAAGTTCACAGTTCTCTGATGTCGGTTAACTTAATGGTTACATGACATGCAGGTAAACAAATCTTTTTTAGTAAATGTTTTATTTTGATTGTTTTTTTTATTTTAAAATTATTTATTTTAATTTTTATGATTTAATTATTTAACAACAGTTACATCACAAACCGCAGTCTGGGAAACCCTGACGTAATGTAATATTTAATGCACTGTTGTTAATAACAAAAAATGGAATAGATTTTCTTTCTCTTTGTATTTTTATATCAATATGGTACAAGACCCTTTCCAAATCAATGTGATAAACGAGTTAGGTTAAAAGTAATCTAAAAAGTATTCAGAATACATTACCTAATGTTAGTAATCTAGATTACATTACGAGCTACAATTAATCCAAATAAATGATAATGGAAATGTTGCAACACTTAAAAAAAATCGTAATGGTACAACCCAGTGTTTGGGTAGTTTTTGTGTAACAACCCAATGTTTGGGTAGTTTTTGTGTAACAACCCAGTGTTTGGGTAGTTTTTGTGTAACAACCCAATGTTTGGGTAGTTT
This sequence comes from Rhinogobio ventralis, assembly GCA_039654625.1. Taxonomy (NCBI): domain Eukaryota; kingdom Metazoa; phylum Chordata; class Actinopteri; order Cypriniformes; family Gobionidae; genus Rhinogobio; species Rhinogobio ventralis. The sequence continues at coordinate 28,435,723 of CM077216.1, forward strand.
TTGTGTAACAACCCAATGTTTGGGTAGTTTTTGTGTAACAACCCAGTGTTTGGGTAGTTTTTGTGTTACCCAGATCCTTGGTCAGACGTAACAACCAAGTGTTTGGGTAGTTTTTATGTTAGCCAGTTCCTGGGTCAGACGGAACAACCCAGTATTTGGGTAGTTTTTGTGTTACCCAGGTCCTGGGTCAGACGTACCAACCCAGTGTTTGGGTAGTTTTTATTTTAGCCAGCTTCTGGGTCAGACATAACAACCCAGTGTTTGGGTAGTTTTTATGTTAGCCAGCTCCTGGGTCAGACGTAACAACCCAGTGTTTAGGTAGTTTTTGTGTAACAACCCAATGATTTGGGTAGTTTTTGTGTAACAACCCAGTGTTTGGGTAGTTTTTGTGTAACAACCCAATGTTTTGGGTAGTTTTTGTGTTACCCAGATCCTGGGTCAGACGTAACAACCCAGTGTTTGGGTAGTTTTTGTGTTACCCAGATCCTGGGTCAGATGGAACAACCCAGTGTTTGGGTAGTTTTTATTTTAGCCAGCTCCTGGGTCAGATGTAACAACCCAGTGTTTGGGTAGTTTTTATGTTAGCCAGCTCCTGGGTCAGACGTAACAACCCAGTGTTTGGGTAGTTTTTATGTTAGCCAGCTCCTGGGTCAGACGTAACAACCCAGTGTTTGGGTAGTTTTTATTTTAGCCAGCTCCTGGTTCAGATGTAACAACCCAGTGTTTGGGTAGTTTTTATGTTAACTAGCTCCTGGTTCAGACGTAACAACCCAGTGTTTGGGTAGTTTTTATTTTAGCCAGATCCTGGGTCAGACGTAACAACCCAGTGTTTGGGTAGTTTTTATGTTAGCCAGCTCCTGGGTCAGACGGAACAACCCAGTGTTTGGGTAGTTTTTGTGTTACCCAGCTCCTGGGTCAGACGTAACAACCCAGTGTTTGGGTAGTTTTTATGTTAGCCAGCTCCTGGGTCAGACGTAATAACCCAGTGTTTGGGTAGTTTTTATGTTAGCCAGCTCCTGGGTCAGACATAACAACCCAGTGTTTGGGTAGTTTTTGTGTAACAACCCAGTGTTTGGGTAGTTTTTGTGTAAGAACCCAATGTTTGGGTAGTTTTTGTGTAACAATCCAGTGTTTGGGTAGTTTTTGTGTAACAACCCAATGTTTTGGGTAGTTTTTGTGTAACAACCCAATGTTTGGGTAGTTTTTGTGTAACAACCCACTGTTTGGGTAGTTTTTGTGTTACCCAGCTCCTGGGTCAGACGTAACAACCCAGTGTTTGGGTGGTTTTTATTTTAGCCGGCTCCTGGTTCAGACGTAACAACCCAGTGTTTGGGTAGTTTTTATTTAAGCCAGCTCCTGGGTCAGATGTAACAACCCAGTGTTTGGGTAGTTTTTATATTAGCCAGCTCCTATGTCAGACATAACAACCCAGTGTTTGGGTAGTTTTTATTTTAGCCAGATCCTGGGTCAGACGTAACAACCCAGTGTTTGGGTAGTTTTTATGTTAGCCAGATCCTGGGTCAGACGTAACAACCCAGTGTTTGGGTAGTTTTTATTTTAGCCAGCTCCTGGGTCAGACATAACAACCCAGTGTTTGGGTAGTTTTTATTTTAGCCAGATCCTGGGTCAGACGTAACAACCCAGTGTTTGAGTAGTTTTTGTGTAACCCAGATCCTGGGTCAGACGTAACAACCCAGTGTTTGGGTAGTTTTTGTGTTACCCAGATCCTGGGTCAATGTTTTTTAGAGTGTATTATTACTGTTCTGGATTCTTTTTTACTACTATATATAATTACTAGATCTAAAAGCACAGTTAATCCAGATATTATACAATAATTCCTGATAATTCACTCAACCTGATTATTTTTCTACAGGTTTGCTGATGGCAGAATGTACTATTGGAAAGCTTTATATGGCTAGTCAGTGCTGGGTTGATTCATTTTTTAAATCTGATTACGTGATCCATATTACATGTAATCAATTACCAGCACAGGTCACACATACATTAGGTGTTGTAAACTTTCCTTCTACCGCTACCTCTTCCTCTAGTTATTATTAACTAGCATAATTGTTATCATTATTGTTTGATTGTTTATCAATTGCATTTCCATAAAAAATGTGACTAAAATATTTGAGAATGTTGAGATATTCATTCTTAATTGTATTGTCCACTGCTAACTGGGTAATGGGACAGAACCAGGATGGATTTCGGTTCTCTAAGCTAAACTGCTGCCGAAGATTGATGCAAAAATAGGCTAGATCAACTGAGTGAGATGGAAATCAAGAGCTGTGAACAATCTACACCCAAATACACAGACTAGTTACTAAGTGACAATGCAGTTCTGTCTTACAGCCGTTTAACCATTTCAATCTCTCATTTCATTCTCTGTAATAACATCTTGTAATGGAATAGCTTTTGAAAGTGCTTTTGTTTACACTGACCTCACTCTGAGAACTGTAATCATATCTGTGCGTTACTGTATCTAATATCTTCTATACAAGAATCAAATGCACTTTATCAAAACAAAGGGCAATGTATGCCTCTAATATCACAATTGCTCTAAAGTTGTCCTTTTCATCTTATGGCGAGCTACTAAAACCTGCAAAATTGGCTCTTTTTTTGTCCATCTCACTGTAACCAAATCAGTTTCGTCAGATTCATCCTGAGAGCAGCGGTTTTCAACACACTGTGATTTAATATCCAGATGACCACTTAGTGTGTGTGGCGACCCCATTAAACAGGATCAAATACGATCAATAAAAAGTTTTCCCATAACCCAGAGTCAAAATGTACCAGTAACTGTATTTAATTTTGATTATTACAGTTCATAGTCACCAAAACGGCAGCTATGAGAGTGAACCAACATCCGTTCCAATGCTAACAAAACTCAAATGCCAAAAATAAATGCCACATTAGAGCTTGTTGTTGTTGAACATCACAGATGAGTAGATATGATATCAAAAATCAGACAGCTATCCCTGATCTATTAATATATTAATATGGGATCAATACAAATATACTAAAATATCATTATATATATGGAAACTTCTCCTATGCCTTAAACATTAAAATCCATGATAAATAATAATTGTTTCACTCGTGATCTATCCTATTCGTGAAAACGATATTGTATTGCAGTGGCATCCAGCGAGAAGCGGATATGCGTCAAACACTTAATCGTGAAGTTGACCATATCACGAAAGCATCTCCAAACCGGGACGTGAAGCACAGCCGCCCGCAGCCGCACTTTCCCCCAAAAACACGTTATCACACACAAACACAGCGCTCGCACTGACCCTTCTGCTGCTTGAAGGACTGTATGGATCCAGAATGATGCACCATGGTGATTCCCGTTAGAGATCCTCCTCGCGGACAGAAGATGAAGGCAGGATACATGGGAAAGTATCCATGGAGCGATCGCGTGGGTGTCTCTCCTCTGCGCAACCCAACACCTGTCTACCCTCGCGCTCCACCATCCGGGGCTGTTGTCATGGTTACGCACTGTAAGAGGATGGACGGACACCCTTCAGTGGCTCGATAGAATGACCCGCGTTCTGGGGGGCGTTAATTCACACGGGACGTGTTGTTGCGCTATTTTTAATTGGTGGACTCATGTACACATGCGTCAGACTGACGGCTGTTAAGTCGCGTCCTTCACTGTATTCGACATAGTGTTGCGATTTAAAGACGCGCTGTCAAGTTAAAAACAATTCAACTTTTAAAAACACATCTCATGCTGTTTCAATCGTTTTGGAGGCAAACGCGTGTGTATGAGAAGAAGAGACTGGATTCGTGAGTGACGGAACTCAAGGGGGGTCGTGCTCGTGTCAATGAATGACATAACCAGGGAATGCAGACATCATAATTTACAACTGTTTGCCCCATGTTGTAAGAGAATTTCCATAAATGTACATTTGTTTAGGTAGTTTTCACCAGTGGTGTAAACATTTAAAAGTATTGTATGGTATGGTAATTAATCTTACGCCAAAATACCACAGTTACAGCAGTTATATACTGTGAAATCATAATAATTATTGTATATGAACTCAAATAATGTGAGGCGTTCACACTTGACGTGTGTTCTTGTATTCAGATAAAGAATGCACCAGTCTCGCTAAGCATCTGTGAACAGAGCAGGGATTCTCAGAATATTTCAGTCATTTTGTTTATCCTTCTTTTCTGATGATATTGTGGTTTCTAACGAATTAGCCTATATTTATTTTACTGTAATAAATTATGTAAGGTCATGTCCCCTAAAATTAAAGGGGTCATGAACTGCATTGTTTTATTGTTTTATAATGTTTCCTGTGGTGCACTTATAATGTTAGTATGATTTTTACATAAAAAAATTGTCATAATTTAGAAATTAAAGGCATTTAGTGAGACTTTAGTGTAAACGCCCACTGCTGTGATTGGCTGATGTGAGACTTCAGTGTAAACGCCCACTGCTGTGATTGGCTTCTGTGAGACTTCAGTGTAAATGCCCACTGCTGTGATTGGCTGATTTGAGACTTCAGTGTAAATGCCCACTGCTGTGATTGGCTGATTTGAGACTTCAGTGTAAACGCCCACTGCTGTGATTGGCTGATGTGAGACTTTAGTGTAAATGCCCACTGCTGTGATTGGCTGATTTGAGACTTCAGTGTAAACGCCCACTGCTGTGATTGGCTGATTTGAGACTTCAGTGTAAACGCCCACTGCTGTGATTGGCTGATTTGAGACTTCAGTATAAACGCCCACTGCTGTGATTGGCTGATGTGAGACTTCAGTGTAAACACCCACTGCTGTGATTGGCTGATGTGAGACTTCAGTATAAATGCACACTGCTGTGATTGGCTGATTTGAGACTTCAGTGTAAACGCCCACTGCTGTGATTGGCTGATTTGAGACTTCAGTGTAAACGCCCACTGCTGTGATTGGCTGCTGTGAGACTTCAATGTAAACGCCCACTACTGTGATTGGCTGCTGTGAGATTTCAATGTAAACACCCACTGCTGTAATTGGCTTCGGTGAGACTTAAGTGTAAACACCCACTACTGTGATTGGCTGATGTGAGATTTCAATGTAAACACCCACTACTGTGATTGGCTGCGGTGAGACTTCAGTGTAAATGTCCACTGCTGTGATTGGCTTTGCATATCTCGAAAACTTTTAGCGTTTTTACTATTACAGCTCTCAAGGTTAACGGATCATGAAAAGTGTTGATTATAACATTATATTTAGATCTATAGGATCTATAGCATTTGGAAGGTAATGTTATTTTTAGTCCAGTGATCCTGTATCTCTTCTCACCTCATCATCTCACTAACACACCAGTGGGCGGGGCCAAAGTTGCGATGATGAAGTAGGCGTTGATCTTCTGCAGAGGCGATCTTTCACCAACTATAGGCATATTCCACGAGTCGTTCTCTGGGCTTGGTTACAATAAAAGCTGTTTTTGGACTAACAAGGAAGTTTTCAGTTCTGAAACTTACAGGATATTCTTATAGTATGATGAACTCTTATATGTCAAAAGCTCAAGGAAAATTAGATTTCTCAGTTTATGACCCCTTTAAGAACCCAATAACTGAAACTATGGCTGTGTTCACACTATCGGTCCAAATCCATTTTTTTTTTTGTTTTTTGTTTTTTGAAAATTAGATTGGAATCTTCTCTTAATGATTGACTAGGCACACTGTGTATCACAACAGTTCAGATTTGTGTGTCCCGGTATGGTCCGTTTTCCAGAATATCTGCATTGGTTTCAATGGCATTACATTGGTATGCCTAGGCCAAACAACAACAACAGCTGCATGGAGGGGTGTGCAATACAGACATTGTCTTAACGTGCCTGCAACGAAGCCCTAAAATTATACTTTTTTTTTTTGTCCAGAAAGCTTATATCATTTCATTTTTCTATTTTTTCTTCTATTTTTAATGCATTTTTTGGAGATATTTTTTATTGTATTTACCTCTAAATTAATAGATTTTACCAATATTTTTACTTAAATACAAAATAACTCTCCATTACATGAAAAAAACCATGATATTTCATGACTTTTGCCACTAGATGGCCTTATAGCTCTATATGGAGCAAATGAGCTGTTCCGCTGGGTCCTAAAGTCAGTTATTCTTCACAATTTCAGTCATGTTTCCTACAAAAATGTCTGACATGTTTACGTTCTACATGCTGTGAGAAAGTTACATAGTCAGATAACAAAATCTAATCAGAGCGATCAGACTGAAACGGATTTCCAGAAATGTGATTTGAATAGGATTTCAAGCTTGAATGTAGCTTGAAACTGATTTGTAAAAAAGGTATTTCATGTGATTTTTTGCTGTTCACATTTGCTAAATATTCCAATCGGATATGCACAAAAATCGGATTTGGACTGACAGTCTGATTGAGGCTTATATAAGATTAGGCTACTGGTTGCTGCTATGTTGTCTTTCACTATCAATAATTATAATATGACTAAACGGTAACAACAACTTCCACAACTCACTCATGGCAATTCATTATTATTTTACATTTTATTGCTATATTGGCGGCTAATTTGTATCAGTTCATGCAATCTCCTCTCCCTCACTGATGGTTAGCTTTAGCGGTTTAGAGGTGGACCAACACAATCCTATGGCAATTCATAACTATTTTACATGTTGGCGAATTGGTGGCTAATATGTATCTCATTCATATGGTTTCAATACTGGTGAATTTGCATAAATCTAATAAATTCATACAAAACCTAGTTGCATTTTCTCAAGCAATTGGGTTGGATTTCAGAGTCTACTTCAGTCTTGTTGTTTCCTATGTGCTTTATGTGAATTAAGGTCTATTAGACCTGCAGTGGTTAGACACTAATGATTTTGACTTCCTGCACAGCGAAGCAGTGCTCTGGTATAATGATCAGCCCAGCAGTCTCATCAAAAGTCATTCATTCGTTCATGCTGCTGCTATCACCATCAACACAATAAAGCTGTTTGAAATATTATGGGCTCATGTGATTCTGGGTCCATGTTTTTTGAGTTTGAGACCTTTGAGACACTGACTTTACTTGTCATGGCTGGACAGGTGAGATTCAGGGCAGTCTATTCAGTCCTGACTGAAATCTTACATATCCTATGCAGGTTCCCACACTGAAAAAGAGCCTGACAGCGCTGGGGAAGTAAGTATAAGGAATCAATATCCATTTAAGTTAGTGCTGACACCTCAAACGTGAGTGACAAATGACAGAGACATAAAATTAAAATTTTCACCTGAAAATGGGTAAAATTCTACATTTTGGACATGAAGTCCCATTGGAGTCCTCATATCTATGCGATTGAAACATATATGGCCTTAAAAATGAAGATTACAAAATAAAAGTTTATTAATAATGGGAATCTGGAAGGATATTAAGATATTAATGCTTTTATAGAGTTACAGGCATGCAAACTTTGGAAAAGGAATATTTATGGCACTCAGACAGGTATACTCTATGCAATTGTGTTGATAGAAAAAAAAAAATCTAGTTTCTATTTCAAGATACATTTCTAGTTTCAACATTATTTGTTGTTCAGATATTCCTCTTTAAATGAAAAAAAGTATTAGCTGCATACAAAGTGACACACATTTGGTTTTTGACCACTAAAAATGTACAATTAATACGTTAATACAATTTACCAGTTTACTCATGGGGTCAACCCATATCTCTGGGATTAAGCCCTATTGAACATATAGAGCTTTTAAAATGAAAATAACAAAATAAAAGTTTTTAAGAACAACAATATAAAAGGTTAATAAAAGATGTTAATATTTCTTGAGTTACAGGCATGCAAACTTGGGGCAAAAAAACAAGTGCTTTTTTCCCCATTTTTTGAATGGTCACCGTTGCCATATAATGCAACAAAGATGGCTAAAGTCAACAGATTTTATTAATAGACATACCAATCTCTGTGTAAAAATAAAATCATGATGCTGCAATCTTTCTAAAGTCATTTTTACCCCCGGTAATTTGGCTCAAAATCTCAGGTGGAAATTGTAATTTTGACCCCAGTCACTCATAAATCAAATAGCTTTCTGTTGGTCAAAATCTATGTGGGGAAATATTTTGCCCTCATGCAAAATTCTTGATCGCATGGTTTCGAATTAAAATAACTGTATTTTTGTATAAAATGACAGTAAATGTGACCGCAATTTAACAAGCACGTATAAAGCTTCTTAGAAATTGCATAGAAATCCACACAGAACAACCTAGCAGTGAGTTGGATGGGAAAGCATCAGTCACATTTTCTTCAGAAAAATGTAAAGGTCTATTCTAGTAGATCTAGTTTCGAGCCAAGGGAATCAACAGAATCAATGCAAGAATGCAACAGCAATGATAAGTGCAGCAACTCTACCTTTAAAGTGCTTGTTTAGTATGGAGTTTCGTTTCTGCCAAAAAGTGTTGACTGCTTTGTATAATGCATTTGTAAATGGGGCTAAAGGTAGCCTGACAAGCCAGACCCACATCAAGATGACTGGGAACACACCATTGGCAGGGCTCAATCCGAGGGGCGGGATAAATGGTTGTCTTTCAAATTCCCTCTGCACGCAATAGGATAGCGCTACAACCAACCAGAGCAACGAAGAAAGTGACGTAGTCAGAACGCCGGAAATGTATGGTGTGTTGTGGAAAAGTTTGATGGAGAGATTCCTGTAAGCCAACAAATGTTATGGTAATGGAGCCCAACGACTGTTGTCGTTTTTGCGAGAAAAAAAAAAGAGAATTGCGGGCGTGCTTGTACGTCGTGACTCTGCCGTCATTATGTTAAGCCCGCCCACCGACTCTATACACGATCTGATTGGCCTGATTAGAGTTTGGTTTTTCAAGCTCGCAAGCCAACGGAGAGTTGCTAGACGACCCTGGCAAATTACATTTGCTGCCGCTAGGGTGCGTCTAAAGTTAAAGGTGCATTTGACTTCATTCTCTTTTAAACCACTAGATGGCACAAAACTTTAGCTCAGCACTTTCTTAACAACCGCTTTTGATGATGCACGTGAAAATTTGGCTGATCCTTGACGGGATTGCAGACAGCACTGTGCTAATTTGATCTAATATTTGATTTCTTTTTTAAATGTTGTAGATTTAAGTAGCAAACGAAAATCGATACAATTATTGACTATATTTTGAGACAAAGGTCTTGTTAATTATTTTATAAGCAACCGTTTCTCAATAATGGAAGAATATGTAAAAGTATGGTATTTGGGGTAAAAGAACAGCGCCCCTGCTGTTGGGGCAAAAGAAACAATAATTAACATGATAATAAACAGCGGCTGACTTTAACATTTGTGCACATGACATGACATGGTTAGATTCAGATGGTAAATCAAGTTGAGTGTATCACCATAATTATTTATAATGAAACCATCATATTCAAAAATATGATATTACTTATATATATATATATACGAGCAATATCACACGAGTAACAGTGCATAGTAACATATCGCACGGCTACGAGTGTGATATTGCGTTTATACAACAGTTCGATGGCAGTGTGTAAATAAATCAGAGACAACAACTGCAGAACTACTTCCCTCCGCTGCACAGATTCAAATCTCAAGTTGACAGTTTGACAGTTGAGCTCAAGCCTCCGTTACTAATTCTGAAACATCACTTTAGAGCGAGTAACAAGGAAACGTTGAGTCGCTTCATTAAAGAATATTGTATTATAGAGTGTTATGAGAGAGAGATCGACTAAACGAGTGTATTACCTGCATCTGATATAGCATTCATTCTTCAGGTTGATGGCCATAATATTATATCCATTATAAAAAATCAGTTTGAATGTCCGCTGGGGAAACCGATTTGTCTTTGTCCTTTCTAAAAGTTTCCATTTAGCAATGGGATGTCCCCCAACTTCCTTGTTCTGACTCACTCATAAAGACAGTCTTTGCTGTCATCTAAAGGCGTAATAATGTAACTTTCACTGAAGTCCATTTCACAATCACTAACGGACCCTTTCTCAATACCAAATACAGCATATTATTTATATAAAATTATATTTATTCAACAACAATATGTAAATGAACAACAATAGCCATTATAAAAGACAATAGGAAATAAACACAAGCAAACAATTCAGTCAAACAAACAAAAGCAGCTCTAGTACAGGATTAGTTAAATATAGCCAAAACATAAAGTTATGAAACTTAACTTTGCCTTTGGCCAAATCGGTTTGCTCTGGAACAAGTAATAGATGAATAAGCCCAAAGATTGCCCGTTTGATAACCCAAATGAATTATCTCATGTTTAACCACTATATCTACATACACTCACCTAAAGGATTATTAGGAACACCATACTAATACTGTGTTTGACCCCCTTTCGCCTTCAGAACTGCCTTAATTCTACGTGGCATTGATTCAACAAGGTGCTGAAAGCATTCTTTAGAAATGTTGGCCCATATTGATAGGATAGCATCTTGCAGTTGATGGAGATTTGTGGGATGCACATCCAGGGCACGAAGCTCCCATTCCACCACATCCCAACGATGCTCTATTGGGTTGAGATCTGGTGACTGTGGGGGCCATTTTAGTACAGTGAACTCATTGTCATGTTCAAGAAACCAATTTGAAATGATTCGAGCTTTGTGACATGGTGCATTATCCTGCTGGAAGTAGCCATCAGAGGATGGCTACATGGTGGTCATAAAGGGATGGACATGGTCAGAAACAATGCTCAGGTAGGCCGTGGCATTTAAACGATGCCCAATTGGCACTAAGGGGCCTAAAGTGTGCCAAGAAAACATCCCCCACACCATTACACCACCACCACCAGCCTGCACAGTGGTAACAAGGCATGATGGATCCATGTTCTCATTCTGTTTACGCCAAATTCTGACTCTACCATCTGAATGTCTCAACAGAAATCGAGACTCATCAGACCAAGCAACATTTTTCCAGTCTTCAACTGTCCAATTTTGGTGAGCTCGTGCAAATTGTAGCCTCTTTTTCCTATTTGTAGTGGAGATGAGTGGTACCCGGTGGGGTCTTCTGCTGTTGTAGCCCATCCGCCTCAAGGTTGTGCGTGTTGTGGCTTCACAAATGCTTTGCTGCATACCTCGGTTGTAACGAGTGGTTATTTCAGTCAAAGTTGCTCTTCTATCAGCTTGAATCAGTCAGCCCATTCTCCTCTGACCTCTAGCATCAACAAGGCATTTTCGCCCACAGGACTGCCGCATACTGGATGTTTTTCCCTTTTCACACCATTCTTTGTAAACTCTAGAAATGGTCGTGCGTGAAAATCCCAGTAACTGAGCAGATTGTGAAATACTCAGACCGCCCGTCTGGCACCAACAACCATGCCACGCTCAAAATTGCTTAAATCACCTTTCTTTCCCATTCTGACATTCAGTTTGGAGTTCAGGAGATTGTCTTGACCAGGACCACACCCCTAAATGCATTGAAGCAACTGCCATGTGATTGGTTGATTAGATAAGTGCATTAATGAGAAATTGAACAGGTGTTCCTAATAATCCTTTAGGTGAGTGTTCAGACTGCACGATTTTCAAACTCGTGGGATTACTGCTCTTTTCACACTGCATGACTATCTGGGCCAGCATTCAGTATTGGATCGACGACAGGGCATTTCACATTGCATGACTGTTAAGAGGAAGAATCGCCAACAGCTCTGTCCCGCCCGCAAACTACATTTCAAAGGCAAACACACGCGAGAAGTGACAAGGAACAACGCGAGACCACACGTGCGTCAGACTGGAGTTCTCGCGCAATACTGAAATTGTTATTAAAAATATAGACTGCAGAAAGCATGCGATCCAAATTGTCAGCGAAATGGAGAAAAAGAAAAAGAGATTATGGCGGAGGAAATGGTTGGGGAGACACAGGGAGCAATGATTGTGTTCTGCAACACAATAATTTTGCAATGTGCTGCTGTTGCGGCTGGTCAAGTAAATGTTTGTGCTTTGTTTCTGTTTGATATAATTGTAAATATATCTATTAAAATCCTGATATTCTGGTCTATAACTCCTCCCTGAACTTCCTGCTGCCCTGTATCTTGCTCTCTCATTGGCTGTCAATCATTGCAGATGTAACTTTCAGTCAGAACTCATTTCACACAGCAGGAGTTTGAATTGCTGACAGGTCCAGGTATTTAGCATGCCAAATATCTCATGGGCGTCGGCGACTCATTAGCGATTCTCTCTGATCGCGTCTTTATCATTCACACTGCGTGATTGTCACTCACGTGCACAAGCACCGATTTTGCCTATGATTTCGGGCATTTGTCTGCGATTTCGTGCAGCCTGTTGGCGAGTCAAAATCGGAGCTAGAATCGGGCAGTGTGAACTCGGCATAAGAGACGGCAACAAACTCCCGAAAGACTGGCCGAGATGAAGCGATTCTCTGCGGGTACACGAGCGCTGAACGGCCGCTGATGGCCTGGAGCTCACATCTGAACAAATTTTAAAACAGGCGCTATGTTTATATATGAGTTACATATTTGAGGTCTAAATAACTACATTCTCAAGTTTCGTGACATAATAACAGTAGTTTTGTAAAAAATATGGAGGATTTGCTCGACCGCCATGACAGTCGCCGCAAGCGGAGTGATACAAAGGGTAAAACGGTTCCGGTGCTGATACTGGGGGAATATCACACGGCTCTCAGCCAATCAGATTCAAGAACCAGAAAGAACCGCTGTATAAAATAAAAGATAATTCAAGATGATTCATTCAGAATCTTTTGTTTCTGTATTTTTAAAATGAACATATTTTAATGACAGTATATTTATTGAACAAAAATGAATTATTTTATTCATCAAAATTAACCCGAAAATACTAAAGTGATTGTTTTGAACATGTATTAACATTTAACTATTAAGATTTTTAAACAAAACAAACCACTTTTATGATTTATTTTCACACAAAATCTGCTGCTCCATCAATGTTCTATAGAAACATGTATATTTTTTCTGCAATCATACACTATGGGAGGAGTGAAAAGCACATGTGTCTTTAGCCCCGTTGTACCCTACATAATGAGTTTTCTAAAAGTTTTAGATACATTTATCTTTCCGTTCTGTAAACGTGAATGAATCTATAGCCCTTGGATTTCATATTTGTGCTTTGTCAGAAGAATATAAAGAGTTTGCCCGCCCAATCGTCCAAATGGAGGCATACGATTGGTGGTTGAAGGTTTCTTGCGCGTTCGGTCTTTTCAGCGGGGCAAAGGGATTTAAGTCTAATTTAGTTTTATCTGACTCCATTTTCTTATGCCCTCGAATTTAGGTTAGAATGCCAATTGGTTATTTGGTCATTTATATTTAATAGTTTACACATTTAATTATTCAGTTTAACCCTTTGTTGAAATTATACCCCTTCATAGTTAATAATTCTAGAGTAAGTCAGAATAAATCAGTGTAACAATTTATTATTAGTCAGGTAAATGTATCATGCCAATTACATAATCAATTCAAAGATAATCCATACATAACATCAAATGCTCTGAAGTATAGAATAAAATGGATACCTGACTTCTGAGAATTACATAACGCTTACGGGCTGACCGATGTAAAGGCTCGAGCCCCGACCTCTTTGCAACATCTCCTTAAATACCAGACCAAGACGGAAACCTCTTTCAAATGGAAACGTGTTAACAATGGGAATTTACATTTAATCACTGTCCCATAGACCTGTATTGACAAAAGACCAAATGGCTAAAGCCACACCCAACGTAATAAGCAAAGTATCTCTAAACTCTAAAAACCTTTATTATTTTTTGGTTTACTTCTGTGGGGAGGAGAACTTTGTACCAGTCGCACTGAGACATTTCAAATGATATCAAACATGTATAATTCTGTATAGTATTTGTTCACTTTAGACCATATAGATTTGGGGTGAATTCTGGAGGAGAGATGGGGGTAGATGCAGGTGAAAGGAGAGGCATGTAAATTTAAAGTCATCCGTAGATGATTCACTCAGCGTGACGTCGTCTCGGATGGGGATGCTAAATGCATGAGTGGGTTCAGATGCTAATGTCCTTTATTTTCTCAGAGACATTCTGGCATATGCAAGCTTTTTCCAATCTTACAACTTTTAGAAAGGAAACCTTAGTGAAAAATCTAAACATGCTATTTGTTTATCTGGATATCTTTAAAATGCATTGCAAAATCACTGAGAAGCATAAACCGAGCTGAATGCACAACACAAGCAGATGACAGGAAGGATGACACTAATAAAACAAAGGCAAAAACAGTAGATTCATTGTCTTGTACAAAGCAGTCAACACTTTTTTTGGCACAAATGGAACCCCATACTTTAGGTGTCTCTCAGCCTCTTTAAAATGATTATTCATGCCTCTCTGAATATGAGAGCTATTGTGAAAAATGAGCTCTTTTTGCACTTGCCAGACTCAAACGAGGACTCTTTTTGCTTTCTAGACAACTGCAATAAATTACAATAAATGAAACAATGAGCATCTCTTCTCATCGTGGATTATTCATCTCTCTTCAGGCCTCTCTGATGTTTATTGTTTCAGTGCCTGATGTTGGGGGGGTCTGATGAGAAGGCACTTATAATAGAGATGGGCTGCAGCATCACGGGCGTCCAAACACTTTAATGGTGTGATAAACGACGCGTAAACACAGATGCATTCCAGAACATCTTACATGACTGTGAAAAAAACTGAGAATTTATGAGACAGTTTCAATGTATTATTGAGGTCTTCAATCCTCATTTTCATTCACTCATCCTGTTTATGTGTTTTTGACTTCTGCCTCCCCTGCAAACAGCAGCAAACCTCCACTGTCCCCACACAGTCTCTGTCCTGTCGGATCACATGATTGTCATCTCAACAACACACCGATTACAAAAGCCTCCATCAGATGTTTTAATCTGTGTGGCTTTTGTTGAACATGCAGCATTGGTCTTGTTTTGATATCCTGCTCAAATGACTTTGCTGCAGTGTGCCGCATGCCATTTCCTGAGATGTGATGCTGCCCCCTACTGGAGAAATTCAAAAGTATCAATGTGTCCACCTCGGTCATTTTGTACTAGGAGTCATTTGTCTTGCCAATCAAAGTGTCTGCTTATATTAGTCTGTCATATCACAGCATGGTATGTAATTTTAGATGATGTGACAGTGGTTATGAAGCTAATTAATTAAGTTATTTAACCAATATTCCCAGAAAAATACTTTTGTTTTCCAAAAAACAAACAAACTAAAGCTGTTTCATAAACCATAATGTATGAGATTATTGTATAGATTACTGTAGTTTTGTTTCTACTGTAGCTTCTACTAAAAAAAAAAAAAAAAAAACAATGAATACTTGTATTATCAATGTCATATTTTTCAATACAGTAAAAATATTGTGAAACATTACAATTTAAAATACCAATTTTATATATGCTCGGATGTAAAGATGCTGCTTTACATTTTAAAATGTATTAAAATACAAAACATGTATTTTAACTTGTAATCATATTTCACAATATTACTGTTTTTACTGTATTTTGATCTAATAAATGCAGCTTTAGTGAGCAGAAGAGATTTCTTTCAAAAACATTAAAAACTCAATGATTCCAACCAGTAGTGTGTGTGTGTGGGCCCTATCATACACCCGGCGCAATGTGACGCCAGGCATGATTTTGCTAGTTTCAGCCTGACGCAGTTATCATTTTCACGTCCAGCTCCACGTTGTTTAAATATCAAATGCACTGGTGCATCTGTTCACCCATGGGTGTGCTGGTCTGAAAACCAGGTGTGTTCAAGAGCATTGTTGACGCGTTGCTATTTTGAGGAACTGAAAACGACTGCGCCATTGACCAACACAAACCTATTCTAAAGTCAATAGCGCAGTATTTTTTGTGTTATTTAAAGGGTGTGTTAGTAATATGATTATTACGCACAGGGACGCGCAGCAGCACACACAAACACACACACACACGCACACACATGTACACACACGCACACACACGCACACACACGTACACACACAAATGTGAGTGATTGGGACACTTTTCCCAAGTCATCTCAATGGCAAAAAGTGTCCCAATCACCCTGAATTCACCCTACATACATAACATACATACAGATCAGGCATAACATTATGACCAGTGAATTGAATAACACTGATTATCTCTTCATCACGGCACCTGTTAGTGGGTGGGATATATTAATCACCCTGTATTCACCCTATGTATGTGTATGTATATTAGGGCTTGTATCATGTATAAGTGTATCATTCAACTTTTCCGTTGTCAATTATTTCTTACATATCGAATCGCAATACAAAAATCACTATACGTATCGTATCGGCACCCAAGTATCGTGATAGTATCGAATCATGAGATACAGTAGGTGTATTGTCCCAGCCCAGATAGTTAGTTCGTTTTCCTGCAGCTTCTGATTTTAGTCTTGATCTCGTCTGGTCTGTCTCAAACCATGCACTGCAGGGGTGTCCTGGAATCACTGTTGTGCCAGTTCTGCACAGGACAGGACCCTTTGGACGGTACGTCCAGGTAATTTCTCTTGTTATATTACATACTATTCTAAAGGTCCGGCTTCTGAGACATAATATTACTGGCAAAACATGATTAGAATAAACAGATGGGCAGAAGTGAGCTAATATCACAGTTCTGCAGTCACTGAGGAAAGTGAAAGTGGCAAATGATTTTCTAAAGCAATAAGATTCCAACAAACTTCATTCATCTTTAGCTATTTGATTAATTAAAATGAAACATGGCAGTCTCCTTCACTGATTAAATATTTATCAGAGTTTAAATCAATGAACCAAGACAAAGAAAACGAAAAGAAAACGGTTTGAATGTTCTTGATTGAGTTCATTTTGAGCTGATCACTTCATCAATTCAAACTGAATGTGTGGAGGATGTTTCAGACATTTAGTGTTATTGATTTGACTGTGGTTTATAGACACATTGTCTCATACTGGCAGTTCATCAGTTCAAGACTTTCAGCAAAATACAAATCTGCAGAAAAACACGCAGGCAAGAGGCGAAGGTAGAGTTTAACTGAAAACTAAACTATGTAGGGCATCCATCCATCCATACATCCATCCATGCGTCCGTCCATCCATCTGTCCGTCCACCCATGCGTCCATACATCCATCCATGCATCCATACGTCCGTCCGTCCATGCGTCCATCCATCCATGCATCCATACGTCCATGTGTCCGTCCATCCGTCCACCCATGCGTCCATACATCCATCCATACATCCGTCCATCCATGCATCCCTCCGTCCATGTGTCCGTCCATCCGTCCACCCATGCGTCCATACATCCGTCCATACGTCCGTCCGTCCATGCGTCCATCCATCCATGCATCCATCCATCCATGTGTCCGTCCATCCGTCCACCCATGCGTCCATACATCCATCCATCCATGCATCCAATCGTCCATGCGTCCGTCCATCCGTCCACCCATGCGTCCATACATCCGTCCATCCATGCATCCATGTGTCCGTCCACCCATGCGTCCATCCATCCATACATCCATGCGTACATCCATCCGTCCATCCGTGCATCCATCCATCCATGCGTCCATCCATCCATCCATGCATCCATCCATCCATCCATCCATGCATCCATCCATGCGTCCGTCCATCCATCCGTCCATCAAACCATCCATCCATCCATCCATGCGTCCATGCGTCCATCCATCAATCCATATGTCCGTCCTTCCATCCATCCATCCATCCATCCATCCGTCCATGCATCCATCCATCCTTCCATCCATCCATCCAACAACCCACCCACCCATCCATCCATATATCCATCCGTCCATCCATCCATCCGTCCATCCATCCATCCATCCGTCCGTCTGTCCTTCCATCCGTCCGTCCGTCCATCCATCCATCCATCCATCCATCCATCTATCCATCCGTGCATCCTTCCATGCATCCTTCCGTCCATCCATCCATCCGTCCGTCCGTCCATCAATCCATCCACCCGTGCATCCGTCCATCCGTTCATCCATCCATGCATCCATCCATCCATGCGTCCGTCCATCCATCCGTCCGTCCGTCTGTCCTTCCATCCGTCCATCCGTCCATCCGTCCGTCCGTCCATCCATCCAATCATTTTTTATTAATTAATTAATTTGTTCATTTTATTTATTTCATTCATTCCTTCATTCAAATTATTTGTTTCCTAATTTTGCACAACACATTTCACCCCTATACAATCCTTAGTGTTAATATTTTAGTGTCATTTGTTACACAAATTATGTAGCTCCATCGACTTTCTAGATATAAAATAAATATTTATATATATATATATATATATATATATATATATATATATATATATATATATAATTTTGGCCATATTGAAAAAGTATTGTACACTAAATATTTAATACATGTATTATATATAAAATCATACTTCATATTTAAAACAAAATTATTGTTCTGTATTACTGATATTTTAAATTTTTTTAATAATGAGTTTCTTTATAAATTTTTCTCCTTTTTGATAATGTTAAATTCCCCATAATAATGACGGCCTGCGGGCTGAGACGTCAAAGCTAGACGGACAGTGCCTGTCGGACAGGCTGCAAGTGCAGACCATCATTCCCAGAATTCAGTGCTCATCCATCAGTGCCCAGCGCTCTCTGCCTGTCTTGTCATGTTTGATGAGCTTTTCATATGGATTCACTGCATAGATCTGCTTTGTCCCTTACTGCTGCTCTTGACCCTCCAAATCAAACTGCTTTCTTATATAAGTATATCCAACTTTATCAGCATGCATACAGTAATACTCATAAAGCAATATACAGTATTGCAAATGTCAACTTGATTGAACAGCATGAATATGTTGAGGAAATTTCATATCCGTTTAAAAGCAGCTCACAGCATGTTGTGAGACTCTTGCATCCTCCACATTAACATGATCGATAGTCTCTATCTCAGACTTCCTGCATATTGATTATTTAGTATAACAAATAAGCCTCTTAAATGCTATTGAGTCTGAAACTCTCTAGATAAACACAATTCCCCTTCACCACTTAAAAACTCAAGATATGTGACAGTTCTCTCTGGAAATAAAGCAATTTAGCTCATATTAGCAATGTTCAAAATACACAATATGAAGATAAAAGGTGACATTTTCATCATTTGTGTCACATTTAACCCCAAAGTCAAAAGAAAAAAAAGGAAATAAATTATATTTTGTGTTAGGAAAGTGATTAAATTAATTTAAATAAAATGTAAAATGTTTTAGCGATATGTAAACCTTTCAAGACAGAACTGAGCTTGTAAGTAAAAAATTCAATCAATGGAAATAAATCTTGGCTAATTTATACAAATACTTAAAAACAGTTATCAAAACAGTTAGTTGCAGACCTAAAATAACTATACAAAATAATACAATACAATAAACTGAAAAAAACCCAAGTCTGTTCAAATATAGTCCAATCACAAGCACAACAGCTTAAAATGTGTTACACATATTCACCCCCTCAACATGAAGATGAACAGAGGATTACCAGATTCCTGTGATGATGAATGTCCCGGCCGTTTCCCCAACTCAAAGCGTTCCGGCTCTTTGCCACAGTCTGGCGGGATTGGCTGAAATTGCATGTCTATTGCAAACAATTTTGCAATGTTTTGTAATATTGTGATGTTTTGAACTAGTTGAATATTCAGCAGAAACGCTGACGCCATTTATGAGCCCACCGTGATGTTTATTAGTGCTGTCCCATGATCCAGCTCAGCAGCCACAGATGGGGTGGAGTCGTATATTCATTTGCTAAAAGTTACAGTCATTGTAATGTAATAATGCTAATAATGTAACAGTATTCTGGATCTGATTCTTCCAAAAAGCTAACAACAATCTCTCATAAATAATGTAATCAGTAATATAGTTGTGTGTTATTGTTTACTGTGCCTTAAGTGCTATCATTTTTAATGCATCTGCCGTCTGGCTTCACTTGAGTCTACAAGTGCAGTGATTATGAGTCCTACACACTAGTTTCTGCTTATATATTGATAGAATAGAATATGAACAAACTTGTTTCTCATGGAACCGAAGCATTGAGGCAATGAAGGGTTTCCTCTTGTCGAGATCCAAAAGTTGGCAGATTTCAAATGATATACTTCCAGGGAGTCTCTTATCAGCTGAACAGGTGCCACTGAGATGAATGGGAATACTAATGGATAGCTTTCTCCAGGTTTTATTCTTCTTGGTTGTTACAGTGGAGTTCACCTGGGTTGTAACCAAGGAGGTCTTAGCATTTTGATCTGCCTTGTTTTTTGCTTTAATTCTATTAATGTATCATATTATCACATTATGTCTAAGGGGCCGTTTACACAACACCGTTTTCAACTAAAAACGGAAAACTTTTTATGCGTTTTGGCTGTTCATTTACATGAGGGGGCCTGCAAGGGCTTAGTTTTGGTTTGAACATTGGGGGGTGAAGTGTGAACCGTTTAGCGGGATCCCGGAGCAGGCTTCCTCGTGAGATTTATTTATTCATTTATTTCTTTGCTTGTTTATTTGTTTTTGCAACATGTTCTTTTGTGGTATCATCCACACATGCATTAATAACAGCTGCAAAAAAAGTATAGCCTAGTTAACAATTAATTAATTTAACAATTAATTTAAGCACCTAAAAACTAACTGTACTTAGTTGTTAATTTTCTGTCATCTCTTGGAATATCTGAAAGCCAGGTTTTCCTAATATCTGTCATTATTAGCAGAACACATTTTACACATGGGGAAAACCAATTGTTTAGTCAATAATTCAAGAAGGTCCTCTTGATTCTAACGTGAACTTGCCTTATGAAAAAGTAATGAAGTTCTTGTAATTGTTTAACTATAGCGTTTGTTACAATACGGAGTTAAGACAATTGATGACTCCTCATTGCCATGCTAAGGCCAATGTTAACCTTTTTTCTTTCCTTTTTTTATCTATAGCATTTGTAATGAATAATAGCAACATACACATTTAGAAGCTATAGCTACAACACGCCACAGTTGTAATATAAATCTTTAGTGAAAAATCTATTCCCTTAACAGATTATCTATTGTAAATTTAGTAGTTAATCAAAATGTACCACAACAAATACAACAGAATGTGATAAATTCTAGTATATGTGGTCATTAGTTTTAAAAGCTTTCTAATTAATGTTGGTGCAGGTGGAGGTTTTTTTAGTTTATGTGGCTGTTTTAGATCATGTTTGACTTTCCCCATAGGATTTTAAAGCGGCAAATTAGAATAGAATTCAAATGAATAGTACATTTTATCATCAGCGTCACCATAGGAACGGCTCGAGCTAATCTTAATCAGACTTTTGGAGCGCTGGTGAACGCACGCAGAGTATACGGTGATTCGCGCGTCACTCTCGCACAATTAACCCTGGCAACGTATCCTGGGGGATACAAACATTTGAGAGGCTGTGGGGAGAGGCAGGGAAAGTGTAGGTCTCATTTGTTGGTTTCATGTTGAAAGGGTGTTTGTTACATGATTTGAATTGGTTTCCCTCCCCCTTTTGTTATTGTTTGCTGTGTTTCTCACCTTTGCTATTTTTTTTTTGTCTTCCTGTTTTCCTGTTCTCCGCTGTTGCTCAGTTGTAGGTGCTGTGATTAGTAGTGATGTGGCGTTCATGAACGATTCGTTCATTTTGAACAAATCTTTAATATGACTCGAGAACAACGAGTTGTCTCAGAGAGCGATTCGTTCATTTTGTGTTGACCGCGCATGCGCAACATCCCATATGTTCTGTACCGGAAACAGAAAAGATTAGTTCATCTCTCGAGTCTTCGGGTTCGAGTCGTTCGTTCTTTTGTCACGTGACAGCAGTGTTGGATACTGAAATGAGTTAATTCACAACCTTCCTTACAAGCAAGTGCGTAGTTTTTTTTGTTTGTTTAGTTTTAGCTAGTATAATAATTTATTTTCCTATGAAGACTGGACACATTGGGTTGGTTAGAATGGATAGGCGTGACATACATGTTTATTGCACATATATTCTGATAATTTTATAATAATAAATATATTACAAAATGCAGTCAACAATGTAATGATATACACTAAAGGATTATTAGGAACACCTGTTCAATTTCTCATTAATGCAATTATCTAATCAACCAATCACATGGCAGTTGCTTCAATACATTTAGGGGTGTGGTCCTGGTCAAGACAATCTCCTGAACTCCAAACTGAATGTCAGAATGGGAAAGAAAGGTGATTTAAGCAATTTTGAGCGTGGCATGGTTGTTGGTGCCAGACGGGCCGGTCTGAGTATTTCACAATCTGCTCAGTTACTGAGATTTTCACGCACAACCATTTCTAGAGTTTACAAAGAATGGTGTGAAAAGGGAAAAACATCCAGTATGCGGCAGTCCTGTGGGCGAAAATGCCTTGTTGATGCTAGAGGTCAGAGGAGAATGGGCCGACTGATTCAAGCTGATAGAAGAGCAACTTTGACTGAAATAACCACTCGTTACAACCGAGGTATGCAGCAAAGCATTTGTGAAGCCACAACACGCACAACCTTGAGGCGGATGGGCTACAACAGCAGAAGACCCCACCGGGTACCACTCATCTCCACTACAAATAGGAAAAAGAGGCTACAATTTGCACGAGCTCACCAAAATTGGACAGTTGAAGACTGGAAAAATGTTGCCTGGTCTGATGAGTCTCGATTTCTGTTGAGACATTCAGATGGTAGAGTCAGAATTTGGCGTAAACAGAATGAGAACATGGATCCATCATGCCTTGTTACCACTGTGCAGGCTGGTGGTGGTGTAATGGTGTGGGGGATGTTTTCTTGGCACACTTTAGGCCCCTTAGTGCCAATTGGGCATCGTTTAAATGCCACGGCCTGCCTGAGCATTGTTTCTGACCATGTCCATCCCTTTATGACCACCATGTACCCATCCTCTGATGGCTACTTCCAGCAGGATAATGCACCATGTCACAAAGCTCAAATCATTTCAAATTGGTTTCTTGAACATGACAATGAGTTCACTGTACTAAAATGGCCCCCACAGTCACCAGATCTCAACCCAATAAAGCATGTTTGGGATGTGGTGGAACGGGAGCTTCGTGCCCTGGATGTGCATCCCACAAATCTCCATCAACTGCAAGATGCTATCCTATCAATATGGGCCAACATTTCTAAAGAATGCTTTCAGCACCTTGTTGAATCAATGCCACGTAGAATTAAGGCAGTTCTGAAGGCGAAAGGGGGTCAAACACAGTATTAGTATGGTGTTCCTAATAATCCTTTAGGTGAGTGTATATGTTGCGAAACATTGAACCGGTAAGCGGTTACGTGACAAAAGAACGAGACTCGAACCCGAAGACTCGAGAGATGAACTAATCTTTTCTGTTTCTGCATTCAGCCTATGGGGACTTGAACGAACGACTCGAACCCGAAGACTCGAGAGATGAACTAATCTTTTCTGTTTCTGCATTCAGCCTATGGGGACTTGAACGAACGACTCGAACCCGAAGACTCGAGAGATTAACTAATCTTTTCTGTTTCTGCATTCAGCCTATGGGGACTTGAACGAACGACTCGAACCCGAAGACTCGAGAGATGAACTAATCATTTCTGTTTCTGCATTCAGCCTATAGGGACTTGAACGAACGACTCGAACCCGAAGACTCGAGAGATGAACTAATCATTTCTGTTTCTGCATTCAGCCTATGGGGACTTGAACGAACGACTCAAACCCGAAGACTCGATAGATGAACTAATCTTTTCTGTTTCCGGTGACTGCATAGCCTTGCCTATGGGGCTGGGACTTGATGAACGAATGACTCGAACCCGAAGACATGAGAGGTGAACTAATCTTTCCAGGGAACAGACGTGATTAAATGTTAAGTGACAAAAGAAAGAACGATTTGGATCGGGAAGTGAGGTGAACTAACAGAATGCATACATAGCCTGAAGACCCAGCTAAGCAACTAATTAATCATTTCTTTCTCAAAGTTTGGCCATGGCTGCATTAACTTATAGTTATTTTTTTATTCCAAAAGTACTAAATGTGTTGGAAAATTTTATATGTAACATTTTAATTATATTCTGCTGAAAGGAATGAAATTACTTGAAAAAAGATTCATTCATTTTGCTGAACGAGATTCATAGATCCGAGTCAGTAAAATGATCCGAACTTCCCACTACTAGTGATTGGTTGTTTCTCGGGATCGTTCATTATGATGGACATGGAAATCGACCAATCATCAGCTTCAAGATAAAAGACACCTGGTGGAACGGAAGAGGAAGAGTTTAGATTGTGTTTGTTGGCTGTGCCATTTGTTTTTCGATGCTACTGATTTAGTGGTAGTTCGCTTGCTTGTTGTGTGGTTTCAGAGAACGTCGTACCTGATCGATACTTTGCCGGCCCGGAGAGTAGAGAAAAGGGAAGTATGTCACATGACTTACATCTTACACACACTTAGAACTGTCTCTGTTAGACACATTAGGTAAGGAGTGGGTGCAACTCCTTGTAAGTTTTTTGTTTTAGTTAGTGAAGCTTTAGTTATGGCGTGTTGAACGCCGAAGATTTTTCCTTTTCTGTTTTTGTTTTCAGTTAGTTTAGAGGGTGGGGATTGATTGGCGAACGGTTTTGGTTTTGTTATTTTCATTTAGTTAGCACCGCTCGCTTTCCTTCTCTCTGTGGCCTAGTTTAACTTATTATATGTTGTTTGTTTCTCGTTTCTTTTTGCTTGGTTGTATATAGCTGTAAATATGGGTTTTGTTTGTATGTTTTCTTTGGTGTAAATTATCTTTCTTTGTAAATAAAGCGAACCACTTATAGTTAATGCTACCTCAGTTGTCCTTGGGTCATTCTTCCACAGTACTCCCCAGAGTGTTTATATTTTATTATGTACGTCTTCCTCACACCTCTATGCCAACATGAGACGTAACAGTGTTCGTTGTGAATATTTCGATCTGGTGACTTTGTTTATACATTCTTTGTTTAGCTCATGGGTAACATTTAAAAACAACATGACCACCTGTAGTGGCAAATCTACTCACCTTCAGATAAAAGTAGATATATTTCACATATTTATAATATTTGGAGGGGACTTACATGTTTAAAAAAGTTGTTGTTAAGCATTAGCTTAATATGTTTATGTTGAAATTTTATGAAATACATTTTTAAATTTTTCATAATCTGTCTGTAAATGTTTGTATTCCCAGTATTACCCCCCAATTTGGGGGTATACATTTATTGAAAAAAGAAAGTTTGTTTGGCAATGCGTGTTACAACATTTTAGCCAAATTTTTAAAACATTTATTCTCTCATAACTTAAACTAAACATTCTTTGTAAAATTATGTTGAACAATAAGCATAATAGCTATTTATGAATATATTATAGCCTACTGTATCATATTTAATACGCAAATTTCTAGGGCCTATAAATTATCAATATGACCAAAATTTATTTTTTTCCTCACGCTCTCACGGCACCAGGCAGAAGGGCTATGAGAAGTTACCTCCCCTGGACGAAGCTGTGGCCGCACATTTGTGTCCGCCCACCACCATTGGATGGATTACCAAGGCTGCTCATCCATCTAAGCCATGTCGTACCACCTCAGCCATCGCTGGACGTGCATACACCTCGGCTGGTCAGGCAGCTTCCGCTTTACACTCCATGGCGGTTCTCCAGGTGTATCAAGCGAAGCTCCTTAAGGATCTGGATGAGGCCGGTCACGACTCTGCTACCTTCAGAGAGCTGCGCAGCACCATAGATCTGGCCCTGCGTGCCAGGCCATTGGACACTCAATGGCCAGTTTGGTGGTGTTGGAGCGCCACTTGTGGCTTAACTTGACTGAGATCAAGGATGCGGATAAAGCCGTTTTCCTCGACTCACCAGTCTCCTCCACCGGTCTCTTTGGACCCGTCGTCGATGGCTTCGCCGAACGCTTTACGGCAGCACAAAAGTCGTTCCAGGCCATGCAACACTTTTTGCCCAAACGCTCCACCTCCTCTGCCCCGAGCTGCCAGCTCAGCAGCAGATGCCAAGAGACAAGTCTCCAGCCACCAAGCAAGCGCCAAGCTCCTAACACAGACGACGCTCGCGCTCTGCTAGGCGCCACCCCCCTCCGGTGCGACAGGGCCCCCGACCCAAGATAGTGTTGAACCCTGCAGCCCAGAAGCCGGCCTGATGGCCGAGAAAGGAAGAGGAGGAGGCTAAGTCCCGCTGCGGCCGGACCACCCTCCAAAATGCCTCGCCCAGTTTTCCTGCCACCCCGCTCAGTTCCGGGTGCTCGAGAAAGAGTGTTTGTTGCCCACACAGAGCCTGTTCAAATGCCCTGGTTGGGAGCCGCTGTTATAGTGGAAATAAAAATCAAACATACTCAAAAAGAGAGCAAAATTCCTCTTCCACCACACACATGCACCTCAGTCCCTCACAGCGAGTGCCAGTACCAATTCAGCCCCTCGCCTCACGGGCCGAGGCCTGGCAGCCCATCCCTGGAGTGTCAGCCTGGGTTCTGAACATAATAAAACGAGGTTATGTACTCCAATTCGCTCAAAGACCCCCGTTTTTCAACGCCGTGGTCGAAACCTCTGTAGAAAGCAAGGATGCACATGTCCTGCGTTCCGAGGTAAACATCATGCTGGCGAAAAGAGCCATAGAAGTGGTTCCTCCAGCACTGAACGAGTCAGGCTTTTACAGCAGGTACTTCCTTGTCCCCAAGTCTCAGACCCATCCTCAATCTCAGACTTCTGAACAAGGCCCTAATAAAGCGCTCGTTCAGAATGATCACTCTGAAACAGATCTTCCCGCAAATACGCCCGGGAGACTGGTTCTTTACCCTGGATCTGAAAGATGCTTACTTTCACATCCAGATAGCCCCCCATCAAAGGCAGTTTTTGAGATTCGCCTTCGAGGGAGTGGCATATCAATATGCGGTTCTGCCGTTCGGCCTGTCCCTGGCCCGCCGCACTTTCACGAAGTGCATGGATGCGGCTCTCTCCCCTCTGAGACAGATGGGTGTGCGCATTCTGAATTACCTCGACGACTGGCTCATTCTGGCCCAGTCGGAGGCGGAACAAATATTCCACAGATCCGTTATCCTCAACCACTTAGAGTGCTTGGGTCTCAGGGTCAATTTTGCAAAGAGCTCATTATCTCCCAGCCAACGTATATCATTCCTGGGGATAATTTTAGACTCAACCCTCTTGAGGGCCACAGTCACCCCAGAGTGTGCTCTGGCCATTCAGCAGCTCGAGTAAACATTTACGCCCGGGGTTTTTCTGCCGCTCAGAACGTTTCAGAAAATGCTAGGCCTAATGAGCTCAGCATCTCCAGCTCTGCAGATGGGGTTGCTTCATATGCGCCCTCTGCAGTTCTGGCTGAAACCACGGGTCCCGCCCTCAGCCTGGCATCATGGCCGTTGCTCGCTCAAGGTGAACCAGGCGTGTGTTACAGCCCTGGCCCCTTGGACGAACCCTTGCTGGTTCAAGCAAGGCGTGGCGATAGGTGCTATGGGCAAGAGGAAAGTTATCTTCACAGATGCCTCCAAGACAAGTTAGGGAGCTCTGTGCGACAACCGCCCATCCTTCTGTATGGGGCTTGCCACCAGGGCACAATACAGACTTTACCAGAGAATTTGCTGATTTTCTATCAGAGTTAGTACTGGCTACAGATAAAGTCCTAATTGTTGGTGATTTTAATATCCATGTAGACAATGAAAAAGACGCATTGGGATTGGCATTTAGAGACATTCTAAACTCTATTGGAGTAAGGCAACACGTATCAGGACACACACATCGCCGTAATAATACTTTAGACCTAATATTGTCACATGGAATAAATGTTGATACTGTTGAAATTCTGCAGCAGAGCGATGACATCTCAGATCATTACCTAGCATCATGTATACTTAATTCAGCAAAGGCTGCAAAGCCGTCCCCTCGCTTCAAATATGGCAGGACTATCACTGCTGCGACTAAAGATTTCTTTGTAAATAAACTTCCTCATCAGTTTCATCTCCTCAGCATCCCAGATAGCCTAGAGGAACTCGATGTTGCAACAGAAACTATTGACTCTCTCTTTTCCAGCACTTTAGACACAATTGCTCCTCTGCGCTTAAAGAAGATTAAAGAAAATAGTCCAACGCCGTGGTACAACGAGCACACTCGGGCCCTTAAAACAGCAGCCAGAAAAATGGAGCGCAGCTGGAAGAGCATGATTGCATACAGAAAGGCCTGCTTATTTCTCGACTCTCTTAGAAGAAAACAAACACAACCCTAGGTATTTATTCGATACAGTGGCTAAATTAACCAAAGATAAAGCTTCAACTTCTGATGTTTGTAAACAGCACAGCAGTAATGACTTTATGAACTTCTTTACTTGTAAGATTGATAATATTAGGACAAAAATTATAATCTTGCAGCCGTCTACTACTGTATCACATCAGACAGAGCATTGTAGTGTCACTGAGGAAAAATTACATTCATTCACTGCTATAGGAGAAGAAGAATTGGCTAAACATGTTAAATCATCAAAATCAACAACATGTATGCTCGACCCTATACCTAGACCCTAAACTACTAAAAGAGATGCTTCCAGAGGTAATAGATCCTCTTCTTAATATTATTAATTCATCTTTGACTTTTGGATATGTACCGAAAACTTTTAAGTTGGTTATTATTAAACCACTTATTAAAAAAACGCAACTTGATCCTACAGAATTAGTCAATTACAGGCCAATCTCAAATCTACCCTTTTTGTCAAAAATACTAGAAAAGGCAGTGTCCTCACAATTATGCTCCTTTTTAGAAAGAAATGGTATCTGTGAGGATTTCCAGTCAAGATTTAGACCATATCATAGTACTGAGACTGCTCTCATTAGAGTTACAAATGATTTACTCTTATCATCCGATCGTGGTTGTATATCTCTGTTAGTGTTACTCGATCTTAGCGCTGCATTCGATACTATCGACCACAACATTCTTTTGAATAGACTCGAAAATTATGTTGGCATTAGTGGAATTGCATTGGCATGGTTTAAATCATACTTATCAGACCGTTATCAGTGTAGCAGTAAATGAAGAGATGTCACACCGATCACAAGTTCAGTATGGAGTACTGCAAGGCTCAGTGCTAGGACCGTTGCTCTTCACACTGTACATGCTACCACTGGGAGATATCATTAGGAAGCATGGCATTAGTTTTCATTGTTATGCTGACGATACTCAGCTCTATATTTCTTCACGCCCTGACGAAACTTACCAATTCACAAGATTAACGGAATGCATAGCTGATAAAAAATTGGATGACTAGTAATTTCCTGCAACTTAATTCAGAAAAAACTTAATTTTTAATTATTGGACAAAAAAACTCCACCTAGAATACTGTCTAACACTTGATGGCTGCTCTGTCAAGTCCTCGTCGTCAGTTAGGAACCTGGGTGTACTCTTTGATACCAATCTCTCATTTGAAAGCCATGTTTCTAGCATCTGTAAAACTACATTCTTCCATCTTAAAAATATATCTAAATTACGACATATGCTCTCAGTGCAAAATGCTGAACAGTTAGTTCATGTGTTCATGACCTCAAGGCTAGATTATTGTAATGCTCTACTGGGTGGTTGCCCTGCACGCTTAATAAATAAACTGCAGCTGGTCCAAAACGCAGTAGCTCGAGTTCTTACTAGAACCAGGAAGTATGACCATATTAGCCCGGTTCTGTCAACACTGCACTGGCTCCCTATTAAACATCGTATACATTTTAAAATCTTGCTAATTACTTACAAAGCACTAAATGGTTTAGCTCCCCAGTACTTGAGCGAGCTCTTAACGCATTATACTCCATCACGTCTATTGCGGTCTCAAAACTCTGGCCAGTTGATCATACCTAGAATATCAAAATCAACTGCAGGCGGTCGATCCTTTTCCTATTTAGCACCTAAACTCTGGAACAGTCTTCCTAGCATTGTTCGGGAAGCAGACACACTCTGTCAGCTTAAATCTAGACTAAAAACACATCTCTTTAACCTGGCACACAGAATTCCTTTCAGTTTATGACATAACCAGCCAACTTCTCAGGCAATCGTCTAGTCCATTGTGGTCTATTCTGTCTTGGTGTGTTTGTCAAGTCTACTTTGGAGTTCAGATCATGAGAGTTGGAGTCAGGACAAAAGCTCTTCGTGTTCTGATCTAACTGTTCATGCTGAGTTTCCACATCAGCTGTTTTGTTGGTGTTGAAACTTTTAACATGAGTGGTGTTTCGTGTGTATCTTGCCTCAGTGGGTGATTCCACAGTCACTTGATTTCTAGTTTTGCTCACGACCTGGTGCGGGATTGTCAAGTCAAGTCACCTTTATTTATATACCGCTTTTTATAATATAGATTGTTTCAAAGCAGCTTTACAGTGATAATAGGAACTTAATGGAGAGATTGTTTTGGCTGTACATCAGCTCTAAAAAAATATTGTCCAGCTAAAGTAAGTTTTTGATTGATTCATTTCCGTTGTAAAAAATCATTAGTTATTTACTTTGGGGCCGCTTACACAACACCATTTTCACCTAAAACAGAAAACTTATCCGCACGGCAACAGAACTAGAGAACGCAAACCCCAAAACAGGTTTTAAAATAGTTTTGAAACCATTACCATTATTATCTTTGTGTAAACTTAAAAAAAATGTGAATCTGTGAGAACGGTGACAGCATGCACGTAAGCATTACATGTTTAGTCTAAAGGCAAGTGTGTCTGAATACGTATGTGCGTATGCGCATATTTTTTCTTTACAAAATGACCGCCAAATTACTTGTCTGGCATGCATAATACAGTGTTTTTAGTCGTTTCCGATCATTTTTATAACGTTTTCATCTGTACAGAGGGAAAGTGAAGTGAAGGAGTCCTTCACAGGGGAGAGTCTAGTTGACCTGGCCTCTGCACTTCAGGGAAGCATTGTGGTCGTGTCTAGGTTTATTGAGGATGGCGTGTCGATTAAACAATTATTCAATAGGAATATTTGAAATATCAGAGTCATCACGCCGGAGATGGATCCATTGAGGATGCCATGTCGATGAGCAATTTCAGAGGGTAGACTAATTGACACGGTCTCTGCAGACACTTCAGGGATGCGTTGGTAATGTCTGGGCGCTGGTCCACCATCTGATCTGGATACGGCTCGGATCCGGCTGACTACAGTGAACCTCAGGATAAACAGAGAGACTAGTATTAGCGTAGATGCAGTTCTTCTTTTGATGTAATGAGTACATCAGGTGTTATGGGAAGTGTTTCCGGTTCCGGCTGACCTAGTTAATGCAGCCTAACAATCATTAAACTGATTTGAATAATAGAAATTGATCATGTTCTATGTGCATTCGGAAAGTATTCACAGCGCTTGTAAACATGTAGACTATTTGATTTAATCACAGAAAAGGTGGAAAAGACAAGTTAAATAACTGTTGAGGCCCATATGATTGCATATTTTCATTAAGGAACAGATTTAACTGTTTGTTCATGTATCATTATCATGTATCGAGATTACTGGGGTTGTTGGAAGCATCTGTCACTATAAGGCGCTGTTGCATGTAAGGATATGGCTTCAGTAAAGAAGTGAGTGTTCACAGAGTTGAAACCTGTGTGTTTATTTAATTAAGGCAGTACCTTGGTATACAGTATCAACAGACAAGTGTTAGCAACGCGACAGCACGTTCACTTCCATACCGCAGCATGGCGCTGTTGAGCTTCACTTCCCTCGGGGCTGCTGCAATCCTGACAGCTACACTTTCAGCTAAGCTAATATATCATATTTACACAACAAACCAAAAAGCAGATGTCGGGATCCGTGAGAAGGAGGTCTGCTGAAGGTTATATTAGTCCGTTAGTGTGTGTTTCAGTAGCGGTAGCTGGCTAAAGTAGCTCAGCACAGCTTTGTTTACAGTGCTAGTTCTGTTCAAGCAGCTTTGATAGTGGGTCAATGGCAGTGTAGAGAAGCTTTAGAGTACATCTTAGCGGCCTGGCATCATCATAGGTGCTCACATTTACTTTCATTTGTCTGAAAGAGTTGTATTTGTGCCTGTGCTACAACATCAGCATGGGTATGTGTTTACCCTGTCTGAGTGGAGCTGGGGATGATGTAGTAGTCACACCAGACCCGGTGAGTACTTTTAATACTTTTATTTATGCGTTCATGTGCATTACATCTTTCACTGTGTTCATCTTTCAAGTGTTAACATTTCCTGAACAGCCTAAACGCCAACTTGATGTCACAAAGGCACTGGGGTGACATTTTGTGGTCGTGAGGATAAAACGTTTGTTTGTTTATTTGCTTATTATTTGTTTGTTTGTGAAATACTCTCATTTAGTTAAACCCACTGTTATATTCTCAGCAAGTATATGGACTGTATCCTCATTTATTTATTTTGTTTGGGGTTTTATCCATGAAATAGAAGTTTTTGGGGATTACTTCCTACTCACATTTCTTTTATTTTATTTTAGGCAGACTAATTTTTCAAATATTTTGAAAAATATAAATGCAATACTTTTTTTTTAAACTAGTAATAAAAAAAAAAAATGTGACAGATCCCCAAAAGAATATGTTTTCTTTGATTATGCTGTTGATAAGGTTTAGTTTCTCCCTGCTTGTCAATGTTGTCCATTTGATTTATTTATTTTTAATTATTATATTTTTAAATCAAGACCGTTTAGTTGTATTGTTTTTTTATTTATTTATTCTTGCATTTATTTGTGCAGGATAATTTCTATTGCATTGATAAGAGAGAGAGAGAGAGAGAGAGAGCATAATGATATTTTGTCATTACCAAGGTCATCAAAATATGAAAATTCATAAATGAAAGTATCCTGTGATGCTTTTTTGTTTCAAGAATATTCCCATGCAGGCTGAACGAGTGTCGGCTTTTCTTTCAGTGTCTGCTACAATTCATTAATAATCATAATGATAATAATAATTTAAAGAATAATATGGTAAATAATAACAATAATAATAATAATTCATTGTATTTAATTTATTTTAAATTCAATTATTGATTAATGTATTCATTTTAAATGAACAAAACATTTATAATTTATATTTGTAAAGACTTGGGTGTCACTTTTGTTATTTTAGGAGCTTGACAGACTGATTTTTTACAACATTTATTTTCCACAGGAGACAAGGAGAAGACAGCTAGCAGATGCTGCAGAGAAGAGGCAGAAAGAGGTAATGCACACTGATGTTACAGCATTACACACATAGATGGGTAATGGGTTTTAACTTATTTTCCAGCATCAAGGTTAAACTTTATATTATTGTATATGGGAAAGTGTGTATTTAAGGTGCTGTAACCATTTTCATCAGTTTAGTGTAACTTAAATAGTCCTCCTTTCTGACCAATACATTTACAAGTACAAATATTCCATAAAAACTAGGACGGAGAGTGAGCGTATTCAGTTCATGCCTATGGAAGCTGAACTCTCATAGGAATTAATTGAAACACTTGCGCTGCTCCGCATCATTATGAATGCCCGAGCGGCCGTGCGCATTATACTTTAGGTTTAGAATTAGCGA
This sequence comes from Rhinogobio ventralis, assembly GCA_039654625.1. Taxonomy (NCBI): domain Eukaryota; kingdom Metazoa; phylum Chordata; class Actinopteri; order Cypriniformes; family Gobionidae; genus Rhinogobio; species Rhinogobio ventralis. Next base: position 28,469,189 of record CM077216.1, read on the forward strand.
TCTAAAAGCCCCCGCCGGTGATACCGGTATTACCGGTGTTGTCACGCGTCGATTAACCAGTGGGAAAATCTCTCACCGTCACATCCCTAAACTACAGAGAAACGGTGCTTTAACGGGAGCAACACCACGCGGACGCTATAGGCTAATTCTCATGTGACACCACATTTATTCTCATTAAAGCCCTTTTTCTTGACAAAATGTGTTTCCAAACTAGTTTTTCTTGACATTTGAACATTTATACGCTGAAGTGTTTATAAGTGTCACTTTATAACAAATCTGTTTTGTTATACTCATCCTCCCATACATCCTGCCTCGATCTTTCTGCTTTAATTAATTCTTCAACCTTTCAAGGAAACAAATAATAGAGAAGAAAACAAGGATCCTCACATTTGAGATCTTTTTTAAATGTCCAGTGTTTTATGGTGTAGTGATTTTAGTTTCCTCACATGTAATTGGAGGGCCATTTTACTGTCTCTTAGAGGTTTAAGGCAAAGCATAGAACTGCTAAAGCGTCACGGTAAGTACACATCCTCCTTCGTCTGTCTGAAACACCACCACAAACATCTTCTGTGGTGTCATCTTGATTCTTACTGCTGCTGAAATGTCATAATGCTTTTTTCTGCTAGCATAATGGTGGTTCGTCATTATCATTAACAAAGTCCCATTACCTCTGTAGAATTTATTAGTATTGGAAAGTTTGACTCATGAAAAGGCAAAAATCTAACCTTTCATTGAAGTAAAATAATTGAAAGTGGGGGGTAAATCACATTATGAAATAAATGCTTTTCTCCAAAACACGTTGGCCATAATTATTGGCACCCTTTTATTAAATACTTTTTGAAACGTCCTTTTGCCAAGATAACAGCTCTGAGTCTTCTCCTGTAATGCCTGATGAGTTTGGAACTCAGAGATCATTCCTCCATACAGAATCTCTCCAGATCCTTCAGATTCCCAGCTCTTCTCCTCAGTTCATCACTCATTTTCTATAGGGTTCAGGTCAGGGACTGGGATGGTCATGGCAGAAACTTAATTTTGTGTTCAGTGACACATTTGTGTGTTGATTTTGGATCATTGTCCTGATGGAAGATCCAAACACGGCCCATTATTAGATTTCTAGCAGAAGCGTCAGGTTTTGATTTTTTATCTGTTGGTATTTGCTAGAATCCATGATGCCATGAATCTGAACAAGAAGTCCAGGACCTCCAGCAAAAAAATAAGCCCTCAACATTAAAGATCCAGCGGTATATTTAACCGTGGGCATGGGGGACTTTTTATCCCTGTTTGCACCAAAACCATCTGGTGTGTCATCTGACCACAGAACCAGGTCCCGTCTGAAGCTCCAGTCGTGTCTTAACTGAATCTGCTGGAGTTTGTTTCCGGATGAGCGAGGAGGATTTTTCTTGAATCCCTCCCAAACAACATGTGGTGATGTAGGGGTTGTTTGATATTTTTTAGTCTTTCTGACCCCAAGACTCAACTAATCTCTGCAATTCTACATCTGTGATCTTAGAGAGTCTTTGGCCACTCAAACTCTCCTCCTCGCCGTGCGCTAGGACGATATACACACACATCCTCTTTCAGGCAGATTCATAACATCTTTAGTTGATTGAACTTCTTTATTATTGCCCTGATGGTGGAAATGGGAATTTTCAATGCTTTAGCTATTTTCTTCTATTTTGTGAAGCTCAACAATCTTTTGCTGCACATCAGAACTATATTCTGTGGTTTTACTCATTGTGATGATGATTAGGGGAATTTGGCCTTTGTGTTTCCTCATATTTATACTCCTGTGGAACAAGACATCATGGCTGGACAATTTCATGTTCCTAGTCACCCTGGTGTGCTACAAATGTAAATATGAATGGGAATATACTTCAGAGATATTTTACTCATAAGAATTCTAGGGCTGCCAATAAATGTGGCCAACGTGTTTTGGAGAAAAACATTTATTTCATAATGTGAGTTTCCCCCACTTTCAGTTGTTTTACATCAGTGAGATTTTTGAATGAAAGATCAAAAGGATAAACAATGCAGATTTGTTTTTACAGCCATATTTGATCATATTTACCAGGGGTGCCAATAATTCTGACTCATTGTGGCAATGAGAACTTAAAAAGATCTTCACCCCTATAGACCTTATTCTTTGACATCATTGATTTTATTGCAGATGGGATGAGATTAGTTTTTGCACACTCTGTTCTCACATTTCCAGCTTGTCTAAGGTGCACCATGATTCAGCACGTGAGCACTGAATAATATTGCACACTTCATCTAATAGTTACTGAAATATGCTATTGTTCTCACTGAACAAATCAAGTATTTGGGGAACAAGTATGGTGTGGTAGCTGTATTTTGTCTGATCTTTGTGTAGATTACCTACAGAGGTATCAAAAACCCGGAAGCCTTGGAGAGGAAAAAGAAGAAACAGGAAGAGACAGAGAAACAGACCATAAACTCTGTATCGTCTGGAGGCGGGGGGCTACGGGTAACTTTACTTTTTCTTTTCTGCATTTCCTAAAGATATAGAAGTAAGGTGGACAGAGTATTTTAGTTAAACTATCATTTAAAAATAGCATGAAGTCATTTTAATCAGAAGTGTGTATCAGAGGCCCCACCTCAGAGGTCTTTGACCTTTAAAATACAACATACAATTAATAATTATACTTGGATATTTTGACACCTGAATCAATATTCATATAACTAATATTGCACAGTTTTTTAACTACAAACCCGATTCCAAAAAAGTTGGGACACTGTACAAATTGTGAATAAAAACAATGCAATGATGTGGAAGTTTCAAATTTCAATATTTTATTCAGAATACAACGTAGATGACATATCAAATGTTTCATTTTAAGGGAAAAATAAGTTGATTTTTAAATTTTATGGCATCAATCTCAAAAAAGTTGGGACAAGGCCATGTTTACCACTGTGTGGCATCCCCTCTTCTTTTTGTAACAGTCTACAAACGAGACAAGTTGCTCAAGTTTAGGAATATGAATGTTGTCCCAATCTTGTCTAATACAGGCTTCTAGTTGCTCAACTGTCTTAGGTCTTCTTTGTCGTATCTTCCTCTTTATGATGCGCCAAATGTTTTCTATGGGTGAAAGATCTGGACTGCAGGCTGGCCATTCAGTACCCGGATCCTTCTACGCAGCCATGATGTTGTAATTGATGCAGTATGTGGTCTGGCATTGTCATGTTGGAAAATGCAAGGTCTTCCCTGAAAAGAGACGATGTCTGGATGGGAGCATATGTGGTTCTAGAACTTGGATATACCTTTCAGCATTGATGGTGCCTTTCCAGATGTGTAAGCTGCCCATGCCACACGCACTCATGCAACCCCATACCATCAGAGATGCAGGCTTCTGAACGGAGCGCTGATAACAACTTGGGTTGTCCTTGTCCTCTTTAGTCCGGATGACATGGCGTCCCAGTTTTCCAAAAAGAACTTCAAATTTTGATTTGTCTGACCACAGAACAGTTTTCCACTTTGCCACAGTCCATTTTAAATGAGCCTTGGCCCAGAGAAAACGCCTGCGCTTCTGGATCATGTTTAGATATGGCTTCTTTTTTGACCTATAGAGTTTTAGCCGGCAACGGCGAATGGCACGGTGGATTGTGTTCACCGACAAGTTGTTTTCTGGAAGTATTCCTGAGCCCATGTTGTGATCTTCATTACAGTAGCATTCCTGTATGTGATGCAGTGCCGTCTAAGGGCCCGAAGATCACGGGCATCCAGTATGGTTTTCCGGCCTTGACCCTTACGCACAGAGATTGTTCCAGATTCTCTGAATCTTTGGATATTATGCACTGTAGATGATGATAACTTTTCTCTGAGAAACTCCTTTCTGATATTGCTCCACTATTTTTCGCCGCAGCATTGGGGGAATTGGTGATCCTCTGCCCATCTTGACTTCTGAGAGACACTGCCACTCTGAGAGGCTCTTTTTATAACCAATCATGTTGCCATTTGACCTAATAAGTTGCAAATTGGTCCTCCAGCTGTTTCTTATATGTACATTTAACTTTTCCGGCCTCTTATTGCTACCTGTCCCAACTTTTTTGGAATGTGTAGCTCTCATGAAATCCAAAATGAGCCAATATTTGGCATGACATTTCAAAATGTCTCACTTTCAACATTTGATATGTTATCTATATTCTATTGTGAATAAAATATAAGTTTATGAGATTTGTAAATTATTGCATTCCTTGCATGTCCCAACTTTTTTGGAATCAGGTTTGTAATAAAACGTAATACATTTATTCAGCACGGATGCATTATATTGATCAAAAGTGACATTAAAGACATGTATAATGTCTAATGATTTCTACATCAAATAAACGCTGTTAACTTTCTATCACGGTTTCCACTAAAATATTAAGCAGCACAACTGTTTTCAACATTGATCATAATAAGTCAAATCTGCATATTAGAATGATTTCTGAAGGATCACGTGACACTGAAGACTACATAACTGTTAAAAAATAGTTATTTTAAATTTTAATAATATTTCAGGATCCAGGATTTAAATAAAAACATTATATTTATTTATTGCTAGAAAATAAATCCTCCAAAGGATTATAGCAAATATTAAATAAATAGAACATTTTATGTAATATTTGGGCTGGCCTTTTCTGAAGATGAAGTACCTTCTTTTACTGATATTTGATGTTAATTGGCCACTGATTAAAGAGAAGATTATTTGAGAGTTGTTTTCTCTTTCTCTCCAGTGGCAGGTTGGCTAACACAGGCTGACGTGTCTGCATTGGGGATCAACATTCATCTGCAGTATTTCCCACTGTCTTGAGAGATTCTAAGAACTCTTTGTGCTTGCTTTCTTACTTTGAAGTGTACACTAGCCAGGGGAGTTTGCAGAGAGACGGCCAAGCTCTTGCACAAAGCTCCTAATCCTCCAGGGCTTCTGATTGGCCAGAGTGCATTCAGGCCACGCCCCTTTAAATGCCAAGATGGGCTAGCTAGTGGGTTTCTGGGATAGCGATGTTTGCAGTTCACATTTTTTTTCACTACTTATTCCGTTTATGTTCACGCATCATTTTCACACACGCAGCTTTTGTACCAATGTGCTTTCTATTGTTGACATTGTTTACAAGATCTGAATGTCATTTTAATACACATTTATACGACTGAAAAGCATGTTTTATATTGGATTAGGGGTCATTTAATCCGTATTTAGCCATTTGTATTTATGCATCAGTTACCAGTGTTTTGCTTTGTAAGCTCATAGTGCATTCGGGATGTTCACTGGGATCGCACTTTCACTGCCTTGTTGATTGTATGACTTGCTGTTCAAGTAGAATGTGCATCACTTTATCTGATCAGACACCTCAATTTCTCACCCTTTCTGAAGGGTTTGGTTAGCTTGACTTACTGTTACATTTAAACTCAACATCCATATTTGTGGGCCATGCAACAGTGCCTGTAGACATGGGATATGGCTTGTCTATAATGTAGCATCCTGAGCTATTGTGGTTAGTGTGGAATATATTGTATCTATAGGAACTCTGAGTGAATTCTTCTTATTGCCTTTGATGCATTTCTTTTTAAGAAACAGTTTACGTTATGCTAATGAGTTGTTACCTCTTGCTACAGCAGTCACAGTTGATGTTTGTGACAGGGAAATCGAGGGACACACACAGAGAGAAGCAGGACTGTGATTGAGAAACGTTTGAGTTATTGTGAACGCCCGTGAGCGTGATTTGTGTTGTGGGACTGTTGAAGAGAGAAATAAAAGTTCCCGAGTCTCCAGTCAGTCTCTCTCCATGCCCATTACTGGAACAAGACATAGGTGTTCATTACATAGGTGCACTTGACCCAATTACGGCGCACCAGGTCTCTTTCAGACTGGGATAGGACCCATTTCTAAATAGTTAGGACTAAACTCTTCACACACTGAGCAAAACACCTAAACTGTGGACCGTTGCTTTGGCACGAAATGCAATCTTTGAAATGACATTAATTCTTTTCTCACTCAGACACAAACACCACCTAAACTCAATGTTTACACACTCTTTTCAAAACTGTTAAACTTAAGTTCAAACCCTAATATAATACAAAACTAAATGAGACAGCAATTTGCTACATTTCCACAGTAATACCATATTGAAATATATAGTTACACTTCATTATATGTGTCCCTGTTACAGTGTAATGATACATTTATGTAGGGTACAACGGGGTAAAGGCTCCTTTGATTTGATTTCCCTCTAAACCACTAGATGGCTGCAGCACAAAGTTGATATGGCAGTAGTTTGCTCTAATATTTCATGTTTTTTAAAATGTAGCAAATAAGAATCACTAAAATGATTTAATATATTTTGAGACAAAGGTCTTGCTAATGATTTTCAGTTTTGTTCAAGGTAATTAAAGCAACTGTTTTCCAATAATGGAAGAATATGTAAAAGTATGGTATTTGGGGTATAAGGCATCCCTGTTGTCGGGGCAAAAGAAACAATAATTAACATGATAATAAATATCTGTCTGATTTTAACATTCGTGCACATGACATGGTTAGATTCAGACTGTAAATATCATATATTAAGTTGGGTGTCCACCATATTTATAATGAAACTATCATATTTAAAAATATGATATTAATCATATCATATTGTTACTACTGTAAATCTATATTAAATTATTATGGGATCTCCTACAATGCTTTCAGAATATTTACTTTTTAAAATAATGTGTTTCTATATTTTTTCTAATATATTTCTATATTAACATATTTTAATGACAGTATATTTATTGAACAAAAATGTATTAATTATTTAATCAAAATAAAACAGAAAATAGTTCAAACTCTACTCTAATGTAAACATGGATCATGTAACGTTGCAGTGAATTCTAAACATTCGTGTTTTGCAAAGAATTTTTACATTTTAACACTGTATATCGCATAGGTCATTGTTTTATGAGTGACAAAGTGTGTTGGGGGAAAGACTTTGCTAGTGTTATGGAAAACTGAGTTGACATTTATGAAGTGTGGTATTTGGTAGTTTTAGTGCATCTTGAATGTGAAATGTACTGCTGTGCCGAGCTGAAAGCTGGTAAAGAGAACTGTGTGAAGAGTTTTTGAAAAAAAGACCTAAATATTGAGAAATGTGTCCTAGCAAAAAAACAAAACTAACAGGCACACACTATGACAATAATGCAGTAAATCAAAATATTGCAATGCTCATGTTTACCAGTAGAGGGCAATGGCACACTTTCGGATCAGGAACTGTTTTGGAAGCACAACTGCTTAAATAAAGATTGTGTGTTTGATTAAACAAACTTTTTATTGTTATTTGTAACTATTTGCTGCAAAACTGAAAAATCTCTTGTACTCAAACATCTTGCGCTGCTACTATACTGCAAATAACACTCAGTGCTCTGCTCACTTTATTAGTTAAACCTTGATTTAAAAAAAAAAAGTGCTGCAGATTTGTTAGTTGCAAGTAGGGTTGCAAAATTCCGGGAATTTTCAAGGCTGGAAACTTTCCATGGGAATTAACGGGAAATATATGGGAATTAATGGGAATAAACTGTGAATTAGGGAACTTAAATGTAGTAATCTTGGTTAAAACACATTCCTCAATCACATACACACAGCATGCACCGTGAATTCTTTCATAACATGCACATTTGATCCAAAATACAGAAAAAACTAATATTGTATATTATTACAATTTAACATATTGGTTTTGTATTTAAATATAGGCTACTTTAAAATGTAATTTATTCCTGTGATCCTGTTACTCCAGTCTTCAGTGGCACATGATCCTTCAGAAATCATTCTAATGTTTTGATTTATTATCAGTGTTTGAAACAGTTGTGCTGCTTAATATTTTTTATAACCTGATACTCCTGATACACTACTGTTCAAAAGTTTAGGGTCAGTATTTTTTTTTTTCTTTTTTTGAAAGAAATTAATACTTTTATTCAGCAAGGATGTGTTAAATTGATTTTAAAACAAAAAGTGATAGTAAAGACTTAAAGACTTCTATTTTCAATAAATGCCATTCTTTTTGACTTTTTTATTCATCAATGAATCCTGGAAAAAGGTTCCAAAAAATATTAAGCAGCACAACATTGATAATAACTAGAAATAAATCAGCATATTAGAATGATTTCTGACGGATCATGTGACACTGAAATAAATAGAACATGCATAACAATTGCTGCAATAAAAATATATTATTATAATAATATCAATTTCCCCAAATTTCTAATTAAAGGGATAGTTGACCCCCCAAAAAAAGCCATCCTAGGTGTATATGACATTCTCCTTTCAGCCAAACACAATCAGAGTTATATTAAAAAATGTCCTGGCTCTTCCAAGCTTTATAATGGCAGTGAATGGCAGCCCAAAATCTGAAGCCCAAAAAGTGCATCCATCCATTATAAAAATGCTCCACATGGCTCCGGGGGTTAATAAAGGACTTCTGAAGCGAAGCGATGGGTTTGTGTAAGAAAAATATTCATATTTAACACGTTATAAAGTAAAATATCTAGCTTCCAGCAGACTGACGTCTGTATTCAACTTGCGCAGAAAGTGTAACGCCTCTCGCCCGTTCAAACGCTTACACTACGTCCAATGTCATCGTTGCGCCAGTTACGCTTTTTTCTTAAGTTGAATACGGAAGTCGGTGAACTATCCCTTTAATTCCAGTACATTCCTGTTAAGTTTCCAAAATTCCCCAGATTAAGTTCCCGTGGAAAATTTTCCGGCCCTTTTGCAACCCTAGTTGCAAGTTCATGCTATGAATCTGCTGTTCCACCTCATGCCAATGGTGCTCTATTGGATTGACTGGATTACACTAAACTCATGTTTGAGTTTCCTCTTCTTTGCCGACTTCAGAGGTTTAATGTGATGTGTGTTCTTCTGCCTTGCACTGTTGCGAATTTCCCAGTCTCCTCGTACAGAGCTGTCACTCACTGGACGGTCCAGGGAGAAAACACTATTTCAATGTTTCAGTCATCTCCATCACCTTTCGGCAAGAACAACAGATGAACACCGAGATCATGACTTTTATGGCTTTATATTTAGCCACATGATTGGCTGATTAGATTCCATTCTCCAAAAGAGCAAAGCCATCAGTTAAATACAATAAATGCCAGAAAATATATATCATGACATTGAAAGATGATAATAATACCCTATAAAAAAATAATATTGTTAGCAAATGAAGCACTAAAAGGCATAGCCACCAGTGTAGAAGAGAATATTTGAATTCATCCAGCGATTTCATGTCAAGATTGAATGTATAAGGTTATTACACAAAAGAAAAGAAAATGGTATACAAATAAAACAACCTTGATTCTGTATTCCAGTTCCAGTTCCCTCTAGTTAATCATTGCCAAACTAGCTGATCTACACTGCCAGTGGACGTTCTCGTGTCCTTGTGGCGTCTACAACGGCTAGCCAGTGAGCTGTGCTTCAAAGTTACATTAGAAGTCATTTTTTTATTAGTACATCACTTCTTTTTTACTTCTTGCTTTTGTAGTGGGCCGCCACGACCAGGTAGCTGTCAGGCGCAAGGTCTTTGATGTTTGGAGATTTGCCAGAGACGGGCGAGATCTTGCCTTCCACGCGAGAGATCTGGAGCATGCGGCATGGGTCATGCTTTAGCAGGTAGCTCTCAAACGTCTCCCAGCCTCCACCAACACGCACCATCACGTGCTTATTATGCAGCATCTAGGAAGGAAGAGAAACTGATTTTAGTGATCTCTAGGTTGGTTGGTTGACTTTTCATCCCGACAAATACAGCAGTCTTTGCAAGTATGTAAAAGTAGACACTATGAAATGAAATGAAACCCAAAATCAAGATTTTAGCTGATTGGATAAGCGCTGCGTAAGATGCATGTAGACGCAACTCGTCCAAGTGTAAAAGCATCCGGTTGTTCAGATCACATGTTATTTCTCCCAAATGGAATCAAGCATGTGGAAGTTTGGAAGCCCCGTACAATCGTGGATATTAGTCCCTTTAAGACAAGTAATTTCTCTCGGCGGCCATCTTTGAAACGCCTCTCGGACATGCAAGTGCAGCTCCTATCTCTTGGACTGGGGAAACATCAAATTCTCCAAAACTGTTCACCAAGCTTATGATTCAATTTCATATTTGAAGTCACCAATGAAATCTGACAACAACTGTCTCATAAATTTAGTTTCTAAACACTCGAATCATGATAAAAACCTGCATTTTTCAGCCTGGACAAAGCTAATCCTAAGCACGCGTTTTAGAACACTGCCTGTTTCTATAGCAACCGGAGCGGCAGCTGCAGTGGCGCAATGACTTTACTAATCAACGATTGGCTCTTTCATTTAGAAGGCGGGGCTTATTCGCCATATTGGGCGTTGCACTTTCTCCCATTCATAAGTAATCGGAGTGCACCGTCTTCCTATATATAAAGGCTTTGATGTTACACATGGATTGAGCAACCACAAAACTCAACTGAATTCTGTCAGAACACAATTCATGATGCAAGTACACAACTTGGAAAGCCCCTTTAGAGTAAGGTGACCAGATATCTAAAATGGAAACCTATTTCCTATTTGAGTGGTCAAAATATCACTAAAATCTAATTTGTTATTATCTTTTAATTAAAAAACAGGGACAATACATTTTTGAATGTTTTTTTTGTTGTTGTTGTGGGCTCCCTATATTATTATTAACATTAATAATTATTATGATTTAGTTTGATTATTAGGATTTTTGGTCTGGATTTAATACAATTCAACGCACCCACAAAAACAAAACAATAAAAACAGTTAATAGTAACCATTTTACATAAGCAGTTCAAAACAATATTATAACATGACTTAAAGGTGCACTATGTAACTTTTCCTTCCGCTAGAGGTCGCCTATTCAAAACAAAGGCGTAGTTTGATGACGCCAAGTTTGAGCGCAGAATCTTGGGACGTGGTCTTTACCTCACAGCCGGTGGAAAAGAATCGGGATAAATATGATAAATAAAACTATTTAACAAATATTTTAACATTTTATAATTGTATTTAATATTTTAATTTTCACAAGTTTATACTATATAAATTATTATTATTATTTTTTTTACTTTTTACTTTTTACTGTTTTGTTACGTTTGTGCTTTAAAATAACTCTTACTATCCTTAATTAATCTTGTTAATTTGCATTTTAGGCTTATTTTAAGCAGAAAGTATGTGTATTCTGCACATGTATTTGTTGCAAGTGTTAAGATGTGCAGTAATCACTGACTGCGAAACTTTTGGGGACAAAACAATCCCACACCTGTTGAGGCTCTGTTATAAAGCACATACAAACAGTATTACTTTAATTTAACATGAATAGTTAGTATGTTATTTCCTTGAAAGGGATAACGTTTATTTTGATATTTGACAATAATGGCGCTCTGCTCTTGGTTATGTTCTTAATGAAGTAGCAGCTGCGCGCACGCGACCAAGTAGAGTCAGCGTATCTCACAGCGCCATCTGCTGGTGAAAATAATCACTACACGATTGCTCCTATTACCAGCAGCTGCTGTATGTTGGTTGGGCGCTTTTTTTGCAATATATGCGGGTTGTTTTGAACGAGCTGTAAAACGGGGACGTCTGGTCACCCTACTTTAGAGGACTCTTGCATTCAGTCTAGGGGTGTAACTAACGATTGTTTTGATAATCGATTAATCTGTCGATTATTTTTTTGAAAAAAAATTATTTTGATGAAAAAATCTTTCAATGTACAGTGCATCCAGAAAGTATTCACAGCGCCTTATTCCAAAATGGATTAAATTCATTATTTTTTACCTCAATTCTACAAACAATACCCCATAATGACAACGTAAAAGAAGTTCTTTGAAATCTTTGCAAATTTATAAAATAAAAAAACATTTAAAAAAATCACATGTACATAAGTATTCACAGCCTTTGCTCAATACTTTTTTGAAGCACTTTTGGCACCAATTACAGCCTCTGTCTTTTTGAGTATGATGCTACAAGCTTGGCACACCTATTTTTAGGCAGTTTCTCCCATTCTTCTTTGCAGGACCTCTTAAGCTCCATCAGGTTGGATGGGGAGCGTCGGTGCACATTTTCAGATCTCTCCAGAGATGTTCAATCGGGTTCAAGTCTGGGCTCTGGCTGGGCCACTTAAGGACATTCACAGAGTTGTCCCGTAGCCACTCCTTTGTTATCTTGGCTGTGTGCTTAGGGTTGTTGTCCTGTTGGAAGATGAACCTTCGCCCCAGTCTGAGGTCCAGAGCGCTCTGGAGCAGGTTTTCATCAAGGATGTCTCTGTACATTGCTGCATTCATCTTTCCCCCGATCCTGACTAGTCTCCCAGTTCCTGCCACTGAAAAACATCCCCACAGCATGATGCTGCCACCACCATGCTTCACTGTAGGGATGGTATTGGCCAGGTGATGAGCGGTGCCTGGTTTTCATCCAGACATGATGCTTGCTACTCAGGCCAAAGAGTTCAAACGTTTTATCAGACCAGAAAATTTAGTTTCTCATGGTCTGAGAGTCCTTCAGGTGCCTTTTGGCAAACTCCAGGCAGGCTGTCATGTGCCGTCTGGCCACTCTACCATACAGTCCTGATTGGTGGAGTGCTGTAGAGATGGTTGTTCTTCTGGAAGGTTCTCCTCTCTCCACAGAGAAATGCTGGAGTTCTGTCAGAGTAACCATCGGGTTCTTGGTCACCTCCCTGACTAAGTCCCTTCTCCCCCGATCGCTCAGTTTGGCCGGGGCGGCCAGCTCTAGGAAGAGTCCTGGTGGTTCCAAACTTCTTCCATTTATGGATAATGGAGGCCACTGTGCTCATTGGGACCTTCAATGCTGCAGAAATTTTTCTGTACCCTTCCTCAGATCTGTGCCAGATGGGGATGGATGTAACGGTCAGCTGGTGCAGGCTCAATGTGAACGCCGGTTTCACACTGCACGCGTTAGCAGAGCGCAAGCAACGCATATTTTTTCCGGCGCCCATGTTAACAGATTAGAGCATTCACGCCGCACACAGAGGTGGCGCGGCAGTGCGCCGCAGGAGCAGAGCAGAAGCGGCAGTGCCGCGATGGTTTTGGCACCAAGTCTATTTTTGCTGTGCTGCTCACGCTGAATTAAAGCCACAGTGCATTGTTCTTGATCAAAATTGACCTGAATTTTTTTACCATGAAATCATGTAGGGAAATATTTCACAATCACCATATGACATCCAGCGCTGTGGAATTTTTTTTTATAAAATACACGAAAACACATCACTGCTAGAAGTTTTTACCTAAAATTCAAAGGCCTGTTTAAATGATTAAAACTAGAGGCATATCTTAACTTTAAGGTTACTTTTATCATGTAAACTACCTGTATACAGCATGTTATATGCATAAGTGTTTGGGACAGGGGAACACAGTCGCATTCGCAGCAGATACATGCTGCCCATCATAAATCAAAGCATGAGGCAGACAGGGGTCGGAGGAGAGCACCAGAAAAGGTGACGGAATGGACGATATTCTGCTGTATTTGCAGTACTCAAGCCGCGGTTCAGCTGCACTCGACAAACGCTGGCAGTGTGAAAGCACAACGGGCGCACACTACTCCCGCTCTCCATACGCACAGCTTCTGCGCTGCCTCCGCACTGCTTGCGCGTGCAGTGTGAACCACCGTAAGCATGTCAGAACATGTTGGCCTTCACACTTGCAATGCACTGGCCAAGCATTCGCATGTGAAAAAAGTTTTGGGCCTAATCCTGGCATTCATGAAAGCTCATTTGGAGAAAAAAGTATCTGCCATCAAACTCCTTTAACACCTCCGGTGGCATAATCACACCCTTTTATTGGCTATCTGTCACCTGCGGTTCCCACTGTGAAACTCCCTCTAGAGATGTGTGAGACGCTGGGTTTATGAGGGAGCAGAGGCTGCATTTCCTGTGAATTATTTTTTCAGCTCCCTACATTCCCCAGAGGTCTAAATTTGGGAGTCCACTGCCACAACATCTATTATTACCTCAGATTATCCGATCAAGAATTATTCATTTATACAGGAAATAAGCCTTATTTCTAAAGGTGCTCTAATGGACCACCATAGACCACTGCTTATCTGATGCATATCGGGCACAAAATAGCAAGAGCTGACTGGAAACCACTAGTTGGTTTTTATCAGATTTGAATGGCTGACTTTTTATATATTTATTTGATATCAACACTTTCATGAATGAGGCCTAAAAACCAACACTGGTCACTTGTCGTCAGATAGTCTCATGCTATTTTTTATATTGTTGGCCAACATGCAAAGTGCTGATAGTCATAAGTTCGGCTACTTTTATAATGACATCTGTTGCTGTGGATGTATGAAGTTTTTGTTTTGAATGATGGCTGGCCATCATGATGTATGGAAGCTTGTTTCCGCCACAGAATAAAACATTTTAAAAGATAATTGCGTGTTTACATCTTGCAATTCTGACTTTTCTCTTAAAATTGCATGATATAAAGTCACAATTGCGTGTTATAAAGTATTTATATGCTTAATTGCAACTTTATATCACGCAATTCTGACTCGCAATTGCAAGAAAAAAAAGTCAGAATTGTGAGATAAAGTCTCAGTTACTTTTTTTTTTTATTATTATTCTGAGGCGGAATGATGGGCCCCTTCTTAATGTAAAATAAAATAACTTATACACCACTAAAATGAACGTAAATAATTCGAAATATATATCATCTTCATATATATATATATATATATATATATATATGTTTTTCTCCAATGCATGTTGGCCACAATTATTGGCACCCCTAGAATTTTTTATGAGTAAAATATCTCTGAAGTATATTCCCATTAATATTTTTTAGCACACCAGGGTGACTCTAGGAGCATGAAATTGTCCAGCCTTGTCTTGTTCCACAGGAGTATAAATATGAGGAAACACAAAGGCCAAATTCCCCTAATCATCATCACAATGAGTAAAACCAAAGAATATTGTTCTGATGTGCAGCAAAAGATTGTTGAGCTTCACAAACTAGAAAGTGGCTGTAGGAAAATAGCTAAAGCATTGAAAATCCCCATTTCCACCGTCAGGGCAATAATGAAGAAGTTTCAATCAACTAAAGATGTTATGAATCTGCCTGAAAGAGGACGTGTGTGTATATCGTCCTAACGCACGGCGAGGAGGAGAGCTTGAGTGGACAAAGACTCTCCAAGGATCACAGATGGAGAATCACAGAGATTAGTTGAGTCTTGGGGTCAGAAAGACTAAAAAATTTTAAACAACCCCTACATCGCCACATGTTGTTTGGGAGGGATTCAAGAAAAATCCTCCTCGCTCATCCGGAAACAAACTCCAGCAGATTCAGTTCAGACACGACTGGAGCTTCAGACGGGACCTGGTTCTGTGGTCAGATGAAACTGTAAAAAGAGCTTTTTGGCAGCAAATCCACCAGATGGCTTTGGTACAAACAGGGATAAAAAGTCCCCCATGCCCACGGTTAAATATACTGCTGGATCTTTAATGTTGAGGGCCTATTTTTTGCTGGAGTTCCTGGACATCTTGTTCAGATACATGGCATCATGAATTCTAGCAAATACCAACAGATACAAAATCAAAACCTGACGCTTCTGCTAGAAATCTTATAATGGGCCGTGGTTGGATCTTCCATCAGGACAATGATCCAAAACAAACATCAAAATCAACACACAAATGTGTCACTGAACACAAAATGAAGCTTCTGCCATGACCGTCCCAGTCCCTGACCTGAACCCTATAGAAAATGAGTGGGGTGAACTGAAGAGAAGAAGCACCAACATGGATCTGGGAATCTGAAGGATCTGGAGAGATTCTGTATGGAGTAATGATCTCTGATCTCCAAACTCATCAGGCATTATAGAAGAAGACTCAGAGCTGTTATCTTGGCAAAAGGAGGTTTCAAAAAGTATTTAATAAAAGGGTGCCAATAATTATTCATGTCATGACTTCTTTCTTCAACCTTCCCTCGGGTCATTTTGACTCAAAACGTATTTATTTTTAAAAATGTAGTGTTCATCAGAGTGGTCCAAGACCTCTGGATTTTTGAACCACAAATACACGCACAAACTTTTTTTACTCGAATCGAGGAGTTTATGTGGTTGTAATACAAAAAAGTAACAAATCTTTCCCTTGCAGGTCAATTTTACCCCCTTAGGAATTCCTCCTAGTTTCCCACAAGAGGTCGGCAGAGACACCCATATTGACCCAACATGAGATGATATGAGCAGATTTATTTTAAATAAAGTTATTTTGAATTTAAGTTGAAAGAATGTCCTTAATTTATATTAATTAATGATCTAATCTAGTCATTTAATAGGTAAATATAATAAAAAATAATAAGTGACCATGGAACACAAAACCAGGAATTGAGATTGAGCTGAATAAATAATATTTCCATTGATGTATGGTTTGTTAGGATAGGGCAATATTTGGCCGAGATACAACTATTAGAAAATCTGGAATCTGAGGGTACAAAAAAATCTAAATATTGAGAAAATCACCTTTAAAGTTGTCCAAATGAAGTCCTTAGCAATGCATATTACTACTAATAATACATTTTTCATATATTTGCAGTAGGAAATTTACAAAATATCTTCATGGAACATGATCTTTACTTAATATCCTAATGATTTTTGGCATAAAAGAAAAAATTATAATTTTGACCCATTCAATGTATTGTTGGCTATTGCCACAGCTATACCCGTGAGACACATGACTGGTTTTGTGCTCCAGGATCACATAAAAACTCTCCAAAAATTTTGACCCGCGAGGGAAGGATTTCCTACAGGATGCGAGGAGAGGATGAAGGTTAAATTCTTAATATGAGCCAGAAATGTCTTTGTGAGATTCTTCTTCTTAGTCGAATCTTTGGTTTGAATTTATTTTTACAACAGTTTTTAAAGCGCAGTGCATTATTAATAAATTCTAATGTCTTCTATTTCACCAACCAGTAACAATCACTCTGAGCCTGATTTTCTCAAAATCTCTCCAAGCTCTAGAGAGGGCCATATATACACCCCAAACCCCCATCACATAATAACAGTTAGTCACAGTCCCAATAAAAAGCGTCAATTCTGCTGTGATTCATCCCTCTATCACAGCCTCCGTCCCAGCGGCCTTGAACACACAGCTTTCATAAAGTGCGAGAAACGACAAAACGCCACTCTGATAATGCACTGTAACCCTCCCCTGTGGGATAAAGAGCCGAACAAGACACAGGGAAATTATTTGAACACTAAACAGTAAACAACAACAGAGAAATCTCATACTGTGAGCTGCAGCTCATATGAACCCTGCAGGCAAATTATATTAAAGATTCATAAGGCTCTTAGCAGGCTGATGGAGGGACGTTCACAGGTCAGCCCCTCCAGATGGGCATTTGTGTGGCCCTCGGGCGCTGGAGCCACAAATATATTACCAATCAGACTCTACAAGTCACCACATGACCTCCACACACACACACACACACACTTTTACAGCAGTTCAGGTCTGTGATGTTGAAGGTTACCTCAAAAAACGTCCCTCAATGGGAACATACACAATCAGTTTCTCTCAGGAGCACCACAGTTCAACAGGCTAAAAGAAAAACACACACTGGAGCAAATGGTGTATTTAAATGTCTAATAACTCAATACTAAACCATCTGAGGAGTATTTCAACAGGAAACGTCTTTCTGAAAGACAAACACAAAAGGAACATGTCCTTGAGACGTATTCACAGGATTCGCTCATTTCACTGGGAAACGAACAAGCAGAAGATTTGGGTTTTGTGTTTTTTTGGCCTTGGTTGCTGGGCAACACATTTCAAGGCAGTTTCTTTGGAAAATACTCCGAAAAGTATTTTAATTTTTTTAATACAAGAAATAAGATGGATATGTGTTTTTTAATTTTTATAAACATTCAATTACATTTATCTCCAGTAAACGGGAAAATGCTCTAGAATTAAAGGGATAGTTCACCTAAAAATGAAAATTACCCCATGATTAACTCACCATCAAACCATCCTAGGTGTATATGACATTCTTCTTTCAGACGAATACAATCAGAGTTATATTAAAAAATGTCCTGGCTAATCCAAGCTTGATAATGGCTTTTTCTGTTTTGAAGGCCATAAAAGTGCATCTATCCATCATAAACGTGCATCTATCTATCATAAACGTGCATCTATCCATCATAAACGTGCATCTATCCATCATAAAAGTGCATCTATCCATCATAAACGTGCACCTATCCATCATAAATGTGCATCTATTCATCATAAAAGTGCACCTATCCATCATAAATGTGCATCTATTCATCATAAAAGTGCATCTATCCATCATAAACGTGCACCTATCCATCATAAATGTGCATCTATTCATCATAAAAGTGCATCTATCCATCATAAAAGTGCATCTATCCATCATAAACGTGCATCTATTCATCATAAAAGTGCATCTATCCATCATAAACGTGCATCTATCCATCATAAAAGTGCATCTATCCATCATAAACGTGCATCTATCCATCATAAAAGTGCATCTATCATCATAAACGTGCATCTATCCATCATAAACGTGCATCTATCCATCATAAAAGTGCATCTATCCATCATAAACGTGCATCTATCCATCATAAAAGTGCATCTATCCATCATAAACGTGCATCTATTCATCATAAAAGTGCACCTATCCATCATAAATGTGCATCTATTCATCATAAAAGTGCACCTATCCAGCAGCAGTTTGAGTGTTTGGTGTGTTGAATATCAGTGTCTCTTGAATTGTCATGCACGCCACAGCCAGTAATTCACAAAACACATTGCAGTTGGCACAAATTCAGTGTGATGTGGTATTTTTAACTTTGTGTCGTTTTGTTCATGGTTTTCAAGGATGAGGGCATCATGTAACTCGCCCATGTTGACATCTGCCTAATTTGATTTTAAAAGTCTGTTTAATTTTCTCTCCAGACTGTAATAAAAATGCAGGGTGTTTTAGTATACCATTTCTTTGTTCTGTGTGCAGAGAGAATGAAATTGCAGGTGCAGTTGTTAGTGTCTGTCTATAGGGGGCGGCAGTGATGCAGTCTGCTTCAGTTCTCAGGGACAGAGCAATTAAAACCAGCTCTGACTGATGTGATTCTCCACAGGAAACTGAATTAATATCAGCTGCAGTGGTTTAGCTTGATGAATCGCTGCAGTCAGTGTTTTAAATGAAAGCCGAGCACTCGCATCTAAACCTGAAAAAAGGGAATCACATTAATTGTATAATTATGAGATCTAGACAGCTAGAGGAAAGTTAATCGAATCAAATCACTGAGTTCATGGAGAGAGAGAGAGAGAGAGAGAGAGAGCAAGATCGAGAGATCGAGCATATTTATTTAGCTCCTATGAATGTCCAATGTTTGTTAAGGTTTTTTTTTTCTTAATCTACAGTCAAACCAAAATGTATTCAGACACCTTCAACATTTTCTCACATTCTCACAGTTTATTCGCTATAGTTTAGAAAATGGTAATAAAATGACGAACAGAGTTAAACAAATTCATCTTGATAATGTCAGATAACTTTGATAGAAAGGTATGTAATGGATTACAATCAACCAATCAGCTGTCAGCTGTTCAATTTAACTACACAATCAGATAATACCAATTTAGCTCAACCAATGAGCAAGCAATGCTTCATTTTGTTCAGTCTGTGGTGTCAAAGGTCACATTAGCAATTAAAGAAAAAACGGTAACACTTTACAATAAGGTTTCATTAGTTAGCATTAGTTAATGCATTAGTTAACGTGAACTACACCTCTGTTCAGCATTAGTTAATCTTTGTTAACGTTAGTTAATAAAAATACAGCTGTTCATGGTTTGTTCATGTTAGTTCACAGTGCATTAACTAATGTTAACAAGATTTTAATAATGCATTAATAAAGATACGTCTCCATTCCCCGGGCCTCAGCCCCTGCCTCGACAGGATGTCTGCTTCCTGATACTGGTCCCCGGGGACGTACATCGCTCTAAGAGACGACAGTTTCCCCTGGGACCACAGGAGGATCTGATGCGCCACTCTGCATAGAGGGCGAGACCTCAGACCCCCCCGATGGTTCAGGTACGCAACCACTGACATATTGTCGGATCGCACCAGAACATGGTAACCCCTGAGATCTGTGAGGAAGCTCCTCAGAGCCCTGAACACAGCCAACATCTCCAGGCAATTTATATGCCATGAATGAGGGGGCTGTCCATGACCGCGCCCCAACCAGTGAGGGAGGCGTCTGTCGAAACGGATTTCCGGCGACATGACGCTCCCAACACTGGCCCTTGGGACAGAAACCACGGTTTCTTCCATATTGATAGGGAACGAAGGCATCTGCGCCTTACCCTGATCATACGGAATGGATTTTCCCTCGGGGAAAACCCCTTGGCTTTCAGCCATCACTGTAGCAATGCAGCAGGCCAAAAGGTATTACGTTGGACGCAGCCGCCATGAGCCCCAGCAGTCTTTGAAACTGCTTTACAGTGATGTTGCGGCCTAGCTTCATGCTGGAGACCATCGCCCGTATGGACTCGATCCGTGCGGGAGACATTTGTGCCCGCATCGCCGCCGAGTCCCATACGACTCCTAGGAACGTGGTTCTCTGGGAAGGCGTCAACACGTTTTTTTTGTGTTGAGTCTCAACCCCAAGCTCTGAATATGGCCAAGGATGACATCTCGATGCCGAACTGCCATTTCTCGCGACTGGGCCAATACGAGCCCAATCCAGATGCCCTGGAGTCTCAGTGGAGCCAGAGCTGCATCCATGCACTTGGTGAACGTACGAGGGGAAAGAGCTAGGCCGAATGGAAGAACCCGATATTGGAACGCTTCGCCCCCGAAAGCAAACCTCAGGAACTTCCTGTGCGAAGGACTGATGGAGACGTGGAAGTATGCGTCCTTTAGATCTATAAATTGCCTGGAGAACGGACCTTCCGCTCAGTCGGCTTCGGGCGAGAGCGCCGCCTCTGTTGCCAAGCTCCCTGAGGAGGGGCTCTAGAAGCGACGCTCTCTTTCTGTACCTGACGGTACGAGGAGCTCAATGACGGCTGGGGCTGGTCGGTCTTAGATCCAGCCCCTTTAGACGTAGAGCGGCGAGGGATATACTGCTGAAACAGCCTCTTCGCCTCCTGAAACCTGTCGACAACCGTGCTGACAGCATCAGAGGAGCAAAAGAGGAGCATCAAGGAGGAAAGTTTTGTCCTTCTCCCTGATGCCTGACAGATTTAGCCACAAATGTCTCTCCGTGGCCACCATAGCTGACATGGAGCAGCGCGGGCCGTCTCCTTGGTGACACTGAGAGACAAATCTGTCGCTCTGCAGAGCTCAGTGATATCTTCTGGGGTTGGTCCCTCGCCCTCATCTAAGTCTTTTAAAAGGTCGGCCTGGTATGCCTGCAACAATGCCATGGTATGCAGACATGCGACCTGATGCCATATATGCCCTGCCCACCATAGCAGATGTATCGTGACATGGCTTGGTGGGCAGCACCGGGGTTTTTAGGGAGGACGCCGCATCAGGAGAGAAGTAGCTGGCTAAAGCCTCCTCCACACGCGGCATTCTCCCATAGCCATTCTCTCCCGCCCCTACAATACTGCTATAATCCAACACTGTTGGATTAGAGAGGCGGGAAGAGTGTGGTTTGTGCTGTGCTGCAGGAAGCGCTCATCAAGTTTACCTTTATTTACTGTCACTTCCTGTACCTCTGATGGCCAGCTGATGTTTAGTCTGGCCACCGCACGAGTCACAACCTCTAAGAGCTCCTCATAAGCGAGCACGTGAGGTGACAAGTGAGCCTCGACGTCATCCGCCTCGATGCTGAGCACATCCACATCCTGGCCGGCCTCGTCAAACATGGCCAAGCGGGAGCGCAGATAGCGTAGATAGTGCTTCACAGTGCTCACAGCCAGCCCCCTCGAGAGCTGACCGAGAATGCTGCGCTCCCAAGCAGTTCACACACATTAAATGCGTGTCCCCACCCGTGATATAGCGAGGGCAGGGGTGCACACATTTTCTGAACTGCTCACTCGTCATATTCACTTTGCTTTCACTCAGTTTTACAAACTAAAAAACACAATCTTTCAGTCATACAACACACAGCGCACTTGCTGAAGAGCGAAAAAGCTAGCGCTGTTGTGATCCGGCGTCTCTTTATACTTCCGGGTATGCCGTCACATACTACGTCATGACGTAGCACCAATCAAGATCTGTCTTAGTTTCATTCATGCTTCAGACGAGCAATGCTAAGGGAGCGTCCCCAAAGTTTCGTTCCGACGCAGTGCGAGTTCCCTCAAAAGGGAACACAATGTTGTAACCGCTGAACTTTAGTCAAATATTTTTTTAACTTTTGACTACATTTACACTGACTCACATATACTGACAAACCTACACACCAAACACTTACATAACAGCTGTCTTTTTTCCTTTTTGAAAGAAGATTTTTTGAAAGAAGATTATGAACAATTTTGGACATTAAAGGTATAAACACCTTTTTTGAGTTTGAATTTAAATCTATCAACCATATGGACTTGAAATGAACAATGTGAAATAAATGTTTCATGTTTGGTACGGCTACTAAAGTATGTGTTGTAATTACTTGTAAACAAGTCTATAAGTTATGTTATTTGTTTTTTATTATTATTGTTATTATTATTATTTACTATGTGCATATTCATACTTGTATTTTTTTTTAGTTAATTGCCGTACACCTGTCAGGTGCGTGAGGTATATGTCGCCGCGTAGGGCCGGGATAGGAAGTGACAAAGAACAAATGTTTGAATTTTGGGATGGTGGTTATTCAGTTTTTTTTTTACCACACTTTCTTTTGCTAGAATTTTCGTTTGTTGGAATTATGAACTTAATTTAGAAATGCTTTTGAAATAAAACTTTTTGTGTTTAATAAACAAACTGAATTTTGAAATGAAGACGGTGGTGTGCGTGCAAAATAGGCTAATCACTGTTCCCTAAATCCACGGCCTACTACGAACCACATTAAAGTAAAAAAAAAAAACGTATAGACAAACGGCTACAACACTTCAGCAAAACATGGTCAGGTCAAAGTGTCTGAATCATTTTGCTCCCAATTTTTTATCAATTTTATTGGTTCAGAATTTTTGGATATAATAGGTCACAGTTTACTTTATTTTGCTATCCTCACTTACAGAAATGAACTATAGTGTCCTGCACACACTAGTAAAAAATTATATCTGGTGTCTGAATAATTTTTGGTTTAACTGTATATAAAGAAATGTATGGAAGCTTATTTCCACCATGGAATGAAAAATAAAGCATATTTTGTAACCTTATGGAGCTTGGAAGGGTTCAGTTTGAGCAGATGTTTTATCCCATCATCACTGTCCTCGTCAGAGCTCATTTCCCAGGACATTCAGCATCTGCCTCATATTCACCATCTCAAACATATTCTTAAAACTATCATTTTCAACATCATCAAAATCAATGTTTTGATCGCTGACAGCTTCTTCACCAGATCCAGCATCAAGTGACAGTGACACTAATATTTGACTGATATTGAACTTGCTCTGCAGTAAATCTGAGCCATTTCAATTTTTGCTGATGATTCTTCCTATTCTTTTGTTTTCTGCCTGTGGTGACTATGAGTGAAATGTCACTTCATCATTGAGTATCAGACATTGTGCCGCTTTGTGGAATAAAGGTGAATTACACTTATTCAGTCATCAAAGATTCAATTATTGTTGTGCAGAAAAAAAATACTTACACTGTTACACACCTCGGGTCGTTAGCGACCCTATACAGTTTTTATACAAAATGAATGGGATAGCTTTTATAGTTTTATTTTTTTCTTGTTATATTTTGATATGTTTATAATGAATTGATTGAGGAAAACGTCTCGGTTATGTATGTAACCCTCGTTCCCTGAGGAGGGAACGGAGACGTTACGTCAGTGACTGACGAATGGGGGTTTCGCTTATAAGCCTATCACCTTCGAGTTCTTACAAAATGAGTGGAATTTGCATAGCGTAGCTCCGCCTCACCCTGTGGGTATATAAGGAAGGACGCTGGCAATCTCGCATTATGTTACCTGCTGAGGAGCCGAGACTGAACTCCCGGCCGTTCCAGCGGTACAGCGGAAGTGGCAGAGGGACATAACCTCCTCAGGGAACAAGGGTTACATACATAACCGAGACGTTCCCTTTCGTTTAGTCACTCTGAGTTACGTCAGTAACGTACGAATGGGGGTCCAATCTAATCACGCCACTTGGCTGTTTTCCAGTGGCCTGCGCAAGTCCAAGCTCCCTGTCGTGAGACTAGCACGGATGGAGGACTCGACTTAACACAGGAATACCAAGGTACACACACTGGGGTATCCAGCCGAAGGGTGGGATGTTTTAACCCCAGGGGTGGCAAGGGCTTGCCAAGGGAAAGACACATGCTCAGAAAGGCTTACAGTGGAATACACATGTGGGGGTTGCCCAGAGGGGGAACCATGCACATGGAGGCACCTAGCCTAACACAAGGGCTGACCGAGCGGCATCAACAGTGCTGGAGGAACTCAGGGCTTCAAGGAGGAAACTCACCTGAGGAAATATAAGAATGGCGAGCAAGTGATGACACAGAGCAGGTCCTAGTTACTGGCTACTGTAAGCAAGTACACGGGAGGACACTGGCTCCACTCAGAGATTATAGAATCTCGCGAATGTGTTGGGTGTCGCCCAGCCTGCAGCTCTGCAGATGTCTGTTAGCGAGGCGCCATGCGCTAGAGCCCAGGAGGAGGCCACACTCCTGGTGGAGTGTGCCCTCACCCCTAGGGGGCATAGACGACCCTGCGTCTGGTAAGCCAAGACAATGGCGTCCACGATCCAGTGCGACAACCTTTGCTTAGAGAGAGCCTTTCCCTTCAGCTTCACACCATGACAGACAAAGAGCTGGTCTGAGGTCCTGAAACACTGCGTTCTGTCTACGTAAGCACGGAGGGTGCGTACTGGACAGAGCAGTGCCAAGGCTGGGTCTGTCTCCTCCAAAGGCAGAGCTTGCAGGTTCCCCACCTGATTCCTGAAAGGAGTGGTGGGAAACTTGGGCACATATCCAGACCGGGGTCTCAGGATCACGTGACAATTAGCCGGCCCGAAATCCAGGCACGCTTCGTCAACCAAAAATCCCTGTAGGTCCTCTATCCTCTTGATGGAGGCCAAAGCGACCAGAAGCGCTGTCTTCATAGACAGGAACTTAAGCTCCACTGATTGCAAAGGCTCAAAGGGAGCTCTCTGCAGGGCAGATAAGACCACTACGAGGTCCCAAGAGGGTAGAACGAGGAGGATTTAGTCTCCTAGCCCCCCTCAGGAACCTTTCGACTCCACAGGGTCGTGGTACGCAGAGATAGCGGCCACGTAAACCTTCAGGGTGGAAGGAGACAGCCTTCGTTCCAACCCTTCTTGGAGGAAGGAGAGCACAGACCCGATCGGGCATTTCCTGGGGTCTTCTTGGTGAGAAGAACACCATGTGACGAAGAGGTTCCACTTCAATGCATAGGCTTGTCTCGTGGACAAAGCCCTAGCGGAAGTGATGGTAGCCACCACCTGTGGTGGTAGGGTACTCAAACCTGCCGCGTCTCTGAGAAAGGAGGTCCTTCCTCAGAGGAATCGACCAGGGAGGGGCTGTCAGAGAACCAGGTCTGGCTAGGCCTATATGGGGCGACCAATAGGATCTGCTCCTTGTCCTCCCTGATCTTGCACAGTGTCTGTGCAAGAAGGCTCACTGGGGGAAATGCATACTTGCAGAGGCCCCGCGGCCAGCTCTGCGCTAGTGCATCCATGCCGAGGGTCCCCTCGGTCAGGGAGTAAAACAAGGGGCAATGGGAAGAGTCATGGGAGGCAAACATCACTGAACTGTTCTGGGGATGGAGTCTCCATTCTCCAGGAAGTGGCTAAACCCATGAGAGCTCGTCGGCTGCACGGTTCAGGTCTCCCGGGATGTGAATGGCACGAAGCAACCTCAGATGCTTCTGACTCCATATGAGGATATGGCGGGCGAGTTGCGACATACGTATGAGCGTAGACCACCTTGGCGGTTGATGTACGCTACTGTGGCCGTGTTGTCTGACCGGACTAGTACAAGTTGGCCCTTGAGCAACGCCCGGAAGTGGTGCAGAGCGAACCGTACTGCCAGCAACTCGAGGCAATTAACATGCAAGCTGCGCTGGGGTCCTGTCCAGCAGCAGCAGCATGCTCATTGCACATGGCACCCCAGCCTGACTGAGCCGGTGGCTAGGTGTCTCACCTGGACCACAGCTGTGGACATCACCTGACCCAGGGAGTGTGTGGTCACTTTCGTCGTCCGGAGGGTGAGGTCGGTGGCGGCACGCAGCTCATCCATGAGCCCTGGGTCAGCTCTACCCTGGTGCATGTCCCTGAGCATCCTGGCCTGGTAGACCTGAAGAATGGCCATGGCATGCAATGAGGTGGTGGCCTGCCCCGCAGCTCTGTAGGACTTTGCCACCAAGGTAGACAAGAACCTACAGGCCTTGGAGGGGTGCTTAGGATCACCGCGCCACGTTGAAGCACTCTGCAGAGCGTTCAACAGCGGGGACCCAAGTGTACCCTTAAACCGCGGCCCCGTCGAGGGCAGAGAAGGCGGAGGAGGCCGTGAACGATCGCGGGAAGACAACAGGGACTTCCAGGACCGTGTAACCTCCTCATGCACCTCTGGAAAGAAAGGCATTGGGGGCAGGGCCTGACTGCTGTTGAGACATCTTTAAAAAGATGTGCCACGCGCAAGCTCTTTTGTGAGAGGAAAGCTCTGCAGAAGTGTTGAAGCGCCCAGGGAAACACACACACAGCTGTTGCAGATCACTGCACAGATCAGTAGGCAGGCAATGTGAGATCGCTGGAACGCGCCTTCACACCAACACACTGGAGAACCGCTCGTCTCGAAGAACTGAAGAGAGAACTAAGAATTCAGGCTTGCAGGAGTGAAGAGATGCTCTTGGCTCCAAAGCAAAAACATAATGCGAGATTGCCAGCGTCCTTCCTTATATACCCACAGGGTGGGGCGGAGCTACGCTATGCAATTTCCGCAGACACATGGCATTTCATTGCCATTGGCTCGTTTGTAAAAACTCGAAGGTGATAGGCTTCTAAGCGAAACCCCCATTCGTCAGTCACTGACGTAACTCGGAGTGACTGAACGAAAGGGAACTAAGAAGGTTGACATCTAACTTAAAAAATTAATGAGGAGGAGGGTAGTGAATGAGATCCGGGTCGCTAAAGGTATGTGTTTAAGGGTTAAAAGACAAACTATATCAAACTGAAAACCTTCCATCTTCAAGCTTTTAAGACTTCTTCAAACTTTCTGGTCAGGCTTTCTCTAGTCAACTTCAAAGTTTATCTTGGTTTTTTTTTATCCAGTTTCTCACTAAAATGTTTAACAGAGTAAAGATACAAGCTCATAAACATTTAGAATCTGGTGATGGTTTTGATATACATTGTCTTGATTTGGTGCCCTATTGACATTTTGTTTAATTCTTTTTAAATGGTATAGATGATTACTTTGTGGTAATGCAAATGTTTCGCTTCTTCATGAACAAGAATGTGTATGTCAGGCCATAAATCCATAAACACTTTGCATGAGTGTTTGCTTTGCTGTTGCCACCCCTCATAGTCCTCATTAGACTGGGTAAACCCAGCCTGATCTGCCAGCAATTTGATTTCGCCCTGCAGCTCAGGCGGGAAACCTGTACATTAATTTATCCTGCTTCTGTTACACATTTGCGGGAACCAATCACAGACTGGCTTATCCACCTGACACGCTATTGGCGGGTTTAACACAATGCGTATAGAGAAGCGATGGATCAATGGCCGTTGATCACGCCTCTTGTGGTCTGATTGGTTGAAACTATCCTGACAGAATTGCATTTTCATTCAGTCCGTCTGCCTTTATTTCGCATTGGTCTGAACTGACAAATAGCCAGTCAATTCTATTCTATTTCTATCTAAACTTAAACTTAAATCTCTTAAAAACATCGCCATCTGCATTTTATTAAAGTATAAGCAGCCAAGCAGGTGTTTCTAAGACCTGGCCACAATTCCAGTCTTCATCTTCTGTTTATCGAGTGAGAACGCTCATTAAACACGGCTTTAATGACCTATGACTGATGGGAGTGATGTCATCACTCAAATGCACACCTCTCATGAGAGCAGTTTTCAGTGTATTAATGCACAACAAGGATAACTCACATCTAAAGCATCTTTTAAACATTTGTTGCCAAGTAACAGGTTCCCATGGTGACCAGGCCCACCTCACTAATCAGTATTTGTCAGTTAGTGGAGTCTGTGCTGTTACGGGACACCCCACTGCCGTGTGTGTGTGTGTTTTTAACAGACAAATGAAAGTCATCACACAGCAGTGGATGATAAAATTGAATCTCTGTTCCAAAACCTAATGAGCTGCCTATCTATAAATCATTTTAAGGCATCATATCTGTTTCCTGACACAAAAAGAAAGCAGCATAAGGGGCATTCACACAGAACTCGTTTTTGTGGACGAGATCTTGAGTAGGCATGTGACAGTATCAAATTTTCACGTTGCGATTAATTTGCTGAAGCTTTTTATCCTGGTATACGATATTATCACGATATTGACAATATCATTTGGGAGTCGCTCAAGCTGCCATATCCGTCTTTTTATAACATTTATTGCAATACAGTACGTAACAAAAATGCAATAGCATGTTATAAAAGCAAATTATAACCGTAATTAAACTAAACTATACCTGTTCTCTTCATGCAGCAGATATTCTCTGGCTGTCTGCGTGAGGGAATCGGAGCTGCTAACACAAGCTCTTGAAGCTCCGCCCTCTTCTAGAAAGAGAGCCGGGAGCAGCAGCTCATTTGCATTTAAAGGGACACACAAAAACGGCACGTTTTTGCTCAACTTCAAAAAGTGACAATTTTAACATGCTATAAAAATGATCTGTGGGATATTTTGAGCTAAAACTTCACATACACACTCTGAGGACATCAGAGACTTATTTTACATCTTGTAAAAAGGGGCATTATAGGACCCCTTTAATGCAATAAGCCACGTTAAGCATTTTCTTTACACCGTTTTTTTTTTATGGGAATAAAACACTTAACATGTAATTAAATGTTGTGCATTCATATTCTGGGCTCATCTGCTTTTCTGTACATTGTATGCTTTATCAGTATGGTATGATAAGATTTCATTCTTTTATCACTGTCTTAATGCATTAATGTTTTAGAACATCCCAGAGGCTGTGGGTGTGGTGACATCATTGTGTACAAAAGAAGTCCCATTTCATTGGCTAGGCGTCAACCAATAATACGACTCATTTGCGCTAGGCATGTGACGGTATCAAATTTTCATGTTGCGGTTAATTGCTGAAGCTTTTATCATGGTATAATCACGATTAAAAAGTAAAAAGTGTTGTCATACTATAACAGGTTTAATAACAAAAAGATCTGAACATTTAAATACAATAAAGCAATACACAAAAATATATAAAGTAAACAAATGTTTCAAACAGATTAAAGTGCAAAAGAATTATAAAGAACAATAGGTAACACTTTACAATAAGGTCTCACTAGTTAATGCATTACCTAACATTAACAAAGTGCAAATAGCTACATTTATTATTATTCTTTGATAACGTTAGTTAAAAAAGCAACTGTTAGTTAAGGTCCATTAAATAATACAGTTACAACTTTTGATTTTAATAATGTGTTATTAAATGTTGACATTTACATTTAACTAAGATTAATAAATGCTTAAGAAGTATTTTTTATTGTCAGTGTGTTAACTAATGAATTAACTAATGTTAAATAATGGAGCCTTATTGTAAAGTGTGTGACTGAACAATAAAGAATCAGAACATATTCAAACAATATCTAGGGCATGTAGTCCAGATTAAAATATAAAAATGTTTAAGTCTGAAAATGAATAAGTCTGTAAGTATTAAGTATTTGGCGATGTGATGAGCACTGTAGCGAATACAGAAATCTGAATGGCTGTTTGAAACATTTAAAAACTGTTTAGTAGCGCGAGTCTGCTTTGTTTATGAGGGTTACCGGGGAAACGGCTGCATTTCTGCTGTTCCATCAGCGCCATCTGCTGTCAGAGAGTGGATGCGCGGCTCCTTCAGTCGTTCACGCGCTGCTCATGCGCGTTGGGTTTGTTTACATCAGTGCGCGTGCCTCTTTGACGCTGCATACAGCGGTGTTGTTCGTTTTAAACGGTTGATGAGTAAAGTATTCTTAAACGCATTCTAAAAATCTGAATAATTCGTAATAAATAATTATTCATGGTATTTTGAAGTGCCCACGATAACAATATAGTGCATGTTCATTATCGTGATATACCGTATTACCGTATACCGGCACGTCTAGTCTTGAGATGCGTATTTTAAAAGTTGAAATTTTTACTTAAGCGTCAGATTTTTAGAACGGCGTGACATGCACGAGACGCTGCAAAAGACGCAAGACACGAGCCCAACGGTCAAACACATCCGTCCAGCGTGTGTTTAAAACAAATGGAAAAGTAGCACAGCGGAGTTATACAGCAGCATTTCAGCATTTCTCAGAAAACATTTGAAGCTTAGCAAAATAAGTGACCAAAGACGGTGAAAGAATATAAATATACTTAATATAAAAGTGGTCCAAAAATATTTCTTCCAAATATTTTATTATACTGTTCCAAGTAATTAGTAATTCCTTCTGAAGGATTTGGTATTTGGCATTAGTGTGTTACCATGATTTTCACTTTATAATTAATAATACATTATGCATTATTCACATTATTTATGAGCCTGTATATACAACCCCATTTCCAGAAAAGTTGGGACATTTTGTAAAATGCAATACAATCAAGAATCTGTGATTTGTTAATTCTCTTGAACCTTTATTTAACTGTCAAAAGTACAAAGAACAGATTGTTCAATGTTTTCACTAACCAACTTAATTGTATTTTGCAAATATAATCACATTTAGTTTTGATGGCTGCAACACACTCCAAAAAAGTTGGGACAGAGGAATGTTTACCACAAGTTATGTTTCTGTCCAAAGTTGAAAATTTAATTTATGCGCAAAAATCAAGCGTATTGTCAGTTCTGGCAGGTCACGTTAGTCAAGCTCGCATCAGCTGCTGTCAGCGGATCACGTCTAACTATAGGAATACGACGTCTATCACAGCACACATATATAAGCTCCTTCAGCACTATCAGCAGCTATCGCGTTTCTCCAGAGCTCATTTACCCTCCTCCACCCCAGCTCCTCCTCTCGTCCAGTCAGGATTTGGTATTCTGATTACCCTTGAATCAGACTAAATTCCTGAATTATTCTGTACATTTTATATCAATGATATCTGCAATTCATTAAGTTGGTTCTGTTCTGTTTACCCTAGGGGAGTTTATCCCTGCTCTTATCCCTGCTCTCATCCAGAACAGAACCATACCGCTGATCCAAACTGAATGCTAATTGTCAATTATCTTTGACGATAGTGGTCCTGACAGAATTGGAATTTCTCATAAAATCCAGTGAGCCGAAGAAAACAAAATCATCACTTCCTGATAAACTGGTGCTAAATATCACTAAGTAGGAGAAGACACTGTATTTAATTTTGTATATAATAAATTACTTGCGTCCAGAGATGGATTGGGGATAAAATATGGCCCATCCGGCCCACGAGTTCACCCGTGAATGTTTTGCTGGGGTTAGGGCCCTAAATTTGAGTAAATTAATACATAAAATAGGACAGAAAAATTACACATATTATTGAATTTACTGCAAATACAGTAATATTTAATTTTTGTTGCATTGAAATGCACGACACTGATTTTGAGCTACTGTGGTATGCCGTAAAGTAGCTAAATTTACTGCTCATCATAATGTCATTCCAAATTACTTTCTTTTTGTGGAACATAAAAGATCATTTGAGAAATGTCTGTTTTGTAATAGAAGTCAAGGGTAACCCAAAATAGTTTGGTCACCAACATTCATCAAAAAATCTGTTTCACAGAAGAGAGAAAGACATACAGGTTTGGAATGACATGAGGCATGATCGATCCAGTAACATTTGTAAAGAGTTAACACCTAATTTATGTAAGACACTGATGTTTATATTTCATCAAGCTCTCATTGAATTCACATTTACTTCCATTAAAATTCATTATAACGATCAAAACGTTTAATTTTTAGTGTAGTCACATGCAGGTAAAACCACACTCCTCATTACCATGGATATGGTTTCTAAAATATACATAAATTGTAATAAACTATAGCATTTCTAATAAAAAAAATAGTGTAAACACATGAAGAAACAACAAAAAAAACTCTATGAAAGATATTTATACTTCCCAATATTTCATATAAGTAATAACAGCAACATTTTTAATACATTTATGCTAAAACACCATATTTGTAGCTGCAAGGTAAATTAGGTTATAATAAGCTGGTGCTGGGTTGACAATTTACCTCGTCGTGGTCGTGACTGTTTTCAGTCAAAGCTGAATGGATTTGGTGGAAATGGCGCTATCCGATTAAACCGTGGATCAAGCGACTTACGCAGTTTATCACTTGATAGAGCGGCACGCCTGCTTTTTTTAAAAACACAGTTGTGTAAGACAGTTCTGGGAGGTAATTATATCAAACCACTTTGACGGCAGACTTTGCTCAGGCATTTCAGAATGAACAAAACAGCAAGATTGGTCCGCTGGTTAGTCCAGTTATTCCGTCCCATTGCAAGTCACGTCTGTTTTGATGCGCAGTGAGGAATTATTTCCATCATAGTTTATGTGCATGTTTTTATATATCGGATAAAAAGTTTATCCGGCTTAATTGAGCGCGTACGTTTTTAACGTGCATGTTTAAAATGAATGCACATTTTGGTGTTTCCATCCAATGTTTTTTTATGAAAATGTGCATAAAAATAGGTGTATGGAAACATAGCTACTGTGTCACATTACCTTTCCTCATAATTACACTTTTTAATCATTTGGGAATTGAGGATACTAAATTGTCACTGTCGCTGGTGAAAGTCTGGATGGTCCTTGTGTCAGTTTTTCCCTAAAACAAGCTGAAACGTGGACTTGTCTGACCACAGATTTCTCCTTGCGTTACAGAGATTCATGTGGCATTTCTTGATGCAGCGGCAGACTGTGTTCAGTGACAACGGTTTTCCAGAGTACTCCTGAGCCCATGTGGCTGTATTTAACACAGTAGCATGATGGCTTCTCATGCAATGCCATCTGATGGGTCAAAGGTCACGCACATTTAACAAAGGTTTCCTGCCTTGCCCTACACTTACTGATATTTCTCTGGATTCCTTGTATCTTTTAACAATATTAGGTATGGTAGATGGTTGCATTGAGAAATGTGATTTTTTGACAATTCTCATTAAATTTGGCACAAAGTGGTGAGCTATGACCCATCTTTGTTTGCAAAGACCGAGCCTTTGGTGGATGCTCCTTTTTACCCAAACACGATCCCCTCACCTATTACCATTCAAAACAGTTTAACTGGGATATTCTGTAATCTTTTCACTTTTAATTTAGCCTCTGCCCCAACTTCTTAATAAAATTCTTTTTTTATTATGTTTTACAAAATGTCCCAACTTTTCTGGAATTGGGGTGGTAGTAGATCTTAGTAGTCCTCTGGGAGGTAGTTATTGATTAGCTAATATTGAACTACCACATTCAACTAAGTGCTATTACTGACTAATTCATTATTTAGAGTTTCTTGTTAGTTGATAGTACACTGTAAAAAATTATATAATAAATAAGTTATGACAACATGGTTTTACACTGCTTTAACTCATCTGCAGTAAATAAGTTAAGCAATTTTTTACTTTTTTATAAGTTATACAAGATTCAACAAATTTTTAAAGTCAGTTTAAACATCCAAGTTGAATGTACTTAAAAATTGAATGCAGCTACTTTTTTTACAGTGTAGTTACTAAAATGTTAATGTTGCATTATTCATTTGTTGCTGTGTTATTCATTAATGACGGAAAAGTATTCTGACCTCATAACACTTTTTCTACACTCACCTAAAGGATTATTAGGAACACCATACTAATACTGTGTTTGACCCCCTTTCGCCTTCAGAACTGCCTTAATTCTACGTGGCATTGATTCAACAAGGTGCTGAAAGCATTCTTTAGAAATGTTGACCCATATTGATAGGATAGCATCTTGCAGTTGATGGAGATTTGTGGGATGCACATCCAGGGCACGAAGCTCCCGTTCCACCACATCCCAAACATGCTCTATTGGGTTGAGATCTGGTGACTGTGGGGGCCATTTTAGTACAGTGAACTCATTGTCATGTTCAAGAAACCAATTTGAAATGATTCGCGCTTTGTGACATGGTGCATTATCCTGCTGGAAGTAGCCATCAGAGGATGGGTACATGGTGGTCATAAAGGGATGGACATGGTCAGAAACAATGCTCAGGTAGGCCGTGGCATTTAAACGATGCCCAATTGGCACTAAGGGGCCTAAAGTGTGCCAAGAAAACATCCCCCACACCATTACACCACCACCACCAGCCTGCACAGTGGTAACAAGGCATGATGGATCCATGTTCTCATTCTGTTTACGCCAAATTCTGACTCTACCATCTGAATGTCTCAACAGAAATCGAGACTCATCAGACCAGGCAACATTTTTCCAGTCTTCAACTGTCCAATTTTGGTGAGCTCGTGCAAATTGTAGCCTCTTTTTCCTATTTGTAGTGGAGATGAGTGGTACCCGGTGGGGTCTTCTGCTGTTGTAGCCCATCCGCCTCAAGGTTGTGCGTGTTGTGGCTTCACAAATGCTTTGCTGCATACCTCGGTTGTAACGAGTGGTTATTTCAGTCAAAGTTGCTCTTCTATCAGCTTGAATCAGTCGGCCCATTCTCCTCTGACCTCTAGCATCAACAAGGCATTTTCGCCCACAGGACTGCCGCATACTGGATGTTTTTCCCTTTTCACACCATTCTTTGTAAACTCTAGAAATGGTTGTGCGTGAAAATCCCAGTAACTGAGCAGATTGTGAAATACTCAGACCGGCCCGTCTGGCACCAACAACCATGCCACGCTCAAAATTGCTTAAATCACCTTTCTTTCCCATTCTGACATTCAGTTTGGAGTTCAGGAGATTGTCTTGACCAGGACCACACCCCTAAATGCATTGAAGCAACTGCCATGTGATTGGTTGATTAGATAATTGCATTAATGAGAAATTGAACAGGTGTTCCTAATAATCCTTTAGGTGAGTGTATAGTGCATGATTTGAAAACGAATAAATTTTTACATTTTCACCACATAATCCGCTCCATATATGTCTTTTCTGGCATAGTAAACTTGCTCTGTAGCTCACCTGATGCAGCGATGCAGAGCGTTCAGTAGTGTTGTAGTACTCGAGACCGGTCTTGGTCTTGAGACCGGTCTTAAGACTATTTTTTGAAGGTCTTGGTCTTGTCTCGGACTCGACCACTTTTGTACTCGGTCTTGTCTCGGTCTCAGACTAAAGCTGGGTACACACTGTGCGATTTTGGCCACGATTTGGCCGTCTGAGACAAATTTTGCAAATCCTAAAAGATTCCTCTGATCCTAGGCTAAAATCCGAAGTCTTTGATCTTTAGTTTGACATGTTCACCGGCAGCCGATTAATGACCGCTGCGATAAAATTTTACCTCAGACGAAATTCTGGCAGTGTCAGAAGATTTGGTGCACAGTCCTGCAGTGTGACTTCTCCTACGACAATCGTCAAATTATCTTCGTTTTTCAAGACAAACCATGATCAAAATAAGCGCTAGAGATTTCTTTGTATCCACCATTTCAATCCCGCGTGTAATGCAGCTCACTGTCACCGAACACGTCATCAAGTGATATAAAACTACGGACAAGTTTTCTTGCGTGCGTATGTTTTAGCGTGCCTTAACTATCGTACAGTTTGACATTAATGACAACTTAGATCCTACAGTGTGACATGGCTTTCAGCGAGGATCATGCTCGTACAGTCTGACAAGAAACAATCATAAAGGACTATTATAAATCGCACAGTGTGTACCCGGCTTAAGAGGACTCGGGATTTTGTTTCAAGAAACTGCCGTGAACGTGCTAACGAACATCATTTTGCAGCCATTTTATATTCACATATGCAATGGAGAAAAAAATATATCGCTTATAGCACCTCTTGTGGACGTGTAACTGGAAAAGTGCAGCAAAATGTACGTGGAACGTACAAAAATGTAGGCAGAGTCACATATTTCCTATGAGTCTGGTTGTAAATATGGCATCTAACCTGACTAAGGTCTGTTGCAGTTTTTACTTACTCTGATGAAAAGCATTTTCTCTCCAACACGGTAACGGCCCTGTGATTGTCGCTCTATGCAGAACTTATTTGGGCACTTACAAGGTGGATCTTCAGAAATGTGCTTCACCTGGAACACACATCACATGCGAAATGACAGAACACTTTACATTCTCACTCTAGAGGAAAAAGAAACTTTTGTCAGAGTTAAAGTGGTGCCGATAACATAAAATGTTACTCACAGCATCATCCAGTAGCTTGCCGGTACTTTTTTTGCTGGAGTTGGTCTTGTTGAATGGAGAGATAGATAAAGAGATGGACGGAGAACCGGATGGAGATTGGGAATTGGAAGCGGGAGGTACAGGTGAGAGTGGAGGTTCAGGTATCTTCTCTAACTGTTCAATCTCTTTCTCCAGCTTTATAAGTCCAGGTGGCTCTACCTTATACCTGTCACAAAAGTGAACATTCACACTTTATAGTTTGATTACACGTACAACAAAATTGCATTACACTTTATTTGGTTACACTTTATTTCAAGGCCGCGTGTCCACCACAGCGTTTTTAGCCGCTGAGACTCTTTGCTTGCTATGATACGGAATATCCGCAGTAGTGTTACTAGTATCTCATTTCACAGATAGTTTGTTTCTGTATTGTTTCTATATAAAAATGTCGATACAATGTAAAGTATTTGCTCTGGCTCTTGTTTTTAATGATTTTGCTCTGTTATTATGCTTGTTGTTGTCATCTGCTGACGTTGTACAAGCAGAATGTGGCGGTTGGTCGGTGTTGTATTAGTCCCGCCCCTTCTTCACTGTGATTGGACGGCTGGGTTAAAAGTGACAGTGATGAGCACTGCATTTTACTCAAAGTTGAACATTCTTCAACTCTCGGTGACTGGTAAAAAATTGCGAGCGTTCAGCGCTTGAGCGTGAAATAGACGCTCAGCACCTCGTTACGCTCATGCCGTTATAAAAAAGCGGCGATCCCATTGAAAACAATGGGAAAAATACGCCGGCCACGTGAAAAAAAACCGCTTTGGTGGACACACGGCCTAAGGTGTCATTGTTCCAGTGTAATTATATATTTAAGTACTGAGTAATATTGATTAACTACGGAAGGCGGTCTGGCGGAAGCTAGATATTTTACTTTATAACATGTTAAATATGGATATTTTTCTTACACAAACCCATTGATTTGCTTCAGAAGGGCTTTATTAACCCCTGGAGCCGTGTGGAGCACTTTTGTGATGGATGGATGCACTTTTTGGGCATCAAATTTTGGGCTGCCATTCACTGCCATTATAAAGCTTGGAAGAGCCAGGACATTTTTTAATATAACTCTTATTGTATTCATCTGAAAGAAGAATGTCATATACACCTAGGACGGCTTGCGGGGGAGTAAATCATGGGCAAATTTTCATTTTTGGGTGAACTATCCCTTTAACAACTACCTTACTAACTATTAATAAGCAGTAAATTATGAGTTTATTGAGGAAAAACTCATAGTTAAGAGTGAATACATTCCCTATACTAAAGTGTTACCAAGACATCAAAATAAACATAATTTGGCAGTGTTTTATGTTCCACCAAATAACCAAAGTGAAGCCATTTGGAGCGACATGAGGGTGTGTGAGTGATGACAGAAATGTATTTTGTTGTGGACTACCTGGATGCTATTCTCCCCAGCTCCAGCAGGCACAGACAAACCTCTCTTGGCTCTTTGTGTAAAACTAAACGAACATAAAAATAAAAACTTGAGACATAAAACAGCCACTGCATCTTGTGCTGACAGTCAAAGAACTACTGAAAACATCAATATGGGTGAATTATGAAACCAAGAGACCACAGAATGACACTTGTGAGGATGAATTAGTCATTCATTACACTACCACGCTCACGACAGCTAATGTTCTCTCAGCGTGAGTGTGTTTTCAGCATAAAGTGATCGAACAACACGCCATGCTTTTCATAAGCAATCGTGGAGCACACAAACTACATTTCCCATGATTCAGTGGGGTTGAGTGATGTCAACACAACACAACATGCATTGAAATCTGTAATCTCCACATCAAACCTCAGAACATCCCACCTGAACATAACGCATCCATTGCCATTCCCCATTTCTGAGGGGGGAAGGAAGAAAAAATGAATTAAGTATTTTATTCCCTCTTTCAAATGTGTGTTTTTTTTTTTTTTTTAATCGAAATGTGGTTGAATAACTTATAATTTACCACATCATACACCACACTTGCTAATATGCTAATTTGATGATTAGCTAGTTTTTGGTATATAATCAGATTTAGCAACACACACTTACAAATCTGGTTTGCATTTCAAATCCTAAGGGCATCCAAGTACTACATTGTTCTGAATATTAGATTTTGTTTGTCACAAACACGTCTAAATTCTCTGTGGCATGTACATACACCACAATTACACAAACATCACACATACATTCACATGCGCCTTCTCTTGTGTGTAACTCCAGTGGGAAGAGAAGCCATTCTTCCTGCATTAGAAAACTCAACCCTTCTGCACTCACTAGATCCTGTCTTTCTCTCTTGTTCTTTTTGTAGCTTCAGCAGAGTTGCCATTCTCTCCAGCTGTCTTAGACATGTGTTGAAAGCAATGCATAAAGAAGCTATTCTGACACTCGACCTGAAGCTTTCAGTGTCTGGATCTGACACATGACAGAGATGTCTAGTCACATCTCAAGGCTGTTTACAGCCACAGCAAAAGAAGAGGACACACTTTCTTCCTTCACATACATTTCCACCATCACAGTTTGTGCCTGAATACCACCATTTTGAGAAATGCAGTGAGAGGAGAAAGAAAACTTATTTGTCCCATGATCAGCCAGAGACACACTTATCATCTGTATCTGACCCTTACCAATTTCAGTCAGCCTCTCAAGTTTGATTATATTTCCGCATAAGGCAGTTTTATGTTTTATGTACAGCAAAAAAACCTAATCATCACCCAAAAACATTAGTAGTATTGTGATGTAAAGTTCCAGAATGTTTTTTTTCCCAAGTATGTCTTTAATGGTTGCAACCCGTTCTCACTCCCAAGACGTCAAAATCTGAAGCATGGTCAAGTGCCTTACGCGTCACAATGAAGACGCTAAAGGTACCCCTAGGCGTCACTTTTTAACGCACAGGGTTCTCCATTCATTTCAATGAGAAACCTTTGGCGTCATACACAGATGCGTTGGGCATGGGAACGTTATCGTCATGATGAAATTATATTGGGTTATGATTATGCCATTATGATATATGTGATTCTCAATTTAATCAGCCAGCATAATTTTATTTACATCTATTTTATTTACGCTATTTAGACACGTTTGAACACGTAACCCAACCCCATCACTAAACCTACCCATTTGTGTATTATATGATATAAACCACAGGATATAACAGGCAGATGCGACTGCATGCACAGTTTATTCAAAAAGTACAAATATCCCAAGTTCTGAGGCCAAACGATTGATTTGTGTGAAGAAAACCCCCAAAAGCGATCAGCGTCTCTATCTGCTGAAGATCATGCACACATCAAATTTCAAAAATTGCCGCCCGTTACATCAGATTTCATAGTGAAATGGCATTGGCTCTTGTGTGTCTCATGACCAATTGCGTCATTACGTCAGCTTTGATTGTAAAATGTCATTGGCTCTCGTGTGTCTCGTGACCAAATGAGTCATGCTAAAGAGTCGGGTGTATCTTTTGAATGAGACATGACTGCATGCGTTCACATCATTTCAGTGATTAAAACATTAAGATCAACTCTGTATGACTTCAGAAGACTTGGAATGCAACACGAGTTAATACTTTTATACTGTTTTTGGTCAGTTTCTGCAATAAATACCTGTGACTGTACTTTTATTTGCCTGTTAGTGTTTTATATTGTTGAGAAGTGTGTAGGTTTAGTGTAGGAGTGGGGATAGTTGCTCCAAAATATAAAAGTAGCCTATAAATATTCATAAAATCATGTCTACTTTTACAAATGCAAAGAATTAAATGCGTCTTGATCTGATGCATTGGGCAAACAACTGAAATCAATAAAGCACCCTGCGTGTCGTGACGCCTAGGGGTACCTTTAGCGTCTTCATTGTAACGCACTTGACCATGCTTCAAATTTTGACGCATTGGGAGTGAGAATGGGTTGTTAATTATGGGTGTTTTTGGCCCAATTGAATTTTAGAAATTCAATTTTGTCTATGAACAATGTCTAAATGTGTAGTTCAGTCATGAAACTCTAGCAGATGCAGGCTGATACATGATACTTTACATGCAATCTGCAAGCAATCACATCATTACTGCACGGCACAAGCCTCTGCTGATCCTGCAGCCAATGAGATTGCTTGCTTATCATTTAAATCTGGTTTAGTGTTTGCTGTTGGCTGATGTGTTCTTATTAAATCTACTAAAGTTATTCAGTCAAGGGCAGTGTGATTTTCTATTTTTCTTTTGTTGTTTAATTCATATTAACAGCATATAGGTACTGTATATTACACTGCTGTCACTTTAATACACAGATCTAATATACACGTGATTTCTTTCCCGCTGTTTACGGGCATAACATACAGACATAACTGACTGTGTTTAATGTGAACTTTGTGTGTTTTTGACATAACCTTGTGTATATTTGACAGTTTAAGTGCAATAAGACATGAAAGAGAACTTAGTTTAATACTCACGGGACGCACTGTCTGACATCCAGCTTTCTGTGCGCGAGCTTCGGGTGTTTACGCTCAGAAAACCATATATCAGAAGTTTAGGTTGATATGGCTTTAAAACACGTGCAAATAATTACTTTCATGAGGACAAAAAATTGTAATGTCATGTGAGCATGGCCACGATAGAGATGATCATCAAAACCAAACGGATACTTTAGTTTTTGGCAGAGTATCAGAGCTGTAAAGGCTCCGCCCTCTTCTGGAAAGGGGGCGGGAGCAGCAGCTCATTTGCATTTAAAGATACATGCATGAAAACAGCTTGTTTTTGCATCCACTCAAAAATGGGCATTTACAACATGGGATATTTTGAGCTGAAACTTTACAGACACATTCTGGGGACACCTGAGTCTTGTTAAAAGGGGCATAATAGGCCCCCTTTAAAGACACAAAATCAATAAATGTCACTTTTTAAAACAATTGATCAAATTACAAAATTATAAATTAATTTAAAATCACATGTCTGGGAAAAATAAAGTTGACCTTGAAAGACCTTGAAACCTTGATTTTCCTCCCAAGCATGCTTGTCACTTTCCATGTTGTCACTAACACATTATTAGGTGAAAATGGGTATACATCGGAGTGTGTAATTTATCATTTTAAATTACACTGTTCACTGTTCATCTCCACATGAACCATACCATAGTCCACTTTTTTAAGGGAACTTGGGTTCAGTCTCTCTTAACTGTATTAAAATACATTTTTTAAATATTGAAGGGGACCTATAATGCTTTTTTAACCTTTCCTATAGCGTGTAATATAGCTGTTTGTGCATGTAAACAA
This sequence comes from Rhinogobio ventralis, assembly GCA_039654625.1. Lineage (NCBI taxonomy): Eukaryota > Metazoa > Chordata > Actinopteri > Cypriniformes > Gobionidae > Rhinogobio > Rhinogobio ventralis. The sequence continues at coordinate 28,510,981 of CM077216.1, forward strand.
TCTGCAAAGTTACAAAAGTACAAAGTCCACGCCAAAGGGAGTGAATCTCTCTAGCAGAAAAGCCCTGCAATGCCTCGTTTGTAGCCTTGCCATTATTTCCATCTTCATGTAACACATTTTTTTTAAAGTGCCCCTATTATGGATTTTTTGTGTAGTGTGTAACATAGCTCTAAGTGAATGAAAACATCCTGCAAAATTTTTAAATCTGAAAGTGCACTGTATATAAAGTTATTGTTTAAAAAAAATGTGAGAGTCGACTGAGTCAATTAAACGAATCGTTTTTCAAACGAGTCGCAAGCCGCTTCGTTGTGACGTCACAACGAAATATTAGCATATTACCTGTCCACTTATTGCATGCGCAGACAACAGGGAAACCTTGAACCACCTCAAACACTGCAGCGGATACTGGATAGCATCATGTTGAGAAGACGCTGTGCTCTACGACGTGTTTATTGTGTTTTATATTGTGTAGGTCTCTGGCTAACCGCCTAACTCACGTTATTACTGTCTTACTGAAATACTACTGAAAATCAGCTGTGGGCTGCAGTATTACCTAAAATTGTGTCTATTAATGCAGATTGTCATTCTTACTAATTTGAGTAAAGATAAAGGATGGAGCAAGATTTGTTTTACAAACTTTAATGTTACATCAGTCATTCACGTTAGTGCTCGGCTAACGTATGCGCTGTTATTGATACAGTTCCCTCTTGTGCACCGCAATAAATTAGAAACACACACACACATACACACACACACAGGTTTGTTGATGGAAGCACACTTGTTAATGCTGATGGTGAGGAATTACAGTTGAAACATTAATAATGTACCTCAAACTGAGTAGCATCACTGAGAAACGTCCTGCTCAAGGTTCGGGTTGAATAACTAGTTCTTCCAATTTTTCATCATCGATTCGGACTCGCGCTGGGAGTGGTATAAAATCAGCGTCATCGTTACTGTCTTTACAGTGTGTACAATCGCTGAGCTTTAGGAAACCTCCTGAAGGAGCTGGAGTTCAGTTATGGTTAATGGGCGTCTAGCTTCTGAAATACACGGTAGACCAATCACAAGAGACTGGGCCATCTCACCAATCAGAGCAGAGTGGGCACAAGAAAAGGAGGGATTTAGAGAGACTGATTCATCCATCGAGTCGTTTGAGAATCATTGAACACTGTGGTGATGTGCAATGTATATTATGAGAAAATTTAACTGTTTTTTGACCTTTGATGCATGTAAACCTGTTGTTGGAGACATAAGACATTAAAATAGCATAATAGGGGCACTTTAAGGTAAGGCATTACATTTGGACACACCCTCTAAGCGGAAGACCAATCACAACAGACTGGGGCCGGCTGACCAATCAGAGCAGACGGCACTTTTCGGAAGGCAGGTTTTAAAGAAACCAAAACTAAAACAAGATCATTCAGGCCTAGTCCACACGTACACGGGTATTTTTATAAACTGAGTCTTCCCTCCTCCATTTCGCATCCTCATGAAAACGCAAAACACGCTATGAAGCACTGTCAAGAGCATGCCAAACCAACAGGTGGCAATATAACCCTAACCATAAAGCCATGTTGGCCAATCAGAAGTCTGGAAAAAAGGTTCCCGTTTCCGACCCAACAAGCCAAAATCTCCGGTTTCACTGTCCACAGGACACCACTGCAAACAGAGTTTCTAAAAATGTTCACCCTGCCAGGAGTTTTCAAAAAAGTTTGGTTTCAGTATCCGAATACTGCGTTTGCGTGTGGACGAACGGCCAAACCGCATAGAAAAAGCTGTAGTTTTGAAAATACCCATGTTCATGTGGACAGAGGGTGAAAACAGGTGCTGCAAAAATTCTAGTAGACCCCCTGAACACAATTATGAACCTGTAAATGACCATAATAGGGGATGTTTAACAATTCAATATGAATATGTAGGTTTACACATAAAACACGTAGGCAAAAAATAAAATCTGTTGTGTTTATGTGTGACTGGTGCAGGTGCACTCTCTCTCACTGCATTTACTCTAGACATACAGAGATACAGTTGTTGTAATAAATCAGACTTAAAGTCTTTACACAGAGAAAGGGCAGATTTAAAAAAGACAGAGATTATTCACTCATCAATCTTTGTTGCTATGTCAGAGATGGATTTGTGTAAAAGACTCACCAAGCCCATCTGACTCAAACAGACAGGTGTCACCTACGCCCACCTCTCGACACCATGACAGGAAGTTGGCTGTGTTGTCTCTGGCGAAAAAGGAACCAGACGCGGCGTTGGCTCGGCAAGGAATCCTGCGACTGGGGATCGACTGAAAGATTGAGAAAATTTGCTCAATTTGTTACTCAATGCTGTTGTAGACAAACATTTGCATTCAAAATGTCTCACATTCAAGACAAGAGGAATGGCCTTGAAGAGAAGGCTGGCCAAAATCTAAACACTCCAAACATTCTGAGGCCAGAAACATAACCAAAATGAATGTTGACTTGCATTCATCTTCAGAACACAAATGGAGTGTTTACTATATTTGATGAGCTTAATGTATGCGTGTTGATCAATGTTTATATGTCAATAAAAGCCTAAATGAAATCTGCTCATCATATAAAACCATCATGTCTCTTCAGAAGACTTGGATTAAACCGCTCGATTCATATGGATTCCTTTTACAATGTACTTTTTGAAGCATAGAAGTTTTGGTTGCATGGATTTTCAATTGGCAAAAAGTAATGAGTGAACAATAAATATATCTTAATTTGTGTTTCGAGGCAAAGAAGCAAATTCAAAGTCTTATGGGTTTGGAATGAAATAAGGGTGAGTAAATGATGACAAAATTCATTTTTGGGTGAACTAGCTAATGTCAGTATGCAAATGCACCTTGGCCAGCGTATGCCGGTCAACCGCTCACGGCTGTGTTTGCATACTTGTGTAAAGAACTCATCTACATATTCAAAAACATTGTTACCTGCCTTGCAATCTACAGGGAGTGCAGAATTATTAGGCAAGTTGTATTTTTGAGGATTAATTTTATTATTGAACAACAACCATGTTCTCAATGAACACAAAAAACTCATTAATATCAAAGCTGAATATTTTTGTATCAATATTTTAAGTAGTTTTTAGTTTTAGCTATTTTAGGGGGATATCTGTGTGTGCAGGTGACTATTACTGTGCATAATTATTAGGCAACTTAACAAAAAACAAATTTATACCCATTTCAATTATTTATTTTTACCAGTGAAACCAATATAACATCTCAACATTCACAAATATACATTTCTGACATTCAAAAACCAAACAAAAACAAATCAGTGACCAATATAGCCACCTTTCTTTGCAAGGACACTCAAAAGCCTGCCATCCATGGATTCTGTCAGTGTTTTGATCTGTTCACCATCAACATTGCGTGCAGCAGCAACCACAGCCTCCCAGACACTGTTCAGAGAGGTGTACTGTTTTCCCTCCTTGTAAATCGCACATTTGATGATGGACCACAGGTTCTCAATGGGGTTCAGATCAGGTGAACAAGGAGGCCATATCATTAGATTTTCTTCTTTTATACCCTTTCTTGCCAGCCACGCTGTGGAGTACTTGGACGCGTGTGATGGAGCATTGTCCTGCATGAAAATCATGTTTTTCTTGAAGGATGCAGACTTCTTCCTGTACCACTGCCTGAAGAAGGTGTCTTCCAGAAACTGGCAGTAGGACTGGGAGTTGAGCTTGACTCCATCCTCAACCCGAAAAGGCCCCACAAGCTCATCTTTGATGATACCAGCCCAAACCAGTACTCCACCTCCACCTTGCTGGCGTCTGAGTCGGACTGGAGCTCTCTGCCCTTTACCAATCCAGCCACGGGCCCATCCATCTGGCCCATCAAGACTCACTCTCATTTCATCAGTCCATAAAACCTTAGAAAAATCAGTCTTGAGATATTTCTTGGCCCAGTCTTGACGTTTCAGCTTGTGTGTCTTGTTCAGTGGTGGTCGACTTTCTGCCTTTCTTACCTTGGCCATGTCTCTGAGTATTGCACACCTTGTGCTTTTGGGCACTCCAGTGATGTTGCAGCTCTGAAATATGGCCAAACTGGTGGCAAGTGGCATCTTGGCAGCTGCACGCTTGACTTTTCTCAGTTCACGGGCAGTTATTTTGCGCCTTGGTTTTTCCACACGCTTCTTGCGACCCTGTTGACTATTTTGAATGAAACGCTTGATTGTTCGATGATCACGCTTCAGAAGCTTGGCTATTTTAAGACTGCTGCATCCCTCTGCAATATATCTCACTATTTTTGACTTTTCTGAGCCTGTCAAGTCCTTCTTTTGACCCATTTTGCCAAAGGAAAGGAAGTTGCCTAATAATTATGCACACCTGATATAGGGTGTTGATGTCATTAGACCACACCCCTTCTCATTACAGAGATGCACATCACCTAATATGCTTAATTGGTAGTAGGCTTTCCAGCCTATACAGCTTGGAGTAAGACAACATGCATAACGAGGATGATGTGGTCAAAATACTCATTTGCCTAATAATTCTGCACTCCCTGTAGAGTCAACATGGCAGCTGCCTCCTAAGCCATTCTAATTCAAATGGACAACTCACTACATAAGAGTTATGGCAAAACTAGCCACAACTGAGAATCCATAACAGTTGGTAAGAATTCAGTTATTATGTCCTCATCATAATGTGTTTTGGGTGAAATCCATCCATCCATACCCACCCACCCACCCACCCATTCATCTTCCAAACTGCTTGTCCTATGTAAGGTATTTTGGTCAAACTATTTCAAAATGCTAAGAAGGCAGCTCACTAGGTCTCGAAGCAGAGCTCCAGTCTTTAGTATTAAAGTACCCACTCATCCACCCACCTATCTATCCATCCATCCATCCATCCATCCATCCATCCATCCATCCATTCATCCATCCTTCCATCCACCCACCCACCTATCTATCCATCCATCCATCCATCCATCCATCCATCCATCCATCCTACCCATCCATCCATCCATCCACCAACCCACCCATCCATCCATATATCCATCTTCCAAACTGCCTGTCCTATGTAGGGTCTTTTAGTCAAAGTATTTCTTCAAAATGCTAAGACGACAGGTCACTAGGTCTCGAAGCAGAGCTCCAGTCATATTAAAGTACAGTAAACAGTATGTATATAGGGTAAAAGGGGATTTTTTTTGTGTTAAAACTGATCATGTTACTGGCTATGGATTTAGAGAAGTTTTAGAAACCCCCTTTCCCATCTCTCCCCCTTCCTTTCCTTTCTCACTAATTCCCTACAGTTGTCCTTTTCTGCCAGTCTATCTTCATGCTTTAGCTGGCAGACGTCACCCACTAACCATGAACAGTTTGTGATCACTCTTGTTTTTGTCTGTTTCCCTCTTACTATCTGTCTCACTCTCCCCCCGCAGGGGTCCGGACTGCAGGCTTCTATTATCACATGTGCTTTCACAAACACAATCCCCCCTTTCTCTAATCAAAAATCAATCAGGGTGAGAGTGACAGTGATAGATACATGCATGCATAAGGAGATGGTGGAAGTCGAATATGAATCTCAACGGGAGATTTACCCAGTGTATGGTTTCATACAGCACACTGAGAAAGGTTAGGTGAGGTCATGCTGGAAGAATGTAGTAGTTGCTGGAATGGATTGTTTTCTCTCGCTTTTCCAGAACATTCTCAAGCTTCCCCAATGACTAGTTATTAAAGTATTAGTTCCTCATGTATAGTAATCTTTGATCACTGGAATGACGAGAAGAACTACAACGAAAACAAAACCAGCTATTATAATCTATAACACCTTTCTAGAAGTGCTAGAACAAGATATTTTTAAACAGACATTTATGTGATTAAAGTCGAGTCGACTAGTCGCTGATGATGTCATTAATGAACAAATAAGCCTTAACCTTATTTGTTATTTGTTTGAGACTCAGATAATTTTCTAAAAATCATTGTTTGTGTTCATCTGAAGAAAGTAAGTCATACACATTGTGTATGGCATGAGTAAATGATGAGTGAATTTTCATTTTTTGCAAGAGTATACCTTTAATACACACACATAAACTCTCTCTCTCTGTGTTTGATCTGGTGTCTCTGTAGCCTCTGGACTATGAACTGCTGTAACTCTCTCACTCTTTCTATCCCTGAGGAGTCACAGCCTCAAATATTCCTCACATCTGTGCTGTTTTCACACATACACATATAGCAATCTGCCAACCCAGCATGCAGCAGGGCTCTGACACCTTTACACACATTTAAAAACAGTGTAGTGGCACCCTTTATTATCGCACTCATATTCATCTTAACTTAAACTTACCATATTAACTTAAAATAGCCTAATTTACATAACTAAAAATTGGAATAACAGTAATATTTAACCTGCTATTTAAGTCCAACACCTTATGATTCAATGTCTTGCTGTTTTGAATGGATCTGTACTGGAACTATATGATTGAAAACTATTGACTGAAATGAAACTTGAAATTCAATCTCGTTCTTATGAGACCAACTGATTTCCCAGAAGCAAACTCTGTGACAGGAACCTGAAACATGAATATGAAACAAAACAACCTCCTTAGCGGAGTATGTCAGCCAACATATGTAGCCATTTTACATACAGTACAGCAGACATGCTTACAAACACTTTTTGAAATAATATACTTAAAAATATATATCTTGGTCTAATACACTGGAAAACCATCGAACCTGCCATGGCTATTTAAATGCTTCTTTTTTGTTGGCAATATTCAGTGCATACAGTACTGTGTAGGTATATATATATATCCTGATTGCTTTGATATGCCAATAAAGAAAACTATAGGCCATGAGTTCTGCGGCGTCTCTTGCGCTGTTATCCTTCGGGACTCTATTAGTAGAACTGGAGCGAGTCATAACTAACAGAAAGCCCCATTCTGAGTATCTGTAAGAGGTGGTTTTTGGCCAAGACAAGCAGAAATATTTTCTTAATTTACCATCGAAAAAATCTCCTGATCTTAATGGTTTTCCCATCTGGAGGAGTTTTTGAACACTTAACAAGTCACTGCTTTCATTAGACTGCTCTGTTAAAATGAAAAAGCTCAGTGATTTTCCAAAGTTCATCGTCCCACAATGCCGAGGTTTGGCAGAAAATGGCAAGCAGCCCTGACTCCAGACAAAAGTCTTTGTATGAGAAAGAAACTGCAAAAAATGCATTCAATACAAGCACCTGAAACCGATAAATGGCAGTATTGTATAAGCTTAGTTTGAAAACATGATGAATTTCGGCAGCCATGCTGAATTAATTTGTTACTGCTAAGGACATACATGCAACATTGCTAGAGGAAATGCAGAAAACAATGTGTCTATTGTTTGCTATGTGTCCCTGGCTTTAATGAGAGAATCACCGATTGTGATTCAATCTACCTCTGCTCTGTCAAGCTTCAACCTTCATAACACTATAGGTTTATACTGTCTGTATTTACGTAGCACCGTGGTCCTGCGAGGCACGACATTTCGTTCCACTGTATGTTACCACATGTAGCGGAATGACAATAAAGCTCAGCTTCAACTTCAACCTTTTGAAGAAGGGCATTATTAACAGCAACTCATACCCAGGGGAGCATGTAACCCTACTGTAACACCCAATGATGATTAGGGAGGGCCAAACTCTATACCTTAGCCTCATTGACAAATGATTGCTTATTCCCACAGCTCTAGCGAGGAGGAAAGAGAGTGAGCTGCCACAGCGCAATGGCACCTTTACCTTTTATCTTCATACTCCTTACAAACCTTTAGGAAACATGTTACATAGTTGGACTATGACCACACTATCACTTCCAAGTCCAAACTGGAGGGGCGACAGTTGAGGAGTGGGAATATTTGCCCAGTCTTCCTAATCTGTACAAGGCTATAAATGCTTTCTTATATAAATGCTTCCCTCATTATCACCTCCAGGTCCAAACTGGAGAGGCGACAAATGAGGCAGTGGGACCCCAGTGGCGGTATTGCCCAGCCTACCTAACCTCTACCAGCCCTAAAGACAGCTTACCAAGGAGGCTTACAGAGAGCCATACAACTCAGTATCACTGTCTCTGGGGAGTGGAGGCCTTAGCATTACAACCCTCTAGAGTGAGAGGAGGCCTATCTACACTCTACCCTAAAGACAGCTTTACAATGAGGCTCTCAGAGAGCCATACAGCTCGATATCACTGTCTAGATGGAGCTCTGAGGCCTCAGCATGATGACCCTCTAGAGCAGGGGTGTCCAAAGTCAGTCCTGGAGGGCCACTGTTCTGCAGAATTTAGCTCCAACTTGCCTTTAACACACCTGCCTGGTAGATTCCAGTATGCCTATAAGACCTAATTAGCTGGTTCAGGTGTGTTTAATTGGGGTTGGAGTTAAACTCTGCAGGACAGTGGCCCTTCAGAAGCAGGATTGGACACCCCTGCTCTAGAGCGAGAGGAGGCCCATCTATGCTCTACCCCAAAGCCACACCGGAGGGGTGAAAGTTAAAGTGGGATGCGAGAAGTGGAATAGCCCATCTTCTTTCAGCTATGTCTGGCAACTTTTCCTATGTGAATGTGAAAGGAGTGTACACTTCTATCTCCATATTTATAAAGGAGAAATGTCATGTGAGGAAGTGGGACACGAGAAGCGGAATAGCCCATCTTTTAACAACTATAAACACGTGAAGAGCATGTTACTACTATCGAATTTGCAACACTTAGGAGACAATAGTTGATGAAGTGGGACGCTGTCTTCTTTCAGCTGTCTAACCAACCCTTCATATGGAAATACAAAAGGGGCATACACTCGTATATCTCCGTATTTATTAAAGCAGAAAGCAGCATATAAGTGTTAAGTAAGGTTCTCCTAGAAAAGCCAACGAACATAACATGTATTTTTTCTAATCTCCAAGTGCGAGAGATTGAAAAGGGCAACAGAGCTGAGAAAAGCTCTATCTGCTCCTAAACTTCTCCATAGGAAAAACTCTGCGGGTCCATGAAAGCCGACCCCACCATCAGCATAGGCTGGAGGGGGAGGAGCCTAAAGCGAGAGAGAAATATGTTTTCCTTCATCTCTGCTACATATTAATCCTTCAACAATCACAGAGCCCAATTCTCCTCGTCACCAACGCCTCTCTGTATCCACTATAGACGTTTTAAACTGAGTGGCTGCAAGCTACGCGGCATGGAGGGCTAGCCTGTGGCTATGCAGCTTTTTTTTAGGACTGCCTCAGGAAATAATACCCCAAGTTTGGTCTTGTATGCCTGCAGTACCCCACACTCTCTACGGAGGGGTGGGAATGAACGTCATACTCCGGCAGCATTGCTGAGTGGAGATCAGATAAATGCCAACGCAAGGTGCAGACACTAGATTCTGATCCCTCAAGAAAAGAATTAATCGAGAGCTTTCCCACCACGATTCATTGCAGTGCGTGCATATACAGCTCCTTTAAGAGCTGACAGCACTCACTCTGCTCTCTAGCTTACATTGACAGGCAATATCTTCACACGCACACGCTAAGATCCTGAAGACAAAAAGGCTGATGACATCTAAGGCAGGCACCCTATCATACTCACAGGAGTACGCTGTGACGTCATAGCTTTAGACAATGGTCACGCAAGGGGCATTCCCATAGCGTCAACATTATGATGCAGCTTAAGTTCCCGCTAAAGGGAACTTCAATGGTTGTGGTACAAAAGAGCTCAGTAAGAGAGGCAACAGTGTTGTCAGAGGCTGCGTATGTACGCCTTTCCCTCTATTGCTCTGCTCTCAGTAGTTCTAGCGAGGGTTCGTCAGGACAAACCGTCTGGCCACCCCAAGTATGGTTTGCAGACTTAGTGTCTCTCCTAGAAGGCTCTCCGTGGGAGATTCCAACTACCAGGGACCTTCTGTCCCAGATTCGGGGGACAATCTTTCACCCCTGACAGAGATTTGGAAACTATAGGTCTGACCCCTAAGGGGTACCAGCTCATAAATACCATTTTTAACGCTATAGGTTCCCTTCACTAGGAGACTGTATGCTCTTAAGTGACGTATCTTTGCATCACAACCGAGGTTCCGCCGCTACAGATTATATCGCATTGGGTTTCAGATGTTATCTTTTGCCTAAGAGGCACACAATATTGTTTCTCCTGTAGGCGTCAGAGCCCATTATACTCAGGGTGTGGCTGCTTCAACGGCATTGTCAAGAGGTGCGCCTTTGCAGGATGTTTGTGCTGGGGCAGGCTGGTGCTGGGGGCACACATTCATTAGGTTTTATAGTGTGGATGTGGATGTAACCCCAGGATCACAAGTACTTTTGGGATGATTCAATCCTGTAACTGCAGGTTTGTATTTGTGTATACTTTTCACAGACTGTGGTTCAGTCATATTTCAATATTTCAATAGCCAGTATACTCCACACGGAGTATATGAATTTTTTTTAAAGCATCCTCATGTAACAGACATAGGTCAGTAAGAGCTATGCATGTAAACCTCACTCCCCTGATCTCAAGAGGCGCTCTAGCGACTGAAGCTTGAGGCTGCAGTCTTTAGTCTCCTTGTTAGCTCGCCCGACTTGCACGCCGGACACCATGGTTCGAGTCCCGCTCAGAGCGGGGCGGTAAGGACCGGTAACAGTTGGTGCCGTGACCTGGGTGGGAGTGAGGTTTAGGGGGCGAGTGTAATAGACGTAGACCAGTAAGAGCTGTGCGTGTAAACCTCATTCAACTGATCTCAAGCACTCTAACGACTGACGCTAGAGTCTGCGGTGTTTAGCCTCCTTGTTAGAGTGCCCGCCTCCCATGCCGGAGACCATGTTTCAATTCCCACTCGGAGCGGGTCAGTAGGACCGAATACACTCCATTTACAACATTTTTACACAAGTAAAACTTTAAGCCTCAAACTTTTCACAGTACTGTAGCTTTGGAGTTAGGTTTCTTTAAGTGTCTTGGAGACGTGGCAACAGTTCTTCTGGATTTAGTCTGTCTCCGTTTTTTCTGTTTCTTCATGTAATCTCAGGCAGACTTGATGATGGTGAGATCAGATCTGCGTGTGGAGCATACGGGCTGCTGTCAGACTCCTTGTGCATACAAAGATCTCACTGGATTATTACAATTAAAGGAATGTTTGTCAATTGGAAAAAGGTGCATCACTCACTCTTGAAGAAATCCAACTTTATTGATTAAAAAACGTGACGTTTCAGCCATTGTTAAGGCCTTCATCAGACATCCAGGAATGTTTAGAAAAGTAAACATGTAAACACACTACAGCAAAAGACATAAACCATAGACATAAAACCATTTTTTTTTGTGAAAATACTAACGTGCCTAAGACTTTTGCACAGTACTGTATGCAACCCAGTTCCCTCAGATGGAAAAGAGAACAATGCGCCGTGTTGTAATACTTTAAGTACACCTGTGCTACTTCTTCAGACAAATTAATCTGGTGACGTCATTTGCAGGTGCCACTTTATGTACGTAGTCACATACTACGTAACGTCACCTGACTTTGTCCTTGGCCAATAGTATTGCCGTGTTTTCATGTGATTCAGACACTAAAGATGTTCCCATAGCGTCAACGCAATGACGCAGCATCTCGTTCCTAAACACAATGTTACTTAATTTTATAAGATAAATAATAATAAATGAGTACCTTTCCTGGCGAACTCACATCTGAGTCATTTTGCCTGAACTTCTCCTGCAGAGTCTCAGCCAGCTGACACAACAGGAAACCGTTATCTAACCTGTCCATGAAGCTCTCGGCGGTGATTTCCACACCTGATGCAAAATATGATAGAAAGAGATTAATTTCTCACAAAAAAAACTTTGTTTTGGATTTTCTTCATTGTACTTGGGTTATCTTAAAGGAACACGCCGACTTTTTAAGACTTTAGCTTATTCACCGTATCCCCCAGAGTTAGATAAGTCTGACGCACCCACCGCTAGCCTAGCTTAGATTATTATGCAGGAATGAGAGTATAGTCCCTAGACATATCGGTCTAGAAAATTGCAACTTTTCTTAGTACACGATGTAACTATACACATCACAACATGTAAATAGGAAAATGTTGGCATTATTTTATCACTTATTGAGCAGTAGGCTAGCTGGATCCGTTTACCTCCAGTCTTTGTGCTAAGCTAGGCTAGCGGTGGGTGCGTCAGACAGAGTTATGGCACGCACAGAGATAAAAATGGTATGTATAAACCTATCTAACTCTGGAGGATACGGTGAATAACCTAAAGTCCCAAAAAGTCGGCGTGTTCCTTTAACTCTGATTGGTGGATTACTGAATTACTGCATAATGGTCAGAAATTAGGTTTACAGCATCTGGGAATTAATCTGTATTCTCAAATCAGGGTAAGGCATCAATTCATAACATTCATTCAATATCATTATTCATGACATAACTATAAATTGAGTAAAACATAATGAGTGAAATACTTGACTAAATTTAAACGTTCAAAGAAATAAAATTAAGATGGTCCATAAAATGAAAGTTATATAAACTAATTTCAGTAACACTTTATTTAAAGCCTTTATGTATAATGCATTATAAAAGTATTTTTGATGCAGTAATTATGCTTTGTAATGCACCTTATAATGCATTGTATGGTCTCATGAATAATTGTAACCACAGTTATAATACAATATAATGCATATCTATTCATTGAACACACCTTTAGAAAGTATAATGAATTAAAACACATGACAAACAACCAATTTCAGAATCTGCAAATATTATAATGCATTTTAACTTTGGTTACAATTATTTATGAAAAGATATAATGTATTATAATGTACATTATAAATATCTTTATAATGCATTATACATAAGGGCTTTAAGTAAAGGGTTACCCTAATCTATAAGTAACATTTCAAACGTTATTAATTTCATCTTGGATTGTTAATATCATTCTGGAATATCATTATCATTACTCGTTATATCATACTCATAATATATAACATTATTATTGTTATGAGTATGATGACGTGTATAGGTATTCATATTAAAAAATGAATTGTGTTATATATGACAGAATATATGTACATTTCTTTGTATTTAATTTTCGTAATCTCATCTTAATTCTTGCTTAAACTGAAATTTAAACTAAAAATCTGCACCAAACTAAATTCAAATTCAGAGATTTTAAAGGCATTCTCAATTCATACTCTTAATGACGCCCGACAGTCTCAACTCCAGACATTTGTTGCAGCTATGATTCACAAATAAACACATTTAAGTCCCCAAAACAGACAAGTGTTTTGGAAGGAAACAGCTGATTTATTTTGCAATAGTAATCCAGATGAAACACACACAGAGACACAGACTTATTTCTACAGAGATCAACATGTGGCGGCTGCATTTTACTGACTTCCAGACTATCATTCTTTCTACATGATGTCACTGTGAAACAGGAGGTGGTGGCAGGGGGTTGGGGTATCTGTGGAAAGAGCATATTTTCTCATCTACTCCATGTTTTTTTTTTCTTTTCATAAAGAGGGGGCGTCAGTGGTCGAGGGGGTTTAGATGTTTTAATGAGTTCCAAATGTGGCAATTGAGCCCAGTGGAGAGGAGACAGAGGGCTTGTGAAATTCTTTCTGAACGTACCTCCCTTATTCCATCTCAAACAATATCTTACACTCGCTCCATCTCCAAAGAACCACAATATATACACCACCTATCCCCATATTTTGAACCCACTATCCAAATGATAGGCGGGGACTGATTGAACAGATTACTTTGAAATTACTTGGTGTCCTGGCAATATTGAATATTGACAATATTGAAACACACTATATTGCCAAAAGTATTGGGACACCCCTCCAAATCATTGAATTCAGGTGTTCCAATCACTTCCATGGCCACAGGTGTATAAAATCAAGCACTAGGATGCTTCTACAAACATTTGTGAAAGAATGGGTTGCTCTCAGGAGCTCAGTGAACTCAAGTGTGGTACCGTGATAGGTTGCCACCTGTGCAATAAGTCCATTCGTGAAATTTTCTCACTACTAAATATTCCACGCTTAACTGTTAGTGGGATTATAAACCAAAGTGGAAGCAATTGGGAACAACAGCAACTCAGCCACGAAGTGGTAGGCCACGTAAAATCACAGAGCGGGGTCAGCGCATGCTGAGGGTCACAGTGCACTCAATAGCTACAGACCTCCAAACTTCAGTGTCCTTCAGATGAGCTCAAGAACAGTGCGTAGAGAGCTTAATGGAATGGGTTTCCATGGCCGAGCAGCTCATCCAAGCCTTACATCACCAAGTGCAATGCAAAGCGTGGGATGCAGTGGGGTAAAGCACGCCGACACTGGACTCTAGAGCAGTGAGACGTGTTTTCTGGAGTGACCAATCACGCTTCTCTGTCTGGCAATCTGATGAACGAGTCTGGGTTTGGCGGTTGCCAGGAGAACGGTACTTGCCTGACTGCATTGTGCCAAGTGGAGGGGGGATTATGGTGTGGGGTTGTTTTTCAGGGGTTGGGCTTGGCCCCTTAGTTCCAGTGAAAGAAACGTCCCGGTTACGTATATAACCCTCGTTCCCTGAGGAGGGAACGGAGACGTAACGTCAGTGACTGACGAATGGGGGTTTCGCCTAGAAGCCTATCATCTTCGAGATCTTAGAAAACGCCCAATGGCAGGCCAATGCCATGGGAATGCGGAATTTGCATAGCGTAGCTCTGCCCCACAGCGTGGGTATACAAGGAAGTACACTGGCAACATTGCATTATGTTTATCTGCTGAGGAGCCAAGACTGAACTCCCGGCCATTTCAGTGGTACAGCGGAAGTGGCAGAGGGACGTTACGTCTCCGTTCCCTCCTCAGGGAACGAGGGTTACATACGTAACCGAGACGTTCCCTTTCGTTCAGTCACTCCGAGTAACGTCAGTGACTAACGAATGGGGGTCCCAATCACGCCACTCGGCTGTCGTCCAGTGCCCTGCGTAAGTGTGAGCTCCCTGTCATAAGCTAGTACGGACAAAGGACTCAAACTTAACACAATACCAAGGTACACTGGGAAGCACATTCCAGGTGGAAGTATGCGCCAAAGTGCCTACCCGTAGGGAGGACTTAAGGAGACACATATGACCCGCGAGGGGCTGCATAAGGAAGAACTCTGGGGTAACCAGCCGAAGGTGGAAAATTTCACCCCCAGGGGAGGCAAGGGCTTGCCGAGGGAAATACACATGCTTGAAGAGGCTTACAGTGGAAATACACATGTGGGGGTCGGCCATAGGGGGAACCATGCACACAGTGGCACCTAGCCTGACACGAGGGCCTGAGCGAGTGGGCAGATGCACTGGTGTCGGCATCGACAGTGCTGGAGGAATATCGCACGTATCCCGTCCGTGGAGAGGAATGGCGAGCAAGCGAAGACACCTTAGCCTAGTCCATTACCGGCCACTGGTAGAGGCGAGTACATGAGAGGACACTGGCTCCACTCGGAGATTATAGAATCTGGCGATTGTGTTAGGTGTCGCCCAGCCTGCAGCTCTGCAGATGTCTGTCAGCGAGGCGCCATGCGCTAAAGCCCAAGAGGAGGCCACACTCCTGGTGGAGTGTGCCCTGACCCCAAGGGGGCATGGACGCCCCTGCGTCTGGTAAGCCAAGACAATGGCGTCCACTATCCAGTGAGACAACCTTTGCTTGGAGAGAGCCTTTCCCTTCAGCTTCCCACCATAACAGACAAAGAGCTAGTCTGAGGTCATGAAACACTGCGTTCTGTCTAATTTTACCCCCAGGGGAGGCAAAGGCTTGCAGAGGGAAATACACATGCTTGAAGAGGCTTACAGTGGAAATACACATGTGGGGGTCGCCCATAGGGGGAACCATGCACACGGTGGCACCTAGCCTGACACGAGGGCCTGAGCGAGTGGGCAGACGCACTGGTGTCGGCATCGACAGTGCTGGAGGAACTCAGGGTTTCAGGGAAACTACCTGAGGAGAATATCGCACGTATCCCGTCCGTGGAGAGGAATGGCGAGCAAGCGAAGACACCTTAGCCTAGTCCATTACCGGCCACTGGTAGAGGCGAGTACATGAGAGGACACTGGCTCCACTCGGAGATTATAGAATCTGGCGAATGTATTAGGTGTCGCCCAGCCTGCAGCTCTGCAGATGTCTGTCAGCGAGGCGCCATGCGCTAAAGCCCAAGAGGAGGCCACACTCCTGGTGGAGTGTGCCCTGACCCCAAGGGGGCATGGACGCCCCTGCATCTGGTAAGCCAAGACAATGGCGTCCACTATCCAGTGAGACAACCTTTGCTTGGAGAGAGCCTTTCCCTTGAGCTTCCAACCATAACAGACAAAGAGCTGGTCTGAGGTCCTGAAACACTGCGTTCTGTCTACGTAAGCACGGAGGGCGCGTACTGGACAGAGCAGTGACGAAGAGGTTCCACTTCAACGCATAGGCGTGTCTAGTAGACAAGGCCCTAGCGGAAGTGATGGTAGCCACCACCTGAGGTGGTAGGGTACGCAAACCTACCGCGTCCCGTCCAGGAGCCACACGTGGAGGTTTCAAAGATCGGGACCAAAAGGACCTGCTCCTTGTCCTCCCTGATCTTGCACAGAACCTGTGCGCCAGCTGTGCGCCAGAGCATCCGTGCCAAGGGGACCCTCGGTCAGGGAATAAAACAGGCGGCAATGGGAAGAGTCGTGGGAGGCAAACAGATCTACCTGTGCGTCGCCGAACTGTTTCCAAATCAGCTGAACTGTCTGGGGATGGAGTCTCCATTCTCCTGGAAGTGGCTGAAGCCGTGAGAGCTCGTCAGCTGCACGGTTCAGGGTTCCTGGGATATGGACAGCACGAAGGGACCTCAGATGCTTCTGACTCCATAGAACGAGATGGCGGGCGAGTTGAGACACACGGCGGGAACGTAGACCACCTTGATGGTTGATGTGCGCTACTGTGGCCGTGTTGTCTGACCGGACTAGTACATGTTGACCCTTGAGCAACGCTCGGAAGCGGTGCAGGGCGAACCATACTGCCAGCAACTCGAGGCAATTGACATGCAGAAGGCGCTGGGGTCCTGTCCAGGAGCCCGCGGCAGCATGTCCATTGCACATGGCACCCCAGCCCGTGGTGGAGGCATCTGTTGATACAACAATATGCCTGGAAACTCGTTCTAAGGACACTCCGGTCCGTAGAAAGCTGAGGTTCGACCACCGGGTGAGGGTCTGCAGGCAGGCCCAAGTCACTGGGACCCGGAGCGTGCCCAACTGCCATACCCATCTCGGGACTCGATCGCGAAGCCAGTGCTGAAGCGGTCTCATATGAAGCAATCCGAGCGGCGTTACCGCGGCTGCAGATGCCATATGCCCCAGGAGCCTCTGAAATAACTTCAACATCGATTTGATGGAGGCAAGTCAGCAGTGACTGCGCGTGCGCGCTCGTAAGCTGCGCACACATGGCGACCGAGTCGATATCCATACTGAGAAAAGAGATCCTCTGCACGGGGCAGAGTTTGCTCTTCTCCCAGTTGACCCGAAGGCCCAGACGGGCTAAGTGCTGGAGCACTAGGTCTCTGTGTTCGCACACCTGCTCTCGAGAGTGACTCAGTATGAGCCAGTCGTCGAGGTAGTTCAGGATGCGAACCCCGTGTTGCCTGAGTGGCACAAGGGCCTCGACAATCTTCGTAAAGACGCGAGGGGACAGAGCTAGCCTGAATGGGAGGACCGCGTACTGATATGCCCGCCCCTCAAATGCAAACCGCAGGAACGGTCTGTGTCGAGGAAGGATGGAGACATGGAAGTAGGCGTCCTTCAGGTCGATCGCTGCAAACCAATCGGCTGGACGAACGCATTCGAAAAGGCGTTTCGCTGTCAACATCCTGAACGGAAGCCTGTGAAGGGATTGGTTCAGGACGCGCAGGTCCAGGATCGCTCGTAACCCACCGGTTTTCTTGGGTACAATGAAGTAGGGGCTGTAGAAGCCGGACTTCATTTCGGCTGGAGGGACAGGCTCGATCGCACCCTTCGCCAGCAGGGTAGCAACCTCCGCACGCATGACTGGGGCATTGGGCCCCACCACGGTATAGCGGACTCCCCGGAAGCGGGGAGGAGCCTGAGCGAACTGAATCGCATAGCCGAACCTGATGGTCTTCGCGACCCAGCGGGACAGTCCCGGAAGCTCTAGCCAGGCTCCCAAGAACTGCACCAGCGGGGACAAGCAAACCACAGTCGTACCCCGGGTGGGGCAGCGAGGCGGTGTAACCGGCCCGGACGTGGGAGGCGTAGCGTCCCGGTGTGGGGGCACGGTCAGCAGCCGCATCCTGACAGAGGAGACCAGGGAAGGACGTGCGTTCCACTGGGGTCTGCTCTGAGAGGAGACTGGCATCAGAGAGGGACGAGAGTGGCGTGGCCCGGGGGCGGCGCACACTGCCATCGGTCTCTGGGTGCTCAGGGATGGGCAAGTTAGTTCTTTCTTTGACCAAAATAGGGTGCTGCTGACCCGGGGGCCAGCAGCGGAACAAAAGATTTTCCCCTGGTCCTGCTACCATCTCCTGGAAAGAACTGCCCATCCCTGAGCTGTCCACGTCAGGAGCGCCGCTTAGCTTGGCGTTTGGCGGGCTGCGGGGCGGACTGGGGTGCCTTCCTGCGGTGTCAGAACGCGGCGCCCCCAAAAACCAATCGTCCAGCCACGAGCGCTCAGGTCGGGAGGGTTCCACTCCAACCCGAGACTCGCGGCTGCCTGGGAAAGCATGGCTGTCAGCTCTGGGTCCGACTCGGGCAATGCTGGCACACACCGGAAGGCGGCAGCATAGCCGAATCATCATCCTCAGAGGACTCTAGCCCACCTTGTGATGCGGCGATCGACATCTCCTCGTCCTCTGCGGGCCCAAACGTAACAGACGGAACAGCAGGAGCCGGCTCCGTTGCTACAGTTTGAGTGCACGGGGGGAGCGGTGCGCTAGAGGGGGGTGTGGCCCGAGGCATAAGCGTCGGGGCTTTATTCCACACCGTCACCCTCAGGTCACCCTGGCCACCAGCCAAAGTGTTGCCTCGCGAGGAGACAGCAGATTGGGGTGTGGCAGAGGGGACTCTCGCTCCGGAACGGAGCTCATTGAGTCTCGACCGCAGCACCGAGATGGTCATGTTCCCGCAGTGGGAACATGACTCATCCATGAACGCCGCCTGAGCGTGCTGTAAGCCCAAACACGTCAGACAGTGTTCATGCCCATCAGAGGGCGGCAGAGACCGACCGCACCCAGAAGCACACGGGCGAGACATCTTTAAAAAGACGTGCCACGTGTGAGCTCTTTTGTGAGAGGAAGCTTCGCAGTGATGCTGAAGCACCCAGGGACCGAATACCAGCTGAATGCAGACCACTGCACAGATCAGCAGGCAGGCAGTAAACGATCGCTGGAACGCGCCGTAACACCAACACCGACTGGAAAGCTGCTCGTCTCGAAGAAGCTGACGATACTCAGAAGGCTTGAGGAGTGAAGAGAGAGATACTCTTGGCTCCGAAGCAGAAACATAATGCGATGTTGCCAGCGTACTTCCTTATATACCCACGCTGTGGGGCGGAGCTACGCTATGCAAATTCCACATGCCCATGGCATTGGCCTGCCATTGGGCGTTTTCTAAGATCTCGAAGATGATAGGCTTCTAGGCGAAACCCCCATTCGTCAGTCACTGACGTTACTCGGAGTGACTGAACGAAAGGGAACTCTTAATACTTCAGCATACCAAGACATTTTTGACAATTTCATGCTCCCAACTTTGTGGGAACAGTTTGGGGATGGCCCCTTCCTGTTCCAACATGACTGCGCACCAGTGCACAAAGCAAGATCCATAAAGACATGGATGAGCGAGTTTCGTGTGGAGGAACTTGACTGGCCTGCACAGAGTCCTGACCTCATCCCGATAGAACACCTTTGGGATGAATTAGAGCGGAGACTGCGAGCCAGGCCTTCTCGTCCAACATCAGTGCCTGACCTCACAAATGCGCTTCTAGAAGAATAGTCAAGAATTCCCATAAACACACTCCTAAACCTTGTGGAAAGCCTTCCCAGAAGAGTTGAAGCTGTTATACCTGCAAAGGGTGGGCCAACTCCATATTAAACCCTACGGATTAAGAATGGGATGTCATTAAAGTTCATGTGCATGTAAAGGCAGGCATCCCAAAACTTTTGGCAATATAGTGTATGTTCATTGAGGATAACTTTTGAATGTTAATAATGATGTTATGAATGTAATGGGAAAAAATAAATAAATTTTGACACTCTGTCTGAAATATTTCCATTTATCAACCACTGTATGATTGTACGTATAATCCTCTGGTGCAATCCGAGACGGTATTAAAAATAAACCATTCATTTGTCCCTGATGCCTGGGACCTTCTGAAGGCTGTACAATTAATAAATTTGTTTTAAAAAAGCAACTCTGCAGAAACAGTGATGTTATTGTCCAGTTCAGTTCTCATCAAATAGTGTCGATGCATTCAGACCAATAAATTAAATGGGCATCTGTATACTATATCCAGTATAGACAGCATCAGTGATTATAATATATAATAAGGTATATAAGGTATAAGGTATTTGCTTTTGACGTGACGCAACATTCATGTTTGGTGTAGGGTCATGTCCATGGCCAGGACCTATGGGGCAATGATGTAAAAGTATTCGTTGACGTCTTGCTCTTGCACAAACACACTGGTCTCTGTCTCACTCCACGCTGCACACTTAGGGCCGTTTACACAACACTAAAACTCTAAAGAATCTGTGAAAACAGTGACGGCATGCACATGCGCATTACGTGTTTGTTTAGTCTATAGTCATGTTCGTTTGGTGCGAGTGCTCTGTAAAATAATGCATATGTGCGCAGGTGCATATTCTTTTTTTACAAAGTGACATTGCCAACTACTGGCCTGGCATGCATATAAAGCCACAGTCACACTAGATATTGACCATACAAAATTTATTTGGACACTGCAACGGTCATGATATGACATCATGCTCTGCGGTTTCTTTTTATAAACATGAATTGAACATACGTATATATATATATATATATATATTAGTGGCTACTGGCAAGACTAGCAAAAGGTCAAATTGTGTTCCTGTAGCACAGATCAGTTTCAGAGATCTGAGCAGTTATTTGTCTAAAAAAAATAACACAGAGACAGACGTAAGCCTCTAAAGAGTGTGGTAGATCTGGATAGGGATGTAGTGGTTGGTGTGTGGTTGTATATGAAACCCCTGTGCGGCCCACTGCGGCTCCTGGCTTCCTTTTGCTCCAGGCAGACCAAAGACAAAGCCCTGGTTTCAGCTGGCTGTTCACGGCCTGAGAGCTGCCAGAAATTCCACAGACATCCCCCTCCATCCACACACACACACACACACAGTACAGACGCCAGGACCGTGACACACTACCATTCTTTTCGGTTCAGAATCGGTCTCCTGGTTTAAATGGTAAGTGGTATTCAGGATCTGATTAATGCTGGGAAATGTTGGAAAAGAAGACACATGCAATCATGCCTGTATATGCACATAAATAGTAAATAGAAATATCTGGAAAATGTGAGTCTGCCTAAATTTCTGCAAAACTGTAATAACGTACGTATACATACATTTTACTGCAGTTTCCAGCTGAAATGAACACTAGAGGCATTAAAATGGCAACATCTTTTATTCATTTTCACACAAATTATGATTACAGAGGCAAATTATTGATAAAGTCAAGCCAAGTCACCTTTATTTCTATACCACTTTATACAATACAGATTGTTTCAAAGCAGCTTTACAGTGATAACAGGAAAATGATGCATTCTGGCTGTTGTTCAGCTGAAGTCAGTTGTGTTGACTCAGTTCTGTCATAAAGTACAGTACCTGTTCGGCCAGTAGGTTAGACTGTCAGTCAGCAGGCTTCAATAAACCATTATTGATTCAAAGAGCTGATAAAGGCAATAACAAAGAGGTGTTCAGCAAAACTGATTACATATGTATAACTTCCTTTTTCATCCAACCCTAGCAACACCCCTGCTGTGGCATGTCTTTTTAGAAACTGAGCCGGTCTGAACAATGCTAGATAACTGAAACTTCACATTGTTTAGATACCTGCGGTTTAGACTTTCTTTACCTACATAAATTATTTTATTAGCTTCCAGTCTCTACTAAAGCCCCACTTTAGCACACCCAACTAAGAAATCCTGGAGACGCCACTGGTCACGACACTCCACAGAAGAGCTGAAAGCCGGACAGAATTTATTGGATAACGCGGAATTTCACAGAATTTGTAAATTAAATCAAATCACGATATCTGTGAATATTAAGCTGCAAAGACTATTTAAATATGAATCCTGCATGTTTTGCGTGTCTCTGTGTGAATTAATAGTTTCATTCACCACACACACACACACACACACACACACACACACACTGAAGCACGCGTGACGCTCGCAGTGTTTTCAGCTCTGCCGCCTCTCTCCAGAGTCACTTCATCAGCATTTTACTGTTTAATTTGAGAAAAAACTATTGTCATATCATAAATATACAGAAACTCAAAAGGTCTTCATGGCAACCCGTCAAAATAAAAGCTTGGTTTAACTTGAAATTGTGACAAAAATATATTACTGTTGTACAGTAGAATTTAGCTATGTAATAATACTAACACTAATAATAATAATAATAAAAACTTATATAATTATATAAAAATATAAGTTTTTGCCTTTATTTGATTGCCAGAAAAATTTAAATGCACATCACAGAATTTCTGAATTGGAAATTTTATTTTTAAATTAATAAATTGGTGTTTTTATGAATTCAATTAATTAGACATGCTTTTTGATTATTGAAATTTAATTAAACCATTAAAGTGGAATCTAGAAAACTTAAAACAGAAAACACAGAATTTAGTAAAAAAATAAAATGGAATTTAAGAAGAAAAAAAAAAGTATCTCATAGGGCCCTAAACAGGATTTTTGTTTAACTTTTAATAAATTATTAAATTGTAAGTTACATGAATTCAATTAATTGATTACAAAAATTTTATTTAACCATTAAAATGAAGTCCAAAAAATAAAACAAATAAAAAATAACAACATTTAAACGGGGGAAAACGGAATTTAGGAAAAAAATAAAACAGATTTCTCCTTCGTAAGTTGAAAATGGAAGGCGGTCTGGCGGCAGCTAGATATTTTACTTTATAAAGTTTTAAATAATTATATTTTTCTTACACAAACCCATCGATTCGCTTCAGAAAGGCTTTATTAACCCCCGGAGCCGAGCACTTTTATAATGGTTGGGCTTTAAACTCAATGGACCCCGTCACTGCCATTATAAAGGATATTTATTAATACAACTCTGATTGTGTTCATCAGAAAGAAGAAAGTCATACACACCTAGGGGAGTAAATAATGGGCTAATTTTCATTTTAAAGTGAACTACTCCTCTAATTTGTTTAGCAAATAGATATTTCACTTATCAAACACTGTACACACACAACATGGAACTGCTGTGATACATAAAACAACCAACGTAATATGTTGCCACATTCACATTAAACTCTTTTGGAAAATTGAACATGCTATTTAGTGCCCGTAAGATTTCATTTTTCTGTGAAACATATGTCACTTGAAAAGTGCAGCAAAATATACCCAGAGCAATGCATTTCAGGTTTTTTCAGAAATGTAGGCTGAAATACAGCTATTTATTTGCTATCCTAACTATGTATAATTATTGTTGGTTGCATTATTTTGTATTTATAGCATTATATGGTTAGTTGCATTGTCCTAGTTTTCCCTGTTGTCCATGACTCAGAACAGATCAGTGTTCATTTTTGTTTGTGACTCAATAGATACTCAGTGATTTGAAAGATATGGAAACACTAGGACATTGGACCAGTTTATAAATGACTTACCCAGCATACCGGAGAGCCAGAGCGCCAGGTCTTCCTTCATGGGCAGTAAACTGGCCTCATGTCTGCTGGCCAGCCACTGGCTGTACTGCTGCAGATCTGTGAGGCCCGGGCCAGCCGGCTGCTGCTTACCACTCAGAGGACTACACATGCTGCAGAAAACACAGACAGAGACCACATCCACATCAGTGCAACTCAATAACATTCATTCAATCAATCATTTGGCTCTGATAAAATCCCTCAAATGAATTATTTCCCTTTCCCACAGAGCACAAACGTCGTCTTTCTCTTCTAAAGTGCCTCTGATCATTCAAGCCCTTTCTGTTGTTTCACAGTAGACTCTTATCCTCCATACTGATCCTCTCATCACAGTCCAGCTCCAGGCTCTCTTTTCTTTGCCCTGTGATATCATGTGCACTTGCTTTTTCCTCTTTTTTTTTTTTTTTTAAGACAGAACAGTCACACACTGTGTGGCTTCTCTCCAGTCCTGCCCTAGTGATTCTCTTTACACAAATAAACATGCTTTTCCCAATGAAACCTCAGAATACATTGCCATTTCACATTCAGATAATCTAACTAGATTACATTTCCTTAAGAAAATGTGTCAGATGTGAGTGATAACTGTCCATGTAAAACTCGTCGCCATGTTGGAGATGCCCTGACAATTTTGACAGTATTCTCTGATCCATTGCTAAGGTGTTCCTACTGGATCTGAGGACATATCTAGGATGTTCAAGGTTGTTGTGAGTGTAAAGCCCAAAGTATACTTCAGCTGTCCGCGTGACGTAATTTTCATCATCAGAAGGGTCAGCGGATGTCTACACACCCCGTCCACGTGCAGCCCAATTTTTGTGACCGCGTGGACAGTGCGCGTACAACAGCATCGAGTGACTTGAGTGCTTGAAAACAAATCCACTAGATAGCGTGCACGCGCCGAACACGTTTTTCCGCACTCATGGCCAAAGGAGTATACTTTGAAAGGCTCAAGGCCCGGGAATAGTTCATTTTCTGCATCCGGATGCGTCTCGCGTGCAGTCGTGTCCGCATAGCTTTAGTATACTCAACCGCGGACGAGCGCGGATGGCCGAGTTCGACACATGCCCACATGCGTGGGCTGCACACGTCCGCGGATTCTCCTGAACACTGAGCAAAACAAACTGGGTGCCGGTACAGACTTACCTGTTTGGCCACAGTCGCATCGAAGTTGTGCATCTTTGAAAGTGGAGCTGCTCGAAAAGTTGCAGTGCGTGTCCACTGGCGCGTGAGCGTTTTCAGTTCATTGCTCAACTTCCATTGAAATTAAATGAAAATGCTCGCATCGCGCCAGTGGACACACACCGTTACAAAATATGCTGTGCAAGAGTGAAACCTGAGCACTGAACACTGAGGTAGGGCGGCATATATTTTTTTCTCTTTCAGCCAAAAATGGCGGCCGAAATTTCGGTGCATCACTAAGTTTACATGCACAGCTCTTACTGGCCTACATCCATTACACTCACCCCCCTAAACCTCACTCCCATCCGGGTCAACGGCACGGTCAACTGTAACCTGTCTTTATTAGACACGCTCCGAGCGGGATTTGAACCAGGGTCTCTGGCGTGGGAGGTGCTAACAAGGATGCTAAACCAGTGCACCTCTTGAGGCCAAAGGAGTGAGGTTTACATGCACAGCTCTTACTGGCCTACATCCGTTACATCAGGGCATTGCTAGGCATGGGATAAGGTGTTCAGAGTGTTTGCTGGGGCACTGCAATGTGGTTTTTAGAGTATTTTGAGTGGTTGCTAGATGGTTGCTCACTTCCCTAATGCCGAGTTAACACTGCACGATTTTCAAAGTGGTCTTTTCACACCGCATGACTATCTGGGGTAGCATTCAGTCGCTGCTGTGTTCAGGGGGTTTCACATTGCATGACAACTCTGTCTGGTCCGCAAACACAACCAAACACGCGCGAGACTAATTGTTATTAAAAAATGGTAGCCCGCAAGAAGCTTGAGATCCAAATTGTCTGTGCACTGATTTGCAACGACAAAAAAAAGTTGATTATGGAGGAGGAAATGGTTGGGGAGACGCGGGGAGGAAGGATTGTGTGCTCTGGAAAGAGAGTTGGAGGTAAATAAATCATTTTGCAATGTGCTGCTGTTGCGGCTGGTCAAGCAAATGTGTGTGCTTTGTTTCTGTTTGATATAATTTTAAATATATCTATTAATATATCTATCCTGATATTCTGGTCTATAACGCCTCCCTGAACCTCCCGCTGCCCTGTATCTTGCTCTCTCATTGGCTGTCGGTCATCGCAGATGTAACTTTCAGTCAGAACTCATTTCACACAGCAGGAGTTTGAATTGCCGACAGGTCCAGGTATTTAGCATGCCAAATATCTCACAGGCGTCGGCGACTCATCAGCGATTCTCTCAGATCGCGTCTTTGATAATTCACACTGCGTGATTTAGTGTTGTAGTACTCGAGACCAGTCTTAAGACCATTTTTTGAAGGTCTTGGTCTTGTCTCGGTCTCAGACTAGACTCGAGATTTTGTTCCAAGACCGGTCAAAGACCACAACTGATGGGATATCACTAAATTGCATCAAGGGATTGTGTCAAAAATGACACCAAAATTAATACAATGCTCACAAAAATCAAGATATTGTTGCAAAAAAGTATTTGTATGAGATCTGGATTTTTATATTATAACATGATATAATTAAGCAATATCACAAGAGCAAGAGAGCTGTTTTCACAAATTTGAGCATGAATGAAAACATTATATTGCATTTATACAAACATTAAATAAAAAAATTAAAACATTATTCTCAACATTATTTATGCATTTGTAATTTACCAATTCAGATGCCTCTTGTGTACCACCACCAGTGCAAAGATGAATTTTGTTGTTAATGATTTCATTGGATTGGTATAACAGCTCTATATATAGTGTCTTATTCTAATTATGTTTATTGATTAAAAATAAGTAATTTCTCAGGCAGTAATGTGGATCTTTATGAATTTAAAGGAGTGCTGGTCTGGTCTTGGTCTTGTCTTGGTCTCAACACACATTGGTCTTGGTCTCGACTCGGTCTCGGATTAGGTGGTCTTGACTACAACAGTAGCGTGATTATCACTCGCGTGAACGAGCACCGATTTGCCTATGATTTTGTGCATTTGTCGCCGATTTTGCAAAACCTGTCGTCATGTCAAAATCTGGGCTAGAATCATGCAGTGCGAACTCGGCATAAGTCAAAAGAGTCCACGACCAATTCTCTTTGATATGCTGGTCTATACACCACCACCACCACCACCACCACCACCAAGAATGCATTAAATTGATCAAAAGTGACAGCAAAGGCATTTATAATATTACAAAAGATTTTGATTTAAAATAAATAGTTATAATTGAGCTTTATAGTCATGAAAGTTATATATTCATTTTAAGCAGCACAACTGTTAATAATAATAAATGTTTCTTGAGCAGCAAATCCTCATATTAGAATGATTTCTGAAGGATCATGTGACTCTTAAGACTGGAGGAATGATGCTGAAAATTCTGCTTTGATCACAGGAATAAATTACATTTTAAATATATTTTCAAAACGGTTATGGTTAAATTGTAATAATATTTCCCCAAATTGCATTACGTCAGGAAACTGTGGACTCGCGAGGGCTTATCTTCATTTGGGACAGAGCCATAGTATATATCGCTTTACGTCAGTATGCCGTATGTTTCTGGGTAAAGCTGGATTATAGTAGTTGTACAATTCATTATTAATTATTAGTTAATTAATTTGTGCACTCTAAAAAATGCTGGGTTAAACAACCCAATCGCTGGGTTTGTTCATTTTTAACCCAACTTGGGTTGTTTTTAACCCAGCATTTTTTAGAGTGTGATAATGTTGAGGATTATGAATCCTGTGAGATTTTGTTCAATTTATAACAATTTAGTGATAACAAATTTGTCTCGTCAAGCTCTTTTGTTAACAGGGGCATTTCCCTGTTTGTCTAAGGCAGTTGTATTTCCCTGTAACAACATGCAGCTATTTGCAGAATGAGTAACAATCCAGTTTATTATCTATCTGTGATCTACACAAACACGGATGAAGGGAGTGCATTCTTTCTTAATTCTAGTGAATCCTGCCGATCAGACGAGTTCATCTTGATCTCTCAGCAAACCTTGTTACTTCATATCATTGTTGTTTGAAGTTTTTTTGTTGTTGAATGCATTAAATGCATTGACCTGGTTTGTTACAAACACAGAAATGTGCCGATAATGTGTGATGCCACCCAGCATTTTGAGGGATTTCCCCTTACCCATAATTCAGTGCAACACATGTGAATTCCAGAGGCTTAAGAGAAAAGTTATGAGTTCTGAGAAGTGTAAATATCTTCAGTGATGCTGAACGGGACCTCTTCCTAAGTTTTGCTCTCACTGAGCAACCTGGGAATGAGGACTTGGGTCCAACAATCGTCACGTTGTTGTGGTGGGCTCTGAATGGCTGGCAGTCGAGTACGGACTGAAAGTCAATCTGTATATTTTTCTTGTTTCACAAAATAGTACGCCAGAATTCACTTGACCTGCTCTATCAGATAAAGCCAAATCTCCTCTTTCCTTTTCTTTCTGAAAGAGCTCCTGTGCTGGAAAAGGTTGAGAGAAAATGAAACCAGAGGAAAAAAGAGGTGTTACTGTCACTCTAAAGAATAAAAATAGGACACACTGTCCCATATGGACAAAAGCAAGATGCCCTTTGAGACATGAACAGTGGTTCACTAATAATATCAATGCTGTCTGTCTGGATTTAATATTGACTGATTCAGTGATCAACAGCGCTTGAATGAGAAAGCTGATACGAGAGAATCTGAGATTGACCTTATTATTATTAGTAGTGCCTGCATCACTAATACTTCACTAAATACTTCACTACTATCGCCAAGCGATATAGAGACCCACATACTTAGACTTAGGTATTTTGACAAAATCAGTAAGCAACCACCAAGCAACCTCCCAGAAAATAGCTACATATAAAACCTCTCTGAACACTTTAGCAGCAACAACAACACACACATACATACATACATACATACATATATATATATATATATATATATACACACAGAGAAAGAGAGAGAGAGAGAGAGGGGCGTCAAAGGTTTCTGTTTACAATGTTTTTTTCGCAGCATTGAGCCAATCACAGACATGTTTGTTGAGCATGTGAATGCAATGGCAAGTTAAGCCAGTTTGTTCAGCATGAGCTATGCATGCTAGCGAATCATTTTATTAATAGCCAACAAAGTACAAACACTATATATATAGTCAGGGGCGTTTTCTCCGAGGAGGCAAGGGAGGCAGTGCATCCTCAAAAAAACTAGATGAGAAAATAATCGATATTGCAAAAATAAAACAATGCAAATATTACAAAATGTGACATTAAAACATGTAGAAGTCACTGGTTTTTATACAGTAATACTGTCCAACAGCAACACCTGCAGGTGAAGTTATAGCGGGAGGCACGCCTCCTCTCTCCCCAATGACTTAAGGCCCCCTGAAATCAAAATGTAATTTTTTAGCTTTTAGTATGACTATGTTAGCCTTAAGGTTAGGAATAAGCTGGTGTGTTCCAAAACAATGACAAAATTCGCATTTAGGAGATATAAGCATTCAATACTAACAGTCTCTCACTTCTGCTAAAATACATCACAGATTTGTATGACATCACCACGGACTTCAGCTTCTCATCACATCTTTTGTCCAATCAAATGCTCTCTAGAATCTGAAGTGTCCCGCCCCCTAAATAGATGCTGAAGCTGCGGCTGAAATTGGTAATTTGCTCACACATGTACTATTTTCTACATGGTGAATGGCACATAGTGCACTATATAGGGGACAGTGTAAGTATGCTTTTCACTGGGGTGAATGAAGTCTGGTTTCACGTTAGTTTCACGCGCACCGCCGCAGCGCACACACACCGTCTGCTCCGGTCCAGAGACACAAGAGCTCAGAGCAGATCACATGCGCGAGTCAGCGCAGACAACAAAACGTATCGGATACGTTTGAATTCTGCACACTGTAAAAAATTTCAACCTATTTTAGTTCAGTTGCTGCCTTAAATTTTTAAGTTAAAGCAACTTAAAAGTACAAGTCATTTCAACTCACTATTTACAATTTACATTAAACTGACTTACAATTTTAAGTTGAATCTGGTATAACTTAAATTAAAAAGTTGAAATTGCTTAACTTATTTTGATGAGTTAAATTAACTTAAAAACATATGTAGTCAACCTATTGATCCTATAATTTTTTACAGTGCACAGAATGCTGCATTTCAAAGTGATATGGAGGAGAATATGATGAGAGATTAGGAGGAAACTATTGGCTGTTTTGAAAAGGGGGAGGAGCTGCTTGATATGTCCCACCCTGTCTTCCTGTTTCACAGGAAATGATGTCAACACATTGAATAATGCTGCGCGTTTCAAGGCACTTCAGTGGGCCTTTAAGACTGACACCCTAAAGCGTGCGCTGGGTTTTGTGTGGGGTAATTGAAATGAATGGGGAAAAGTCACGTGAGAGGAGGCAATGACTTCATCGCGCTATGATTGGATATAATCGGTTACGATTGGTTTGTGCGATAAATCCCGCCTCTTGTTTTCGTGCGCGCTCTGGAATTGCCTGAATGAAGACAGTGATGGCATTAATGGGAAGACTAATTAAAAAGTAAGTAAACAACACAGCCATTTAGATATCACCGCTTAAAGGTACATCTTCGTGTCTGTGACCAGTTGACTATTAAAAAGAAAATCTGTACATTAGTTCACAAACAATATATATATTGTTTAAATTGTTACCGCCTTTAGTTATTATTTTGGAATAAATGTAAAAATGCGTAAATGTCTTTTTAATGTAATGTTTATTTAACCAGGAAAATTAAGTGTAACAGGGACATAAATGTACATTTGATATATATATATATATATAAAATGTGAGGACTTTGCCTAATTTTAAAACACCACCGCACACCACTGATAGATATTTATATATATAATTAATTTTTTGTGCAAGATTAATGTTAAGTGGGAGATTTAGTAGTGTTTAATGTTTTGCTATGCTAATTTTGAAGATTTTCTGTAATGTTTTTTGGAGGGTTACTATCATGGTGATGAGTGGAGCATGAGTTTGGTTTGAGAACAGATATTAAACGTTCTATAGTGCCATATTCAATCAGCATTTGCTATGCTATGCTAATGCTATCAATGTCTTCGTATAGACTGGAAGGACCGGAAGGTTGCCAACAAACGGCAACCTTCCGGTCTCTCTCTTGAATCTAACCCCAAAGTGTCTTAAACCAGAAGGAAGCAGAATCTCATTGAGTCCCATGTTAAAAAGCCCAACTTTACAGCAAAAAAAACATGTTTACAGCCTGGTACAAATTGTGGTTTTGGTCTATACGGCTAATTTTGCCCTTCATGACAACTGTGAGAGGGGTGATCTTTTTTATAATCATCCGTTTACATTATATAAAGCCTTAAAGTTCTGCATAATTAAAGGCGTGGCCACTTTGAGTGACAGGTGGATTGCCGTTTGTCTGCTGTCTGTTAGTCATCACGTCACCTCAGCTCCACCCACGTCCCGCCTCTTTGCCCATTTTTAGTTATCCGGGAGTATTTGGGCTTCAAAACTGCTCTTCAGAAACCTATGGGTGACGTCACGGACACTACGTCCATTGTTATATGTAGTCTATGGTTGCCAATTAGCAAGTTAGCATTTCCTGATTTTGCTACTTAAACCTAGCTAAGTTTTCACTACTAAATATATTTAAATTGAGATTACATGATCATTTTAAGTTAAATATTTCAAGTTAAGAGTAATTAAAATATAAAAATGAGCAGTTCTGCTAACTTAAACTTTGAATTGCTTAACTTAAAATTTTTGATGTAACTGATTAGCTAAAGTTGTATGTGTAGTTTTGCCGATTTATTCGGTTTTACAGTAGCATTATGGCATCAGGTTTTGTATGAACATTTGCTGACATTAGACGTTCACACAACTGCATGATCACCACCTTGAAACAGATGCTCGGCAAACACAAGCTCCCACAGTTCACAGATGGACATTCACCACCACACACATAAACACACATATTGAGCCCATATGGTTGAAACCAAAGGTCAGTGTACAATGTGACAGACAAACCTTTAGCTGGGACTATTATATTGTACAACATAATATTCTTTCAGTCAGTATTTCTCTAGCAAACAGATTTAGGTTGACAGTGGAGTGATGTAAAGGCAATATGTGTCTCCCATATATGTTGTGTGAATTTCTCATCCATAAACCATACACTGACCTCGACTAATGCAGAAATATAAGTGATAAAACTCCAGCTCGCATATCTGATTCTGTTGCAGTTATTTGAGCTTCAACGCTGTGTCGTGTTCATCAAGCACAGAACACACATTGTATTCTGTCCTTAAAGGACTGTGAAGGGTAAATCACACACACACACACACACACACACACACTCACACACACACATTTTCTAAATTCAAACTGAATTTTTGCCTTTTGCATGTAAGTTCAGTTTAAAGTTTATTTTCCTTCCCCAGTTCCTTTGATTATCTAGTTGTCTTCACAAACCCATTACTTAACGCTTGATGTATCACACTGGCTTTAATTATGTTTACGGGCTTTTACACACTTTAACTGTTAGTTTTAAATGCACAATAACCCATTTAACTGAGGCAGCTCATATTATGAGAGAAAAACCTCATACCGTATGCAGTCTAACAGCAAAACACTGAAGAGAAAAACTGTTATTTTCTGTTTTCGAGTCTGCATGCTTGGCATTTTATGACTGTAGTAATATTTCAAAGCTGCTGGTGCTTTCATGAGCTATTTTTAACACTTAAAGAGAAACCACAAAAACAGACTATATTGTATAGACAGATCTAAACTCTAGATGCATTCCTCCTAAAAGTGCAATGCATGTTGAAGGAACTTTTTCCCCATTACTACGTTTTATTTTATAAAGAATAAAATATTTTTACAGTACTATATGTAATTCTATCTATCTATGAAACATATATTTCTCTTTCCCGAAAACCCCCACTCACCCTCCAGAATGCAGTCGGTTCTTCAACAGTAGACGCTCGTTTCCGATGAATTCATGCTTTCCTCAAGCACAGGGTCCTCAGACTGTTTACCATGACACTGAGCCTCAGAGCCGACTGTCATTGAGAGTCTCAGTTCAAAGTGCGCTCGCTCATCTCACCGCCTCCCTGAGAGACGCGACGCAACAACGCGACGCGTCTTTATATGCGCGACGCGACTGTGAATCACGGAGCTGCATGAGAGAGAGCATAAAACGAGCCACAGATGAGGAAAAACGTTAACTGACCGGAAAACTACAAATATAATACAAAACATAAAAAATGTGTGTGTATATATATATATATATGTGTGTGTGTGGAAAAGTACAAATATAATACAAAACCTAAAAAATGTGTGTGTATATATATATATATGTGTGTGTGTGGAAAAGTACAAATATAATACAAAACCTAAAAAATGTGTGTGTATATATATATATATATATGTGTGTGGAAAAGTACAAATATAATACAAAACCTAAAAAATGTGTGTATATATATATATATATATATGTGTGTGTGTGTGGAAAAGTACAAATATAATACAAAACCTAAAAAATGTGTGTGTATATATATATATATATATATATATATGTGTGTGTGTGGAAAAGTACAAATATAATACAAAACCTAAAAAATGTGTGTGTATATATATATATATATATATATATATATATATATATATATATATATATATATATATATATATATATATATATATATGTGTGTGTGTGTGTGGAAAAGTACAAATATAATACAAAACCTAAAAAATGTGTATATATATATATATATATGTGTGTGTGTGGAAAAGTACAAATATAATACAAAACCTAAAAAAAAAAAAAAAAAAAAAAAATATATATATATATATTAGGGAAGCTAGTACACTTAGTATTTTTAAAAGAAAGCTGAAAAAGTTTTTTACCCTGGCATTTAATTAGTTAAACTGTGCTTATAATAAATGATGTCCTATGTGCTTAGCATTCCCTGTCAGATATGTTTTGGATGATTATTTATGTTTTTATGTTGGTTCATCATATGTTTTGTATTTTATCCTGTATGTTGCATTTGACCTTTTTGAATCTCTTATGTACATGTTTTTATTGAACATGATTTTTATGTAAAGCACTTTGAACTGCATTTTATGCCTGAAAAGAGCTATATAAATAAAGTTTATATATATACATATCTATACTTTTTTTAGGTTTATTATATTTTTATTTTATTTATTTAATGTTTTATTTATTTAGGTCAGTTAACGTTTATATAGGCTATATATAAACGTATATAACTACAAACCCTAAAAAAGTAATAATAATATTTTGTATTGTATTTGTATTTTTCTGGTCAGTATATTTATATATTTAATTTAATATAATATATTTATTTATTTAATTGCATCCAAAAAATAGTTTGTGTTTCCATAATATATGTACTGTGTATTATTATTATGTATATATGAATAGGCTACACACTCCTTCATGTATATATTTAAGAAATATTTGCATGTATATACTATATATACATTTATATAATTTATCTTATATATAAATATTTTATTTATAAACAACATATATTTCTTAAATATATACATGAAGGAGTGTGTAGCCTATTTATATATAAATAATAATTATACACAGTACACATATTATGGAAACACAACTATTTTTTGGATGCGATTAATCGATTGCCCAGCACTAATATATATAACGAAAAGCAAGTTGTGTAGCCTATTTTATTTTAAATGATGTATTACTATATAGAAATACAACATTTAAAATAAAATAGGCTACAAAACTTGCTTTCACACAAAAAATATGTTCATTTGTAAAATGGGAATCTATTTATGCGTTTCAACATGCGTTGGGACAAGCAGTTTTGCGTAAAAAAAAAATTGCCACTTTTATTTTGAAAAACTGTCACGGGGGGAAAAAAAGTGACGTCGTGCGCGTCCTCCACCAATAGCAAGTGAAGAACGACGCACGCGTGTTGAGTTGTGTATGTGCAGTAAACGCTAGAAGAGTGAAGGGAGTTTGATGGAGGCTGTGCTGACACAACTGAAGAACATCCTGGAGCTACTGACCGTCTCTCAGACGGAGCGCGTGCGTGAATGGGACCGTCACACCGTCCAGCGCGCGTTTCAGTGGGCCGAGTACTGCGAGCAGCTCCACTCCCGCTTCCAGGCAAACCCCGCGGTTCGACCCGCACTGGAGTCCGGCCTGAGCGACACCAACCAGCGGCTGCGGGAGACTCTCCCAGCGTGCTCTCCAGTCATGTTCTCTGACCTGGCTCAGTGTCAACACACGCTGCTCGTGCATTTACTCAGAAACCCTTACACACCGAACTCCGTCATGCAAGTGCTTTTCCCAGATCCCAAAACTGCCGCACAGGAACTCCAGATTGATCAAAGCAGCCTCATTACATGCAGATCTGCGTTTAATCTGTTCTGCTGCACGCTGGACAGGACTGGTTACCCTGGGTTACCGGTCGAAGCCGAAGTGAGAGGCCAACTCCTGAACTCTACACTAACTCGCTCTGGCAATGACGAGTGCGCGAGATCAGTGCTGGATTCCATCCTTCGTGACAGCGCGGGAGACATGGAACGCCTTTATGACATCATTGCAGCCGCGCTCCTGTCCGGTGATGACGAATCGAACGCCGTCACTCCGCGCGTCATCCTCGCCTGGCTTCAGCATCACGACGGGAGTTTAAGTGACCTGTGCAGATCGCTGTGTCCCGGGCCGTGTGCTGTCCTCTCTCGACAGTCCCCGGAGTTTAAACAGGCATATCGGGGTGTTTTGAAACAGTGGGCGTCCTGCTTGGAGTATGACGTCTTGGAGAGTGTTTGGGTGCCCACGTCAGATGGGCCAGTGACGTTTAATGCATTGGCTGATCGATTCAGAGAATTATTAAATTTATTAAAAGAGGACACTGAGAGCGAGCTTAAAGCGCTCAAACTGGAGGAGGGGGACTTTAATGTGCAGGGCATCAGTGTATGGACTGATCTGATCATTCAACTGAAGACTGGAAGTTAACTCAATATTAGCTATTTAATATTTGATGTTAATCCCTGCTGGAAAAAACATGCAGTTTTTTTCCAGCAGGGATTAAACTACTGGTAATGTTCCGTTTTAGGAATTTCCCCCATACTTTTTATAATTATTAATAGGCATGTTTTTATATTTTGGCTTGTATATATTTTTTCTTTTATTTTAAGAGACAGCGATTATAATACCCTATTCATTTTTTTGATAACCATATTTTTTCTTGTTATTACGAACCAGAAATGTTTTCCTTTTTCGTAATCATTTCAGGTATTATTATGTTATTGTTATTATTTTTTAAGAGCCATCATAATATGTATTTTGTTTCTCCATATATTTTGTCGTTTTGTCCCTCGTTGAGAAATATCCAGAGAAAGAAAGACACTAGCTCATGTTGTTGTCATGAAGCCTCGACTCCCGGCCGACAGGGGGCGACAGCGCCCTTTACACCATCACCTGTGTGCTTTGTTCTTAGTGCTATTTTATTTACAGCTGAATAAATAATAAAGCTCTTAAACCGTGTTTACCAGTGTTGCTATCATATTTGACGTTTATGCATTTCTTAAGGAATAATTATTTGTAGTAGATCAGTGATGTTCTCATGAATTTCTTAAGATGGATACAGAAACACAAAGTTCCTCACGGTTTTAAGCTGAGCAGATTTCTGAAATGGAAACCGAGGATATTTCCTATTTGAGTAGTGAAAATATCACTTACATATTGTGTGTTATTTATTAATAAAAATAAAAAAAACCGAGGACAATAATTTTTTTTTCTAATTGTTGTGGGTTCCCTATAATATTATTATTATTATTATAAACAATAAGTATTATGATTTCGTTTGATTATTAGGGTTTTCGGTCTGGTTTTAATACAGTTCACCGCACCCGCAATAATTAAATGCATTTACTCAATGAAAACAGTAGCCAAATAGCAAGCCGTTCAAAATAATATAACAAAATTATGACGTTGCAAAAATAAAACAACATAAATATCATATGATAATTAAAACTATTCGGATGTAGCGCAAGCGTTTTGAACTGCGAGAGGCGTTAAACTTTCATGCGTAAGTTGAATACGGAAGGTGGTCTACCGGAAGCTAGATATTTTACTTTATAACATGTTAAATATGGATATTTTTCTTACACAAATGCATCAATTCGCTTCAGAAGGGCTTTATTAACCCCTGGAGCCGTGTGGAGCACTTTTATGATGGATAGATGACAATTTTTAATATAACTCTGATATAACTCTGATTGTATTCATTTGAAGGAAGAAAGTCATATACATGACTTGAGGGTGAGTATATTATGAGATGGTTTTCATTTTTGGATGAACTATCCCTTTAAGATGTGTGGAAATTATGCTGCGTTCCAGGCAGGTTTTTGAGCCCGTAAGTCACGACTTCAAACCACGACTCACGACTTTGTAGCGTTCCAGGCAAAGTCACGCCACACTGCCTGAGCGCAAGGAATTGTGGGAGCTAGATGTAAACAAAGCATGGCGGACCGTACGGGGCTCATGCTCATTTACAATCATTTCTATCGCCAAAGGTGCTTACTCCTTGCATATTTGAGGGAAACGGAGGAGAAAAAACGGCGCATAAGGCAAGAGAAGCTGTTATACCTTTTATTTTACGTTATTTGTATACTTGGAAATGTATTTGGTATTAATTTATTCTTGCACTCAATGGACTGAAAACTAGCTAACGCTAGAAAAGCTGCTGATAATGCATAGCATTTGCGGATAAATAACGTAAGAGCAATACCTTATTTTAATAAACTATTTGGTTTTTAATGTACGACTTTCATGAACGCCGCATCCGTAGGAGCTGCCATTGTTGTTTCGCGGGCGATGTGACATCATAGCTCGTAACTGGGAGTACATCGATCTAGTACGAGTTCACGGGTGGGAAGTCACGGGTTTGACTGCCGTTCCAGTGCACTTTCACGGGTAGAACGTTGGAAAAACACGGGTTACGGGTTGCCTGGAACGCGGCATTAGTACTGCGTTGTGACTGCTTTTGGGGACGTTTAAAATCGTTTAAAACAATTCCGGACCTATTGAGGCTCTGTTATAAAGCACATGCAAACAGTATTACTTTAATTTAACACGAATAGTTAGTTTGTTACTACCTTGAAAGTAATAACGATGTTTATTTTGATATTTGGCGATAATGGTGCTCCAGCTTATGTTCTTCATGAAGTAGTAGCGGCGCGCGCGCGACCAAGTAGAGTCAGCGTATCTCACAGCGCCATCTGCTGGTGAAAATAATCTACACGATTGTACCAGCAGCTGCTAAATGTTGCTCGGGCTTTTTTGCAATGAATTTGTAAAACGGGGACAGAACACCAAAAACTGGGAAACGGGGACGTTTGGTCACCTCATCATAGGAACCCTAAACATTTCAGGTAAAAAAAAAAAAAATCAGCTAAAAATGCCTTTTGTAAGAAAAATATAAAAAACATTGACGTTCATTGGCCAAAAATTGTGAAAACCCCGAGAAACAATACAAAACAGCAGTGAGAGTAGGTCTAAACTGTGGTTCTGTTTTTCATCATTGTATAATTAATAAATACACATCTCTCCTTCATTAAAGAGAAATGGTGCTGGGCTGCACTGAATAGGCTGTGTGACAGATGGTGGCATCACTGTCACCTTGGCAACCGTTGGCATTAAGCACAGGATTCCATTCGAAATAGAAGGAAGAGGCCAGGCAGCGAACGCGTGCGCTTTTTAAATTGGTCCCCGGGGACGCGCAGACGCGTGCTTCATGGGCTGGGTTTCATATGTCTGTCACATTAAGGAGGAGGAGAGAAAGAGATCTGGAATCGGCATCGACCAGGGTCACACGTTCAATGATTTATGAGGTCACTTGAGATTGTTGAAACCCACAATCAAACCTCATGACTTCATCGGAAATCTCAACAGTGTCATGTTGTTTGTTAATGCTTTAAAATAGGAAAGTGGCAGCTTCATTTCCTTTTCAAAGGTCCCTGCACTCGTAATAAATATAGAATTCTAATCGAATCTAATCTCTAAATTGATTTTGCATCCAGTGACAAGCAGGCTCATTATGAAGAACTGAATCCTGCTACATTTGAAACTGTCATCTCTAGTTTTGTTTTTGGGCCTTGTTTGGTTGGGATATGCATAAATAAGTCTGTATTGTCTATATCGTTTGAGGATGTGTTGTTTTTTTGACCAACTTTAGTATTTACTCTTACAATATACATGAGTTATGGCAGATTATATATAATGACGTTTATATAAAGGGCTATAGATTAGAATTTTCATGCATTAATCTTGTGAGCTTGTAAGGAAGCTTAAAAAACGAGTGGTCTATGAAAGCCTGTAGACTGATTTTTATGTGAAGCCATGAAAAATCAAAAGGATGTGACGTTTACACTGTAAAAAAGAAATCCCTAAAAAACGGACTGGCAGAAAATTACTAGGACATTATCCATTAATTTTACGGACATTTCCGTTAACCCTAAAACACAACACAATGAAGTTCAAAATTCAAAATACAGGTAAAACGCCTGCACTGTATTAATCAAATTAATACAGTACATTGTGCCCTATTTTTACGGATATGTTTTAGAGTGTACACCCAATCCTCTCTTGCGTTTATTGGGCCTCATTCATGAACAACGAATTTTAGTGTAAATTGTTCGTAAAGCCGCTCTGACGTAAATTTTCGGATTCACGAAAATGTTCGTATTTTCAAAATGTTGGTACGAAAGAAATTTACACCTGCTCCCTACCACGTGTAAAGGGTGCGTAAAACATTTGAACGGTCTGTGTTCTAATTTAGGCAAACTGATGACACTGCATTGTGATGCACTATGTACCATACTTCACGAGTTGATTTGCCCGGTGTTTTTTTTTTTTTTTTTTTGTTTTTTTACTTCAACTTTGCGTAATAGCAATAGGCAGCGCTCGTCACTGTCATTTTTCACCCAGCCGTCCAATCCCAGTGGAGGAGGAGCGGGACAAATACAACACCGACCAATCATCCTACTTGAACAATGACCGAACAACAATGGAGAAGTTAATATTGCTGGTTAGGCCCTACTGCATTTTTATATTCAGTAATATTCTTCAAAATGAGAAAATGAGATGATATTCTGTATCATAGCAAAGTATCTCAGCTGGAAAAATGCTTTGGTGGATACATGATAATTAAATATTTGTTGCTAGGCATATGGCCAATTGGTCTCTTTAGCATGTATGCAATACTGGAGCCACACCTGAGAAGGGAGTCCAGAAGATTAGTAATTTGTGTAGTTGTAACTCATGGGCGGGGATTATGCTAATTATGAATGAGTGTGCACGCGCGCCCTATTTACGAATGTTTGGAATTCATTAATATACACGCGTTTAACTACCGAATCCGTGGTATACGAAGCGTTTGTGAATCCGGAGGGGAGTTTTCGTAAAGATCCATTTTACGTGCAAATTACTCAGAATTTGCTCATATATTTACGAAAGATTCATGAATGAGGCCCATTGACACATGAAATGAAAGCAAATACAATGTTCAGGATAACGCAGAAAGAGCCATTCTGCGCTGTAATGTCAGTGTCATGCAAAGAAAAGGGATTCATCCAAACTATAGTCTCACATAGCCAGATCTATACAGTAGCATGAGCCGCACAAGTCCTGAAAAGTGAAGCCAAAGCGCCTCGGTCGCCCCCTGGTGGCTGGCTGCAGTATATCTCATAAACCCCGCCCTCTCCATGTTATCTAATGGGACATGAGCCAACAAAAAAAAAAAAATCCAATTGCACTTTAAATAATTATTTTCCGAAGAACATTTCTGTCATTTTAGGTAGTTCTTATCACAGAGTTATGTTCAAGTGTTCATTTTCCCAATATGTTTGGTTTTAGTTAGTTAGTTGATGCCATAAAAATGGGCTGTAACGTCATGATCGACAGCTGTGCTTGAGTCTGCGGGAGTGTGGGCGGGACCTTCACTGCTGCACAGGCTCCACCTCCGAAGGGCTGACATAATCGGCAACGACCATTACTGACGGGTATTTTGGCTTCATTTTTCTACAGTGGAAGGCACCGTTCTGTCAGATCGGGGCCTTCCACTGTAGAAAAATGAAAATTTTTCATGTTTGAAAACGCAAGGCCCACAGCACTGCCTTTTTTTGTTTGTTTTTTTTTATTTAGAAAAGAGCAGTGCGCTGCGGTTTTTTAATGTTGCTAGGCAACCCCTGAATCAGCTGTGCTGTCAGTCTAATCAAGGTAACCGTCACCACAACGGAAAGCCCGCCTCTCTATTCTTTCTATTGGACAAAAAACGCAAATGACATCGGGCGCTTTTCTGCTCAGTTTTATTTTTTCAACTTCAGGCGCTCAGAGCGCTGAAACACGAGGCGCCCGGGGCGCATAAACAGAGCAAAGCGCTCACTGCTAGTAGAAAACTATTTAAAAAAGGCGCCTCTCACTGAAAAAAACGCGTTCTATCTGATCGGGGCCTTAGGAAACGGAGACCCTTTGTCCATCTTTTTTTACAGTCTATGGTATATAGTCTCAAACATACCTTATAATCAAACTATCATAACAGTGTAATTTTAATTACCTCATCTGTTGACATGATGGTGGTGAACTGAAGAGCTGGTGCAAAGATATCCACATCACTGTGATCAGATGCTTTCTTAACTGCTGCTTTCTGTGTTTATTTTGCTATCAAGAGAAAGCGCGCAGCACTTTTTCATCTAAACGTCGCTCTCAGCTGTTTGGATGGCGTCCGGATGTTCATTAAAACTACATCGCTGCCAAGGTATTTCCAGCTTTTTCTTTTTACTTCTAAGCAAAGAACTAAACATAACTTCACTGTCAGTGTATCCAACACGTTCTCACTCCCAACTTGGCTTGACCCCTTAACGCACGACACGCAGGGTGCTCCATTGATTTCAGTTGTTTGCCCAATGCATCAGATCAAGACGCATTGAATTCTTTGCATTTGTAAAAGTAGACATGATTTTATGAATATTTATAGGCTACTTT
Organism: Rhinogobio ventralis; assembly: GCA_039654625.1. NCBI lineage: Eukaryota > Metazoa > Chordata > Actinopteri > Cypriniformes > Gobionidae > Rhinogobio > Rhinogobio ventralis. Next base: position 28,552,989 of record CM077216.1, read on the forward strand.
TATATTTTGGAGCAACTATCCCCACTCCTACACTAAACCTACACACTTCTCAACAATATAAAACACTAACAGGCAAATAAAAGTACAGTCACAGGTATTTATTGCAGAAACTGACCAAAAACACTATAAAAGTATTAACTCGTGTTGCATTCCAAGTCTTCTGAAGTCATACAGAGTTGATCTTAATGTTTTAATCACTGAAATGATGTGAACGCATGCAGTCATGTCTCATTCAAAAGATACACCCGACTCTTTAGCATGACGCATTCGGTCACGAGACACACGAGAGCCAATGCAGTTTCATTCAAAGCTGACATAACGTTTCTTCGGGCGGCAATGTTTGAATGTGTGCATGATCTTCGGCAGATGGAGACGCTGATCGCTTTTGGGGATTTTCTTCACACAAATCAATCAATTGGCCTAAGAACACTTGGGATATTTGTACTTTTTGAATTAATTGTGCATGCAGTCGTATCTGCCTGTTATATCCTGTGTTTTATATCATATAATACACAAATGGGTAGGTTTAGTGATGGGGTTGGGTTACGTGTTCAAACGTGTCTAAATAAATAAATAAAAAAATGTAAATAAAATTATGCTGGCTGATTAAATTGAGAATCACACTCCAACATGTCATAATGGTAAAATCATAACCCAATATATAATTTCATCATGACGATAACATTCCCAACGCGTCGGTGTATGACGCCAAAGGTTTCTCATTGAAATGAATGGAGAACCCTGTGCGTTAAAAAATGACGCTGAAGGGTCCTGACCAAGCATCAATATGTGACGAGTTGGGTGTGAGAACGTGTTGGTATATCAGGGCTTTGAATCACATTCATTCTCTTGTATGTTATTTTACATGTAACACAGCGAATTTAATTATTTGCGCAAGCAGATTACATACAAAGTCAATGCAAATAGATACAAATCGCACTGGGGCGACACGTTTGCCACGAACGCACAATATTTGCCTAAGTCGAAAAATTCCAACTCTAGAAGGAAATTCGCATGACGCCTTATCGCGCATGCCAATCAGCAAAGAGCTGGCACGTCCAGTTTGACGTGTCCAGTTGTATCAGGTGCAGTTCCTGGAGTTGTGTGCACCTCTGGATGGTGCTGTGAACCCAGACACGTCTGTGTTCGGCTTTTTGGCGTATTTGGGACTTCCAGAACAGGTACAGAGTAGCAAAAGTAGTTATCTCCAACATGTTGTTGTTGATGTGCGAGAAGATACTCCTCGTCGTGCAATGTTTTTATTCACGTGAGTGACACGAAAAACAAGCAATCCTGTGAGTAATCTAGAGAGAGTAACTCGATGCGAATATGAATATGCTTCATTTTTAGTGTGCACACAGCGCAAGAGTGCGAGTGTGAGGAATAAGTTGCTGCCTGCAGTTTACTTAATGGCCACTGGTGTCACTATAAACAAGGGTTTCTGATTTCTACATATGGCCCCTTTAAGCTTAAACATTTTTTTTTTAATTAATGAGCAAAAACCAAAAAGTGTTGCAATTATCCCTGCTCTATCCTGCATTCAACCAGGATAGAAACTGCAGACACACTAGTTTCTCTCTTTTCTGACTCTAGAAGAGCACATGCTCTGGAGATGCTGTGGTTTCTTTGACAGCAGACAAATAGTTCTTCATTTTTTTTTTTCATCCCTGTCTCCTTGGAAACAAAGAAATGTGTTTTCTCAGCTCAAATATGCACTCAGAAAGCAGCAGGGCAATGCTGAGAAAACACAACCGTTTCCACAGTGAATAATCAGAGGCGAGATTTCCTTCTTAACGCAGCAATTCATTACGGGGAAACAAACCTTGATGTCATTAATACAGATATTTTCCTGTCTCTCACTTCTGGAGGGACATTATGCAGGAATGTCGGAATGTCTTTGAAGTGATGTAAATGCATTACTCGTACACACAGGGTTATTTTATTCCTTCCCATAATTGTGCTCATGCACGTCTTAATCATTTTAATTCAGCATGGACATAATCATTTGTTTTTGATATTTCATTTAAAGAACCCGAGAAATTGTTTGATGAGCTATTGTATTGAAACTGAAATTTTGGATGGGCAAACGAACCATGTCACTTGTTATTCAGTTGTAGGTTGTATTAAGGGGAAGGACATGCTCATTTCTGAGAGCATTTGTTTGGACAAAAATCTGTGTAGTGCACGATGTCGTCATAAATATTGGTGAAAATAAATGTTTGGCGTACACTAGCATATAGGACTTTTCTAAGCATGAACAAAAGCCATGATCTTTATCGTTTTGATTTCATGAGATCTTTAAAGTCCATTGTTTCAGTGGACTCTGAGAGTTGATTGGCTGATCTAAGGTCATGTGATCTGTCTTTGGTGGATTTACAGTAGTTTTGAATGCCAAATGGATGCAATAGTATTGGTTCAAGCACTACAATATAACACAATCTGCACACTCAAAGCCATTAAATGGCTTCTAAATAACCAAAATATTATCAAGGAAATTACGTATTTACTAGAACATACAGAATAAAGAAAAACACATGTTTTCCATGTATGAACACACACCTTTATTATCCGTAGTCCCTATGGACTTGGCGAGCTGGTGTGAGTGTGTGTTGGGGGCGGGGTGGTGACAGCACCAATGAGGACATGGTTTGTTAAACATGTGATGAAAAGCACAGCTCGGAGAGATTGCAGACAGATGAAGGATACTTCTGGTGAAAGAAGCAGATGAATACTGAAGGACAAACACAGATATTCCTTGTCACAGGTTCTAATTGTTAACCTCTTAAAATGGATATAAGATGACTTATATTACTATAAAAAAAATATGTCCATGCCCTTGCAATTTCTACCTAAAGGCTCAAATTCATTCTTATTCTACCATGCAGTCTAATCTATCAAACAGTACTAAAACATCTTCCTATCCTCTTTCACATGGAAAATACACAAACTGTATATTAAAAATGTTCCTTCATCTGACTGACATACGTCGTTCAAGTGAAAACGTGTATAGCATTTGTTCTGCGAGTAATAACAGAATTACTCAAAGGTTTCAGACAAACTGTCTTTGGTTTAATTAGCACTTGCTCGGTTTGTAATATCTGCGGATCACTTGTTCACACCTCCATCACTCATGTGCTCTCAGTTCTGCACAAGAGCACAGAGAAGAAGTGAAAAATGACTGAAAGTTCTGAGAAAAAGAGTAAAGGAAGCAAAAGATGGTGAAACAGAATGAGAAATTGAAGGGAAGATGAAATGAAAGGGAAGCAGATTAGGAAAGGGAAGGAAACAAGAAAGAGAAAGGTAAGATAAGATAAGATAAGATAAGATAAGATAAGATAAGATAAGATAAGGAGAAAACAACATGGAAAGTCGTACAAGAATGGGAATGGGATGCAGAAGCAGAATGGTGAAAGTGAAGGGGAACTAGGAAAAGGAAAGCAAAGAGATGGTGAAAGGAAGGGGAAGCAAAATGGGAAAGTGAATGGGAAGAAGCAGCAGAATGGTGAAAGAGAAGGGGAAGAGGAAAGGGAAGGTGAAATGAAAGGGAAGAAAAATATGTAAGGAAATGGGAACAAGAAAGGGAAAGGGAAGGTAAAGAGAAAACGGAATAGAAAGGCAAACAAGAATGGGAATGGGGATAAGTGGAATGGTGAAAGAGAAGGGGAACCAAAGAGGTAGTGGAAAGGGAACCAGAAAGGAAGGAACACGGGCATGGGAATGTAGCAAGGTATGTTGTTATTGGAAGAAGGAGGTTTAAAAGTTTAAAGACTTTAATATCACAAAATAAACTAAAAGCGGCAGCCCCTCACGGACGACTGCCGCACACATGAACAATGGCCTTGTCCTGCTTGCCACAAGAAGAAACTTGGTGATCTAAGGCTTTGTTTACTCCTGGTATTAAGATGTGTTTTGGACGACCCTAAATACAGGTGTAAACGGGGTCTAAAATGTTTTGAGCTTGTCCACTTTTGACCCCTTCCAGAGGTAGTCGAAAACGCATTCGACCGGATTGCTTTCGTAGTGTAAACACTAGGCTTGCTGTGATAGTCGGTGTTGATGGTGCTGCTGGTGTTCAACCGCAACACCGGTTACATCACTTGCCCATCACTGCACCACCCCCACTGTCGTTTTGATTGTTTATAGTAATAAAATAATTTAGCTCAGTTAGAAAACAGACACTACAATTAAAAACTGAACGTGTCTGCTTAATGCAGTGTGAGCCGAACGAGAGTCGCAGCACAAACGCAGCAGGAGTCAGATCTCATGTGGCTGTCTGAGCAGAAACGAAAGCTGATGCTCTCCGTATGTTTTTCCATCGCCTCCGGTCATGTTTATATGTAAATTGCGTGAGCTTATTTAGTCCATTAGATCGAAAGATCTGACAAAAACCTATACATTTGCCCGCCCATAGACCCTCCCCTCGAAGAAATCAGGACAGAAGTGGTTGAAAATGGACAAAAGAGACGGATTAAAAGACCAGGTGTAAACGGGAATGTGTCTCCACTTGTGAGCCGATCAACCAAAACGCATCTTAATACCAGGTGTAAACAGTGCCTAGGTGTGATGTGGTTTTGCTTGTGCTTGAATGTCTGACTCACACTCAGTATTTGAGAACACAGAGCTGAATGTGTGACAGTGTGAAAGTATGACATAGACCTAGGTTCATTCCTTTGCTTTTACGTGTCTGTGTCTTAAAGCATACACAATGCATTGTCTCTTGTTATTATCTCTCCTCTTGTGTTTAAAAAAACAGCATTTCAGAACAGCTCTCAATCTTTTGTGATATAGCCTTGTGTTGCCTCAGTTTCATCAGCAGGCTCTCGACGGCTCTGCTGATAGTTAACTATATAAATAGATCTTCACATGGACCAGACTGTGTGTTCACAGCAGCTGTTGTAAGTGAGAACATTTAAAGTTTGGTAGGAGTATTTGAAACACATTCTGGGGTAATGAATCCAATAAATGGTTTAGGTTCTGCAAAGGAAATTGCCATGGTTGGATATTTGGGCTGGATGATCTGTGTAGGCCCACTGCACTGCAGAGTTTAGCTCAAACCCTAATCAAAGTCTCCTTCCTGTAATTTTCCAGTAACTCTGAAGACCTTAATATGCTTGGAGTTGGAGCTAAACTCAGTGGCCATCCAGGGTCAGATTTGAGGAAACCTGGTGCAGTTGCTGGCTTCAACTTCAAATGGGCATGGTTGTTACAGTTTCCTTGTAGTTTCGTCAAGTCCTGAGAGCCAGTGTCCTGCAGAGTTTAACTCCAACTTGCCCCAACACATTTACCTGGAAGTTTCTAGTAATTCTGAAGACCTTGATTAGTTAGTTCATGTGTGTTTATTTAAGATTTGAGCTAAACTCTACAGTATGGCCGTCCAGGAGCAGAATTATATACCTGTTGTACATTAAAGCCAAGAAGACACTGAGTTTTGGGAGTGGCGAAAACATTTAAACCTCTAGTCTAAATTATACTTTGGTGTCTATGAAATACAACTCACAGACTCAAAACAGTTGACATAGTGGTAACATGCATTTGGATATTCTTGATGTGTGAAGATTTTGAAAAATGCTTCAATGCTTTTTGCCAATACAATAAAGCTCTATCCAAAACAACACTGGACCCCATTGACAAAACAGTTTATTCTTCATAATGCCTTTTGTTTTCACAGAATAAATGCATACAGGTTTGGGTGGGTAAACTATTCAGTCTTTAGCATCCTTGTTATCGCGCTCACCTCCCATACCGACTGACACGATACTCTGATAAACATAAAAACACATAACACACACAAATATCAGGTGAAATGGTCAGATGTTAGACTGAACTTTTTTTGATCAATACTTTTCAGTATTAAAGGAAATATTTTTATAATTAAGCTCTCATCTTAAAGGAACACACCACTATTTTTGAAAATAGGCTCATTTTCCAACTCCCCTAGAGCTAAACAGTTGAGTTTTACCGTTTTCGAATCCATTAAGCCGTTCTCCGGGTCTGGCGGTAGCACTTTTAGCATAGCTTAGCATAGATCATTGAATCTGATTAGACCGTTAGCATCTCGCTCAAAAAAATGACCAAAGAGTTTCTATATTTTTCCTATTTAAAACTTGACTCTTCTGTAGTTACATCGTGTACTAAGACAGACGGAAAATTAAAAGTTCCAATTTTCTAGACCGATATGGCTAGGGACTATACTCTCATTCCTGCGTAATAATCCAGGAACTTTGCTGCCGTACCATGGGTGCAGCGGCGCAATGATATTACGCAGCGCCTGAAAATAGTCCCCAGCATGCTCCCTGTACAAGCAGGTTGTCACGTTGGTTATGTTGACGGAAGTTAGCCTATTTTCAGGCACTGTGTAATATCATTGTCACACATTATCAACTTTTCATTTTCCATTCCATTTTCTTAGTACACGATGTAAGTTTTAAATAGGAAAAATATCGAAAGCGAATATTTTGAGCGAGATGCTAACGGTCTAATCAGATTCAATGATCTATGCTAAGCTATGCTAAAAGTGCTACCGCCAGACCCAGAGATCGGCTTAATGGATTCGAAACGTTAAAACTCAACTGTTTAACTCTAGGGGATTTGGAAAATGAGCGTATTTTCAAAAATAGTGGCGTGTTCCTTTAAACTTGTCACATTGCACCGCCTTCTCCACTTAGGATACATATACTACCTTATCTTATAAGGCATAATGTTGCTTATTTTTAGAACAGCCTTTGCATCTAAAGCATTCCCATGGTGCCTCAAAATTCTATATAGGTCTTGAATCATAGTGGAGGTGTTTTAACAAAACTGTTGACTTCAGCTGTGAGACCATCAACTAAGGTGGAATACATTTTTAAAAAAAAACATCAATCCTAGATGCTAAGCAAGACGGATACAAGCAACGCACAATTACACCATCATTATTTCTGTGGACATTTCGATTCAGTCCATAGCCTTTTCATCTCTTCAAGTTTTTTTCTCTCCCTGGTCTCATCTAAATAACATTTTAATCAAAGGCTGTGTTGAGAGAGAGAGAGAGAGAGAGAGAGAGAGAGCTGTAGGATTCATTACAGTCTAAGCCCCGTCTCTCTCTCAGACTCATGCACACACATGCACAGATCCCATCTGCTGAGGGTCAGCTCTGAATAGTAGAGTTGGTCCCTGGGGACGTGTTGGCCCTTCTCAGCGTGTGCTTAAGCAGATTTGGCTCCTGCTCTTTCACTCTCTGTCTGTCTGGAGAGGTCCTGTCTTTCTCCAGAAGTCTCCCTCTCCTCTTAATCACTGTCAGAGTGAGAGGCCTTGAGTCACACCTGAGTCCCACACCACTGGAAGAATATAACAAAGGAGATCTCTTTAATATCTCAGTAGTTTCTCCTAGACAGCAGTGAGATCAAATGAAGAGCAAATAGAGAGTTTTTCTGATGTCTATTCTCCTAATGCCCCGTTCAACGGTTCACACTACAAGCGACACTCAGTGACGAAGCCACACAATCCCATTCATTTCAATGGAGAGCGGGAGACACAAGCGACAGCGACCGTTGGCGCGTGTCCAGCGATGCGACAAAGTTGAGATCTGTTCAACTTTATGCAAATGAAGAGCGACTTTCGGGAGCAACAACCAATAGGAGTGAAGTAAGTGGGGCACACATGATCCGTCGCTCTTCAGTGCCGAGGCAAGACAGCAACTGTCCTATAATTTATAATATGTCTCAGTGTACATATGGAGGTATTTGCCGTGCTGACCGTGCTGGTTTCGTGAGCCCAGATAGACCGAAATTTGCCCTTTTGCTGCAGATAAATAGCCGCGATGACAAAGAGCACGCACTGTTTTTCGTTCATCTTTAATATTAGGCATTTTATGTACTGATTCCATTTATATTTAGACTCTTCCTTGCAAAATGTTTGTTTTTAGCGGTTTGTCTCAACTAATCACGTGTTTAAATTAATTAGCCATGTAATAATAATACATTATTATGATAATACATAATGATACATAATGATACATAATAATAATACATAATATTAATAACAATAATAATACATCATACATAATAATGAGGCTTTAATTGCCTATATATAATACATAGCCTAATCAGTGGTCAAGCGCACGCATAAAGCTCGCCACAGCGGACCGGCAAACGTAATGATTATGAATGTGTCGTGAAAAAACAGCAAGGAGATTTTCCTGTGTTTTCAGCTGTCGACGATGCTGACTCGTCATCTCCGCAGTGGACACGTCAATATGCACGTTTCCTACGGACTACATAATAGATCATGTGAACTCGTGTAACTTATTTGAAAAAGTAACTTACTAGTTACTTGAGAAAGTAATCTGATTACGTAACTCAAGTTACATGTAATGTGTTACCCCCAACACTACACATAATAAGACCAGTGAGGTAAGACAAATGAGTAAGTGAATAGTTATATTTTTCTGATTTTGATCTCATGGTGACTCAGTTACTTTAACTGCGCATTTCTATCTCTCTCCAGGATGGCGGACGAATGCTAAATAATCCACTGCTGGTCTCTACAGAGCAAATCTGGCAACCTGAGCCAATGCAGAGATGCTTTTTCCAGGGAGAAAAAATACTGTCAGTTCCCACGGCATCAGCAGGATCGAACTATTTTAAGATGGTGTGAAGAACAGAGTGGTGTAAGGGGGAGGGGATGATTCTCAAGCACAGGAAAAGTGTTGATAAGTGAAGAAATATTCATTTAGTTTTGTGCCGTTGTGCCGTACTACCAAACACCAGACTTTTTTGGACCCCTTTCACCTGCTAACCCGTCAGGTTTCAAACACAGAGACCTTAGCCAGCGTTTGTGTAATTTGAGAGAATGAACTACTATTCCCTGTGCACGGGGAGAGTAATTTAAAACCTAATTACATGAATAAATGCCTCAGGGCATCAATAGTTCATAAACATGACAGAGAGAAACAACTGGCCAACACACACGTAAGAAAAGTAACCGGCCTCTTTTTTCCCTAGGAACTTCCTTTGTAATGTAGCACAACCTATATTGATCGGTTATATTCTTGAAACTTGATTTTTTACATTTTATTAAGAAAAATTAAATACTGTAATATTACAGTTTACTCTGTAGTTGTATGGTTGTACACACATATAGTTGTATGGTTGTAATACACATTTCTGTATGGTTGCTAGGATGTTTTGGTTGGTTACTAAAGCATTGATTGGTGGTTGCTAGGGTATTCTGAGTGTTTTTAAACCAATTTTAATGCTGTTGCTAGGGTTTGTGGTTATTTGCTAGGTTGCAGTTGCGGGTGGTTGGCAGTGCGTTCTTAAAGGCACAATATGTAAGATTTTTGCATTAAGATATCCAAAAAAGACTAGCACAGTGTCATATATATATTTGTTCACTTGTGTAATTCACATTTTTAACAAGTGTATGTCCTTCCTCATTGCGTCATTTGTCAAAGGCGTCATGTCCGGGTTATCCTCGGTTTCCACTTTTACTGCCGTAGAAACCATAGCAACACAGTGAGTCTCATGAAAAAACGTGGAAGTAGTAGTTGTAGCGCCGAACACTCTGTTTCTCCCAAACGTCTCCGCCGGCGGTCCGATGTCGTACAGTGAGGTTCAAAGACGGCCATGTCACAGTCTTGTGACCAAAGATAGTCTGCGATGATTTTCAACGTCTACTGGCTAGCCAATAAAAATGCAACATGAAAGAGTGCATGTGTTTTATCGTCTGCCAGATCTGATCATTTAGTAAAGTATTAGTGATGCAGGCACTACTAATAATAATAAGGTAAATCTCAGATTCTCTCGTATCAGCTTTCTCACTGGTCTAGGCTTTAGAAGGCCTGGGTTTTTGAAGGTCTGGTATTGGTCAAGATTTTGGGGGGTCTGGTATTGGTCTAGATTTTGAGGGTCAGGTATTGGTCTAGATTTTGGGGGTCTGGTATTGGTCTAGGTTTTAGAAGGTCTGGGTTTTTGAAGGTCTGGTATTGGTCTAGATTTTGAGGGTCAGGTATTGGTCTAGATTTTGGGGGTCTGGTATTGGTCTAGGTTTTAGAAGGTCTGGGTTTTTGAAGGTCTGGTATTGGTCTAGATTTTGGGGGTCTGCTATTGGTCTAGATTTTGGGGGTCTGGTATTGGTCTAGATTTTGAGGGTCTGGTATTTGTCTAGATTTTGGGGGTCTGGTATTGGTCTAGATTTTGGGGGTCTGGTATTGGTCTAGGTTTTGGGGGTCTGGCACTGGTCTAGATTTTGGGGGTCTGGTATTGGTCTAGATTTTAGAAGGCCTGGGTTTTTGAAGGTCTGGTACTGGTCTAGATTTTGGGGGTCTGGTATTGGTCAAGATTTTGGGGGGTCTGGTATTGGTCTAGATTTTGAGGGTCTGGTATTGGTCTAGGTTTTGGGGGTCTGGTATTGGTCTAGATTTTGGGGGGTCTTGTATTGGTCTAGATTTGAGAAGGCCTGGGTTTTTGAAGATCTGGTACTGGTCTAGGTTTTGGGGGTCTGGTATTGGTCTAGATTTTGGGGGTCTGGTATTGGTCTAGGTTTTGGGGGTCTGGTACTGGTCTAGATTCTGGGGGTCTTGTATTGGTCTAGGTTTTGGGGATCTGGTACTGGTCTAGATTTTGGGGGTCTGGTATTGGTCTAGGTTTTGGGAGTTTGGTATTGGTCTAGGTATTGGGGATCTGGTATTGATCTAGGTTTTGGGGGGTATGGTATTGGTCTAGGTTTTGGGGGTATGGTATTGGTCTAGGTATTGGGGGTCTGGTATTGATCTAGATTTTGGGGGTCTGGTATTGGTCTAGGTTTTGGGGGTCTGGTATTGGTCTAGGTATTGGGGGTCTGGTATTGATCTAGGTTTTGGGGGGTCTGGTATTGGTCTAGGTATTAGAAGGTCTGGTACTTATCAGTTTTCTTATTCAAGCCCTGATGATCACTGAATCAGTCTGGGAAATATTAAATCCAGACAGACAGCACTGATATTATTAGTGAACTACTCTTCATGTCTCATGCCATACAGAAATTAAATAAAGTTATCAAACAGTCTGCACTGCATAAATAATAAATTAAATATAGATTAATCCTTACAATTTTCTCTGTTACCTTTGTTCTTTGATGAACATTAATGACAGACATCATTAGTGGCTGCTGTCACTTTAAGATCTGCCGCTGCCGAACATGACATTAACTCTTTAAGTTAATTTAAGACGTTGTTTAACTCATTTAATACTGCTCTTATAAGAATACTCAACAAAACGGGCATTTTGGCATAATTCTGTGTGTTATTGTTTGTTCAAGCGTGAAAGAGAACTCAATACTGGGAGGCGTCTTTCTGTGTGTCGTGTGTGTGTGTGTGTGTGTCATAGTCAGGACATTCACAGACACACGTTCTCTTCTGTCTTTCTGTGTGTCGTGTGTGTGTGTCATAGTCAGGACATTCACAGACACACGTTCTCTTTTGACTTGTTGTGCTTGAATGGTTTAAAAGCATTTGCATAAATAAGAGCGTGATCATATAATGTAACACTAGACCAATGATGACAGAAAAATGGATGCTGAGTTAAAATGTATTAAACTGAAAAAAATTATTGCATGCATTGACGCGCTAGCACTAATTTAGGGTTATGGGGGGTGTTCCAATAACTAACTCAGAATATTAATACTAATATTGATGCTTGCCTTGGCAAAGAAAATAAGTGAGAAAAATAATTATTTAAAAGAGAAGGTTAGAATATAAGAGCCCAGTGTGAGTCACCATTGGCTCATTCTTGTTTAGTCATACGTGACAGCAGGTTTAACTGAGAAAATCATAATAGTGCCCAGACTTGAGCAAACCTTACTTCTGCCTCTCTGCATGACAGAATCCATCTGATGAAACACCCCCTTTGCAATAACTGAGTGTTTAGGGAGAGTTAAGTCGGGTAGGGAGGGGTTCACAGAAATAATTGTGTTTGGATCCTGGTGTCCCATGAGCCCTGCAGAGGTTTGGTCATTACATACCCATTCTGGATGCTGATTATAGCCCCACGGCCTCTAGGGATGCTGGGATACCCTTCAACACCTGCTGCCCTGAGCACAGCACTGGATCAAACTCATTTATTACACACACACACACACACACACACACACACATTACTCTTTGTTTGGTCAAAAACAGAATAGTGATTCCAAAACTGAAGTTTAGGCTATTCCAATCGGTATACACCATCACAAATATACGTGCTGCATTTGGGGGGTTTTGAGATGATGTGTAGCACGTGGGTGGATTTGTCACGGAGGCAATTGGCGTGACGCGTGTCATTGGTGGGCTGTGGGAAAACATGTTCTGGTCGGCTGGTGACAGCAATGTGTGTCCTGTCACATTAACACATGCCACAGAGGAAGCCAGCCCAGGTCATTAAAGTGAGATGGCCCATCTTTTATTTTCAGCAGAGCACGACTGCTTATCGTTGTCCAGTCAGGAGAGCAGGATTGAACGGTAAAGGGATAAATTAAAGATATTTTACCAGTATGCTGACTGATTAACAAATGAATGAATTTAGCATATATCTGATACAGAATATCTGATACTGCTCCATTGGGCTGTGATTATGAGGCGTGTTTCAACCGAACCAGGAAAGAAAATGCCTATGCACTCAACTGGATAGACCTACAACCAATCAGAGCAACGGAGTAAGTGACGTATGTTGAGAGACGCATAGTTATCAACAGAACTCAACTGCACGCACGCTGGAAGAAGTAGAAGAAGAAGATGATGATGAGTGTAAACGATCTTTGCCGGTGTTGTAAAAAGGATTTCAGGATACACGGAGTACTTACCAACATGATCATCTACATTTTTGAGAGAAATAGTAAAGGTGAATGCATATACGAACGTTTAGGATTAGAATGAATTCAACCCAAGCGCTCTTTAGTGACATGGATGATTACGTTACTGTTGATCATCTGTCCATCATCGTATAAAGCCCGCCCTGACAATTTGATTGTTCTGGACAGCTCTGGTTCGAGCATAGTTGCTCCACAACGGATCAAGTCCAGACCGAACCTCCCGACCTCAAACTTTGTGGGCGGGGCTAAGTTCGGCTGGTATCCAGCCTATATTCCAGTTGAAAGACCACTTGCCTTATTTTAACGATCTGAGCACATGGTCTGAAGCACACGGTGCAGGTGCACTTAGTTTGAATCCACTTTTGCTAGTTTAACGACAGGAAAAAAAGTCGGCGCACTCAGAGCATGGTCCAAAAGGGTTGTACCTCGTCTCTTAATGAGTCATGGGTGTGTTTTGGGCGTAACGTGCAATAAACCAATCAGAGTCTCATCTCCCATTCCCTTTAAAAGCCAGTTGTGTTCGCGCCATGGCGGATTCGCTATTTACATGTGAGCAAAAAGACTGAACGCTTCTCCTGAGAGGAAAAAAATGTAATATTTAAAAATGTTTGTATGTTTGTGTGCTCCTGTGTGTGTAATAACAGAGTGTACGCGTGTTGTGCACCGCTATAGGCTCATATTACTAACACACCCTTTAAATAACACAAAAAATACTGTGCTATTTACTTTAGAGCAGGTTTGTGTTGGTCAATGGCGCAGTCGTTTTCAGTTCCTCAAAATAGCAACGCGTCAACAATGCTCCTGAACACACCTGGTTTTCAGACCAGCACACCCATGGGTGAACAGATGTCGCAAGTGCATTTGCTATTTAAACAACGTGGAGCTGGACGTGAAAATGATAACTGCGTCGGGCTGAAACTAGCAAAAAAACACTTGCGTCGCGTCTGCAGTGATACAACTGATTGAGACATTACGATTTAGAGGGTCTTTTATTGTTCTGGGCTTTGTGGTGTCTGGTCTAGATTTCAGATTTTGGGGGGTCTGGTATTGGTCTGGGTCTTTAATTCTGTTCTATCCTCTCATGTCTAATAACAAGTAAATGAGCAGCACAGTCAGCAGTCTGTTGTAGGGCTGTTGTGATAAGTGATATTGATTAGTCATTTGTTTTCATCTAATTGCTGGTGGTAATTTGTCCTTTGTTGGTCATTCACCTCAATCAGATCCACTGGTGTAATGAGTCACATCTATCGACCCTGACTACATATAAATTTACACACTTCAGAAATGCTTGACTGATTTTTGGATGGATATTAAATACATTTTGAGGACATATGTTGCAGGAAGCATGATGGAGCATCACTTTGACAAACCCCTGTGTATGTCCTAAAAGAAGTACACATTGGTATACGTTTAAAAAGAGTACTTTTTATGGAAATAATACTGTATGTAATGTACTGAGAAGCATTTATTTACTTAGTAGCCTAACTAAAGTATAATTTAATGTAACGCATGTAATTTATTAAAATATTTGCACATTTGTAATGATGAAGTTGCAATTTGGAATATTTGAAATATATTAACTTTAAAGGTAACACACTATGGTTTGAAATTATAATCAAGTACTTAAAATACTTATGTACTTTAAAGTGCCGTTTTAAAATTTTGAGTTCATTGAAATTAAAAATTTGAGTTCGTACAACGAAGGAGATTGGTTTAATAAATATAAATTCAAAATATTATGTTATCTGAAGCACATTAATTCAAATCATGAAATAATTTGTAAGAATAATTTATGCAATTATATATTGTTTATTTGAAAGAATCAAAAGTGCAGTTTCGTGTCTAACCTTATACTGTTCAATTGTGTGTTACACTGTTGAAGATGTAATTAGTAGCTAGTAATTAATTACTAAATAACGACACATCATAAAAAGGAGAGGTCCACTGAACTTTATCAAGCTGATGTTTGTAAAAAAGAGAAACTTGCTTTGTCACAGAAGCAAAAAAGTCTGTAAGATCGAAGAGAGACACAACAAATAAATGCCCAGGATGGTTTTAATGACTATATCATGCAAAAATAATCATCATACTCTATAAAGAACATCAACTCTTATCTTTTCAAAACCAGAAGATTGCCTCTAAATTTTGGTCCACCAGTCACAAAAATCAAAGGAAAGACATGATAACATCTTCATTTGAATAATTGTATATAAAAATCACACTTAGTGAGCAGTTCATACAGTTTAACACTTTTTGACATCAACAAATCGCTCCGTTTGACACAACAATATAATATAACAATCACTTGTGCACTTCAGTCTCAGGCAAGAGGCCATGAAAAGAGCTTTAGGTCTGTGATTTAGTCATCACAAAATACACAAATCTAGAAAACATTTAGCTGAGTTTCCGAACAACATAAAGCATGGCTCAGATTCCAACCTCTGAAAATGTCCACGTGTCTCCTGATCAGAACAAACATAATCTGACTGATGTTTGGAAAAGACTTTCGCAACCAATCGAATGACTCTGTAAACTAGACACAATTCAGATCTGTTGAATGGTTAAGATGGTGAATATAACAAGATTGCTGATGTTATTAGTAAATTATTGCAGTACATGTTCTTAATAGGTGTTTTTTATTAATTATTGTTATTATTTTTTGATCAAGGAACAGTTTCAGACTTTGATACATTACTGCTGGTTAACGAAACACAACACACTGGTTTGTGTCATGAATGGAGCATCAGAGTGAATCTCACAAAACACGTGCAATTAACATTTCATTCTTCAAAGAAAACAAAGCCTTAGGACTATAAGATTTGTATTCATTATTGACATTATTTTCATGAAAATTAGCACCGTCCTGGTTACTTATTTCTATTACAAATAATATTAATAATAAGACTATGATCTTCTAAATGCTTTACTATTTAAACACTATACCATTTATTTATTTATTTTTGCATTAATTTAATGAGAATTTGGGGGAAATGTGCTTAATTGTCGTAAATGTCAAAAATAAATAAATAAAAACAGGTCCTAAAAACATGCTTGATTTTCTTAATGCAAAATATAATGTTTTTATCAAAGGGTTAGATCATCCAAAAATGAAAATTCTGTCATTAATTACTCACCCTCATATCGTTCCATAAATGAAGATCTTTCTGATGAAATCTGAGAGCTTTCTGTCCCTCCATTGACAGCTACACAACTACCATTTTGACGCTTCAGAAAGTTCATAAAGAGATCGTAAAACTAATCCATGAATTGAGCGCTTTAGTCCAAATGTTCTGAAGAGACTCTTTATATGATGAACAGATTGAATTTAATCACAAATAAACATAAACTCACACATCAGTTAAGGTAAATGGAAGCTCAAACATGCTTGCTTGACGCGTGAGAACCAAGGAGGTTAATTCTCATGTGTTTGAGCTTCTGCGAGAACCAATGAGGTTCATTCTCGTGTGTTGGAGCTTCTGCGAGAACCAATGAGGTTTATTCTCGTGTGTTTGAGCTTCTGCGAGAACCAATGAGGTTCATTCTCATGTGTTGGAGCTTCTGCTAGAACCAATGAGGTTCATTCTTGTGTGTTTGAGCTTCTGCGAGAATCAATGAGGTTCATTCTCGTGTGTTGGAGCTTCTGCGAGAACCAATGAGGTTCATTCTCGTGTGTTGGAGCTTCTGCGAGAACCAGTGAGGTTTATTCTTGTGTGTTGGAGCTTCTGCGAGAACCAATGAGGTTTATTCTCGTATGTTTGAGCTTCTGCGAGAACCAATGAGGTTTATTCTCGTATGTTTGAGCTTCTGCGAGAACCAATGAGGTTCATTCTCGTGTGTTTGAGCTTCTGCGAGAACCAATGAGGTTTATTCTCGTGTGTTGGAGCTTCTGCGAGAACCAATGAGGTTTATTCTCGTATGTTTGAGCTTCTGCGAGAACCAATGAGGTTCATTCTCGTGTGTTTGAGCTTCTGCGAGAACCAATGAGGTTCATTCTCGTGTGTTTGAGCTTCTGCGAGAACCAATGAGGTTTATTCTCGTGTGTTGGAGCTTCTGCGAGAACCAATGAGGTTCATTCTCGTGTGTTTGAGCTTCTGCGAGAACCAATGAGGTTTATTCTCGTGTGTTTGAGCTTCTGCGAGAACCAATGAGGTTTATTCTCGTATGTTTGAGCTTCTGCGAGAACCAATGGGGTTTATTCTCGTGTGTTTGAGCTTCTGCGAGAACCAATGAGGTTCATTCTCGTGTGTTGGAGCTTCTGCGAGAACCAATGAGGTTCATTCTCGTGTGTTTGAGCTTCTGCGAGAACCAGTGAGGTTTATTCTCGTGTGTTGGAGCTTCTGCGAGAACCAATAAGGTTTATTCTCGTATGTTTGAGCTTCTGCGAGAACCAATGAGGTTCATTCTCGTGTGTTTGAGCTTCTGCGAGAACCAATGAGGTTTATTCTCGTGTGTTTGAGCTTCTGCGAGAACCAATGAGGTTTATTCTCGTGTGTTGGAGCTTCTGCGAGAACCAATGAGGTTTATTCTCGTGTGTTGGAGCTTCTGCGAGAACCAATGAGGTTCATTCTCGTGTGTTTGAGCTTCTGCGAGAACCAATGAGGTTTATTCTCGTATGTTTGAGCTTCTGCGAGAACCAATGAGGTTTATTCTCGTATGTTTGAGCTTCTGCGAGAACCAATGAGGTTTATTCTCGTATGTTTGAGCTTCTGCGAGAACCAATGAGGTTTATTCTCGTATGTTTGAGCTTCTGCGAGAACCAATGAGGTTTATTCTCGTGTGTTTGAGCTTCTGCGAGAACCAATGAGGTTCATTCTCGTGTGTTTGAGCTTCTGCGAGAACCAATGAGGTTTATTCTCGTATGTTTGAGCTTCTGCGAGAACCAATGAGGTTCATTCTCGTGTGTTTGAGCTTCTGCGAGAACCAATGAGGTTTATTCTCGTGTGTTTGAGCTACTGCGAGAACCAATGAGGTTTATTCTTGTGTGTTGGAGCTTCTGCGAGAACCAATGAGGTTTATTCTCGTGTGTTGGAGCTTCTGCGAGAACCAATGAGGTTTATTCTCGTGTGTTGGAGCTTCTGCGAGAACCAATGAGGTTTATTCTCGTGTGTTGGAGCTTCTGCGAGAACCAATGAGGTTTATTTTTGTGTGTTGGAGCTTCTGCGAGAACCAATGAGGTTTATTCTTGTGTGTTGGAGCTTCTGCGAGAACCAATGAGGTTTATTCTTGTGTGTTGGAGCTTCTGCGAGAACCAATGAGGTTCATTCTCGCACTTAAAGCAGTTACGGTTGATCTTTTGTTTATGTTCGCTGATCAATGATTAAATGTGAATAAAAGCTTATTCAATCTGTTCATCATATAAAGCGATCGAGTCTCTTCAGAAAATTTTTACTAAACTGCTCAATTCATATGGATCACTTGATTCATCACTTGATGAACTTTTTGAAGCATCAAAGGGGTTGTTGTGTAGCTGCCTATGGAGGGACAGAAATCTCTCAGATTTTATTTAAAATATCTTCATTTGTGTTTCAAAGATGAACGAAAGTCTTATTTGGAATGGCATGAGAGGGAATAATTGATGACCATATTCATTTTTGGGTGAACTAACTGAAATATGTGAAATAGGACCTAAACATGTTCCTGGCAGAATTCGTGAGATTCACTCAAGAACACATTACATCAGCTTTGCATGGTGACAGTTAAATACACTAGATGATCACCAGACCCTTATTCAGGATTCAACCATACAAGGCTCTCAGTGGCATCACAATATACATCCCAAATGAACAGCCTCACTCGTATGATAGTTTCTATGATAAATATGGCCCAATAAACAGTAAGCACAGATATCACTGACCCAGCTTCACAACAGTCTCACAGAAACAATAAATCCATGTCAAAACACATACTTAAGATAGAAATCACCTAATTTTTTTTTTTTTTCAAATAACAACATGTCAGTGCATTCAAAGTATCTTAGAAAATGTCTGGTTTGTCATTATATGGTGGTTAAAATGGAACATCTTAAATGAAGACCAGCTTAATACCACTTAAAATACAGGACCGTATTGCCAAGCACACACTTGAATGGATTGTTGATGTGAGTAGCTGAACAAAATTTATACAAGATTGCACTTTAAAAAGTTCTCAAGTGTACTTTAGGACGTTTCAAACATTTAAAGGTTTTTCAGTATATTTCACACTTATTTTAACACGCATCAGTATTCAGATATAACAGTTATATTTAGCAAATTTGTGCTATTTTAGATTCTTTCTGCAGCGAACAGTGTTATAATGTCTAGTTTGCTCTACCTTCTAGGTTTATGTCCCGATTAAAGGGACCAGTTTATAGTGTGTAATACAGTACATGTACATAATGATAAACAGCATTCTTTGTAGGTTTAAGTTATATAATATATTTAAATAACCCAAATTTTTGCATATTTTCTGTAAGGTCGATGGCAAGAGCTCTGCAAACCAGAGTGAAACACTAGTTTCTTTTAAACAAATCTACGTGTTAATCTAAACTACTCTACTCGAATTGTTTCTGACCAATTAAACTCAACTACTCATCTACTAAAGTTACAGTAGAAGACACAAAACTAAAGCAAAACTAGTCTAAACCTGTAAAAACAGCCAAGACCTGTGCTTTGATTACAGTCTGTGCTATTAAATATTGTCAGTTGATTAAATGTTGTAAACCACAGTAATAATTCAACATATCTGTACTTTTAAAAGAAACATTTACATAGTCTTTAAACTGATTTAGCCATATATATTCTTTATATAATCCTAAATATGACTTTTTATATATAATTATCTGTATATTCTAATTAATATCTCTCATATTTGTTATATATTCACTTGAGACTCTTTTTAAAAGACATCTCTGACTCCTACAGCTATGCTTTGTTGAGTACAGTGTCTATAATCTTTATTTCTTTTTTACTTTGTTTTGTTTTGACTCATTGGGAATGAAATGTCTACGAGTACCCATCTCCTCTATACGTCTGCTCGGCGTCCTCCTGGATGTATTCCTCGGTTTTCTCCCAGCCTTTCGCCCATCCCCCATTCAGCTGTGTTGTGGCCCCGTATGTTTTGGCGGGGCCCCCTAGACCGGCCTGGCCTCCGAAAGGAGCGCTGCTCAGCGTGATGTCACCGGTTTCCTCCGCCAACTCGTCTTCATCGATGAAGCCACACTTCTCCTCGCTGGTCTCCTCAGGATCTGCCCACGGCTGCTTCTCGCCGGACGCAAAAATCCCGTAGAACACCACGCCACCGTAATGCACCAGTGAGGCTATCAGGAACACGTTCTGCCATTCTTCACGAGTCTAGTGGACAAACCAGAGAACATTTAGGGCCAGATTTACTAACAGATTGCTCCAGCACAAACCCTCTTTTGGCGTTAAAAAAACGACTATCAGGATTTACTAAAGACACGCAGTGAAACATCAGCGCTGGAAAGGCGTGGACAGGGTTATTTTTGCGGCTGACAATATTGCATATGCATTTGTAGAAGTTTCCCTTTCAGACGCAACATTTTTTCAAGATGTAATATAAGTCTCAGGTGTCCCCAGAGTGTGTCTGTGAAGTTTCAGCTCAAAATACCCAACAGATTATTAATTATAGGATGTTTTGAAAGCCCCTATTTGGGTGGAAGCAAAAACACAATGTTTTCGTGTGTCTCTTTAAATGCAAATGAGCTGCTTTCAGAAGTGGGCGGAGCCTTTCCAGCTCATGCTTACTATAGCAACAACAGAACTGGAGAACCTCGCACAGTGAGTAGAATTCTCAAAGATGGATCAATACCAACTGTTTGTCCAACTTCATATTCAAAACACGCAAGTTACCGTGCATTGGGCCCTATCATACACCCGGCGCAATGTGACACAAGGCACGAAGTGTTTTTTGCTAGTTTCAGCCCGACGCAGTTATCATTTTCACTTCCAGCGCCACGTTGTTTAAATAGCAAATGCACTCGCACCATCTGTTCACCCATGGGTGTGCTGGTCTGAAAACCAGGGGTGCGTTTCCCGTACAACAACGTTACTCACTGCTTAACTACCATAGTACAATGCATCGCTAAAGTTATCTCAGTTATTTTGCTTTATTTCCAGATTCATTCACAGGCTCGTTCTTACGTACTAGAGCATGTACGCACATGCGCACTCTTCAAAAACAGTGCATTAAATCTCTTGACAAACTAAGACATAAATGACATTTGTATGTATTCCAAATAAAAGATATAGACTGTACTAAATGTCAGCTTGCTTATTTTGCTCAAGATAAGGATTTATTAAGTCCACATGTCATGCAAACAAGAAACAAGAAACATGCTTCTAACCACAGGTCGAGAGCTGTCGTTCTAACCACTCAACTTTGTTCGTTGGAACGATGGTTTCGGGAAACACAGACTCGTTGAACTATGTTGATAACGACGGAACTTGCGACCATAGTTGGCTAATGATGCTTTTGGGAAACGCACCCCAGGTGTGTTCAGGCGCATTGTTGGCGCGTTGCTATTTTGAGGAACTGAAAACGACTGCGCCATTGACCAACACAAACCTGCTCTAAAGTCAATAGCGCAGTATTATTTAAAAAGCGTGTTAGTAATATGAGCCTATAGGCGGTGCACAACATGCGTACACTCTGCTTATTACACACACAGGGACGCGCTGCAGCACACACACATTTTTAATTATAAAAAATAAAAGGATTCCTCTCAGGAGAAGCGTTCAGTCTTTCCACTCGCAATTAAATAGTGAATCCGCCATGGTGCGAGTGCAACTGGCTTTTAAAGGGAATGGGAGATGAGACTCTGATTGGTTTATTGCACGTTACGCCCAAAACACACCTATGACTCATTAAGAGACGAGGTACAACCCTTTTGGACCATGCACCTGGCGCCGGCTGTTTTTTCCATCGTTAAACTAGAAAAAGTTGATTCGGACACGCCATAAGTGCAGCTGCGCCGTGCACTTCAGACCATGTGCTCAGATCGTTAAAATAGGGACCATTATAATTTGTGAATGTATGCAAAATGCCTTGGTGAATGTGCTTGTTAACACGCTGGTGGCTAATGTGGCTAAAGTTACCATTGTCTCTGACTGTATGCACAGTGATCAGAGCTGTCATTAGTTTTATTTTTAAGAAGTAATAAAAGTGTGCTTCTGAATTGTACAGGCGGTGAGCATTTTCGGGTTAAAAATATCAAGCTCTGGTCTCTGTGAATACAGTAAGAGACAATGTAGCTTTAGCCACATTAGCACATTCAGAAAGGCGATTTGCAAACACACATTATAAAGTGCAGTACTTGCGTATTATAGATATGAAGTTGGATCACGAAGAGTTAGATTTGATCCATCTTTGAGAAGCAACTTTTGTACTGACCCTTGTTTGCAAAGCAGTCCAGTGTACAATGATTCACTCAAACATATACAAAGTAAGCTCATTTCCTGGGCACATTCCCTTTACAAATGAAATGAATCCACTGCATCCTCAGTGGCTCAGATGCCGGGAGTTTATTATTACAGCCAAAAACAGAACAGTTATAATGTTTAAATAGATGACACATTTTATGACTAGTTGCTCTAGCGAAGGTATAAATCTATGCTAATCTATGCTAATAGGGCAAACACAACAACAAAACTGAATAAATGAATAAAGAAAATGAGGATAATTTCAGTATTTCTCACCTTATTTTTGGTCATAGCTCCTACAATGAGAGGGCAGACCATTCCAGAAAGTGTGCCCACTCCATTAGAAATACCCATCAGTATGCTGGCATACCTTGGCGCAATGTCCAAGTGGTTGACATTAAAACCTTAGATAAAATGAAAGACATTCAAAAATATTGGAAGACATTTATTTTATATATTTTTTGAATGCATGCGAATCAAAATGGGATTCCAAAACTTGCACTGAAGTCTATAACGTGTCAGTGTGTGCCAACAGAATTGTGAAGTGCCTCACCGGATATAGCAAATCCACTAAAACCGACGGCTAGCACCAGAAATGAGATGGCCACACCTTTACTGTGAGAGAAACCGACCACTAACAGCAGCGTGGCCTCCATTCCAAACCCTACAGTCAAATGGGCGGGTTAAAGGTCATGCCAAAGAATATTTTCTATTCATTTCATAAAAAAATACAAATGATGTAATCAAATATGGTCACTCTCACCTCCGCAATTCATGATCTTCCTGACGGTGGTGGTGGTTAAGATGTTTTTGCTGCGCAGGAAGTCAGCCAGTTGACCGCCAATTGGCACTATGATGGTCATAACCAGGTGGGGTAGAGCAGAGAGCATCCCGACCTGACAACAGAAACCATCAGTGCTCGGGACGTCACCTCACAAGGACAGTTCATCAAATTATAAAAAATAAAAAAAATATCCATTTACAAAATATACTCATCCTCATGTCGTTCCAAACCCATGTGACTTACTTTATTCCGTTAAACACAAATTTTGAAGAATTCCTGAGCCACACTTTTCAAAACAATGGTGATTTTTATGGACTTGTAAGTCCCCTCCGCTAAAGCTTTAAAACTCATTTGCACTTCCCTAGTGAAAAAGAAGTGAATTAAATTGTACTGAATATGCACTTATAGTGTTAAGCTACTTCAAATCTTAAATTACCAATGTTATATATGTAATTATATATATATATATATATATATATATATATACACTCACCTAAAGGATTATTAGGAACACCATACTAATACTGTGTTTGACCCCCTTTCGCCTTCAGAACTGCCTTAATTCTACATGGCATTGATTCAACAAGGTGCTGAAAGCATTCTTTAGAAATGTTGGCCCATATTGATAGGATAGCATCTTGCAGTTGATGGAGATTTGTGGGATGCACATCCAGGGCACGAAGCTCCCGTTCCACCACATCCCAAAGATGCTCTATTGGGTTGAGATCTGGTGACTGGGGGGGCCATTTTAGTACAGTGAACTCATTGTCATGTTCAAGAAACCAATTTGAAATGATTCGAGCTTTGTGACATGGTGCATTATCCTGCTGGAAGTAGCCATCAGAGGATGGGTACATGGTGGTCATAAAGGGATGGACATGGTCAGAAACAATGCTCAGGTAGGCCGTGGCATTTAAACGATGCCCAATTGGCACTAAGGGGCCTAAAGTGTCCCAAGAAAACATCCCCCACACCATTACACCACCACCACCAGCCTGCACAGTGGTAACAAGGCATGATGGATCCATGTTCTCATTCTGTTTACGCCAAATTCTGACTCTACCATCTGAATGTCTCAACAGAAATCGAGACTCATCAGACCAGGCAACATTTTTCCAGTCTTCAACTGTCCAATTTTGGTGAGCTCGTGCAAATTGTAGCCTCTTTTTCCTATTTGTAGTGGAGATGAGTGGTACCCGGTGGGGTCTTCTGCTGTTGTAGCCCATCCGCCTCAAGGTTGTGCGTGTTGTGGCTTCACAAATGCTTTGCTGCATACCTCGGTTGTAACGAGTGGTTATTTCAGTCAAAGTTGCTCTTCTATCAGCTTGAATCAGTCGGCCCATTCTCCTCTGACCTCTAGCATCAACAAGGCATTTTCGCCCACAGGACTGCCGCATACTGGATGTTTTTCCCTTTTCACACCATTCTTTGTAAACTCTAGAAATGGTTGTGCGTGAAAATCCCAGTAACTGAGCAGATTGTGAAATACTCAAAGCGGCCCGTCTGGCACCAACAACCATGCCACGCTCAAAATTGCTTAAATCACCTTTCTTTCCCATTCTGACATTCAGTTTGGAGTTCAGGAGATTGTCTTGACCAGGACCACACCCCTAAATGCATTGAAGCAACTGCCATGTGATTGGTTGATTAGATAATTGCATTAATGAGAAATTGAACAGGTGTTCCTAATAATCCTTTAGGTGAGTGTATATTTAAAAAAAATTGTACTTGCAGCTATAAATGAAATAAAATGTCACTTAAGTACCCTTTAAGAGTACACCTTCATGACTCTTAAGTGTACACAAAGTGCACTTTGTAATAATGCCATTTTAAAACATACTATTTTAATAACCCTTACCCTAACCCTTTTGTCATACTTTAAAGGGGCAAACTTATTTTAGTCGGCTAACATCATCATTACAAATATATGTAAATACATTACATAGAAGTTTCAATACAAATGACAAAGTATGTTTCAGTTTACCATATATTATTGTCAGTAAACTACAGAAGTAATTATGTATTTACCTAAAGATGTAATTAAGTCCTAATAAAAGTGGGCCAAAAACGCACTCTTAAATTCAACTAATTGCATTTAATGAATTAATATAATACAATAATTTAATTCTGAATGACATGCAATTAAGTGTCCAAAAACAGTACATTCAGTTCACACTTAAAGTATATTATGTCAGTAAAACCGTTTTTAAAAGTATTGCAAAGAGTAAAAGTGCATGTCTTAGCAATTTTAGACATTTTAGAGCTTATTTTCGCATACAAATTCACTGTATAGATTTATAAGACTTAAAATGTAGTGCACAAGTCATATGGACAACTTGTAAGATACTTACAGCTCATATATTACACTAATTTTCTCCTAGTTTTCCACAGGGGGTGAACTACATCACCGGTAATGAACAATGTCTGGCTGAGAAACACTGAGAAAACACTGCAAACCTCTACAATGCTATTTAGTATCCTAAATAACCAAATGTGTGGCTCAAAAATAATAAATCCTAAACAAGCGCTGGCTGATAAAACCCCAAAACCACTTGTAAGCCCAATCTCCCATGAGGCAGATATGAGGCCGTTTGACCAGCAGAATCAAAGCAGTGCTTCAATTACACATGTCAGGCTTGCAGGATTTATATCACTCTCTCAGCTCAGGAGCCGGAGATCAATAACAATGTCAGGTTTCATTTATGTACGCCACTATGAACACACATTTCTGAATGCCCAACATCTCAAATACAATCCAATACGGCGACTCCGTGAATGAGGGGTCAAACACAACAGATAGCAATGATTCAAACTGAGGCCTGACCAGAAAGATTGCATGAGACCAATTCATACAGCAAATACACAAGCTCATGTGTGTAAGCCTTACGAGCTGTCAAATACTGAGACCTGATTAATGCAAAAACCTTTTCTACCTAAATTCTCTCACCTTGCTGATTTCAAAGCCAAACACTTCTTCAAAGTACGCTGGCTGACTGATGAGCAGCAGGTAGAAGGTCCAGCTCCGACAGAAGTTGGCCACAATGATTGCATAGACCGGCATGGAGGTGAAGAACTTCCTCCAGGGCGTCTTGAATTTCTGTAGGAAAAAGAAACATGTTAATAAATCTATAGAAGACTTGTAGCATGAAGATTTTAAGCAATCAAAACAGTTTGACAAGCATGATTATGTAACTCCACCTTTCTGTCTCTCTACTGATGGACATTCAGAAGCTGCATGAATTCTGATGACGTGAAATATTTTGAAGGAAACAAAGAAATAAATAAATGAACTAGAAGTTATAAAGAGAAATGTGGGAGGAGCTTGAGTTTGTTGTTTGAACCGCGAGAGGCGTCGACTCTTACCTAAAGCTTACGCTACTTCTACATCCTACGTCATGCGTCGGGTCAGAGGTCACTCTTCCGCCAGAACTAGACTCAAACCAGTGATTATAGTTTATAAAGTTATAAATATGGATTTTTTTTTTTTTTCTTAGAAAAACGCATGGCTTCACTTCAGAAGGCCTTTATTAAAAGTGTAGTATGTAAGATTGACAGCTAGTGGCCGAAGTAGGTACTGCAGTTCAAATTCAAAATATTGGAGATCATTGTTTCTCCCGCCCCTCCTCCTCAGACTCCACGCTCACACGGGTTACCAGATTGAGGACACGCAACAAGAGCGAGTGCAATTGACAATGGCAGCCAAGGATACTTGCACACTGTAAGTTGATGAGTTGATTTATCCGCGTTTTAATATGCTCTCGTTCATAGAGATTTTTAGATGGATGCAGAGGCTTTTTAGGTCTGGTAGAATCTGTGCTCTCTGACCCAGTTTGTTTGCTGGCTTCCATGGCTGCAATACGGTGTGTTTGCCACCAACTGGCAACCCGGGTGTCGAAGTACTATTGGGTAAACTGGCAGTGGGCGGGATCACAGAGACCAAAACAAAAACAGACATTCCGACACGGAACACACATTTCAAAGTAAATTTTGTAAAATTAGGAAACTTATGTATCCTAAATATGTGCAAACATATTATGGTATTTTTTATGCTTTAATACAGTCAGAAATTTACATACAGCACCTTTAACCCCCTGGAGTCGTTTGGATTACATTTATGATGGATGGATGCACTTTTTTTTAATTCTAAGGTACCATTCACTGCCATTATAAAGCTTGGAAGAGCCAGGATATTCAGGATAACTCTGATTGTGTTTGGCTGAAAGAAGAAAGTCATATACACATAGGATTGCTTGCGGCTGAGTAAACTATGGGATTATTTTCATATTTGGGTGAACTAACCCTTTAAGGGGGCGTTATACCACTAATCATAGAAAACTTTTTTTATGCCTTTTGGCAGTTCATGTACATGACAATGGCCTTTTGGGGGCCTAAAAAAATGCTAACTTTTGAAAACGGGTTTCAAAGTGCCAGTTTTTGAAAACGATACCGTTATCGTCTCCGTGTAAACTACAAAAATGTGAACTTGTGAAAACAGTGACGTCATGCACATGCGTGTTACATGTTCAGAGCGCATAGTGTTTCTTTACAAAGTGACATCGCCATCTACTGGCCTGGCAGCAGAATACAGCTCAGCCGATTTCACTGATCCGTGTGAACGGGGATCATTTTGACAACAATGTTGTCTGTACGCAAAACACGCAAAGGCAAAACTTTTCATTTTTAGTGCATAATTGTCATGTAAACGTACCCTTAGTTTGTCTTCACTATTTCCTGTGTTTATTTTCTGTCATAGTCATGAGGTGCATCTTAATTAGCTCCCTAGTTCAGTAGTCAGGGCGTCAGCCCATTGACTTATGTCCTGATCAGTGCCCTGACTAATGAACTAGGGAGCTGATTGAGACGCACGCATGGTTTCTAGCATGTTTATCATTGGTTGTCATGGTTACTTATTGCTTCATTGATTTCACAAACCTGTTCCTCGTTTTGATCCCTGGTTAGTTGTGTATATAATGTCCTCAGATTCATTCACTAATTGTCTGGTGTTGGATGTGCTTATGCACAGTTTCGTTGATTCTTCATGTTGAATTATTCTCTGTTTAAAAAAGTTATACTAATTATAAAAACTTAAGTATACTATTAGATTCCCTACACCTCGCCTCATTTTCTTCCTCAGCCTGAACGTTACACAGTTCCTGTATTTATTAGTTTATTTACATTTGTAATGGATTTATATTTTCAAGATGAGCATGCCATTGAGATGAAAAGGAATCTAAAAGATTCTCAAGCTCTCCAGGGCAAAAGCTCTAAGATCAGACAACTTGTCAAAAAAAAACAAAACATGATTTGCTTCTTGCTATTGCTAATACCTTTCTGCTAAAATTTTATGTTAATTTTACACAAGCGTTCAAAAGTTTGGGGTCGTAAGATGTTTGAATGTTTTTGAAAGAAGACTCTTATGCTCACCAAGGCTGCATCTGTTTGATCAAAAATATAGTAAAAAGTACAAATTCAAAGTGTAATTTATTCCTGTGATCAAAGCTGAATTTTCAGCATCATTCCTCCAGTCTTCAGTGTCACATGATCCTTCAGAAATCATTCTAATATGAGGATTTTCTGCTCAAGAAACATTTTATTAATATCAATGTTGAAAACAGTTGATACTTGACACTTTTTTAAGGATTCTATGATGAATAGAAAGTTTAAATTAACAGCATTATGCTGTCATTTTTTGACCAATTTTTGTCCATTTTTACTGTCATTTTTGATCAAATTCATGCATCCTTGCTGAGTACTGTAAAATATTTTAATTTCTTGAGTCCAATCTTTTGAACAGCACTGTTACCTTAAAGCTAAAAGACACGGACTAATACCCAACTTTGATTTCATGGGATTCAGATTTCTCCAGTGGAAACCACACAAGCAAACGTACCTCATTCGCCCCAAGTAGATTGGCACTTTCTCCAATACTCTCCTCTATGTAAGTCCTCTCTTCATCTGTGATGGTGGGATGATCTGCTGGGCTCTCGTATGAAACCAGAATCCAAAACATGTACCAGACAATCCCAAAACACCCTGTAGCCCAGTGGAGAGACAATAATGGAGAACAGGAATACACACAACAATGAACCTTATATTATAAGATTATAAACCTACCATATATATAGAAGACAGAAGACCAGCCTGAGTACTGCACTAATATTCCAGCCAAAGGCATGGCGATCACAGCCCCCGCGTACGAACCTGAAACACAGTGTTTGTAAAGGTTTTATTTTGGGTATTCTGTGTTATGTGGGCTTTTAAAAAGGCAAATTGTATTTACCACAAAAAGAGGTGGTTGCTAGGCGACTTCTCTCAAGGGGTGGAGCCCACTTGCTCCAAATTCCATGGCATGCTGGGTAGGTCACGCCCTGGACACAGAATAGTTTATATATATTATAATAGTGTTATTTATGTATACATAAAAAGATACCTACAGCTGCAAGAAAAAGTATGTGAACCACTTGCAGAATCTGTGAAAATGTGAATCATTTTAACTAAATAAGAGAGATCATACAAAACGCATGTTATTTTTTAATTTAGTATTGTCCTGAATAAGATATTTTACATACAAATGTTTACATATAGTTCACAAGACAAAAAAATAGCTGAAATTATTAAAATGACGTTCAAAAGTTTATGAACCCTTGATTCTCAATACTGTGTGTTGTTCCCTGGATGATCCGTGTTTTGTGATGGTTGTTCTTGAGTCTCTTGCTTCAGAAAGAGACTCAGAAAAATCCTCCAGGTTCTGCAAATCCTTCAGTTTTCCAGCATGTTATTCATATTTGAACCCTTTCCAGCAGTGACTGTATGATTTTGAGATCCATCTTTTCACACTGAGGACGACTGAGGGACTCAAACACAACTATTAAAAAAGGTTCAAACATTCACTGATGCTCTAGAAGGAAACATAAAGAGCCGGGGGTGAAAACGTATTGAATTTGAAGATCAAGGTAAATTGTACTTAATTTATCTTCCGGGAAACATGTGAGTATCTTCTGTTGCTTCTGAATGGCGGTACTAAATGAAAAAAATTGATATTTAAACAAAATAAGAACAATTTTGACATCTACATCCTGTTCAAAAGCTTTCACCCCCGGCTCTTAAAGCATCGTGTTTCCTTCTGGAGCATCAGTGAATGTTTGAACCTTTTTTAATAGTTGTGTTTGAGTCCCTCTGTCGTCCTCAGTGTGAAAAGATGGATCTCAAAATCATACAGTCACTGCTGGAAAGGGTTCAAATATGAAAAAGATGCTGGAAAGCTGAAGAGTTTGCAGGACCTGGAGGATTTTTCTGAAGAACATTGGGCAGTTTAACTGCTCAGACAAGAGACTCAAGAACAACCATCACAAAACACACACACACAGCCATGGATCATCCAGGGAACGACACACAGTATTAATAATCAATGGTTCATAAACTTTTGAACGGGGTCATTTTAATAAATTCTGCTATTTTTTTGTCTTGTGGACTATATGTACAAATATTTGTATGTAAAATATTTTATTTAGGACAGCACTAAATAAAAAATAATGCATTTTGTATATGATCTCTTTTATTTTGTTTAATGATTCACATTTTCACAGATTCTGCAAGCGGTTCACATACTTTTTCTTTCAACTATATGAAATACATATAAACATATGTAAATGAAAGATTGTGAATATATTTTCATTACATAATTTAGGGGTGTAAACGCTGTTACTGTGGATCATTAAACGTGTCCATTGTAATCAAATATTAAGGGCCCTATTTTAATAATCTGAGCTCATGGCCTGAAGCTCACGCCGCAGCTGCACTTATGGCATGTCTGAATCCACTTTTGCTAGTTAAATGACGGAAAAACGGTCAGTGCGCCAGGCGTATGGTCCAAAAGGGTTGTACCTCATCTCTTAATGAGTCATGGGTGTGTTTTGGGCGTAACGTGCGATAAACCAATCAGTCTCATCTCCCATTCCCTTTAAAAGCCAGTTGCACTCGCACCATGGCGGATTCACTATTTACATGGCGGGATTTGCAAGTGGAAAAACTGAATGCTTCTCTAGTGAGGAAATGGATCTGCTCGTCCAATGACACCTGCTTGCTCATCATTACTGCAAATAGTTAATTCTGATACATGCAATTACTCTCCATTATGACATGTAGGCATTTTTATATTTATGTACACAATAATAATCTTTTACATTTTAATCCTTTAATTTTTCATATTTAAAATGTGTGTGTGCTGCTGCGCGTCCCTGTGTGTGTAATAAGCAGAGTGTACGCGCGTCGTGCACCGCTATAGGCTCATATCACTAACACGGCATCATTTTGACATGTTAGACCGCTGTTAGACCGCTGAGGCAAACCAGCCTAAAAATTTTACTTTTTAAACTGTCTGCCATCCAAACAACAAACAGAGCAGTGTGTAATGGAGAGCAGCATTAAGAATATTGTGGGGGACAATTTGGCCATTTCCAATTATTGCAAGGGACTTGCCCCCCAAAAGCCTATGGTGGTTACGGCCCTGGCGTAAACAACATGAAAGCAAGGATCCATCCTGCCTTATCAATGACTCAGGCTGCTGGTGGTGTAATGGTGTGCGACATATTTTCTTGCCACACTTTGGGGCCCTTTGTACCAATTGAGCATCGTTTAAACGCCACTGCGTTTGCTGATGATGTCCATCCCTTTATGACCACAGTGTACTCATCTTCTGATGGATACTTCCAGCAGGATAACATGCCGTCACAAAACTCAAATCATCTCAAACTGGTTTCCTCAACATCTAGTTCACTAAACTCAAATGTCCTCCACAGTCACCAGATCTCAATCCAATAGAGCAGCTTTGGGATGTGCTGGAATGGGAGATTCACATCATGGATGAGCAGCCGACAAATCTGCAGCAACTGCGTGATGAGATGATGACAATACGGACCAAAATCTCTGAGGAATGTTACCAGCACATTGTTGAATCTGTGTCATGAAGAATTAAGGTACTACACTGTAAAAAAAAAAAAAAACAGTTGTTTAAACTTAAAGGTGCACTATGTAAAATTTTTTCAGTAAAATATCCAAAAACCACTAGGCCAGTGTTATATATTTTGTTCAGTTGAGTACTTACAATATCCCAAATGTTTCCAACTATTTGTAAATCGTGAGAAAATTGCTATTTTAACCAAGGAACTGGGACGTGTGAGGGAGTCGCCTGTCAATTGCATCACATCTGCGTTACCCTCGGTTTCTGGTTTTATTTAGCAGAAACGCTTTACTCCCACTGCAGTGTGCAACAAGTGTCATAGCAGCCGCGTCATAACATCATTTTCAACACACTCAAATGTATCTAATATGATAAACAGAGCTGCGTTACCTCACACTCATGACCGGATAAGCGGAAATGGCACCGCGAGGCGTGTGTTGCGCAATCGCTCCAGCGGCCTTGCTCAGCTCCCACAACACTCGGTCCTGCTCTGCTTCATACTACAGTAACGTTAATATTCGCATCCATGAACATGATTTCTGCCCGAGTCCTATCCCGATTCTTTCCCACCGGCTGTGAGGTGAAGACCACATGTCCCAAGATTCTGCACTCAAACTTGGCGTCATCAAACTACGCCTTTGTTTTGAATAGGCGACCTCTAGCGGACAGAAAAGTTACATAGTGCACCTTTAAAAAAATTATTGTTTGTGCTGCCTTAAAATTTTAAGTTTAGACAACTCAAATATCCAAGTTGTCACTTAGTACAAGTTTCAAATTACAAGTTGACTAAACATAACATTTAAAGGCAGCACGAACACGCAATTTTTAAAGTTTTTTTACAGTGTAGCAAGGTGTATAAAGTAATTTTTTCAAACAATATTTAAGATCTTTCTCTGGAACAAAAGTTCTTAAAAAAGTACCTTACGAGGGGTCATAAAAACAGAGACAAATCTAACCCTTAACAAATGAACAGTAACGCATACAGTCGCAGTTCAAATAAGGATTAATGATCCATGCAGACTCGCGCAAACGCCAGCAGATCCGATCTGCTTCAGCACAAACACACTAATGCCGCCCATTAAATCTTCATTAGTAGCTAGTTGTCACAGAATCAGTCACTGATAGACATAAATTGCTGCAGCCAGCGAAAGAGAGCACATCCACAGAACTAATGTCAATACACACAGCACAAGCTAGTGTGGTTACAATAACCTCAAATGGGCTTTAATTCATATACAGTCAACACTCAGCATACTGAACAATAGCAGACGACCGCCACACACACAAAGCCAGCGGGCAGCTGCTAATACTCTTTCAGTGTTCATCTTTTGAGTTCTGTTTGAGTAAGAGATGACGTCATAAGTCAGTATACTCTCCTTTTCAAGCGTTTCATTTTTCATCATTTGTTTATTCTCTTCTAATCTGTCACTCCTGTGCTTTCAGTGTGTCTGCTGCTGATGTACACTCATCAAATGTAAAGCTAAAGGCTCCAAAAGGGGGTTTTCTCAGAGATGCCATAGAAGAACCATTTCTGGTTCCTCAAAGAACTTTCAGCGAACAGTTCCTAAAAGAACAATTTTTTTTTTCTTAGAACATTCCAAAGAACCTTTTGTGCAACGGAAAGATTCCATTGACGTTAAAAGTTCTGCATGAAAGAATGTTGGTAATCAAATAGTTGACGGCCATTAACTTCTATAGGGAAAAAAAATACTATGGAAGTCAATGGGTGCCGTCAACTGTTTGATTACAGACATTTTTCAAAATGTCTTTTTTTGTGTTCAACAGAAGAAAGAAACTCATACAGCTTTGGAACAACATGAGGGTGAGAAAATGATGACAGAGGCTTGATCTTTTTTGAACCTGACCTTTACATAGTTTTAATTGTTTTTTTTGATAATCATTGAAATTTAGCTCAAAAATCTTCAGCGTGAAAGTTTGTCCTGAAAAGAAAAAAATAATTATTCAGCTTAAATGACTTTATTTCACATACAAAAGAGATATTTTGAAGATCTGTTTTGTTCATGTAATTAAAGTCACGGGGTGCAAAATAATTCTTAAAATATATTTTGTGTTTCACAGAAAATAGGTGAACTATCCCTGCAAAGTTAAGAAATCCATGTTCATTCAAAATACATTCATGTTTGTAATGTATTGATATATATACACAGTCAAACCAAAATTTATTCAGACACCTTCAACATTTCTCACATTATCTCAGTTTATTCGCTATAGTTTAGAAAATGGTAATAAAATATGACAAGAACAGAGTTAAACAAATTCATCTTGATAATGTCAGATAACTTTGATTGAAAGGGATGTAATGGATTACAATCAACCAATCAGCTGTTCAGTTTAACTACACAATCAGATAACACCAGTTTAGCTCAACCAGTGAGCAAGCAATGCTTCATTTTGTTCAGTCTGTGGTGTCAAAGGTCACATTAGCGATTAAAGAAAAAACACTTCAGCAAAACATGCTCAGGTCTGAATAATTTTAGTCCCAAATTATTATCAGTTTTACTGGTAGTCACTGTATGAAGAATTTTTGGGTATAATATGTCACGGTTTACTTTATTTTGCGATCCTCACTTACAGAAATGAACTATAGTGTCCTGCACCCGCTAGTACAAAATTATATCTGGTGTCTGAATCATTTTTGGTTTGACTGTATATTAGTTTATGATACCTAGGGCTAACAAATGGAACCTTATTGTAAAGCATTACCGATATAAGATCACACAGAAAAGGGAGTACGTGATTTTAATCATGTTAACTGTCGATTTCATGTTTTTTTAATGTAAATTTAATCAGACTTTTTTTGTAATTGTGCCTTTTAACATTCATCTGTTTATGACATGTCCCATTGACTTCCACACTGCAAAAAATGCTTTTCTTACTTAGTATTTTTGTATTTTTCCAGTCCAAATATCTAAAAAACTTAAATCAAGATGATTTTACTAGATGCCATAAGATATTATCAAAATTAAGTTTTAGAGTTGTTGCTTAAAAAAAAGCAAAATGATCTGCCAATCTTAATTCAAACAGAAACAAGATTATTTTTCTTATCTCATTGGCATGTATTTTTTCTTGTTTTAAGCAAAAACTCACTTAATTCCCCCCCCCCAGAAAATAAGACATAATATCTACTTTAGTAAATGCATCGTGATTTAAGAATTTTTAGATATTTGGACAAAAATACGTAAGAAAAGCATGTTTGCTGTGCATTGTTAGTGTAAACGATTTTTGTTCGTTTTGAACTGAGAGATGAGTTATTGTCTTTGCTACTTGACCCCGTAATATTCCAACATCTGGTTGCTCTAGGGGGGCTGAACCTGTAATGTTTAGTGTAAATGCTCGGGATAAAACGTGTTAAATGATTAATCAGTGATTTAATAAGCATTGTATGGATTGATAGAGAAGAGAGTCTTACTTCCACAAGGCCCTGCAGTATCCTCACAAACATGACACAGCCGTAGTGCACTCGTGCAGCAGAGGGGATGAACATATTGAGTGTTGACGTCAGCAGGATAGCAGCACCAAACACCCTGGAGATCAACGTGTGCAGAAAAAGGACTTGATAATACTTTCTAATGGTTTGAAATGATCACACT
This sequence comes from Rhinogobio ventralis, assembly GCA_039654625.1. NCBI lineage: Eukaryota > Metazoa > Chordata > Actinopteri > Cypriniformes > Gobionidae > Rhinogobio > Rhinogobio ventralis. Next base: position 28,588,563 of record CM077216.1, read on the forward strand.
GCAACCTTCCACTGACTGAAGGTAAATCTGTAGATCTCAGGAACTGAGCAGGAGATAAACGGCAGTTAGTTCAGATCAGTGACTGTATAGACAGCCGTACCCGAAGGCATCCGTGTCTAGTACAGAAATCATTCTAAGATGCTCAAAGCAGGAAAACACATGTTTTATTAATCGTGTGTGGAATCTAATTTACATTGGGTGCAGCCATTTAATGTGTGGAATCCAATCCATGTTAGTCAGATGGAAATCTCAGAATTCTCAAAGCCGAGATGTAAAGGACAATTCAATCAAAAAACGCCATTTAACAGATGCTCAGGCAGACCTGTTCCTTTATACAGGCTACATCTCAAATGGCAGTTTTGTGCACTTTACGCAGTTTACATGGAATATTATTATATTATACATAAATACATGTAAAACCCATGTATACACACACATACATATACATATATACACACATAACCCATAAATACACAGACACTCACACACAAACATGTAAGGAATAATTGACGCCGGGCCGTTTAATTATTAGAAGAACAATGCACACCCGCTCCGCGTCGTGACCGCATTATCACCTCGGGTGTGCATTATTTCTCCTGCTCAGCCCTATAAACCAGTCGCTGTGATGTCTGTCATTAATGTTAACCAAAGAACAAAGGGAACAGAGAAAATGATAGCTTTGATAAGGATTAATCTCTATTTCATTTATTATTTATGCAGTGCGGACTGTAAAGTGTTTGATAACGTTATACTTTCTGTATATTGATCATATATGAAGTCCACAGGTAAATATGACATTTATTATAATGGGTTTATGTGAAGATTGCTTAAATTAAAAGTTGTTATTTTTTAAAATTCTAGTTAGGGGTTGAAGAGCGTAGCGCTGAAACTCTGTTGTAATTGTTACATTTTCCAAGGATCAGCATTCTCCTCTAAAACTGATCGGGCAGAACAAACCGTAAGTCGTAGAGACTTGAAACTTTCAGGGCTGGTAGTACTCACACCGACTACAAACGTCACCGAGGCGCGCCCCGATCGGACTGATGGGGGCGCTACAGCGGTCAAAAGTACGAAATGGCTAGTCGAAAAAGTACTAAATGGATTTGCTCGTCATTCTGGAGAAATGTTTGGGTATTTTGGATTTTTTGAAAAACCTACTTTTGCGAACTAGTCCTAGGTTTTTGGCCCGATCGGAACCAAACCAGTGCAGCAAGATTGCTGATTGCCAATAGCTATCCAAAAAAGTTGACATTTCGGTTCACGGTCCCTAAGGGCCCTAAACTGGGTAAACCCAGCCTGATCTGCCGGCGATTTGATTTCGCCCTGCAGCTCAGGCTGGAAACCTGTACATATTTTTATCCTGCTTCTGTTACAATATCACAAACTGGCTTATCCACCTGGTGCACTATTGGAGGGTTTAACACAATGATGGACAGAGAAGCGATGGATCGTTGGTCTGATTGGTTGAAGGACTATCCAATTGAGTCATTTGAACTATGCTCGTTGATCACGCCTCTTGTAACGACTCCCCAGACTAATGTTCAGTCTTAAAAGATTGGGCTTGGTTTGGTGATAGCCAGACAATAAGGGCCCCCAAAACGTTGGAAGTAGGAGGAGCCACTTTTACTAAATTGTCTATAACTTGTGAACGGAATGAGATATTTTCACCAAACTCAACACACCTATGTAAGAGCTCATTCTGTGGTCGCGTAAAAAAGGATATAACTATAACAGGAAAAAACAGGAAAATGGCTATAACCACCCAACCGTTAGTCCGATTGACTTGAACATTGGCATATAGTGTCTTTGTCCAAGGTGCCATGTCTGTCTATGAGGATATTGGCGTATCTAAAAAAACATGGCCGCCATTGGCCAATGAAACTTGAGCATCTATTGAGCCCCTTAAACCCTCAATCACAATTCCCTACGTTAGTCTAATACAGTTCACTTTAATGAGTGAATGAAAATGAGTGAATGAATTCGGACAGCCGGTTGTGTGTACATCAGTTGTACACTCGTTATTGCGGTGCGATGTGGGATTGAATGAGCGCACTCAATAATGTCCACTATGGTTTCGGACACCACTACAAATGGCTGTCCCCTCAAATAATGCCCTATTTGAGGGGCAATTTCGGATTCAGCCAAGGTTAATGGAGGCCGATGGAAACAAAATTCAGTATGCGTCATCAGCCCTGAAGGAGCCTGAGAAGTTTCGAGCCAGCACTTTTCACAGGAATCACTTCTTTAGACACCTGAATCCTTGCCGAGTCCAACGATACCAAACATGCCAGGTTTTGCCTTATGGTTTGTGCAACGCTGTGATTTAGCGCTTTAAAAACTTTTGCGAATATCTTTAAAACCGTTAGTCCGATCGAGAAGAAACCACCACAGGAAATTCGAAAACATAGGTCAATAGCTAAACAATAATCAAAATTTTGATAGGAAGTGGCAAAAAAATCCAATCAATGTCGCCCATGGGTCATTTTTATGCTCTCATAAATATGTGTCTAAAACAAAATGAGATATTTACACCAAATTCGACACATATGTATGGGCACACTCTGAGGGACAAAGTGGTGGAGATCGGGCAAGACGTGTTGCTATAACTCTCAAAAAACCTTTAAAAAACATATTTTACTTTAGTAAATAGCCTGTATTAGCTGTAAATGGTCTTTTCCATCTATGATCTAAGCGGTTACATGCTTGCTAAATAAAACATAACACCTTTTTACGCATGTGCTTAAAGGCCTTGAACGCTTGAACCCCGATAATTGCTGCTCACAGCTTTATTTAATGTTGAAATTGATATATATTTGAATTATACTGTAATGTTGATTGTCTATTATTAATGTTTTAAAAAATCAGTTTTATAGCGCCTTCATTCATAAAATGCCATTAAGCAAATATTTCAAATATACTGTCTTTAAGTTGTTTCTACATTAATTTGGAGAGTAACTGTGAAATTATTACAATATAAAAATATTAAAAAGTCAGATGTTTTTTAAAAATGTGCGATTAATTAGTTCATTTATTTATTGACAGCACTAAGATATATCCTATATACACTCTAAGATAAATAGGCCTATTACTCTGTACATGTAGCGTACCTAAACAGTACAATATGAGTGTGTTTCAGTCAAAGGGAGTTTTGAATCACAGTGAACAGAAGACACGTGACCCTGTCTGCTGGTTAATGAGGTCTCCAGAGGAAAGCATGTCTGCTCTTCTGCGTTCAGGGCTCATGGCAACCAAATAAAGCACAGAAAAGGATGTGTCCTTTACACAGTCCCTACAGTATGTCAAATATATCTCTTTTTTGGCTATGTGTAAATATATAAATAAATATGGGTAATATAGGCTTGAAAAGATAAATGCGTGTTGAATTACCTGTTGGCAGCCAGTCGTGAGGATATATATCCTCCTGGGATCTGTGTGACGATATAGCCCCAGAAAAACGAGCCGTGGATCATTCCCACCGTCTCCGGGTCCCAGTTAAACTTCGCTTTCTTAGGAAAAATAGATACTCTAAGTTAATCGTTTTATAAGCACTGTCGAAAGCTTTGAATGAAACATTTCCTCATTTTTTTGAATGGAATGGTGTGGTGAGTGACAGGCACCTGAGGGCGGAGCACTGGCTCCGAGGGGTCCTCTGGCCCTCATCCTCACCTCTTTGATGATGATCTTGCCGTCCCTGTGAATGGTGCTGTTGTTGACCATGCCGACGATCGCGACCCCGAGGTTACAGCGGATCCCGAACGAGATGCAGAAGCCGAGGCCGCTCATAATGGCGATGATGTAGCGGCGCGGGAGCCCGAAGCACGTGCAGTCGCACAGGGGAGCCTTCTTCTCCTTCATCTGCGCGGGACGCCCATCTTCCGTCAGCTCGATAACCTCACCCGTCTTCTGCTTCTTCTCCATCACCCTGTCAACATACAGCAGTGCTCTTTTTTTTATATAAAAACATCTCTATAGTTTTTCTGGTGCGGTAGTTTATGAAAACAAAGCGAGGGAAAAGAACTGTTAGGATACACAACAACATTCGAATATTCGATCACCACAAAATGTTCTAAAGTTCGAACACTAAAGTTCGAAACCCGAATCGATTCCCGGGAAAAGAACGTTAGAACGTCGTTAGTCGAACGTTATTCTAAAATACACATAAAATCAATTTTATTCCTCCAGTTTGTGGATATGGTTATAATTTTTCTTCATTTTATTTTATGTTATTTAATAATGCATCAAGCATTCAGCAGGAAATACACAGTTCTATTGTTATATCTCTGTCTGATCACGACTTGGCAAACTGAGTTATTTGCACCGCATTGCAGCATTTTTATCTCTCACATCCGTATCGAAATACATATACATATAACCTAACATAATTGTGACCATATAAAAAAAAAATTATAATAATTTGTTGACACATTTTTATGACTGCTTCAACAGTTAAATATACGGAATAAACATTAAAACGAACGAAATACAATAAATATCGCTGTATAATGTTTGGCCGTTGTGTATCGGATCATAGTGAAGATTATTTAATTTTTTTCTGTGATGAAAACCATTCACTGGTCCGTTCTGAGCGTTTCATAATCTCCGGCCTGAAATGCAATATACAAAATACACAAACGCTGTGAAAAAAAGGGGGGGGGGGGAAAATCACCTTTTTCATACAATACAAAGAATTTGGACGATTTTGACAAAGTAAAACGGAAACAGCTGTGATTCTGAAATTGAATTGTGAGCTATACTAAAATAAACAGGTGTGTGTGTGTGTGTGTTTTATCGTTTAAAAATACGGGAACAAATTAAATACGTAATATTAATAATAATAATTGAATTAAAGGGACTTGAGCTGGTCGTGTCACGACTTTGTGATGAATTATGAATTGATCCAGGAGCGCTGCGGGCAGAGGGACGATCCTCGGAGGAATTCTCTCATCTCCAGATCTACACACGACCATAGCACGATCTTCAACGCATACGGGCATTTCTGGAGGATTTTATCCTAACGAAAACATGACAAACTACATGTTTTAATCATTATAATAATGCGTTATGTAGCCTTTTTTATAGGAGGGAAATTGATTTTCAGTAGACATGTAAATTGTGCTTTGAAATCGAGATAATAAACTAATAATTTCTGACGTTTATTTCTGTCTTAATTGTCTGAATGGAAGGGGCTGATACCTGTGCATGTGTCCCAGCGTTTTCCCGGCCAGATTCCTCAATCTCTCCTTACCGGGAGCCAAAACTCGTTCCTTCATCGTGTCCATCTCCAAAGATAATATTCCACTCGATATGAATAAGACAATTTAATTTGAATTGGCTGTGAGATTCTTCAGCATATTCCTTGAGTGTGGAAACCTGAGCTGTATTTTTTTTACCTAGTAAAAAAAAAAAACGTTTTTATTCCTTGTGGACGCGCGAGAAAACACAATCAATCAAATCAAATCTTGTTTCACAGTCACTGGAATGTCCTTTGAAACTCCCTTTCCGACTTCTGTAATTCCTCGCTTTTCCATTTTGTCGACATCTATTTTTTTAATTACAAGAATATTCCATCATAATTCCCGTTTTAAAAAAAACAAAATGACAAAGAGGGAAGAAGAAAACGAAATCTGGAGCGGTGGGAGCCAGCACTGGGTGCGGGAGCGCGTTCGGTACCGTGGACAGGGAAAGCGCGCGTCCGTCCAGCTGTGCCGCGAGTGAGCGGCGCGCTCCACACCTGCGCGCTCCCCTCATGCACTCACCAACTGCTAAAAAGAAATATTGACATCTTGCAATTAGCAAAGATCCATTGGCAAACATATGTATGAGTCATGTTATTTGATGCACTGAGTGCTTTTATCAGGCTTACAAATATGCGTATCAGTTTATGAACTCTGGGACGAGACAATATAATAGGTTATTGTTGGAGTCAGATTCCCCCCCCCCCATTCATTCAGGAATATTCATGATAGTTTATACCAAATTCTTTTGTTTTAATAATTTACGAAAACAGGGTAGGGCATGGAAAAAAAGACTACGAATAATGACCACAAGAGGGCGCTCACGGACAGGTCGGTGTTATGATATCGGGTTTGTTAAATTGTTCATAAATAGCCTAAATATAAGCAATGCAGCTCATACAAAAAACATTTAATTGCATTTTTTTTTTAGTTCCTTAGGCTACTTAAAAATAATTTAGTAAGTGATGTAGCCTACGCTTAACAAATAAAATTAATAAAAAGAAAATGACCAACAAAAACACTGACTGAAAAATAGGCTACTCTAATTTATAATTTTCTTCCTCAAATTAAATGTATGCTTTGGTTCAAACCTTACATTGTGATTTTATATGATTCTAAAACATTGCTTTTCGCAAAGACAAAAACATTCATACAAAGTAAAAAGATGATTTATTATAAAGATCATTCTTAGTTAGTCAATATATTTTCTTTGGTCAAAGGCTAATGCACGTCAATATAATATTTTTTATTACACTATAAACAAGAGCTAAATTAGCGATAATGTGGGAGTAGAATTTTCACTTAAGATAAAATTAAAAACATAGTCAATGTTCAAATTTACTCATCCGAAACATATATGAATCAATAATACATTATAAATGTGTTCAACATTCTGCAACAAATATTGTTCTGATTTTAATTCGTAAAGTGAGCAGGATATATTAAAATGTAACGTATGGCTTCGGCATGCATGAATTATGATAGTATGTATTATGAAACGATATGTATATATTTCGCTATGATATGTATTGTGATAGCGGGGCAGCGGGTGTCTGTGTCTCCCCTGCTCTACAGCGCCACACTGGTTTCCAATGTAAATCTGTGGTGAGAAATGGAACTGCAGCGCGCCCTCATAGAGAGCCATTGGGCAGATTTCACGTAACGCTCGCTCCAGACCGAGACGATGTCAGTCCGCTTCGGTTGTGTGTGTATTAGTCTGCATCAGGTCAGTAACTAGTTGGCATGCCTGTTCTTCCTATGTGGAGTATTCATGAGAGTATAAACCCTTTAGTTTAAACGTGCTCATGTGAATTATGCAGGGATGGGCAAACTCGGTCCTGGAGGGCCACTGCCCTGCAGAGTTTAGCTCCAACCCTGATCAAACTCACCTGCCTGTAGCTTTCTAGTAACCCTGAAGCCCTTGATTAACTGGTTCAGGTGTGTTTGATTAGGGTTGGCAGGGCAGTGTTTGCCCATCCCTGCTTTATTCAGTAGTCCTATTGTGTTTGAGAATAGACATGGGTTTCTTTTCCTCACTGAAATTCCTCCACAACTTGAAATATTAAAAAAAATAAATAACAGGCTCCATTAAGGCAATTCTAAAATATTCTATCCCAGACTAAAATGCTTGAGCTGTTTATAACTGAAAGTAGCCTAACTTGCACTGGATATCTTAAAATAAGTCAGTGCCATCGTTTTGTCTCAAGATGCACACCAGTAATGTTTTTTTCTCCCAAGATGCCCTTAAGTGTCCTATCTGAACTAAGACCCATGATGGCTTAATCTAAACCCTCGCTGCGTCCCAATTCGCATACTATCTGTCCTAGTATGTTAGTATGTCCCAACTCGTAGTATGCTGAAATGAGTATTCCAAAGATACCCGGATGGTCTACTAGTTTCGGTCAGAATTCGAAGTGCAGATCGACGCGCACTCTAACGGCTGATATTGCCCACAAACCATCGCGAGTTGGACGAGGATTCGATTAGAACTACAAACGCGGATAAAAAGTGTTAAAAAACTACAAACATGACGGGTGTGCGAGTCCGACGGTTAAGTAGAGCGGTTTAGATAAAGTGACCAATTATCAGTATTTAACCTGACAAAAAGATATTTATTCAATGTTATCCACATTATATTTCACCTGCAACAGCATTGTGAACTTTTGTAATGATACGTTTGGCCATTAATATAAATATATATCATCATTATAGTTTGTTAAATTGCAAACACACGAGGAGTCTCTGCATTAAAGACCTACACATGGCGAATCAACGTGCTACTAACTACATTTCTCTCCGATACGGTAGGAAATTAAATTAAATGTGGAGGATTTGAACTGTGATGATTGACAGGGCAGTTTAAACGGTAAAGGGGTGCACGTAACTAAGCGACAGAGGCGGTTAAAGATGACGAAGTAGTATGTCCCAAAGCTTGCATGGGCTACTCTTCTGCTACACACTCAAAAGTATGTACTTTTTCCTTCACAAAAAGAGTACATACTTTTTTAGGTCGTAGTATAAGTAGGCGAATTGGGACGCAGCATCTGTCTGTGAAACCGGGCGTGTGTCGTGTGCACTACAGCCTGTCAATCATCATTAGAGCGCCACCCTCAGGCTGAATAACGCAACCTCTGCCAAAAATGCAAGATGTTTATCATAAACTAGCGCTAAGACCCAGAATTTACCCTAAATTAACGGCCAGGAGCCGCTACTGAATTTAGCGTACTAGACTTTTTTGAGAAGTTATATTAAACTGTCTGAAAACGAAACAGGGTTTACAAACTAAATATTTGTAAATATATTCACCATGGTCCATTTCTGTATATAATAAAGAGTAAAAACTATATATAGGCAAGATATGTCAACATTTAAGTTTTTTTTATCTTTTCATCTGGCCTTCGAAGGATTCAGCCGCTGAATTGGGATGCAGCTGACGTTTCATTGATTAGTTCACACCTGTTTCATATTGAGTTCTATTATCTTGTGTATTTAAGGCCTTCAGTTTTCGGTTAGACCAATATAAAAATGCACTTTAAATAAATTACATGGTTGTTTCACTTTTTTCAGTGTAAGTGTCAAAACCATTGAAAGACTGAAATCCCTGAGAAAAATGTTGGCATATACACCGATCAGGCATAACATTATGACCACTGACTGGTGAAGTGAATAACACTGATTATCTCTTCATCACGACATCTGGTAGTGGGTGGGATATATTAGGCAGCAGATTAACATTTTGTCCTCAAAGTTGATGTGTTAGAAGCAGGAAAAATGGGCAAGCGTAAGGATTTGAGCGAGTTTGACAAGGACCAAATTGTGATGGCTAGACGACTGAGTCAGAGCATCTCCAAAACTGCAGCTCTTGTGGGGTGTTCCCGGTCTGCAGTGGTCAGGATCTATCAAAAGTGGTCCAAGGAAGGAACAGTGGAGAACCGGAGACAGGGTCATGGGTGGCCAAGGCTCAACTGTCATGTAATCAGTGTCACATTTTCAGTCGTGATGGTATTCAGGAAAACAGTACTCTTGGTCGTGTGATGTTTTTTTAACTGTATTATATGTTATAAATATAAAAACGTAACATTTTCTCTGTGTAAATGGCGTTCATTTGTTATTTCTCCTCGAGAGGCTGCGTGAGCCTCAACAGCGCAACCTTTACCGTCAGTTCATTACATTATATATTATTATCCACTATCGATCACCACTTACACTAAATTAATGCAGAATCATTCTTGCATTTCGGTGATTCCCTAGTTATTTTTGTTATTGACGTTTTAATCAGCTTGTCCGGTCGGGCAAGTGAAATTCTCTTTCACTTGCCTAATCCGGACAAGCGGACACTTGTTAATGTTGAGCCCTGAAACTGATCAGAAAATGTAACAGAACGTTGTAGAAATGTAGTGGAGTAGAAAGTATAATAATTGCTGCAAAATGTAACGAAGTAAAAGTCAAAAGTATGCACTATTGATTCTACTTAAGTAAAGTACAGATACGTGAAAAATGTACTTAAGTAAAGTAACAAAGTATTTGTACACCCATGTAGGCTACCCATGACCATGTACACCCTTTCATGGAAACGATATTCCCTGGTGGCTGTGGCTCTTTCAGCAGGATAATGCTCCTGCCACAAAGAACAAATGATTCAGGAATGGTTTGAGGAGCACAACAAGGAGTTTGAGGTGTTGACTTGGCCTCCAAATTCCCCAGATCTCAATCCAATCGAGCATCTGTGGGATGTGCTGAACAAAGAAGCCCCCTCCTCTCAACTTACAGAACTTAAAGGATCTGCTGCTAACATCTTAGTGCCAGATACCACAGCACACTGTCATGGCAAAAAATTAACTCTCATTTGCACCACTGAATAAGAGACAAACCTTAGCCAATTGTCTTTATAAAGATTTATTATCTTGCAAGAAAAGAGTCACAGTCATAAAGCCATCCTGAATGTCTGTAGAGTGCTAACTGAAGACATAACAGAAGCCACAATCTCTTATACCTCCCAATGTGTAAACAATCCTTCTCAGTAGTTTTCCACACATGGTAAAAGTAAGAAACAGCACACAGATTTAGAATTAGTTCTGCCCGACACCTTTGGTACAGGAGAGCCCTCAAATAAGGTGTCCCGCATGGCAGAAACACGTTAGCTCCTGTATGATCTCAAGTATATATCTTAATTAATCTTCCTCTATGATTAAATTTTTCCACCACAACACCTTCAGGGGTCTAGTGGAGCATATATATATATATATATATATACACACACACACACACTCATATACATATACATACACACATATTCAGGTACAATTTATTTCAAGATAATTTTGTATGGTCTTAGTTTTGCTTAACTATTATAATACTTATACCAGTAAAATCTATCTATTGAAAAATGTGTTAGAAAAATGTTCTTAGATTTTCCTTCCTGTGACGGAGTATCCTAGACAGAAGCTACAATAGTTTACTATTAATTAAATGGAAATTAAATTATACAGTTTATTGTGTAACGAAAGTATCAGTAATGACCAGGGGAACAATATACATAATGGTAACTTTTAATTATAAACAAGACCGAAATACACCGGGACTCTTATTTTGAAATGTCTTTCTATTGTAGGCCGCTTCAGATGAGGAAGATAAGATACGCTTTCTTCTCAGTCTAAAACAAATTACCATGTAAACACCGCAACGTAAACATTGTCATAATTAATAAATATTAGTCCATTAGCAATCGCTTGGCATAAATGTGCGATATTCACTGTTTGTGAACTGCTCTGAAGCGCTGTTGGGCGAGCCTGTTGAATGCGCAACAGCGCCGCCTTTTGACACTGAAACGTGCAGCTCATCATAAATACTGGCGGTCAGTCACAGCCCCCTCGCTTCTGGGTTGTCAGCAGCTCATGCATTCGAAGACTGTATGCTCACATCTGTACCTCGGTCTTTGCTGCAAGGTCTCTTGGGAAGGCAGAGAGGCAGACTCTGGGAGCAGATGCTCTCTCAGGCCCAAAGCTCCAGCTCCTGACATTTTGATAATTCACCTGTGTGGAAACAGTCTGTGTCGGGAGGGCCGACTGGCTGAAGTCTTCCAAATGTTTCCCAGAACCAGGCTTGTGTTTTCATACATTCCCTGTCTGAACTGGGGAGGATTCCGGCATTGAACGAAGCCTGCGGTGGCTTATCGAGCGATGTCTGGCTTCTTGGCAGGGAGACCTGATGCGCTGCAGTCGCCACCGAAACATCGGGTTGTCTCATCCGTTCAGAGGCGTCCACCTGAACCCACAGGGCAACGAGCTTTTGCGGAGCAATTTCCGAGAAGCTCTGCGGGTGGAACTCCGAAATGAAGCCACCAAAAGTCATTTTAAGATCAGCAACAACGGCTCTTTTAAGAGCCATCCACTCATTCAAATAAAGAGCATTTTCCCATCACATTCTTTTGTCCCTTACATTACCTACTGTTTTTTAGAAGGTATTGACACGTTTCTTACAAATAATTTGCTTTGCCAAATATCACAAACAATGATAGGAAATCTTGTTATGACTTTAATAAAAATGGAACTTAGTTGAAATATATCAATATAAAATATCCACATGGAACACAATTACAATAGATTTGGGTATCCAAATATACTTTAAAACTATCTGTTTGCCTTATGTAGCTAAAAATAACCCTTTTTATAAGCATCATGCTAGCAACATAAAGCATAAGCCCCGAGAAGCTGTAAACCCGGAGAAACGTCTCTATATGAAACATGAAGCCAATAAACACGATTAGGATAGATTACTTTTAATTTAGTTTATTAGTGAGTCGTTCCTATTATACAGTGACTTTTCTGTGACCCTGTTAGTATGTACTTTCTCGACTTCCAAAAAATACCACAATTCCATTGAGACCATTGAGGAAATTACATCATTTTGCTTCAACTCTCACTCCTACCATTTTTTTTGTTTGTTTTTGAAATGTTATCCTGCTTGTCACACTCTTAAAGTTCCACTGTTAGGCTATGTTTTTTTGGAGAATGTTTGTCCGGTCAAAAAAGTAAAAAAAAACATATCTGACATAGTTATAAAAGTTCTGTTTATCTGTAGAAGGTTAGCTAGCTAAATGTTAATCACTCGAAGAGCTACGGCTAACTTAGCTTAAAATCTATTTTTCTAAATCTCTTAGTCTATAAACCTAACAGGGTGGAAATTCTAATAGAATAAATTGTATTTAGTGTATATTGCAAATTCTATATATATGTATATATAAATATTATATATATAAAACAATATTATATAGGTGCAGTTCCACACATTACTGATGGCAAACCATGCAGGACAATGACGGAAAACTCATCAGTTGTTAACATTGGTGTTCCACCATGCTCTGTTTAACCGTTAGGTAAGTCATTTTTAAATAATAACAACGTTAAATGTTTTGCATACTTATGTCTTATTTTGGGAGGTGAGGAGCATTAACAGCATATACAGTGTACACCGATCAGGCATAATATTATGACCACTGACAGGTGAAGTGAATAACACGGATTATCTCTTCATCACGGTCCCGAAAATTTCCAGAAAGAAATCCAGGCGGCTGCGGCCCTCCCGACACAGACTGTTTCCACACAGGTGAATTATCAAAATGTCAGGAGCTGGAGCTTTGGGCCTGAGAGGGCCAGTCTCCTGAATACTAATCACCCGCACCTGCACTTCATCATCAAGGACACTATAAGAACACTCAGTCCCTTCACTTCTTTGTCTGGTCTTGTCTACACGTACCTGGACTCCTTAACTGCTACTTACCTGAGTTTTTCTTGTCTTCTTCCAGCCGTCTTCCGTCTCCAGTTCCTTGTTCCTCGTTGATCCCATCACCTGCATCAGAAATACCTGTTATACTTAAGCTAAGTGCTTGTTCTCTACTCACCTGCATCCACCATCTGCCTGTGTTTGTGTCTCTGTTACAAATAAACTTCTGTTCACTTACCCCTCCGTCTGTGTCCTGACAGAAAGGTTCATGAAGTCCATAGACTTCCATTGAAAAAGGATGAGCGGAATATCACTGGATCAGAACATCGTACAGACAAGAGGTTAAGCTCTTGAACTGAGATTGGCAAGTAGTCTTTACTTATCACCCTGTCTAGCCACGCCCTAGCAACCATTTAGACCACCCTAGAAACCGTGTAATTAAAAAAAAATGAATAGGCCATGTCACATTGTAGAGACATGTGGGTGGGCTCTTTTGGCCCCAGCTGTCATCAGGCTTTAGGTATTGGCCTTGCAACTTCTTAGACACACCCTAGCAACCATTTAGAACACCCTAGCAACCGTATAAGTGCATGAATGAGCCATATTTCACCACCAAAATATTATACAGTCTTATAGTTTTTTGTCTCTCTTGCACTCACATGCAACGAAAGACTGCAATTCCTGAGAAAAAGACTTATCTTAGAGAAATAAATATTTGTGTGTGTGTGTGTATATACAGTATATATACACTCACCTAAAGGATTATTAGGAACACCATACTAATACTGTGTTTGACCCCCTTTCGCCTTCAGAACTGCCTTAATTCTAAGTGGCATTGATTCAACAAGGTGCTGAAAGCATTCTTTAGAAATGTTGGCCCATATTGATAGGATAGCATCTTGCAGTTGATGGAGATTTGTGGGATGCACATCCAGGGCACGAAGCTCCCGTTCCACCACATCCCAAAGATGCTCTATTGGGTTGAGATCTGGTGACTGTGGGGGCCATTTTACTCATTGTCATGTTTAAGAAACCAATTTGAAATGATTCGAGCTTTGTGACATGGTGCATTATCCTGCTGGAAGTAGCCATCAGAGGATGGGTACATGGTGGTCATAAAGGGATGGACATGGTCAGAAACAATGCTCAAGTAGGCCGTGGCATTTAAACGATGCCCAATTGGCACTAAGGGGCCTAAAGTGTGCCAAGAAAACATCCCCCACACCATTACACCACCTCCACCAGCCTGCACAGTGGTAACAAGGCATGATGGATCCATGTTCTCATTCTGTTTACGCCAAATTCTGACTCTACCATCTGAATGTCTCAACAGAAATCGAGACTCCTCAGACCAGGCAACATTTTTCCGTCTTCAACTGTCCAATTTTGGTGAGCTCGTGCAAATTGTAGCCTCTTTTTCCTATTTGTAGTGGAGATGAGTGGTACCCGGTACTTCTGCTGTTGTAGCCCATCCGCCTCAAGGTTGTGCGTGCTGTGGCTTCACAAATGCTTTGCTGCATACCTCGGTTGTAACGAGTGGTTATTTCAGTCAAAGTTGCTCTTCTATCAGCTTGAATCAGTCTGCCCATTCTCCTCTGACCTCTAGCATCAACAAGGCATTTTCGCCCACAGGACTGCCGCATACTGGATGTTTTTCCCTTTTCACGCCATTCTTTGTAAACTCTAGAAATGGTTGTGCGTGAAAATCCCAGTAACTGAGCAGATTGTGAAATACTCAGACCGGCCCGTCTGGCACCAACAACCATGCCACGCTCAAAATTGCTTAAATCACCTTTCTTTCCCATTTTGACATTCAGTTTGGAGTTCAGGAGATTGTCTTGACCAGGACCACACCCCTAAATGCATTGAAGCAACTGCCATGTGATTGGTTGATTAGATAATTGCATTAATGAGAAATTGAACAGGTGTTCCTAATAATCCTTTAGGTGAGTGTATGTCCTATGTGTTGGACGTAGTTAGGTCTCCTCTCAATTAGAGTCGTCATGCTGAGGCCTCCGCTCCTAGAGCTCGGCTAATGTTTGCTGAGTCGTCAGGCTCTCTTTGAGCCTCCTTGGCTACTGCGAGCATTGTTAGGCCTCCGCTCCCTAGAGCTCCCCTATGATAGCAATTGCGAGTGATAGGCTCTCTGTGAGCCTCCTTGCAAGATGTCTTGAGTGTGGAGTGTTTCTAGGTCTCCTCTTATTGTGAGAGTCATCTTACTAAGGCCTCCTGGAGCTCAGCTAGGCTCTCTTGGAGCCTCGTTGGCTACTGACCTCTCATTATGAGAGTCGTTGTATTCACGGGCCAATTAGCTTGAGTTCTTTAGCTCTTTTCTGAGCTTTCTCAGTACTGCCCTTGGTTAGAGCGTTGCTAGGCTTCTTGTTTGAGGCCTCCACACTTCAGGGTTGTCTGAACAGAAGTTCTGAGTGTTAGGCTCTCTGTGAGCCTCCTTGAATGCTGGGCTGAATATAAACGTAGTTAGGCTTCCTCTTTTTAGAGTCATCCTGTTAAGGCCTCCATTCTTGAGAAGTCTCTAGTCTATGATTGTTGACTCCTTTGAGTCCTTTAACTTAGCTCAGCCAATAGGGCACTCATCCCTTCAGTATGGCAAGGCGGGTATTCCGTTCCCCAGGCGGGGTTCCCCATAGCGACCCCTAGGGGACGCAGCGTGAGTTCCGGTTACGTGTGTCTCAGGTTACGTGTGTAGAATAGGGAACGAGGCGCTGTGTCCCTTTGCCATGCTTCCGGCATACCTGCACAAGTCTCCTTTAGACAAGAAGTGGATGACGTATTTCACAGGTGCCCTTTTATACTCCCGGTCGCACCAGTGGTGACATCATAGGCTGCCGCCTGCCAATGTCAAGTTCATTGTCATATTTATACTCATGCTTCAGACACCAGTCATGCCGGAGGCATTCCCCATAGCGACCCCTAGGGGACGCAGTGCAAGTTCCCTATTCTCAGGGAACCATGGTTACATGCATAACCTGAGACATTTCTCTGCAGTCGTGACCTATCAATCTTACTGCTGGGCTTTATGGAGCAAACTTTACTGAATATATGAAATATAATTTAGCTGGCGCTGAAACTTACCCTCTCTCAAAACCCTAAAATTTGTGACATACTGTAAGAATTCAAAGCAACGTGTACAACAATT
Source organism: Rhinogobio ventralis (assembly GCA_039654625.1). Taxonomy (NCBI): domain Eukaryota; kingdom Metazoa; phylum Chordata; class Actinopteri; order Cypriniformes; family Gobionidae; genus Rhinogobio; species Rhinogobio ventralis. The sequence goes on from CM077216.1 coordinate 28,604,676, forward strand.
AAAGACCATTGCATTTGTGGATTCAACCGTTTATTTGGGTGACAATGGGTTGCTTAAAGTATGAAAAATTGAGTACATTTCTGGTATATTAGTATTAGAGAAAAACACCCAGATTCACATCCACATCCAAAATAACATGCATAAAAACAGGCAGAAAATAAACTTAAAACAGTAATCATCAAGAAAAACAGATAAAGGTTAAGGCATAAATGTTGATCATTTTGATCACGCAGAACTTCAACATCTAGCTGAAATGCTAAAAAGGCCAGGTCATCTTGTAGCACAGCTTGCAGATTGTCAGCTATACGTACATCAACAGTGAAATATTCAAACGGCATACATTTGAGTGAATAACAGTTCTTCAAATGATGAAACAATGATCAAATTCTTCATAACAGAACCAGAGACTTTCAAAAAAATATCATAATTTCCAACTTAAATATTCAAGTCACAAATAACAGCAAAATGCTCAGATTTTCCATCATCATTAGCATATACACATGTCAAATTATCAACTCTTCATGGTCCTCATTACAACCGTTTGATTTGAACGCCAAATGATCATTTCATAATTTTGGAGGTTCTCAAGGTTTCTTTGTCCACACATCTTACGTCCATAACACTGAGATAAATTACTTCTCAATAAGTGCTTTGTGCAAAACATAAAATCAAAGTGACCGTCCTTCTCTGACCAGGACAACGCAGTAAATGAGTGGGAAAGGAAGTACAAACAATCACTCAGCCTGGATTTTATATTTAGACAAACAAAGGCACATTAAAAAAAAAAAGATATTAGCTTTCTAACTTGGCCATTTAAATCACAGGAGCAACTTTGGCTTTGGGAAGATTTCCTGTAAAGCTTTAAAGTGCAGATTATCTGATAACCACTTTATAAACAGCATGAGTGAAAACTCAACACCTCCATCACCCAAACAGCACTGTGTAGTGTGCATATATATCACTGTAAAAAATGTTGTTTCAACTTAAATAGGTACATTTTTGTGCTGCCTTAATTTTAAGTTTTGTCAACTCAAATATCCAAGTTGTCACTTAGTACAACTTCACATTTCAAGTTGACCTAACTTAAAATTTTAAGGCATCACGAACACTTACTTTTAAGTTGAAACAACATTTATTTATTTATATATATATATATATAGCTATGAGTATCTGTGCTGCTTCAATCTATGAAATAATACTGCTAAATATTTTGAGTGCCATGTCTTAAATTTTGTAAAATTTTAATCATAAAAGAAAATACACTAAATTGACAAAAAAATAAAACACACACTTGTACGAAACAACTTCGCATAATAGTACAATTTTCCTGAAAACCCTTTTTAGACATGAATTTTTGTTTTACTCATGAACATGTAGTAAATAGAAGTGTTTTATATTAAAGTCTCATCTTAAATAATGTAAAGGATCCATGTATGTATGACTATGACGTTAAGGCATTTTATCTTTGGTAGCTTAAAGGAACACGCCGACTTTTTGGGACTTTAGCTTATTCACCGTATCCCCCAGAGTTAGATAAGTCCATACATACCATTCTCATCTCCGTCCCCAGCACGCTCTCTGTGCAAGCAGGTTGTCACGTTGGTTATGTTCACAGAAGTTAGCCTATTTTTAGGCGCTGCGTAATATCATTGCGCCGCTGCACCCATGGTACGGCAGCAAAGTTCCTGGATTATTACGCAGGAATGAGAGTATAGTCCCTAGCCATATCGGTCTAGAAAATTGCAACTTTTCATTTTCCGTCTGTCTTAGTACACAATGTAACTATACACATCACACCATGTAAATAGGAAAATGTTGGTGTTATTTTGTCACTTATTGAGCAGTAGGCTAGCTGGAGCTGTTTACCTCCAGTCTTTGTGCTAAGCTAGGCTAGCGGTGGGTGCGTCAGACAGAGTTATGGCACGCACGGAGATGAGAATGGTATGTATGGACTTATCTAACTCTGGGGGATACAGTGAATAAGCTAAAGTCCCAAAAAGTCGGCGTGTTCCTTTAAAGGCATTTGAAATAATAAAGTCTGAGCGCTTGTCTTCTGACGCTGTGTGAAGGAGACATTCTTGCTGTAATTCAGAGCGAAGCGCACAAACCTGCCAAGAAAATGTCTGGTTTACATCTCTAACCTGACACTTCAGCTGCCTGATTCTCACACAGTGTTTCTTAAAGAACATATATATCCAGACAGCAACATGGTGTCGGCACAGACGTGTTGAATCCACATGTACCAGATGTGGGCCGATTTAGGCTGACACTATGTTGCTGTCTACAGCCTGTACTGTATGTCTGTAGTGTCCACTACAGACAACATAAACACACTGGCAACATCAACAGAGAACAATGACGTGGAAAGAGAGAGGAGACTTTGATTGTTCTTGACCAGTGCAAGTGTTATTCTGCATAGACAGAAAATGAGCTGAATTTTTACTTTGTATCTCTTATTCTGGATGCATCACATGGCTGATAATGTGGGCTCTGGGAGACAGAAGTGATTTGTCAAGAAATACCTCAAACAATGGATGTGGTGTGAAAAGATTATCCAAACATAAACCATGAGATGTGAGGAAGCATTGGCGTGTGATTTTGTGTTGAAAGAGAGAGGACTGTTTTGTGGCATGGGCTAGAGTAAGCCTCTCTTACTGGTGCTCTTGAGGTCAGATGGGCCTGTGTTAGGTCAGACAGTCTGATAACATCTCGACTTTCATAGGTGTGGAGGCTGTGGTCGGACACGTGCACTGCTCAATGTTCGGGCCGTTCTGGCTCAGCTGGATTTTGAGCTTCTCCAGCTCATAGTCGTGCAGGTACTCCTGGATGAGGTAGCGCTCGCGCTTCACACGAGCTTTGACGTCTGACGGCACGTCGGGGATCAGCCACGCCACAAAGAACTTCACCACAAACACCACATGCTGGGAGAGAACACGATTATTATTGCAGAAAGAAATTAGCACTTATTTTAATATTGATGACATAAATATATGGTAGCACTTTAGTTTAGGGTCCAATTGACCTATCTGTAAGCCCCGCCTCCCTTAGTTACTGTTGCTAACTCGTCCCAAGATGTTTCTGATAACTTTTGGACACATAAGGACCACCTCTCGTCGAGGAGCATTCAAGTGGGAAATATAAAAGATTGTAAAATAAATATGGTGGGAGATTAATTTGGAAGCGAGGGTTTACAGATCACAATGCACGTGGGAGAAACCTCATGTTACGGTCGTCACAATCTCAGATGACAACATCCAGGATCATACTGTTCATGTACCGCACGGTTAGATTAAATTAATTTACATTTAAGCAGTTTAATATGGAGAGGCACTGAAACGTAGACCTTTGTTTATGTGTTTTTGACCTACACTGTTACATGACGTGAGAACAGTTAACGTTAGGTCATTTAGGTTTGTACGTTAGCATGGACTCACTAACTTTAACTGTAGCTTAATGAGAGTATGACAACCAGAAAATGAACGTTCTCATCTTCATTGGGATTGGGGTTGAATCCTTAGGGAACCAGGTTACTGCGCCCACATCATTGGATGAATACACCATGTGAACCTGCTGCTGACCACAGAATAACAGTCAGGCACTAGTCTGCTCTGTCTTGTTTGGGTTTAGGAAATTGTATAAAATAAATTCCATTGCCCATCCTCTCAGGATACCTTGAATCAGTGTTACAAGTACCTCAGGCACATCGTTTTACCATTTTTGTAGCATAAACACCATCAAACCGATGAGAGCTTCGGATCTTCCAGTGTTTCTCTATGGCACAGAATCCTAAAGATGTCCAAGTTCCTGTCCCCATGCAACTGATACTCAACTGCCATTGGCTCATCTGCGTTCGAGGGGAGGGGCTTACCAATAGGTAAATTCCCACTATGAACTAGTTGCTTATTATCATGCATATTACTAGGACATTAGCTGTTTATTAGTACTTATAAAGCACATATTAATGCCTTATTCTGCATGATCATATTTTATATCCTTTAGTCCTACCCAATACCCAAATTTAACATCTTACTAACTATTAATAAGCAGTAATTAGGAGTTTGAGGCATAAGTCATAGTTAATAGTGAGAATTGGACCCTAATCTAAAGTGTGACCAAATATATTAATCTAATCCAAGTTAATCTAAGATAAACAGAATTAATAAAGCAATATTGCACAAGCAAGAGTGCACTATAGCCGTTCACACAGGACATGTTATTATATTCCACCAGTAACATTTCTTTTTTTAAATTTGTTGGTCTACATATGACTGCTGAAAAACATTTTTAAGATTTGTCAAGTTTAATTTGTCCTGTTTGATGGCATCCATGGTGTTATTATTATTTTTTTTGTATCACTTTTTTTATATTTAATCACACTAAATTGCTAATGAAACTGAACAAAAATGAAAATGTATTAAAGCAACAGAGTGCCTTGCATTTCTCTGTAAAAATCTGTGTTGCTCAAAGTGTGAATTTTCTGGTGTGAAATTGTGTCTGTGAAGCATCATGGTGTAAATGGATCTAAAAAAACAGATTTTATTGAACACAATTAACACATTTAAACATTCTAGAGCTGGATCTGCTATTTTTAGAGATCAATTGTACAAATCTTAAAAGGATATTTTTTAAACAACTGTACTTGTAGACAATATAATATTATTGAAATAAAAGGCCACGTAAGTGTACTTAAAGAGAGCACAATTTCATGACTATAACTTAAGTACACTTTTAAAAAGTTCACATTGTAATAATGTCAAAATATATGTTTTACTTTAAAGTACATTTTTAAATTTCAATGATTTTTAGCACGCTTTAAAGTACACATATTTTTGTGTTGACTAACATCATAAAGCACATGTACAGTACTTGATTATAATCTAAACTGTAGTGTGCTATTCGATATTACATTTAAAGTTATCATATTTAAACGTACTAAATTACAACTACATCATTGCAAATGTGTAATTACCAATATTTTCAATAGAAATTACATTAAAGTATATTTTGGTTTACCATAAATGATTGACAGTGCATTTGCAGTACACTTTCACTATATTTCAAACACAATACAAGTAATTATGATATTACATATAAAGATGCACTTGCGTCCTATTTAAGAGGTTCCACAAAGCACTCTAAAGTTCAACTAAGTGCATATATTTTAAATGAATTTCATTAAATTGTAAATAACATGCAAATAAGACGGTGTCCAAAAACATTACTTTCAGTTTGCAATTAAATGCATTCCCTCATCCTTCCCACACACTTTGTAACAAATCCTTCCCTCGCGGGTCAAAATGACCCGAAGCCCTTAGAATTATACTTATTTTTTTTTGTCTAGAAAGCTTATTTCATTTAATTTTGATAATATTTTTTCTATTTTTTAATGATATTTTTTAATTTTTTATTTACCTTTAAATTACTATATGTCATCAATAAATAATAACCTAAGCACATTCTTCACATTCTTTCAACTTAAATTCAAAATAACTCACAATTTCATCCATAACCCTTTAATTCAGCTCAAAACATCTTACATTGGGTGTCTTTGCCGGCCTCTTGTGGAAAAAGAATAATATAACATGATATGGAGCGGATGAGCTGTTCCGCTGGGTCCTAAAGTCAGTTATCTCACTACACATTCAGATACACATGCATTTTCAGTTAATTAATTTTGAGCATTTTTAGGTTTTTCTGTGTGTACTGAAGCATTCCTCGCATTCCATTCATTCCTAAGGGGGTCAAATTGACCCATGAGGGAAGGATTTGTTAATTTTAAAATTTCAACCACAAAAAACTTTTTTTTTTGTGCATTCATGGTTTAAGTGCGACAAAAGTCAGATGAACATTCAAATTTTAAAACATTTTAAATGAGTTTCGGGTCAAAATGACCCGAGGAAAGGTTGAGGGTATATGATTAAAGTATATAATTTACATAATCAGTACTCTTTTTCAAAGTATGCTTGAGTGTACTTCTGTTCCAGAAGGGACTGAACAGAAAAACCCATACCTCCATAATGATGATAAACGCAAACTTGGCAGCTAGAATATGCCAGAACTGCATGGTATGCTTGTACTGTTCCTTGTGTCCTGAAGGGTAGCGGTAGTCGCGGTACCTAGAGTATCAACAGCCTTCATGTTAATCACACGCTTGTCAGTGTTACCACAAATCCATCTATAGAAAGACAGTACAAACATACACAACAGTACCTGCAGGTGGTCATGTTGGTGCTGTCAAACCAGTCTGGGTTCTCGCCGTCATCTGGGCGGTTTACAAGTGGAATCTCGGAGATGTTGAAGATTGAAAGGCTGTTGTTGATGTATCCTTCCATAGTGATCTCAGTGCCCGGGTGGTACGCATACAGATACACCAGCCGAGGGATCATGTCAGACGTGAACGAGACAATAAAAGCCTGACAAACAAATCAATGACATTAGGCCTTACATTGTCTTTTGTTGTTTGATTCACATTAATGACACAGAGAGCAGAAGGATTATTAGGCTGCTGTCACTTTAAGATCCAAATATACTGATACACATCCAGTTTACACCCAACTGTTTACTTTCGCTTGGGACATAACCAGTTAACATTAACACTACACACATTGAGCAATTTGACATAATTATGTGTGTATTCGACCTTTCAAGCGCAATAAGATGTAAAAGAGAACTGTATTCGCGGTCACATGCTAAGAGGCTGTATGTCAGTCAGCGCGAGCACCGCGTTGAGCTCTTTTTCACAGCTTTTAACATCAAGCATGTCCCGCTCGATATTGTCTCATTAATGCATTTCATCTAAAGTGTCAATAGTGCTGTGCTATGCGTATACAATTACATGCGGCGATAAACACGATATAGCAAAATCTCTAACGACAGACATTTTATACCATCACCACTATATATATATCGTCATACCGCGCACACCTAAAGGACATCCCTTAAGAAAAAGAAGTTTATTCAAGTGTGCTAATCAGTCTCTCCAGGATTTCGCGATATTTTTTTTGTGATTTTTGCGATCAAAATGACTGATTTTGTGGTGGTAATTTCCAGAAATTTGTTAAAAATTAAACAATTTTATCAGAAACAATTAGGATACCACATTTACCATATTATGTATTATGTTAGATGCACAATAGTCATACACGACAATAGAAAAAACTAAATGCACAAATCTTGTTTATTTTGGTATCTTACTAAAAATGTCTAGTCCAGTGGTGTACTATGTAGCTTTAATAACATGATCACTCAGGGTGGGAAATATGACTGGGAAAATTAAATCACAGCAATAAGCAATTGCCTAATATAAGTAAAAAGTTTAATTAAATTATTTAATTAATCAAGTAAACAGTCAGCAATAAAATAAGAACTAATAAACAAATTATAGGAGGACAACTAAATACAACATAAAAGATACAGATACAAACAGTGCTTTAGTTTACGTTGACTACTGTTGGTTTTTTCCAGTTGTTGTTGGATGGGTATAGGCTATATTAGGTTGCTTTCTCTTTAAAGACCTACACGTCCCAAACTTATTCACTCAAGACATAATCGCCAAGACGGACATTTAGGCATAATTATGTGTGTATTTGATTTTGATTGTTCAAGGGCAATAAGCCTAGAAATAGAACACATTTCTGTATACTCGCCAGCGCTGACAGGCGGCAAACGCGTCAGTAATGAAAAGTAGCGAATTGAGTTCGTGGTACACAGCGCTTTTATTAACTCTTTTTTTTTTTTTTTTTATCTGGCATATCATACTTTTATTTGGTCATTCATCCATCTTGAGTAATCAATTCGCCCGGTCCTTGGCACTTAAGTGAGACGGCAGGTGAGAAAGATTCGCTTTCACAGACCACATACTGCGCATGTGCCACAACGTCTGTATCCGCATGAAAACAATGCACTACAGCTTTAAATAAATTAGAGATAGTTCAATTAGATAATATTATTTATTTTTTGTGATTTAAAATATTTTTTTTGGGATCGCAACAAAATGCAACATTTTGCTGATTTTGCGTTGTATTCAGCGATCACGGAATGGCGAAAAACTGGAGGGACTGGCTAATAGTATACTTCTTTTAAACTAATATTAAGAAAGTATATTTTTATGTACTTCTCATAAATATACTTAAAATTGCACTTCAGTATACTTGACTTGTACTGACAGAAAAGTCAAAGTATATTTGGCCTACACTTGTACTCCATCTTTTGATCCATATATTCTTAAAAGCAGTGCCGCCGCTCCCTATACGCAGAGTGCGCAGTTTGCGTAGGGCACCAACTCCCAGGGGGGGGCACCATCTCGGTTGCTCAACAACAAAAAAAAGTTTAAATAAATAAAATAAACCGTTTATATTAATATTAACATAAAAATAAATATCAACATAAATATAAAAAATGTTTTATATTTTATAAATGAATTTTACGGTGAATGCACTAGGCAGTAAGCATACACGACGTGCCACTTCCGCATACGCGCCCGGTGTCATGAGAAATCCTGTCCCCCTGTGAAATAGTGTCCGCTTAGGACCCAACGTGGTAGCTGTTTTAAATGCCTGATCAAAAGCTGTTATCGTTTCGTTTAATGGCTAATCGAGCTGCTGTAGCTTAATAAACTGTGTCATACTAAGTACACACATACGACATTTATTTGAAATATGTAATTGATTGCTTTCATTTACAGTGTGATAATGCTTTTTTTCACATGAAAGTGTGAAAACTGATGGTTGACTTTAATATTGCTGAGGAGGAACATTGAGGGACATGTCTTTTTTATGGTCCCTTATGTTTGAATAACTCAATTAATTCTAGGCCTGACTATATTCTGCTTATAAACAAAGTATTACAGTATTGATGCTGTTAAAGCTACCTCAGGACTTTAAAAGATACCAACACACCAACAAGTGACATCTGACCGGAAGTTTTCCAGCTGGCTTATATTATTGTGGAAGTTCTTAAGAACGTTATGGTCAATTCTGCGTATCTGAATTTTTGTGTAGGCTAGTCCACTGGGATTGTACATGGGAATTTACTTAAAATCTACTTTACTCTTTCCATTAACTGAATTGTTGGGCTATCCATGTTTTCACTGTTATACGGTAGGAGGCGCTATTCTATTCTAGTACAGAATCTACGGATCAAAACACAGGTGAAGAAGAAGCAGAAAAAAGATTGTTTACGCAAATGTAAAATAACGCGATCATCAAACATTAAAGAGTTCAAAACTGCCTCATGTTACTGAATGAAATGTCGACCCAGGACAAGCTACAGGACTGTGAAGCTTTGGGCGTGTTGATAGACTCCATCTGTGTTTGATCATCGCTCTGAATCCCATCCGGACGTAGTCTTTGACAAAAATGTGATTTTCTCAGCTTTTTGTTTAAAATGTTTTTATTCTTATGAAACTTACTCACATTCAAGTGTTGATAAAAAAGGATGCATGTACTTAAAGTGCAAAAATAATATATAAATGGTAAACTATAAGTATGTTATGTTCACTTAGAAAACGTACAAGTATACTTGAAGGATAAACTACTAAACTAGTAGTTTTTTTTTATTATTACTACTGTTATTATTATTTGTATATTTGTCTATTATGTCTATGCAGCAACATGTAGCCCACAACCAATTTCCTTTTGAGGACAATAAGTATACTTTAAATACTTTTTTTGAAGTATACTTCAAAGTGTACTTTCATAAACTAAAAAATGCTACAAGTATTATACTAGTAAACTATCAGCATACCTATAAGTTAACTTGTAGTATAGTTGCAGTACAAACAAATAACGTATCTGTAAACTAGTTGTGAACTCAAAGTTTACTACTGTTACACTTAAAGTATACTGTTATACACTAAAAAGTGGGCCGATTTAGTCCCAAGTAGTATTGAAACAGTACGCTTACAAGTATACTTCTAGTACATTAATATTAGTATACTTACTACGCAAGTAAAATTCAAGTTTATTTGTACGTATACTTTAAGTATACTTAATAAAATGAACTTGAAGTATACTTATTTTTCGTAAAGGATGCACTACTTAAATGCTGTTATGACCTACTTTGAAACCATCTCTGGTCAGGTCGTATTACCTTTTTATTTTTTTATACTCCGTGGCGGAAACAAGCTTCCATGTGTACGTGTACCAGTCATTCTTCTTTTAAATGAATCTGTCTAAAAGACTCACTTATTATTTGTGTCATGTTTATTACCAAAACTCTACTTTTTCAGGTGATAAGTGTAATCAGGACCAGAATGTGGTACAGACTCACATTGGTGACGACTGAGAAGACGGCGATCATGTTGAGGATCTCCTCCCATGCACCGATGCTGTGCGCTTTGGCGGCCACGGGCCTGCGGAACTGAGTGGTGAATTTCCAGGCATCCACTCGCACTTCCAAGATATTATTCATCAGAGCCAGCAGAGGAGCCAGTGGGAAGGAGGCCACAAACAGGGTGATGAAGCCAAACTGGACAACTGCAAAACGAGGAAGACATGATGTGCTACTCCACACAAAGAAGAGCTACAGCACCACCTGTCTGTAAAACTGAGTTACTGCAGGGTGAACGCTTGTTCATATAGAAGCACAAGTACATCAGTGTTAGTGAAACTACTTTGAAACTCTAGTCATGTTACAAGCAATTCATCATTTCATTTAGTTAAGCTTACAGCTTCACTTTTATCTGTGTGAAATTCAAGCGTGAGTAATTTCAGTCGCTGCTTCACTGTGAAAAGCCATTTAATGCTTTGGAGGACAGGAGAATATTGCAGAAATGTAAAGTTGTTATCTAAAGAGGAATGATTAGATGGCATTTCTGTTCCTGTCCAAACAGCAAAGACAACCAAGAAGTGTCTTGAGAACGAGTCCATCAGGCTCATGTTTCTGCTGCTCAGAGTCCAGATTTGATCCTGCAATATTACCTACACTGACTCTTCTTCCTGTGAAAATCTGTCTGAAAGTTGAGGAAGGCTATTCTGTGCTAAGTTACTTTATCTACAGTATTTGTGCACTTCTTGCTCATTTTCTGACCAGTGATTTGTGATTAAAATGCTTAAGATCATTAAAAGACCACTAAATATTGTGCCATTTGGCCCATTTGCCCAGGAGTGTGAGAGTGTGTGTAAATGTGTGTGTGAGAGTTTCGAAACTTTTTTTCGAGTACTGTCAGGCCATGGTGCTGAAGACTCATACTGAGTTTCGTAATGATACGCCAATGTGTTCGTAAAATATAGCATTTTACGTCAAAATTAGTTCAACTCGCCATGTTGCACTGAATCTAAAAAGTCCAGTTCTGTGATTTTTGGCCAAAGCGTTCATAGTTATAAGCAAAAATTTCTCCTGGCCACTAGGTGGCACTGTGTACCTAAATTGGGGTCCCTATGAGGAAACAAGCTTATAAATCATACAGAATGAGTTTTTTTTCTTTAAATGTAAAAATGCAGAAAGTTTTGTGTGATGGGTAGGTTTAAGGGTAGGGTTAGTGTTAGTGTAAGGGGAGAGAATATACAGTGCCTATGAAGCGTCCCCACAAAGATAGTGAACCAGACGTGTGTGTGTGTGTCTCCACTCACCCATCTCCAGGTACTCGTAGAACAGGCCGAGCTGACAGAAGTCCTGGAGGTCGTGATCCTGCTCCCAGCGGCTGTACAGACTCTCCGGATGATTCCGAGCACTTCTGCTTACCCACCAGTTACGCAACCAGCTACATACACAAACATAAAGACATATAAATATAGAAAACACCGCCCACTATCAACAAATAAATGATTAACACTAATAAATAAATTAAATATAGCTGCAAGCAGCCATTAAGGGGCCAAACACAAAGAAGGCATGACAAGTCATGACTGCATGGCTAGGAGCACCAGACCAACTGCAACAATGAGCAATTACAAGCATATTAAGATGATTTTAGGCAAAATGCCTGAAAAATCAAATACAATCACAAGTAATGTGATTTAATGGTTTATCACTTTTTAACCAATAGGTGGCGCTGTGACCAAATTTGTGTGGTGTGGAGTGAGGTGACAATGACACATGCAAAGTTTGGTGTGATTATCCAAAAGCATTGCAGAGATACAGCCTCGAGTCATTTTGTCATCATGCCATCAAATTTGTTCCTGCGGTATACGAAAACGGTTTCATCTATCAACATGAAATCCATGACTTTTTGCCGGCATGGTCTGAAGATGATACGATTTGATTTTGGTGAAAATCGGACAAGCGGTCTAGGAGGAGTTTGAAAAAGTAGACTTTTAAAGAAAATCTAAATGCTGGACAGGAAGTTTGGCTGATTATGGCAAAATTGGTATCTATGTTCTCGGCATGACCCAAGGAACGGGTTTAATTACAATAGGCTAATTACATCAAAAGTTATTAGCATTTTTGGAAATTTCATTATAACTGCCCCGAAATTTTTTGAGTACTGTCAGGGCATTGTGCCAAGACGCATACCGAGTTTCGTAACGTTACACCAATGCATTGTAAAATATAGCATTTTACGTTAAAATTCATAATTGCAGACACCCAAAATGGCTGATATCAGAAAGTTGGGAATTGTTCGTCTCAGCATGCTGCACCGAATCTAAAGAGACCAGTTTTTTGGCCAAACCATTCAGAAGTTATATGCAAAAAGAGCTATTTTTCATATCTCCTGACCACTAGGTGGCACTGTGCAGGTAGCCTCAGGTCATGGTTGTCATGACACCAAGGGCAATCTCCCCCAGTTTCTCTTGAATCCAATACGGAAGTGACTTAAACTACAATTCATCGACTGGCCGCTAGAGACGGGCTCCAGAAGGGAGCAGAATCTCATTGAGCCCCATGTTAAAATGCCCAACTTTACAGCAGAAAAAAACATGTTTACAGCCTGGTACAAATTGTGGTTTTGGTCTATATATCTAATTTTGCCCTTCATGACAACTGTGAGGGGGGTGAATTTTTTTTATAGCTCATGCGGTTACATTATATAAAGCCTTAAAGTTCTGCATAATTAAGGGCGTGGCCACTTTGAGAGACAGGTGGATAGCCATTTATCTGCTGTCTGTTAGTCATCACGTCACCTCAGCTCCACCCACGTCCCGCCTCTTTGCCTATTTTATGTTATCCGGGAGTGACGAGCGATAATGCGCTGCTTAGATGGCAACGGCCAGCTCGACCCTACTTTACGCTTCAAAACTGCTCTGCTCTGACATCACAGACACTACGTCCATATTTTTTTACAGTCTATGCATGACACACACCAAGTTTGGTCAGAATACTCTAAAGAGTTGCGGAGATATAGCCTCACGTTAATTTTGGCAAATTCATTTGCACATTATTTTTGATGAATCAACTTGAATTCCATTCTTTTTGTCGACATAGTCTGAAGATGATCTGATTCAATTTTTGTGAAAATCAGAGCAACGGCCTAGGAAGAGTTACAAAAAAAGTTGGACATTTTGTTTCAAGCCCTTACGGTTCAAAAGTTATTAGCATAAACGTAGGGCTGGACGATATCACCTAAAATAAAAACCTTGATTAATTGAACACATTACCTCAATTACGATTAATAAACTATTAAAAAAAATGTTTTGTCCCTCATAGTTCACTGACAAGGTTTGTACTGTAAATATGCTTGACTATTAGTGGGATATTTATTTTTAAAAATTAATTAGCATTGTGAGAGTACGGTTATTTGAATGCATTAATGAGAGAGACTGCGTGTGTGAATTATTCATACCGTCTCTATTAGTTGTAAATGCTGTGCGTTGTATGTAGTTACTTCAAAAGTAGAAAAATATAAGCTATAACTTTTGAGTTTCTAAGCTACTTTAGTGATAAATCACAGGACAGCGTTGACAATGAGTTTCTGCGCTCCTCTTTGTGCGCGCGATCTTCACGTGATGTGCGAGCTACTGTCTGTATGAGTGTTCGTGTGCCACAATGTCTGCGTTTGTTCACTTGGTGTTTGAGTTCGCCTCCGTGTTTGTTCCATGCCACTGACTGGACGGGGCGGAGTCACGTGACTACACATGCGGTAGTATGTTTTAAAGGGGAAAGTATTAACAGGATTAAAAACTGAAATAACCGACATGGGAAAATTACATTGGTTAGAGCAGGGGTGTCCAATCCTGCTCCTGGAGGGCCACTGTCCTGCAGATTTTAGCTCCAACCCCAATGAAACCGCTGAACCAGCTAATCAAGGTCTTACTAGGCATACTAGAAACTTCCAGCAGGTGTGTTGAGGCAAGCTGGAGCTAAACTCTGCAGGACAGCGGCCCTCCAGGACCGAGTTTGGACACCCATGGGTTAGAGGTTCTGAATTTCGGTTTTGATTACTTTTCGATGAATCGTCCAGCCCTACATAAACGTCAATGCGACTTTGGACAGTTGGTGGCGCTAGAGGGATTGAGTTAGAGACTCCAAAGTGTGCCAAATTTCATAACTTTCCCGCAAACAGGTCTTGCAATAGACTTCCAGAGTGGAAGAAGAAAAAGAAAAAGAAAAGAAAATGGAAGAATAATAACGCCAAAGGAGTCAATAGGTGCCTACGCAGTACCTAATAATGCATAGAAACTCACAGCCACATTGAGTGGATCTGAATTATTATATACTCCGTGTACAGTCATAAAAATAAGCATTACTTTAGGTCTATATCCTGGCCATGCAACAGATAATGATGTTTATGAATATAATCTTGTGTGATTGTGATGTCATGGGGACTTACGGGACAAGTGCTTCCTGTATGTTCCCCCAAACCTGTTTACCCACCATCACTATCACTAACTGAGTGGTTAACTCAATCAAACAGCCGCCCGGCTCACACTGAAAAGACAATTATGTTCATCATAAACAAGAATCTACTAATAATTCATTAACTATCATTTTATTCATATTTAATTGTGCTTTAACTCTATGCTTAATTCATATAAATTAAAGTTCCACAGACAATAATCTATCCACATTTTCAACAGTGAAATAATTGCAGTAATTCTCATGGGATCTCAGGTCTACCTCTTCATTTCTCAACCCACTCCATTTGCCGAACATGTAGGCATAGTTGCCAGGGTAACCCACGAATTTGCCCTTGAAAAAGGCGACATAGAAGCAGGAGGAATAGTAGTTGACAAACTGGAAGAGGAACATCTTGATTGTTAGCTTGTTCTCATACTCAAAATGGGTTTTGGGAACCTCTGTGGACAAAACAAGTGAATAAAAGTCAGTGCAAACCTACAAAAATCTGTATGTATTATGAAAATACTTAAGTAATTGTACAATATATGACAGTGTTTCTCTTATTATTATCTGTCATATGAGTTAGAACATTTTATAAACTGATTGGAACAATTGGTAGGCGCCAATGACAAATAAATACAAATATTTTAATCTCTATATTGAGGTTGAGAAAGCGGCTGGGAGCTTATATTTGCTAAAGACTCACCCATATCAGTGATCTTAATGGCTACACGCTCATACAGGAAGTTCAGGATCATGATGATGACAAAGTTGATGCAGGAAGCAGTGACGGATGTGGCAAACTGGGGCGTGATAAGGCTTCCGACCACATCCAGCTTATTGGTCTGGCTGTCCTTCATGATGCTGGCAAACGCCGCAAACACTGCCAGACGGTACGCTATCACACCGATTATACTGGCGATAATCAGAGAGATCTGGGTTTTGAGGCGAGAGAGGTAAACGTCACACACACAAAACAACTCATACACTGCAAAAGTTTTTGTCTAATATTTAGTTTTTTTTGTTAATTAGAACAGTGTGGAAACTATGAACTAGGACACGCCAAAACACTAACATGCTACATGCTGGTAAAAACATGCATCAGGAAACATTTAACTTACTGACTTACAGATGTGTGATTCTGTGTCCATACAGTTCAGTGACTTATTAACATTCAATATTAAGTCTAACACAGATATTATACAAAACCAGCTTTTTAATATTTGTATATAATAGCTCAGTTTCACAACTACTACTTTCTACTAACAACATAGGCAGCTTTTACGGGTACGTTTACACGACAATGATGTACTAAAAACGGAAACGTTCTTCCTTTGCTTTTTTCAGGTACAGGCGACAACGTTGTCAAAACGATCCCCGTTCACACGGATCCGCGGAAACAACTAAAAACGCTGTATTATTCTGCCAGGCCAGTAGATGGCGATGTCATGTTGTAAAGAAACACTACGCACCTATAGACTGAACACATAATACACATGTGTTTGACGTCACCGTTTTCACAAATTGGCTTTTTTGTACCGTATTGTTCCAAATATAAGATGACCCTGATTATAAGACGACAACCATTTTTTGTATTGAAAGTATGGTAAATACAGGTAAAATGTACCACCGATCACATTTTGGCATACCATAAAAATATCCTGTAGCCCATCTGAATTATAACAATTAGGCTATCCATCTCATAGCAAACACCATGTAGCCTGCCAACATTTCATTAAAAGTACTGTAATCTGGGTACTGTCTTACGTTTTAAAATCACGTACGTGGTAAGTTTGTTCCCGTCAGCGAGGCACACAAATATGACAGTCAGACAGTAAGCTTTTCTTTCACTGTTAGCGTTTTAAGGCGCTGTCTTTTTGCGCTTGCAATTTTCTAACATTACACTCTGGCACACCGTAGTTCTTGGCACACTAGTTTTTTGCATATTTGTCGCCACCTATTGTTGTGGGTGTATTATTGACATGTAAAAGTCTAGACCCTGAATATAAGACAAACCCGTTTTTTCAGATGTGTTTCCAGGCGCGGCGCAAGTGTTTTTTGCTAGTTATCATTTTCACGTCCAGCAGCACGTTGTTTAAATAGCAAATGCATTTACGCCATCTGTTCACCCATGGGCGTGTGTTCTTTCCGCTCGCAAATTCCTCCATGTAAATAGCGAATCCGCCATGGTGCGAGCGCAACTGGCTTTTAAAGGGAATGGGAGATGAGACTCTGTTTGGTTTATTGCACGTTACGCCCAAAACACACCCATGACTCATTAAGAGACTAGGTACAACCCTTTTGGACCATGCGTCTGGCACGTTAACCTTTTTTTCCGTCGTTAAACTAGCAAAAGTGGATACAGACACGCCCTTAGTGCACCTGCGCCATGCGCCTCAGACCATGTGCTCAGATCGGTAAAATAGGGCCTAATATTTCTTGGCACACTCGTTTTACGTGTATTTGGCGCCACCTATTGTTGCGGATGTTTTAATGACGCAAAAGTCTAGACCCTGAATATAAGACAAACCTGTTTTTTTTTCAGATGTATTTCTAAGAAAACAATACAGTAGTTTGCATGGAGACAATACCGGTATCATTTTCAAAAACTTGTGCTTTAAATCCTGTTTTCAAAAGTTATATATATATTTAATATGCAACATTTTACAAAAAGCGTTCCTTATGAAAAGTTTACAGAAGATTTCATTGACAATGGATTTAAACTGTTTTTGATATTAGCATGTTGCTAAGCTAATGACGCAATACTCTAATAGGCATGGAAAAACATAGCACAGTAAATACTGAGAAAACAGTCCATTGCTAACTATTTTTATACTTTTCAGTATTAAATAACATCTTTGTACATGATGCCTTAAGGTGATGATACACGGGGCTTTTTGAGCAATGTTGCCGTCAACTGGCAACCAGGTGAGACACAGGGCTCATGACCGATCTAAAGTATCCAGATAGAAATTTGTTGCCCATTCTCAAATAGGAAAGTGCCCAAGCAACATTGCTCAAAAAAGTTGCCCCGTGTATCATCACCTTTAAAGTTTAAACTGCTTTATGTAGACAGGCATTGAAACTGAGCTAATATATTCAATGGGGTTCAAATGCTTTTGTATATTTTGTAATGAGCAATGGGTTTTATTAGCATGATATGAAAATGATCCAAAGTTCCAAAGAGCATTAAACAATTTTGCTTATTTGATTATTGAAGAAATAGTGCAGACTCTCAAATATTTCTTGTTCACCTTATCACTGTGTCCTCACCAGATGCCACGGACGCCACGCCACGGTAAATGTAAATCGTATCTTTTCAATGTTACGGGATTATATTTCAGAAACGTTTCTACAGCAACATATAAAGTATGACAATGATAATCTTAATTTAATGCGAGTCTGAATATAATTTTCGCATGACCTTTATAGCCATACCGAGAGCAGATGATTTAACTTGGACCTTAAAAATGAATTAAAGGAACCAAGAACATAAACTGCGAACAAATTAGTGCACTCTATGACAAAGATCGTTTCAGTCACTCAGTGTGTATTTTAATAATGTTAAAATTGTGTAATATTTATGAATTTGATTATGTGCTTATCTATTTGGTTGAGAGTGCACTGCACTTGCAGAGAGACTCCGCCCACACTCTTTTCTGATTGGCTGTAGTTTTGGATTGATATGGTTGTGAGTGCAGTGCACTTGCAGGGAGACTCCGCTCACACTCTTTTCTGATTGGCTGTGGTTTTGGATTGATATGGTTGTGAGTGCAGTGCACTTGCAGAAAGACTCCGCCCACACTCTTTTCTGATTGGCTGTAGTTTTGGACTGATATGGTTGTGAGTGCAGTGCACTTGCAGGGAGACTCCGCTCACACTCTTTTCTGATTGGCTGTGGTTTTGGATTGACATGGTTGTGAGTGCAGTGCACTTGCAGAGAGACTCCGCCCACACTCTTTTCTGATTGGCTGTAGTTTTGTATTGATATGGTTGTGAGTGCACTGCGCTTGTAGGGAGACTCCGCCCACACTCTTTTCTGATTGGCTGTGGTTTTGGATTGATATGGTTGTGAGTGCAGTGCGCTTGCAGAGAGACTCCGCCCACACTCTTTTCTGATTAGCTGTGGTTTTGGATTGATATGGTTGTGAGTGCAGTGCACTTGCAGAAAGACTCCGCCCACACTCTTTTCGGATTGGCTGTGGTTTTGGATTGACATGGTTGTGAGTGCAGTGCACTTGCAGAGAGACTCCGCCCACATTCTTTTCTAATTGGCTGTAGTTTTGGATTGATATGGTTGTGAGTGCACTGCGCTTGCAGGGAGACTCCGCCCACACTCTTTTCTGATTGGCTGTGGTTTTAGATTGATATGGTTGTGAGTGCAGTGCGCTTGCAGAGAGACTCCACCCACACTCTTTTCTGATTGGCTGTGGTTTTGGATTGATATGGTTGTGAGTGCAGTGCGCTTGCAGAGAGACTCCGCCCACACTCTTTACTGATTGGCTGTGTTTTTGCGTTCCGTAGTCGTGTCGCATCTGGTGTGACTAGATAAATAGCTTGTTGCTGGAATCTTATCGCATCTGGTTAGGACATAGTGTTGTGTCATAATATTTATGATGTTTAAAAATCCTAAAACTTCCAAGTTTCCAAGTATCTCCAGATTCTAGATTTTCAGTGTTGTCTAAGACCTTTGAACCCCACTGTATTTTTGTACATTATGTGCTAATATAAAAAAGGTGACAAAATTTGTACTTTACTGTATAAAATTCGTAGTCTGCTAAAAGTAGCAGACGGTTTTGATGCTCACCCAGAAGAGGACGGTGGCCCCAGACAGAAGTGAGCGAGCACACTTGCTTGTTAGAGGTAAATAGGGCTCCATCTCCTACACAGCAAGCAAGCAAAGCAGGAATCATGAGCAACCACCACCACACACCTGGGACAGCAGCCCTAATCTAGCACTGTACTAGTGCCATCAGTGTTCGCACTGCTGTCTATGAGGACTCTTCTTGTTTCTAATCAGATCTCTACAATCAGATCAATTCTACGACTAGTCTCTCAAAGCTGGGATCACACTGCGAGCAGGTCGCTAATGCTATACACACACTCACACACATCAAACCAATCTGTTTTCGTCCTGTGCCTGCCTTACCCACAAGACCACAGTGGCCCAGCACAGGATAAACCTGCCTGCTTTATCAGCTGGTGTCTGGTCTAGAACCCACTCCTGCTCCTATACAACACGAGCAAAGCCAAACAAACACGCATTATCTGGTTTCTCAATTGGCTGTTGAATAAATTAACCTTGACGTCTGTTTGAGAAATGACAACACTCTGTAAACTGTCCATTTAACATATTATTAGATGCCATTTTTACAAACCCAATCCAAACCACATTTACATTCATATGGTACTTAAAACGAGTAAACTAGTTCTCAACATTAACAGTAGAATCTGATGAAACACTGAAATTATGTAAAATATGGACTGAGACAATTAGATTTGGCCAAAGACCTTAATGCAGTACAACATACTGAACTTACGGTCTGTCTCATTTTCATCTCACATTAAATGGCATCTACCCTAACTAATGGGTCCACCTTACAACTCACCAATCTAGTTAAACCTTTTATAACTAGCCTAGTAACCTTACATTACATTATGTACAGTTGAAAAAATATGATTAGCTAATATAAAATCTGCTGAAAGAAGAGATAAAACAATGAAGAACAGCTGCAATATAAGTGTGACAAACATTTGAATTCAGGGCAAATGGTGGTATTCAAGAAAATCCGGCAATGAACATTTACAGTATGAGCAAACAATAAATTCTCTGTAGAATGAAGAAAAAAAATGTCAGTAGCATAATACACTGCCAAATGATTCAATCATTAAAATGAATTGCAATTCCTTTATACTAGAGTTCCTCATTCATGATCCTGGAGAGCCGTTTAGTTCCAACACACCTGAATCAACTAAACAAAGTCTTTGGGTTTACCTGAAAATGATGGCCAGTTGAACTGGAGCTAAACTCTGCAGGTAAGTGTCTCTCCAAGAGCAGGAGTGAAGAACCCTGCTCTACATGATCAACTCTCTGGGTCAAAAGGTCATTCGGTGTATATGCTTACTTGTGTAACGAGGTTGAGCTTTCGACTGGTGCACTTCATCTCGTATTCGGGTCTAAGCTGCAGCTGTTGTTGCTCTTCCTCAAAGTCAACCAGATCCCACTCGTACTCCAGCCGGGCCTGACGCCGCTTCCAGAACTCCAGGAACAGAGTCACTGAAACCAGAGAAAAATACAGCTCAAAACTCATACTGTAAAACATCCATCTGCATTCATGACAGCCTGAAAATTTACTAAATATGTATCCTTTCATTGATGGTTACCATAACATTACCAAACCATAACATTGATGGCTTTTATGTAACCAGATTTTGTAAATGTGGACTGTATGTAATAAAAACAGATTAATGACTGACAACATCATTAATATTTTCATAAATGTTTCCTAGTTTAAGTACAAGAATCATCCATTATCATTAGAGTAAAAGGGAATATTAAACATTTATTAAACAGGGCTGTCACTAAAAATGTTTTTGGTAATCGAGTAATCGGTTGATTATTTTGACATATTTTTGATATATTTTATAATTGAATAATTGTGGTAAGTGAACAATAGCCTTTAAAAATTATTTAAAATACATACAATGAGGCAATAACAAATTGGTTCAAATAAAGTAACTTAAACAGGTAATCATATTGTTTTATTGAATAACACTTTTAAAATACTTAGGGTCAGATTTACTAACAGCTTGCTCCAGCGCAAACCCTCTTTTGGCGTTAAAAAACTACAGGATTTGCTGTGATAAACACACGCAGTGATAAATTAGCGCTGGAAAAGCGTGGACAGGGTTATTTTTGCGGCTGATCTTATTGCATTTGTAGGAGTATTTAAATGAATCATGCAAGGTGATTTGGTTTGTGCTTGTTTTTTACTCTCATTTGCACCATTATTTACCGCCCATAAAAAGCAAGTCTTAAACCAGACACTAATTTGCGCTGCTCTTGGTAGATTGTGTTGGTCAATATGGAAATGATCCGGCTGTGTCTGTGTTCTTTAATTTGCATGTCGTCAGTAGATCACGTGCTGAACTGTCCACTCCCATCTGCGCTTTTATGGGATTGCGCTCTCAAGCTAATTCAGCATAGTTTAGTAAATCTGGCCCATAAAGTTATACACATAATATAAACATAATCAACTTCTGTACATTACGTAATATAACAGACGCCTGCAGAGGGCGCCATCGGCCTGGCGATTGTTGTTGTTACACTTTACAGCAGATCAAATCCTTGTTTAATATTGACCAAATGATATTTAATTCAAATGTTCACTTAATCTTTAATAATTAGCCACTTCTTTAAAATAGAAATGCTACAGCGATGGTTTAAACTGTCATTTTGAATTCGCAATGAACAACAATTTGCATATTTAGAAACATATTGATGTATTTTCCTGTGTTGGCGTGGGTATATAAGCGATTTACATTACAAATCGGATGAAATGCCGCATGCGTTCCTAAATGAACGTTATAAACAACTCAAATTTATTAAGCAAGCTGCTGAGACGATCCGCACATGTAAATGAAAACATGAAAGCGCTATGAAACAGAAAGTGCATCAGACCTCATATGCGTTCTCAAATGCACGTCATTGGAAACCCAAACAAACAGCACACGCAGAGACTGAGCTCGTGTGGAGCAGCATTTACTGTGAACAGAGCTGCTCTGAGACACTGGAGGAACTACAGGATTTGCTAAACACACGCAGTGATAAATTAGCGCTGGAACGGCGTGGACAGGGTTATTTTTGCGGCTGATCTTATTGCATTTGTAGGAGTTTCCCTTTCAGACGCAGTATTTATGGGAGGAGAGTATTTAAATGAATCATGCAAGGTGATTTGGTTTGTGCTTGTTTTTTACCGTCATTTGCACCATTATTTACCGCCCATAAAAAGCAAGTCTTAAACCAGACACTAATTCGTGCTGCTCTTGGTAGATTGTGTTGGTCATTATGAAAACATGAAAAACGCTATGAAACAGAAAGTGCGTCAGATTTCATATGCGTTCTCAAATGCACGTCATTGGAAACCCAAACAAACAGCACACGCAGAGACTGAGCTCGTGTGGAGCAGCATTTACTGTGAACAGAGCTGCTCTGAGACACTGGAGGAAACATGTGCACACATGTAAATAAAGCGTCACGCTTCACTCTGAAACCCCAGCGTATTTACTTATTTAATTGAATTGCAGACTTTGTGTTTTCACGATACAGTCCCAGGCGCCATGGGCATTGGGGGGCCTGGCCCGCCCTGTGAGTCACTAGTGCCTGCCCTGGACGAGCCTGTCTCCCTTCGCCAACTTGCTTGTTTGCACAATATTTTTTATCAGTAGGCTACCGTTATCAAAAGTTATCGTTTTGTATATACATAACTCCAGAATAAAAATAAAAATGTGTTTGGTCTGATTTAAAAAAATATATTTGTAATATTTTTTCAATTTGATTGGTTTATTGATAGTGAGCGTGGAAATGTTTGAGTGTTGCTGTGAGACGGGCTGTGGTTCTGCTGTGATCTTTGTTTGGAACTATTTTCACTGCTAAAACAGAACAAAAACAGTCAATATTGCGTCTTAAATGTAAATCGTGATGGTATTCAGCACTCTTGGTCGTGTGACGTTGCTTAACTGTATAATATGTTATAAAAATAAAAACTTCACATTTTGAATTTTTACCGTAGTATGTTAACTGAGTTTCTTTGTGTGTGCTGTGCTCATTTGTTTTGATTTCTCCTCAAGAGGCTGCGCGAGCCTCAACAGCGCGACCTTGTTAGCGTCAGTACATTATACATTATATATTATTTTATATAAATATGTTGTATCCCGTCAATGGAGTGGTACGTTAATTCTTCCTCGTTTTTTCCCCCCATTTAACATAATTAATGTTATTATGCAATGAGGTTGATCTCATTTGTGCCCCCCCTGAAGAAATGTAATGCCTGTCGGTGAATTTGTGTCTGGCACCGGGTCTGTCACAATAACATGCTATATTATGATTCATTTTAATAATGTCTAATAATCAGTCTAATAGTCTAATAATGTGGTTCATGGTCTCTCGTCCGTGGAATGCGACACTTCCGGTATTTTGCTGGTTAATCGGCACGGGTAAATTGCAATTGAATATTTTTTTAAATCGAGTACTCAAATTGAATCAAGGAATCACTGACAGCCCTATTTATAAACCTTAGTCAGGCTATATGCCATTTTCATCATGATCATCATAATTAAAACTACAAAAATTACAAAGAGCTAAAAAAGCTCTTTACTCACCCCATATTCCCATGAATATCGCAAAGAACACCGTGGCTGCGTTGTCAAACAGATACGATTGCTAAAAGGCAATGAGATGGAGAAGGTATGACTTTACATCAATAAATATGCAAAAAACATGCTCCATAAAAAATAAGTAAAGTTTTTTCCTCACCCATGAAGAGCTGCAGGTTGTGCTGAGCTTCCAGTAGCCACATTTCTTATCACAGAGCGGACACATGACAATCTCCCCACCAATGGTCTCATTACAGATCTCTTTACTACAGGAGACAAGAAAAACTCTTCCTGTGAACACTATACTTAACTTGTGTCTTAGGCTTCAGTGTGTTTCCGAAATGTGTCAGAGCGATCCCTAAATGCATTACACTCTCAGCACTGCCACAAGGGGCGTTAAAGCAGGCGTTAGCATGAACAGTTTCTCTTTTCACAGGGTTTCTGCAGGTTTTATGAAGGTACATTTAAGACCTTTTTAGGACCAATTAAAGAAAAAGAAATAAGGAATAAATTGAAGGGAACCTAACACGTCAATAAGTTATCAAATGTAAATGTCTAGGAAGCACACAATGAGTTGCATGTATTAGCATGTATCTCCATTACTTTTTAATACATGTTACAAAAAAAAAAAAAGTTTGAGATAATCTTGTGAAAGTGATTTTATTATTAAAACAAGAACGAATATCTGCCAATGGGTTCATCAAAATCAACTTAATTTAATTGTAAGTAATTTTCATACCCATTGACAAATATGTCTTCTTGTTTTAAACATAAACACTTAATTTTGTTCAATTTCTCAGAAAACAAGACTTAATTTCTTCATTTTGCATCTCAAGTGAATTTCAATTCTGAGGAAGATATACATTTTTTTGCAGTGCAATTTCATTTTAAATTTAGGGCCCTATGAATTGTTTTATTTATTTGTTTTATTATAGTTTATTCTGTTTTAATTTTTCTGGACTCTGTTTTAAAAATGTACATTTAAAATAATAATAATAAATAATAATTTGTTACATTTATATAGCACTTTTCTAGGCACTCAAATGCTTTACATGGAAGGGGGAAATCTCCTCAACCACCACCAATGTGCAGCATCCACCTGGATGATGCGACGGCAGCCATATTGCACCAGAATGCCCACCACACACCATCTTATGGTGGAGAGGAGACAGAGTGATGAAGCCAATCGTATATATATATATATATTTGGGGATGATTAGGTGGCCATGATGGACAGGGGCCAATGGGCAGATTTGGCCACGATGCCGGGGTTACACCCCTACTCCCCTACTACATCCTGGGATTTTTAATGACCACAGAGAGTCAGGACATCGGTTTAACGTCTCATCCGAAGGACGGTGCTTGTTACAGTATAGTGTCCCCATCACTATACTAGGGCGTTAGGACCCACACAGACAACAGGGTGAGCACCCCCTGCTGGCCTCACTAACACCTCTACCAGCAGCTACCTAGTTTTCCCAGGTCTCCCATCCAGGTACTGACCAGGCTCAACCCTGCTTAGCTTCAGTGGGAAACCAGTCTTGGGCTACAGGGTGATATGGCTGCTGGCCAAATAAAATCAATTTTATTTATCAAAAAATCATGTCTAATTAATTGAAATCATGAAAAAAATACATTGAAATCAATTCAACAGCACTTTATTAAACGTTTGACACAAAAATAAAAAATAAATAGGACCCTATGAAATGTTTTTTTTTTCTTTCTGTGTTTTTTTGGATTCCATTTTAATGGTTTAATTAAATTTTGATAATCGAAAGCAAGTCTAATTAATTAAATTCATATTATTCCTTTAAAAATAAAGTTTTAATAATAATTGTAATCTACTGTACAAGATCTGCGCCATTCATACACACAGAGACACAGAACATGCAGGAGTCATATTTAAATAGTTCACCCACAGGGACCTAATTTAATGCCATGATATTGAATTTAAGACTTTCTGCTCCAATTTAAGACATTTTTAAGACCTTAAATTGTGGAAGGTCAAATTAAGATTTTTTTTAGGACCCGCGGAAACTCTGTTTTCAGCTTTCGAGCCTTATCCTCACCTCCAGACGTTTTCGTTGAAGGTGGCCACACCATAGATGAAACAGAGTAGACCAACAACCGCGGCGTAAGACAGCATCTCTGTGTAGAAACCCAGCCAAGCGAAGTAGATGCCGATCTTCTCTCCATAGTACTTCCTTTGGTACAGGAAGCATAATATTCAATGAAAGTGTCCATCCACTTGCTCAAGACGTCAGCAAAAGTAACATGCATCACATTCTCTATATTTAATGAACTTTTATTTGAAAAGGAACATTGAAGGGTTTTTTACTTTAACAAAAACTACGGTGCAAAATATGCATTAGCCTATTTGAGAAAAATAAAAAAATCATGATAAAATATTGCAGTGCTTTTAATATAAAGTTCACTCTACGTCACTGGACAAGATATGTGATTCCTCATTGGCTTGCAAGTATGAAAGTGACAAGAAAGATGTTTTAATATTATTCTGATTCAATTAATTATTTGCATCATCATTTGAGAATGTTGATTTCACGTTTTAATATAAACATTTTAGTACATATATGGCTGTTTATCACTTTGTATTGTTATACATGGTGCATAAATGAAAATGTTAAAATTTCATCCATCCTTGTGTTCATTTTTTTTTAAACTATTTTCAAAAATCTAGATTTTAACTGAATATCAAAAACAGGTTTCATGAACACTCCCACATCTGTTATTGGTCAATCAAGCAGGTAGCTCCGCCTCCAAACTCACACTATTGTTCGAATGTGCCTTTACATTATAGTTGTCTTACCTATATTTGTCTCTAAGTTGGGGTAGGAGTTTTTCAACACATTCAAACTAAATAATTTTAACCTTTTAAAAAAATTTAATCTATTTTCCTACAACGGTTGTTTAGGATGAAGTTTCTTCTTGATTGAAAAAATAAAATAAATAATAATAGAAACAGCCTTTAAATACATTTGAGACCAAATACATAAATAGTGATGTAAGTCTCAAATATGTCAAAACATTGAAAATATCAAGATGCATTTTTAGCTGTTTTTCTGAGCCCATTTTGACAAAAGGAAGGCGTATGAGTCTCACCGTATGAGGTTGAGCGGTTGCTCCTTGTAAAAGTGGCTGAAACGGGCCCAGTTTTTATACAGGGAATAGCGTTCGCTCTCACAGTTAGCATCGCGTGACCTGGTCCAGTACCTACACTACAAAAACACACATTAACATTAGTGTTTTTCAATGAACCTTTTGAATCATTGACACTATTTCTAGTCTCCAGAGAAACATCTACTCAATAGGTCTGATGGCTTTTCCCATGTAAAAGACCTACGTCATGCAGAGGGAAGGCAGCTGTGTAGGTCCCGTTGTTCAGCAGCCTCTTAATGCCCTTCTTATCCTTGTCTTCTTTACTGTATGGAATTCGGGAAAGGATGTAATATACCTACATGGAGAAGAACACAAGCCAAGCCTTCGTTACAGGGCAGTTCCTTAGTAAAAGCTGTGTCTACTTTCAGCTCTGGACGTTTAGAGTTTAGTAAGACCATGATGTAATGGAGGTTTTTTAATATTATGAAATGTACATATGTACATTTATACATATGTAATGTAAAATATTCCTGTGTAATTATTATTTTTTTAATGTAATTAGGGGCCAAGCACTGAAGGTGTGCAAAGGCACTTAATGTATTCATTAGCGTTCCTCTCTTGAGTCTATGGCAGCCCATAAAACCGCTTGCGGGAAAGTTATGAAATTTGCCACACTGATAGAGGATATTCTAAACTGTCACTATAGCAATTTTGGAGTCTCTAACTCAATCCCTCTAGCATCATCAACTGTCTAAAGTTGCACTGATGTTTATGCTAATAACTTAGCAAGGGCTAGAAACTAAATTTTCATCATTTCCCATCATGGAAATTTTTCCGCCATTTTGAATTCCTCCTAGGCCGTTGCTCTGATTTTCACGGAAATGGAACCAGATAATCTTCAGACCATGCAGATAAATTGTTATGGAATTCAAGTTGATTCGTCAAGTGCTAGTGAACATCAAAAACAGGTTTCATGAACACTCCCACATCTGTAATTGGTCAAACAAGCAGGTAGCTCCGCCCCCAAACTCACACTATTGTTCGAAGCCTTTATATTATAGTTTACCTATAGTTGTCTCTAAGCTGGGGTAGGTTTGTTTTTCCACAAACACATTCAAAAATTGAATTTTTACCTGGCTGTTTAAGACGAGGTTTCTTCTTGATTGAAAAACTAAGACGGAAAATGACATTTTTTAGCCCTTACGGTTCAAAACGCAAGTCAAACTTTGGCCAGGTGGTGGCGCTAGAGGGAATGGGTTAGAGACTCTAAATTTGCTATGGTGAATGTTTGGACTGACCTCTATCTTTGTGCCAAATTTCACAACTTCTTACCATACGCTTCTATGGGCTGCAATAGACTGAAGAGCGGAAGAAGAAGAAACGGAAGAAGAAGAAGAATGCCAACAGATACAATAAGTGCCTACGCACACCTTCAGTGCTAATTATTGAGAACTAATAGTAACTGATTATAATTGATCACCAAATCAGCATATTATAATGATTTCTGAAAGATTGTGTGACACTGAAGACTAAATAATTTTTTTATATATATAAAATACATATATGTATTTATGGCATTTCTAATGTCTAATCTTGGTTTTCTTACAATCCTGTTCCTCGTGGACGGAGGAAAGAAGGTTTCTTTATCCTCGATGAGGAAGAAGTCGATCTTGCTCTTGTCAAACGTGTAGGTGAAGTAATCAGGCTCGGGATTCATCACATGATCGGGCAGACGGTAAGGCGTAAAGAGCCAGCTCATGGGCACTTCTTTTTTAGCTGGAATATCATTGGCTTTAAAAGGCACTTTGATTTTCAGAACGTCTGCATATGTTGCCAGCACTTCCCATGGTACATGGATCTTCAGGAAGTATGTCTTTCCATCTTCTGACTCCTGTAAAGACACACACGTGATATTTAAGGAAAGTGGGAACTTGTTTATGACTTTTTACTAATGCCCTTCTTTTAAATGCACAGTAACAGGTAAAAATTAACACTGCATCAGCACAATCATTCATGCTTCAGGAGAAATTTAATTTTAGTAAATCTTCAAGGAATAGTTAACATAGTTATGGTGTTTCTACTGTTAAAAACTCAAAGGTCCCGAGCTATTGAAGCTCCACCCTCAGGCAGGGAGCAGCAGCTCATTTGCATTTAAAGGGACATACACCCCCAAAAAGTGGCAATTTTAACAGGCTATAAAGCATGATATGTGGGGTATTTTGAGCTGAAACGTCACATACACACTCTGGGGACATCAGAGACTTATGTTACATCTTGAAAAAAGGGGCATAATATGAGTCTATGATTGGATCATTATTGCAGAGATCATTATGTTTCTAGCACAGGCATTCTCAACCCTGGTCCTCGAGGGCCACTATCCTGCAGAGTTTAGCTCCAACCCTAATCAAACTAATTAAGCCTTTCAGGATTACTAGAAAGCTACAGGCTTTTGATCAAGGTTGGACCTAAACTATGCAGGACAGTGGCCTTTGAGGACCAGGGTTGAGAACCCCTGTTCTAGCATGTTGACCATAAATGTACACCCCTCTTGATGGAAAAAACATCACAACATTTATTTCCATCAAAAGGGTGCATACATTTTTGGTCAAGATCTTGGTCAATAATCTAGCGCTGATGCAGTGAGAACTAATCTGATGTCATATCGATGTCCTAGACTTTTTGGTGGCATATATGATTTCAGGTGTTTTACTCACAGATTTGTCCTCAGTCTCCAGGTTAAGTCCGGCTTTCTGTAAGTTTGCCTCAAACTCCTTCCTTCGATCCTGCACGAAAGATCAACAACACATCTGACAATCACAGATTTGTGCTTTTGGTGCAATAAGTACTCTACGAAGCACAAGAAGAGTTTCTGGTAACTATTTAGGACAATATTATTTCTGTCTCCAGAGCTGTATGTGTGTGTGAAGTGTGGGTGAGTTCCTGCCCAGGCCTGGTAAAGCACATAATTTATGAGTAGCAAGAATGTGGAAGTACATAAGACTATGACACACACACACATTGGTGTGAGACTTCACAGATAAGGGCTGACAGCACAGGCGGAGTTTGGGGGCCACCGAGAGGACGGTACCCATCTGGACGACAGAGTTGAATGTTTTTTTTACCATTGTTTAAGTGTATGATTGTAACTAATATAATTAAAACAAAATTTTATTACTGATATTGTGGTGGATATACACCATAAAGGCATAACATGACCACCTTCCTAATATTGTGTTGGTCCCACTTTTGCTGCCAAAACAGCCCTGAAGCATGGACTCCACTAGACCCCTGAAGGTGTGCTGTGGTATCTGACACCAAGATGTTAGCAGCAAATCTTTTAAGTCCTGTAAGTTGCGAGGTGGGGCCTCCATGGATCGGACTTGGGGAAACAAACTGAGATGCTCTGTGTATCCTGACACCTTTCTATCAGAACCAGCATTAACTTCTTGAGCAATTTGAGTTACAGTAGCTCATCTGTTTGATCGGACCACACAGGCCAGACTTCGCTCCCCACGTGCATCAATGAGCCTTGGCCGTCCATGACCCTGTCGCCGGTTCTCCACTGTTCCTTCCTTGGAGCACTTTTGATAGATCCTGACCACTGCAGACCGGGAACACCCCACAAGAGCTGCAGTTTTGGAGATGCTCTGACCCAGTCGTCTAGCCCTTGTCAAACTCGCTCAAATCCTTAAGCTTGCCCATTTTTCCTGCTTCTAACACATCAACTTTGAGGACAAAATGTTCACTTGCTGCCTAATATATCCCACCCACTACCAGGAGCCGTGATGTTATGCCTGATAGGTGTAGTTGTGTATTGACGGCTCATATTTCACTGTACTAAATCTACTTTAATTTTTGCCCTGTGTCAAACTGCTGAATTTTTTTACTGCTAGTTGTGCATGAGAATCAAATTACAACTTCTGAACTAATACATAATTTCCCACAATTGTGATTCCTGTGTGCATTAAAGATTCTGTGTAAAAGCACCGTTTATACCCTTAATTGTAGTGTGCTTAATTGTATTAAACGTGAACTTCATATCTTAAAAGTTTATCTAAAAAAATGCATTTGCAGACAATATAATATTAATGAACTAAAAGGCCACTTGTCACGCCACGTGGACTCTGTTTATGTTTTGCACCGTTCCCGCCTTAGTTGTCATGGTTATTATGTTGAGGCGTGTGTCTCGTTATCTCCTCTACTTAAGTTCAGGTCTCATCCGTGTGTACGTTGTGTTGGACTGCTTATCTGAGTTGGAATTTGCCTTGTGGATTATTAAAGCCTGTTATACTACGGCGCCTGAATCTGATTGGTTGGTGAACGTTCGAATGTGTGCAATTATTTTCAGGGAAACGCACAGCTAAAGTAGCTCCAGGCAGGTTTTGACGGCATAACAGTTCCATATCACTCAGACACAAATGATTTCAGTTATTTCACAGGTCCTTATAGCCGACAACAGCAAAAGAATCAAAACCCACAGCGACACTGAACAAGCAAATAAATATAGTAAACTATAGGATAAAACCCACAACTTACTTTCACGCTCAAACACTCACACAGAAAGTTGTCAGCGCAGCTCTGACGATTTTATCAGTAAAATAGTTTAGCAACTTAAAAGCTACATGACATTTCTCACTAGCGAGGTAATAACGGTGCTGTTCTTATGGTTTGGTATTCGTAGACGGAGACGCTACTGCCGAACACTGTCGAGAGACGCACAGACTGAGGTCATTCACATACGCGCTCTCTCTCTGCATTAATAACTGCATTAGTCTGCTATGTCAGGGCTGTGTTTGGACGGCTATTAGACGTCTTTTAAAACGCAAAATTGCTTGCTGGGAACTGAACTGAGCTGAACGATGACATCACTGTTTTCTCCAGAGCTGCTGTATAGATTAATGAACTAAATTAATAACTAAAGATTTTTACAACCAAAATGAACCATCACTGAACTTACTTAAGCTGGACAATGACAGTATTTTCTTCTAGAACTGCTGTACAGCCAAAACAAACTTTCCCTGTTATCACTGTAAAGCTGCTTTGAAACAATCTGTATTGTAAAAAGTGCTGTATAAATAAAGGTGACTTGACTAAAGTGTACTTCTTTGTTACAAGAGTGGTACATGTGCCCAGGGTTCAAAGCTAACACTTACAAATAAAATTGACTTTGGTGAGCAAATGGCCAGTTGGAGGAACATAATGTATGCTTTAAATACATTACATTATCTCTTTTCTTAATGTGACATAACTGATAAAATCAAAGATACTAAGCACTGTCACCTAAGGAGGAGAACCTGACTTGTGACAACTTTTACCTTGGTGGAAAATGAGAAAGTGTATCTAGGATGCATTTGTGGGATTACAAATGTAAGAATCTGTTTAAAACATTCTGTACATTGTGTTTTACATTTTGAGGTAAAGATTGACAACATTCTATGAAGATCAAGTACATCAGCCCAGGTGTTTGAGACATTAGTCTTTTGTCTTTATGCACTTCCTGAGCTCAGGGCACAGTTGTGCTTTTGTCTCTTTGATAATGTGAATGTATGGGCAATACTGTCAGAGTGATTGGATTAGCATGCATGCATTTGAATGACTGATTGGATTAGAACTGGTGATTGGCCAGTCCTTTGTTTAGATTGTCTCCTCTTCTACTGTGTGTATCCCTCCCCCTATAAAAAGTAGATAAATTACAGTGTGTATACTATTTGATTTAGACTTGATGACTGCAGCTACCGACAGCACATGTTCTCAATAAAGAGTAACGTCTGCTTGAAAGATATCCCAACGTCTCCTGGTCTCTGCTTCGACGAGGAAAAGTTTCCAGCACCTTAAAGTTGTATGACAGCTAGTGTTATCAGCAGTGTAAAGAGATGCGAGATTTGAGTAACTCAGAATTGGTTACATTTACTAACAAGCTTTTTCATAAGTGGCTTTCAGAAAGTCAATGCTGATTACTATTTCTCAGGATTAGGAAGTAGAATGAGTCATTGTTTTGTAGGATGGCTATTCAGTATACAAGCTAGTGATTTGTTTAGGCAAATGACCCTTGAGATTCTATCTCACAGTTCACAGAAGGAAGCCAAATGTTATATGAATACATAGAGTGGATATCAAACCTGTTTCTTTTCTCCATCCTTGTCATCGATGTACGACAGAACGAAGTCTATCCTCCGTACGCCATCTCTGAAGTACACAGAATCCTTGCTCTGCTGCTGCTTATCCACCTGCACAAACACACACAGGGTTTTTAACATTTATTTGAACAAAGTCAAGCTTTTATACAAAGTACTGCAGCTTTGGGTTAGGTTTTCTATCTTTTGAAAGTTAATACATGCATAATAATTTCAAGATACCCTATAAAATATCATCACCGTAAAGGGTGCATAGAAACAGAGCTGTGTGCATGTTCAGACACTTTGATCTTATCTATATTTATCTCCCACAAAAACAATGCAATCATCCTGCTACACACAGGCTTCATGCGCGCATAAATACTTCAGCACAAGCTGCATGTTAAAGAAAAGCCAGACTTAAAGTGCAGACACATTGTTGTACTAACTTTTGGAATCCACACAATCTGGAATTTCTTTATACAAATTTTGCACCAGGTTCGCTTCATGCACTGCTACATTATTGACAATGGACAATTGACCTTTTTTTGGCCTATGAAATTTTATTAATGTGACCGAACCTTTAGTCAAAAGATGGAGTGTTTGTGTCTAGAACTTTCAAGGACGATATAAACCATCCATTTACTACAAACTAAAGCCTTATTTAGTATGCCAATGATATTTATGTAACAACAATGCTGGTGTCCAATGGCATTCTGTTTATTACAGTATAAACGCACTGCAGTTTAGTCGTCTGTCGCTTTAAATGCTCAAGCTCAGTCAGGTGGATTCTGATTGGCTGTTTTGATTGTTCATCAAGCTGGAAAAAGTTGTTGTGAAAATGATTCCAATGGTATCGTTTCTCTGTGTCATTATCGTTATAGTTGTGTGAAGGTCCATATTCTCACAGAATTAGAACGTTTATACATACGGAAGTTATAGTTATTGTTATAATAAACGTTGTTGGTGTGAATGGGCCTTAACATTAACCCAAACCCTGATTAAAAACCCAACATTTATTTATTTGTTATATTTTCCAGTCAAAGACATCCACCAAGGGAGGTTTTTATCATATTTTTCTTCATTTCTAGGGATAATTGTGTCCATATAGCCGAAGTGTACATGATAGTGATTCTATAATTGGAGATACATTTGGCATTTCAAAAAGTTAAGGAAAAAAATTGTTCACTAACAAAAATTATTTCCAGTATCTTAGTCACCTTCCTTTATATATACAGTGCTTTTTACAATACAGATTGTTTCAAAGCAGCTTTACAGAGATAACAGGGAAATAATGCAACAAAGATGGTTTTGGCTGTACAGCAGTTTTTTTTTTTAAATGAGTTTTGAAAACGATACTGTTATCATTTCTGTGTAAACTTCAAAACGTGAATCTGTGAAAACGGTGACGGCACATGTGTATTATGAGTTTAGTCTATAGGCAAGCGCGCTTGAATGTGTATGTGCGCAGGCGTGTAGTCTTTTTTTTACAAAGTGACATAGTCAATTACTCTGGCATGCATAACACAGTTTCCCTTTCAGTCGGTCACGTTCGACGTACGTCGGACGTCACCGACGAATTGGGATCACTTCTGGGAGCCCCTATCAACTTCGAGATATAGAGAACGGGCCAATGGCCATTGGCGTGCGAGATTTGCATCTCGCGCTCCGCCCCGCGCTGCGGGTATAAACAGGAGGCGAATGCAGCGCACTATTGTCATTCACTTCGGAGCCGAACACGGTGTTGATGAAGGAGACTGTTCCTGCTTCAGCAGAAAGAGAGAGAACGAGAGAAGATGCTTCTTTGAGTGCTGGGAGAGAAGGCACGATCAGCGGCGGCCGCGAGCTCACTGATACAGTGATAAACTGCTGTTTTTACAGCATTGTTGGTTTGGTGAGGGCGTTCCCAACGGTGAGTGCATACACAGGCTGCACTACTCTCCTGTGTTTTGCCACGGTCGTTCCTGGGTGCTTCAGCACATTTAAAAGAGCTTTCTTCTAAAAGAGCAGCGCGGGTGTGACTGCGTCTTTTTCAAGACGTCATTCCACCCGTGCGTTTCTGGATGCGGTTGTTTCCTGTCCTTTGACGGCCACGATCCCTCTCGCATAAGCATGTTGAGATTGCGTTCGTGGGTGATCCATGTTCTCTCAGGAGAACGGGATCACGTCGGCGCGTTGTTCGTCTCGCCTTCCTCGTGAGGGTTTGAGTGTTCAGAGCGCCGTGTGCCGTCTAGCTGCCGGCTGACAGCGCGGGTTGTCACGGCAACCCAGCGCGTCACTCGGCGCTTTAGATGCGCGGTCGAGACTTAACCTCAAACGGGGTTGAGTCCCTTCGCCTATTCCCCGATCTAGTTTCTTTTCTGGTGCACCAGAAAGGGGCTACTTCGGCTAATAAGCCTTGGTGACCTGAGGATTACAGTGGGGCTTCCCTGCCGAGTACATCTCCGTGGGCCCTCACTCCTCTATCGCATCGCAAGCATGCTGAGACTGTGTTCGTGGGTGGTTCATGTTCTCTCATGAGAGCATGACCACGTCGGCGCGTTGTTCGTCTCGCCTTCTTCATAGGGGCTTGAGTGTTCAGCGCGCCGTGTGCCGTCTCGACGGCCACGCTCACAGTCTTGCATGCCTGCTGGTAGCTTACAGGTGGGATTGCTGGTTCCAAAAAAAATAAATAAATAAATAAAAATAATAATAAATAAATAAATAAAGGGGACCTAGCGTTTCATCTGGGGCTCTAGCAGAGGACAGATGTCAATCGCTGCATCGGAGAGAGGGCTGTTATAAGCTGGAAATGAAGATGATGCTGAGTTTCCCACTATAATGGTGTGTGCTCATGCTGAATCAGATTCAGACTTGACAGCCATGCTTTCCTGGGTGGCTGAGGCGTAGTGCAACGCGTAAATCGCCTTGCCCGCCCCCTTGCCTTTTTCCCGGATGTGCATTGGAAAGCTTTGGCAGTGTGGAACTATTTGGTGCCAAAATATGGGGTGCCAATGGTGCCATAATCTGGATAAAGTTTTCCTCTCTCTCACTACCCTCATCGGTGAGGTGGCAGTGCCACTGGCAGGCCACCTCCGCCCTGCGCTCTTAGTGCACGAGGGTAGTTCTGAGCTGAGGTTGAGCTGCGCACCGTGACTGATTTACATTTAAAGTCACAGCGCTGGCCCTTGGCCAGACGATGTCCACCCTGGTCCAGAAACACCCTTGGGCTACCTTGCAGGGGTGTGAGACGTCGCCAGAGTACGCTCTCTCGATGCTCACATCTCACAAGGTGACCCTTTTCGGCGACACTGTCGGTGACTGTGCAGCAGTCCTACACAGTGCAAAGCAGATGGAACCCCTCAGTCTGCTCGCCATGGGCATCCCACGATGCCACCCGTCTTGGCTGCCAGTCAGCTGAGACGGGTGACCTGGACTTGGTTGAAGCTGCTCTTCCCCGGAGGAGGGCCGGGTGGAGAATCATTGCTAAATTTTGTTCCGCCACCGGTGTTACAGCCAGTGGTACCCAAATTCTTAAGAGCAGTTCCAATACCTCTGGGTCTCGGGAGTTCAGGAATGGCAGCGTGTGACGCTATGAAGCCGCGCCGCTCTCATTCCCCTCCCCACAAGAGGGCGAGAATGGCAGTGTGCGACGCCGGGGAGCCTCGCCACTCTCATTCCCCTCTTCTCAGCGGTGTGAGGACGGCAGTGCGCGACGCTATGCCTCGCCACTCTTGTTCCCCGCTGAGGAAGGAGGTGAGGTAGGCAGTGTGTGACGCCACAAAGCCTTGCCACTCTCTGCCCCTCCTTCAGTCGCCAGCGGACCGCAGCGTATGGCTTGAGAACGCTACCATGCCTTCTCTCATACCCTCCGTCCAACCGTGGGGGCAGGTAGGTGCTGCGTGCGCACTCAGACCCCACTTCAGGACGCTGTGCCTCTTGGGTCGGGTCCCTGCCCTCCACTTCGCTGCCCTACTGCGGGTACGTCTGTGGGGCGGGTGTGTTCATGGTACGGTTTCCGGAAGCCTAGCTAGCACTTCCGGGACGGTCCCGCTGACTCACCTGCACCACCAGGCTCGGCTATGCGATTCAGTTCGCACGGCATCCTCCCAAGTTCTGGGCGTCCACTTCACTGTTGTGTGGAGCTGCGACGCCCATCTTGTGGAAAGAGATCGAAGTCCTACTGGCGAAGGACGCGATTGGAGCCGGTCCCTCCAGCCGACATGAAGTTGGGGTTCTATAACTTCTACTTCATTGTGCCCAAGAAAAGCAGTGGGTTATGACCAATCTTGGACCTGTGAGTCCTGAACCGGGCCCTTCACAAACCGCCCGTTCAGATGTTGATGCAGAAGCGCACTTTCGAGTACATCCGTCCCCAAGATTGGTTTGCAGCGATCGACCTGAAGGTCGTTCCCTTTAGGACTGTCCCTGTTGTGTGAATACAGAGACACGGTGATCAGTCACCTCAGCCTGTTGGGACTTCGGGTCAACTGGGGAAAGAGCAAACTCTGCCCCGTGCAGAGGATCTCTTTTCTCGGTATGGAGCTGGACTTGGTCAATCTGACAGCGCGTCTCACAGAGGAGCGTGTCCAGTCGGTGTTGAACTGCTTGAATTCGTTCAAATGCAGGACAGCGGTACCACTGAAACATTTTCAGAGGCTCCTGGGGCATATGGCATCCGCAGCCGCTGTAACGCCGCTCGGATTGCTTCATATGAGACCGCTTCAACGCTGGCTACACGACCGAGTCCTGAGATGGGCGTGGCACAGCGGATCCCTCCGTGTCCCCGTGACTCCGAGGTGCCGCCAAACCTTCAGCCTGTGGTCGGACCCTTCGTTTCTACGGGCAGGAGTTTCCCTAGAACAAGTGTCCAGGCATGTTGTTGTCTCCACGGATGCCTCATCCACCGGCTGGGGTGCCACGTACAACGGGCTTGCAGTTTCAGGTCTGTGGACGGGGCCTCAACTGCAATGGCATATCAATTGCCTCGAGTTGTTAGCAGTTCGTCTTGCGCTGGGCCGCTTCAAAACGCCGCTACTAGGCAAGCACGTTCTGGTCCGTACGGACAACACTGCGGCCGTTGCGTACGTCAACAAACAGGGTGGTCTACGCTCCCGTCGCATGTCTCAACTCGCCCGCCATCTCCTCCTATGGAGTCAGA
The DNA here is from genome assembly GCA_039654625.1 of Rhinogobio ventralis. Taxonomy (NCBI): domain Eukaryota; kingdom Metazoa; phylum Chordata; class Actinopteri; order Cypriniformes; family Gobionidae; genus Rhinogobio; species Rhinogobio ventralis. The sequence goes on from CM077216.1 coordinate 28,643,136, forward strand.
AGCATCTGAGGTCGCTTCGTGCCATTCACATTCCGGGCCTGCTCAATCGTGCGGCCGACGAGCTCTCACGACAGCCAGTGCTCCCCGGAGAGTGGAGACTCCATCCCCAGGTGGTCCAGCTGATCTGGAGTCGCTTCGGGACCGCACAGGTAGATCTGTTTGCCGCCCCGGACACGACCCACTGCCAGTTGTTTTATTCCCTGACCGAGGGGACCCTCGGCTCGGATGCGCTGGCACACAGCTGGCCCCGGGGCCTACGCAAGTATACGTTTCCCCCAGTGAGCCTTCTTGCACAGACTCTGTGCAAGGTCAGGGAGGACGAGGAGCAAGTCCTGTTGGTTGCTCTGTATTGGCCCAACTGGACTTGGTTCTCGCGACAGCACCTCCCTGGCCCATTCCTCTGAGGAAGGACCTCCTGACTCAGAGACGGGGCACCCTATGGCACCCGCGTCCGGTGTCTGGTCCCTGGACGGGACGCGGAGGTTCTAGGTGGCCTACCACAGGCTGTGGTAGACACCATCACTTCCGCTAGAGCTCCCTCTACGAGGCGCCTCTATGCGTTGAAGTGGAACCTGTTCGTCGACTGGTGTTCTTCTCGCTGAGAAGACCCCCGGAGATGTTCGGTCGGTTCTGTGCTTTCCTTCCTACAGGACGGGTTGAAGCGAAGGCTGTCTCCCTCCACCCTCAAAGTCTATGTTGCCGCTATCGCCGCTAATCATGACATGGTAGGTGGTAAGTCTCTAGGGAAGCACGATCTGATTGTCAGGTTCCTGAGGGGGACGAGGAGACTAAAACCGCCTCGCTCTCCCTCTATACCCTCTTGGGACTTAACTCTGGTGCTAACCGCACTGCAGAGGGCGCCCTTTGAGCCTTTGCAGTCAGTTGAGTTAAAAATCCTGTCTCTGAAGACAGTACTCCTGACTGCATTGTCCTCTATCAAGAGGGTAGGGGACCTGCAGGCATTTTCGGTCGACGAATCGTGCCTGGAATTCGGGCCCGGTAACTCTCATGTAATCCTGAGACCCCGACCCGGATATGTGCCCAAGGTTCCCACCATTCCCTTCCGGGACCAGGTGGTGAGCCTGCAAGCGCTGCCTTCGGAGGAGGCAGACCCAGCCCTAGCTTTTCTCTGTCCAGTCCGCGCTCTCCGGACTTACGTGGACAGAACTCAAAGCTTCAGGACCTCAGAGCAGCTCTTCGTCTGTTATGGAGGCCAGCAGAAGGGAAAGGCTGTCTCCAAGCAGAGGATGGCCCACTGGATAGTGGATGCCATCGTCTTGGCGTACCAAACCCAAGACGTGCCCTGCCCGCTCGGGTTAAGAGCCCACTCCACTAGGGGTGTAGCTTCTTCCTGGGCGTTGGCTCGTGGCGCCTCGCTGACAGATATTTGTAGAGCTGCGGGCTGGGCGACACCTAACACGTTCGCTAGATTTTATAGCCTCCGTGTAGAGCCGGTATCTTCCTGTGTGCTCGCTTCCCATAGTCAGTAACACCGAAGTGCCCGTTCTAAGTGTCGGCTTGCTGCGCCACTCCCTTCCCTGTGGAACGGATACGTGCGCTTATATGCTCCAGTCGAGTTCCCCAGAACGGCGAACCCTGTTGAGTCCTCCGCAACCCGCGGCAGTCGGATGTGGCGGAGCGTCCGACGCCAGGTCTAACACTCGTATGCTTTGGTGGAACTTGTGTTAGGCTGGGTTCCATATGTTGTGACCCCCACGGCGGTCCCATATGTGTATTCTTCCACGGTACGGCTCCCTACGGCGAGCCCGTGTCTTTCCCTCGGCAGAGCTCTCTGCCGTCTCAGTTAGGTGTTGTTCCCCCGCCTGTTTGGCCGGGGCCACCCCTGGGACTTCCGTATGTTGCACTGCCCACGGCCAGTCCATACGTGTATTTTCCACATGGTAACTCCCTTCGGGCATGATGTGGCTTCCGCAGCGTCCCTCTGGGCACGCTTTCCCAGCGTTATCCAATAGTCTGCTGAAGTGGGTCTTGCGGAACAGCAGTGTGACTTCCCTGCGTGAATTCCCCGCCCGGAACAGACGGGGTCTGAGGGGCTCTCGCTGGGCGCTGGAAGTGGTAGTAACTGTGGCGTTTTCCAAAGGGATCCCAATTCGTCGGTGACGTCCGACGTACGTCGAACGTGACCGACTGAAAGGGAACGTCTCGGTTACGTATGGTAACCCTCGTTCCCTGAAGGAGGGAACGGAGACGTACGTCCCGTCGCCACAGTTGCTGTACCATCACTGCATGGCCGAGTCACTAGTTCGGCTCCTCAGTGAAAAACAATAGTGCGCTGCATTCGCCTCCTGTTTATACCCGCAGCGCGGGGCGGAGCGCGAGATGCAAATCTCGCACGCCAATGGCCATTGGCCCGTTCTCTATATCTCGAAGTTGATAGGGGCTCCCAGAAGTGATCCCAATTCGTCGGTGACGTCCGACGTACGTCTCCGTTCCCTCCTTCAGGGAACGAGGGTTACCATACGTGCCCCGTGCCATAGGGTACCCGTCTCTGAGTCAGGAGGTCCTTCCTCAGAGGAATGGGCCAGGGAGGTGCTGTTGCGAGAACCGAGACGATTTTGGTCGTTTCCGCAGATCCATGTGAACGGGAATCAGGAATTGATAACATTTTCATCTGTACAGAGGAAATACTTTTGTTGAAAACATATTCAATTTTAATAATTCAATGCTTGCCAAACAGTTACTTCCAGTTAAAGTTACTTCCTTTTTTTTTACTTTTAACAAAAAAGTAATTTCTTTATAGTATTGTTTGTCAACTCTGTTACAAATTAGGCAATGTGTGGAACTAACATTGGTAACAGAGTTTGACCATTTTAAACTTTTTAGCCAAAACCTCCACTTGCTAGCATAAATGCTAAGAGCACATGGCACTAATGAAATCATGATTAAAAGACTTTTAAACGACCCACTGTGTGATCAGTGATAAATTCTGTTTTCCTTTTGATATTATAGTAACAATTTTGACGTTTTACAAAATAACTCTCGGTTTAAGAACTTTTTAGATTAAAATATTTTCTCAGAGAGAGAACACACACCTTTAAGTACTTCCGATCTTATCAGTGAGGGAAAGTGACATCATTTCCTGTGTCTTACATAGTTGAGGGTGATAATTCAAAGTGGTACGGTAACAGAATTGACACAGAATTGAATTAAGATGCATAGACAATATATGGACAATATTTATGGATAATATTTTTAAACAATTCAATGTTGTAGAATTAGGAAAATTACTATTTAGGGCTTTTATAAATAAAATAAATGAAATATTACCAAAAGAAAAATGTAATAAAATAAGATGGAAAAAATACACAATTTGGACAACACAAAATCATGATTTTCAGCTATATAAGACATTTTTTACAGAAAATATTTTACAGCCTGTAACATTGTGTGATCCATGACGATGAGTAACAACGTTTTTACAAATATAACCATTTGAAAAAAATGACACCAAATGTACCTGCAATTATAGAATCACCCATATACTGTGATACTGAATAATTAGGTCCAATGGTAATTAGCATGAAACAGCAGCTCTCAGCTTGTAACTCTCTTCCTCTCCTACAGTTCAAAGTATTGAATTAAACAGCAATGTGACTGCTGCCCCCTACTGTTCAGGACTGTCTGATGTAAAGATATAAACAGAGAAAGACCTCTGCATACACATATTTCTTCAAAACCAGGCAAGTGTAATAAACCCTGTTTTAATCTCAGTCTACGAGGTGCATGTCAGCCCTGAGTGGGGCATTTTCCACCTAAGCTAACACTGGCATTGCCCAAAGTTAAAAGACTGCAGGCTATACTTTGAGACAGGAAAATAACAGCAGTGCCGCTCCAGCCCTGTCAGCCTGCAGCTGTTCTCCAACAACTAAAAATAACTTACATTCGCTGCATTGCACAAACAAATGCAGCCGGTGACCACAAAGGCAGCCAGGGCGTAAAACACCTCTAGGTTCTCTCACGGCCACTTCCAGGGATGTGACCAAACCGAGTGGAATTTCTCTGAGGTTAAACACCGCTGATTTTCTTACGCCGCTCCTACAAACAAAACCTTCCGATGACTACCAGCAGTCTACGGCTAACACATCCCTACTAGAGTCCGCAAGTAACCCATTAGTGAATGCAATTACCGCTGGCTAGTAATGTCAGGACACTGCTAATCACATCCCCCAGAGATCCTCCTCCGTTACTCCACAAACAGCTGACGGAAGATGGAAGAAGGAGAGAGAAATGGAGAGAAGAGAAGCACTTTACCTCCAGTCCGTCTATCAAGTGCTGCATCATTCACGATTCTGGGAGTCTCCAGAGCGGAGACCTCCTCCTTTCCTACAACAGCCCAGCAAATCAGACACATATATATACACAAACACACAAAGCGGCCCTCATTCAAGATACACACACGCCCAGTCAATAATAGAGTGGAAAGAGAGACAGAGAGCAGGGGGCTCACAGGGATGACATCATCGTGCCAGCAGGGCGGTCCTCATAATGTAATCATAATGTCTAGATGCTGGTCACCAGCATAAGGTATGTTTATTAGCATGGGATGCTGGTCTCCAGTATGGGAAGTGAGAGTGCTGGTGGTGGACCAGCTCTAACTATGTGTATATAATAAAGGTTGTGAAATAATTGTCTAATATTATCTCTACTTTGGTGCTGTACGGATATTGAACAATGCCAAGATAACCACCCTTCTCATCTGAGCTGCCTCAGCGGTCTGTCACCACTCGGCAATGTCAAAATGTTTGAGACGACCAATCAAATCAAAGTAGGCGGGCTTTATGTTCACACACGCTAAAAATTGCGGGGAATTTTTTTAAGGGGGGGGGGGGGGGTCTAATGCTATTTCATGCATTCTGTCTTATTTACACTGTTAAAGAGTTGATTCTCATGCTAAACATGGCCCAATAAAAAAAATAAAAAACGGGATTCCTTATATGGGCACTTCTCCCGGAAGAGCGCACACACACCAACCAGAGCGAGAGCAAGAGCGTGTCCATCAACGAGCTTCGTTCGGGTTATGGGAGCCGTTGGCGGCGCTGGCTTTTTGTTTTTAGACCACGAAATCAACAATGTCACTAAAGAAGTATGTTTCTGGTCGTGAGGGAAAGATAACCTTGTTCAGCTTCCCAAATAACCCAGCGTTAAGGAAACAGTGGATGCAGTTTGTGTTCCCAGAGTTCTGCAAGTGTGTGTGTTTGTTCCCGGTCATGAGTGGAAACCGCAGGCGGTGAGTGAAACTGCATCAAATGTGTATGTTTTGTTGGCAATCGGCGCGTAAGTGCATATAATGTGAACAACACGAACGTATAGTGAATCGAAAGTTATCCAGGTATAATGCCATGATGTATTTTGTGTGTGTGTGTGTGTGTGTGTGCTCAAGACTCTTTAGCTCCGCCCACTGCAGTCCTCCATGAGCTCGGCTGTTTTCAGAAAGAATCGGTACAGTGTATCTGTCTTTTATAAATATGATAAAACTAAAGACTCCTAGGAGATTTGAAGGATGCAATACTACTCAAGATTAACATGAGACTGGCAGAATCTGTGTATGTTATGTACCCTTTAACCCAAATGCTGGGCTCAGTCTGCTGGGTCAATTTATTGGGTTATTTTTAATATCTTTACCTAGTGCTGGGTAGGGCTGCACAATATATCATTTTAGCATCAATATTGCGATGTGCGCATCCGCAATAGTCACATCGCAGGATGTGTGATGTCAAGTAGAGGGATCGTAGTTGATCCGGCTGCTCCCCGGTTGGGAACGCATGTGATTCGCAGATTAACTGCAAAGTTTAACCATCATAGAGTTTTTGACTCTTTTAATTACTATTGTGTATGAAATGTGCCTTACGAATACACTTGCCTTGCCTTCTGTGTGGTTGCTAGGGTGGTGTGGGAGGTGGTTGCTAGGGTGTTGCTATGTAGTTGCTGGGGTGCTCTGGATGGTTGCCATGACATTGCTAGGGGATTGTGGGTAGTTGACAGGGCATTGCTGATGGTTGCTAGAGAGGGTGTTGCTAGGTATCGGCTAGGGCATTATAAAGTAGATGCTTAGGTGGTTGTCAGAGTTTCTGTGGGTGTTTTTAAGCATGTTACTATGCTGTCGCGAAGGTGGTCAGGGTGGTTGTTAGGGTGTTGCTATGGTGTTCTTTTAAAAGAGCCCATCCTCAAGGTTATGATATTCTGGTCTCTATAAGGCTTAAGTCCCTCCCTCAATGTAAATCTAGGGAAATTATTCTTTCTTTTTATCATTTACATTGACAAATTACATGTTAAGTGGGTAAATCTGTCCGTTTTGGGCGAACTAACCCTTAAAGTATGCTGAGCTATGAAAGAGTATCCGCTAAGCAATAATTTTCCACAGTATGTTCTCTCTGCTGTCATTTGCATGTCAAGCCTAAAACCCATACACAGATCATGAAATTTTTTAAAAAGACCAACCTCAGCATCAGAAAGTTGCAATAGCATGTAAATAATCAGGTGTATATCTGATTAATCTTCTTCTGTCCTGTACTTTCCCAGTGTTTTCGGTAAAAATACAAATTCTGGTATTATTTACTCACTCACATCATATCCTGTACAGATTTATTTCTGCCATTGTGTCAATGCTAACATTTGTTGTTATGGGTGAACTGTTCCTTTAAGAGTGATGTAGCCTGATCCCTTTCTAAACAAATCTCACTGGCACACACAGGAATCCTCTTCTGTGCGAACATCATCTAATTAACTTCCTGCCGTCTCTTTACTGTAAGCAGGAGTATGTTTGACCTGGCAAAGCAGCTGCTGTTCTTTCACTACAGGTCTCTTTCATTTACTATAATTACAGGTTGAAGATGATGCATATGAACATATGTTAGAAAAAAAGCAGTCAATAATAGCCATACGCTCCTGCACTGACATATAGAGTAAGTACATGCGTGGTTAGGTAAATCGGGCCGGGACAGAGTGAGCTGCAGAGAACAGCCACAAAAAACAGCATCTCCAACACTGATATATAATTATGTAACATGACACAATTAGAGACTCGGACTCTAGCTATAAAAAACACAGCTAATGAACATGATGGTGCGTTTATGTTCACAGACATGTTATCATGCAGGGAAGGAAACTTAGTGATTATTTAGAAACGTAATAGGTTTTTGATGCTGTTTTTGAGACTCTTGTAGCTCCGTCCTGCCAAGCACTACACGCTAAAACAAGCAATTGTTAAGAAAGTTGAACAAAATCAAGGTAAAATGAATCAATGAAAGTTCAATCAACTGTTTGCAAACCATATGTTAACATTTCAACAAATGGGTTAAATATTTCCTCTTCTATGATCTCCATTTGTGTTTCTGTCCTCAGGTGCTTTAAAATGCTGCATTCATAATCAGCACTAAACATAATTTATTGATGCTGCAATGTAGGCTGGGAGCTCACAGACCCTTATTGTTCAATATGAAATGCTTTGTTTGGACAACTCTAGCCTGAACAACATGTGGGATAATATTGGGGATTTAAAATGTGTATACAGAGTTTCAAAGTAATGGTGCGTTCAAGTCCTTCTGGGAAGATTGTATTGGGAAGTCGTGTTTACGACATCAGGTGCATTCAAGTCACTTTTGTCGGAGCAAGATGGCGGTGTACCTTCTCTTAAAGGGGGGGGGGGTCTTATGCTATTTCATGCATTCTGCCTTATTTACACTGTTAAAGAGTTGATTCTCATGATAAACATGGCCACAGTTTTAAAAAAATTAGTTGGATGTATGACTGAGTATTTCTGTGCCAAATACACTCCTTCAGGATTCAAACAAGTTTCGGAATTTTTTTTTAGAGTATGGCCCTGTATGAGGTCATAAAGGGCGGAATTCCTTATATGGGCACTTCTCCCGGATGAGCACACACACACACACACACATCAACCAGAGCGAGAGCAAGAGCGTGTCCATCAACGAGCTTCGTTCGTGGTTACGGGAGCCATCGGCGCCGCTGGCACTTTGTTTTTAGACCACGAAATCAACAATGTCACTAAAGAAGTATGTTTCTGGTTGTGAGAGAAAGATCACCTTGTTCAGCTTCCCAAATAACCCAGCGTTAAGGAAACAGTGGATGCAGTTTGTGTTCCCGGAGTTCAGCAAGTGTGTGTGTTTGTTCCCGGTCATGAATGGAAACCGCAGGCGGGAGTGAAACTGCATCAAATGTGTGTGTTTTGTTGGCAATCGGCGCGTAACTGCATATAATGTGAACAACACGAACGTATAGTGAATCAATAGCACAGTATTTTTTGTGTTATTTAAAGAGTGTGTTAGTAATATGAGCCTATAGGCGGTGCACAACGCGCGTACACTCTGCTTATTACACACACAGCAGCACACACACATTTTTAAATATTAAAAATAAAAGGATTCCTCTCTGGAGAAATGTTCAGTCTTTCTGCTTGAAAATTCCTCCATGTAAATAGCGAATCCATCATGGTGCGAGCGCAACTGGCTTTTAAAGGGAATGGGAGATGAGACTCTGATTGGTTTATTGCACGTTACACCCAAAACACACCCATGGCTCATTAAGAGACTAGGGACAAGACTTTTGGACCATGCTCTGGGTGTGCCGACCGTTTTTTCCATCGTTAAACTAGCAAAAGTGGATTTGGACACGCCCTAAGTGCAGCTGCGCCGTGCGCCTCAGACCATGTGCTCAGATTGTTAAAACAGGGCCCTATATTGTTATATCACAATGCTATTATATTTTGTGCAGGGAATTAGCTTATTTTGTTGTATATAAAAACACTGTACACTGTAAACCCTAACGCTCAAAATAATGAATTGGTTTGAGTAGTGCCAACTCAAATTACACAAATTAGTTCAATCAAATGAACTTTTATGAGTATTTAGAACTTTCTTTTTCTTTTGAGTTCTCAAAACTGACACATTTTAAGTAATATGAATTGTTTCATTGTTTTGAGTTTTATGAACTTTCGACTAAATTTAACCGAAACTGGGCTGGGATTTCTATTTCCCAGCATGCTTTGCTATGACACTCAAGTGGAGAGCAGGGCTTTCAAGTCTCACGCATTCACCGTGAGACACACGTATTTCTCACGCTGAGAAGTAAGGGATGTCCCGCTGTATACAATTAATGGACGAGGCTATTAATTAATTATATACATCGACCGTTCTGAGCTTTTATAAGCACCAAGTTTCCGTACGAACGGAACGGACCAATTATCTGCGCAACATGACTGAAGCCGATTTATTTAGTTGTGCATGTGTGGCACGCAAATATACTCTGCGCGCGTTCACCATCACTATCCAAAAGTGTGAGAAGATTTAGATTTGTGCGAGCCGTTCCTATCGCTACTCCTATCATCTTGCACCAACATTCAACATAAATTAGAAAGCGTTTTAAACTCATGACCACCTTTACTAGAATTTATCACGTTCTATTGTATTTACTGTGGTAGGCCTAAATGTTGTTGTAGAATTTAATCTCTTAAGGGAATAGATTTTTTTCTAAAAGATTTATATTACAACTGTGGCATGTTGTGGCCATAGTTTCTATGTGTAGGCTGCTATTACCTGTAATCATATCCTTATTGTAACAAATGCTATAACTATATTACAATAACTATGTTACATTTTCATAAGGCCAAGTGCAAGTTAAAATCAAGACAAGAGCTCTAAAGTCTGGACCTTCTTGAATTATTGACTAAACAATTGGTTTTCCCCATGTGTAAAATGTGTTCAGCTAATAATGACAGATATTAGGAAAACCTGGCAGATGAACATTTTAAGTAATGTTCTTTAAGTACAATTCTGTCAAATTGATAAGGTTTTAGGTGCTTAAATAATATAAAATATAGTTATGTTATTAACCGACTTTGCATGTGGATACACAAAAGAACATTTTGCAAAAATATATAAAAAAACAAGCAAACAAATAAATCTCATGAGGGAGCATGACCTGGGACCCCGCTAAACTACGCCCAACCCCTTCGTCTTTTAACATTTTGATTTTACGATTCCTGGACAAAATCACTTGCCTGTGATCAAAGATAGTGAGAGCTGATGTTGGGGAATATAGCCGAATTCATGCTAAATTATTATTGATGCAGTCAAAAACTCTCCCAACTGCTTTGCAACCAGAAGCTTTCGCTTAGTTTGGCTACCTAGAGATGTATTTCATTATTTTAATTCAAATTCTACTGTATTAATACTCTCTTCAGCTATGTTAAGACAGCATTTCTTAAAGCAGAGTGCTCTGGCTATCATTTCAGTAATGTTTTATTTCCTGGCAATGCATACATTAATCATTGCATTTGTCTATTTCAACAAAAAACAAAAGAGTATTATTTCATTCTGGGCACCGAAGGGTCAGCCCCCTAAAAAGGTTGTCAGATCAGAGGAGGAGACAGTGGAAGAGATGGAGGCAGAGTCGGTGGAGAAGACCGCAAGGGAGACAGTAGAAGAGACCATAGAGGAGACAGTGGATAAGACAGGGAAGAAGTAGAAAGCATTAAATGGAGTGGCCATTACCATAGGCACCACCAGCTGCTGGTGTTCTGTGCCCATCAAGGTGTGACAGATGTGAACAGGCATATAAAACGTAAAGGTCATTAGGCTAAAGAACAGGTACTTCAGTCAACAAGCAGCATCATTTCTATTTGTGCTGGTCAAGTATGAACAATAGGTCAAATCAAACTGATAGAAAAAAACTTGAGAGAATTGGGTGGGGCCTAGAGTGGCTTCTCCCCTAACAGATGTAATCTCACTCCAAACCTTTGATCAAACTTGAGAGCAAATGCTAAAATTTTTGTGCAAGATTAATGTTAAGTGTGAGATTTAGTAGTGTTTAATGTTTTGTTTTGCTAGTTTAGAAGAGTTTCTGTTGTGTGTGGTTTTTGGGGGGTTTCCATCATGTGACGAGTGGAGCATGAGCTTATGCTGCGTTCCAGGCAGGTTTTTGAGTCCGTAAGTCACGACTTCAAACCACGACTCACGACGTTGTAGCGTACCAGGCAAAGTCACGCCACACTGCCTGAGCGCAAGGAATTGTGGGAGCTAGATGTAAACAAAGCATAGCGGACCGTACAGGGCTCATGCTCATTTACAATCATTTCTATCGCCAAAGGTGCTTACTCCTTGCATATTTGAGGGAAACGGAGGAGAAAAAACAGCGCATAAGGCAAGAGAAGCTGTTATACCTTTTATTTTACGTTATTTGTATATTTGGAAATATATTTGGTATTAATTTATTCTTGCACTCAATGGACTGAAAACTAGCTAACGCTAGAAAAGCTGCTGATAATGCATAGCATTTGCGGATAAATAACGTTAGAGCAATACCTTATTTTAATAAACGATTTGGTTTTTAATGCACGACTTTCATAAACACCGCATCCGTAGGAGCTGCCATTGTTGTGACGTCATAGCTCGTAACTGGGAGTACATCGATCTAGTACGAGTTCACGGGTGGGAAGTCACGGGTTTGACTGCCGTTCCAGTGCACTTTCACGGGTAGAAGGTTGGAAAAAAGTTTGAGAACAGATATACAGTATGTTATGTTTTACATTGCTGTAGTCATTCAGCAAGTGCTATGCTAATGAATAAAAAGAAAAACAACATAAACGTTATAATAGATAAATGAAATGTGCACTGTTTTTTTTTAAACATGATTCCCAATTATTTATATTCACGTTTTTATAGTATTTGTACACCCTTTACATTTTTATTTCAATGTTGTAATTAGCAATTCATTTAATTTTTTATTCAATTTGCAGCAGATTTGTATTAAAGTATCTTAAGGGTCAAGATCAAGTTATCTGCAGCTCTTGTGCTGCATCAAGCCATCCCATAATATCCGTCATCACTCAAATTAGTGCAGGGCTAAGAATAACTGTACAGCATGTGTGTAAGACTCCAATAACATTATAAAGAAATTATTCCATCACAAATAAATCTCTCAATCAAGTGGCGGTGTCTATATTATATACAACATTAAATATTATTTTCAAATACATTTTTATATTATTTTTATTATTTGAAATTATAATTCCCCCTGGTTCAGTAATGACAGCTTTTAAGTATCACCTCAAGATGCAATCTAATCCCGTTTACATGAAATAAGCTGCTTCCGAGCAGGTTTGAGCTTACGGATCTGTTGCTATGACAGCAAGTCCAGGATGAGCGTCGAAGAACCAAACAATCCAAGATCATGCCAAAATCGTCAACAATCAAATCCAGTTAACTGAGTTAGTGACATACGAAGAACGAACCCCTGATCTCAATACACAGAGACGGTAACATTGGATGGATCGTTTTTGAGTATGAATGTGTCATTTTGAGTAGAAAATGAACTCCAAATGTCACAAAATGGCAAGTTACTAAACCTAACAACAAAAGCAATGATAAAACAGTGTAAATACAGCTGAATCAACCTTATTAATTACTCAAGCCCCAGTGCATGATGGGATTTTATAATGTTGATATTTATGCTTTAATATTTATGCTACAAGCTTGAATTGAGTACTAGAATTAATAGAACTAATGTAGAATTTACTTAGTTTTTTTAATTCTTGCCTGAACTAACATTTCATGTAGAAATTTGTTTTTTCTGTATTATTTACTTCACCACAGACTCATTTTTGTATATATTTAGCTTGTGTCCCTAGATATAGCTTGCACCCCACCTCCAAGAATATTTCATTTCATATCATTTGATATTTCATCATCCACCCGGCAATAACAGTTAGAAAAGTCACAGCACACAGCAAGACACGTTACAACCTCACATTTCATTTAAACAAGCCCATAATCATGAGTATAACCATCAACACTACTGTCTTTACACAATCCAATACATTAGGTCCCACCCTACATTATTTCCCACTTAATATTTAGTTTTACACAACCGAACATGTTGCCATGCAATTCATAATGCTCTTCAAACCACAATAGGCTAATATGACCAAATGCAAGATGCTCACTCAAAGCACACACACAGTTCAGCCCTCTTTACCGTGTCGTACCCTGGAGCGATACTTCAGAAATAAAGCTCTCTTTCTCCAGATCTGTGGATGAATTGAGTGTGTTGTGAGGTTAATGACACTGGAATACACACACGGACAAAGACAGAGCACACAAATGTCAACACAATAAACCATCCGGGCGAGAGTCCAGTTAATCTTCATCTGTTACTAATTTATTTCAGGATGTTTTATTGTAATAATGAAGCCAGATGACATCCAATAAAAAAACTATCTGATAGCAGGTTATCAACAGCAATATTTATATTACTCCAGTTCTGGCATTAAGTTAAAAGGCCAAAGATTCTCTTATTTGCATGACGCCTTCGGTTTTACAAGGCCTCGATCAGCAGTGAGTGAACGGCCATCCTGAAGTAACAGGACATGCAAACACTCTGGTTGAGTAGACAAAAGCATAATATTAACTAGATGAGTAAAGTTTGATGACAAACTTTGATGTTGGCTTAACAAAGCCATGTTTGAAAGTTTAAAATAACTTTGAACAGCTTGAAGTTTGAAGGTTTTACACGATTTAGCACTTTGCTAGCATACATTAGCATGCTTAACACATTGATAGCATGATTAAACAAGTTGCCAAAATGTACCATGTTGATAGCATGAATTAGCATTTTGCTAGCATGATTTAACATGGTAACATGAATTAGAATGTCATTAACATGATTTAACAACATGTTGAAAACATGTTTTCCCACATTGTTAACATGAACTAACATGTTGTTAGCATGGATTAGCATGTTGATAACATGAATTAACATGTTGCTAGCATGAATTAGCATTTTGTTAGCATGGTTTAACATGTTTTACTCAGAGAAAATAAAAAATGTTGCTAACATTAATTAGCACACTGTTAGCATGAATTAGTATGTTTTAACACATTGCTAACATGATTTAACATGTTGTGAATATGTTTTACCACACTGCTAACATAAATTAGCATTGTGTAAACATAATTCAACATGTTGCTAACATTAATTAACATGTTGCTAGCACGGTTTAACATGTTTTACTCAGAGAAAGTAAAAAACAATATTGACAATATAAAACAAAAATGTTTTAACATATTGCTAGGATAATTTAACGCGATGTGAACTACCACATTGCTAACATAGATTAACATGTTGCTAACATAATTTAACATTGTATGAATAAACATGCTTTATCATTTTGCTAGCATGATTTAACATGTTGTTAGCATGAAATAGCACGATTTAACATGTTAGCATGAAATAGCATGATTTAACATTCTGTTAACATGTTTTAACATGTTGTTAGTATGAATTAGCATATTGTTAACATAATTTAACATGCTGCTAGCATTATTTAACAACATGTTGCAATTGCAAACGTTTCACCACATTGCTAACAGGAATTAGCATTTTTACTAATATAATTTACCATGTTGTTAGCATGAATTAACGTTACTAACATTAATTGGCATTTTGCTAACAGAATTTACCATGTTGTTAACATGAATGAACATGTTTTAAAATGTTGTTAACATGAATTAGCATGTTGTTAGCATGAATTAGCATGTTTTGCTAACATGAATTAGCATTTTGCTAACATGAATTAGCATTTTGCTAACAATTTACCATTTTGTTAACATGAATTAACATGTTTTAACGTTGCTAGCATTAATTAGCATGTTTGCTAACATGATTTAACACGTTACCATAAATTAGCATGTTGATAACATGAAATAGCATGATTTAACATTCTGTTAACATGTTTTAACATGTTGTTAGTATGAATTAGCATGTTGTTAACATAATTTAACATGCTGCTAGCATTATTTAACAACATGTTGCAATTGCAAACGTTTCACCACATTGCTAACAGGAATTAGCATTTTTACTAATATAATTTACCATGTTGTTAGCATGAATTAACGTTACTAACATTAATTGGCATTTTGCTAACAGAATTTACCATGTTGTTAACATGAATGAACATGTTTTAACATGTTGTTAACATGAATTAGCATGTTGTTAGCATGAATTAGCATGTTTTGCTAACATGAATTAGCATTTTGCTAACATGAATTAGCATTTTGCTAACATGAATTAGCATTTTGCTAACAATTTACCATTTTGTTAACATGAATTAACATGTTTTAACGTTGCTAGCATTAATTAGCATGTTTGCTAACATGATTTAACACGTTACCATAAATTAGCATGTTGATAACATGAATTAGCATGATTTAACATTTTGCTAGCATTATTTAACATTTGGTTCACATGATTTAACATGTTGCTTGCATGTTTTAACATGTTAACATGAATTAGTCATTTAAAAGGGGCGTATTGTTTATGCTTTTATTCCATCAATGCTATTTTTATTGGGTGTTTTTCTTCATGTTTATAGTGTTACTAATTTAAAATTAATTCTGCTTAAGTTATTGTGATGACTTTATGGCCTATTAAATATATATGAAATATTTGATGTTCAACTATATGATAAAATACATTTTTCATGATGGCCCACTTCAAACTCACACACAAACACACTCCTTACCCCCATAAAGCTGGAGAGGTGCTGCTGTGGTTCAGTGTGTTCTCTCTCACACTGCTCACACTCAACCACTGAAGAGTGACTCGAGCACACAGACACAGTGCTGGTGCACTCAGACACTACACTCAACATGGACTACACACACAGGACAGAGAGAGGAGAGGAGAAGAGAAAGGGTGGCATGAGCAGATGAGCATAACAGTGTGTGAGAAGATGAAAACCATAAAAGCATAAAATGGCCAAGAAAATGCTAGTGAAGGGTGGTGGACAGATAACAGCGGAGATAAAGTGAACTTCAGTCAAAATCCGCATAGCTCAAAGTATTTCATCACAGTCTGAGGAGGGAACTTGACTCAATTTAAATATTTATTCACGTTATTTAATGGAAAATCTTCCTCTCTGCCATAACTCTGTCTCCTTCATGAATTTTTCAGCTCTATATTCAGTGCCCCAACTTATTATGAAATAACCATGTTTTGTCCCATATTTCATATTTCTTAAAATTTCTTTATTGCTGAACGATAGAGCGATTCTTCTATCACACGAGAATAGTATGACATCATACTATGTTTTGAAGGACAAAATTACCATCCAATCACAATTCCCTATCAATATCAAAGGCGGGATCAGTGTCAGTGATAGAGAGCTCGGAGGAGATCAAGTCTGACACGAAGATGTCAAGTGAAGCATGTGTGTGTATTTAAAGATGATCTTAAAAAAAAATTCATATTATTAAAAAGTGAGTCACTGTCAGAGCCATGTCAATTAATTATATTTTTATGCTCACGGAGGCAGCGGCGACATTACATTGTATTATGTGCACAAAAAAGCATGTGGACACAGAAATGTATTTTTCATGATTTAACATTTTGCCAGTATGATTTAGCGTGAATTAGCATTTGCTAGCATTATTTAACATGTTGCTAACATTATTTTTACATGTTGGTAGCATGAATTAGCATGTTGTATCTATGAGTTTCCATGTTGGTAGCATGAATTAGCATGTTGCTAGTATGTTTTAACACATTCCTAGCATGATTTAACACTTTGCTAAAATAAAGTAGCATGTTGTTAACATTTTATTTAACATATTGATAACATGAATTAGCACATGCTAGCATTAATTAACAGGTTTTAACTTTATTCACATGAAATATCATGTTGTTAACATGTTTTAGCATGTTGTTAGCATTAATTAGCATGTTGGTAGCATTAATTAGCATTTTGCTAGCATGATTCAACATGTTTGTATCATGAATTAGCATTTTTCTAGCATGATTTAACATATTCGTAGCATGATTTCACATTTGGTAGCACGAATTAGCACGTTGCTAGCATTATTTAACATTTTGGTAGCATTTAACATTTGGTAGCATGAATTAGCACGTTGGTAGCATGAATTAGCACGTTGGTAGCATGAATTAGCACGTTGGTAGCATGATTTAGTATGTTGGTAGCATGAATTAGCATGTTGCTAGCATGATTTAGTATGTTGGTAGCATGAATTAGCATGTTGCTAGCATGAATTGGCATTTTTGTATCATGAATTAACATGTTGCTAGCATGTTTTAACATGTTGCTTGCATTATTTAACATTTTTCTAGCATGAATTAGCATGTTAGTAGCATGATTTAGCATTTTGTTAACATGAATTATCATGTTGGTAACGTGAATTAGCATTTGCTAGCATTATTTAACATGTTGCTAACATTATTTTTACATGTTGGTAGCATGAATTAGCATGTTGTATCTATGAGTTTCCATGTTGGTAGCATGAATTAACATGTTTGCTAACATGAATTAACATGTTACTTGCATGTTTATTGCATGAATTAGCATGTTGGCGCTTTAAAGGCGTGGACAGGGTTATTTTTGCGGCTGATCTTACTGCGTAAGCATTTCCAGGAGTTTCCCTTTCAGACGCAGTATTTATGGGGGGAGAGTATTTAAATGAAACTAGCAAAAAACACTTGCGCCGCGCCTGGCACCACATGCGCCGGGTGTATGATATGGCCCAATAAATCATTTATTCAAGAGATTCGTTTAAAAATTATGATTTATCTAGTAATGAAACAAGTATTTAAATGAGTCTTGAATCATAAAAAATAAATAACAAATAATAATAATAATGAATCAAATTAATTAAATATTTTTATATAGACTGCAGTGATTAACATTTTGTCAGAACCTCTAGTAATTGACATGTTATTTTATTAATTTGTCTATTCAGAATTGAGGGAGAATTGTGATGTCTATTTCAAAACAATAAAAAATCATGCGGCTACTAGTTTCTCAAGTCAACAAGACATTTTCTCAAAAAAAAACCCCTGCTAAAACGGCCCTGTAAACCAAAACAAAGATTAGCAAAACTGCAGACACACTGGACGTTCTTTGGGGACAGGTACGAGTTATTTTTCCAATGCAAACTAGATGGATGTGCACGTGAAAGGTGAGCTGATTTGAATGAATGTGTCATAATGGAAGGACACCTGTCTAGGCAAACACAAGCTGACCAATGACCTAATAAATTATATGTGGAGATCTATGAGTTTCCATGCACTGTGTTATTAATGAACATACACATTTCTTTATTAATGCATTGTCCTGGGACTAAACACTCTTTGCTCATAGGACATATATAAATGCATTTCTTTGAAAACCACACTATTGAGTCACAGCATGTCTATTTATTTATTTATCTCAACAAAGGAGGGTTTTAGTTTTTTTTAAATAACACATAACTAACTTATGCAATAACCTGCTATATGACACTGCTTTTGATTACTATAGAGTTGGCTGAACAATGAACACACTGAAAACCCTACAAAAATTATTAGATTGTAAACAATGAGGGTGGCTGACCAGGGGTTCCTTACAGGCCCAAATCTCCAGTCTCTCTTTAACACAAGTCTATGATATATGTGCTAGTGAGATATGGTTACTCTATAGAGCAGTGGTTTTCAATCCTGGTCCTGGGGACCCACAGCTCTGCACATTCTGTATGTCTTATTTAACACACCTGATTCAGATCATATAATTGTTAGGTAGGAGCTCTAGGAACTGAACTGAGTCAGATAAGAGAGACATACAAAATGTGCAGAGCATTGGGTCCCCAGGACCAGTAGTGAAAACCACTGCCATAGAGAATTTCCCTGATAAAAACACCAGCATTGCTCATCATAAATAGCCGTGTTTCCACTGTCGGGCCAAAAGCGGCGTGCTAGTGCGTGCCA
The DNA here is from genome assembly GCA_039654625.1 of Rhinogobio ventralis. NCBI lineage: Eukaryota > Metazoa > Chordata > Actinopteri > Cypriniformes > Gobionidae > Rhinogobio > Rhinogobio ventralis. The sequence goes on from CM077216.1 coordinate 28,661,922, forward strand.
GGGCCATGTATTTATTTTATCTATCAGTACGTCTCGTCTCTTTATTCCGGACTGTCTGATATCCATATTTATCTCCGCATATCTCATAAAATAGTGCTGTCAAATGGATTAATCGCATCCAAAATAAAAGTTTGTTTACATAATATATGTGTGTGTTCTGTGTATAATTATTATGTATATATAAATACACACACATGCATGTATATACCTGTATTTAAGAAGAATTTATATTTATATATATAATATAAATTATCTAAATATATATACATGCAAAAATTTCTGTGTGTATTTATTTATACGTAACAATTATACACAGTACACACACATCAATTATGTAAACACAAACTTTTATTTTGGATGCAATTAATCCATTTGACAGCACTAGTCATAAAATAAAGCATTTTTCAGGAGCTTCCTGTTTCTCTGACTGAAAATATAACTGTATTGGGACTGTCACTGGAGAGAGTGCTTTATTTTGTGAAATATCTTTATTTCTGTGTGACTAATGTACAATCTTGACACATTATGATCAGTGTATCACTTAATATTGTAAAACTGGTAAAACATTGATGCTTGGGTTTTAAATCTTTAAGTAAATGACTAAAATGCCAACGAACGGCTGCTTTTATCATGTTTGTTTTGCGATCTCACTAGTTTCCAGTGGTTTCTTTCTGGTTAGTTTTGCAGTGTGGTTTTGGGCTCGGTGCTACAGGTCCGAGGCTATTAGCCCAGCCCCGCCTGTTAAAAGCGCTGGCTCGCACTGGCCCGACAGTGGAAAAGCGGCTAATGTTTGCTGTGTGTAGATGCTGGTGTTCCCAACAGGCTTCTAAACTAACTTAACCACCAATATTTCCTTGCTCATCCAGCTTAAGTCCAATAAACCATGCTGGTTGACCAGATAAGTTGGCGGTAAACATCAACCACGGGCTAGACCAGCTCCAAACCACCATGAACCATGGAAATTCATACTGCACAGGTCTTTCTTTTCAACAGGTTTGTGACGGTATTGAGAGTTTTTACCGCAGCATTTTCAAGTTGAAACGACTCCTTATCCGAAAGAGAACTGGTATGGAAGCCATTGTTTTCTTCTGGAAGAGAAAAAAGACAAAATATGGGGTGTTAATAGATGACTTCTGCAAAAATTCTTCCCTTTTCTAGTTGTTTCTTCACAAAATTTTGCTGTTGTGAAATCAATGTAAATTCCTTCTGATAAAACGAACGAGACTAAATAAAATCTGCCAGAACTATTTGTAACTTTGTCACACTTTTGGGGATAAAAACGAGGTGAAGGTCTCTAATGTTCACACAGATATGCTGAACTAATACAAACCCTTGTTTAGCTGCTCCTCACATTAAACCAAAAAAGTATTGGTAACACTTTATTTTAGGGTTCAATTCTCCCTATTAACTATTATCATGCATATTACTAGGACATTGGCTGTTTATTAGTACTTATAAAGCACATATTAATGTCTTATTCTGCATGATCATAATCTACATCCCTTAATCACACAATACCTAAACTTAACAACTACCTTACTAACTATTAATAAGCAGTAAATAGGAGTTTATTGAGGCAAAAGTCATAGTTAATAGTGAATATGTGTTCCCCATACTAAAGTGTTAAAATATTCAACTACTTGAACAGCACAATAAGGTACAGACATTACTTTTTTTTCCCAGACACTTATAACAATTATGTTTACTTCTCCAAAAGCTTAAGTCACTTGTCCAAATGCATTCACACTGTCCCAATTCCCATCCATCTTCATTTGTGATCATAGTACATTTTGTACCTTTCCATCTGAATAATTTATTGTTGTAACATTGATTAATATATAGTTTTATATTGTACCATAAGAGATTCGGACCGCAAATGTAAGAGGAAGAACACAGAGGGTGTGTCCTGAAATGCTGAACAGCTAAGAATAACAAAAGGAAATCTGTGAAGATGCAATGCAAATCCTGATATTAATCATCTGTATGTGTAACTATGCTTACAAGCATTAGTAGCAAGTATAAGAGAAGATCACTGACTTTGGCTATCTATCCATAAAGAAACAGATTAGGACAATTTGAGTGTCATGTCTGACTGACTGCATGTAGCCACATAGTCCAAAACCAGCTCTTACATCTAAACATGGTTTCTCATCAGATCAGGCTAAATTTACTGCAGGCCAAGCTCATGTATATGTTGGGTTTCCTTTAAACCACAGTGAACGCCCACCAGAGAAGAATTGCTCTAAATGGAGACTTTTTCTGTGGAGAATTTTTGAAGAATCTTCTCACAGTTCCAAGCTCTAAAAAGGCAATAAAAACACCAGAAAAGTAGTAGTCCATATGACCCATGCAACTAGCCTTATACTACAATACACTGACCTAAAGGATTATTAGGAACACCATACTAATACTGTGTTTGACCCCCTTTCGCCTTCAGAACTGCCTTAATTCTTAATTGGCCCATATTGATAGGATAGCATCTTGCAGTTGATGGAGATTTGTGGGATGCACATCCAGGGCACGAAGCTCCCGTTCCACCACATCCCAAAGATGCTCTATTGGGTTGAGATCTGGTGACTGTGGGGGCCATTTTAGTACAGTGAACTCATTGTCATGTTCAAGAAACCAATTTGAAATGATTTGAGCTTTGTGACATGGTGCATTATCCTGCTGGAAGTAGCCATCAGAGGATGGGTACATGGTGGTCATAAAGGGATGGACATGGTCAGAAACAATGCTCAGGTAGGCCGTGGCATTTAAACGATGCCCAATTGGCACTAAGGGGCCTAAAGTGTGCCAAGAAAACATCCCCCACACCATTACACCACCACCACCAGCCTGCACAGTGGTAACAAGGCATGATGGATCCATGATCTCATTCTGTTTACGCCAAATTCTGACTCTACCATCTGAATGTCTCAACAGAAATCGAGACTCATCAGACCAGGCACCATTTTTCCAGTCTTCAACTGTCCAATTTTGGTGAGCTCGTGCAAATTGTAGCCTCTTTTTCCTATTTGTAGTGGAGATGAGTGGTACCCGGTGGGGTCTTCTGCTGTTGTAGCCCATCCGCCTCAAGGTTGTGCGTGTTGTGGCTTCACAAATGCTTTGCTGCATACCTCGGTTGTAACGAGTGGTTATTTCAGTCAAAGTTGCTCTTCTATCAGCTTGAATCAGTCGGCCCATTCTCCTCTGACCTCTAGCATCAACAAGGCATTTTCGCCCACAGGACTGCCGCATACTGGATGTTTTTCCCTTTTCACACCATTCTTTGTAAACTCTAGAAATGGTTGTGTGTGAAAATCCCAGTAACTGAGCAGATTGTGAAATACTCAGACCGGCCCGTCTGGCACCAACAACCATGCCACGCTCAAAATTGCTTAAATCACCTTTCTTTCCCATTCTGACATTCAGTTTGGAGTTCAGGAGATTGTCTTGACCAGGACCACACCCCTAAATGCAAGGAATGAAATTACACACACAGGAACGCGCAGCACACACACGTTTAAATATTAAAAATAAAAGGATTCCTCTCTGAAGAAGCGTTCAGTCTTTCCGCTCGTGCAACTGGCTTTCAAAGGGAATGGGAGATGAGATTGGTTTATTGCATGTTATGCCCAAAACACACCCATGACTCATTAAGAGACGAGGTACAACCCTTTTGGACCATGCTCCGGGTGCGCCGACCGTTTTTTTCAGTTGTTAAACTAGCAAAAGTGGAAGCCGTGAGCTTCAGACCATGTGCTCAGATCATTAAAATAGGGCCCTTAACATATTAAAGTGTCTTTGGTGTTTCCATGGTTTCTACAAAATAAAACCAGAAATCGAGGGTCACACAGGTATGATGTCATTGATAGGCGACGCACCGACACAATCCGTGTCCTGGTTAAAATTGCTTATTTCTCTGGATTTAGACATTCTTGGAAATATTTGGGATAATGCAAGTACACAAGTCAACCAAATATAAGCCTGTAAAGTCTGACATATGAAATAATAGTCAGTATTTTATTATAGTTATACGCATTTTGCAGTTGCTAATATTTATATGTCCAAAAAGATAAAATAATGTTGACGGTATAGCAGACTACTTACCTAAAAGTCGACAATGTCTGTCAATAACATGTTGTAAGCTGATATTTAAATGCTTAGTTTTATGATTAAAGCTCTGTAGTTTTTATTTTGGAGGGCAAAACATATATTGCAATGCAAAACAGTGACAATTGAGACAAATAAACATTCTTCAAAAGCCTGATGTATCATATTTTAGCAGGTATTTTCTAAACAACAAAACAAAACAAATAGGTATGGATAATCAAGTAAACCTAAGTGTTCATCTTAAAATATGACGAACAAGTGTGTTATCCTTATGTTTACTTCAAAAAAATCATTAAAGATTTCACAGCAAAAAGACACGTGTACCAATGAGCAGAAGTTTTAACAATTAATAAAAAAGCATCAATCATGCGACAGAAGGCATGTGATAGATTGAGTTCAACATGTTGATAATTTAGAGGCCTTATAAATGTTCATATCAAATATGACACAGCAGGCTTTATAGGGTCACTTCTCAAATGAATCTCAAACACAAAAGACACGAGGGTGAGATAATGATCATGTTTGGGTGAACTCGTCTTCTTTGAGCCATAAAATCAGGCAATAGCGTGTGTTATCAAACCAATGAATTTCAGTTGAACAATCTCTGCTGTTATATAAAGATAATATTTGATAATTGTATAGTGTGTGTATAGCCTGTGCATCCAGATGTCTGACCTTTGATTGACATTCACAATTATATTACATTTACTCAAAGAAACGTGTATGTTCCCTGTATGTATGACTTTAGCTTTAGTCTATTGTTTGAGCAACATGATATATACCAGTCTTGTCCTAATAAACTGCATATTTTAGTTCTGTTCCTAGCGATCTATCGTCCTGCAGAGTTAACCTCCAATCCTAATTAAATACACCCGCTAATAGAAAATATCTTTGACTGCTGTAAGAAAACGAGTCAACTTTAGGTACCAGGTGTGAAACTGGAAGTGAGAATGACACAGGAAACTCTGAACACAAAGCACACAAGACCTAATGTGTGGTTAGCTGACATGCACAGCAAACAGGAAAAAAAGATTACATGATGTCAAAATGGTATTAACAATAGTTACAAAGTTCTCTCGAGTGCTTTTATGGTTTAAGTGTCGGGGAATTAGTGTGTGTGGTCTCTCACAGCGTGTTAACTAAAGACAAAGTTGAAAACATTAAGTCGCAGAAGAGTTTATAGAGCCCTTTATCAGCTTATCAGGGAAGTCCTCTAATGCTGCGCACATCATGCTGGGACAGGTGAAGGCGAACTGATGTCAGCAACATTCAGACAAGTCTGACAAAGGCAGCTCCATTGGGTCTTGATTCATATTCGTAAATATGAGAAGTGACACAGACCAGCTTCGCAATCTTCCCTGACACTGCTAGAAAGTGCTGAGAGGTTATGACAAAGAGAGAGTACATGACCATTTTAAGGTAAAAACATAATCAAGGATTTTAAAGGGGAGTTGATGAGTATCTCAGCCTATTCTGTTCAACTACACAGACTCATAACTAGTCCTTGAGAGTCTATCTCTGTCATTGTACCCAATTTATCGCATAAACATATATATTTTTAAAGAATTGATAACTTATCTTCACTATGTTAGAGAGTGCGACTGTATCATATCAATTTTCTGATGTTAACAAGAAAAACATTTCAAGAATATTAAAATATTTTAAAGCCCTTCCTTGACTGTAAGATAATGCAATGCAAAAGTGACTGTACAGGCTATATATTAATACATACAGATACAATAAAGTGTGTTTTGAAGTTTTTAAACTTTATTTTAAACTAATTCCAGAATGTTGGCGCGCTGTCGCGTGTTCCTCTCGCGCATAATTTGGACGGAACGGATGTGCGCATTTGTGAAAATACTCTTCAGGCCATTACCTCTCAAAAGACTATTTGAATAAGAGAAATGACAAACAAAAGTGGCGTCTTACTTCTGAATAAAGCACAAAACTGCCCATTACTGAGTATTTTCTTCTTCTTTTAAGACATTCCCAGAGTAAAGGCGTGTTGCGGACACTTACCGCCGCTGGACCAAGCGGTTCGGTCCATTTCTATCAGCGTCTCCCCGCTCGACGTTCCCGATCCGCGATTCATTTGAATGAAGTGTCCAGATATAATGTGATATAAATGTGGAGTGAAGGGTCTTTCCGCCGGGGCCCCGTGATCCGATCTCAGCTCTGCCCGAGGAATGACCGCTCTCTTCACACTCAGCGGATCAGATTTGCCCACTCGGGTTTGGGTCTCAGTCGAAATTACGATCTCTACTATGGCAATAGCTCCTCTCTTAATATGCATGAGCGATGCCTTCACTATTGGAAGGCTGACCTGGAATAATTAATATTCAAGAACGGGTCTTTGCATTGGAAGGCTGCAGAGCAACGTCACCGGGGTCTATTTAATATTCATGAGTTAAACCTTCCACATAGTTGGGTTCGTAAATCTCGAGCGCTCACTTGATTTAAAGGGGAGTGATGTGAAATGACCGCAATTTTGTCGGCGCACTACAGAGAGAGATGCCCATAATTGTTAACCCTCACGAAAAACAGCCTAACTGAGAAATTGCTGCTTTAGCCTGATATAATCATGTATACGTTTACGGTCTACTTTCGGTAGGGATATTACAATACAATAAAGTGTTACTTTGCGAACCAGTGACTAAAGTTTGTGAACTTTGATGTAGGCTTGAGAAGCTGAACCTGCCCACAAGATTGAACTTAACAGCTCGTTTGCATCGGTTATTTTGCCTGTAGGTTATGCTTCTTAGAGATTTCTGCTCGTTCCCAGTCAGACACAGATAAAGTAGCACTCTCTGCTGTATGGAATTACAAAGCTGACAACATCATAAATAAATATGCGAAATATGTATTTATAGTTTTATTTCCTTATTTATGTATAATTGTATTTCTGTCCACATTTATTTATTTTTTAAAATTAAATTAAAACAATTTATTTAAATAAGTGAAAAAATAAATAAATGTGGACAAATATAACACCCCTGTTAAATATGATCAAATATGGCTGTAAAAAATAAATCTGCATTGTTTATCCTTTTGATGTTTTATTTAAAAAATTCACAAAAATCTAACCTTTCATTGAAGTAAAAGAATTGAAAGTGGGGGGTAAATCACATTATGAAATTTTCTCCAAAACACGTTGGCCATAATTATTGGCACCCTTTTATTAAATACTTTTTGCAACCTCCTTTTCCCAAGATAACAGCTCTGAGTCTTCTCCTGTAATGCCTGATGAGTTTGGAGATCAGAGATCATTCCTCCATACAGAATCTCTCCAGATCCTTCAGATTCCCAGCTCTTCTCCTCAGTTCATCACTCATTTTCTATAGGGTTCAGGTCAGGGACTGGGACGGCCATGGCAGAAGCTTCATTTTGTGTTCAGTGACACATTTGTGTGTTGATTTTGATGTTTGTTTTGGATCATTGTCCTGATGGAAGATCCAACCACGGCCCATTATAAGATTTCAAGCAGAAGCGTCAGGTTTTGATTTTTTATCTGTTGGTATTTGCTAGAATCCGTGATACTATGAATCTGAACAAGAAGTCCAGGACCTCCAGCAAAAAAATAAGCCCTCAACATTAAAGATCCAGCGGTATATTTAACCGTGGGCATGGGGGACTTTTTATCCCTGTTTGCACCAAAGCCATCTGGTGTGTCATCTGACCACAGAACCAGGTCCCGTCTGAAGCTCCAGTCGTGTCTGAACTGAATCTGCTGGAGTTTGTTTCCGGATGAGCGAGGAGGATTTTTCTTGAATCCCTCCCAAACAACATGTGGTGATGTAGGGGTTGTTTGATATTTTTTAGTCTTTCTGACCCCAAGACTCAACTAATCTCTGCAATTCTCCATCTGTGATATGGAGAGTCTTTGCCCACTCAAACTCTCCTCCTCGCCGTGCGTTAGGAAGATATACACACACATCCTCTTTCAGGTAGATTCATAACATCTTTAGTTGATTGAAACTTCTTCATTATTGCCCTGACGGTGGAAATGGGGATTTTCAATGCTTCATGCAATATTCTGGGGTTTTACTCATTGTGATGATGATTAGGGGAATTTGGCCTTTGTGTTTCCTCATATTTATACTCCTGTGGAACTAGACATCATGGCTGGACAATTTCATGTTCCTAGAGTCACCCTGGTGTGCTAAAAAATGTAAATATTAATGGGAATATACTTCAGAGATATTTTACTCATAAAACAATCTAGGGGTGCCAATAATTGTGGCCAACGTGTTTTGGAGAAAAGCATTTATTTCATAATGTGATTTACCCCCCACTTTCAATTCTTTTACTTCAATGAAAGGTTAGATTTTTGTGAATTTTCAGGTGTTCCAATCACTTCCATGGCAACAGGTGTATAAAATCAAGCACTAGGCATGACTGAGGCTGCAACGCTAGGACGGATGACCGGGTTGACGCTGTGGTGAGAGTCCAGAGCTGCGGAAGGGGTGCAGGATGAGGGTGCAGCCCGAATCCCGGAACTCCGTGGCTGTAACTGGGCGTGAACCGCCAAAGGCCATCCTGGAGTGTCGATCGAGCCCAGCAGAACCGCTGGGCAGACGGACTGTGGAAGCGGTGAAGGAGTGGTAGGTCGAGGAGCTTGGCCCCTTAGTTCCAGTGAAAGGAACTCTTAATGCTTTAGCATACCAAGACATTTTTGACAATTTCATGCTTCCAACTTTGTGGGAACAGTTTGGGGATGGCCCCTTCCTGTTCCAACATGACTGCGCACCAGTGCACAGAGCGTCGGTCCATAAAGACATGGATGAGTGAGTTTGGTGTGGAGGAACTTGACTGGCCTGCACAGAGTCCTGACCTCATCCCGATAGAACACCTTTGGGATGAATTAGAAAATTCCCATAAACACACTCCTAAACCTTGTGGAAAGCCTTCCCAGAAGAGTTGAAGCTGTTATAGCTGCAAAGGGTGGGCCAACTCCATATTAAACCCTACGGATTAAGAATGGGATGTCATTAAAGTTCATGTGCATGTAAAGGCAGGCGTCCCAAAACTTTTGGCAGTGTATATATATATATATATATATATATATATATATATATACTGCCCTACAAAGGCAGTAACTTCATTTTTGGTCAAAAATTTGTTATTTATATTTTTGGGACATTCAAGACCTCCTTTATTATGTGGATACGTATCTTGAGTCAATTCTGTTGTTTTACCGATAAAATAATGGGCTGTCTTAACAGTAACTTCCAAAAGCCCAGAAGAAACCAAGGCAGAACACCGTGACACCAGTTACCGCTCTTTGGCTTTGTTTTGGAACGCTCAAACTGAGTTAGGGCACTCTGCTATTGTTTAGCCATTGTTTAGGTCACTGTGCCGGCCTGGAGTTATGGTATTCTGCCTTTGTTTTACTGTCCATTAAAGTTTGCAGCTTTAAATTACGGTGTAGCCTGTGACATACATATGTCACTGAAGCACTCCTTACACAAACGATACCTAAATAAAAGTGTAGGTAAAACAAATAGTTGAGTGGTTGTTTTTACTATTAGCGTTTAAAGGATTGGCCCATTGCTCTCGAAGGAAAATGATGGTTGAGATGGCTTTGAAACGCAGACATCAAGGTCAAGGTAAGAAATTGTGTAACACAAAAGATGCATTAGACTAACAAATTAGATTACTTACTGCCATTTGCCTTGCTGTGATTTCTCATTTTTTGCAGACAATACAAAGGCAGATTACAGTAACTTCAAAATAGGGGTCAAAAGTCAAGTTTGAGCTCAAGATCTAATTGCCAGATTTCCAGTGTCCTATAATTAATTTGGCTGGACAACTACAAATCTTTAAAGTGATTTTTCTCAGTTCCATATCTCACTCCGATGGGCAAAGATGAAAACAGAGCAGGATATTATTGTTTCAAATGTTCACGTGTTCACGTTGAATGTTATCTGAATGTTAATATTGTCTTGATAACATAGCAGTAAAATTCATGTTTATAGCTGATAAGATTGTCTTTATTTAATATAAGCTATTTCAACTTGATACTGTCTCTTTGAGTGGCATTTGTTAAACACAAACATGAATACTATGTAAGGAATTTTTCCTGTTGGGTTTAAAGCCGATTCAGTTTCAGTAACATCTCAAATGAATCGTGAGGGTCATGTGATCATAAACAGCAAAGTGGCTTGCCGTTACCATTGCATGTTCCCTCTGATATAGAAGATTCTTCATGAAGGAATTAAGTTGTTTGAGATGACCCAACGATTAGTGTTCATTTCCTGCCCTTTCAAGGATACAAAAATGGGATGTGCCCATATCCTCTGACATTTCAGAACGATGCTAAACAACAAAAATACAATTTGCCATTAAGAACAACTCATTAATATAACGCATTAAAGTATACATGCATTATTAGCTTTTCTCTAAAAACAGCTCAGCATTGAAGGCTTACATGGGTTGACCAGTATGGGTTCTTCAATGGCCAAGAAGTTTCCCCATACAGAACAGAACAGAGAGAGAAAATGCTGTTTCAGAAGCAGCTTCCTAAGAATTCTCCACATCTTGATGGCTTGTTCCAGCCCCACCAGGAGTGTAACTAAAGGAGCCTGTGGAGCCCAATATAGACTCTTCTGGCCGGGCCACCCTTCAAGTGGTTACCACAGCCCTTCACTCTAGCAATTACACAGTTCTGTCTGGGTGTGGCAGCGGGACAGAAACATAGCTGCCTATTTCCCAAACCTTAAATTCTACAATCTGGGTTTCATAATTCCACAGTCATATGTGAAGGTGGCAGACGCATGGGGCGGGATCCACCTCTTTGAGGGCTATGGTCCTCCTTATGGGTGGGAGTGGGACCAAAGTAATAATATAGGACAAGAGTGTTTAATCTGGTTTATGAGATTATAGAGGAGATTCAGATATTTATCATTTGAGCTCACATATAGAAAAGTCAAACCAATGGCTTGTGAGTTTTAAGACATTTTTGTGAAGTTGATTGCAACAAAATATAAAAACGGTTTCATTTGTATGTAAGAAAAATCTTTCTTACATCCATTACATTTAGATCTGCTTAATATGCATATACTGTATCCGATATACATATTTAGCAGATCCATCTTTGTAAAGGATGCATGAATCAAGCCACGTCCAATGTTATCCTGGGACTAAACTTGTTTCCTTCTGACAATGCATGTATTGTGTTGTTTAAAAATGAATTTAATTTAGTTTTCTTTTCATTATTCAATGTCTGGAATTCATGGAAAAGCATCTTGTTTTGTTATTTTGACAAATTGTCATTTTCTTTAAAAAAAAATGCCCTATAAATATTTTTTTTAATTTGAATATAATATAACAAAAAAAAAAAAACATCTTACTCAAATGTACATATACATACAGTGTCCTCCACTAATATTGTCACCCTTGGTAAATATGAGCAAAGGGAAAAATAAATCTGCTTTGATCTTTCATTCAAAAAATTCACAATTCTAACCTTTCATTGAAGTAAAACAAGTAAAAGTGGGGGAAAATCACATTATGAAATTATTTTTTTTCTCCAATAAATAAATACATACATACATACACACACACTCCTGCAGTGGCTGCACAAACTTTTAGTACACGGTAATAGAGCTCGTGCCTCCACCTAGTGGCAGAAGTGCGTTCGGCTGAGGAATGTGGATTACTCACATGATGGGTGTGGTTTAAAAAAACAATTATGGGTTTGATTTATAATAAACAGGTAATCAGTCAGTAGCCAAAAGATACTCACAAGCCCGAACACAATACAGTCTACATACACCTTTACAGTCCATATAAAAATAGAGATTCCAAAATGACATTATTGCCAATATATCATAAAAAAACTGAAAGCACACTTTCTTAAATATTTTTGATTTAGTAATATATTTGAAATGACACCTGCAAAATATAATAATAAAAAATAGTATTAATAGCTAATAACAACAACAACAATAGGCTAATGCATCCTTTAATTCCTAATGGTGCAATGCTGAGCAAATACAATCTCTTAAAATAGTGATATGTTCTAAATAACTAGACTAGCGAATTTTCCAAATAAAAAGCGACATATTTAGATCATTATAATTCATGATAAATAAGAATATTACCTTAGTAAACATGTAGATCATCTTCGGGATGACCTAAACTACACATAGCCTATCGCTATTGGTAAATACGTTGCTATTATCATATAATTCATAAAAATAAAAAAAAAGTGAATTGTGTAGATTTTTATATATAGGCTAACATTTCACTTTAACATAGGCCTATACATTTCATATCTCATTTTTTTCGTTGTAGTATACACGATAAAGGGGCACTGTATTAGATGTTAGACGTATGTTTGGGTTATTGCGCTCTTATGACGCAGTTGTTTGGCTTATTGCGCTCTTATGACGCAGTTGTTTGGCTTATTGCGCTCCTGTGATGAGTTTTGTTATCAGGCGCGAGCGCACGTTTCGTGACATCATCGAGAGTAATCCGGCCGCATTCCACAGCGGCAGGTTCAAGTCGAGCCAACAATAGATGTCAAGTTCCTTGTAGCAGCGCGGAAGTCTGTCTGAGTTTCAGATGGTTCTGCTGTGTTTGTAATGGCGAATGATTAAAGATTTATATAAAACCGCACAGCTGTCACACATGGACTGGAGCCCTGGAGCTCTCATGATGCAGCGGAAAATAGGCCACCGGAGGCAGGTGAGAGGAACTTTAACCGCATTACCAAGAGTTAACTTACAGAGCTTCACTAAAAAAACCTGAAAATACTGCAGTTGTTAACTGAGAGCCAACAGAAGTTATACATCACATGTCAGATGTGTGTGTCTGATTCAAAGATGTGCTTACTAAACCAGAAATGAAGTATAGGGAAGGATGTCTGACCTAAAACTAAACCAAAATACCTGAACATATTTAATGTGCCTGCCAAATGACTAGCATTGACAGGCTTGATAACATTGATTCATAGAGAATGTCTTCAAGATTTATTTTTTGCCCTGTCTAAAGGTTACACAAATCATAATGAGCAAGGCAGAAGTCAGATGTCCAATACCCTGAGGTCTTTAACAGGGTGCCTGTGGTGTTTCTTCAGTTTCCCTGATTGAGGTCTTAGAGTGTGCTGTGAGGGAAGTACCTCAGAAATATGAAACCAAACCAAGACTTCCACTAAGCCATGAAAAGGGTGAATGTAATGCTTTGATTGTCTGTGTGAAACTGTCACTTGATTCAAGCTAAGTTGTCTAGCTGCCATGTATCAATACACACGGTATCTGCGATACGACCTGTGTTTGGGCTCATGCTAAGCAACACAAAACCTTTAGTTGTCTTCCCTTACCAATCAAAGCATGTGCTATTGTTGCAGTGCGTCGTCTTCTGTTGGTGTGGGACGTTTAGGCAGTATTTTATGGGGAAAGGAACTCTAGTTATCTACTGTAGAATCTGATTCTACAACTACAGCTATTAAAAAATGCAGAAACAACGTTCAAACCCTGATGACTTGATAACTGAGCCATCATGATGGTATTTCTGGTATTCACAGGCATATATAGGGTTACATGTGTCAAAATAAACTTTCAGTAGTATGAAAGTAGAGCTTGGTGGTAGAACAGAACTTGTGTTTCAGTTTACAGGAGCCTATAATGTGAATGCATCTGGACCGGTGCCATTATTGAGTAAGAACACAAGGGCAGAACTGATTGAACAGTACATGGAGAGGGTTGATACTGATCTAAAGTGCTTTTTTTCTTTGCCAGAAATAGCCTACAGTCAGAGTTTGTGATCTCTTATCTTACAGATTACATTCTTAAGATAATCTTTTTTACAATATACTACAGTATATATTGTAAAAAATAATCACACATTTTTCTGTAATTAATCACGATTAAAAACATCAGTTTTTAATATTATTATACTGTAATACTCTCCAAATTAATGTAGAAACAACTTAAAGACAGTTTGTTGTAATGTCATCTTTTATGAATGAAGGCCAGTGTCACTGATACTGATGTCTCTATGAAACAGATTTTTTTTTAATGATAGACATTCAACATTACATTTTAGTTGAAAGCTATCTATTTCAACATTTATTAGGCTTTAAAAAATAACGTTTAATTTAAGTGAACTTAAAACAAACTTTACATAAACCCATTATAATAAAAATCATATTAACCTGTGGCATTCCTACCTGTTAGACATGTACAGAAATCTAATAAAGTTATCAGTCTTTCTGTGCGTCGTGTGTGTGTGTGTGTGTGTCATAGTCAGGACATTCACAGACACGCGTTCTCTTCTGTCTTTCTGTGCGTCGTGTGTGTGTGTGTGTGTGTCATAGTCAGGACATTCACAGACACGCGTTCTCTTCTGTCTTTCTGTGTGTGGTGTGTGTGTGTGTGTGTGTCATAGTCAGGACATTCACAGACACACGTTCTCTTCTGTCTTTCTGTGTGTCGTGTGTGTGTGTGTGTCATAGTCAGGACATTCACAGACACACGTTCTCTTTTGACTTGTTGTGCTTGAATGGTTTAAAATCATTTGCATGAATAAGAGCGTGATCATATAATGTAACACTAGACCAATGATGACAGAAAAACGGATGCTGCGTCAATAGCGATAAATATTTTTAATGAGTCAAACTGAAAAAATTAATGTGTTATTGTGCATGCATTAAAGGGTTAAAGGGTCACCCAAAAATGGAAATTACCCGATGATTTACTCACCCTCAAGTCATCCTAGGTGTATATGACTTTCTTCTTTCAGACGAATGCAATCAGAGTTACATTAAAAAATGTCCTGGCTCTTCCAAGCTTTATAATGGCAGTGAATGGCAGCCGTGGGTTAATAAAGGCCTTCTGAAGTGAAACGATGGGTTTGTGTAAGAAAAATATCCATATTTAACACGTTATAAAGTAAAATATCTAGCCTTCGTCAGACCGACTTTTGTATTCAACTCACGCAGAAAGTGTAACTGGCGCGACAGTGACGTCAGACGTAGCGTAAGCATTTTGAACAGCGAGAAGCGTTACTATGTATGTATTATGTAACTCTTGATTGTATTCGTCTGAAAGAAGAAAGTCATATACACCTAGGATGACTTGAGGGTGAGTAAATCATGGGCTAATTTTAATTTTTGGGTGAACTATCCCTTTAACGCACTAATTTTGACAGCACTAGTAAGAACACAACGACAGAACTGATTGAAAAGTACATGGAGAGGGTTGATACTGATCTAAAGTGCATTTCTTTGCCAGAAATAGCCTACAGTCAGAGTTTGTGATCTCTTATCTTACAGATCGCATTCTTTTTCTTGTTGTACAATATTCTTTTTTACAATATATATATACAGGGAGTGCAGAATTATTAGGCAAGTTGTATTTTTGAGGATTAATTTTATTATTGAACAACAACCATGTTCTCAATGAACACAAAAAACTCATTAATATCAAAGCTGAATATTTTTGTATCAATATTTTAAGTAGTTTTTAGTTTTAGCTATTTTAGGGGGATATCTGTGTGTGCAGGTGACTATTACTGTGCATAATTATTAGGCAACTTAACAAAAAACAAATTTATACCCATTTCAATTATTTATTTTTACCAGTGAAACCAATATAACATCTCAACATTCACAAATATACATTTCTGACATTCAAAAACCAAACAAAAACAAATCAGTGACCAATATAGCCACCTTTCTTTGCAAGGACACTCAAAAGCCTGCCATCCATGGATTCTGTCAGTGTTTTGATCTGTTCACCATCAACATTGCGTGCAGCAGCAACCACAGCCTCCCAGACACTGTTCAGAGAGGTGTACAGTTTTCCCTCCTTGTAAATCGCACATTTGATGATGGACCACAGGTTCTCAATGGGGTTCAGATCAGGTGAACAAGGAGGCCATATCATTAGATTTTCTTCTTTTATACCCTTTCTTGCCAGCCACGCTGTGGAGTACTTGGACGCGTGTGATGGAGCATTGTCCTGCATGAAAATCATGTTTTTCTTGAAGGATGCAGACTTCTTCCTGTACCACTGCCTGAAGAAGGTGTCTTCCAGAAACTGGCAGTAGGACTGGGAGTTGAGCTTGACTCCATCCTCAACCCGAAAAGGCCCCACAAGCTCATCTTTGATGATACCAGCCCAAACCAGTACTCCACCTCCACCTTGCTGGCGTCTGAGTCGGACTGGAGCTCTCTGCCCTTTACCAATCCAGCCACGGGCCCATCCATCTGGCCCATCAAGACTCACTCTCATTTCATCAGTCCATAAAACCTTAGAAAAATCAGTCTTGAGATATTTCTTGGCCCAGTCTTGACGTTTCAGCTTGTGTGTCTTGTTCAGTGGTGGTCGACTTTCTGCCTTTCTTACCTTGGCCATGTCTCTGAGTATTGCACACCTTGTGCTTTTGGGCACTCCAGTGATGTTGCAGCTCTGAAATATGGCCAAACTGGTGGCAAGTGGCATCTTGGCAGCTGCACGCTTGACTTTTCTCAGTTCACGGGCAGTTATTTTGCGCCTTGGTTTTTCCACACGCTTCTTGCGACCCTGTTGACTATTTTGAATGAAACGCTTGATTGTTCGATGATCACGCTTCAGAAGCTTGGCTATTTTAAGACTGCTGCATCCCTCTGCAATATATCTCACTATTTTTGACTTTTCTGAGCCTGTCAAGTCCTTCTTTTGACCCATTTTGCCAAAGGAAAGGAAGTTGCCTAATAATTATGCACACCTGATATAGGGTGTTGATGTCATTAGACCACACCCCTTCTCATTACAGAGATGCACATCACCTAATATGCTTAATTGGTAGTAGGCTTTCCAGCCTATACAGCTTGGAGTAAGACAACATGCATAACGAGGGTGATGTGGTCAAAATACTCATTTGCCTAATAATTCTGCACTCCCTGTATTGCACTCACATTTACTGTGTTAAGAACATACTGATAGTACATTTCCTCCTTTTCCTCATCTTGTAAATGAGTTTATTGTTCTGAATTGTTTTATTGTGTTGTTGTAGGGGAGCATTGACCTTTTAGAAACCATCGGAGTCGTAAATGAGAATGGCAGTGAAATCTCGTCTATGCCACCAGTGGTAAGGCCTACAGCACATCACAGCTCATGACAGGCTTCAGTGTGAGACCACTAGTGAAAATGCTTCTGTTTTTAATTGAATACATATTCATTTAAAATTATATTATCAGTGTAACAACCTGAGTGAAACAATGATCTGCACATAAAACATAAAGCGGGTTTCAAAGTGAGACTGCTAGTGAAAAGACTTTTTTAATTGAATTAATTTGAGTGGAATGATGAACTGAAAAGATACATTACGCTGACATAAACAAAACCTGATGATCCGTGGTTCCCAGCATCTTTTGTGCTTTATGATAAACCAAAATAAAATTTTAAATTGGGGGAATTGCAGATTTTCAGCGTGTTCTCTCACTGTACATGTTTAAATGGTTATACACACAAAGGAAAGTCACTAAAAAGATATGAACGTTTGCATAGAATGCATTCATGTAAGTAAGTGGAAAGGTTTTCATAGTAATGTAATAATTTATTAGCGTTGCTTTCTTTCTTTTTAATCTCAGCAACCTCCTTTGACCTTCGATTTTGTTCTTGTGGCAAAAATCATGGATGATGAAAAGAATAACTGCATCAGGAAACAGAAAGCTTTCATTGAGACTTTGAAAGCTAAGAAACTAAACGTACAAGTAAGTTTTTGCACTTTTTGAGTTCTGGCTAAAGGCGTTTATATCAAATGTCATGACGTATGAAGGGGAAATTCCACGTCTTATGATATGAAAGTGTAACTAGATATTGTTTCCCAAAAAAATGGTTACAGTTCATAATTGCTGACACAACAGTTGAGTGTGAAACTGCAGTTCTGTTTTGCACATTTCCATTGCT
Organism: Rhinogobio ventralis; assembly: GCA_039654625.1. Lineage (NCBI taxonomy): Eukaryota > Metazoa > Chordata > Actinopteri > Cypriniformes > Gobionidae > Rhinogobio > Rhinogobio ventralis. The sequence goes on from CM077216.1 coordinate 28,679,912, forward strand.
CAAGTATTGTATCTTTTTCTAAGTGTGTATAATTTGTAAAAGTCAATAATACAATATGATGTTAAATTAACAAGACTGCAGTGAACTATATTAGTATGACAGTAACACTTTATTTTAGGGCTCAGTTCTCGCTATGAACTAGTTGCTTATTATCATGCATATTACTAGGATATTGGCTGTTTATTAGTACTTATAAAGCACATATTAATGTCTTATTCTGCATGACCATAATCTACATCCCTTAATCACACAATACCTAAACTTAACATCTTACTAACTAATAATAAGCAGTAAATTAGGAGTTTATTGAGTCAAAATACTAAAGTGTTACCATTAGGGGTGTAACAGTACACAAAACTGACGGTTCGGTACAGCAGGGGAGAGAAAACTAAATATAAAATTGCTTCTTTTTTTTTATTAAACAGTGGTTTACTGAACAAATTGTGTCTGTCCTTAAATTAATTCAATTGTAACTAAAAGTTTCTTAAAGAAAAAAAATGATCTTTTAATGTTGTAAAGTGCAAACTACACTCACCTAAAGGATTATTAGGAACACCTGTTCAATTTCTCATTAATGCAATTATATAATCAACCAATCACATGGCAGTTGCTTCAATGCATTTAGGGGTGTGGTCCTGGTCAAGACAATCTCCTGAACTCCAAACTGAATGTCAGAATGGGAAAGAAAGGTGATTTAAGCAATTTTGAGCGTGGCATGGTTGTTGGTGCCAGACGGGTACACAATCTGCTCAGTTACTGGGATTTTCACGCACAACCATTTCTAGAGTTTACAAAGAATGGTGTGAAAAGGGAAAAACATCCAGTATGCAGCAGTCTTGTGGGCGAAAATGCCTTGTTGATGCTAGAGGTCAGAGGAGAATGGGCCGACTGATTCAAGCTGATAGAAGAGCAACTTTGACTGAAATAACCACTCGTTACAACCGAGGTATGCAGCAAAGCATTTGTGAAGCCACAACACGCACAACCTTGAGGCGGATGGGCTACAACAGCAGAAGACCCCACCGGGTACCACTCATCTCCACTACAAATAGGAAAAAGAGGCTACAATTTGCACGAGCTCACCAAAATTGGACAGTTGAAGACTGGAAAAATGTTGCCTGGTCTGATGAGTCTGGATTTCTGTTGAGACATTCAGATGGTGGAGTCAGAATTTGGCGTAAACAGAATGAGAACATGGATCCATCATGCCTTGTTACCACTGTGCAGGCTGGTGGTGGTGGTGTAATGGTGTGGGGGATGTTTTCTTGGCACACTTTAGGCCCCTTAGTGCCAATTGGGCATCGTTTAAATGCCACGGCCTACCTGAGCATTGTTTCTGACCATGTCCATCCCTTTATGACCACCATGTACCCATCATCTGATGGCTACTTCCAGCAGGATAATGCACCATGTCACAAAGCTCGAATCATTTCAAATTGGTTTCTTGAACATGACAATGAGTTCACTGTACTAAAATGGCCCCCACAGTCACCAGATCTCAACCCAATAGAGCATCTTTGGGATGTGGTGGAACGGGAGCTTCGTGCCCTGGATGTGCATCCCACAAATCTCCATCAACTGCAAGATGCTATCCTATCAATATGGGCCAACATTTCTAAAGAATGCTTTCAGCACCTTGTTGAATCAATGCCACGTAGAATTAAGGCAGTTCTGAAGGCGAAAGGGGGTCAAACACAGTATTAGTATGGTGTTCCTAATAATCCTTTAGGTGAGTGTATATAGGGAGCCCTTACTTGCACATTACTATAATATTAAAGGCTAACAACAGAGCCCAAACTATTAGCCTAAATTCAGTAGCTGTTTATTTTTAGATATAATAATCAACACTCAAATAACACATTGTATGCAAACATGTAAACTTCACATAAGGCAGTTTTTGCATTAACTTCTAAATCTAATTATAAAAATTATGTTTTTTCTCCAATTCGTTGTTGAAATATAATTGTCACGGTGGTTGCAGGAAGGCAGACACAGACGAAGATAATAAATCCAAAAAAGCAGGTTTAATGGTATTCCCAGTAAACAGACGATCAGGCAGCAACACACTAACAAAGACTGTGAACGGACAAGGAGTGACTGAAAAGGAAGAACTTATATAGGAACACAAACAAGGTAACGAGCAAACCCAGCTGAACAGAATGAACTAATAATGAAGTTAGCCATGGTAACAAAAGAGTGGCGGGGAAACTGAACAAAGGAGCACATGAACAAATCAGAAACAGACATGTGACAATAATCATTTATACACAGTGGCTGTCATTTTCATGACAGATTTAGTTAAACATACATGAAATAATCCAGACATCAGTAACAGGTTCAGGCTAATATAGTGCATATATTTAGTTAAAGAGTTCATTTCTCTAGTGAACTAACAGCTGTGGACACTGAATGACTTCTGAGGTAAATGTGACGCTATGTGACATTGTTTACAAGCTGTTTTATTGACGTCTTTTCCCCGTTGAAACACTGATTACACGACATATGATAGGTTTCAGTAAGTTGTAATGTATCCTCAACATACCTTCAGATGTTCATGTTTATTCTTTAGGAAGAGATGATCGCGTTCACTCGCGCCGCGCGGCCGCTTGAACTGACACGCCTATACAGTGATCTGTCACGTCACATTAAAGAGTGTCAAAGCGGCATTTATCGCTTGAATTTTGTGATAAAATTGACAGAACTTAATATGTTCGTGTGGAAACTTTAAATAAATGTTCCAGTGTAAAACAAGCTGACTGTTAACTGGTGAAGATTGCATTCGGTACCGTTCTTTACACACGTGCACCGTACCGGAAGCCCTTTACCGAAACGGTTCGGTGCGAATACATGTACCGTTACACCCCTAGTTACCATTATGACTATATTATTATTAGCTTCAGTCCAAAACTATATAATGGCACTGCGTTTTATATTGTTTGGAGAATGGTACTAGTAATAAATCCCCAGAACTGTTGTTACATATGTGTTTTACTCTTCTTATTTGGTGTATTATGTTTCTTTTTGCAGAAATTTAGAGATGAAGATAAGGTGTTTTATTGCATTAGAGCACCAGAAAAGGTTTTCGAGACGTATCGGTATCTCTTAAAAGTGTCTGACGCCTGTAACTGGAGCTGTGAGCAGCAGGGCACTATACCTCAGTCAACCAGGTAACACTCAAAAACACATTTGTTTGAAGGACACAGGAGGAACAATTATACAGTTGTTAATACATGATTGGCATTACTCTGTAGATCACTGTCCATTATCGAATAACTAACAGATTCCTTCTGCCTAATTTGCTCAGTGATAGGGCTGCACGATATTGGAAAAAAACTTCACTAATGTGATTAATTAATTAATACAATTTATCTTTGTTAAAGCTGCAAAAGTCATTTTCTCTTTCTCTTTTGTTGTTTTATCACCACTGGTGACACAAACAGCTGCGGGTACATTAGGCTGCTGTCCCTTTAAGATGAATGCATGGACTAGGGATGGAACGATTACCGGTTTCACGATAAACCACGATAAAATGCACTGACGGTTAGTAATATCGTTTAAAATTTTATTATCATTATAACCGTGTTTGATTATCACGATTTTGAAAACTCGCGGTAAATCCTGTCCAGCCAGCATCAGTCTAGCGCAGGCGCAGCGTGCAACGTTGTTTTTTGAATGAGAAGAAAATGGCGGAAGGCAGTGACAGCGCCGGGAGGTTTTTCAGCCTTTTCTAAAAGGACCAAATCTGAGGTGTGGTCATATTTTGGCTTTTACAAAAGTCCTGAGGGAAACTCAGTCGAGGATGGTCACCCTCTCTGCAGAACATGCAAAAAGAAAGTCGCTGCAATAGCGGGAAACACTTCAAATCTGCGAACGCAAGACAAGTAGACTTTGACCTCAATACCAAAACGACGTCTGGGAAATAATAACGTGAAGCTTGAGCCAAAGATGAACGAACAAGTTCAGACAAGACTAGGGTGACATTTAAGGGATTATAATGTATATTCATTGTACTCTTATTACACAGATTTTCTTGCCACATAAATAATTACAGGGACATATTGAATTGAGATTAATGTTTTAAATCTTACCTGTTTATAAATCCATTTTGTACAGTGTACAAAACTATCGTCCAGACAAGATGATCACAAGAAGTTATAGTAATATTAATAGTAAAGTCTTCTGATTTCATTTTTAATACAGTCAAAAATAGAGACACAAGTTGCATTTGAATGAACGAGAGCGTGCGTCCGTTGTGATACATGGATGTGCGCTGTGTTATACTGCGTTGCTATTGACGACGGACATTATAAGGAAGGAAATCCCACAGAACAGAATCTTGCTTTAAAAAATATGCTCGTTTTATTAGTTGTTTGTTGATTTTCAAATATAAAACTTGTTGAAATGTTTTCAGTTTTTTTTTTACACTTTTCATCTCATTTGAACAAAACCGTGATAATACTGATAATCGTGATAATTTGGGTCACTATAATCGTGATATGAAATTTTCATACCGTTTTCTCCCTAGCATGGACCTAATATAAATGACACGCATCCGTTTCCTTTCTTAATTGTTTACAACACATAACCAACTTTGTTTACGTGGATACTCGCCGAGATGGGCATTGCCTTCATTTTGCGTGCACATGTCCGTTTAAGCTCAAAAGAAAGAGAAAGAGAACTTGGTATTCACATGCTGTCTGCGTGGCTCTGTGTGTTCGCAGAAAGCAGTGTGCTTGATGCCTGACTCGACTTAAAAAAACATGCAAATAATAATGAACTTTCACTCTATGATGGTTAAACTTTGCAATTAATCTGGGAATCACATGCGTTCTGAACCGGGGGGCATCTGCCCGTACGAATCATGGATCAACTACGATCCCTGTACACATCACACATCCTGCCATGTGACTTTCGTGGATCTGCACATCGCGATATCGATGCTAAAATGATATATATCGTGCAGCCCTACTCAGTGATAATGAATTTTACCTATGAATAGAGATTTTTGCTCTAAGTTCAGTTAAACGGCTTGCAAAGAAAATGCTGCTCCTCTTACTTATCACTTACATCTGAGCACTTCCTATTTTCTATCTATGGTTCAGTGAAGAAAGGTCATGACTGAAGTATTGTGTTGTACACAAATAAAGAAGCCACTTTAACAGAAGGGCTTTGATCTGTTTCAGGATTCGTATTGTTGATTTCATTCTGCATCACACATGCATTGATTCTGAGGGTGAGTAACAGTTTCCCCAGATTGCTCATTCATATTACTTTATATTACATCATGGGCGTCGGAAGAAAAAACAATGTGGGTGGGTCCTCTCCCAGAAAAATTTTACTGGAGTAGATGCCATTTACATTAAGTACAAATATATTGCCTTGTTTACTAAATGTCTGGTTGGGTCAGACAAAATTATGGAAAACACAGAATTATTAACAGCAGCAATAGTGTAGGGGTAAAATGCAAGGCATCAAGTTTTGACGCATATCGACCCGAGGTTCGAATCCGCCTTTTGCCGAACTCGCTCTACTACCTTTTCCCATTACATATCAGATCGGAAAGGCATTTATTTTTAATAAAAATTAAGAAAATATTAGAAAAGTGAAAATAAAGCGCCTTAACGTGTTTAATAATAAGTGTTTATCAGTTAGGGGTTGGTAAACAGACGTGCTCAATTAGAGACGTTAAAAGTGGGTCCAATATCATTGGTCTTAAAAAATGGGTGGGTCTTGTCCCACCCACATACAATGGTTCCGACGCCCATGTATTACATCCCTGTATTATCTCAATGCATTTATGTAGATCTTTCGATTCTCTCACTCTACCTGTCTTAGGTGTTTCAGAGTATCTGCCCGATCTAATGAAAAAAAATGTTTTTGAGACTCACTTCTGCTTACATGAGGTATGATTTTAGTGTTTTATTTCCTCTTGCTCACAGCATTTTCTACACCTGCGGTACAGAGTCCACACTGCAGAATCATTACATGCAAATGTGTTGTTAAGGAAGTACATCCCATGCAGGGTGATAATTATACATCAGCATTAGATGCTCAACATAGAAGAATTCTTGTACTCAGAATACTCAAAACATTATTTCTTGTAAATGATCCTGTTTTACTCATAATTTCAGAAGTAAAATGAGATACTTTTGAAACTAACCTACAAACCCACTGCTAAACAACCAGGACAACTAAACCTACATGGTCTCCAGTGGTTCTCAATCAGGGGGCCTCAGTGATCCTCCAGTGGGGGGGCCGTGAGATAACTTAAAATTAAATGTAATATATTTATATAATTCATTAATTGTATTATTAATACGTTGAATAATTTTTTTTAGCCCAAGCCATTTCTCATCGCTTTGTGAAATACAGGCTGACCGGCGGCTCAAAACACACAACCGCTTCATGAACACAGTGTCGCTCATAAAGTTTTGATGGATGATGATAGGGCTGCACGATATTGGAAAAAACGTACATTGCGGAAAAAAATTCTGCGATTATATATTGCAATATGAAAAAAATTTCACCAGATGGTTTGAATAGCTCAATTAGGAAAGAATGAATCATTCTAGAATAATTGGGGTGATTTTGTAGGGGAGTGAATCTGCATAGAAAATAATAAACAAATTACGAGCAATACAATACAATAAAATACAAATACTGACTGCACGCGCGCGCCTCCGATGACTGGGGTCAAGCGAAATGGGGTCGCACGCTCTCAACGCGCACGACCGCCCACTCCGCGTTGACGTCATTTTTGCCGCGCGTACCCTCGCGCTCGTGCGGACGCGGCGAGTATAAACAAGGCTTTAAATAGGGCTTCAGATGGCACTGATGTCCCGGGAATACAGAGATAACGCCTCGCTAGAGTGCCACCCTGCTGTATTTTAATTAGTGATGGGCAGACCGAGGCTTTGTGAAACATTGAAACAGTTGAAGCAAATGTGCCATATTGTGTCAAAGCTTTGAAACAATCTGACACCCGTCTCCATGGTGACCCCTGCTGGTCAGAACAGTGTAAATGCAACAAAAACCTATGCCAAACATGCACAAAAACACCTTTTACAAATCTATTGCAAATGTTTTATTGAAAGTAAAACCTTTCAAATGCAACTCACTAATCTAATAAAATTAAATATTAAGTGTCTATATGTTCTTTTATCAATTGTCAGGGCTTGTTTTGTTTGTTCCATGGATGGCTCAGCTAAACAGGCCAATAAGAGAAATAACTACTATTATTCATTTTAATTATACTAATGTCTAATTAAAACATGTACAAATGTATAAAACTGATCAGAGATCAGGTAAAACCCACAGACACTTGTTCAATGGTTCTCAATGACTGCTCGTGTTTCGAAACAGTTATGACGCAACAAAGCCTTGTTTACTGAAATCATGTGACTCTGGCAGTTTGATACACACTCCAAACCAATTGATTCGAAACAGAAGATTCGTAAAGCTTCGAAGCTTCATGAAGCAGTGTTTTGAAATTGCCATCACTAATTTTAATACCGCGTAGAATATTTTGCAAGTCACTTCGTCGCTCTTTCGGTCTTTCTGTGGCGGTCCCACACAGTAGGCCTACTTCTTTTCCATTGCTTCATTTTGCGAAATATGTCTGTGTAGGCACAGTACTGTATGTCTGTGTTGCATGTGTCGACATGCCCCGTGAGTTAACAAATATAGCATATCTTTCTGGAACCATGCAGACAAACAAACAAAAACCCAAAAAAACTTTTAACTAATAGTATTAATTGGTCAAAATTATTAATTTCGGTTAACGGTTAAACGGTCAATATGAGCATCCCTAATTTAAACGTGTGTGTGTGTGTGCTGCTGCGCCCCTGTGTGTGTAATAATCAGTGTACGCGCGTTGTGCACCTGCCTATAGGCGCATATTACTAACACACCCTTTAAATAACACAAAAAAATTACTGCGTTGATGAAACAGATGGCGCCAGTGCATTTGCTATTTAAACAATGTGGCGCTGGACGTGAAAATGATACTTTGCTGAAACTAGCAAAAAACACTTTGCGCCTGGCGTCACATTGCGCCGGGTGTATGAAAGGGCCCTAACTGTGTTGAGCTGTATAATAATGATTAGTTTTCTGTCGATAAATGTCTCCAAACATTTGCTCACCTATCTAATAAAACACATCATATATTAAAATGTCTGGTGTTTCCATGGTTTCTACAAAATAAACCCAGAAATCGAGGGTAACACAGATACGATGTCATTGATAGGCGACGTACGGACACAGTCCGTGTCCTGGTTAAAATTGCTTATTTCTCTGGATTTAAACATTCTTAGAAACATTTGGGATAATGTAAGTACACAAGTCAACAAAATATATAACCTGTTCAAGTAGTTTTTGGATATTTTAATCTTACATATTGTGCCTTTAAGTTACTGTATAACTGAGCAGAGTAAGTAATGTTTTTGTGAATACAATACAAGGTTTTGCAATATTGATTTGGAGAGGAGAGGGGCCTTGGAGTAAAAAAGGTTGAGATCCACTGCAATTTGTGCTTTCTGTTAAAGTCTAAAGAAACGAGATTTCATGGTTTTGTAGTAAATGTCAAAAAAAATAAAATAAAATAAAAAAATAACTTTGTCCTTCACTTTTATTCCTAGAAAAAGGAGCAGAAGGATCTGAAGCAGAGCTGGGCTCGATGGTCCGCTTGTTTCCGGGGCCAACCCATAACTAACGTCAGGTTCTCTTTCTTTTTGTTTTCTGGTTTTACTCATCTCTCTATTCATTATAGACTTGTTTCCATTCTGCTACTTGATGATTCATTTATTGTGTGTGTTGTCAGAAACTACCTTGGCGAGAAGGTGGCTCTTTATTTCCTTTGGCTGGGCTGGTACACATTTCTCTTGATTCCCGCTTCTGTGATTGGTCTCATAGTTTTCCTGTATGGCCTGGCCTTCTACAACACAAGTCCACTCATGTGAGTAACCTCATATTAATTAGATTTTAAAGACATCTTTGTTGTTCGATAAACAATTCTGGTACTCTGTAAGGTCGCCACTTGGTGTCTAATGTAAAATAAGTGTCCTGAAGCAAAATCAGCTGGTGTGTGTGTTTGTGTGTGTGTACGCAGACAGGAGGTGTGCCAGTCGAACATTATCATGTGCCCTCTGTGCGATATTAGTTGCAAAGTGTGGGAGCTTTCCGATACCTGCATGTATGCAAAGGTACTGTACTTATTCAGACAATTGTGCACTGACAAGTTGCTTACAAAAATATCTGCACATATGCACTATATCATGACTCAATCACCCACTTATAAGAAGCACTCAAGGCCCTTTAAATGACTCATATCAAGACTGTGTTCCTAATACAGATTCCGGGTCCAAGCCTCTACTCTGTTTTAAGTGAGAACCTCAGCAGTCGTTTATGAGCACTATTCATATAAGCACATCTGTAAGCTAAGTTTTTAAAAACTGTTTACACTACAGTCTTACTGTCAGGTATTTTAACCCTCATCCTTCCCTCGGGTCATTTTGACCCAAAACTCATTTCATTTTTTTTTTTTTTTGAGTGTTCATCAGAGTGGTCCAATACCCTTGGACTTTTGTCATACTCGAACCATAAATACACACACACACACACAAAAAAAATACTGGATTCAAGGAGTTTTGTGGTTGAAATTGTAAAAATTAACAAATCCTTCCCTCATGGGTCAATTTGACCCCCTTAGGAATGAATGGAATGCGAGGAATGCTTCAGTACACACAGAAAAACCTAAAAATGCTCAAAATGAATTAACTGAAAATGCATGTGTATCTGAATGTATAGTGAGATAACTGACTTTAGGACCCAGCGGAACAGCTCATCCGCTCCATATCATGTTATATGATTCTTTTTCCACAAGAGGCCGAAATTAAATGAAATAAGCTTTCTGGACAAAAAAAATTAAGTAAAAATTTTAGGGCTACAAGGTGCGAGGGAGTTTATATTTAAAAAAAACTGAATCACTGTTTGGCTAACTGAGATTTTTGTATGGAGATAAATGAATATGATTTTTTTCTGGAGTAGTACAGCACACTGTGAGTGTATATTAGCAATATTTGTAGTATTTATATTTATATTTATTGACGTCTGACTTAACAGCATCACAGACTGGCGATGATATGAGTTTACTAGGCAGAAGTGTGTGCATTATGCCTAGAAAGTGCAAAGTAAACAGTGAAAAAATGTACTTGAGCTTAGAAGAAAATCTTTGAATCACAAAAAATGACTTGTCAAATCTGGGTTTATGAAACTACTGTCCCAGGATTATCTATAATGAACTCAAAGAAAAGTCTGGAATACACTACAGGACTTTTACAATCTGAACAGATTAGGCATCACTAGGCATCATACACTCGCTGACTTTGTAACTGGTTATAGAGAAAACTGGGCATCACGTACTAAACGACACAGGATCATGCACTACCAGACGTTAAAATCGTTCCGAACACAACAGACTCGTACAGAAACACGCGCCTCATAACAGTTCAAACAAACATCAATGATCGCAGTAGTTGGCACAAAAAACCCCCCCAAAAATTGAGGCGCAGTCAGTTGTTTTATCTGTCCTGATGAGTCAAAAATTTGTTACACGTGTTATTAATTTACTTTTGTATTGTTGTTGTATTTGTATTGTATTTTAGTACATAACTGGTAGAATATATATATATTTTAGAGAACTTGTATACTTTTATGTTTAGTGAACTGGTAAACCTTGACAACAAGTTCCAGTCCCCCATCTAAAAAAAAAAAAAGAATAATAAATAAATAAAAAAATATACTAAGAACATTCCGCTAATGCTATGTTTAAGTTACAAAAACGTTATTTCTGAAAGTTATCTAGTAGTTTTAATGTTTATGCAAACATTAGGGAAAACGTTTAATTTAATCATTTTGCAAAAATTATGAGAATGTTAGTTTTGAAGGTTCTCTGAGCGTTCATACTGAAAGTATAAGTAAAATGTTTTTTAATCTGTGCTAACATTTTGAGAAAGGTATTAAAGTTCAGATAAGTTTGAACAGACGTTCTAATAATGTTACTAGTAGAACGTTTGTTCAACTTTCATAGAAGCTTGCCAGAGCATTGGCCAAAGATCTGAGAATGTTCTCTGTTTGCTGGGCCCTTTTTTAAAATAAAAGTTAAAGTGTTTTAATATGGGCTGACACTGTTTCTTTTGGGTCATATGTGCAGGTGAGCCTTCTGTTTGATAATGAGGGGACAGTGGCATTCGCCATGTTCATGGCTGTGTGGGGTAAGTTCAACAACAGCTCTAACCTCATTAGGTTGGATTGAATCAATGTTATGTCAGATGTTATTGTCTTCTTCACAGCCACTGTGTTTCTGGAGTTCTGGAAGCGTCACAGATCGTCTTACGTGTGTGCATGGAAGGTCTTTGACTGGTGTGAGGAAGAGGTATTACCAAGTAACTGTCTCTATAACAACAATACATCATACAACATTACACTGTTGGGTTAGCAACTGGAAATTTTATTTTTCTGAGTAGCTGGCTACACTAATAAAACATATTAAACTACATTAAAGCTATTTAAGGGGGCAATAGCAACTATCAGATTAAAACAGTATATATGTGGCACAAAAATTATGAGGGTCACAGAACTAATGACTGGTGTAAAGTAAAATTTGAACATACAATTACTCCTTTTAGTGTGTGTACTAAAACACTACAATAAGCTAAATGCCTCCATCTTGTCAACGACAGACTCAAGTCTCAAGTAAAGGGTGTTTGCATAGAGCAACACTGTTCTGAAAGGTGCTGTGTCCCTCTCTCAAACGTACACTCAATCAAACTCTGTGGCTTACTTTCCGTTCTGGTAAACTCACAAAATAAATGTGCAACCAAATGTGTCCCAGTTTTTGATGCACATCCATTGCTGCAATGCCACTACTTTCAGCGTTACTCCAAAAAACGACATCATTGTTACATCATGGTGAAGAAATACAAATATATACCCCTATCAGGCATAACATTATGACCATTGACAGGTGAAGTGAATAACATTGATTATCTTATCATCACGGCTCCTGTTAGTGGGTGGGATATTGCTTAAGAAGTTAATGCTGGTTCTGATAGAAAGGTGTCAGAATACACAGTGCATCGCAGTTTGTTGTGTATGGGTCTGCATAGCCACAGACCAGTCAGGGTGCCCATGCTGATCCCTGTCCACCGCCAAAAGCATCAACAGTGGGCACGTGAGGATTGATCCAATCGAGCATCTGTGGGATGTGCTGAACAAACAAGTCCGATCCATAGAGGCCCCACCTTGCAACTTAAAGGACTTAAAGGATCTGCTGCTAACATCTTGGTGTCAGATACCATAGCACACCTTCAGGGGTCTAGTGGAGTCCATGCCTCGACGGGTCAGGGCTGTTTTGGCAGCAAAAGTGGGACCAACACAATATTAGGAATGGTCATAATGTTTTGGCTGATAACATGTAATTTTTTATGCACTTGTACCATGCAGGAGGAGTTGATTCTGGAGATTGTGAATAATGCAAACTGTAAACCCAAGATGCACAGGCACTCTTATCTACGGTCCACTATAGTACTGGTTTTAGTCACACTCATGGTAAGAAACCCATATTGATTTTGTAAAAGACAACTTTTACTCTCATAAAGAAATATATATTTGTAATATATGTATGGCTAACTCGCTTTCTTGGTGTCTTTGGTGATGTGTTATCAGTTGCTGATCATCATTGGTTTGACCCATGTCCTGGTTGTGTTTCGAGTGATTGCTACTGTACTGTTGTCCGAAAACAGTTCTTGGCCTGTCATTACTGAGAATTCCCAAACAGTTGCCCTGATGCTCGGAGCTGTGCTTCACTACATCACCATCACCGTCATGACTCGGGTAAGCTCCCAAACCTCCCACTATTTTCAGAGAACAGATGGTTGTCTTATTTTTAAATACCCAATGAGATGAAACATTTACCCAATACCCAATAAAACATTTTCTATAAGTTTAGAGGTATATGGCAGTGTTTCGGTTACATGTGTAACTTGGTTTCCTGAGAAGGGAACGAGACGCTGTGTCAGGAGCTGACGCTATGTGCCGGTGTCTGAAGCATGTGTGCAATCATGGCAAATCTATTGGCAGTCAAAGAGGTTATGTGATGTAGTGTGCTCCATCACAGAGGCCATAAAAGGGCATCTGCATTATTATGTCCCCAGATTCTGTTTGTTTGAAGGAAGACGAGCATGGATGCCTGAAGTATCGCAAAGAGATGCAGCGTCTCTTTCCCTTTTCAGGGAGCCAGATTACATACTTAAACAAGACGTTCCCGCTATGGGGAACAGCATACCAACTCTGCCATACTGAAAAATGCTTGCCCAACAAACATGTGAAAAGAAATGCTTAGCACAGGTTTGTGAGCAAAGAAAGAATGAATTAACCCAAAGGACCTGAGTGCCTGCTGTTGAATCCATGTCCAGACTGTAGAATCTTTTGAATGTTGTTATGGAAAAAGTCTTCTCTCTTTGATGTTCCAGATGCCAAAGATACCAACAGACTTTATTGTTCCAGTAAACAAAGCTAAGATGCCACCTGAAAATCTAAAGATCTAATTCACAACTCTCTCTTTTATACAGTTTCTCCCAACCTGTTTAACTAATGAGCGTACATTTTGGTACGTTGTACTTTCAAATCGTTTTCATTTGCCCATTTTCCTTTCGCCTGCCACAATTAATTCCTAATCTTTCTGCCTTCTTAATAGAAGTGGTCTATTTTTTTAAACAATCATCCAGGGAACATATTAAAAACCATATATCAAGAAAGTGTACACAACATGTAAATCAAAAATAGTAGTTTAATATAATTGTACCAATTAATGACTGATGTAGGTTTGGTGTATTGTTTTCTTTGTAGAGGGAGCTCTAGCATTTAGTTGAGAGACTAGGTTCTATGAGTGGGTTCCCCTCTGGGGCCCAACCCACAGTTTCCATATCTCGGGTCGGGGCTACCAAATTTCACCCCACACCTGAGACAGAAGGTTGCTTCTGGTCTACAGAGCTATGAGCAACAGGCGTTCTCCATCCTGCCGTACCATCACTAGAACTCTCGGGAGCAGAGCTATCGGGGAAAATACATACAGACGCAGGCCATGTTTTCACCATAGCATACACCCCTAAAAGTGATAGAGGTGTTAGGGAGAACCAAAGGGAAGAGTGGGTCAACTTGATTGAAGCAAACAGGTCGGCTCTGCTATTAACTCCACTACCTGTGGGTGAAGTCTCCATTCCCCAGGCCTCAGCCTAAACAGGATGTCTGCTCTCATGTTGCGATATACCAGAATATGGACTGCCCTTTAGCGAGAGTAGTCTACTTGGCTGTATTCGAAGGCCGCACCCCAGCCTGTAAGAGAGGCATCCATCGAAATGGTTTTCTGATGGAACACACCCCGAACACACCTCACAGAGGGTGGCACCAAAGGTGAAAACCACGATTGTAGTGGTCTCATATAGAGCACGCCTAACGGATTAACCTGGGCTACTGCTGCCATAAGACCCAGAAGCCTTTGGAATAGGCTGAATGGAACACCCTGGTCCAGCCTCATGCTGCCAACACAAGCAAGGATCAGCCCCACAAAAGCAGAAGTTATTTTTATGCCGTTTTATTTTATGTGATTATTTTAACAATGCAGATTTATTTTTACAGCCGTCAGTGGTGACAATAATTCTGACCACAACTATATAATATATCAACTCTGCACATCACACAAATAACACTCTGTATTGAAGACTTCCAATAGAGTTTGATATAAAGCTAACAACACAATTCCATAATATGCATGCAGTTCAATTAAGTTGCCTGTTCTGAAACGGCCTTTGCATCGAGTGTGCTGTGATGCAATACAATTTGGAACAGAGCTTATATATCTTTTGGCTTATGATAACAATAGTTGTAACCATGTAATTATTTTATCCAGGTAAATTGTCATGTAGCCATGAAGCTGAGTGAAATAGGTCAGTGGAACACGGTTTGTGGCTTTAATTGTCAGACATTTTTATTGTTAACCCTATTTGTTTGTTATATAAAACACTTCTCAAGACTGTACTGTTTTTTTCTCTTTGCTTGCAGAGAACAAGCACTCCCATGCTGCCATTGAAAGGAGTTTTACAGTGAAGATGTTCATATTCCAGTTCTTTACAATGTTCTCCTCTCTCATGTACACAGCATTCTTTCTGGGAAGGTAGCCTTGACCATTAATAGTTTATATTATATTATACTGATTACTATAAATTACTCTGTTTGCACAGTAATCCCATTGTTATATTTCTTATATTTCTTCAAATTAATATCAGCCTTTACCAGATAAAACACAAGAAAATACAAGGACAAACATGATTTTCTTCATTACACATGAATTTGTCAGTATTAGTTTTGTGTAGCCGTGCCAAATGCTTTGACAGTTATACTATACAGTGCAGTTAAGAGGTATTTCACCTAACATTTTACTGTAATAAAAATGTACTGTCAGCAAAAAGTAATACACTTAAAATTAATTTGTGTTTTAGAATTAATGGTCACCCTGGTGGATATACAAGGATATCTGGCAGATGGAGACTGGAGGAGGTGTGGCCATTATAATTTTACAGTGTGCTATAAATAAACAATACGCTACTATATTTTATGTTTCACTTATTATTATACTTTTTTTAATGACTGTCCTTGTTTACACACATTTTTATGCAATATTACATTATTTTTAATTCAGTGTCACCCAAGTGGCTGTCTCACAGATTTGTTCATTCAGATGTCTATTATCATGGTACTTAAACAGATCTTCAACAATATCTTTGAATATTCTGGTCCGTAAGTGGAACTTTTTTTTTTATTGTCTTTGTATGGTCTGTGCTTTTTATCATTTAACACTGGTGTTGGAAATCAAGATCTTATTCAGAGCCAGTTTCATATTTTATAAAATACTGAAAACCAAAATAATGATTTTGCTACTATCTATTGTGTGTTCTGTGTTGACTTAAAATGTTACCGAAAGTAGTATTTCGGTCATAAGTTATTATATAGTTAGGATTATATAGAAGTATTAAAAGTAATAGTTAAGGAACCAGAATCATGAATCCTTATTTTACACTGCTTCATGGACTTTGTATAGCATACAGTAAGTGTATAACAGATAACAAACACCTATTTATACCCTCTTTCTACAGCTGGTTTAAGAGGTGGTTAAACAAGAAAAAGACCCAGAAGCTGCGGAGAAGGTGTGCCAAATGCTATAGGAAGGAGTGTATGAGCGCCAAGGAAGGATCCGAACTCTGTGAAAACTGCAAACTCGAAGACCTCCAAAGAAACTACAGCCTGATTGAAACTGATTGCTTCAGCCTCTTTAATGAGTTCTTGGAAATGGGTAAAGATCTTGAAAATATGCTTGAAGATGTAATCGTCATTTGTGTGTGTGTGTGTGTGTGTGTGTGTGTGTTTGTTGCCAGAACCGTTAACTAGCGGTGTTTGCTTAGACATTAATCACTATTACTATGGTTCATTCTTATAATTACGGATATACACTATATTGCCAAAAGTATTGACACCTCTCCAAATCATTGAATTCAGGTGTTCCAATCACTTCCATGGCCACAGGTGTATAAAATCAAGCAACTCCTACTCCATATTAAACCAGGACCGTGCACAGACATTTTGAGGGGCAGTGGCCCAAACCAAAAAAAGGGGCACTGGGGTGGGGGTGGGGGTGAGGACAGGGTGCTTGTTAATACAAATTATTAAACCTTCTTACTCTTACTATTCCTTTACTGACAGCCTGTAACTCTCTGATTTGGCTGAGGCTCTCCCTCACTCTCTGAGCCCTAATTTTTTCTCCTGACCATAGATGACACAAAATCTCATCTCAGCACTTGTAATGAATGGCTATGCTATTTTTAATTAGACAAGAATTCTAATTCTCTTCCAAGAACGTAGATTTTGCACAAAATGTTAGCACTATTAGAAGACCAGGAGCAAAATATTACCGACAGAAATACAAAAACAGTAAAATTACTCATTCTGATTGATAATTCGGATTGTAATGCACACTGTTAATACGACGACATTCTAGAACTGTCGTCTGCGCTTTCCAGATAGAGTGACACTGGGGAGCGAGCAGGAAAACACGGAGCGGATTCGAGGAATCGGTGGATCTTTAGCGGAGGGAAAACAGAACACTTTTAGCGGGGATAGGTAGTGAGGGGGCACCTCAGCTGATGAGGGCAGAGGGGCAGTGGCTCTAGCCACCGGGCCACCCCCCTGTGCACGGCCCTGTATATTAAACCCTACGGATTAAGAATGGGATGTCATTAAAGTTCATGTGCGTGTAAAGGCAGGCGTCCCAACTTTTGGCAATATAGTGTAACTAAAATCCCTAACCATAAGTATTACATTTTGGCCAGTAACTCGTCCTACACATTTTGTCATGATTGAGATCTTCTAGAGATCTTTTAAGAGGATACATTACAAAGCTTATATATGACCCTGGAGCACAAAACCAGTCATGTGTCTCACGGGTATATCTGTGGCAAAAGCCAACAATACATTGAATGGGTCAAAATGAACGATTTTTCTTTTATGCCAAAAATCATTAGGATATTAAGTAAAGATCATGTTCCATGAAGATATTTTGTAAATTTCCTACTGCAAATATATTAGAAAATGTATTATTAGTAGTAATATGCATTGCTAAGGACTTCATTTGGACAACTTTAAAGGTGATTTTCTCAATATTTAGATTTTTTTTGCACCCTCAGATTCCAGATTTTCTAATAGTTGTATCTCGGTCAAATATTGCCCTATCCTAACAAACCATACATCAACGGAAACCTTATTTATTAAACTTTCAGATAATGTATAAATCTCAATTTAAAAAAATTTACCCTTATGACTGGTTTTGTGGTCCAGGGTCACATAATTTCTTTGAAACAGATTTTTTTTTGCACAGATTTGCATTGTTCTTCTTTTTTTTTTTTACCTCCCCAGTGATGCAGTTCAGTTTTACTACTATCTTCGTAGCAGCATTTCCTTTGGCTCCATTGTTGGCTCTTCTAAATAACATCATTGAGATCCGATTGGATGCTATTAAGATGGTCAACCTTGAACGCAGACTAGTACCAACGAAGGCCAACGATATTGGTGAGGGAAATAAAGACTTATGGGATTATAAACAGAATGTTCATATCATGAGAAGTCCTTTGATATCAAAGAGCTCATGTAAACATGCAGAACTCGAAACGTCCTTTGCTGTTCAAACTGGCCATTTATAAAAAAACTAATAAAATGTACGTGTTGTCTGAAAGAATCGTTCTGAGCTCCAGTCACAGTGAGTAAGTACAATAGTTATTCCTAAATATTAGAAGAACTATCGATGAGGGTGAAATGTGGCTTTGTTTAGTGCCTACAACTTTTTCTGAAGCAACTGAACAGATTCCCTCATCATCATTTCAGTCTGGTTTTAATAGTTTGCACAGCATTAATTTTTTTTATGAATTTGTCACAATATAGTGCAGCTTTGCAAGAAACTTGTTATTAAAAGATTGCAACAAAAATAAAAACTGCGTAAAGTTTGTAAACAAACTTTGAAGTTGACTTGAAAAAACCTTGACAAGCTTAAAGTTTGAATTGAAGTTTGTGACAGCAAGGGAACACACATGCTTCTAGCATGTTTTACCACATTTGTTTTACCACATTGCTAGCATGTTTCAGCATGATTCAGCATGAATTAGCATGTTTGATAACATGATTTTTCATTTTGCTAGCATGATTTAACATGAATTATCAGAATGCTTACATTTTTTAACATGTTGTTAACATGAATTAGCATTTTGCTTGCATGATTTAGCATTTTGCTAACATGTTTTAGCATGCATTAGCATGTTAACAATCTGTTAAAAAATGCTAGCAACATGTTGTCAACATGCTAAATCATGCTAGCAAAGTGTTAAAACATGCTAGCAACATGATATAACATGTTAGCAAACATGCTAAATCACGCTAGAAGAATTTTATATCATGTTGCTAGCATGTTTTAGCATTTTGCTAGAATGTTTTAACACACTTCTAGCATGTCCTAAGATAGTTGCTAGGCTTTGCCAGTGAAAGATGCACAGTGGATGAAGCTTAAAGGACATATTGCAGGTTAGAGCCCCCAGTGAGTCAATGTATAGAAAAATAATTTAGGAACTAGATTTTCTTTAAAATATACTTATAAATACGCTTTTTGTGAGAAAGTTTTACTTCCGCATCTAAAAATGTAAAAAACAGAAGTGACGTCACATCTCCCGCCAGCGGCCGAACCACAGACAGTTTAGTGTTATTGTTGTATGTGTTTCATGTTATCCCTTATTTATTAATTTTGTGTTATGTGTTTATTTTGTGCCGATTCACCGATAGTGTGAGGATGTATATGACGTTATAAGTATGTAGTTGAGTGAACTTGAATGTACATACATGGCATGAATAAAATATTTACCAGTAAGTTACATAATTCAAAACCGTTTTGAAAAGTGTGAGACTGTATGCATTTGTGTTAATGTACATACTTTGTATTCATCAAACTGATTCACGTAAAAACAACGGCAAAGAAGCATCGGGTGTGGATGTTTATTCGTTTAATATCATGCTTTACACAAGTTTTACAACTCCATCATATCGCCGGTCTAAAGTGAGCGGCACACACCACCGCGTGTTTCGAAGCAGATGCAGAAGGGAAGTCCCGTCTCTTCACCTGCACAAAACACCACCCAGTCAGGTTTCCTAACTTTTTGTTAGGAAACCTATGGACTCGATGTCCTGACAGGCTGGACACAATAATTTACCATGACCATGATAAATTGAAATAAAAAAACTACCGAAAACACACTGACTCGTACTGAATACCAACCTATTCTGCACTGAGCCAATGCAGAGCCCGGCAAACGACTCCCTCTCGTTACGTAATATGACGCGATGTGGAAAAAAAGCGTTTTTTACAAACAGCCAACGAAACGGTCACTTTATCTACTGAATTTGTGCCCTCATGTCTTTTTAAAACATTTTAAATCCAGCATTACCTTTTCATATGGTATTTTCATACAAGGTTATATATTCATTTTGAAACAAAATTAACCTGCAATATGCCCTTTAATACTATAGAGTGTATTAAAGTTTTGGCCCCCTCAATGAACGTCTATGGGACTCTATGGGAATTTTTAGGAAGTCTGATCAGTTTGAAACGATATAGCTCACTAAGTCAGAACTGTCTGAAGGTCTGAGCCGAGTTTTGAGGTTGTAGCTTTAAAGCTCTAGGAAGAAGCCATCTTAATAAAGATAGGATGGGAAATGGTCATGAAAAAATATGTGGCCCTCAAGCAATGTATGAAATGACAACTATTTTCTCATTTCAGGTGTTTGGACAGAAGTGCTGGAGGCTATTAGTGTGCTCGCAGTCATTGCTAATGGACTGGTCATTGGTATCTCCTCCGATTTCATTCCTCGTCTGGTTTACAAGTACTACTATGGGCCCTGTGCCAACGGCAGCGCTACAGGCATTGAGTGAGCTGGACTTGATATTTCACACCTGCGTAATCAACATATTTGCAGCACCACAAGTGTGTCTTTCAATCTTCTTTGTTTAATTGCAGTTGTATGGCTGGATACATAAACAACACACTTTCCACTGCTAATATAAGTGATCAGAGAGTTAGTAAAGATTTCACACATCATCAGATGATCACTTACAGTGGCATAAATGTGACACACTGCAGGTAATATCTATCTATCTATCTATCTATCTAATCTATCTATCTATCTATCTATCTATCTATCTATCTATTTATCTATCTATCTATCTGTTTATTTACTGTACTGTTTCTTTTCAGCTATAGAGACTACAGAAGTAATGAAGACTATAGTTTAACAAATCAGTTTTGGGTCATTCTGGCAGCTCGATTAGTCTTCATCATTCTGTTTGAGGTAATCTGATAAATAAATAAGAACAGGATTCGAGACACAGTAATTACACTAAGAATAATAATGAATGTTGTTGCTCACTCTATTTTGATCTATCTCTGTGACCAGCATGTAGTGGTGATCTTTAAGTGTGTAGCAAGCTGGTTTGTCCCTACTTCCCCCCTGGATGTGAGAAATGAAAGACTGTATGATAAACTCAGAAGGCTGAAAGAAGAATTGAGGTCAGTAACAAGAGCTAATAAAACAGCGTTTTAATCAAATTATATACATTTGATTTTAGAAGGTTTATATATATATACACTATATTGCCAAAAATATTGGGACACCCCTCCAAAATCATTGAATTCAGGTGTTCAATCCCTTCCATGGCCACAGGTGTATAAATCAAGCACTAGGCATGCAGACGCTTCTACAAACATTTGTGAAAGAATGGGTCGCTCTCAGGAGCTCAGTGAACTCAAGCGTGGTACCGTGATAGGTTGCCACCTGTGCAATAAGTCCATTCCTGAAATTTCCTCACTACTAAATATTCCACGCTCAACTGTTAGTGGTATTATAACAAAGTGGAAGCAATTGGGAACAACAGCAACCAGGCCCGTCGCAAGGGGGGTGCGAGGCCCTGTGCGAACGTGATGTGCGACGCCTGGGGGTATAGCCTATTAACGGGGGTCTACTGTTACTATAGTGACGAACAATTTGTTGTTTATGTGGATATTTAAGGGAAAAAAAATTATATTCAGTTTAACAGCAATAGGTTCAAGAAGTTAAACTGTGTAACTGAATTGCGCAGTGCGCACATTTTGACGCTTAAATTACGTTCTAAATTATGAATGGGTCAAACGCGTTTGCACAACCGCCTGATAATCCACTTGAATGAGTTTGGACTGCTCTGTCACTGAATCATCAGAAGCGATTTCTCAGTCAGTGAAATAGACAGTATTGACAGAACAACAGTGCTGTTTTTCAGTTGTTTTCCTCTGTGAACATGCGCTAAATGAATTTGTGACAATTTCATTGCTTTTTGCAGTTCTCATATTTAAAAACGTTTAAAACTTATAGAGATAGAGTAGCTTCACTCGTTCTGCGGTGCCGTTGCTCTCACTGATGCTCTGAAAGGTGCGTAATAGTTAGGCTACGCTTATTTAACTTTAATAGTGTTAAATAAAAAACCTTTTGTACGTACCGTCAGATGAGATCCTGCAGGTGTCTATTCTTTCTCCGTCCATGCAATAAATGCACATCCTTGAGTGAGTGTGGATTTCTAGCGTATTTAGGCTACTTGAACTTCTTAGGTAATATGACCCATTTCAGAGGCGGCCAAAATCAGAATTTGAATGGACTGTGAATAAAGCTATACAAGCCTGACGTGCGATGCGATGCCCGCCGACTGACATGTATGCGCATGAATCACTGTCACATTGTCAGGATATAGACAAGGAGGCAGAGGTAAGTGAATCCAAACACAGTGTTTATTAAGATGCTAAGAGTGCAAAGTGAGAATGCAAGGAATATTGGTGCAGATTCTGTGAAGATCACTCGGTGCGGGGCTGATCACAGGTGAGTACGTTCGCTTCAGGTATGTGTATACCAAGCAGTCACAGTTCATTAATACTTTTTCTCCTTCAGACGTGGTCGATATCAAGAAAGCTCGAGGGAAACACTGGAAGCTCTGGAGAGCACGGGATCACAGGCGATGGGAAACGAACAGGTATCCTGGAGACAGTAGGGCAATGACACAGAGGTTAGTGGAACACAGGTGAGTATACGTTACGTCTTGGGATCTTTGGGTGTATCAGAGGGTCAAGAGACATCAGGATATGGTCTGTTCCTGTTGGAGGTTTGACATTGAACTAAGGCTGTGGTGAGCGTTTTATTGTGCCTGGTGATGAGGTTGTTGATGGGAAGCAGGTGTGAGTGATTAGTATTCTGGGGAGAGTGATCGTTGAGTAGTGGCTGGGACCGAGCTTGACTGATCTCTGACATTACCCCCCCCCCCCCCCAGAGTCAGCGCCAGCGGACCTTGGACCCCGACGTCGTGGGTGTCTACCTCGAGGTCGTGGTGCAGGTTTCCCAGGATGTTGATCATGAAACTCGGTGAGCAGATTGGGATCGAGAATATCCTTGCGAGGTACCCAACACCTCTCTTCTGGTCCATAACCCTCCCAATCCACCAGGTACTCCAGTCGACCACCCCGACGTCGGGAGTCCAGTATCTCCTTCACCGTGTAGATGGACTCAGCTTCCATGGGCGGTATCGGGGGAGTGTCGTCAGGGACCGGGTCTGCAGAAGGAACAGGTACAGGTAAGTGATGGGGTTTCAGAAGAGAGACATGAAAGGTGGGATGTATCCTATATGGAGCAGGGAGTCGAAGTTGGTAAGTGACTGGGTTGATTTGTCTCTTGATGGGGAATGGACCGATGTACTTTGGGTTCAACTTGCGACAGGGTTGCCGTAAACGGATGTCTCGGGTGGAGAGCCATACCAGTTGCCCAGGTTGGTAGTTGGGCGTCTGGCGGCGGTGAGTATCTGCAAAGCGTCGCTGACGATTTACTGCTTGCTGAAGATGATGGTGTGCCTGATTCCAGACTCTCTCACTGTTTTGGAACCAAGCATTGACAGCGGGTACTGCTGACGGCTCACCGGACCAGGGGAATAATGGGGGTTGGTATCCCAGAACACTTTGAAATGGTGTTAGATTCGTGGATGCCTGCCGGAGGGAGTTTTGGGCATACTCTGCCCAGATCAGATATCGGCTCCAAAGGTTCTGGTTGGAGTGGCAGAATGTGCGATGTTCAGTTTGGCCATTTGCTTGTGGGTGGTAACCTGAGGTTAAGCTTACTGTTACATTCATGAGGGAGAAGAATGCTCGCCACACTCGGGAGATGAACTGGGGCCCTCTGTCAGACACGATATCGTCGGGAATACCGAAATTGCGAAATACATGCTCCAGCAGTAACTCCGCGGTGTCAAAGGCTGTAGGCAGGTTCTTTAGAGGAATTAGCTTGCACGCTTTGGAGAATCGGTCAATGGCTACAAGAATGCATGTGTGGCCGTCAGAGACTGGAAGATCCGTGATATAATCGACCCCAATATGGGACCAGGGACGATGCGGGACAGGTAATGGAAGTAGTTTCCCGGTAGGCAGGTGTCATGGGATCTTGGTCATGGCACAGAGCATGCATCCCTGGATGAACGTCTTGATGTCGTGGTACATGTTTGGCCACCAGTATTTCTGTTGAAGCGTCGACCAGGTTTTACTAACGCCGGGATGTTCCGTTCCAACAGACGAATGGGCGGAGGAGATTAGCGAAGTGTGGAGATCCTCGGGTACATAGGTTTTACCAGTGGGACACTCTGGAGGAACAGGAAAGCGTTGTGACCTTTCGAGGAGTTGTTCGTCGAGATCTCACTGGATAGGGTTGACAAACAATTTCGCTGGGAGAATGGTTTCTGGTTCATCCATGGTTTCCTCGGCGGCGTGAAGACGTGATAAGGCATCTGCTCTGGTGTTCTTTGACCCCGGGCGGTAGGATATCCTGAAGTGAAACCTAGTAAAAAACAGAGCCCATCTAGCTTGACGTGGGTTAAGCCTCTTGGCTTCCTTCAAGTATTGGAGGTTCTTGTGATCTGTCAGCACTGTAAATGGGTGTCTGGCCCCCTCCAACCAATGCCTCCATTCCTCCAGGGTGAGTTTAACGGCTAGGAGTTCTCGGTTGCCGATGTCGTAGTTACTTTCAGCGGTGGATAACTTCTTTGAAAAGAACGCACAGGGCATAGGTTTGGAGGAGTGTGTTGAGTATTGTGACAGGATGGCCCCCACTCCCGTAGTTGACGCATCCACCTCAACGATGAACTCCTTCTCCGGATTTGGGTGATGGAGCAGTGGAGCAGTGGTAAAGGCGGTTTTGAGGGTCTGGAAGGCATGCTCCGCGTCAGGGCTCCAGTTAAGGGTTTTAGGTTTTCCCTTCAGGAGGGATGTCAATGGCGCTGTTAACATGCTGTACCGGTCTATGAACCGCTGATAAAAATTGGCGAAGCCCAGGAATCTCTGTAACTCCTTTATCAACTTGGGAGTGGGCCAGGAGGTGATGGCTTTGGTCTTGCGATCATCCATCTCAACTCCTCTTTCGCTGAGATGGTAACCCAGGAATTCGACGGTGGGGTGGAACGTGCATTTCTCTGCCTTCAAAAACAAGGAAAACTCTTGGAGCCGTTGGAGGACCAGGGAGACGTGATGCTGATGTTCAGCTGGATCTTTGGAGAAGATGAAAATGTCATCAATGTAAACTAGAACAAAGTGATTCAGGAAATCACGGAGCACCTTGTCCATAAAACTTTGAAATACAGAAGGGGCATTTACTAACCCATATGGCATCACGAGGTATTCGTAATGCCCTGCGGGGGTGATGAATGCTGTCTTCCACTCATCCCCTTCTCTAATCCGGATCAAATTGTATGCACTTCTTAAGTCAAGCTTGCTGAACATTTTGGCTTCTCGGAGTTGTTCGAGGGCGGATGGGACATGTGGGAGTGGATAGCTGAATTTTACCGTGATTTTATTGAGTGCCCTATAATCTATACAGGGCCGCAAGCCTCCGTCTTTTTTGGGAACAAAGAAGAAGCTGGCAGCCGCTGGAGAGGTGGAAGGCCTAATGTATCCTTGTTGCAGAGCTTCTTCGACGTATTTTTGCATGGCAGCTTGTTCAGGAATGGATAAGGAATAGATCCGACCCTTGGGAATGGGTTCACCCGGAACCAAATTGATAGCACAATCCCAAGGTCGGTGTGGCGGGAGATTGGAGGCTGCAACAGGATTGAACACATCTGCAAACGAAGAGTAGCACGGAGGAATGGTCACTGACAGGTTTTCTTTAGGGCTTTCAATGGAAGTGGAACTCACTGAGACGGGTTCGGGCTGCTCGTCTGTTGGCTGGGCGGAGAGGGCGACATCAGCTGAAAGGCAGTTGCAACCCCAGTTCAGAATTTTACCAGATTTCCAATTTATGGTAGGTTGATGTCGGATGAGCCATGGACGACCGAGGATTATGTCAACCTGGCTATTCTCGAGAATGAACGGGTTAAACAGTTCTTGGTGGATGTTCTCAACACATAAGGTAACAGGGGTTATTTGAGATGTTACATACCCCTTGTTGATGACTTCGCAAGTTACGGCATGGATGTAGTATGGTTTGGATGTGTTGGTTCTTTGGAGCTGGAGTTTCTTGGATAGATCCCCTGATATGAAATCGCCTGCCGACCCGGAGTCCACGATGGCA
The DNA here is from genome assembly GCA_039654625.1 of Rhinogobio ventralis. Classification (NCBI taxonomy): domain Eukaryota; kingdom Metazoa; phylum Chordata; class Actinopteri; order Cypriniformes; family Gobionidae; genus Rhinogobio; species Rhinogobio ventralis. Next base: position 28,706,177 of record CM077216.1, read on the forward strand.
GCGACTGAGACGCGGAAATCTTGAGATTTTAAAGTCACTGGTATCGTTAACGGGGCTGATACAAAGGGTTGGTCTAAGACTGAACTCACCAGTAACCGAGGAGGACGAGACGGGCATGTCCGTAAAAAAGTGACCCTCACTCCCACAATATAGACATAACTTTAGTTCTCGACGACGGTTGCGTTCAGCTTGAGACAGTCTGTGGGTTTCTACTTGCATATTCTCCGGCATCGGTTCTAGGAATAGTTCAGATGGATTCTGGTGGAGAACGGGAACTGAAGATTGAACGTCTCGGTAACAGTTCTGAGATCTTTGATGAACTCGGAGAGCTTGCTGCATGAATTTTTCTAGTCCCAGAGTGTCATCATAAATGGCGAGCTGGAGGCGAAGTGCAGGGTTTTATCCTCTTCGATAGACTGTCATAAGGGCCTGTTCATTCCACCCGCTTGCAGACGCTAGAGTTCGGAATTCCAGGGAGTACTCAGAAACTAATTTTTTACCTTGACGTAACTGCAATAATTGGTCGCTGACAGATGAATCTCCTTCTGGATGCCCAAACACCTCTTTGAAATGACTTATAAAATTCTGTAATGACGATGTAACCGCAGTCTTTTTAAACCAAAGCGTTTCAGCCCACCTTAAAGCTGCACCGGATAGCTGCTGGATAATGAAGGAGATTTTGGATTTTTCCATTGGATATTGGTGGGCTTGTTGCTCAAGAGCTAGCGAACATTGCAGTAAGAACCCGTTGCAATCTTCCGCCCGACCTGAGAAGGGCGCTGGTCGGGAGGCAGGGCTTGCGATATACATCAGTGTGGGAGTGGTGTTTGCGGAAGCACTGTCCTCGGGCTGCGTTGCAAGTGCAATGCAAAGCGTGGGATGCAGTGGGGTAAAGCACGCCGCCACTGGACTCTAGAGCAGTGAGACGTGTTCTCTGGAGTGACCAATCACGCTTCTCTGTCTGGCAATCTGATGGACGAGTCTGGTTTTTGGCGGTTGCCAGGAGACGGATTGATTGACAGCTGTCAGACTCGCAAAACTGCGAGTAAAGAACTGCTTAACTCCAGATGCAGACGATGCTAGCGAAGCAGCAGCGCAAGAGAGAATGGGACAACTGACCTAATCTATGAACAGTCAAATCCTTTTACTGAATGCCACTAAAAATAGATCAGATACATGCAATGTATTTTTATTCAAATTAACTGAATCAATAGGCAGCGCAGGACCAATAAGTTCAAACCTAATAGCCTGTTATAAACAGATTTCCTCAAATAAAAGTTAGACTTTATACGCCAGCACCTTACGGTATTGTTGTTCGTTACCACGGCAACCACTTGTATGTCAAGGTTTGAAAGCGCGTCTCATGTATGAAAAGTATCTGTACACATGACGGGCGGCAAAAATATTGCAAGAAAAGCCTGACGTGTACTGACAACTGCATTATTTAAGCGTATTTTCTTCATTAGAATGTTGATAGCAAGTGTCAAGTACATTTCATTCATAATGTTTCTACTTCATGTAACATGAGAGTTCATACTGGAGTGAAGCCGTTCTCATGTGATCAATGCGGGAAAACATTTCTTAGGGCGTGGTGAGCTCGTGCCAGGGGCGTGGGTAGTGAGTCAAAACATTTAGTCGAATCAATGCACAGCACTAATAAAGCCCCAGTCTTGCAGATCATTAAATAAAAAAAATTGTTTTAGGGTTTAGTTACCCTTTAAACCCTACGGATTAAGAATAGGATGTCAAGTTCATGTGCATGTAAAGGCAGGCATCCCAAAACTTTTGACAAAATAGTGTGTGTGTGTGTGTGTGTGTATATATATATATATATATATAATATAAATATATATATACATACATACATACGTGCATAGATAATGTGAAGAAAATGAATATTTCATGAACTTTAACAAGTTATATTTGTGTGTTGGTTCATGTTATGTATTTCTTTCTCTAATTAAAATGATCTTTTATTTTAGAGTTCAAAGACAACAGGACACTTTGACCAAACTAAATGAGAATGGTAATGAAGACAGAACATCAGAGCAGAAAAGGTCAAACAAGCTAAATAGTATGTGAGACAAATGAGCTAAAACAAGCTCATGCAATCCCCATAAAAATGTTAGTTTTGTATAATGTTAAAAATTGAAATATTTGGCTGGATGAGTGTGTTTAATAGACAGATTCAGTTTTATATGTCTTGGTAAGCATTGATACAGTTGCAAGAATTGTATATAATTTTGTATTTTTTTTAGCATGTGAACCCATTAGTTGCATTTTATAAGATGTATATATAAACCAAATATGTAGCCTATTATACTCATGATAAATGGCATGGATATAGAATTCAGTTATTTTGAGAAATAATGTATAAAAGTAGAGGCAATAAAAGTGCTGTGCTTTCTGTTTTTGTCAAAGTGAAATTCAATAAAATGAATGAAATTAATGTCTTGACCTCTCAGAATTGATTTCACCACCATCTGCACTAAATGGATCAGGAACTCAAAGAAATGAATACAACCTTATTTGACAAAGTTATGCCATGACAGTTTTAAAGCAATGCCATTGTTGGAGACTTTTTATTTGATCTTTCTCTTGGTTGCTTGCTAGAATTGTAAAAGTTGGCCTAATTTCTCATTTTTATACCATACCTCACAGGGTTCATATTGTATGCATTGGAGTCTTTGGTGCCATCCACATTTTCCTGAAAACAAATAAACATAGCCATCCTCACTGCATCCAGTTCCCCCAAAAAGGCAGCTGGTTAAATGGCTATATTAATTAAATATTGTCCACAATAGCTGAAGGAACTTGTAAACATGAAGTATAAAAATGATCTTGAGAAAAATGAGATCCCAAAGTATATCATATTTACCAGTTGCTGGATCTACACTGGATGCGGAAGCAGGAAACAACCCATTGTTCTTTCACACTGGCAGCGTTTGTGTGTCCGCTTCTTATGGACTGCAAATACAGAGGAGTATGGTCTGTGTGACTGTTTTATCTCTTTCAAGTAGTGCTCAGAGCCAAATGATGTCCAGCTCCCCTCCCTGGATGTAATGGGTGCAGCTTTACCTAGTCCAGCTCTGTTGACCCAATGGGTTGGGAAAAATATTTATTTCCTAATCAGAACTGAGAACTCCGGTGCCTCTGTTTTAGAGACTATTAAGTGTTACAAATGTGGTCAATTAGGTCATGTGTCCGCAGAAGCCAATGTGTCCGCAGTTGACAAAAACACTGTTATGTGCCTCGAGAAACCATACCTGAACCTACTAACTTTTCCGTCCCAAATCAAGTGATTAAAACGTTTGAGGTGAATGGGAAGAAAGTCACTGCCTTAATAGATACAGGTTGCATGAAAACCTTAGTTGAATCAGAACTGGTACCTGAATTATGTGTTAGTAGTGATGCTCCAGTAATAGTGGGATGTGTTCACAGGGAGGAGCGGCAGTGTTCTGTTACTGATGTGTATATGGGTATAGTGGGGCAAACCTATTTGATGAGGGTAGGACTTGCATAAGATTTACCATATCCAGTGATCTTGGGTCATGATTTCCCAGCTCTGATGGATTTGTTACCTTTTCGAGATGCTTGCAATGTAGATCTGACACAGGCTCAAAGCAAACTGAATGAATGAAAGCAAGATAATTGGTAAGATGCAGAGATATTTGAATGATGTCTATCGATGTAAAGTCAAGCAAAAGGCTTTAAAGATAGTTAAGGATTTGTCTCACCCTCCTTATGGTGAGTTTCAACTGTTGCCATCAGGGAGACACTATAGGCAACCACGAGCAACAAGGGAAGTTTACCAATTATTCTTTGTGCCAGTGCTGTCAAATTTTTAAATGTAAGTGACTGATGTTTTATTTAAATGATTGTGTACTGTATGTTTTTCTTATGTGTATTTATGTGGTGATGTACTGTGAAGCCAAAGAGTACAGTTTAACCAGCGGTGTAATCCTGAACACCTTCATTATCTTGATCTGGTGTGTTTGTTCAGGGTTAGAGCTGAACTAGTATATATTCTGACCAAAACCACAACATCTGTGCAAATATATCAAACATATAGAGTCAATAATATGACTATTTTATCAATTAGTATTTAATAGTGGCTAAATCAAAATATAACAAAATTACAGCAAGTGACCTGTGCTTTATTATTTACATTTATTCACTTAGGATACACTTTTATCCAAAGAGACTTACAAATGGGGAATATATAGAAATTCTAGCAAGTTTTAAACATTGCCCAGAAAAGTATAAGCTAGAACAAGGGAGAAAGTGAGAAAAGGATTGTTTTCACTCGCTATGCCTTGCTGTTAATGAGCAATTCGGATGGCGAAAACTGAGATGAATGAGAGATGAGAAGAAACAAATATGATGATTTAGTTAAAACATTAACAGTTGTGTGATCATGTGTATTTATTATTGTGATTATTGCTATTATAAGGACAGGTCATCTGCTGGCCAGACAGGAGAGTCACAGAGAGACTGGGATCCTCCGGATGATGTTCGTGTGCTTCAAGCTGCCCAAAACAACAGCTGTATGAAAGCCTCCTCACGCCCTCACTGGTGCTGATTTCATTAAAGTCTCTTTCAGACTGTTTGCTGAACACACAGAGGACGCGTTTGGGCTTTTAGCAACTTTCACACTAAAACTATCCATCAAATTTACACGCGGCTTTTCCCCGTGGCTGATGCTCGCCTTGAGTTTGATCTGATGGAGGCAAAAGAAACATTTCCTCTTCGCGTGCTTTAGTCTCCAATGAAAGCTCAGAACCTCTGCTTGGTGTTCACTTTGTTTTGACTGTGACAAACTATTTTACCGCTTCAGTTTTGCCCCAAATGTGAGAGAAGAAAACACACGCGTGAGGGGCTCGTGGACGCGCACAGACGCCGAGCGGGCAGGTTGAGTCTATAAGGTTCTCATGTGTTATTTAAGAGCAGCGCCGCGCGAGCGCTATTCATTGCTGAAACCAGACTTTAGATCCGATCAGAGAGAGATGGCAGAAACCGCCCCAGCCCCGGCTGCTGCCGCCCCGGCCAAAGCGCCCAAGAAGAAGTCCGCTGCGAAAGCCAAGAAAGCAGGTCCAGGCGTCGGTGAGCTCATCGTCAAAGCTGTGTCCGCATCCAAGGAGAGGAGCGGCGTGTCCCTCGCCGCTCTGAAGAAAGCTCTCTCCGCCAGCGGCTACGACGTGGAGAAGAACAACTCCCGCGTCAAGATCGCCATCAAGAGCCTGGTGACTAAAGGCACCCTGGTGCAGGTCAAAGGGACCGGCGCCTCGGGCTCATTCAAGCTCAACAAGCAGCAAGCCGAGACCAAGAAGAAGCCCGCGGCCAAGAAAGCGGCTCCTAAAGCGAAGAAGCCCGCGGCCAAGAAACCCGCCGCCGCCAAGAAGCCCAAGAGCGCAGCGGCAAAGAAGCCCAAAGCCGCCAAGAAATCACCCAAGAAGGCCAAGAAACCCGCCGCCACAGCCGCTAAGAAGGCGACGAAGAGCCCCAAGAAGGCGAAGAAGCCAGCAGCCGCTAAGAAAGCAGCCAAGAGCCCAAAAAAAGCCAAGACAGCAAAACCCAAGGCGGCAAAGCCTAAAGCAGCCAAGCCTAAAAAGGCAGCTCCCAAAAAGAAGTAAGTCTTATTTAGTGCAAACAAATAAAGTTTGTTCCTCAACGGCTCTTTTAAGAGCCACCCACCAACTCTGAAAAAAGAGCAAAACTCAAGTATTTTAATGATTTGATAATTTTGGAAGGAAAAGCCAAGATGTGACTTGTGGCCACTTATACTCATGCAATCTAAACAAACGATATAAGATACTAAAATGAGTTGAATCACTGAACATTTTTGTACATATAAAAAAAATATTAAAATGGGCAAAAATCTTATGTGGATTCAGACAGTGATCACAGTCCAAAGGGGATGTTGTACAACACAGTACAGACAGAATATATTCACTCGACACTGCTGGAGGATTGTGACACTACAAACAACCCCACACACAATAAAGTGATTAAACTCCAATATTACAAAAGGAACATAAAACTACAGTATCAGAAGATCATTGTGCCCAGAATATACAGTGTGTGAAAGCTGTAGCACTTTTGGTAGAAACAGCGATTAATATCACTTTTTGTACTTATTTAAATCTTCTAATAAATATTTAAGTAGTTTTATGTAGTTTTCTGTCTTAATGGTCAAATACTTGTGCATAATTATTCCCTCTAGGGTTGGGCTTTGGAGGGAAGTTCAGTGATTGGTTGAAATCTCATCAGACTCTAAACCAATGGGCGACTGGCACTCTCGTATAAAGACAGTGTGTGGAGACACGAGTTTCATTCACTCAGTTTCTACTTTGAAGGTTGTATTGAGTTGTTTCTAATATGAGTGGCAGAGGCAAAACCGGTGGCAAAGCCCGAGCGAAGGCTAAGACTCGCTCCTCCAGGGCGGGACTGCAGTTCCCCGTCGGCCGTGTTCACAGGCTCCTCCGCAAAGGCAACTACGCCGAGCGCGTCGGTGCCGGTGCACCGGTTTATCTGGCCGCTGTGCTCGAGTATCTCACCGCTGAGATCTTGGAGTTGGCTGGAAACGCCGCTCGGGACAACAAGAAGACCCGCATCATCCCCCGTCACCTGCAGCTGGCGGTGCGCAACGACGAGGAGCTGAACAAACTTCTGGGCGGAGTGACCATCGCTCAGGGTGGTGTGCTGCCCAACATCCAGGCTGTGCTGTTGCCCAAGAAGACCGAGAAGCCCGCCAAATCCAAGTAAATGGAATCGAGTTAAAACCCAAAGGCTCTTTTAAGAGCCACCCACTTAATCTGATAAAGAGTGATATTTGTAAATATTTATAAACCCCGTGAAATAATTTGGCTGAGAAATGATTCCGCAAACCAGTCCAATGTATTGTGCCGTATTGATAAACACTATAGAAAGAGTCACACGGTGTGCTTGTACAAGCACATGATGATCCCCTAATGTGTCTGTTTACCCCCCAAGCTATTCTAATATTAAAATCTAGTTATGTCTATTAAACTATAGTGTATGGAATATTATAATAAATTATCTGAAATAAAATGTATATCAGTTTCAGGGTATAATAAATTGTTCAACGTTACTTCGGGTCTTTTGCCCTTTAGTGCGGCTGCTCTACAGAAAAACTCGTTCTCAACCCCAGTACTCTTCGTTTGATGTAGTCAACAGGAGCAGCTCTAGCGGGAAACTCTCCGCGTGTTTGAAAAGAGGAAACGCGCAGTCATTGGCTAGCACTCATGCACAGACGTCACACATTAGCCAATCACAAGCCTCTGCATCCTTTCGCGTCACTGTGAGCTCGTGGCGGTCCAACGCTTTAAAAGCAGGCCTGTAACATAAGGCAGTATTTCCAGCGCAAGCAGGACAGTGAGGAGTAAGTACAGCAATGGCAAGAACCAAGCAGACCGCGCGTAAATCCACTGGTGGTAAAGCCCCGAGGAAGCAGCTCGCTACTAAAGCCGCCCGTAAGAGCGCTCCGGCCACCGGCGGCGTCAAGAAGCCTCATCGCTACAGGCCCGGGACCGTGGCTCTGCGAGAGATCCGCCGTTATCAGAAGTCCACCGAGCTGCTGATCCGCAAGCTGCCCTTCCAGCGGCTGGTGAGAGAAATCGCTCAGGACTTCAAGACGGATCTGCGCTTCCAGAGCTCCGCTGTCATGGCCCTGCAGGAGGCCAGCGAGGCTTATTTGGTCGGTCTGTTTGAGGACACCAATCTGTGCGCCATCCACGCCAAGAGGGTCACCATCATGCCCAAAGACATTCAGCTGGCCCGCCGCATCCGCGGAGAGCGCGCCTAAACCCGCATCAAACCCCAAAGGCTCTTTTAAGAGCCACCAAAACCGCACTGAATGAGACACTTTCCAGTTTAAACACTGAATACAAGTAGAAAGTTGCGTTACATTAATTCTACTTACTATAGAGTACATGAGGCAAAAAATATGGAAATGTCTGTTTTTTTGTTTTGTTCTTTTAAATATATTGCACTATTGGAGTTAAAATCGAGATAGGCGACACCACTTATTTTGTTTGATAAGATACCGCTTAACATTATATTTGAAAGGTATTTTAACCTTCAATGTGCCTTAATTGGAATTTATGAGATATTTTTGTTTACACATGGTTAAAATGTTTACTTGTGGTAATAATGGAAATCTACAAATACTATCTATAGTTGAACTACGGTCACTGTAGTAAAACCATGGTTCATTTTCATAAGGGACTGCCAGTGACAGGACTTTGCACCCATAAAATGCAACCTTTTTATTCTGATAGTGTATGATTTATATTAACATTAGTTACAGAATAGAACATGATCAATATTAACTCTTAACATTAAATTTAAATAAGTGTAATTGCACAAACTATTTAAGCTACAATTTCTACTTGTTTATTGTGAAATAACTCAAATATAATATGTTTTTCTGTCTTCTGATGAGCATTGTTCTGGGCTGCGTTTCCAAAATCATCATTGGTTTCTTATGATAGTTTTAGGAAACTCAGCCCTGTTTGAATACAGTGTCATCATTGAGCGAACTGTGATTGATTGGTTCTGTCTTGCAGCATTTGCGTGTGTTCAGATGAGCAGGAAAATAGTCCTATACTACACAATTATTCACTTACATAGGTTATTCGTATTGTATGCATTAAATAATCTTTTTAAATAAACAAAATTACTGGTAAAAAAACCTTAGTATTAGTATTTTTTCTATTGAGTATCGATACTTTTTGATGCCCACATCAGTATCAATATATCGATACGCCCATCCCTAGCAGGCCTTAAGGTAGCCAATGATGTGCTGTTTTTAAGACATTTGAATGTCCCTCCAAAACCCTCACACTGAAGACACCTGCTGATGTGCTCCAGAACTTGATCTAATAACCTCATGTCTAAACATCTCTTTTTGCAGCATCTTTGGAAAGTAAATTAGATATTTTTATTTACAAATCAACTTTGTCTAACAGTTTTACTGTAAATTGAGCAAATATCATTGTTTCCATATGGTAACGCTGTACCACAGTGGAATTGCAGTAATGTATTTCCCTGCTGGGATTTTTTTTATAGATAGTAGCATCAATAACATAATTGTAGTTATTTATTTATGTGGAGTGTTGTTTTTACATGCACATGAACTTTAATGACATCCTATTCTTAATCCGTAGGGTTTAATATGGAGTTGGCCCACCTTTTGCAGGTATAACAGCTTCATCTCTTCTGGAAAGGAATTTTTGACCATTCTTCTAGAAGTGCATTTGTGAGGTCAGGCACTGATGTTGGACGAGAAGGCCTGGCTCGCAGTCTCCGCTCTAATTCATCCCAAAGGTGTTCTATCGGGATGAGGTCAGGACTCTGCAGGCCAGTCAAGTTCCTCCACACCAAACTCGCTCATCCCTGTCTTTATGGAACGACGCTTTGAACCCATTCCATGAAGCTCTCTACACCTTGTTCTTAAGCCTAATCTGAAGGACACTGAAGTTTGGAGGTCTGTTGACTCAGCATGCGCTGACCCCGCTCTGTGATTTTACGTGGCCTACCACTTTGTGGCTGAGTTGCTGTTGTTCCCAATTGCTTCCTCTTTGTTATAATACCACTAACAGTTGACCGTGGAATATTTAGTAGTGAGAAAATTTCACGAATGGACTTATTGCACAGGTGGCAACCTATCACGGTACCACGCTTGAGTTCACTGAGCTCCTGAGAGCGACCCATTCTTTCACTAATGTTTGTAGAAGCATCCTAGTGCTTGATTTATACACCTGTGGCCATGGAAGTGATTGAACACCTGAATTCAATGATTTGGAGGGGTGTCCCAATACTTTTGGCAATATAATGTATATATATCTTAATGAAATGTATAAACAAACCCTTAATTTAAGTCTGTATTTGGCCTCTGAGGAGTGACTGAGGGTCAGCAACAGTGCTTACTCATTCAGCCCGGCTTCCAGAGATGAAATATGGATTTGTCTTTCATTTATATTATTTCTTTTTACTGAAACATTAAAGAATAAAGATGAATATTGCCTGTACTTCTAGAACATGTTATCTGTATGTTTTGGAGAACTAGGTTGTTTTCAGTTGACGCTCAACCAACTCCAGCCTTGAAGCTGTGAATCTGTGTATGTGTGCAGTATTCTGTGTTGCAGATCAGTATTGAAGGTGTACAACGTGCATCCTAGGGAGAGTGACCGTATGTTGTTCTGGACAAGCTGGCACCTGCTCCAGGCCTGGAAGGTCACTACGTGCCTAATTCCGGGGTGAAAGCGTCAGCAAGTGATATATGGACATGTGAATCTGATTAACTGACCATGTGTGGAAATGTACTATGATTATCTATTTTCTTTTAGCCAATCAGAATCATTCAACCTGCAGTAATGACGAAGCTAGACCTTGAAAAGAGTATAACTGTTGAGAAATTTAATGTATGCGGAGAGCGTGGCCTACAAACTCCTTGTGAGACTTGAAGCTGGCTTCAGCTGATGAAACTGCAAACTATTCTTCTGTGGTCTTGGGTCCTAAACTGTTTTCCCCAACAATAAATTAATACATTTACGGAAAGGGCAATAGGAAGAATGCAGAGTTCGCTCTTCCATGTGATGAGAGTGAGGATGAGTTTTGTCATTTTGAAGGTTAAATGATGGGGATCTACTTATTTTTGGTGTGCACGAGTTCCAAGTATAAATCAATTTCTAAAAGAAATGTGCATTTAGATAGATTTATATAATAATTTATAGAATTATGATTATATATCATAATTTTATAGATTTTTTTTATTTATTTTTTACCATTTTCCATTGTGTACATAGCAAAGTTTTTGTTTTTGTTTTTGATTTGTATGATTGAAGGTATGTCATGTCATAAAAAACATATTTTTAAAAAAATATTTCATTGTTAGAACATGATGCATAGAGGGTTAAATGTTGTCCTGCTGTAGTAGAAAGTCTCTTTGTAAGAGATCCAGATGCCAAAGCTTAGACTTTAATGGTGGTGACAACAAAGCTGAGAACATCTCACAATTACACTCTAACTCATTTTTATACAGTTTTTAACCTATGACCTTTTATCCAGGTGTTTGCCACTTCTTTCATCTTCAAACAGTCTGTCCGAAAATATACAGTTGGTTTCTTTCTAACTCTTCTTAATTCGCTCATCCACAGTTCTTCCAGCTACTCCCTAATAGTGGCATGGGCTGTTTGGAAACTTTTATGGGATGTTGAAGGCCAAAGAAGAGATTACTCTATGGTGCAAGTTCAGCTAAAGGGAGACTGTTACGTCCTTAGGGACGTTTTGGGGTGTTTTTCGTGTGTTTCTCTGTTAGGTTCCTTCTGTCTCTCTCGTACGTTCACTTTAACAGACGACGTGCTGATTGGCTGTCTGGCCTGTCAATCATTCTTGACGAGGGGATTGGCTGTGCTGCTGTGAGGGTGTGATCCTCCAATCATCGATGCTCGACACCTGGGGAAGCGCTACTGCCAGAGCGGGAGAGACTGCGTTTGCACTGAATTTAGCATGTGATGTGTTTGTTTGATTTAGTTTGTGTTGTGGTTCTTTGACTGTCATGTTAAACTTGACTATTTGGACTGCCCTGGAACCTCTTTAAAGCTGGGTTAATCTGGATGGAGGAGAAGGGTTAGCCAAACTATGTCACGTGACATACATGGCGCACATTCAGGTTGATTTTGTTGTAGGTTAGGGATTTGTGCCACTGTCTATTTTTGTTTTGGGTAGTTAGTGTTAAGACTTTTTCTTTGTACACCTTCAATACTTTTCTTTTAGGATTAGATTGAAATGATTTAGTTAAGTCTCCTTTTTGATTGTTATTTTATTTTGTTTGGCACGATCCAGTTTTCCCAGTTTCTAAACTTACTTGGCTTGTTTTTTTAACTTTTGGGTAAATATTTGTTTCTTTTTTATTTATATGTAAAATATTAAACTTTATGTCTATTAAATTGTTCACTCGACTTTTGTCTCGTGGTTCTCATTATTCTCAGTTCATAAACCGTGATTATTGGTGACAGTGGTCCGAACTGGTTTAATGTTCCCCTTCTTAAGCCATAGATTGTTAAGTAACAGAAACAGAGACATACAGTGTAAATTAGAGGCCTGGAATCATTTATATTCTGCAAATATACCTGACATGTCACATAAAGATCAACTGTTATAATGCAATTAATTCATTCATTAATTGTCATTCAGTTTCTCTGTATATGATATGATTATCTTCGTCTAATATCATCTTTGTCAAATGAATCTTATAAAACTTGGTATTAAACAAAGGACAGGCCCTGTTAGATCAGGGTTAGGGTTAAATCACAACGGCTGTGTTCGAAACCGCATACTATCCTACTATATAGTAGGTAAAAAGCAGTAGGCGAACAAATAGTATGTTCGAATCCTTAGTATTCAGAAAAGAGTAGGCGGGAATTACCTGGATGACGTACTAATTCTTGCGAGATTCGGACGTGCGTATACTAATAGTGCATCCGAATATGCCTACTCACCTACTATATAGTAGGTGAAAACAGTACGTGAAATGAGTAGTATGTCCGAAACCTCAGTTTTCATAAAAGAGTAGGCGAGAAGTTCCCGGATGGCCTACTGCTTCTGCCCAGATTCTGAAGTGCTCCTCCGAAGGATACCTTTCTATCCCAGGAGGCCACGGGAGAGGATCCGCCATAATCGAACATGGAGGAGAACAACGACGCTGGTGTTTTCAAATGTGAGTAAATGTGGTCCCTTGTGTTAAAATCGCATTTGTTGAACTACTGTAGAGCAAACTGTTGAATTGTGGAAGGTGTAAAGACACTAGACAGTATAGTATATTCGTGATTTTGCTGTAAAAACACGTTTTATTATGTATAGCTAACAGGGGAGGTCCAGTAACACATGTACGTCTCCAAAGTGGATTTACATAAACCATATACATCTTTAAAGATGCTTACTAAATGTTTATTTACATTTAACAATGTAAATTTACTAAATGTTTATTACATCGACGCGCCTCGATCGCCCCCAGGTGGTTGGTCCCAGTATAGCTCATAACCCCCGCCCCTCCATGTATTCTAATGGACGCGAGACAAACTAAACAATCAAATTACACTTCATATAATTTTTTTCCAAAGATGGTTTCTGTCATTTTAGGCAGTTTTTATCACAATGATTTCATTTCAAGTGTTTGTTTTTTTAAATAAGTTTGTTTTAGTAGTTATTTGATGCTATAAAAACGGGTGTGACGTCATTATTGACAGCTGAGATTGACAGCTTCTCTGAGTGAAGTTGTCACTGAGGCACTAACAGACTTTTTTTCAGGACTTTTGGGAGGAGATTGGAGCTTTAGCTTTAATTTCTACATTTCCATAACTGTTTATTTCACACCGACATGATGAATTGTTCTGCATCTGTGAGAGTGTGGGCGGGCTTTTGATATCGCAGACTCCGGTCCCAAGGTCACTACTGCGCAGACTCCGGTCCCGAGGTCACTACTGCGCAGACTCCGGTCCCGAGGTCACTACTGCGCAGACTCCGGTCCCGAGATCACTACTGCGCAGACTCGGTCCCGAGGTCACTACTGCGCAGACTCCGGTCCCGAGGTCACTACTGCGCAGACTCCGGTCCCGAGGTCACTACTGCGCAGACTCGGTCCCGAGATCACTACTGCGCAGACTCGGTTCCGAGATCACTACTGCGCAGACTCCGGTCCCGAGATCACTACTGCGCAGACTCCGGTCCCGAGATCACTACTGCGCAGACTCGGTCCCGAGGTCACTACTGCGCAGACTCCGGTCCCGAGATCACTACTGCGCAGACTCGGTCCCGAGATCACTACTGCGCAGACTCGGTCCCGAGATCACTACTGCGCAGACTCCGGTCCCGAGATCACTACTGCGCAGACTCGGTCCCGAGGTCACTACTGCGCAGACTCGGTCCCGAGATCACTACTGCGCAGACTCCGGTCCCGAGATCACTACTGTGCAGACTCGGTCCCGAGATGTCAGCACCATATTCGGACCTCAGACGGCTTCACTTTTCTTCAGCGGAAGAGAATGAAGTTGCGTCGTCCATATTTTTTTACGGTCTATGGTGTTTATCTGATGAAGAGAGACCGATGAAGGAATGCTGATGAAATCAAAGGCTTTGAGTGAGTATACTACAGAAATGAATAAAACATCTATTTAAATATTAAGTTGTAGTTTATTTTAATTATTGTAATTTCAAACAGAGTTATTTCATTCTTGATGTCTGTGCATTTGCTGCAGAGCTTTTGTGGTGGAGCAGGGCCTGCAAGGCAGGTGACGGCGGCATGTGTGGGGAAAAAAGGGAAAACCTGAAACAGAAGTAACAAAATGATCTTACTTTATATTTTTAATACAGAAATCAAATTACATTGTGTTGTTAAAATGACTGCTTTTGTATTATTTTTTATGTATTATCTTTATGTTTGTGCATTTTTGTAGGATCCGACATGGCAGACGTGAGCACTGAGGATGGGGAGCCGCAGCAGCATCCTGGAAATGGATGAGACCCTCCATCACTCTGCCCTTATTGCCTCATCTGGCCTGGATGTTGCTGTGGTCTCTTCATCCTCAGTGAGCCTAGAGCTTCTAAAAAAAGACCAAAAGTGACTTACAGTGCACTTATTACAGGGATGATCCCCCTGGAGCACCTGGAGTAAAGAGCCTTGCTCAAGGACACACTGGTGGATCAAACCAGCAACCTTCTGCTTACCAGTTCAGTGGTTTAGCCCACTACACCACAAAAGTAATAAAGCTTAGCAATAAAAATTAGCATGTAATTGTAAAACCATGAAATGAAATATGGAAATGGATGCTGACATGAATTGTAAAACGTTTGATTCTGTTTTAATGTATTAAAGGTAGTCATGCTCATAGAGAGCAGGCACACGGATGTTTGGAGCAGACACAGCGGCAGACAGATTGGCAGGGGGCCCGTCATCATGGTCTTCCTCATCCTCTGGATCAACAATGTCCAAATTGAGAAGAGCAGAAATGAGGGACATGATGGATGGCAAAAACAGGCGAAGGTGTTCACGGTGATCAGCTGCTTCCTCAAAATAAAGCCGCAGAATTGGCACAGTTGTGTTGAGACGGCAGCAGGATGTGGGTTCCCCGCCTGTAAATACATGATTGTTAGAACAATAAGTTTAAATAAAGCTTTGTTTCATGTGTTGTTGACTTGAATATGTATTTATTTATTGTGATGGTTACTTTTATTCATTATTTTACTCATTTATTCATGCTTCCTATTGTTGTCAGTAAATAAAATATTTTATTAACTCATGCATTAATTCATTGCTTGACTGAAAATGTAGATGTATTCACATCGGCTGCATTTGTCTAGTGTGTATTCATGCATCGCTATGTCATATGACAACAAATTGCATTTAGCTTGTTTTACTAAAACAATATAATTTTTAGTAAAAAAAAAGTTATATAATTAAGTACTGGTCAGAATTTGTCACTATTATTGTGTGTAAGTGTTTGGGTGGCTAGCAATGCAATTTATTCTGGGGTAATCTTAATTTTTAAGTAGTGATACTTACATTTTTCGAGTATAAAATCAACAATTTATACTCAAAGGCGAGATCTTCGAGCAGCTGAAAGACGTCTCTGTGCAGATATTACAAACATTGCAACCGCTGAGGAAAACCTTACTAGGTAGGGCTGTGGAGTTACCGATGCTATGAGGTGTTAGTGCACCTGTCGCTCATATCTTTTCTTTATTGCAGAACTTATAATTACATGGTTGGTTGTGTCTTTAATAATGAACAATCATATTGATATATATATTAAAAAAAAAAAACAAAAAAAAAAAAAAAAAAACATCATGGGTTTGTGTACATTATAGTATGAGATTATATACACAGAAAAAAGCACAATAACAAGGTTAAATATCTTTGAATAATTCATCATAATGCAACACATTTTTAGTTTGTTATTTCATAAGCCTGAGGGATGAAACAGAAGTTAAATTTAACAAGAAAAAGAAAACAGGAGATTTAGGCCACTTTTTTCTTGTGGATGAATTCCTTGCATATAAAATAAAGAAATTAACAACATATTCAAGAGATCTTGATTTTGGGTTTTCGCAAACAAAAAATAACATCTTAAGGATAAAAAACTGTGGGTCAGATTAGTAGGGTTAAAAATGTATTGGTTATACTACAATCGCAAAATAAATGGGCAGCTGTTTCTTCAACAAGACCACAAAATGAGCAATTTTAATCAATAGCAAGATATTAATAGATATATGAATTAAACCTGTCACTCATATCTTTTAAGTTGTTATGATAATGTCATAGGTCACATGATAACGTCAACATGGCGCATGATGTGCAGATCGCATTCATACTCAACACGATCAGGCTTTATAGTACCTACTCTTTTAGCACTCGTTAAGTACGTACTTGTTGAAATTAAGTACCTACTCAATGAGTATGCGGTTTCGAACGCAGCCATTGTTTTGTGCTGAACTATATTGAGGGGAGGGGCGTGTTGCCGGCGGTGGTTTCTGTCAGGTCCTGTAAGCAAATGTAAAAAGCTTCCTTGTAACACTCTCCACCATCTGATCGTTCCTGTTTTACTGATTGAAGTACTCGGTATTCAACATGTCTGGAAGAGGCAAAGGCGGTAAAGGGCTTGGAAAAGGAGGCGCTAAGCGTCACCGTAAAGTTTTGCGCGATAACATCCAGGGAATCACCAAACCCGCCATCCGTCGTCTGGCTCGCCGCGGCGGTGTCAAGCGCATCTCCGGTCTGATCTACGAGGAGACCCGCGGAGTGTTGAAGGTGTTTCTGGAGAACGTTATCCGCGATGCCGTGACCTACACCGAGCACGCCAAGAGAAAGACCGTCACCGCCATGGATGTTGTGTACGCGCTGAAGCGGCAGGGACGCACCCTGTACGGCTTCGGAGGTTAAACGCCTGAAATCAAGAGAAACCACTAAACCCAACGGCTCTTTTAAGAGCCACACACTCTCTCACATAAAGAGTAATGTCACAATAATGCTAATACATTCTATCCACAGTTCTGAATAAAAACGGAAGTATGTAAATTCTGCAAAGAAAATACTGGCGTCTCTTTACAAAATTTAAGGTTTCTTTTAAGGCATTTTAAATGCTTAATAGGTACACTGAAATCAGATTTTCTTTCTTGGCTGATATTCAAAATTAGCGTTCTAATGTTTCTTTCAGAGACGATAACTGTCCATTGCAAGTCAAGGTAGTTTACAGAATCAAGAAGTGTCAGTGGTAAAATGGCTTTTGTGTAGCAGAGAATTTTTGATTTAAAACTGATCTTATTCCTTTATTATAAAGATGGGTTTTCAGACTATATCTTGCAGAATAGTGTCTGCAGCCTTATTAAAACAAAGAGCGGGAAATGAACAAAGGAAACAAAATTGTGGCGGTGTCACTGAAACATAAAGCGGTAGGCGGGGCTATCATTTACCCTCCTGTGATTGGCCCTCGTTCTTCGTGATCCTTTGAGTTGTCCAATGAAATACGAGTTTATGGGTTCGGCCAATAAAAACAGGTAAATTAAATTAAGTAAATTAGCATATGGCGGTGAATAAATGCCTCTGTCTCGCTCTTGAGCTTACATTGATTCATCATTATCATCATACCTGAGCCAGCGAAGTCCGCGCCTAAGAAGGGCTCTAAGAAGACCGTCACGAAGACCGCCGGTAAGGGAGGAAAGAAGCGCAAGAGGTCCAGGAAGGAGAGCTACGCTATCTATGTGTACAAAGTCCTGAAGCAGGTTCATCCTGATACCGGCATCTCCTCCAAGGCGATGGGCATCATGAACTCTTTCGTCAACGACATCTTCGAGCGGATCGGCGGTGAGGCGTCTCGTCTGGCGCACTACAACAAGCGCTCCACCATCACTTCCAGAGAGATCCAGACCGCCGTGCGTCTGCTGCTGCCCGGAGAGCTGGCCAAACACGCCGTGTCCGAGGGCACAAAGGCTGTCACCAAATACACCAGCTCAAAGTGAGGTGTGCTCTGACCTTAACCACCCCAAAGGCTCTTTTAAGAGCCACACATCTTCTCGGTTAAAGAGCTATTGCCGTTTGCGAGACCAATAAATGGTTTTTGTTCCCCTGATGGGTGGGTTTCAGTAAAGTGTCGTTGAGAACAAAACACTAGTAAATTGTAATAGATTATATGCTTTTTAACATAAAATACTTAAAATATTCAATATAGAAGTGTAAATTTAGGCAGTTAAGTATTAAAAGCAATTGAATGAGGTGCAGCTGGGGCAGGACCATAGAAACTACTTCCATTTTCTCACATTTAGTTTCTGTGGTAATGAAACACCAGTTCAGCTCTACAGCATATTTAAAATTGTTTTTTTTTTTAAGAGAATTTGGCATATCTGAATTTAAAAGAATTTAAAAGAGCACCCTGCCCACATACATTGGGGTAAATTTAATAAAAATGGTAATTTTACAGAAAACACTAAATTTTAGCAAAGTGGTGAAATATTGCATTTATTCACAATTTAAGGATATTTTGATATATATTTTTTAAAAATCAGTAATTTTAGACCTGCTTGGTTTGTCCCTGCAGAAAGTTTATTTTGATTCCACTAGCAGTAAAGGGGGAAAAGGAATCCTGGTGATATATTTATTTATTTTTTTAATCTTCGTGATATATCCTTCTACAAAAAAGTTGTTTTAACTGATGGGAGTCACTGGTGTCTCCAAATGTACTTTTACGGTCATATATGTGACCCTGGACCACAAAACCAGTCATAAGGGTGATATTTTGCAATTGAGATTCATACATCATCTGGAAGCTGAATAAATAAGGTATCCATTGATGTATGGTTTGTTAGGATAGGAAAATATTTGGCCCGAAATACAACTATTTGAAAATCTGGAATCTGAGTGTGCAAAAAGAGAAATATTGAGAAAACCGCCTTTAAAGTCCTTAGCAATGCATATTACTACTAATAAAAAATATATATATTTACGGTACAAAATTTACGAAATATCTTTGGCATAAAAGAAAAATCAATAATTAACCCTAACCCTTTAGCCACAAATATACCCGGGCCGTGCGACTTATGACTGGTTTTGTGGTCCAGGGTCACAAATGACAGTAATATGTGACTGTTTTCAGGGGCTGCATGTGTGTTTTCTTACAGAACTTACTGCCTCTGATCTGTTTGCATTCAGACTGTGCTTTTGCTTTTCCTGGTTTTCTGTAATTTAGTCATTTTAAACTGTATTTCTGCTTTACATCTGTGGACCAGCAAGCTTATATTGTATGACCTACAACACTTTTTACATACTATATAACATGTCTATGTTATATTTACTGCACATTTTTGCCACACAATGTAGATCATACAAAAATAAATGTAATTTTTGTTTTTAATAATCTAGTAAGAAAACTGACTGTCTGGTATTAGCAAAGTTAATAGGGACATTTTCTAAAAAAAGTGCATCTAGTTCAATATTAGGCTTCAGTATTTGGGTAATTTGCAAACAAATCTGGAAACCCTGATACTATTAGTTTTTTTAATAAAATAACCTATATCAGGGGTCGGCAAGTATGTTTGGCATCAGGCCCAAAAAAAAAATCGCCACTAGATGGCGGGCCAGAATATAGTCAAGGGATAATTTAAGAAATGAATTGATGAAAAATGCAACTAGAATTGCCTGTGTCTACAGTGTCTTTTGTAACTGGTAGTGAGCTGTTACTCTGTTAAAAATTGGATAAATTAATAAAGCAGTAGTGACATGTAACCTGGCAAGTATCTTTAGCCTTGCTACAACACACATGTGTGGGAGAAGCGGAATGGATAAAAATAACTCAAAAAATAAAAGAGGACTTGAATAAGCCCATTAGAGTCATGCTCTTAACGAACTGTTTTATTTCCTCTTTCCATATTGTGAATAATAAATGTGTATTTTAAATAGCTTGTTACACAATGGAGCCTAACTTATTGTAATAATTATTTGACATAGCCTTTGCATCCTCACCTACTAAACTGCATTTTTTCTTTATTGTTTGCGTGCTGGAGGTACGCGATTATGTCGTATGCAGATTGATGCTAACATTTAAGCTAGCCGGTGAGAGAAAATGGCACTATCAAAGAGACTAAAGAGGAAAGTCGACAGCGAAAATAGGACATACAAAGAAGAATGGAAAGTCAACTAACGTGATGCGTTCATCCAACCTGGTTTTGTGAATGCAAAGCTGGTGTGTCTTCTTATCTGCAACGAAGTTGTCACTGACAGCACCACGAGACGAAGCATGGCACCTTTTTGTTGCTGGTTGTCTTTTCAATAATTTTTATAAAAAGTAAGCTGAATTTGGTTTGTTATTGTTCACGTGTTGGTGCTGAGGTCTCACATTATAAGCAAACGTTCCAATGGTTCACTGTTCGTTTCATCCTATCACACATTTCATGACGGCTATTTTAGAGGCGTGTCTAGCGATCCATTCCACAGACTCTGAGTTTTTTTTCAGAACTTTTCAAATTAAAAGCTCTCAATTCATCCCAAAATAAAACATTGCTGCAGGCAAAATCACTAAAGACAAAATAAATTGATTGTGAGTAACTGTTGTTGTAATGTCACTGGTTCGCACCACCCGCTCCAAGAGGTGCTCGAACCCGGGTCTTTCCGCATGGGAGTCGGACGCTCTAACAAAGAGGATAAAGGCTGGAACCTCTAGCGTCAGTCACTAGAGCGTCTCTTGACATGAGGGGAGTTTACCTGCACAGCTCGCACTAGCTGGCCTCCGTTACACTATCATGACAGATATATTTCAGAACCAGCCGCTATCAAAATAATCTGGCTGCGCCCAGATATTATTGCTGGCAGGCCAATTTTGCCAGTTGCCGACCACTGACCTATATCATTGTTCAATCATTTTCAAGAGTAAAAGTATATCCATTTAAGCACATCAATGTCTAAAGTTGTTTTTAGGGTTTTAGATGGTGTATGTTTGGTTTTACATGTGAGGCACAACAAACTCAAAAATCTCTTCACTAATATAGTGAAACATGAGGAAAATTATGTATCATATAATTACTTTGTGTCCTTAGAGTCCCATTTCTTTTCACAAGAACAAAAGTAACAAAAATAGTGTCCTGGGTCAGAAAACCCTCATAACCCTGATGTTCTCAAATCAAAACTTTTAGGAATAAATTGTAAATGTCTAAACAACTGAGAGATTTTTTGAATGTTTAAATTTAAAATATTTATCATGATTATGCAGTTATTATAAGCTCTTCACCTCCAGTGTCCAGACTTTAGTACCTGATCACTTCTGGGATTCGGTGCCTTTTAATCATGATCTTACTGCTTTAAAATGTTGAACAATATCAATTTTAAACATGTCTTATGCTTACAATTCAAATAGTGTTATGTATGACTATTTCAGCATAGTTCATTTGAAAAAATAAATAAATAATAATAATAATAATAATAATTTGAGACATTTTACAGCATTTTGAACTGCCATATATCAGCATTTTTCTTCTGTCCCCAGGCCTGCCAATTTCACCATAAATACATACAACAATTACTAGTGATTTTGTTTTTCATTTTTGTACATTGTTGGGTATCAGCAAAGATTATCTCTGTAATCGTAATCATGTTTTTATTGTCCACCTTGTTGTATTGGACTTATTTCCCTTTAAATGAAAGTTGGAAAAATTAAAGGAGTAGTTCACTTTAAAATGAAAATTAGCCCATGATTTACTCCCCCTCAAGTCATCCTAAGTGTATATGACTTTCTTCTTTCTGATGAACACAACTGGAGTTATATTAATAAATATCCAGATTTTTCCAAGCTTTATAATGGCAGTGACGGGGTCCATTGAGTTTCAAGCTCAAAAAAGCACATCTATCCATAATAAAAGTACTCCACACGGCTCCGGGGAGTAATAAAGGCCTTCTAAAGCAAAATGATGGGTTTTTGTAAGAAAACTATCCATATTTAAAACTTTATAAAGTAAAATATCTAGCTTCCGCCAGACCGCTGAAGGGTGTGGATTCTGAAATCTACTGCCACTTCAATATATATATATATATATATATATATATATATATATATATATACATACACACACACTGAACAAAATTATAAACGCAACACTTTTGTTTTTGCCCCCATTTTTCATGAGCTGAACTCAAAGATCTAACACTTTTTCTATGTACACAAAAGGCCTATTTCTCTGAAATATTGTTCACAAATCTGCCTAAATCTGTGTTAGTGAGCACTTCTCCTTTGCGGAGATAATCCATCCACCTCACAGGTGTGGCATATCAAGATGCTGATTAGACAGCATGATTATTGCACAGGTGTGCCTTAGGCTGGCCACAATAAAAGGCCACTCTAAAATCTGACTAATCAGCATCTTGATATGCCACACCTGTGAGGTGGATGGATTATCTTGGCAAAGGAGAAGTGCTCACCAACACAGATTTAGACAGATTTGTGAACAATATTTGAGAGAAGTAGGCCTTTTGTGTATATAGAAAAAGTCTTAGATCTTTGAGTTACACTTTATGCGTTAAGTTGAATATGGAAGGCAGTGTTGGTGACAACAGTTCAGGACCCAAGACCACTTGTGAAAAATGAAGACCAAGAGTCAGGAGTGCAATTAATTAAAGAAAAAAATTATTGAAGGATAGTTTGCAGTTTCATCAGCAGAAGCCAGCTTCAAGTCTCACAGGGAGTTCGTAGACCGCGCTCTCCGCATACATACATTTTACACAGCAATTATACCCTTTGTATACTGTCACTCTCCCTAGGATGCACGTTGTACTCCTCCAATACACAGTTTTCCCAAAACATCCTGATAACATGTGCTTTCTCTCAGTGAGAGGTACAGACAATATTCACCATTATTCTCTAGTGATGGAAGATGCAAAAATAAAAGCTTATAAATATAAATAAAAACATAACTTAGTAAAAAGGAATGAAACCAAATACCAAATACAATCAAACTTATTTAAACTTTATTTAAATCATATTATGTAGGAGGATAGATATTGATTAAGGCTTTGATTATAAATTTAATTAGGATATATATATATATAGATTTCAGAATCCACACCCTTCACTGTCATCACTTCTTTGGAGTGAAAACTACTTTAATTGTCTATTTTTACCAATTTTATCTTTCAAATTTGATGTGGTCAACCTTCATCTACATCCACCCTGTTAAGAGAAATTAAAAAAAGTAGAAAAATCATAGTAGTACAATTACAATTTTAAAGACCATGTATTTCTTTATCAGATAAGCCTTCTGTGTTAGCTTGTTTTTGCTCAGACTGATTTTGAGTCAGAATCTCCACTCTGTTAGTGTCACCCTGATGTATCAGAAGAGCTAACAGACACTGGGAGTGTACATGGTGACTGTGAAAGTAATTTGTGTTTAAAGTTGAAGTAGTGTATTTAAAGTTCTTTGGCAATGTTTTACATATTGTTTCCCCATCTAAACCCAGTTCAAACTAAAGTAAAAATGTAACTGGATGTATGTGAGCGATAGGAAATCATCCATTCTTTATACCACTTGTCCACCCTGATATTATTTTGTCCACCCTGTTATTCCTGCACCGAATACCAGGAATGACCCACCAATCCCAGTTTAACCAGCGGTGTAATTCTGAACACCTTCATTATCTTGATCTGGTGTGTTTGTTCAGGGTTAGAGCTGAACTAGTATATGTTCTGACCAAAACCACAACATCTGTGCAAATATATCAAACATATAGAGTCAATAATATGACTATTTTATCAATTAGATAGTGGTTAAATCAAAATATAACATAATTACAATGAGTGACTTGTGCTTTATTATTTACATTTATTCACTTAGGAGACAATTTTATCCAAAGAGACTTACAAATGAGGAATATAGGAGGGAATGACATAAGAAATTCTAGCAAGTTTCAAACATAATAGTTTCAAAAGTATAAGCTAGAACAAGAAGGGAAATAAGAAAAAGTCAGAAAAAGTTATTAAAGTCACTTGCTATGCCTTAATGAGCTGTAAATGAACAACTCACTCAGATGAGCTCAAACACAATCCTCATTCACATGCCAAAAACTGAGATTAATGAGAGATTAGGAGAAACAAGTATGATGATTTAATTAAAACATTAACACTTGAGTGATCAGATGTATTTATTATTGTGATTATTGTTATTATGAGGACAGGTCATCTGCTGGCCAGACAGGAGAGTCACAGAGAGACTGGGATCCTCCGGATGATGTTTGTGTGCTTCAAGCTGCCCAAAACAACAGCTGTATGAAAGCCTCCTCACGCCCTCACTGGTGCTGATTTCATTAAAGTCTCTTTCAGACTGTTTGCTGAACACACAGAGGACGCGTTTGGGCTTTTAGCAACTTTTACACTTAAACTATCCATCAAATTTACACGCGGCTTTTCCCCGTGGCTGATGCTCGCCTTGAGTTTGATCTGATGGAGGCAAAAGAAACATTTCCTCTTCGCGTGTTTTAGTCTCCAATGAAAGCTCAGAACCTCTGCTTGGTGTTCACTTTGTTTTGACTGTGACAAACTATTCTACCGCTTCAGTTTTGCCCCAAATGTGAGAGAAGAAAACACACGCGTGAGGGGCTCGTGGACGCGCACTGACGCGGGCAGGTTGAGTCTATAAGGTTCTCATGTGTTATTTAAGAGCAGCGCCGCGCGAGCGCCATTCATTGCTGAAACCAGACATTAGATCCGATCAGAGAGAGATGGCAGAAACCGCCCCAGCCCCGGCTGCTGCCGCCCCGGCCAAAGCGCCCAAGAAGAAGTCCGCTGCGAAAGCCAAGAAAGCAGGTCCAGGCGTCGGTGAGCTCATCGTCAAAGCTGTGTCCGCATCCAAGGAGAGGAGCGGCGTGTCCCTCGCCGCTCTGAAGAAAGCTCTCTCCGCCAGCGGCTACGACGTGGAGAAGAACAACTCCCGCGTCAAGATCGCCATCAAGAGCCTGGTGACTAAAGGCACCCTGGTGCAGGTCAAAGGGACCGGCGCCTCGGGCTCATTCAAGCTCAACAAGCAGCAAGCCGAGACCAAGAAGAAGCCCGCGGCCAAGAAAGCGGCTCCTAAAGCGAAGAAGCCCGCGGCCAAGAAACCCGCCGCCGCCAAGAAGCCCAAGAGCGCAGCGGCAAAGAAGCCCAAAGCCGCCAAGAAATCGCCCAAGAAGGCCAAGAAACCCGCCGCCACAGCCGCTAAGAAGGCGACGAAGAGCCCCAAGAAGGCGAAGAAGCCAGCAGCCGCTAAGAAAGCAGCCAAGAGCCCAAAAAAAGCCAAGACAGCAAAACCCAAGGCGGCAAAGCCTAAAGCTGCCAAGCCTAAAAAGGCAGCTCCCAAAAAGAAGTAAGTCTTATTTAGTGCAAACAAATAAAGTTTGTTCCTCAACGGCTCTTTTAAGAGCCACCCACCAACTCTGGAAAAAGAGCAAAACTTGTGTATTTTACTTTTTTGATAATTTTGGAAGGAAAAGCCAAGATGTGACTTGTGGCCACTTATACTCATGCAATCAAAACAAACGATATAACATACTAAAATGAGTTTTGAATCACTGAACATTTTTGTACATATAAAAAAAATATTAAAATGGGCAAAAATCTTATGTGGATTCAGACAGTGATCACAGTCCAAAGGGGATGTTGTACAACACAGTACAGACAGAATATGTACACTCGACACTGCTGGAGGATTGTGACACTACAAACAACCCCACACACAATATAAGCAGTGATTAAACTCCAATATTACAAAAGGAACATAAAACTACAGTATCAGAAGATCATTGTGCCCAGAATATACAGTGTGTGAAAGATGTAGCACTTTTGGTAGAAAAAAACAGCGAACAGTAACATTGATAGTGAAGTAAATTATTTTTGAAGTTTAAATTGTTTCACCATTTTAGTTAAAAAATGTTTACACCATATTGTTAAATGCATATTTAGGAATATAATGCCCTTAACATCTGTAATGCATTCATATGAATTTTCTATAACAAATATTTTTCTTCTGTCTTTATAGTCGTAATATGCAAACTTATTCCCGCTAGAAAAGGGGGTTGGGCTTTGGAGGGAAGTTCAGTGATTGGTTGAAATCTCATCACACTCTAAACCAATGGGCGACTGGCACTTTCGTATAAAAACAGTGTGTGGAGCCATGCATTTCATACTTTTAGTATCGACTGAAAAAATTGTAGTTAGTGACTTTAATAATGAGCGGCAGAGGCAAAACCGGTGGCAAAGCCCGAGCGAAGGCTAAGACTCGCTCCTCCAGGGCGGGACTGCAGTTCCCCGTCGGCCGTGTTCACAGGCTCCTCCGCAAAGGTAACTACGCCGAGCGCGTCGGTGCCGGTGCACCGGTTTATCTGGCCGCTGTGCTCGAGTATCTCACCGCTGAGATCTTGGAGTTGGCTGGAAACGCCGCTCGGGACAACAAGAAGACCCGCATCATCCCCCGTCACCTGCAGCTGGCGGTGCGCAACGACGAGGAGCTGAACAAACTTCTGGGCGGAGTGACCATCGCTCAGGGTGGTGTGCTGCCCAACATCCAGGCTGTGCTGTTGCCCAAGAAGACCGAGAAGCCCGCCAAATCGAAGTAAACGGATTCAAGTTAAAACCCAAAGGCTCTTTTAAGAGCCACCCACTTTATCTGATGAAGAGCGCTTTTATTAATATTTAAAAACATAATCGCATTTCGCGGTTTCATAATAAATTACGTTCTACGGTTTCGTTCTCTCTTCATTCACAACGCCCTGCCCGATGCTTGGACCTTAGGTGCATTGTTTTAAGTCCTATTTTTCTCCAATCTCCTGAGTACCTACTTTTCCCCACTTCTGGCTGTATTACATGCACTTCCTGTTTCCCAATGTTGTTGCCCTCATGATATATTAGCTTTACTTTCATGGGGTTTGGTTGCAGCGTTTTTATAAAGAAAAAAGGTAAAATGATTTTGTTTGAATTTGAGATCTGCACGACCATTAGAAATAAGGTGAATATTTCACTGTTTGACGAGCAGTAAAAACAGAACAGGAGCAGCTCTAGCGGGCAACTCTCCGCGTGTTTGAAAAGAGGAAACGCGCAATCATTGGCTAGCACTCATGCACAGACGTCACACACTAGCCAATCACAAGCCTCTGCACCATATCGCGTCACTGTGAGCTCATGGCGGTCCAACGCTTTAAAAGCAGGCCTGTAACATAAGGCAGTATTTCCAGCGCAAGCAGGACAGTGAGGAGTAAGTACAGCAATGGCAAGAACCAAGCAGACCGCGCGTAAATCCACCGGTGGTAAAGCCCCGAGGAAGCAGCTCGCTACTAAAGCCGCCCGTAAGAGCGCTCCGGCCACCGGCGGCGTCAAGAAGCCTCACCGCTACAGGCCCGGGACCGTGGCTCTGCGAGAGATCCGCCGTTATCAGAAGTCCACCGAGCTGCTGATCCGCAAGCTGCCCTTCCAGCGGCTGGTGAGAGAAATCGCTCAGGACTTCAAGACGGATCTGCGCTTCCAGAGCTCCGCTGTCATGGCCCTGCAGGAGGCCAGCGAGGCTTATTTGGTCGGTCTGTTTGAGGACACCAATCTGTGCGCCATCCACGCCAAGAGGGTCACCATCATGCCCAAAGACATTCAGCTGGCCCGCCGCATCCGCGGAGAGCGCGCCTAAACCCGCATCAAACCCCAAAGGCTCTTTTAAGAGCCACCAAAACCGCACTGAATGAGACACTTTCCAGTTTAAACACTGAATACGAGTAGAAAGTTGTTACATTGACATTTATGTGGGTCTTCATTCTCTAAATCATAAATTGTATTTAGAATATGGGAAGAAAAAAAATATGGAAATATCTGTCCTAACTACACGCGACGCGATAAGATTCCAGCCACAAGTAACTTGTCTGTCCCGATGCGACTGCGCGATGAATCAAAAACCACAGCCAATCAGAACAGCGTGTGGGCGGGCTCTCGCGGCACCAGAGATTAATCTTGACGGCACTCGCAAGGAAATGGATAAGTATATAATCAAATCAAAATACTGAGTTGCTAAAACAATCTTTGTCATATAATATACTTGTTTGTTCACAGTTTGAATGTTCTTGTTTCAATTTGTTTAATTTCAAGATCTGAGGTGAATTATCCTTTGTTGCCTTTAGTACGACAAAGCTGGGCGCACTAAATTATATTCAGAGTCACATTACACGCTTTAAAGGACATAAACATTGCCTGAGATTATCATTGTTTTGTGTTGTTGTTCCAGCCGCGACGTCGCAGAAATAGAAACCTTTTCTAAAATATAATCATCGCGTGTCGCCGTAGCGGCTGGTTAGGACAAAAACTCTAATTAACATGGAAAAGATTCCTTTTATCGCGTGTAGTTGCGACACGGTGTAAGATACAGAATTTTACTTTAATGAATAGTTTCATAGTAAGTTAAGTTGGTATATATATATATATATATATATATATATATATATATATATATATATATACCAACTTAACTTACTATGACTATGTATGTACTATATATTATACATACATTTTAGCCAATGATGTGCTGTTTTTAAGTCAAATGGCATCCAAAACATTATTACAGTAAATTGAGAAAATATCAATGTTTCCATATGGCAACGCTGTACCACAGTGGAATTGCAGTAATGTATTTCCCCATTGGGATTTTTTTAATAGATTGTAGCATTAATAATATGATTGCAGTTATTTATTTGAAGTGTTTATTTTAGTATAGTTGTATTTATGTATAAATAACAAAATTGTCATCTTTTCAGAAAATTAATACATTTACAGAAAGATCAATAGGAAGAATGCAGAGTTCGCTCTTCCATATGATGAGAGTGAGGTTACTTTGACTTATGACTCTTGGATAACAAAATTTCAAGTGTCTAGTTTAAAAAAAGACCATATTTATGAATATAGACCATAGGGTTTAAGAGCTGCAGACATTTTTATTTTTAA
Source organism: Rhinogobio ventralis (assembly GCA_039654625.1). Classification (NCBI taxonomy): domain Eukaryota; kingdom Metazoa; phylum Chordata; class Actinopteri; order Cypriniformes; family Gobionidae; genus Rhinogobio; species Rhinogobio ventralis. Next base: position 28,735,177 of record CM077216.1, read on the forward strand.
AACTACTTTTTTTCCATTGTGGTACAGGGTTGCCATATCTACCCTATTTTTCACACAATAGCGAGCGTCACCAATATGGACTACAGAAAGACTGGCGTTCTTTGCGCAGGTAGGGGGTGCCATAATAGCTGGTTCAAGCGTTAAAAAACCTGCAAGATATTTGTTTTGACCATAATCCACGCATCAAGAGTTTGAGACACGGGAGAGCGCTAAAGGTTCACACTCAGAAGTGAGTGAAGAAGAGACACCAGACCAGCGTTTAATAGTGTTTTGTGCGTGCTCCCACTACATCGCTCCTGACCTACCGGTGTCATGAGAAATCCTGTCCCCCTGTGAAATAGTGTCCACTTAGGACCCAACATGGTAGCTGTTTTAAATGCCTGATCAAAAGCTGTTATCGCGATGTTTCGTTTAATGGCTAATCGAGCTGCTGTAGCTTATTCTAGCAAGCTAAATGCTTTGTTCAAAATAAAAGCATTTAAAACATGTGAACAAAACGCGTTACGTATCAGACACATTAGTAGTTTTGTGTCATCAACTTTACAAACACTAAACAGTTTGAAAGATGTTCCTAATGTTGGGTATAATATAAAATATTGTTCATCACATTTTGCCCCTGACATGCAGATGTACTTCTTTTGTTTGTTTGTGTAAATGTTTTGTTATTAAAGTTTACATAGAAATAGAAAATGTATTTCCTCGTTATAAAGGGTGTGTATATTAAAGCAATAATTAAAATGTTTCTTAAGTCTATTATATACCGAAGCGAAAACCCTTATTCACTTGCTATTGCACTTGCTATTACACCATTTCTATCTGGACCATCTTCATCGAGGACTATCTTCATTGACAGTCAACGATTAAATATTAAATATTTCTTCTTTCGTTGTCGGTAAGTTAATTAACATTCGTAAGTTACTTAATTTGTGATCTATTTCATTGAGGACCATCTTAATCTATCGGATCATCTACTTCATCTTGGAGCGTCTTCACTGGCAGTCAACGATAAAATATTAAGTATATATTTATTTACTTGTCAGCAATTTAATTCACATTCATAACCAAGTAAATTAATGAAATTGTGAGTTGATTATTTTAAATATAACTTAAATTGTCATTTACAAAAGGTCAAACAGTGAAAGGCCTTGATATCACAACGTTTTCCTAAGATGTCTTCTGCGCTGCACGTTTTTCCAGCTACCATGCATGGGCTTTACCGATCTGCCCCTTCCCCAAAGACGTGGCTCTTTTTACAGAGACTAACAAAAAACTATGTGAAAACAATGTTAAACTCACATTTAAGGTATTAGGAATAATATAATACTATAGTGATATATATATTTTTTTAATACTTTAAAACCCCTTCACTTCTGTACAACGTGCCAGCGCTCCAGAACACGTAACGCCATCTGGTAGTGTTTCAACAGTATTGTTTTTTTAGTATTATTGTGATTGGATATGATTAGTCATGTCTTTTCACTTTACATATGTCATGATATATACATGTATATACATATATTATATACATATATGAATGTATATTTATTATATATTATTACTGTGTGTGTGTGTGTTTATTTATTTATATATATATATATATATATATATATATATATATATATATATACACACACTCACCTAAAGGATTATTAGGAACACCTGTTCAATTTCTCATTAATGCAATTATCTAATCAACCAATCACATGGTAGTTGCTTCAATGCATTTAGGGGTGTGGTCCTGGTCAAGACAATCTCCTGAACTCCAAACTGAATGTCAGAATGGGAAAGAAAGGTGATTTAAGCAATTTTGAGCGTGGCATGGTTGTTGGTGCCAGACGGGCCGGTCTGAGTATTTCACAATCTGCTCAGTTACTGGGATTTTCACGCACAACCATTTCTAGAGTTTACAAAGAATGGTGTGAAAAGGGAAAAACATCCAGTCCTGTGGGCGAAAATGACTTGTTGATGCTAGAGGTCAGAGGAGAATGGGCCGACTGATTCAAGCTGATAGAAGAGCAACTTTGACTGAAATAACGACTCGTTACAACCGAGATATGCAGCAAAGCATTTGTGAAGCCACAACACACACAACCTTGAGGCGGATGGGCTACAACAGCAGAAGACCCCACCGGGTACCACTCATCTCCACTACAAATAGGAAAAAGAGGCTACAATTTACACGAGCTCACCAAAATTGGACAGTTGAAGACTGGAAAAATGTTGCCTGGTCTGATGAGTCTCGATTTCTGTTGAGACATTCAGATGGTAGAGTCAGAATTTGGCGTTAACAGAATGAGATCATGGATCCATCATGCCTTGTTACCACTGTGCAGGCTGGTGGTGTAATGGTGTGGGGGATGTTTTCTTGGCACACTTTAGGCCCCTTAGTGCCAATTGGGCATCGTTTAAATGCCACGGCCTACCTGAGCATTGTTTCTGACCATGTCCATCCCTTTATGACCACCATGTACCCATCCTCTGATGGCTACTTCCAGCAGGATAATGCACCATGTCACAAAGCTCGAATCATTTCAAATTGGTTTCTTGAACATGACAATGAGTTCACTGTACTAAAATGGCCCCCCCAGTCACCAGATCTCAACCCAATAGAGCATCTTTGGGATGTGGTGGAACGGGAGCTTCATGCCCTGGATGTGCATCCCACAAATCTCCATCAACTGCAAGATGCTATCCTATCAATATGGGCCAACATTTCTAAAGAAAGCTTTCAGCACCTTGTTGAATCAATGCCACGTAGAATTAAGGCAGTTCTGAAGGCGAAAGGGGGTCCAACACAGTATTAGTATGGTGTTCCTAATAATCCTTTAGGTGAGTGTATATATATATAAATTAATATACTTAATAATATTTATTTATTAAGATTATGGCACAGTTTGATCTGCATGCTGAGGTGAAGTGCTTCTTGGAGAGTGGCAATTGCCATGACATTACTTTGAGATCTGGCAAGGATAGGAAGAAAGAAAGAAGTTCAAGGTGCAGGGTAAGGAGAAAAACATGATCCACAGATCCTATCTGACAATCAAAGCTTCAGTCTGGGAAATGTGTCACACAGCTATGGAAAAAGTGAGGATGTTTTGAAAAATAATGTTATAAATATATTTCGGGTCAATATCTGTTGATATTGTAGGTAGTTATTTTCAAGCATCCTAGAGATGCTACCAGAGATGTTTTGGATTTTAATCTTTCTCACTTATTTTGGTCATGTATTCACAGACTGACTTGCTCACTTAGACTTGCTGTATACAAACATATCTCACAATATTAGCACAGTAAATTAATGTTTGGAAAAGAAAACTGATACTAAAATAATTATACCGTTTTCATCTTAAAACAACTTATCTGTGCAAGTAGTAACATGCATAAAACACAGTTGTTTTTTAAACATATATGTGTGTAATATATGTTTTATTTATAATATAGATGAACATCTGTACTCCACCGAAAGGGGCTCAAGCCTTCTGGCCATCATGGGCGAAAAGCAGAAGGTAAGCGTCCTTCAAGAATGTCATGATAACCCAGGGACAGGTGGACATCAAGGCAGGTTAAGGATGTATGACAAAGTTGTGCAGTCCTACTGCTGGATAGGAATCATGGAGGACGTCAAACAGTGGGTAAGATGAATGGACCGTGTTTTATATTGATATATTTTGGTGATGTGAAAAGTTACTAACACCTAATTGTATGTATGTTAGATTGCCCGTTGTCCACAGTGTCAGCGCAATGACACTGTTAGAACAGTGGCTCCAGTGTTGCACCCTATCAAGGTGACTGCACCTTGGACCATCATAGGAGTGGATTTGATCGGGCCATTTCCAGTCACTCCTCAGGGGAACATTTATGTCCTTACCATGACTGACCTCTTCACCAAGTGCGTTATAGCGGAACCGTTGAAGAGTAAGACTGCAGCTGAGGTGGCAGCCGTGGTTTTGGACAAACTGTTCGAATTTGGAGTGGTGGAAAGAATAATCACAGACCAAGGGAGAGAGTTTGTGAACAAGGTTATTATTATTTCTATAAAAAGTTTTGTGTTATTGGTATTATTTGCAATATGCTGTGATTAATACCATGCATGTAATACCTTTCTGATGTCAGGTAAATGAGGACATGTTTAATGCCTTGGGTGTGAAGCAGTGTGTGACATCAGCTTACCACCCCCAGTCAAATGGACAGGATGAGAGGACCAACCAGACCGTCAATAGGGCCTTGGCCAAGTACTGCAATGAGGAGCAGAATGACTGGGACAAACATCTGAAGGCCGTGGTGTATGCCATCAACACCTCAAAGCATGTTTCAAAGGTATGTTTCACACTTTAAATGTTATGTGTGATTCATAATGGAATTGTAATTAGGTGAAACTATTTTTTAGGCCTCTACAAAGTATACACCATACTTTTTGATGTTTAACCGCTATCCACTTATGGCGGAGGCTCTTAACGCAAAGCAAGAGTCAAAGGCAGATTGTTTTGTCGCTGAGAGTCCGGAGGTAGGTATAGACGCTCGGACTGCTGAGGTGACAGCACTGCGCGCAAAGGTAATTTTTAGAATAGAATTGAATTGCATTGTCAATTATTATGAAATGCCAATTTGAATATTTTTCAAACATTCTTATTATTCATACATTCTTTTTATAAGGTTTTGGACAATATAGAGAAGGCAAAGCAGAACCAAAAGATTGACTTTGAGTCCAGCAAAAGAAAGAATGTGAAATCGTTTCACATTTATGAAGGGAAGGAGGTACTCAAGGCCAACAAGCGGAAGGAGGGACGCAAAGGTGGACGTTTGGAGAGCAACTGGTTCGGGCCTTACATTTCAGAGAAAGGGCTTGGCTACTCTGGTAGACAAATCAGGTGCCATTCTTTCTCAGAAAACCAATGTCTCACAACTGAAGCCATTCCTGAGACGTGATATCAACCTGGGTGAGAAATACAAAGAAATTATCTTTTGTGGAAATATTACTGTAAAAAAGACTGTGGTTTGCTGTCACTCTAACTTCTCTCTGTTGAATCTTTCCCCTGTATTCTGAGGCACATGCCCACCCAGCACCTTGCTTGAGCCAATCAGCATCCATAAACTGCGGCATAAGTTGTTTACAGATCGTTTATAGATCACCCTTTTGTTGATGTGTTGTGTGTGTGACAGTTGTGCAAGTATTTTTATTCAGTTATGCTTATCCCTTCAAAGCACTGGCCATCCATCTAGGGTGTCCCCCAACATTTATGTTAATGCAAAATTAAGTAATACTGTTTATACATTCTTTTTCAGTGAATATCGACGACCACGACTACTACAAGAACCCCGACACAACTGTGGCAGGGCATGGTACAGTGTCAAGTAAGTGTCATTTGACTTTTTCAGAGTTTAATTATATTCAACACATCTATTTTTTACAATACATATCATAGAAGCTTTTCAGAAAATAAATAATAATTCTGTTCTGTTTTACCGAACATTTAAAAAAATCTTTAATATACATTTATGCAAAATCCACGTGTCCACAGAAATCATTCCATTTTCTGTGGATGGCTACACTTACATTCTCTGGTGGCGATCTTTTATTGGCAAGAAAGTTGTAGAAGACCGACTACTTTCTTGTATGAAGGTAAATACATTTTATGAAATACTTTTATTCAGTTAGGGAACAATACTTGCAGCACTAATTCTTACAAACCTACAGGACCTTGATGACAATGACAAGGTTCTTCTTCCAAGGATTGTTGGCGGACAGAGCCCAGAAAAGGGAAATCACTTTATTTTGTGGGCATGTCTGAGATATACAAGAGATTTTTTGATCCACACTGGTAAATGACTTTCTGTTAAAGCCTTTTTTTTTCAGGTCTTGGATGGGTTGACCTGTCAAATTAGAGTGTATGACTCCCTTGGCATGTCCTCCTCTGTAATTGAATCGTATATGAACATACTAAGGTATTCCATGCATTGAACTGCAAAAAAATTATAATAGGTGGTGTCTTTATAGTACTTTAAGATGTTTTATTATTAAATAGGTAAAATGTTGTCTTAAAATATTATTTACTGTATTTTACAAAAGCAATGCATTCAGAAACACCTGAGACTTAACAAAATGGACTGTTGAGTATCCAGCACAGTGGAAGCAGGCAGACACCAACAACTGTGGGGTGTTGGTTTTTACAGTAAGTTAAATAAATTCATGTTTGTATGTGTTTGAACTGTTTTGTCTTGTTCCCTTAGATGGCTAAAATGGAGGTGAGGGAGAAATGGACCTCTCTCAAGACCAGAGGCATTGCTGAGCGATGATCTTTGGCATCTGCGCAGATACCACACATCATCTTTGTCTGCGTATGCTGTTCAGAACATGACATACAAGAGGTATGTCTCAAATGTGTGTCCTCATCATTATAAACTTGAAAAGCCAAAATGGTAAAATGTTAACCTACTGTAATTTTGAAAATATAGGACAACTGAGGAGGTGAAAAAGAGAGTTGTTTCTCTTGTCAGTGATTCTGAAATACAGGTATCTCTCTCGCTCTCTCTCTCTCTCTCTCTCTCTCTCTCTCTCTCTCTCTCTCTCTCTCTCTCTCTCTCTCTCTCTCTCTCTATATATATATATATATATATATATATATATATATATATGAATGTATGTATATGACAACATTTTTAACAAATTCAAAATGTATATAGTATTGATGACTGATGCTAATCACTTTTTCTGGATATCTTCCAAAGGATTAGACAAGGCTCCTTGCAACCTTCATGGAACAAATGGTGGGAAACAAAGACTGGAAAGGTCATATCAGCACCCAAGACTTTTCATCCTGCATTGTCAGCACATGTGGAGGAGCTTATAGACAAAATAAGCATTGTTCTTTTTGGGGGCAAGAAGGAACAAATGCTTGTCAACATGGAGATGGTTTTTAATGGACTGATTCCAAGGTAAAAGTTTTAAAATATATACAGAAAACATTACATAATGACTAGGCTTTGTCAAATATAACATACATAATGTATATTCTGTTGTTGCCAAACAGATCAGCATTCTCATACTCAGGTGAACTGAAGGCTTCAGTAAATTCTGGGCTGAGATGTCATATCTTATTGAGTGTGTCATTAACATTTTCAAATAGAGTCTCTGATCAGTACGACTGCCTAGGTTCTCCCAGGTGTCCAAAACCAGCTAAGATAAGTGACGTTATTATGTATATCACAGGGGTAAAGACAATCAAAGTTTTACATTATCTGATGCTAATTTTTTTTAATGTTTTTTTTTTTTTTTTAATGTAGATTTTTTTCTACTTAGCTCCTAAACTATGAAATAAACTTCCTAGCCATGTTTGGGATTCAGGCACACTCGATCAGTTTAAGTGTAGACTTGAAACTCATCTATTTAACCAAGCATTCACCTGATTTAGCACCTAAACATACTTATGCAATAGTTAGTTTGACTGGAACCGAACACACATATCCATTGTACTGTATGGCTTTAACATTACATTTGAGCGGCCTCTACGCTAATATCAATTTGTTTTTTATCCTGGTCTCATCCTCAGGTCCCCGATGATACCTGAGGCCGACAGATCCAGTTGCAGTCTGGCCTGATGTTCATCCCAGTTCCGGTTCTGCCATGATGAAGAGTCATGCACCCCAACTGCAGATTACAATCACAGCTTGGCCATAGAGATGGACTTCTTTATAAATATCAAAATAATCTGCTTAGTGTAATGTTCAACATTTGTTAAATGTTAACTTGTTAAAATAATATAATATCTCTAAACTGTTATTATTAATTCAGTTGAATTACTTTTGTATTTCTACATGTTGTACTCAGTTGTTGCATAAAAGTAACGTAATTATTGTTGTATGTAATAATAACTGTGGTTCACAAATTACATAATATTTAATTGTATTGTATGTGTGTTATTTACATTTTGTATGAATAAATGAACATACTAAACTGTTATTATTAACTACTAACTGCTTGTATATTTATAAATGAAACAAATTGGAAGCACAACCATATCTAAATGTAATTTGTTTCACTTAAACTATATTACATTAAACTAACAATAATTATGATACAGTATTTAACATACAATAACAATAAAAAATTAGTATTTTTTTATTGGAGAAATGTATACAGTACAGAAACTTAACAGAAATCGATTCAGAATATAATACAGTAATTCATAATACATGGTTCTGGACAAACAATTGTTTAAAAATAAACTGAATTCATTGTCATACTAAGTACACACAAACGACATTTATTTTAAATATGTAATTGATTGCTTTAACGGGAGCAATAACATGCCTAACATATTGTAAATTATTTCAATTGATAAACTAAGTACCAATACAAAATCACAACATAGTAATGTACCTATAATGTAAATAATAAATAATTTTTATTAATTGTACATTAAAGTGGGGCTAGGGCTTTTAAGATGTAGGGTAAGTGCAACCGTGGTGTATAAACTAAGCTAATCGGGTAGCTGTATGTTATGCTAGAACATACACTAACTAAAAAAAACATTAAGAACGAGATATGCTTGATTTCACAACTTATAGCTTCGGTTATATACTAGTATATGAAACATATGATTTGCAAGACGTTAAAGACTATTTTAACACAATTTAAACAACAAAAATCAAAACGTGATTTTGTAAGAATTGTAATCAGGCTCTAAACAGATTACCCATTAAAAGTTCTTTCATCCAATAGAATCGCTCTGGGGTCCTAAGCGGACACTATTTCACAGGGGGACAGGATTTCTCATGACACCGGCCTGCGAAACGGAAGTCACATTAGAAGGAAGTATGCATTGTATTTTCTTCCGCGTTGCAAACTAAGGTGGATAGTTTCTCAAAGTACCCCCCAAAAATCTTTTCTTTTTTCTTTTCAAAAATTTGTTTTGATTTGTATGATTGAAGCTATGTCATGTAATAAAAACGTATTAAAAAATTCATTGTTACAACATAATGCAAACCATAGAGGGTTAAAGTTTTGTGCTCGAGCTCTATTGAGGGGAGGAGCGTGTTGCGCGGCGCTGGTTTCTGTCAGGTCCTGTAAGCAAATATAAACGGCCTCCTTGTAACGTTTTTTCTCCACTCGTTGTTATTTGACCGACTGAAATACACTGAATGAACCATGTCTGGAAGAGGCAAAGGCGGTAAAGGGCTCGGTAAAGGAGGCGCTAAGCGTCACCGTAAAGTTTTGCGCGATAACATCCAGGGAATCACCAAACCCGCCATCCGTCGTCTGGCTCGCCGCGGCGGTGTCAAGCGCATCTCCGGTCTGATCTACGAGGAGACCCGCGGAGTGTTGAAGGTGTTTCTGGAGAACGTTATCCGCGATGCCGTGACCTACACCGAGCACGCCAAGAGAAAGACCGTCACCGCCATGGATGTTGTGTACGCGCTGAAGCGGCAGGGACGCACCCTGTACGGCTTCGGAGGTTAAACGCCTGAAATCAAGAGAAACCACTAAACCCAACGGCTCTTTTAAGAGCCACACACTCTCTCACATAAAGAGTAATGTCACAATAATGCTGATACATTCTTTCCTTTTAAATAGACCGCTGAAAAAAACAGAAATACGTGAATTCTGCAAAGGAAATACTGGCGTTTCTATACAAAATGTAAGGTACCTTAATGTATAATTGCGTTGAAATTAGCTTTTGGCTGATATTAAAAATAAGAGTTGTAATTTTTTTCCATGGAATATAAGCATCTGTTGCAATTTAAAGTGATTTACAGAATCAAGAACAAAGTGAAAATATAAGTGAAATGTCTGGGAAATGGGCTTTTGTGTAGGAGGGAATTTCTGGTACAAAAAGCTATTTAAAAAAAATATCTATTCTAAAAATGAGTCTTTAGATTACACTGTTGCAGAAGATCAAACTTTTATTAAAGCAAAAAAGAGCGGGAAATGAACGAACGAAACGAAATCGTGTGGGGGGTCTCCTTCAAACATAAAGCGGTAGGCGGGGCTATCATTTACCCGCCCGTGATTGGCCCTCGTTCCTCTCGTGATGCTTTGAGTTGTCCAATGAAATGCGAGTTTATGGGTTCAGCCTATGAAAACAGGCAATCAGATATTTCCGTATCTCTTAGTAAATTAGCATATGGCAGTGAATAAATGCCTCTGTCTCGCTCCTGAGCTCACATTAATTCATCATTGTCATCATGCCTGAACCAGCGAAGTCCGCGCCTAAGAAGGGCTCCAAAAAGGCCGTCACCAAGACTGCCGGTAAGGGAGGAAAGAAGCGCAAGAGGTCCAGGAAGGAGAGCTATGCTATCTATGTGTACAAAGTCCTGAAGCAGGTTCATCCTGACACCGGCATCTCCTCCAAGGCGATGGGCATCATGAACTCTTTCGTCAACGACATCTTCGAGCGCATCGGCGGTGAGGCGTCTCGTCTGGCGCACTACAACAAGCGCTCCACCATCACTTCCAGAGAGATCCAGACCGCCGTGCGTCTGCTGCTGCCCGGAGAGCTGGCCAAACACGCCGTGTCTGAGGGCACAAAGGCTGTCACCAAATACACCAGCTCAAAGTGAGGTGTGCTCTGACCTTAACCACCCCAAAGGCTCTTTTAAGAGCCATACATTTTCTCAATTAAAGAGCTTATAAAGCTTGTAGTTTTATTGTGGTGAAAAGTGGTAGTTTCTACGTTTAGTCCTTCACCTCACAATCTTGGATGTTTGTGATTTAGTAGTGATGGCAAAATGAGGCTTCCTGAACCACTGAGACCTTGCAGCCCATTGCTTCACCAAAAGGTTCGTTAGCTGAAGCTTCATTAATCATTGTTCACTAGTGACACCTAGCTACTGTGCAAAGAAATAGACAAATCCATTAAGCCAATGACCTGAGCAGACATTTGTCCATTTCCTGGATATAAAATAAGCCTATTTCTCTGTCTGACTTTACTTGCACAAAGACAACTGTCAGACACATTGTTAATTATTTATAAATGGTTTGGATAGGGACCATATGAACACCAAAAGTGATGCTGTGTTGAGTGCAGTGCTTATGGTGGAGAGAATAAAGCTAACTGCAACAGAGCAGTCTCGGGTGGGAAAAGTTAAGAATTGTTACTGTTTTTTTGTGCAATGTGCACAGTTTATTGTGCAGTGTAGTGCCTATGGGTCTGAGGATATAGTGGAGCAAACTGCAACACAGCAGTTTGGGGTGGGTGAAGGAAGGATTTTCATCAAGAAACTTTTTTTTTTTTTTTTTTTTTTTTTAAGTGTGCACAGGGTTTAGACAATTCCTCTTCAGCCTTGGAAAAGATCCTTTCACAAGGAACAGAGGATCCAGGGGAACATAAAAATGCCAGTGCCAGCTGGTATAAGTGAGAATACTGATGATTCTGTTAAGCCCAATATACCAGTGGATTCTCAGATCTTGTGAGATTTATGCTACGTTCCAGGCAACCCGTAACCCGTGTTTTTCCAACGTTCTACCCGTGAAAGTGCACTGGAACAGCAGTCAAACCCGTGACTTCCCACCCGTATGTGCAGGCGAGCAATTTCTCAATTTCTCTATGTGTGCTTAAACATAAGTTTACGTGTCAAGAAAAACTGCGTTGGCTTCACTGCCTGATTCAAAGCCTAATTACTGTAGAGCTTTTCTGACAAGATGTTCCATGTTTTTTGCCCTACAACCCCAGACTTTCAGCACGGAGGCGTCAAAGGTGGCCTTTGTTCTCACACTACTCTCAGGACGGGCGGCGCTGTGGGGAACGGCAGTGTGGGAAAACCGACATCTCTGCTGTTCCTCATTCCAGGCACTCTCGGAGGAGATGAGACGCGTTTTCGACCGGGCGGTGGCAGGAAGGGAGGCAGCTCGCCAACTCGCTGACCTCCGTCAAGGTAGCCGCTCGTTCTCCGACTTTTCCATCGAGTTCTGTACCCTGGCCGCCGAGTGCGACTGGAACGAGGAGGCACAGTGGGACATTTTTCTGCATGGGCTGGCTGACTGCATCCAGAAGGAGATTTTTACCCTGGATCTGCCTGAGAAACTCGACGGACTGATTGAGCTAGCTTTGAGGGTGGACAGCGGTCCAGGATGGTTCTCCAGTCTGGGAATGTCGAATGCCCTCAGGCCAGCAGCTGTGATGCGGTCAGTCCCGTCAGCCCATGCAGGTGGGTTGTGCTCGGCTTTCCCGGGAGGAGAGAGAGAGACGGAGATCCCGGGGTCTTTGTCTCTACTGCGGCGGAGCTGGCCACTTCCTGAACAACTGTTCGGTAAGAGACCAAGCCCGGCGGTAAACCGGAGGCTACTGTCGGTCAGGATCTCCGTGGATAAAACCTCATCCTCTACTCTCCTTCCGGTAAGACTGCTGTGGGCAGCCCGGTCTCACGTCTGTCTAACACTTTTGGATTCAGGGGCGGAAGGTAACCTTATGGACTTGTCACTGGCTCGAACACTTGGCATACCTATCACTCCACTTAAAGACACCATCTCCGCCAGTGCACTAAACGGTCAGGAACTCCCTGCTATCACGCTCACCACCAAACCTCTGACACTCATTACATCTGGCAATCACACTGAACTGATTTCATTTCTGCTCCTGGACTCACCCCTGGCTCCCGTCGTCCTCGGTCATCCCTGGCTGGTCCAGCATAGCCAGAGGGTTGACTGGGGACACCATTCCGTTTCCTCCTGGGGCAATAAGTGTTATGAGTCTTCTCTTGTGTCTGCCTGTTCGTCTGTCTCATTCTGTTTTTCAGAGTGAGGCGGTGAATTTGTCTAACGTGCCCTCTGAATACCTCGACCTGAAGGAAGTGTTCAGTAAGTCCTGCGCTGCTTCTCTTCCTCCGCATCGTCCCTATGACTTTGCTATAGATTTACTCCCAGGTAAGTCTCCGCCTAGAGGCTAGCTTTACTTACTTTCTGCTCCGGAAAGGGAGGCCATGGAGAAATATATTTCTGATTCTCTAGCCTCCAGTTTCATCCGCCCTTCCTCTTCTCCAGCGGGGGTGGGGTTCTTTTTTGTGGGGAAGAAGGATGGTTCTCTGCGACCTTGTATTGACTACCGAGGACTGAACAACATCACGGTTAAGAATACTTATCCTTTGCCGTTGATGTCTTCAGCTTTCGAGAGGTTGCAGGGAGCATCCGTCTTCACAAAATTGGATTTACGTAATGCTTATCTGGTTCGCATCAGGAAGGGGGATAAATGTAAAACCGCGTTTAATACCCCTAGGGGCCATTTTGAATACTTGGTTATGCCGTTCGGGCTATCCAACACCCCAGCGGTTTTCCAAGCACCCTTCAATGATGTGTTGGGAGACATGGTTGATCAGTTCATATATGTTTACCTGGATGACATATTGATTTATTTCTTCGTCTCTCCAGGAACACATTCAACATGTCAGATGAGTGCTTCAGAGGATGGGCTTTTTGTCAAAGCGGAGAAATGCGCTTTTCATGCACAGTCTGTTCCTTTCTTAGGGTATATCGTCTCTTCTGAGGGAGTGCGTATGGATCCTGACAAGGTTAATGCTGTGGTAGATTGGCCAAGTCCAGATTCCCGTAAGGCCCTACAGAGGTTTCTGGGGCTTGCCAACTTCTATCGGCGTTTTATTCGTAACTTCAGCCAACTAGCCGCACCTCTGACTGCCTTGCCCCGATCCCTCACGTCAGTTCGTGGTGGAGGTCGATGCATCAGAGGTGGGGGTAGGCGCAGTTCTATCCCAATGCTCTTCCTCAGACGACAAGATGCATCCGTGTGCGTTTTTGTCCCACCGTCTGTCACCTGCCGAACGTAATTATGACATTGGTAACAGAGAATTGTTGGCCGTCAAGTTAGTGTTGGAGGAGTGGCGTCATTGGCTAGAAGGGTCGGGGGTACCTTTTATAGTATGGACCGATCATAAGAACCTTGAATATATTAGATCTGCTAAGAGACTCAACTCCAGGCAGGCTTGGTGGGCACTTTTCTGGACGTTTTGACTTTTCTCTCTCGTACAGTGCAATGTTTTTAAAGCAATTTGTGTGTCGAGCAATTTGTTTAAAAAAGCTGTGTTTTGACTCAAAACGCATAGTCCATGACCTAACCAGGGGCCCAAAGCAATGAATCATCTGAGGGTAGTGCTCTAGGTAGTGATGTTTTGGTAAGACACATCCAGGTAACAGTTCAAGGTATTTTTGTCTGTGCTCGAAGATTCTGAAATCTAAAAATGCAAGTGTCTCCTCCGTGTGGACAGGAGCAACTACTAACTCGACGATGTCTTTTAGGTCTAAAATGACTTGCCATGCAAGCTCATCCTCTGGTACGAACGAACCAACCATAAATGGAATTAGTCTCAGCAGGTTCCAATTTTCATGAGCATTTCCGCCGATAGTTTTTGTGGAGGAAAACGTGCGTTGAATACCATGTGGTTTATTGGTTTTGTCGCCCTGCCTGTATGGGAAATTCTGTATTAAGGAATTTAGGGAGTCAAGAGTGAAATACTTCTTTGAAATAAGAAGATTTAAGCACTTTGCCAGCTCCACCGGAACAGTACCCTCAAACAAATCGTGAGCAATATCAGGATAACCTGTGCTAACCTCAAAATGGGCAAGGCTTTCAGAAAGAATACACCTTCTTTTAACTCCACAGTAGTTACTATTGCTCTTCTCCGCAAAGTCAACATGTGCTTTGTGAATATCTCTTGTTCGAAGGGGGAAAGCACCAGATTTGACGTCTTTACACTGAATCTCTGATTTTTGTGCTGTACAGAATCTGCATATGTAATGCCCAGAAAACTCTCAACAAAGCCAGCTAAGCCATGGGCTCCAAGATTGTCTGCTACCACAGACTGGACTGTGCCTTTGACAGAGTGACCGAGCTGGGAGATGAAAACACCAAAGTGTTCCAATGTAGCGAGGTCTTTTAGAAGAGGCTTTCATATCCATATATCTTAATATCATCTGTCTTGCACAAGATAGCTAGATAAATGGAAGACACTGCAGAATTTGAACCTGCCAACAAATCATTTACAATCCAGGTAGGTCTTCTACGAAGCTAACCGGCTGCATGACTTTGCCAGTGCTTTCGCTGTCTTATGCTCGGTACACACGAAAAGATTTTTAAACTCTTATAAGAGTTTCAAAATGTGAGAGCCCACAAACATGACGATAAGAAATCACAGATTTAACCATTTTGTGTATGGAGTGTTTTTTTTTTTTTTTTTTTTTTTTTTTTTTTTTTTTTTTTTTAGTGAGGTGTGTTCTGACCTTAACCACCCAAAGGCTCTTTTAAGAGCCACCCATCTTCTCAGTTAAAGAGCTTATAACACTTGCAGTTTCTAATGTGGTGAAAAGTGGCAGCTTCTGCGTTTTGGCACTCTAAAAGTTTGTTTTAAAAGCCAGGCTGTGATTATCATTCTTCAAATTAGTTCTCTGCCAGCTCATTAATACACATGCGCATTTTTACACAGCTAAGTTATGGCTTCTCCAAATTGGCTCTGTGTAAAGACGCAATACCGCAGAGTTTTAAAATATGCTGGGTCTTACCCACCTCAGCTCCTAGTATCAAAGGCGACGTTGTGCTGTCCTAAACTACGTCATTGTCATGATCGCCACCTGTCAATGTCAGCTCAGGTGGCGCGAGAATCAAAAAGCGGGAGACGAAACGTATAGAAATAGCTCCATATGTTTTAATCAAAGTAAAAGAGGCCTGTACTCACATCAAGTAAACCACCAAAATAACAGAGTGTGTAATCAATTGGCGTTCACGTTTGTAATCTTCCTTTGAGATTGGTAGATCAACGCACTGCAACATTTCCCTCAGATACGGTGACCTAAATGCTTAACCCAGTCGCCGTCACTGGTCGTGCATTGTTATATTATATTACGAAAATAATCTTTGTAAATAAATGATATTTGCTGATACATCTGCTGTCCTACCTGAAAAGCTATCATTGTTCATTTGTTGTGACTGCTCCAAAGTGACTTTCTGGCTCTTTGAGAAACTTTTGACCACTTTTAATCCTGCGGTGATCTACCCGGTGTAATATTTCATAAGTTCTTTATAGCATTTGTTCCATCGGGCACAATTTTATTAAGAAATAACTACACCGTAGCCTACAATAGCCTATCAGTAAAGAATTATGACATACATCAAAGCGCCTATATATAGCACGAAGAGGAAATTAATTTAAAATTCCGTATTTTTATTTTATTTAATTGTTTATTTCATTTGTTTTTATTAATTTGTAACACTTTGTTAAAACTGTAATTTTAAAATAGTAATGTTCAAAGCATTGTTTCCCGCTGATTTTAATTCCTGTGTAAATCGCTGATCTATTCACCTTTTTCCTCACTTCTCTGTGGGGGGTGCCATAGCAGCGAGTAGTGATGGCAAAATGATTGCTTCACCAAAAGGTTCATTACCTGAAGCTTCATTAATCATTGGTCACTAGTGACACCTGGCTACTGTGCAAAGAAATAGCAGATAAATCCATTAATCCTGAGCTAATGACCTGAGCAGACATTTGTCCATTGCCTGGGTATAAAATAAAAATAAAATAAGCATCTTTCTCTGTCTGACTTTACTTGCACAAAGACAACTGTCAGACACACTGTTAATTATTTATAAATAGTTTGGAATAGTGACAGTATGAACAACAAAAGTGATGCTGTGTTGAGTGCAGTGCTTATGGTGGAGGGAATAAAGCTAACTGCAACAGAGCAGTCTCGGGTGGGAAAAGTTAAGAATTGTTACTGTTTTTTTGTGCAATGTGCACAGTTTATTGTGCAGTGTAGTGCCTATGGGTCTGAGGATATAGTGGAGCAAACTGCAACACAGCAGTTTGGGGTGGGTGAAGGAAGGATTTTCATCGAGAAACAGATTTTTTTTAAGTGTGCACAGGGTTTAGACAATTCCTCTTCAGCCTTGGAAAAGATCCTTTCACAAGGAACAGAGGATGCGGGGGAACATAAAAATGACAGTGCCAGCTGGTATAAGTGAGGATACTGATGATTCTGTTAAGCCCAATATACCAGTGGATTCTCAGATCTTGTGAGATTTACTTCTGATAAATACTGGTCCACTTCAACACTAGCATCTGTTGCACTTGAGCTCCTTCTACTGTGATCTACTATCCAGCAGATGCCAAAGGACACCTAATAATAGAGAAACAATAACGACAATGACACAACTCTCTGACTCTCTGACACTCACACTTCTACTACTCCTGACACTTCTCTGAAACGCCACAACAACCACAAGGTGGTGCGAGTTTCGAACCCTAAGCAACACTGAACCGATGACGTATTCCACACAAACCAAGGCCTTGTATGTCATTGGTCACGTGATTTCTCCATTAACAACACAAGCCTCAAATCTACAGTAGTATATTCCTGCACAACTGGAGGCTGCAGTTTCAGGACCGCAGTTCTAGGACCCTAGTTTTTTGTGACAGTGCCACCTACAGAACTGGATGATATAGCGGCAGCTGCAGTCTCAGGACCGCAGTTCTAGGACCCAGGTGGTTTAGTTTGTACATAGTATCAAGATATTTAATCTCAGGAAGAGTATTTTTTTTAAATGTGATTTTTGATTCAAAATGCATCAGAGGTTTATTACAAAGTGTGTAATACCTGCTTTGAGTCACAATTTTAAATTTAAACAAATTAATTTACACAAAATGTAAATGAAAAATTTTATATCAATCTTTAAACTGAAAAAATTGAGTACCTTAAAAATCTTAGTTTCTTGAATTATACTGTATATTGATTAACCAATTAGCTCATTATCAGGTAAAATAAAGATGGAATCAGCATATGCAGTCACTAAATTACAGCCAGATATTTTAAAGGTTGTAGAGAGGCAAGACAAGACTCAGAAATGATTCAAGAATCAGGGGAGAGAGAGAGAGAGAAAGAGAGAGAGAGAGAGAGAGAGAGAGAGAATTAAATAAGAAACATTTGTTTAACACGTTCAACTGAAATGTTTATCTCTGATTTAACACGTATGCACTGTTGGAGTTGTAGAGAGAGAAAGCCAAACAGAATATTCATGTTACTTGCATCTAATTCCAAACTCCAAATTTGTAAGTATATAAGGGAAATACCCACCAATTGTGACCATGGTACCATAGAGTTGCAGCTGCATACAGCGTGAGCCAACTATTGTAAACATTTCTTATTTACCTTACTTAGCTAAATGGATGATGGCTGACAGTCATTATACTTATCTGGTGAACATGGTAATTTCGATAAATGAGCCAAGGCACAAAATGAACAATCAACTGTAGATGATAACATAAAAAAATTAATAAAAAAACAGCACAAGGTATTAAAACCAGCAAGTGTTACAGAAATTAATATATATATATATATAAAATAATAATATATATATATAAAATATACATACACCACTTTCGAATGAAAGACATGTCCATCTGAAAGACGTGTGCCAGTGATGAGGAGAATCTTTAGTTCATAATGTGGGTCGTTCCTGTTTTACAATGACTTTTCTGTCTCTATGATTTACTTACTCATATTTTCTATAAAACGAGTCACATATTTATAAGAAATAGCTTAAATGATATATTTAGGTCTTCTTTACCACTTAAACAGATATAATAGACATTAAAAATACTATTTTGTATTTTACACACCTTTTTATTGATGTATGCATTCAATTTTATCATGTCCTCAGTGCAAAGTAATCAACTTCCACAAGAACTATAAACCATGAAATGATAAAAATCTCCAAAAATATTTTTTGATTATGTTATAGACTAGGCTAAACTGCCTCTAATTATACATATAAATCATGTGAAACTATAGGTTTTTTTTGTGTTTTTTTTTAAACAATTTTCTTCATTTACCGTGTCCCTGAAGTCATCTTCCACCCTGTTAGTATGTACTTTCTCGACTTCTAAAAAAGACCACAATTCCATTGAGACTAGAGATCGACCGATATGGGTTTTTCTATAACTGATGCCGATGTTTAGAGGTCAGGGTCAACCGATGGCCGATATGTGCTGCCGATTTTTAGGGTTGATATCTTGAAGTTTTCCCCTTCATTTGCATGCTAAAATGTCACACTAATAATAAGTGGATGCACAACATTTCTAAACTTAACTTCATTTACTGAACACTGATTTGAACCATCTCTCGAATCTGAATTTTGTGCACTGCACGGTATTAAAATAAAATATTTATCCAAAGTTAACCAAAAAAATCAATAAACTGACCAAGTATTAATGATAAACATGGCCATAAATGTCATTCCCATTCTATGAAATGCATCTATACACAATATCTAATTTGCATAGTAATGTGTTTTTGGGACAATATGGAATGTAAAAAGACGTGTAATAATGGGAGTTAGAATATCTTTTCATAAGAATATACAGACAAAACTGTGTATGTTTTCAGAGAAATTCACTAAAATATAATGTCCTCTACAGAGGCAAAACCTCTATTCTGGGTCTCAGGAGGATATTTCTGTCTCGTGCAGAGTGAATCTAGCATTTATATTTATATGTCACTTCCGAAACTTTGCAGCATGCAGTTGGCCGTCGGTCCTCTTAGCGGCATAAAAATCAATAGTTTTATTCAATGGATTTTATAGACGGTATAGCCTCGAGTTTCGCGAGCCTGCATTAACTCTGAATAAAAACTCTGCCGTTTTGAGCAGTGAGATTCTGATCGCGTTTAAGAGATCTGGCTACATTACTCACCGCTGCAAAAACACGTTGTAAATAGATGGCGCTCTCAAATTTGGCGCTCTCCAGAGCGCGAACACAAATGTGCATGTCTGCCCAATCTGTTTCGCCAGTATATTATTACAGTATCAACTGAGGGTGCTTTTGCTTGCGTTTGAGGGTGCTTTAGCCTTGTTTATACTTTCGTCTGCCTCCCCAGCGCGAGCCTGCGCGCATCTTGTCCGTTTGGAGAGGTGTTTATACTCGAGGGCGACTCGGAGTAATTGTTTTATAAACCATCAGGAAACAGCGGTGAGAAGAAGTACACACGTGACAATGTTTACTTTAGTAAATTTGACCAAAACCACACTACGAAAGAATCGTGTAAAACCCAGAATTACTTGTGACAGAATGGATGGGAGAACACTAAATTAACGATCTCTTAAACATTTTCTAGTTTATCTCAGTCAGGACAGCTCTGTGTCGCCGAGCACGGTGCTGTATGTGAGCGGGGCGGTGTAACGTAGCCCCCGCCCTCGCCTCAATCACAGTTCCACCGCACCAATATCACGGGGCTGCCCCCGGACGTGCCTGACTTTAAATCGACGCTACTAAACATGGATATCGGCCGATGCCGATATATTAAAAAATGACAAATATCGGCCCGATATATCGGCCGACCGATATATCGGCCGACCTTTAATTGAGACCATTTTCAGGAAATGACATCATTTATTTTTCCTGCTGGAATTCAACTGTACGAACTGAAGTAAGCTTCAACTCTCACTCCTACCTTTTTTTCTTTTTTTAAAAAAATGTTATCCCGCTTGTCCCACTCTTAAAGTTCCACTCTGTTAAGCTATGTTATGGAGAATGTTTGTCCAGTTAAAAAATATGTAAAAACATTGGTTATAAACATGGTTATAAAAGTTCTGTTTATCTGTAGAAGGTTAGATCAAAATGTTGATCACTCAAAGAGCTACAGCTAACTTTAAATTTTCTATAAACCTAACAGGGTGAAAATTCTAATAGAATAAATTGTATTTAGTGTATATTGCAAATTCTATATACATATACATGTATATATAAATATTATAACAATATTATATATGGCAAACCATGCAGGACAATGACGGAAAGCTCATCCCCTGTAATGCTCTGTTCCACCCTGTTAGACGAGTCATTTTTAAATAATAATTTGACAGCAACGTTAAACGTTTTACATACTTATGTTCTATTTTGGGAGGTGAGGAGCATTAACAGCATATGCAGTATATGTTTTTGATCCTGTTGGCAAAAATGGGTACACAAAGTGCCTGTTCTTAATAATCAAGACATTCTATTCATCAATAATTGTTTTGTTATTGTTTCAAGAATACAAAAAATACTATGACTGCATAAGGGGCATATACTATCCAAGAAAAGCTTGTTATAGTTTAACATTTACATTATTACCATTTTGTGATAACTATTTATATGTCCCTAACAGGGTGGAATACCTTCATGGCCAGTGTCTGAACAATGAATCTATTCATAATAATTATTTTTTAGTCCCTGAGCTTGACCAATATGTATTCCTAATAGTTAAACGTCACTATTTTGGTAGAATGCTAAAACCATGAAAAACATGTAACTTTTTTTTCCTAAAAATAAGAAGCCAAAATGTTACTGGAAAAAGTAACGTTACTGAATGACCTATGTATCCAAGAGTGTGCACAAAGACAACATGCAAATTGAGAAATTTCCTTTTATATATATATATAAAAAAAAAAAATGGAAGTCAAACCCCACACCTGCCACAATGCAAAGGGTATACTGAAACTGCAGCCTCCGGTTGTGCAGGAATACCCTTCTCTCGAATCGGGGCTTCATCTGGCACGCCCATTTATTCTTGACACAAGCTCTGTGCCTCGGTTCAAATGTCACATCACTAGCGGCGAGTTACTTCCGGTAGGATGCTCTGTACTTCCGTTTAGTAATTGTCATTAGCGAGACGACGTTACTGGTGATGGCGAAAAGTGGAGGCTCTGGGAGAATTTGTGCTGTTAAAGGCTGTCACAACAGCTACAGAAAGCTTAAAAAACTTCTGGAACATGAGTGTTACGACCACAAACCAACAACAAGAGCGGAATGTAAATGCCCAAAACCATTTAAATTGCACAGGATGCCATCCGACAATGAGGGCAAAAGAAAATGGCTCGCAGTGCTTAATTTGAAATTTCCTTCCCGTAACATCTGTGTATGCTCATTCCACTTTGTGGACAAACAACCAACAACGGAAAATCCATATCCTGAACTTTGGCTAGGATATGATCGTCCATTAAGAAAGAAGAGAAGACAACAAACTTGTCCGGACGAAGGTGAGTCTATTCACTAACGTTATTTACAAAACTAACATGCTACTAGGTCTGCACAATTGATCGAAGTGCGGCATTATGACACAGATATAGTGTTTTCAGTATGTGCGGGCGACCAATTTCTCATGATGTGTGCTTAAACATACGTTTACGTGTTAAGAGAAACTGCGTTGTCTTCACTGCCTGATTCAAAGCAGACAACCACAAGTGGAATCTGATTCATTTAACGTATGACTCTTTAGCATCGGCGCTTAAGTTAATAATAATTCTGACTCTATTGCTAAATTCGGAACCACATAGTATTCTTACTATTTCTGCCATAGAAATATATGATAAGAGTAGTATGCGGTTCCGAATTCAGCATCAAACTGTGTGTTGCAGTGGTTTGATTCAGTATGATGAATCATTGACTTGAACTCAAATAATACCTATCAGTATATGCTCATTTAGGTTTACAAAATGTGGAAAAGTCAGCATTTGGCCTTTCATACATGCCATCTAAAAGTGTATTAGTGCTAAACTACAAATCTGCACTTCTAAAAAAAAAATTTCAAATTTAAAAATCACTCTTTTTGAAATAGAAAATCACCCTGTTCCCTATAATGACCCAGCTAATGTTAGATGCTATAATATATAATGCTTTGTCTGTTTTTACAGGAGATGGTGTTAACCAAGAGCATACTGGAATGGACGAAGAGAGTCTTACATCTGCCCCCAGTCCCATGCAATCAAATGTTGATGACCACGGCTGTACATCTAAAAACTTTGCCTCTGTTGGTACACAATGGGAAGACCACATCTTCAAGGAGCTTTGTTATATCAAGAGACAACACAGTGTAACTTATGTAAACCAGTCAACACAGTGTGACCGACCCGTTCTCATCAATGTGCGTACAAATGACACGACTTTACACGACTTTACTTTCGAAATGCATGTAATGCATACGCCAAAGCCCAATTTTGCGTGGATATGATATGCCAATCCTTCCAATTAACTTAAGTGGAGAGCAGATGCGTCCAAATACCACGCATCATCTTCAACGGCAATGACGTCACCAGCGAGGCTCAGTTCGCCCAGTTCACCTGATGCGCGAACATCTTCAAACAGGTAAGTAAGGGCAACAGTCTTTTTTGTAATTGTTATTTCAGTGTTTCTACATCACGTTACATGGGGTCATGTGTCAAAATGCCAGCGTATGCGTTTAAATCATAGTTCAAATGAGTTGTTAGTGGAATAGTGGGCTGCTCAGTTAGCCCAGCGGGTAGCCTACCATTGACATTAGCCTAAGCTAACCTGTACCTGTTGCAGTTTAAAGTACATAAATCAATAAAACATGTTTTAATCATGCTGTCTTCAGCTTTTAGACATGGCTGATGACAGCACTACAAAAAAAAAAAAAAAAAAAAAAAAAAAAATATATATATATATATATATATATATATATATATATATTATTATTATTATTATTATTTTGGAGCGCAAAAAAAAAACTGATTTATTTTATTTATTTCCAAATTGTGGGCAGCAGGAAAATCTATTTACTGTCTATAAATCGCGCCTGCAGAAAAAAAAATTTCGGGCTGTGTAACTTACATATTACCCGTGGGTGCGGACCCCAAAAGGTAACCTTAGCTGACGCCAGATCAGTATTTCGGATCATACGGCCTACATTCACTATACAAGCCGATCTGAGATCTGCTAGAATAACGGGCACGTTGGTATAATTCAGGCAGGCATTACTAGTTGCTTGCAGATGCATGTTACAGTAGGGTTGGATTAGGCTCCTATTCCCGGGATATTTTACTTCTAATGTCATCATATATAGTGCATTTTACCTAAAGGAAAATTGTCTCAAGCTGAAAAAAACAAAACAACATTAAGGTATCAAAGCCTGACTTTACTGTTAGTACTTTCATAATAGTTAATTGGTTACAGTACTGTCACAACCTCATCTGTCCTCGAGAATATGGCAGTTCCATTAAAGGAAAGGACTAGTAAGCCAATTTAGTTTCCAAAGTATTACATAGTAATTATTCAATGAGTGATCAAATTACTACATTTACTGTTATAATGCTAATATTTACTTTTACCAAAAACGACCAATATTTAACCAATAAATTACACATTAATATTACAAAATAGTTACTAGTTATTACCGTAAAATAAAATTTACTTTGTGATATTACCCCATAATGTGTGTAGTGTAAAGTGCTAGCCATACTTACTCTGATATCACACACTTACATTACTTTGCAGTTTAATATCATTTATATGAATTAGATTACTTAATATGTGATTTGTCTAATGTTTTCCATGTCACCCATCCCTTGGTGCAACACAATTTATCCATGGTTGACAATAAAGTACACACGCAGAATTAAATATTTTGTTACGTGGCATGCCGATACACTGTTAAAAAATTCCTGTAGAAATTACAGTAAATTAAACGTATTACTATTTACAGTACCATTTAACTTGCTGTAATTTTTTACAGTATATTATATTTTTTTACTGTAAAACATACAGTACTTTTATTCATTTACTGTAATTCATTGTCCACTTTTTATTTACTGTAAAACTATACAAATTGACTATACAAATTGTCATTTACTGTATTTCAACAGGTCTCTGTAAATAACAATAAAAAGAAAAAATGACAACGGTTTACATTTTTAAATTTTTTTAAATTCTTTGTTTTTTAATAATTAAATTGAAAAACTTTGAGTTTTCTGAAAATCTGCAGCAACAATTACAATTTCAGAAGGTCTCATGTCCAGTCTATTTACAAAAGTAGATCAAAAGTCTGTACAGTAAAAAAAAAATCTACAAATAATAATAAAACAGAACAAGAACACAATAATAACAAAACAACATTGAAGAAGAAAAAAGTAGAATGTTTTTGCTCTTAGTTTGTTTCCACCACAGAGAAAAAAATAAAGAAGGTAATTGTGACTTTTTATCTCACAATTCAGACTTTTTCCCCTCACAATTCAGACTTTATAACTCACAATTGCGAGGAAAAAAGTCTGAATTGTGAGATAAAAAGTCACTATTAAAAAGATTAAAAATATATTAATTTGTGATGAACAAAAGTCATATGCGTTTGGAACAACATGAGGGTAAGTTAATAACAGAAGTTCTCATTTTTGGATGAACTATTCTTTTAACTGTATTAAGATATGAAAAATTAGCAAAATATCTTAAAGGGTCATGAAAAACTACATTTTCTGACATTTTAACAGAGGTGTTTGTGTTACACATCAGAGAAGACAATGTTAGGAGAAAATTGGTTAATTTTGAGTTTTTTTGCACTATTTTTGTCTTCCAGGTTTAAAATCTACATTGTGTCAATGTCACAATTTGTAGATTTTTAAACCCAGAAGAAGAAAATAATTATTCATTAGACTGCATGTTCTTATCCTATGAGAAGACACTTCACTTAATTACTTGCACTTATTTATCACAACACCACGTGTTGACACCACGCGCCTAACTTTTTTATTTAGGTGCACCCAAAAATTTTCCCCAGCTCGCGTCGCCTTTAACTCCACAATTTCAAGGTCACCTTTTTATCACACTTCCATTTACATTCATATATATATTATTTAACCCCTTAAACCCGAAGTGTACTTTATGACATCGCCACAAAATTTGATCCAGATGCAAACCACATATAGGGGAACATCACCAAAAAATAATTTTTTGCTGCCCTATTTCCTTCCTGAGTTATTGAATGTTAAATAAGAAATATTTGTAAAATTATAAAAAAAAAAGAAAAAAAAAGGTCTTTTATCAACAGTTTCGCAGCATTAGATATGTAATAATGTAATGTAATAAAAATCAATATTTTCTAAAAATATTAAAAGTTTGCTAACAAATGATACCTACCATTTGACTCTATAGTTTTGGAGTTATGAGTCTTTAAAGTTGTGTATGTCACTCAGACAAAAAAACTCAAAAAAATACCTTCAGGGCTTAAGGCATGGGTCTCAAACTCGCGGATGATATTTTGTGGCCCCCTACTTGACATCAAAGTTTAGTGTTAGTACGGCCCGCATGTTGTTCTGAAACGCACCTTTTTGCTGGGTCGTTGCGAGTGCCGCATTCAGAAATGCAAGCTGCCTCACTTTGTGTGTGTGTGTGAGTTGGCTCGGCCCTCCCTCGTGCAGTGTAATTGGTTGACACCGCGTGATTGACAGGAACAGAATGTGAGGCTGATCAGACAGTCGAAACGAATGTGGTCTAACGGCGCTCGTCAATGTCAAAATGATTGAGATGGCCAATCAAATCAAAGTAGGCGGGGTTTACGTTCTCTTTTGGCTCGTGCACAGTCTTCACACAGACGAGCGTGTCAACGAACGCCGGCTCTACGTCATATTCTCGCGGATGCGTCGTGGTGCTTCGTGAGTTCACGTCAGAGGCCAAGACAGAAGACAAGAACTTGAATAAAGTCGTTATTTAGATTTTTTTTTTTGCCATACAAAAACTCTTGTTGCTTCATAAAATTATTGTAGAACCACTGTAGTGAGATGGACTTTGTAAGGACTCTGCCTTCAATTGCCAGCATCCACTTTTTGCAGCGTAGAACTGAATCCCCTAAAATTATAATAATAATAAATTGTTTAACTTCTCAAAAACATTTCACATGTGATTTTGGTGTCAGTGACAATATGTAGATTGAGCTTTTCTCAGTTTAAAAGTTACCCTTGTTTTTCAAAAAATATTTGAGGAGATGTTAAGCACAATGTTAAACATGGAGAGCTATGAATAAAGTGACATGTTTGTTTTTAAAAACCATCCTAGAGCTGCATGATTCTGAATAAATTGAGAATCACAACTTTTTTTTGTTTCAAATAGAGATCACAATTCTCCCACGATTCTGAACGACAACTATAAATAATATGTAATTTACTAGAGGTTCTGACAAAATATTATTGCTGCAGCCCATTTAAAATGTTTAATTCATTTTAATTACTATTATTATATATATATATTTTTTTAAATCTGTTTTAATGAATGCTTCAATGACTCACTAATAAATATGTCACTTGATTAATTACTGGATGAATCAGCATTTAATTGACAATTCTGGATTCGAGATTGCAATCTTTTAACGATTAATTTTAACGATAAATCATCTCTTAAGCATTTCTAAATCATGTATTAAAAGATCTTACCAAGCATGATCAGCCTTGGAGTAGAAGGAAGTAAAATCCTGGTCTCTGCATCTGTCAGAGTTGTTGTGACCTACACACACACACATTAAGTTCAACTCTCAGTTACATCAATTATAAATTATATAAATTGAATAAATACTCACATCGGCTAAAAGGAACAGTGATTACTCCTTTTCTTTGAAGTGGGCCATCATCAACAGGACAGCTGCAAGGCCTGGGTCAACGTCTCTGCCCTCTCTGTCAATCTCTTTGAGGACTGTTCTAACTTCTTTTCCCCACCTGGAATTTTGATTTTTGAAGAAGAAGAGAATCCTTTCCCCTTTGGTACAAAGGGATTCCTTGAATCTGATGTCAGGATCAATCCCAGTCAGTTCCTCAAAATGAGCGCATAAGAATCTCTTCATGAAGAGAAATGGCCACCTTGCCTGAAGATCTGAGATACTTGGTGGAGGGCTGGCATTAATGCTGTGGCGCTGTGCAAGGAATGTCGTTTTCATTCATTCTTGGACTTTGCTGCACTCAGCTGCACGAGGTCCTTTTTGGGAAAATAGACTAAGCATCTCCTTTCTCTTTATCTCTAAAGACTCAAAGGTTTCCCCTACAGGAAGTTCAGTAGGGTTCCAGTTCACACAACCATAGCTATCCAGTTTAGCGGATTTAGATGTTGAGGGTGGGCTATCATCCACTTTGTCTCCTGTTCGTTTAGGTTTTCTAAGTCGAGACAATGTATTGTTCCGGTTACAATGTTCCACTCTTGTCTTCAACTGACGCAACAAAGAGTAGTAACCACATCCAATTAACTCTCCTTCCTCTGTTTTGTCACTATAACTGTTTGGATACTTCTGGATGATTGACTGTGCAATTTCTGAACATTGTCGCTTTGTTGGATTTAAACACACCTCTCTGATGGAATCCACAATCACCCTAACCATGTGTCTCCTATCTGATGCTTCAGGTCGCTTTCCTTGTGCAAGACATGTTCTTAAATTTGGTGTCATCTTACCCCAGGGTATTTAAAAATCTGATACAAATGCTGCACTTTGAACTGGGACTGGAGCAGATATAGGACTCTGATTTGTAACTGGACTGGATCCATGACACTGCACAGCGGACGATGAAGAGTTGGGATGGTTGCTTGGCTGAGTAGCTAGAACATTTTTATTCCCTAAATTAAATATTGAACATAAAACTCGATGAACAATGTGCTGTAGAAATGTGACAAAGTATTTAATAACAGTAAATTAATCATTTGACAAATGTACATATTTCTATTTCATTGATCATGAATATGGCTTATTACCCAAGATGTTTTTACTACTGTATATTATATACATATTATATACAAATGACTAACCTCTGCTTTTGAAAAAATGAATTAGTTTCCTGCAGTCAATTAGTGAAAGGAAGTCTTTGAGGTCATCTGATGTCACATATTGGAGGTCATTGTCTGTTTTCACACCAATTCTTGTCAATTCTGATATCAAGTGGTTTAGTTGATCATCCAACGATGGGAGAACACGTCTAATGACGGCTTCCATCTTTTAGCTTCTTACCTAAGACACACAGAGTGGTGAAGTGCAACAAAATCAGCATCAAATCGTTTGTATACTGGCAGAGGGTAATAGTCAGCTAGATTCTCTGCATTTACACATAAATAATGAGGATTTGAGACTTGTTGAAAAAAGTGTAGACCCAGATCAACAACTGGCACTGATTTACACTTTTCAACAACAAAGAATAATTTTGATAAGTGTATCAGAATCATTTCAATTTTCCCAAATGTGTATACATCATCAGTGTGATCTACCACAACAACCATTGATTTCCGGTACCTGGTTCCTTTGTATGTAGCAGTTAATGTTACATAGGTGGAGTCATGAATGTCTTGCATCCTTACAGCTTCTTGAATGTGGGTGTTGTATAAGTGACTGTGAAACTCATCTGCTTCACCTACTTGCACATTTGGAGGAAAGATGGAGCCAGCACTCAAATAGGCTTGCAATAGCTGATGTCTTTCAGCTAGTGTACTCCCTAGGTTTTTTGCAATTTTGCTATTTTATTGCACATTATTGCACAAAGTGTGCTTGCTTTTAAATCGCAAAGTCCATAGTCTAATCAGTGGTCCGAATTTAAGTGTGAGTTCAGGGTAGTGAAGCAAATAATGATGTTTTGGTTTCAGTGGTGCATCTGGAAACAAGGTAGCCCCTTAGTGCACATATTCCTCAATCAGACATTTCATGTAGGCTACTTGATCATGATGAATTTTTGGTGCACATATCATTTCAACAAGCTCCCTCGACTTTAAGCACAACTGCCAATTTTCATCATCAAGTGGATTTTTTATTCAATCCCCAATTAGTAATGGGAGCAATCGAAGCAGACACCAGTTCTGAGCTGCATGTCCTGTCAACTTTCCACCATCCGGTTTTATTTCACATGGCTTATTATTCATGTCACTTCCACAGTACTTGAAGCTAGATATGTTTCTGTTCAGCTGAACATAGCTGAAGTGTTTCCCTACAGTGACCAGCTGTTTTATGTACAAAGCCAGATCTGTTGAAACAACTCCCTCAAAAAGATCATTTCCCAAACATGGAGGAAGTCCAGGATCACACACATGAAAGTGTTTTAGGCTGTTGAACTTAGGCTGAATCAAACTTCACACCATCACACATTTGTTGTCCTTCAAACATTGTCACACTGTTTTGGTAATTCTGTTTTGTTCTTGTTGGACCTAAGTCTGTGCCTTTGCTTTCAAACGTGTATCTGTTTATAAGACAGTAATGACAGAAATGTCTACTCTTACTGAAATTCTCAGTAATCCCTCCGATGCTATGTGACTCCAAGGTATCTCCAACAATGGCAATCACCGCTCCCCTCACTGTCTCTCCATTTTCCAATACAATTCCAAATTCCTCCAGTTTTCAGGGGTGAAAACTTGTTGCTGCCCAAAAAACTTAAAATCTTCCTCCCTACAAAGCATAACCAATTGCATAGGATCAATAGATGATCTATTATGGGGACAGATTTCTGAAAGTGTCATGTACACAGCAACTAGTCTGTGTTTTTTTCTTCCAGAGCCAAGGGGATTAACTACCTCAAACGCATCTTGATATAAAATCAGAGACACAACTGATGAAGACTCTTTAAAAAGAGTGTTTTCTTTAAAATTCCTCCCATCCCTTATATCCTGAAGTACATGGGGATTTTGTGGTGTTTGCCCCTTGGCCTTATCATACTGCTCTTTAACTAATCCATTGTTCAGAAATGCCTTCAGAGTTTCTTTTACTGGTATGTACTGACAATACCTGCCACATAATTGAAATGTTTTTTGAAAAGGACTTCCGAGTCTGATCTGACTTAAAATATTCCTCATTATACATCTTAAGTAAGTTTTCTTTAGATAACCCACTTATTATTTCATTTATTTGACAGTCAGGAATTTTTAGCTTTGTCAATTCTTCATTAACTTTGGACAAAATATGTGTCATGCTATTTGTATGCACCTCCATGAACTCGTCAATTAAAGTCTGAATTGTTGTAGCTGGCAGAATCATTTTTGACTGCATCCTCAAATAAAATAAACCCAAATTTGTCTTTGTCAAGCTGAATGGCTGGACCACTGTCTTGAAATTCCACATCATCAAAGCCTTCAGTATTTACATCTGGCATAGCAGCAGACTTTTCAGTGATATCTGCACATACATATTTCTCAAAATCGCATTTATGATTTCTACTGAGGTGCGCTGAAAATTATGACTTTACTCTAAAATACTTTTTACAGCCAGCAATCGGACATTTGATTTTTTTTACCATCTCAAATGTGCCATCTTAGATGTTCACAAAGACTGGCAAATTTAGTCGACACGAGTGTACAGCCTTCAACGCTGCATCTAGAATTCAGATTGTGTTGTTCCGATCTGTTCGTCCTTTTTGCGGCCTTTCTGTGTTTGCGGTACGTGTGTGACTTAAGTGACTCAAGTTCGCCGTGTTTTTGTGCCCTTTGGCATGATTAATAAAGGCAAATAATGTCTCCACAGAGCGTGTTTTACTCTAGAAATAAATGCATGCTGAACATTTATATGGGGTAATACGTTAACGGCAGACGATTGTGTAGTGAAAAATTACTGACTTAAACAAAACCCACAAAAGCTTGTTTTTTTTTTTTGGCCAACAGTTCACATGAACACTCACCTGCTCATAACGTGGTGAAGCCCAAGACAAAGACCAGTTTATGTCCATATATTTATGGGGAAATGTCCAGAAAAAGGAAATGAAAGAAAGAAATATTAGTATTTGCACTGTGTCGCCACACATCTCTCTAAGCTCTAGTCATACATACACTGTATGTATATAGTGTGAGGTGACTGCGTGGTTAAGTGGGGTGTTATTTATTAATTTTTTTTTTTTAGTTAAACCAAAAAAATTAAATATGCAGAGAAAAAGCAGGAATATTTGCACACACCTTTGCAGTTGACTTGTTCTTGCATCTGTGTCGTTTACTTCTTTCTCCAAGCGGGAAATAAAAGCCTTTCTGTGATTGGTCAGGTTTCGCGCTTATTTTTTAATACTGTATTTTGATTTACAGTAAATTAAAAATACTGTATTTTAATGGATATTTCCCAGAATGCAACTTTAAAATACAGTAACATACTGTATAACTGTTCTACAGTAAAATACAGTTCATTTTACAGTTAAATACTGTGAAATTTACAGAAATTGCTAACAGTGTAATTATAATTTATTTTTGTTTTGTCTGAAGTAAAAATGCCAGGTGGATCCACTTTTCGAAGAAGATTAACTGTGGAAATCGAAGATGCACCCAGGTAAATAATGTACAATAGGCTATTGTACTGTCTAACTGCTAATCCCCATTTTCATGCATTAAAGCCAGAGTCATTTAGTCCAAATTCAAATAAACTTTATTTGCATTCAATATCTCAGTATTTGTTGCCCAAGCAATACAGTTACAATGAAACTGGAGTTTGCAGTGGAGACATTACGTTCGTCATACAAAAGACAGAAAGAGTTTTGTTTTGTTACACTATGGATTTTCATCATAGTAGGTCTTTTACAAAATGTTAAATTTCCAACCTGATGGAAAGGTACCTGTTGATATTGAATGTTTGACTGTCGGTTCTTTTAGTTACATCCTCTTGCAAGGCTACACATTTAACATTGAATCTGTCTATTACAGACAGTACATTGTTCTATTGCGGTGGTTCTCAAACTGTGGTCACTCAGATCATTGAGATCCATATTTTGATTTCAAAATTTAAGAAAATGGCAACATCTCCACTAGCGCATGTAATAATGACAACTTAAGGTATAATGTCTGTGGCCAGATAATGGACATTCATATTTTCCATTAAATATTATTAAAACATGCCGGTGCATTGACTCAGCTGCATATTTAGTCTGTCTGTTCAGCATTCACTTGGCATCCAAGTCATTATTTAGGCCCTTGTTAACAGAGGGCTAGAAAATCAGCAATGCTTGATCAACTGGACCACAGTTTAGAACCTTTTTTTTGTCATACCGTCTCCCCATCACTCTCTCTCTGTCTCTCTCCCTTACTCAGTGTGGGAAGCTGCTGGACATGAAGTCCAGGCAGACAGCCCGCATGAAAATATTCAGACAGATTTTTGACAACAGTGCCCTGCTGGTAATAAACATTTTGTCTTTGTCTTTTGGTCAGGCATTGCAGGTTCCTGTCAACATTACAGAAATATAGAATTTTATTTACATTGTGCAGGGAAGCAACAACTATGGGTTGATGATGTCATCAACCCAACTGCATTCGCAACATTTCAGATAATAATGAGCTTGTCTACATATAAATATCAAAACAATACACATAATTTCCTGGAGTTGCTCTGGTGGTTCACCCTTATAAAAACACATACTAAGTATAGTGGACTATTCTTTTAAAGACAGCTTGTATGTGTATAATAATAATAATGTCTGTCTTGCCGTTGTAACCCTGCCTTGGAAATCTCTGTGTTTGCTTATATGCTTTTCTATGTTAAGGTGGAGAAACTGAAGGCTCTTGGGTACTTTCCCCTCCTGCTGTGGGAAAAGTACCGACTACAAAGTAAAAAGCGGATGGCCCAGCTCCAGTGCCCCTTTGAGCTGCCAGCATGCGGTCCTTGAAAAGATATTGTGCCTGTTTGAAGGTTTGTTAGAAGGTAGGTCACATCCCAACATCAGTACATTCATGACTCTCTATTAAGATTGATTCTGCATTGTTTATTTTAGTTCACATTTATTTGTATAGCGCTTTTAACAATATATATCGTTTCAAAGCAGCTTTACAGAAAAATAATGTCTACATTACAATTTAAGAGGTGTCTGTGTCTAAGTTATGTATTTCAGAAATGTTCATTACGTGAATGCTTGGCTAAAGAGATGGCAAAGAAGAAAGCAAACAGGTAAGTTGCAATACAGAATAGAAGATGCAGAGCAATAAGGGTAATCTTGACTATGTAGAATATGATACAAAATGGTAAAGAAAGTGGGCCCCACTTTTTATTAAGTGGCCTTAACTACTATGTACTTGCATCAAAAAAAGAAGTACAATGTACTTATTGTGTTCATATTATAAAGCAAAACACTTTTGTTGATATTGAGGTGGGATACGGGTAAAGTTAGGGACAGGTGTGGTGGTGTGGGTAAGTTTAAGTGTAAAGTTAGGGACAGGTGTGCTGGTATTGGTAAGTTTAAGTGTAAAGTTAGGGACAGGTGTGCAGGTATGGGTAAGTTTAAGGGTAAAGTTAGGGACAGGTGTGGTGGTGTGGCTAAGTTTAAGGGTAAAGTTAGGGACAGGTGTGGTGGTATGAGTAAGTTTAAGGGTAGGGTCAGGTGTAAGGGAAGTGTCAACAGTGGAATTATAAATGTAACTACAGAAATTAATTACAGATGTAATTAC
Source organism: Rhinogobio ventralis (assembly GCA_039654625.1). NCBI lineage: Eukaryota > Metazoa > Chordata > Actinopteri > Cypriniformes > Gobionidae > Rhinogobio > Rhinogobio ventralis. Next base: position 28,769,287 of record CM077216.1, read on the forward strand.
ATGCAGGTAATTTTACGATATGATTCATTAAATACACCTGATTAATTAAAATGTTAGTACATAGTAGTTAAGGCCACTTAATAAAAATTGGGTCCAGAAAGTGTCCGTATACAAATGAGTTGCACACCACAAATGGCATTTCACAAGTTGCTCTTTTTCTACTTTTTCTTACAACGTGGAGTCATTTGTATGGCAGCAGTTTGGCATCCGGTGTGCTACAATGCAAGGTGGCAATGCCCAATGGTGAAGTCATCAGAGAAAGCGTCAACAGATTTTCCTGCATTCCAAATATTCACCTGGCTTGCAAGGCAAACACCACACACCTCTATTGCAATTTAGGTTTTTTGATTCTCTATACAGGAAGTCAGCTGTCAAGATTTCAGCAAAAAAGAAAAGAAAAAGAAGCCAAAACAAGGATGATGGTAGGAAAAAATGCTATAAAGAATTTTAATTAAAATTAAATAAATAATACATGCTAAAACCTTAACTAATCCTAATGTAATAAAAAACTAGTCTTGGACCTGTAATGTAATAGCTTTTTTGGCCCACAGCATAATATCTTCTTATTGCTAGTTCATTACATTACAGGCCTGATAACAAATATAAAACTATTAACGTAATACTAGTTGAAAATGTCTTTTAATTGCCTAATCAACTTTTTGGGGCTTTGGGTAGTGTATCTTTTGATCTTTGCGGGACATTGTTGATACTTTGCTGTACTCTGTACTATTCACTGGCACCTAGGAATACTTTGTGATTCCTGTAAAAAATGTTGTGGCACATGGAGATTATCTGTACACCATGGGGTATTTTTGATGCATACAAGATGCATTACCATTGTGTCACATGAATAATACAGGGAAATTGTGATGTGAATTTACTTCTGGTCTTATATTTCAAAAGAGAAATATCCACAGCATTTACTTACCTTGGAAACAGTTTTAACCTGCAATTACAGCGTTACCCCCTGTAAGTCTGGTCAAGGTCAATAAATTTGCTCCATCTTAAAATTACATATGATGCTTTGTAAAGTCCTAAAACAACAATGGACCCTAGAAGTACTACTGTATCCTACCACACTGTACCATAAAGTATATTAAAAAGTGTTGGCAATACACAAGCACCAGCCTATCATAAAATGCACATCAAAGTATCCCAAAGCATACCACGGTGTCATCAAAAGGCCCCAAAGGATCATAAAGCATACGGTGGGTGATGTACTACAAAGTCCCACAAAGCACACCAAAGCATTTTAATGTCAATCTAGCACAAGGTGTACCACTTTAACACAAAATATAACCAAGTATCCCAAACCCTTTTTGGATTTTAAACCCGGTTTGTCCTGCCTATCCAATAAACACAGCAACCACTCGTGCTCTCTCACAACACACCACTCGTAGTGAACACTGCAAACTGTCAGTCGAACCAACACCACACTCTGAGGACTCTGGCTAGTACAGGTACCCCAAATTCTGAAGGGAAGAGAAAACAAAACAATATAAGACACGAGCAAACAAACACATACACTTTCCACATACTAATATGTCAATGAAACACTTATCACGTGCTGGAACGTGAAATGTTGTCAGCACAGTGTCAGCCTGTAAAGTGTCATTCCAAATTAAATTACAACATAACATTCAACGCAAAAAACAAAAGAAATTCAAAAGAACAAAATAGCTAAACACCACATTCACTATGAAACACGATAGTAGTGACAACATGTAGGTTCTCAAAGGTCAATGAATACTTTGAATGCGTCCTCACAGGCTATTAACACAATATTGTTCCGGTCGTCTAGGAGATGCTCCTCCACTGAAATGAGATCGTCAAGCTATGGAATTAGGGTTACATACAAATCTGCAGCAAAATGTACAGTTTGGGTAAGAGGCGGAAGAGTGGTCGAAGACAGCTGCTTGCTGATGAAAATACAATCCAGTCCGTCCAGGAAATAAGTGCCATAAAGTGACTTGATGCCCATGAGGACGTTTGACTGACATGTAACGCAACCAATCACAGTTCGTTTTGTTCCGCGTCATGTTTGGGGCGTGAAAATGTAAAGTCGATGTCCCTGCAATAACAGACCGGCGTGCGTCTATAAATGATTCATTCCAGAAGGTTGTGCAAGTTTACTGCAACAGTGAACTTCACATACCTTTGAAAATCCAGCATTTAGTTGATCCTGGTAAGCGCTCATTGTCACAGTTGTAAACACGACGGTGTTCTTCTTCCACGAGGGAGTTTGGAGTCGCGCCATTTGTTTCCAGGCAGACCGTTAAAGAACGCGACACACACGCCTCATGGAATTCAACCAATCAGAAGACGACTTAGAAATAAGTGTGCCATATGCATCAAACGTTCAGCCAACGGTCTGTGGGTGTGATGTCTGAGGCTGAGACTAGGCTACAAGACCAATCTTGCGGAGAGCATCGTGTTCATCTTTTGAATTGTCTTCATGAAATTTGTCATTGAGGACATAGTGCTCTGCTGAGCCTGTAATTGGGTGGCCATGGGGTGTCTTATACTAAGCCATGACAAGGACATCTTCAGCTTTCCCTCCTTTGCTATCTTTATGTTGCCATCTGTTGGGTCGGCTAGACGACTTTGTGTGGCGTGAAATTGAACGTCTCAGGATAGCGAAGATTGGTGTGTGTGACCAGTCCCCTGTGCAAAATCATAAATGACTACATTGAGTATGTGTTTCCATGAGAGGAGGACATCTGCAAAGTCTCTCGAACCCTCTGCGCGCAAACAGCATTTTATGCTGTACACAATTCCACAAGGGCATCCTCCTGGAAAAAACTTCTATGTCAGGCAGCAGTAATAGAGGTATAAGGACTACAAAGGTAAAGTGGCATTCACAAACATAGCAAAACACAAGCATTTGTTTCTCACCTGAGGTGCCCCAAATTGTTTCGAATACTGTTGTAAGTCTGTCTAGATTTCCTCTCAGATGAAAGCCTCTCTAGGAGGTCACTTTTTGAGCCAATGGAATCAACACCACATTCCTTGTATCCTTATCACTGATACCTAAAAACAACTAAAAATACAGTTGCAACAAAAATACTTACGTACTACTAAGCCAAAGACACACTTGATGCTAGTCGCAGAAGTTAGAAACTAAATTAATTTTACCTTTTTCTTATAGAGCTCATTTTTAAGTCTATCTTCAGACACAGTTATTTCGCAAAGCTCAGCTTCTTTGGGTTGGTGGATTTTCTCTGTGTTGAGGCACTGACTGGACTTGCATGTATTTCCTCCAATCCAAATATCAAGAGGCACATAAAAGCAAGATAATTACTTTTTACAAAGCCACAACCAATCATTTGCAGGGCCAGTTTCTTTCAGAAGTCATCCATATACATGAGTCCATTGAATCCTTTGGTGGTGGTTTGATGTCACTCACTAATAACATACATAAAAGCAAAAATATTAATAAGATGACCTATATAATGGAAAACATTAGATGAAAGCCTGTTGTGGCTTAATATGCACAAGCAATGTGTCAAATCACCCGGAATGTATATATTATTTTCCCAAAGCACAGAATATCAATATGGTCCATGCCAACATACTTACATGACTAAATGTTAAATGCTCCTTTTCTGTGGAGATCCATGATGACAATGGCTGGATGATCCCTACATGTCACACAAGAGTAATCTTACTCGTGACTTGTGACTGCCTCAAAATGGCGATAAGCATGGAGCTCTGTTTTGGCTGGAGGAAACTGTTCCCCTATGTTGAGCTCCAGACACTGAAACACTCTCTCAACAGCGGTGTAAGCCTACGATTTAAGATAACACGAACAATAATTGCTATCCACTTCTGTAAAAACCTTGCAAAGCACTACTGTATTTTTACTAGAGGTAACGGAATGACCCAAGGACAACCAAGATAGTGTTAGCTACAAGTGGTTCGCTTAGATAATTTACACCAATGAAAACATTCAAACAAATATTTACAGCTAAATACAACCAAGCAAAAGGGAAAGAGAAGAAACTAAATATAATAAATTGAACTAGGCCACAGAGAGAAGGAAAACGAGCGGTGCTAAATAAATAAAAATAACAAAACCAAAACCCTTCACTGACCAATCCCCACCCTCTAAACTAACTGAAATTCTGAAACACATAACACTCAGTCTGGAAAAGGTGCCATTTTAAAATGTATTTATGGAGGCAGGATCTTCTTGACCTGCACTGTAAAAAATTATCGTGATTTTAATGATAAAAGACTGTAAAAATGCTATAGTGAAAAACAGTTAATTGGTTAACAGAAAGTTTCCGTACTATATACGGTGAATAACTTTAATAAATCTAATGTAATTTTACAGTAAATGCCAATAAATTTTACAGTTTTTGAAAGTGAAAAAGAACAAGTCATTGTGTAATTTATAGTGAAAAATTCCCAGAATTCCCTGTGTGACACATTTGTTTTTCTTAGTTTTTTCTAATCAATTATGTACATTAGGGTTTTATGTTACATCTAATGTTTTTAAATTAATGTTTAATGTTAAATGAAATATATTTTTCAGCTAATATAATGCATCATATGAAAATGTGGGAATCAGAAAGGGATCTGGCCAGGAAGTTCTATGAGATGAAAATGGGACTTGTGAGGAAGATGAGGAAAATTGTGTTATTGTGTCATTGCTGTCAAGTGTGGCCGGAGCTGCATTGTCTGAGCACTGGGTTAAAATAGCGGGGGAGACTGTCTGTCTGTCTTCCATTTCTTGGACTATAGGAAATAGAGTGTCAAGGTCTCACTTGGCAAGATAATCACTCTCAAAGTGCTCTTCTCTTTCAGCTCATTCATTGAACTCAAATAAATGAATTCATTAAAATCAGGATCAAAATACTGAAGTTTGAACTCCTCTGTTAAAATAAAGTATGTCTTCAATATGTTGTGCAGTTCATTGACAGTAGCAGGAAGTCCTGAGTCAAGGGTAAACTTTCGGGAATCTTCCGGTCCTCCAAACAGTATACGAAGAGTAACAGGAGATCCCATTGCACTGGTCCTTTAATCTAAAATACAGAAAGAGTTAATAAAATGAACATGCCTCATTTTCTAAAGTAACATTCATTGTAACTGTAATAAAGAAATTGACACTCATATTGACTATGGACGATTTAAGAAACAATAACCGACTGCCGTGCTGCAGACTATTTTACCTTTGGGTGGTGGGGACAATTTGTTAAGTGTATTAAAAAGTATTTGAAAGTATTCTCATCAAAAATGTATGACATTTGAACCTGTCTTGGTTCAACAAACTGGTTGTCATATGTGAACATAGCTGAATTTGAGGTTTCGGTACAGGTAACAAGGAGAAAGATTAAACATTGTTCATTTATACTATATACTACAGACATTGAAACAATACAAAGCTGATTTAAAATATTGCAGTGTTGGTTTTTTGCCTATATTGTGCAGCCCTAATGAAAAATACAAAATGTTAATTTGATAATCAAAAACCCAACCTTCGACGTTGATGTGTCTTTTACCATGCGCACTAGCCCAACCATGTAGTTGGCAAGTGGATACACATCAGGCAACTCTCCAAGTTCAACAATGGAAATCTCTCTAGTGTGTGATGCTTTCAATTCAAATGCCCTGAAATGTTCTCTATACCATGCACACCACCCCTTCACAATAAAATGCAGCTTGTTTTGTACAATGCACATCATGATTTCAGCAAAATCTGGAAGCCCTCCAGTGGACCCATGTGCAATTAGCGTTCCATTTCGATAATTCATTCCATTGCTTGTCACATTTTTAGCTAAATGAACTTTTGTAACATTTGGGAATTTCTCCTCGAGGGCTGAAACTACATCCTCGTTAAGGACATCAACAAGAATTTCAGAGACTTTTGTGGGTTAAGTGACGCTTGAATGCATGTAATATGCAATCATCAGTTGATGTTTGGCTGCAAGTGACAGTGCAATGTTTTTAAAGCAATTTGTGTGTCGAGCAATTTGTTTAAAAAAGCTGTGTTTTGACTCAAAACGCATAGTCCATGAGTCCAAGGTATTTTTGTCTGAAATCTAAAAATGCAAGTGTCTCCTCCGTGTGGACAGGAGCAACTACTAACTCGACGATGTCTTTTAGGTCTAAAATGACTTGCCATGCAAGCTCATCCTCTGGTACGAACGAACCAACCATAAATGGAATTAGTCTCAGCAGGTTCCAATTTTCATGAGCATTTCCGCCGATAGTTTTTGTGGAGGAAAACGTGCGTTGAATACCATGTGGTTTATTGGTTTTGTCGCCCTGCCTGTATGGGAAATTCTGTATTAAGGAATTTAGGGAGTCAAGAGTGAAATACTTCTTTGAAATAAGAAGATTTAAGCACTTTGCCAGCTCCACCGGAACAGTACCCTCAAACAAATCGTGAGCAATATCAGGATAACCTGTGCTAACCTCAAAATGGGCAAGGCTTTCAGAAAGAATACACCTTCTTTTAACTCCACAGTAGTTACTATTGCTCTTCTCCGCAAAGTCAACATGTGCTTTGTGAATATCTCTTGTTCGAAGGGGGAAAGCACCAGATTTGACGTCTTTACACTGAATCTCTGATTTTTGTGCTGTACAGAATCTGCATATGTAATGCCCAGAAAAACTCTCAACAAAGCCAGCTAAGCCATGGGCTCCAAGATTGTCTGCTACCACAGACTGGACTGTGCCTTTGACAGAGTGACCGAGCTGGGAGATGAAAACACCAAAGTGTTCCAATGTAGCGAGGTCTTTTAGAAGAGGCTTTCATATCCATATATCTTAATATCATCTGTCTTGCACAAGATAGCTAGATAAATGGAAGACACTGCAGAATTTGAACCTGCCAACAAATCATTTACAATCCAGGTAGGTCTTCTACGAAGCTAACCGGCTGCATGACTTTGCCAGTGCTTTCGCTGTCTTATGCTCGGTACACACGAAAAGATTTTTAAACTCTTATAAGAGTTTCAAAATGTGAGAGCCCACAAACATGACGATAAGAAATCACAGATTTAACCATTTTGTGTATGGAGTTCCGCGATGTGACCAGGAAAGCACACCACACACGAACATATTCCATTCACAAATAACAGAGTCCCGCCTGTGAACACGGGAAATCTCGCAAAATCTCTCGCATCTTAAACGTGACTTTAAAGTAAACAAACATGGTGGACGACCGGCAAGAAGAAATTGCGCTTATAGTGTATGGAATACTTTTTACAGAAAATGTGCGGGGGGAAAGGAAAATGTTTAGATAAAGTCATGGAGACAGTGTGAGGTGCTGGAGGTGAGTCTTCCGTCAGTAGCTTGCTTTCTGATTGGGTATTGTTTCGTTTCACGTGATAATCTCCAGAGCGGACACGCCAGGATTTCTGATCGTAAATATTCAACATGTTGATTTGAGATCGGGATTCTTCCAATCAGGTTCAATCACTCTTATCACACCTCACACCACAGGAAAATCTGATCAAATAATCTGTAGAACCATCAAGATAATCTGGACTTTACCTATGATTGTCGGAAGGGGAGAAATCGGCCCAAAATCCCCCCGATTATCCTTTTGTGTGTACGCAGCATTACATAGATAGATAGATAAATAAATAGATATATCTAATAACTATGAATAACTGCTGTTGCACAAGTTGTTAAAAAGTTGATAAAGTCATGAACATTTCTCACACAGATTATGATTCAGTCATTCTGTTCAGCTTTTTCCTAATTAGTTCCATTTGTCCATTCCACCAGATGGGCAACATTTCTGACCCCAGGACATTTATATGTATAAATATGCTTGAAATTAACATTAGTTAATTAGTACATTTTATTATTAAGCAAAGTGTCCTGAACATTAATCTAAAAATGTTTTCAAATCTAAACTTTGCCATGAAATATAATCATATATATAAAATGTATTTATTTATTTATTTATTTTTTATTTATTTATTTATTTTTATTTTTTTTGGGGCGCAATGTGACTGCATATACCATCTATACTAAAAACAGGTTCATCATCTGGATCTTGGATCGTTTATTACATTTTTACCTAAATTATTTCTTACATGTTTATTTATATTTATTATTTAAAAAAAAAAAAAAATTAACTGTATTTATATATATATTAACATTAGGTAAGTCACTACGATCTGCTCAGTGTCCTCGTGCTATTAGCATGTAAGCCATGCGACAATTTGTCATGTATTTGCTGAAGTTTTGCTTTAACTCAATCCTGTTAGTTTCAGTCCTGTTACTCATATGAAACATAACCGGAGTGAGTAAAAGTAACAGGAATGAGTAGAATCCTCTGTTTTCTTGATTTAATAGTGTTAATATTAGTTGATAGTTGACTCTCTTTCCACCTCCTCCGCTGTGAAGTACTACTGGCACATACATATCCCTTCAACACAGAAATCTCACTCACACACATGGCTATGTACACACGCTCAGTCGCTCGCTCACTCTCTCTCTCTCTCACTCTCACACACATTCCTGTTACTAAATTTTACTTTTTAAAAAATCTGTTTTTATCAGTTTTGTTTGGTCCATCATTTATCCAATTGTTTAATACATTATACAAAAGAAACAGCAACAAAAAAATGATAAACGAGGCTTCAGTATACAATATAAAATGAAAAATAAAATACACCTCGTCTTCAAATAGAGTTTAAGTCACAAATATTAATTATTTGAACATATTAACAACCATTTCTTTAAAATAAACACTTTCTAGAAGGGAAAACAAAGGAATTAATTGACATGCTTTTTACATGGCACATGAGTTTTAGTAACAGGACTGAGAAAACATCTTCAGCTTAGAAACCTTGCAAAAAGTTACCAAAGATTGACCAATACACATTTTGAATAGTTAATGTGTTGCATTAGATTAAGTGTTGAAAAAAATAATTTTGAATTACACACAAATGTCACCCATTCGGTGGAATAGACCAGGTGAGGCAGAGCCTTACCAAAATATTCCTCTATATAAACTGAATCGATAATAAATTGTAAATGTGATCGAATGTAAAGTTGATACAATTAATTTATCTTGGAAGTTACACATGGTTTAATTTTGCAGTTGCAAGTTTGGTCCATTCCACCACTATCTAAACTACAATTAGTTGTGTTCAGTTGTGTTGTAGGCACTAAAACATCCCAGTACTTAGTCAAACTAATTTATGTTTGAATAACGAAGATTTCTGCACCACCCCAGATTGCTGGCCTGTCTGGCCACCCCTATGAGGATATTCTGGCTCCGCCACTGATTAGCGCTCAGTTAGACAAAACAAACTCAAACAGCATTTGAATTGCGGTTGAGTTGAACGGACAAACAAAATGCAGTCAGCTCTTTAACTGAGAAGATGGGTGGCTCTTAAAAGAGCCTTTGGGGTGGTTAAGGTCAGAGCAGACCTCACTTTGAGCTGGTGTATTTGGTGACAGCCTTTGTGCCCTCGGACACGGCGTGTTTGGCCAGCTCTCCGGGCAGCAGCAGACGCACGGCGGTCTGGATCTCTCTGGAAGTGATGGTGGAGCGCTTGTTGTAGTGCGCCAGACGAGACGCCTCACCGCCGATGCGCTCGAAGATGTCGTTAACGAAAGAATTCATGATGCCCATCGCCTTGGAGGAGATGCCGGTGTCAGGATGAACCTGCTTCAAGACTTTGTACACATAGATAGCATAGCTCTCCTTCCTGGACCTCTTGCGCTTCTTTCCTCCCTTACCGGCAGTCTTGGTGACGGCCTTCTTAGAGCCCTTCTTAGGCGCGGACTTCGCTGGTTCAGGCATGATGATAATGATGAATCAATGTAAGCTCAAGAGCGAGACAGAGGCATTTATTCACCGCCATATGCTAATTTACTAAGAGATAGGGATTCTTCTGATTGCCTGTTTTCATTGGCCGAACCCATAAACTCGCATTTCATTGGACAACTCAAAGCATCACGAGAGGAACGAGGGCCAATCACGGGCGGGTAAATGATAGCCCTGCCTACAGCTTTATGTTCCAGTGACACCGCCACAATTTCGTTTCCTGTTTATTTCCCGCTCTTTCTTGCTGTAATAAAAGTTTTATATTCTGCAACATAGCGTAATCTAAAGACTCATTTTTAGAATTTTCCCTTTTAAAAATAGCTTTTTGTGACATTTATTTTCACCATTTTAACTTTGTTCTTGATTCTCTAAAATCACTTCAAATTGCAATAGTTATATTCTCAGGAAAAAAAAATAAAAAAATTCAACTCTTAATTTGAATATGAACCAAAAGCTAATTTCAAAATCTTACATTATGTACAGAAATGCCAATATTTCTTTTGCAGAATTCGCATAGACCGTTGAAAAAAACAAATATTTAAAAGGGTTAGGCTGTATGAGCATTATTGTGATATTACTCTTTATGTGAGAGTGTGTGGCTCTTAAAAGAGCCGTTGGGTTTAGTGGTTTCTCTTGATTTCAGGCGTTTAACCTCCGAAGCCGTACAGGGTGCGTCCCTGTCGCTTCAGCGCGTACACAACATCCATGGCGGTGACGGTCTTTCTCTTGGCGTGCTCGGTGTAGGTCACGGCATCGCGGATAACGTTCTCCAGAAACACCTTCAACACTCCGCGGGTCTCCTCGTAGATCAGACCGGAGATGCGCTTGACACCGCCGCGGCGAGCCAGACGACGGATGGCGGGTTTGGTGATTCCCTGGATGTTATCGCGCAAAACTTTACGGTGACGCTTAGCGCCTCCTTTTCCGAGCCCTTTACCGCCTTTGCCTCTTCCAGACATGTTTAACTCCGAATACTTCAGACAAAGAACAACGAGTAGAGAATATACGCTTCAAGGAGGCCGTTTATATTTGCTTACAGGACCTGACAGAAACCAGCGCCGCGCAACACGCCCCTCCCCTCGATAGAGCTCGAGCACAAAACCGTGTGATTTAACCCTAAACCTGATCTCACCAGGCCTGTCCTTTGTTTAATGTTAAAAACCAAGTTTTGATAGATTATTTTAACGAAGATGATATTAGACGAAGATCATTATATCATATACAGAGAAACTGAATGGCAATTAATATATTCAATGAATGTATTGTGTTATCGATGTGATCAAAACTGTGGATGAGGGAATGAAAAAGAGTTGGAAAGAAACCAACTGTATATTTTCAGACACACTGTTTGAAGATGAAAAAAGTGGCAAACACCTGGATAAAAGGTCATAGGTTAAAATCTGTATAAAAATGAGTTGCGAGTGTTTTTATTACATGACATAGCTTCAATCATACAAATCAAAACACATTTTTGAAAAGAAAAAAGAAAAGATTTTTCGGGGGTACTTTGAGAAAACGCTATCCACCTTAGTTTGCAATGCAGAAGTAAATACGATGACGTACTTCCCTCTAAGTACGTTAATCGGAAATCTAACACATTATAGTTTAAAATGGTGGTGCTCGCTATTGTGTGAAAAATAAGGTGTATATGACAACGCTGTACCACAATGGAAAATGGTTAAAAAAAAAGTAGTTTTTCTATAAAATTATTATTTTCTCTTCTATTTAAATGCACATTTCGTTCAGACATTGATAGATTTGTATACTTGGAACTCATGCAAACCATGTATTCTTCCTATTGATCTTTCAGTACAGATATACATTTTCTAAAATAAAATAAAAAAGACAAAATGTAATTATTTATAGATAAATAAAACTATACTACAATAAACACTTCAAATAAATAACTGCAATCATATTATTGATGCTACTCATGGCCGTAGCCAGCTATGAGGTCACCGAGGTCCGGACTTCTGTATTTTTCCGAGGTGTCTATAATAAATGTTGTGAAATAAATGCCTAATATGCTGCAAGGATGTAGCACAGCACCAATATCTTCTCATCGGAGCTGCCTCTGCGGTCTGTCACCGCTCGCGTCAAAATATTTAAGATGACCAATCAAATCAAAGTAGGCAGGCTTTATGTTCACAGAAGATGCTAAGGGGCAAATTCTAGCTCAACGATTCTGTAAACGGACATAAAGTGCGAGTGTAAGTAGCTAAACTTAACATTTCATATTTGACAGCTGTTTTAGGATAGATTCAGATTAGGCATAAGATAATGAAAGTGTAAGGGAGAGCGGGGCACAACACTTTTTGACTTTCTCAGTTTGTGTAAATCCACTTAGAGATCAGAGTATGTATTTTCCCCACATTCATTTCACACACATTCTAGTATAATTATGTAGTTTTGTTTCATTAATACAGTGTATACTTTTTTCTTGATTTACCCCGAATGAATGGAAGTGAAATGTGGCAACATGCCCCATAGGTGGGGTACACTGTAACATGAGCATATGACAGCTTAAAATGTTATCTGCTATGATAGAAAAAAAATATACAAGACAAACTAAAATATTTTGTCAATAAAATTTCAAAATAAACAACTTTTTGTTTGAGTTTGACAAAAAACACATCGTATAAAACACAACTATACAGCATAGTTCAAAACATAATGAAAATTAATAACTCCTGAACATTGACTCTCAGACATTATTCGTCTTTTTCTTGTGGTTTCTCTATATAATTCATAAAAGTATAGAATAAAAGAGCGTAGTTCTAATATAGGGGCTCATTGTAACGCAGTGTGACAACATGCCCCGACTGCTCAACTGGGATTTAAACCCGGCTCTCGTGTCTTGTGCTGGTTAGATCAGCGTTAAAGAACTATCTCAACTCTTAAATAACAGATATAAGATTACAATATCAGATTTGTCGAGTTTTAAATAAACACAAAAAATAGAGATGAAAAATTAACTTAAGAAATTTACTTTTGCTATGGTTAAATAAATGTTCAGGGATAACTTCCAAAGATTTTTTAATTTTGGAGCAATTTTTTCTCTATATAGTGTTGATATGGCAACTAGTAAATAGCCTACACTAAGTTTGGTTATGCTGGCATGTGTGTTACAACCCCGCCTTAGGTTGTGCCCCACTCACCCCTACTTACTGTGAATTAATTTAAGTTGTCTAAGAAAATGATTAATAAAACATAGGCTAAATATCAGTTGACCCTATGTTTACTTTCTTAACGGACAAATGCAAAGACTATCAGTCAAAGCACAGTTTTAGGAAGGTATTGACAAATAATCTACTGCCCACTGACATGGTTTTGAAAGCTATTTATTTTTAAAACATTATATACATATGCACATATGTATATATATATATATATGTATATATATATATATATATATATATATATATATATATATATATATATATATATATATATATATATATATATATATTGCATAGCGCATTCCCCCGAACTCCCTTAACTACCTCAAATTTGGGACCTCACTGGTTTTAAAACCCTGCCTACGGCCCTGATGCTACCATCTATAAAAATAAAAAAAAATAGGGAAATACATTACTGCAATTCCACTGTGGTGGAGCGTTGCCATATGGAAACATTGATATTTTCTTAATTTACCGTAAATCTATGTTCAGCAATGTTATTGTATGTTATTAGTTTTGGAGGGACATTCAAATGCCATTTGACTTAAACAGCACATGTTTGACTAACATACATACATATAAAATTAAAGTCTGTATTTATACGCCAACTTAACTTACTATGAAACACAATTCTGTATCCAAAATAAAACAGGAAGAGAACAGATATTTCCATATTTTTTTCCCCCCATATATTATATTCTAAAGACAATTTATGATTTAGAGAACGAAGACCAGAATAGTGTTAACGTAAGCCAAGAGCGCAGCTTTCTACTCGTATTCAGTAGTTTAAACTGGAAAGTGTCTCATTCAGTGCGGTTTTGGTGGCTCTTAAAAGAGCCTTTGGGGTTTGATGCGGGTTTAGGCGCGCTCTCCGCGGATGCGGCGGGCCAGCTGAATGTCTTTGGGCATGATGGTGACCCTCTTGGCGTGGATGGCGCACAGATTGGTGTCCTCAAACAGACCGACCAAATAAGCCTCGCTGGCCTCCTGCAGGGCCATGACAGCGGAGCTCTGGAAGCGCAGATCCGTCTTGAAGTCCTGAGCGATTTCTCTCACCAGCCGCTGGAAGGGCAGCTTGCGGATCAGCAGCTCGGTGGACTTCTGATAACGGCGGATCTCTCGCAGAGCCACGGTCCCGGGCCTGTAGCGGTGAGGCTTCTTGACGCCGCCGGTGGCCGGAGCGCTCTTACGGGCGGCTTTAGTAGCGAGCTGCTTCCTCGGGGCTTTACCACCGGTGGATTTACGCGCGGTCTGCTTGGTTCTTGCCATTGCTGCAGTTAGTCCTCACTGTCCTGCTTGTGCTGGAAATACTGCTCGTCGTTACACGCCTGCTTTTAAAGCGTTGGACCGCCACGAGCTCACAGTGACGCGAAAGGATGCAGAGGCTTGTGATTGGCTAGTGTGTGACGTATGCTTATGACTGCTAGCCAATGATTGCGCGTTTCATCTTTTCAAACGGGCCGAGAGTTTCCCGCTCAATCTGTTACTTTCGCTTGTACTGCTTATCAAACAAACAGTAGAACACACCCATAGACTTTATGCTCACATTGTTGTATTTGTTCTGAAAAAAAAATTCACCTTATTCCTAATGGTTGTGCAGATCTCGAATTCAAACAAAATCACTTTACCATCTGTATAAAAGCACTGCAACCAAACAAGACACAACCCCATGAAACTAAAGCTATAATCAAAAAGCAAATAAATCATGATGGCAACAATATTGGGAAACAGGAAGTGTATGTAATACAGCCAAAAGTGGGGAAAAATAGGACATGTCCAAAGCATCCGACAGGACGTTGTGAATGTGGAGAACGAAACCATAGAGCAAGATGATGTATTAAAGATGATAGAGCTTAAGTGGATGTTGATATTACATTGACATGCCTATTAAACCCATAACAGGGAAGTAATATAAGACCAGCGGTCTAATTTGTAAACCTTTTTTTTTCCTGTTACTTGTAACGGTCCACATGGAGCGATTGTTAAAGTATCCAACCGCCTGTGGTTATGGCATTAAACATGAACGACAACAAAGAATGCTCACTATCAGATGAAGTGGGTGGCTCTAAAAAGAGCCTTTGGGTTTTAACTCGATTCCATTTACTTGGATTTGGCGGGCTTCTCGGTCTTCTTGGGCAACAGCACAGCCTGGATGTTGGGCAGCACACCACCCTGAGCGATGGTCACTCCGCCCAGAAGTTTGTTCAGCTCCTCGTCGTTGCGCACCGCCAGCTGCAGATGACGGGGGATGATGCGGGTCTTCTTGTTGTCCCGAGCGGCGTTTCCAGCCAACTCCAAGATCTCAGCGGTGAGATACTCGAGCACAGCCGCCAGATAAACCGGAGCACCGGCACCGACGCGCTCGGCGTAGTTGCCTTTGCGGAGGAGCCTGTGAACACGGCCGACGGGGAACTGCAGTCCCGCCCTGGAGGAGCGAGTCTTAGCCTTCGCTCGGGCTTTGCCACCGGTTTTGCCTCTGCCGCTCATATTTAAAATCACTGACTACAATGTTCTCAATAGAAACTAAAAAAGAACGAAAACCGGCGTCTCCACACACTGTCTTTATACGAGAGTGCCAGTCGCCCATTGGTTTAGGGTCTGAAGAGATTTCAACCAATCACTGAACTTTCCTTTCAAAGCCCAACCCCCTTTTCTAGCGGGAATAATTATGCACACATATTTGTGACTGATAGTTAGATTATATTTGATAGAAAATACATATGCATTACAGATGTTAGGGGATTTATATCCCTTAATATTAATTTAACAATATGTTTTTTTCTGTGTGCGCACAGTTAATATGTGTAAACATTTATAACTAAAATGGTTAAACAATTTAAACGAGCCTTTCATAAAATTTACTTCACTATCAATGTGTTACCGGGGTTTGACATGCACACTTTAACATGGGATATGGATACGAATCGCTGTTTCTACCGAAAGCGCTACATCTTTCACACACACTATATTCTGGGAACATTGATCTTCTGATACTGTACAGTTTTACGAGGTTTTTCCACTGCCTTTATTGTGTGTGGGGTTGTTTGTAGTGTCACGTGAATATATTCTGTCTGTACTGTTGTTTTATATGTGTCGAAATAGTTAAGTGATTCAAGACTTATTTTATCTGGTCGCTTATTTTAGTATTTTATATGGTTCGTTTAGATTGCACGAGTGTAGGTGGCCACAAGTCACACAAGTTTTGCTCTTTTTTCAGAGTTGGTGGGTGGCTCTTAAAAGAGCCATTGAGGAACAAACTTTATTTGTTTGCACTAAATAAGACTTACTTCTTTTTGGGAGCTGCCTTTTTAGGCTTGGCTGCTTTAGGCTTTGCCGCCTTGGGTTTTGCTGTCTTGGCTTTTTTTGGGCTATTGGCTGCTTTCTTAGCGGCTGCTGGCTTCTTCGCCTTCTTGGGGCTCTTCGTCGCCTTCTTAGCGGCTGTGGCGGCGGGTTTCTTGGCCTTCTTGGGCGATTTCTTGGCGGCTTTGGGCTTCTTTGCCGCTGCGCTCTTGGGCTTCTTGGCGGCGGCGGGTTTCTTGGCCGCGGGCTTCTTCGCTTTAGGAGCCGCTTTCTTGGCCGCGGGCTTCTTCTTGGTCTCGGCTTGCTGTTTGTTGAGCTTGAATGAGCCCGAGGCGCCGGTCCCTTTGACCTGCACCAGGGTGCCTTTAGTCACCAGGCTCTTGATGGCGATCTTGACGCGGGAGTTGTTCTTTTCCACGTCGTAGCCGCTGGCGGAGAGAGCTTTCTTCAGGGCGGCGAGGGACACGCCGCTCCTCTCCTTGGATGCGGACACAGCTTTGACGATGAGCTCACCGACGCCTGGACCTGCTTTCTTGGCTTTCGCAGCGGACTTCTTCTTGGGCGCTTTGGCCGGGGCGGCAGCAGCCGGGGCTGGGGCGGTTTCTGCCATCTCTCTCTGATCGGATCTAATGTCTGGTTTCAGCAATGAATAGCGCTCGCGCGGCGCTGCTCTTAAATAACACATGAGAACCTTATAGACTCAACCTGCCCGCTCGGCGTCTGTGCGCGTCCACGAGCCCCTCACGCGTGTGTTTTCTTCTCTCACATTTGGGGCAAAACTGAAGCGGTAGAATAGTTTGTCACAGTCAAAACAAAGTGAACACCAAGCAGAGGTTCTGAGCTTTCATTGGAGACTAAAGCACGCGAAGAGGAAATGTTTCTTTTGCCTCCATCAGATCAAACTCAAGGCGAGCATCAGCCACGGGGAAAAGCCGCGTGTAAATTTGATGGATAGTTTTAGTGTAAAAGTTGCTAAAAGCCCAAACGCATCCTCTGTGTGTTCAGCAAACAGTCTGAAAGAGACTTTAATGAAATCAGCACCAGTGAGGGCGTGAGGAGGCTTTCATACAGCTGTTGTTTTGGGCAGCTTGAAGCACACGAACATCATCCGGAGGATCCCAGTCTCTCTGTGACTCTCCTGTCTGGCCAGCAGATGACCTGTCCTCATAATAGCAATAATAAATACACATGATCACACAACTGTTAATGTTTTAACTAAATCATCATATGTGTTTCTCCTCATTTGTCATTCATCCCAGTTTTCCCGCATGTGAATGAGGATTGTGTTAGAGCTCATCTGAGTGAGTTGTTTTTTTTTACAGCAAGGCATAGCAAGTGACTTTAATAACAACTTTTTCTTATTTCCCTTCTTGTTCTAGCTTATACTTTTCTGGACAATGTTTCAAACTTGCTAGCATTTCTTATGTCATTATTCCTCATTTGTAAGTCTCTTTGGATAAACGTGTCTCTTAAATGGATAAATATGAATATTAAAGCACAGGTAATTTTGTTATTTTGATTTAACCACTATCTAATTGATAAAATAGTCATATCATTTACAGTATGTTTGATATATTTGCACAGATGTTGTGGTTTTGGTCAGAATATATACTAGTTCAGCTCTAACCCTGAACAAACACACCAGATCAAGATAATGAAGGTGTTCAGAATTACACCGCTGGTTAAACTGGGATTGGTGGGTCATTCCTGCTATTCTGTCTTTTGGCTGTCATGAAATGTAGAAAATCAAACTCAGTTTTTAAAATAAATGTTGTGTATGATAGGCTGATGTAAAACATTTGAAACATTGTTTTGGTCAAGCCCGGGTAAATAAATGTAACCATTTATTAAACAAAATAAATTAATTGGAAGATCAACCATGTTAGGGACAAATAACAACTGTTTCAAATACTTATGATTCTAATTCATGGGCATTGTGTACATTATCTTAGGCATCTCATGTGCCTTTGTCCCTTTAAAAGCATATCAGTTCATAAATTATCAGAAAATATAAATATTGTGTATGAATTGTACTTACTTTCTCACAACCTCATCATTTTCAGATACAAATGCCTGAAAGGTGTTTTTGGTACTGCTTTATTGATACTCCAGTACATTTTCATTGTCACTGAATTATTAGCATGTTTTGTTGATTATATGAAATTATTGTAAAACAAGGTGGACAAGTGGTATAAAGAATGGATGATTTCCTATCGCTCACATACATCCAGTTACATTTTTACTTTAGTTTGAACTGGGTTTAGATGGGGAAACAATATGTAAAACATTGCCAAAGAACTTTAAATACACTACTTCAACTTTAAACACAAATTACTTTCACAATCACCATGTACACTCCCAGTGTCTGTTAGCTCTTCTGATACATCAGGGTGACACTAACAGAGTGGAGATTCTGACTCAAAATCAGCCACTGCACCGTGTCTGAGCAAAAACAAGCTAACACAGAAGGCTTACCTGATAAAGAAATATATGGTCTTTAAAACTGTAACTTTACAACTATGGTTTTTCTACTTACTTTTTTCAATTTCCCTTAACAGGGTCGATGTAGATGAAGGTTGACCACATCAAATTTAAAAGATAAAATTGGTAAAATAAATAAATAAATAAATAGACCATTCAAATAATAGAGGATCAAACTCACTTTCCCAAGTTGTTTTCCCTCCAAAGTGATGATAGACGTATGACATGATGTCATTTCATTTTTTCCAACTTTCATTTAAAGGGAAAGTGGTCACAAACAACAAGGTGGACAATAAAAATCTTGATTATGATTGCTAAAATAAATTTAATAAGTGAAAAGTATATTATATACATTAGAGATAATCTTTACTGATACCCAACAATGTACTGTAGGGGAATTTACAGTGAAAGACCCAGACCAGATATGATGAATGAAGACCTGGAGTCAGAGAAGAACATTTTACTGAAGAATAGTTTGCAGTTTCATCAGCAGAAGCCAGCTTCAATTCCCACAAGGAGTTTGTGTAGGCCGCGCTCCTTACAATACATTTTCCCTCCATAATTATACCCTACACCTACGTCACTACTGCAGGTTGAATGATTCTGATTGGCTAAAAGAAAATAGACAATCATAGTAAATTTCCACACATCGGCTGATAGGCAGAAGCATATCTCCATCGATCAAACTGCTGGCGCTGGAACCCCGGAATTAGGCCCGTTGTGACCTTCCAGATCGTGAATAGACGCCGACAGGTCTCAAGCAGAATACCAGTTATACGCCAATACTGATCTGTAAAAGACAGACTAACACACACACACACACACACACATACATGGATCCACCAGGCCCACAGCTTCTTCAAGGTTGGAGTTGGTTGAGCTCCAGCTCTGACCAGAAACTTTCCCAAAACATCCTGATAACATGTGCTTTCTCTCAGTAAGAGGTACAGACAAATATTCATCTTATTCTCTAGTGACGGAAGATGAAAAGTAAAATACAAGCTTAAAAAATAAAATAAATATAAATAAAAGCAGCATATCATTCTACAACTAAGTAAATCTCATAAGCTTGAAGTCGTCATTCAAATCATTTAATATGTAAAAGGATAATTATTGATTAATACCTTGACTCTAAATGTGTGATCTGGCAGCCCTGCAGTTTTATATTAATGTCATTAAACACAGACGGATGTGCTGAATGCTGGGAAGGGCCGGAAAACAACATTGTCTCAAAACAGAAGATATTTAAAATGAAAAACAAAAATTGTGATTTTGACTTTCTCAACTAATAATTATGATTTCTGTTTTGTTAGTCTCATACACGACTTTACTTAAATGTTTAAATAGCATTAAACTCAACATTTGCTGTTGTTGTTGTTGTTGTTGTTAGGCTGTTTGTTTCTGACACATGAGAAAAACAAATAATTCCACTGAAATATTTGAGTTTGACATGGAAATGTTTTTTACTCAAGTCTAGATGATATTAAAATTGACATGAAAGGATTTTTGGCTGATCATTTTCCACTCTTGTCTGTTTACAGGTTAAAATGCATGCAGTCAGTAAAGTAAAAGTATCAAATGTGATCCTGTATGTGTTGTTTAATGTTAATGTTGTTTAAATGTGATCCTGCATTGCAGTTTTAAAACAATCATTTGTCTCCATTGCTTGTTTTCTGAATTCAAGTTACTACAAAAGGTTAAAAAAAACAACAACACTTAAAATATACATGTACAAACACACACATGCATAAACAGAAGATAAAACAGATGTGCCATTCTATTTATTTAATCATTTTACTCTAATATTGTTAAATTATCTCTTGTGTCTCTTCGTTTACTCTGGTGAGCTTGTAGAAAAGCACTTTTCATTATCAACCACTACTGTAAATTATATGATCTCTGTGAAATACATCTTATGAAAGCTGGGTTTTAATATGAAATAAACGTGTGTGCCATGTGACGCGGCGGTGGTTTCTGTCAGGTCCTGTAAGCAAATGTAAAAGGCTTCCTTGTAACACTCTCCACCATCTGATCGTTTCTATTTGACTGATAGAAGTACTCGGAATTCAACATGTCTGGAAGAGGCAAAGGCGGTAAAGGGCTTGGAAAAGGAGGCGCTAAGCGTCACCGTAAAGTTTTGCGCGATAACATCCAGGGAATCACCAAACCCGCCATCCGTCGTCTGGCTCGCCGCGGCGGTGTCAAGCGCATCTCCGGTCTGATCTACGAGGAGACCCGCGGAGTGTTGAAGGTGTTTCTGGAGAACGTTATCCGCGATGCCGTGACCTACACCGAGCACGCCAAGAGAAAGACCGTCACCGCCATGGATGTTGTGTACGCGCTGAAGCGGCAGGGACGCACCCTGTACGGCTTCGGAGGTTAATCGCCTGAAATCAAGAAAAACCACTCAACCCAACGGCTCTTTTAAGAGCCACACACTCTCTCACATTAAGAGTAATGTCACAATAATGCTAATACATTCTATCCTATTAAATAAACTGTACAGATCTGAACAACATTCTAATTATGTAAATTCTGCAATGAAAATACTTGGGGTTCTTTACAGAATTTAAGGTTCTATTTAAAGTAATTTACGTAGTCAAGAAAACAGTTAAAATGATGTTCGTGGTAAAAGGGCTTTTGTGTAGGAGGGAAAATTATTGTATAAAAGCTATTATTAAAGGGATCTTGTTAATTCTAAAGGTTAGCTTTCAGACTACATGATCTTGCAGAACACCCGTCTTTGCAAACTTTAATTAAAGCAAAAAATAAAGAGCGGGAAATGTACAAAGGAAACGAAATCGTGTGGGGTTGTCCTTCAAGCATGGAGCGGTGGGCGGGGCGATTTTTTTTATTCGCCCGTGATTGGCCCTCGTTCCTCTCGTGATGCTTTGAGTTGTCCAATGAAATGCGAGTTTATGGGTTCGGCCAATGAAAACAGGCAATCAGAAGAATCCCTATCTCTTAGTAAATTAGCATATGGCGGTGAATAAATGCCTCTGTCTCGCTCTTGAGCTTACATTGATTCATCATTATCATCATGCCTGAACCAGCGAAGTCCGCGCCTAAGAAGGGCTCTAAGAAGGCCGTCACCAAGACTGCCGGTAAGGGAGGAAAGAAGCGCAAGAGGTCCAGGAAGGAGAGCTATGCTATCTATGTGTACAAAGTCTTGAAGCAGGTTCATCCTGACACCGGCATCTCCTCCAAGGCGATGGGCATCATGAACTCTTTCGTCAACGACATCTTCGAGCGCATCGGCGGTGAGGCGTCTCGTCTGGCGCACTACAACAAGCGCTCCACCATCACTTCCAGAGAGATCCAGACCGCCGTGCGTCTGCTGCTGCCCGGAGAGCTGGCCAAACACGCCGTGTCCGAGGGCACAAAGGCCGTCACCAAATACACCAGCTCAAAGTGAGGTGTGCTCTGACCTTAACCACCCCAAAGGCTCTTTTAAGAGCCACAATTTTCTCGTTTTAAGAGTTTTAAATCCTATAAATGTTTTCGTGTGCTAATATGAACTGACGACACTATTTCAGTGATTAGTCGGGATTTAAAAAAAAAAACACAAATTTACTAGGACAAGCATGCTTCAGAGTACCAATTGGGATCCAAATCATTCTTTCTGCCCTTTGTTATAAGAAAAAAAAGAGCCCTTTTTTTTGTGCGTGTGTAAATGGCCTATTTTCACAGCATTTCCCGACTTGTGTAGATCTCATCCACACCAAACCAGCACTGTATTCCTTACATTTAAAGCTCGCTCAAGTGAAGTTTTACCTTCCAACAACAGCCTTAGTATCCCAATAAAATAATTTAGTTATATGTAAAATAAGGAATTACTATGTCTATTATTTAACAAGAGAGAAGTCCTAAAATATCTGAGAAACGCAATCCTAAAAAAAAAGGATTTGCATTAGTACAGGCAAAAAAGATGGCTGTTTTCTACAAAACTTCTAAAATCTGTAAGACTCAACCTGATTACATTTTGTTTTAATTTCATCAGCCATGTGTGCAGATAAAAGTTAAATGCAAAATACTTTATTTCCCTGGATTTACTATTTATATGTGTTTGAGTAAAATGTGTTCTATGAACTACTGACATTTCTTCCAACCTTCAATTAAAGAAAAATTTGATTTAGAGCATTTATTTCCAGAAAATGAAGCAAATAATGTTTTCACACATCAAATGCTGCAAATAAAACACGTTTATATTGATGTTGAGTGATGATAGTCTGCTAAGTATCTCATCACTAACGGAGAGGAGACCAGACCAAAAAAACTTTAGCTGCCATCGTACTTGGAAGTTCACACACCTCTTTAATGTTAATTTTGGTAATCTCCGACTGGCGAAGTCGAACATCATTAGTGCCGACGTGAATAATAATCTTAGAGAATTTGCGATTAGCATTGGCCAGCACTTTTAAATTTGCTTTGATGTCAGGCGCTCTGGCGCCCGGTAAACATGTGACTATGGTGGCTGGTGTCTCTATTTTCACTTTCGGTGTAATAGAATCACCAATAACTAGGGCACTTTCAACAGGATTCTCATAAAATAAAACCATTTAATTCAGGTGAATAACGGTCGATTAAATTCCATCAGCTCATCCAACAAGAGCTGCTTGAAACGTACATAGTGTGCAGCACTGATCACGTGACGAGAAGACTGACAGGACCATGGCAGCCAGTCAGTTGAATTTGTGGCAAAACCTTTAGTGCTTAAAGGGGTCATGAACTGGCTTTTTAATTTTTTTTATACTGTTGTCTGTCAACTTATGACTTTCGTGTGGTTTTTACATTCAAAAACATCATAATGAATAAGTAATAGGCTATTTTGTGCCCTGGTTTTGAGGCTCTCTCAAGAAACGCTCGGTTTTTATGGGTGTGCCGCACTGAAGACTTGGATGTAAAATTTGCATATTTAATGAGCTTCAGCTCCCCTGTCAGTACATGAGGAATTGTTTTGAAAGCGTGTGGGAAAACGGCAACCGGAATGATTCGCTCGCAAAATGTCATTATTAAACAAACACGATGATTCATCTCTCATCCACCCACGATTGATTGTAATGTTATTTTTTTATTACTTGGCCTGTCCGATCGGTGAATATAACCCCGAACCGTACACACAGACACCCTTCAAATATTAAGTCAAGAGAGTGAACAACGCACATCAAGAAAGGAATGTTATTTCACTATTTAAGATAGCCCGTTGGCAGACCGGGCTTACGTTTTGGTAGCCCGTCTGGAAAACACACGTTGGGCCGGGATGTCGGGCTTGGCGAGCCCTGGCCCATACATGTCCGATTCTGCATCCGATACTGATACAGAGGAACACTCAAACTTACCAGAGCCATTGACTGCCTTATTTGATGGAATACTCAGGGAACTTACCACAAGAATTGCAGGTGAAAAGTGAGGACACGTTCCACAGACTGAAGTATAAACTACAACCTCATCAGTGTAAGAGGTTGGAATTTGTCACACGACAGCAGTCAAGCTCAAAGGATTGGCAAACCTACAGGGCTGTCGAATTACAAGTACTAGGTTTCATCGTGTGGCTACAGCTGACAATATCAGCAACACCTGCCTGAGTGAGATAATGCAGTACAACCACACACAGCTAAATGTCCCATCTGTTATCTGGGGTAAGTCCATGGAAGAAACTGCAAGACAAGCCTACACTGCCCTTATGGTCGAAAACCATCAAGACTTAAGTGTAAGTTCCTGTGGCCTAGTGCTGCGGCCTTCTGAGCCACACCTCGGATCATCACCAGATGGCATAGTACAATGTACCTGTTGTGGCAAAGGTTTGATAGAAATTAAGTGTCCTTACAAATACCGGGATGGTCTTCAGGGAAGCGCAGAGGACAGGCAGTTTTGTCTAGACAAGTCTTTGAATTTGAAGAATTCACACCCATACTACTATCAAACCCAACTACATATGTATGTAAGTGACGTAAGCTACTGTGACTTCGTGTTGTGGACGAGAAATGAGGTTATAGTGCAACACATCCTTAAACGCAGGGTTTCTGCAGGAGAATTTGTCAAAGGCTCAACATGCCTTCATTTCAACTGTGTTGCCCGAGATCCTAACAAGAAGACATGACCCTTCCTTGCGGGCACAGTCAGTCTGCAAAATCTGTGAAAGGCCAGATTTCGGGAAAATGATCAACTGTGCCAGATGTAACTGCCACTTCCATTACAGCTGCGCACAGATCAAAAGGAAGTCAGCAACTTGGTTATGTAGAGAATGTCAAAACAACTGACTGTTTTCTTTATCAATGATAGAGGAAGGGTTTGGTGACTAATTGTTTTAGGACCCATTTAAAGATTACAGAGGTCAGTCCAGTGAAAAACAGTAATTGTCCAATGCTATTCTTAACATTGCTGTATGAAAATTTGGATTTCTGTGATTCATGCCTTAGTTCATTTTCACTGCGTAATTTAAAACAGTTCTGCTCCAGGTTGATGTAGTCTTCTTGAAGTTTATGATGTCTAAAGCAAAGATCATCGTATTCCTTTCTCGACACTGGGCGGTCTCCTTCAGCTTCCTTCCATCTTGAACAGAAAACAAACAGACATACAGAAGTTCACTGAAAAATGACAACTTTGAAAGGTGTAGCTTGTGGTACCACAGGGCTGGTGTATTAGACTGCATTAGTTTTAGCTTTGCGTTTAAGAGATTATTCATACCACTGCAATGATCAATGGTACAGTCTTGTTCCATTTCAGCCATGGAAGAAGTAGGTTGCATGTCAGGGCGTTCATCTCGCTTCCTTTTCCTGTGATACCTAAAGAAAAACAAAAGGAACAATTACTGCTGTGTGAAACCATTTAATCATTGTCAAGTTAAACTAGGCCTGCACAATATTGCTGTGATATTGAAATGTTCTCAAAGAATTTACATGAATGAGTATTGCTTGAATTTAAACAAGGTCCACAGTCCATGTAAGACAGAAGGAGAGAGAAAAATATGTGATTCAAGAGAGGGCTAGTGAGGAGATACTCTTTTTTTATTTTTTATTTTTTTTATTTTTTTTTCGTACCTTTCCATTTTTGTCTTAGGTGTCTGACTTTGTTTTGTGTACACAAACAAGGAGGGCACAAAGTCAGGACTAATGGAGTCAAGTGATGCCCATCTACAAAAAAAGAATTGCACACATTGATTACAAAGCGATCTACTGTTGTCATAGTGAAAGCGCTAATGTAAAGCTAGTCTGCTAAGTCTGTAGCATGCCACAGGTCACAATTATTGCCAGATATAAAACTTCACCTAACTATTAAATCAGTCTACAGAAAACATTTTGTTTACTTACCATGGCTTAACTCTACCATTGTTGTCACAATGTTAGCGCTAGCCTGCGGCTAACTACTAGCAGCTGGCTAATTTACGTCTGCAGCATGGCACAGGTCCATGACATTTACAAAACTATTAACCTGCATAACTTAATGTTATAGGCTAGTGTACAGAAAACTGTTCATGCAATCAAGGCTTTCGAGTTTAATCTAATAGAAAGGGATAGGATGACTTTACCTGATATGAAGTGAGCACTACAAACACGAGCCTCTTTGATCGTAGCATTGTCCCAGTCTGCCCGTTTAATAGCTTGCAGCCACAGAAGTCATCTATTTTTTTTAAATGGATGAGATCCTGCAGGAATCCTGAAAAACTTGACTCTACAACTGGTGCGATTTTCGCAGTTCATGACGCAACAAGTAGGCATTTTTTCTTGACGAGAAATTATCTGGTTGACACACAATTCAAGGGATGACATGCACACAGCGAACTGCGAATTTTCCTGTGACGTCAACCGTGAAGGGGTCTATTGCTCGGTAGCGGCGATTCGTTTAGCTCCGGTCGGTGGGCGGTGCTACAGAAGCAGGTGTACATATTTATCTGTTGAGGCAAAGTTTCAGCATATGATGACGTCAAAGGTCGACATATTCTGAGATTGAGCGTTTTTCTGGGCCTGGTGTCAATAAAAGCTTTTCTTTGACTAACAAGGAAGTTTTCAGCTCTGAAACGTACAGGATATTCTTATCACGATCAACTTTTATATATCAAAGGCTCAAGGGAAAGTTGATTTCTCAATTCATCACCCCTTTAAGTATTGCTGTCTTTTACTGCATATGATAATCCATACTCAGAAAGTAGAACTGAAATGATCATCATTACAAGATAAGTTAAAAATTTCAAATGCACCTGCAAAAAATGTTCTAGTCATATTTCATCAATGAGGATTTAAAAAAAATACTGTGTAAAAATCTTGTCTCGTGAACTAAGTGTCCTACTATTTTCCATATTTAACTGTTTTTATTCATTTTAAGGAATACTGAATGTGCTTTTTTGCCAGTGAGATGAGTAAATGCTCACATTTAGTCCAGAACTACAGTAACCATCATGTTCACATTCAGCGCAAACATGCCTTTGCGCTTACTCATGATTTCTCTTAACATAGGGACAGAAAAACTGTCAGTCTATACATTGGAAAACAAAGTAACTTGTCTGTTACGGCTTTCCATTAAGCCGTTGCCGTTGATAACAGGAGTGAGCAAGTATTTAACGTGTGCAAACAGAGTCCATGCAGACAGGTGGACTGGATTTGGGGGGGATTTTTCTGTCCAGTCCAGAAAACAATCTTAAAACTAATTAAACACTGTTTGCATCAATCTTTTTGAGTTGTCACAACTTTTAATTCAATTATATTCAACCAACAAACAATGAGTTAGATAAACTTAATTTGTAGCATAAACAATTTTTTTTAAGTTGATGTTGTTTCAACTAGTTTCAACATAATTCACTCATAAAGGGGAGAGGTGGCCCTCTAATCTATTTTAGTTAATGAACTAACTAGTTAACTATTTTACTAATGAACACAATATAACTTACTTAGCATGTACATTTAATGAAGAATGAGATGTATAGACTGTATAATATATGTGCTGTATTCATGGGTACCGAAGACGTCACTTCCGCCATGCTTGCACTATTTTTGTGCCCGACTATGCAACGAACACAGCACATTCTAGATGAGACGATTTGAGAGAAGAAAAAAAATCGATATTTGGAAAAACATTTGTTATTGGTTGTGATCCTTGCTTTTCCGGACATTTCTACAGTAGCGCCCCCGAGAATAAAGTGGATATATTTTGTACATAATCCATCGCCATACACAGAGAAAGTGCTACCAAAAAATCTATTGTCTAACATAAAAATAAAATACCTAAATGCAAACGTATTATTGTACAACATTACTTGTGCTACATGTAAAGAAACAAAATGCATCTGCCATGGATAAATAAAATTAAATAGCCGAGATGTGAAATGAGTCGAGAACACAGCAACTGAGCCTGAATAATTCACAACGTATTATTACAATAGTGTATACAATTATAATGTTATGAATATGACAGCCCCAATCATAGTTATTAATGTTTTGCGTTGCTGTTTGAATGTGCATGCTCCACTGAAGCTAAAGATGATCAGGTACAAGCGCTGCGGATTATTTACTTCAACAAAACGCATCTATATGAGATTAATCAGATATTTATACTACATAACTTACTATTACAACTTATATCTGCATAAGTGAAGCTTGAACTAAGTTATATACTAATGTGCAGAATGTGTACGTTAAGCCGACGCACTCTTTACACAACAGCGCGCTGAATCAACAACAAAACCAAACCCAGGGAATTTACAACGTTTTATTACAATAGTGTCCTCATTATAATGTTATGTATGACAGTCGCAGTAGTTATTTATGTTTTGCATTGCTGTTTGGCGGCCAGTGGTCCCTTCTGGTTGAAGCCAGCAACCACTTATTCCGCCAACATAACTTTGGGACCGAATAAAATTGTAGTTCTGTGTTTCTCTCACACGACTGTTGTTACAGCTAACTGCACAACATATCCCGGGCATATTGTAACCTCGTTGTGAAACTTCTGGGAGTGTTTCGTTGATCTTTCTCTGGTAGTTGTGGCTGCTGTGCCCATAGACTTTAAAGGGTCGTGCAGCTGTGACCAGACGCAAAAATAGCGGCGATAAAGTACAGTGATGTCACATGCTCTGCATGAATAAGATAATAAGATTGTCACTGGCATTAACACAGCCATTGTGTTCCCTTTCGAACGGTCAGTCGTACTGAGTCTAAAGACGCACTGGGAAATAAACCTTTTTTTTGAATTACTGAAGCATTTTTATCAAATCACGCAGTACTACTGCCCAGTCAAAACAGTGTCGAGACATCTCGCATGCTATTGGCTGGCCAGTGGGAACTGCATGAACCAATGGCAGAACAGCGTAACTGAATGAACCAATGGGCACAATGCCCGCGAAAGCAGGGCACAAAGCCCGCAAAGCTGAGCACAAAGCCCGCCAAAATGGGCGTGGCATCTGCCTTAAAGGTATGCTGTAATGCCCTAAAACGTTAGATTAATCTCCTTCAGCGACGATCTCGGTCCTTGCTGATAAACTCTCGAAGCTACACTACCTTCGCCGAGAAAGACGAGCCTGCAGCGGAATCGTGAGCTAGCCAGCCCGGACAGCCTGCAACGAGTCAGCGGCCTGTTTCAGCACACTCAATTGTCAGCGGTCCCGTGAGCTGTCGCGCTTTCCCCCTGCGCTCTCTGGTGAAACACTACGGTGTATCCTTGTTTTGCAAATAAGCGACTTACAAAATGTCGCACAATGTGTGTGTAACATGCAGCACTCACCTGCATGAAGAGGACGACCACGATGTGTGCGTGATCTGTCTGGGTAAAGCCCACGCAGACGCTGCTCTCTCTGGATCCGGCTGCTCTCACTGCGAGGGTATGCCCATCTCCTCTCTCCGCAAGCGGATAGCGCTCTTCTTTCCAGTCCGAACCCCGGCGGAAAAAATGGCGGAGCCAGAGGGCTGAGTATACCGAGGCTAACGACCTCACGTCGGCCCAGTGCCCGCGTGCCTCGTCCTCGCCTCAGAGAGACGTTTCCCCAGTGACGTTCTCTCGATCTGACCTGCTCCCTCCGCTCGAAGCCGAGGGCCTGGTCTCATTCGGCGGCAACGATGACGGGCATCCACACGATGACTCCATGTCCCTTGCCGCATCAGATGCTGAGGAATGGTTGAGCTCGCTCGACGACCCCACCCCCTCGACATCACAGCAGTGCAGCGACTCAAAGGCTGGTGTGGACACAGAGTTTCTCTGTGTCCTCACAAAGGCCGTCAACGAGCTCGGCCTGGATTGGGCCTCCCGGAAGAGCCTGCACG
Source organism: Rhinogobio ventralis (assembly GCA_039654625.1). Taxonomy (NCBI): domain Eukaryota; kingdom Metazoa; phylum Chordata; class Actinopteri; order Cypriniformes; family Gobionidae; genus Rhinogobio; species Rhinogobio ventralis. Next base: position 28,799,292 of record CM077216.1, read on the forward strand.
CAGCCGCCTCGATGAGTGGTATCTGCAGGGGCACCAACAGGCCCCTCGACAGAAAGCCGCACCGTTCTTTCCTGAGGTGCACCAGGAGTTGGCGAAGTCATGGCGTGCCCCCTATTCTGCTCGTCTCCGCCCATCCATCTCGCACACGCACTCTACACTATCGACGGCGCAGCCGAGAAGGGCTACGAGAAGCTTCCTCCGCTCGAGGAAACGGTGGCCGCTCACCTCTGTCCGCCCTCCGCGATAGGCTGGAAGCCCAAAATCGCCCATCCATCCAGGCCCTGTCGTATGACATCAGCCCTGGCAAATAGGGCATATGCTTCCATTGGCCAAGCAGGCTCCGCTCTCCACTCGATGGAGGTCCTGCAGGTGTTTCAGGCCAAGCTCCTCCAGGCTATGGACGAGTCCGGGCCGAATCAAGAGATCTTTCGTGACCTCCGGAGCACCACAGGCCTGGCCCTTCGCGCCACAAAAGCCACCGCACAGGCCATAGGCAGATTCATGGCCAGCCTCGTTGTGCTCGAGCGCCATCTTTGGCTGAATCTCACCGAGATCAAAGAGGCCGACAAAACCGCCCTCCTTGACGCTCCGATAGCTCCAAACGGCCTATTTGGCCCAGCTGTCGATGGTTTCTCAGATCGTTTCACCACGGCTCAAAAAGCGTCCCAGGCAATGCGACACTTTCTCCCGAAACGAGCTAGCTCTGCCGCCTCGACGCGCCCGAGAGCTCCGTACCATCAGCAGCAGCAACAACAACTGCAACAGCGCAGAACGGTGCACGCGCCCACGACTGTGCCGCCCCGCCCACCACAGGATCAGCATCAACGTCAGTCGAGACGTTTTCCGCCTAAGCGTCAGGGTCCCCGGCCAAAAATAACGCTGGAACCTGACAACAGGAAGCACTCCTGACAGGCTGGTCAGGAAGAGAGGAAGGTTGAGTCCCGCCCAGGCCGGTCCACCCTCCAAAAGACTCAGAGTTCTCTCCCCACGGCCCGTTTTAGTTCCGGCCAGGGAGAAAACATTTATTTTGAATGTTGTGAATGTAAACTGCGAGCCCGCTCTGATGCGTGCTCCCTTGCATCCTGCCGCTATAATGGCGAGTTCAATAAAAAACATGAATGTTCAAAAAATTAGTTTTCTATCTCTTCCACACCACATGGAAGTCGGCGCCCTACACAGCACGCCGCCTTCCGACACTATAAAACCCCAGTACAACTGGGCAGAGGCTTGGAAAGCCATACCTGGTGTGTCACAGTGGGTTATAAAAACAATTCAACGAGGTTACTCGCTCCAATTCGCTTGCAAACCACCCCGTTTCACGGGCATAATACACACTTCGGTGGAGAGCAACGTGACTCACATCCTCAAAACCGAAGTGGAGAGCCTATTGATGAAAAAAGCTATAGAGGCAGTGCCTCCAGCACAGCGCGAGTCAGGTTTTTACAGCCGCTATTTCCTCGTCCCAAAAAAGATGGCGGTCTCAGACCCATCTTAGACCTCAGACATCTGAACAAGGCTCTTATCAAACGGCCTTTCAGAATGCTGACATTAAAACAGATAATCGCGCAAATTCGCCCGATGGACTGGTTTTTCTCAGTGGACCTGAAATATGCTTACTTTCATATCCAAATTATCCCACGTCACAGACCGTTTCTGAGATTCGAGTTCGACGGGAAGGCTTATCAGTACACAGTCCTGCCATTTGGCCTGTCTCTGGCCCCCCGCACTTTCACGAAGTGCATGGATGCAGCTCTCTCCCCCTTAAGACAAGCGGGAATGCGCATTCTGAATTACCTCAACGACTGGCTCATACTGGCCCAGTCAGAGAAAGAAATAAAATCTCACAAATCTGTGCTATTCAGCCATCTAAAATGCCTGGGTCTCAGAATAAATACAGCCAAGAGCTCATTGTCTCTCAGGCAGAGAATCTCCTTCCTGGGAACAATTTTAGACTCAGCCCAAATGAAGGCGTGGCTATCCAACGAGCGCGCTCTGACTACACAGCAGCTTGCACGCTCGTTCAAAACAGGAACCAACAGACCCCTGAAAACTTTTCAGAGAATGCTAGGCCTAATGGCATCAGCTTCTCCAGTACTTCCGCTGGGCATGATGCGCATGCGCCCCCTGCAGTACTGGCTGAAATCACGGGTTCCGCCCCAAGTGTGGCATTCTGGCCAGATTTGGATCAAAGTAGGCCGTGGCTGTGTCAAAGCACTGGCCCCATGGTCGAATCCCCGCCTCTACGAGACGGGAGTAAGCTTGGGGACAGTTTCCAGACGGATGGTGGTCACCACGGATGCCTCCAACACGGGTTGGGGTGATCTGTGCGAGGGCGAACCGGCCTTCGGCTCATGGTCGAGCACGGAGTCACGGTTGCACACAAACTGCCTAGAAATGCTAGCAGTTGTGCTGGCCCTCGAGACCTTTTTACCACGTCTCTTAGGTCACCATGTTCTAGTCCACACGGACAACACGACAGTGGTCTCCTACATAAACCGCCAGGGCGGGCTCAGGTCGAGATGGCTCAACCAACAGGTCAGACATCTCCTCCTATGGGCAAAAGGCAAATTACACTCGCTAAAAGCAGTGCATGTGCCAGGCAGATTGAACCAAGGAGCAGACATGCTCTCCAGGGGCCTCGTGCTCCCAGGGGAATGGACCCTCCATCCCCAGACGGTTCAAATGATATGGAATGTTTTCAGGAGGGCAGAGGTAGACCTCTTCGCCTCCGAAGACAACTGTCACTGCCCAATTTACTTTTCAAAGAGCAGTCTGCTTTATGCTTTTCCTCCAGTTCCGCTTCTCCCTCATGTCTTAAAAAGAATCAGGGAATGCGGACATACAGTCCTGCTGGTGGCTCCACTTTGGCGAACCCAACACTACTATCAGCAGCCCCATGGCCAATTCCACTGAGAAAAAAATCTCCTTTCTCAGGCGAACGGCACAGTTTGGCACCCCCGTCCCAGTCAAAGGGAGCTCGAGTACCTTCCAATGAGTGTTCTTAACACTACCAGTGAAGCTAGAGCTCCGTCCACTAGACGTCTCTATGCTCTTAAATGGTCAGTGTTCTCTGACTGGTGCTCAGCCAGAAAACATAACCCAGTGTCATGCAAGATATCACAGATACTCGTTTTTCTACAAGAGATGTTGGATGCAGGACGCACTCCATCCACACTCAAAGTCTACACGGCAGCTATCGCCACTTCTCATGCACCGATAGCTGGCCAATCAGTAGGCAGACATGACATGGTTGTGAAGTTCTTAAAAGTGGCCAGGAGGCTTAACCCCCCTCGCCCTCCTTTCACTGGTCCTGTGAGCACTAAAAGAACCGCACTTCGAACCATTGCAGACGGCCGAATTAAAACCGCTCTCTCACTGAAAACTGCCCTGCTATTAGCACTGGCATCAGTTAAGCGTGTTGGTGACATTCACGCGCTCTCTGTGATCGCGTCACGTCTAGAATTTGGCCCAGGTGATTCTAAAGTCATCCTCAAACCGAGACATGGCTATGTACCTGAAGTGCTTTCAACTCCGTTCAAAGCACAGGTAATCACTCTCTCTGCTCTCCCCACTTCTGAGGATGAGAGACAGTTACACCTGCTCTGCGCCCAGTTAGGGCACTTAGAGCATATATTGAGCGGTCCTCCCATTTTAGACAGTCGGAGCAGCTCTTTAAGTTTTGGTGGCCGCACTAAAGGGCTTTCGGTCACCAAACAAAGCCTGGCCAGATGGCTAGTGGACGCAATAGCGTTAGCTTATGACACTATGGGCCTCTAATGCCCCATAGGTGTCAAAGCTTACTCCACCAGAGGCATGGCCTCTTCATGGGCATGGTCTAGTGGAGTTTCTATTGGTGATATCTGTAGTTCGGCAGGCTGGTCCTCACCATCTACTTTTACCAGATTCTACAGCCTGGAAGTCCCTGCTCTGCAGGCGCAAGTCCTCGCTGTATTAATAAACTGAGACGGCCTCTCTAAGCCCGTCCTATTAATAAGTTGGCATCTGGGGCCTTTATATGCCTTATTGCTTAAAAAGTTTTCCTTGTAGTTCTGGCCTTCTCCAGCCCAGTACGCATAGAATACATATACTAATATATATATACGTATGTGTGATGATGTGTCAATAACTCAAGTCTTGGGCCCTTATTAAGTGTTCAACTTGAGGGAGTACATGTCATTGTGCCTATATAGCACGGCGGGATTGAACAGGTTCCCAGTGCATCTTTAGACGCAGTACGACTGACCATTCGAAAGGGAACATACTCGATTACTTACGTAAACCTCGGTTCCCTGAGATAAGGGAACGAGTACTGCGTAGACGGCTGTGCTATGGCACAAAAACAACGGGTGATCGTCGCTTCAGTCGATTTAACCTGACGTTTTAGGGCATTACAGCATACCTTTAAGGCAGATGCCACGGCCATTTTGGCGGGCTTTGTGCCCTGCTTTCGCGGGCATTGTGCCCATTGGTTCATTCAGTTACGCTGTTCTGCCATTGGTTCATGCAGTTCCCACTGGCCAGCCAACAGCATGCGAGATGTCTCGACACGGTTTTGACTGGGCAGTAGTACTGCGTGATTTTATAAAAATGCTTCAGTAATTCGAGAAATAGATTTATTTCCCAGTGCGTCTTTAGACGCAGTACTCGTTCCCTTATGTCAGGGAACCGAGGTTACGCAAGTAACCGAGTACATTATCTCTCACTCAATATTCTTGATGTAAAATGATTTTTGTTTCCACTGAAGCATTTTTTTTTTCCAGTTTTCATTTTCTGAAGGTTGGAAGATAAATAGTAAATCCAGGGAAATAAAGTATTTTGCATTTAACTTTTATCTGCACACATGGCTGATGAAATTAAAACAAAATGTAATCAGGTTGAGTCTTACAGATTTTAGAAGTTTTGTAGAAAACAGCCATCTTTTTTGCCTGTACTAATGCAAATCCTTTTTTTTTAGGATTGCGTTTCTCAGATATTTTAGGACTTCTCTCTTGTTAAATAATAGACATAGTAATTCCTTATTTTACATATAACTAAATTATTTTATTGGGATACTAAGGCTGTTGTTGGAAGGTAAAACTTCACTTGAGCGAGCTTTAAATGTAAGGAATACAGTGCTGGTTTGGTGTGGATGAGATCTACACAAGTCGGGAAATGCTGTGAAAATAGGCCATTTACACACGCACAAAAAAAAGGGCTCTTTTTTTTCTTATAACAAAGGGCAGAAAGAATGATTTGGATCCCAATTGGTACTCTGAAGCATGCTTGTCCTAGTAAATTTGTGTTTTTTTTTTTAAATCCCGACTAATCACTGAAATAGTGTCGTCAGTTCATATTAGCACACGAAAACATTTATAGGATTTAAAACTCTTAAAACGAGAAAATTGTGGCTCTTAAAAGAGCCTTTGGGGTGGTTAAGGTCAGAGCACACCTCACTTTGAGCTGGTGTATTTGGTGACGGCCTTTGTTCCCTCAGACACGGCGTGTTTGGCCAGCTCTCCGGGCAGCAGCAGACGCACGGCGGTCTGGATCTCTCTGGAAGTGATGGTGGAGCGCTTGTTGTAGTGCGCCAGACGAGACGCCTCACCGCCGATCCGCTCGAAGATGTCGTTGACGAAAGAGTTCATGATGCCCATCGCCTTGGAGGAGATGCCGGTATCAGGATGAACCTGCTTCAGGACTTTGTACACATAGATAGCATAGCTCTCCTTCCTGGACCTCTTGCGCTTCTTTCCTCCCTTACCGGCAGTCTTGGCGACAGCCTTCTTGGAGCCTTTCTTAGGCGCGGACTTCGCTGGCTCAGGCATGACGCTGACAATGAATCAATTCGCGCTCAGGAGCGAGACAGAGGCATTTATTCACCGCCATATGCGAATTTACTAAGAGATACGGATTCTTCTGATTGCCTGTTTTCATAGGCCGAACCCATAAGCTCGTATTTCATTGGACAACTCAAAGCATCACGAGAGGAACGAGGGCCAATCACGGGCGAATAAAAAAAATCGCCCCGCCCACCGCTCCATGCTTGAAGGACAACCCCACACGATTTCGTTTCCTTTGTACATTTCCCGCTCTTTATTTTTTGCTTTAATTAAAGTTTGCAAAGACGGGTGTTCTGCAAGATCATGTAGTCTGAAAGCTAACCTTTAGAATTAACAAGATCCCTTTAATAATAGCTTTTATACAATAATTTTCCCTCCTACACAGAAGCCCTTTTACCACGAACATCATTTTAACTGTTTTCTTGACTACGTAAATTACTTTAAATAGAACCTTAAATTCTGTAAAGAACCCCAAGTATTTTCATTGCAGAATTTACATAATTAGAATGTTGTTCAGAACTGTACAGTTTATTTAATAGGATAGAATGTATTAGCATTATTGTGACATTACTCTTAATGGGAGAGAGTGTGTGGCTCTTAAAAGAGCCGTTGGGTTTAGTGGTTTCTATTGATTTCAGGCGTTTAACCTCCGAAGCCGTACAGGGTGCGTCCCTGCCGCTTCAGCGCGTACACAACATCCATGGCGGTGACGGTCTTTCTCTTGGCGTGCTCGGTGTAGGTCACGGCATCGCGGATAACGTTCTCCAGAAACACCTTCAACACTCCGCGGGTCTCCTCGTAGATCAGACCGGAGATGCGCTTGACACCGCCGCGGCGAGCCAGACGACGGATGGCGGGTTTGGTGATTCCCTGGATATTATCGCGCAAAACTTTACGGTGACGCTTAGCGCCTCCTTTTCCAAGCCCTTTACCGCCTTTGCCTCTTCCAGACATGTTGAATTCCGAGTACTTCTATCAGTCAAATAGAAACGATCAGATGGTGGAAAGTGTTACAAGGAAGCCTTTTACATTTGCTTACAGGACCTGACAGAAACCACCGCCGCGTCACATGGCACACACGTTTATTTCATATTAAAACCCAGCTTTCATAAGATGTATTTCACAGAGATCATATAATTTACAGTAGTGGTTGATAATGAAAAGTGCTTTTCTACAAGCTCACCAGAGTAAACGAAGAGACACAAGAGATAATTTAACAATATTAGAGTAAATGATTAAATAAATAGAATGGCACATCTGTTTTATCTTCTGTTTATGCATGTGTGTGTTTGTACATGTATATTTTAAGTGTTGTTGTTTTTTTTAACCTTTTGTAGTAACTTGAATTCAGAAAACAAGCAATGGAGACAAATGATTGTTTTAAAACTGCAATGCAGGATCACATTTAAACAACATTAACATTAAACAACACATACAGGATCACATTTGATACTTTTACTTTACTGACTGCATGCATTTTAACCTGTAAACAGACAAGAGTGGAAAATGATCAGCCAAAAATCCTTTCATGTCAATTTTAATATCATCTAGACTTGAGTAAAAAACATTTCCATGTCAAACTCAAATATTTCAGTGGAATTATTTGTTTTTCTCATGTGTCAGAAACAAACAGCCTAACAACAACAACAACAACAGCAAATGTTGAGTTTAATGCTATTTAAACATTTAAGTAAAGTCGTGTATGAGACTAACAAAACAGAAATCATAATTATTAGTTGAGAAAGTCAAAATCACAATTTTTGTTTTTCATTTTAAATATCTTCTGTTTTGAGACAATGTTGTTTTCCGGCCCTTCCCAGCATTCAGCACATCCGTCTGTGTTTAATGACATTAATATAAAACTGCAGGGCTGCCAGATCACACATTTAGAGTCAAGGTATTAATCAATAATTATCCTTTTACATATTAAATGATTTGAATGACGACTTCAAGCTTATGAGATTTACTTAGTTGTAGAATGATATGCTGCTTTTATTTATATTTATTTTATTTTTTAAGCTTGTATTTTACTTTTCATCTTCCGTCACTAGAGAATAAGATGAATATTTGTCTGTACCTCTTACTGAGAGAAAGCACATGTTATCAGGATGTTTTGGGAAAGTTTCTGGTCAGAGCTGGAGCTCAACCAACTCCAACCTTGAAGAAGCTGTGGGCCTGGTGGATCCATGTATGTGTGTGTGTGTGTGTGTGTGTTAGTCTGTCTTTTACAGATCAGTATTGGCGTATAACTGGTATTCTGCTTGAGACCTGTCGGCGTCTATTCACGATCTGGAAGGTCACAACGGGCCTAATTCCGGGGTTCCAGCGCCAGCAGTTTGATCGATGGAGATATGCTTCTGCCTATCAGCCGATGTGTGGAAATTTACTATGATTGTCTATTTTCTTTTAGCCAATCAGAATCATTCAACCTGCAGTAGTGACGTAGGTGTAGGGTATAATTATGGAGGGAAAATGTATTGTAAGGAGCGCGGCCTACACAAACTCCTTGTGGGAATTGAAGCTGGCTTCTGCTGATGAAACTGCAAACTATTCTTCAGTAAAATGTTCTTCTCTGACTCCAGGTCTTCATTCATCATATCTGGTCTGGGTCTTTCACTGTAAATTCCCCTACAGTACATTGTTGGGTATCAGTAAAGATTATCTCTAATGTATATAATATACTTTTCACTTATTAAATTTATTTTAGCAATCATAATCAAGATTTTTATTGTCCACCTTGTTGTTTGTGACCACTTTCCCTTTAAATGAAAGTTGGAAAAAATTAAATGACATCATGTCATACGTCTATCATCACTTTGGAGGGAAAACAACTTGGGAAAGTGAGTTTGATCCTCTATTATTTGAATGGTCTATTTATTTATTTATTTATTTTACCAATTTTATCTTTTAAATTTGATGTGGTCAACCTTCATCTACATCGACCCTGTTAAGGGAAATTGAAAAAAGTAAGTAGAAAAACCATAGTTGTAAAGTTACAGTTTTAAAGACCATGTATTTCTTTATCAGGTAAGCCTTCTGTGTTAGCTTGTTTTTGCTCAGACACGGTGCAGTGGCTGATTTTGAGTCAGAATCTCCACTCTGTTAGTGTCACCCTGATGTATCAGAAGAGCTAACAGACACTGGGAGTGTACATGGTGATTGTGAAAGTAATTTGTGTTTAAAGTTGAAGTAGTGTATTTAAAGTTCTTTGGCAATGTTTTACATATTGTTTCCCCATCTAAACCCAGTTCAAACTAAAGTAAAAATGTAACTGGATGTATGTGAGCGATAGGAAATCATCCATTCTTTATACCACTTGTCCACCTTGTTTTACAATAATTTCATATAATCAACAAAACATGCTAATAATTCAGTGACAATGAAAATGTACTGGAGTATCAATAAAGCAGTACCAAAAACACCTTTCAGGCATTTGTATCTGAAAATGATGAGGTTGTGAGAAAGTAAGTACAATTCATACACAATATTTATATTTTCTGATAATTTATGAACTGATATGCTTTTAAAGGGACAAAGGCACATGAGATGCCTAAGATAATGTACACAATGCCCATGAATTAGAATCATAAGTATTTGAAACAGTTGTTATTTGTCCCTAACATGGTTGATCTTCCAATTAATTTATTTTGTTTAATAAATGGTTACATTTATTTACCCGGGCTTGACCAAAACAATGTTTCAAATGTTTTACATCAGCCTATCATACACAACATTTATTTTAAAAACTGAGTTTGATTTTCTACATTTCATGACAGCCAAAAGACAGAATAGCAGGAATGACCCACCAATCCCAGTTTAACCAGCGGTGTAATTCTGAACACCTTCATTATCTTGATCTGGTGTGTTTGTTCAGGGTTAGAGCTGAACTAGTATATATTCTGACCAAAACCACAACATCTGTGCAAATATATCAAACATACTGTAAATGATATGACTATTTTATCAATTAGATAGTGGTTAAATCAAAATAACAAAATTACCTGTGCTTTAATATTCATATTTATCCATTTAAGAGACACGTTTATCCAAAGAGACTTACAAATGAGGAATAATGACATAAGAAATGCTAGCAAGTTTGAAACATTGTCCAGAAAAGTATAAGCTAGAACAAGAAGGGAAATAAGAAAAAGTTGTTATTAAAGTCACTTGCTATGCCTTGCTGTAAAAAAAAACAACTCACTCAGATGAGCTCTAACACAATCCTCATTCACATGCGGGAAAACTGGGATGAATGACAAATGAGGAGAAACACATATGATGATTTAGTTAAAACATTAACAGTTGTGTGATCATGTGTATTTATTATTGTGATTATTGCTATTATGAGGACAGGTCATCTGCTGGCCAGACAGGAGAGTCACAGAGAGACTGGGATCCTCCGGATGATGTTCGTGTGCTTCAAGCTGCCCAAAACAACAGCTGTATGAAAGCCTCCTCACGCCCTCACTGGTGCTGATTTCATTAAAGTCTCTTTCAGACTGTTTGCTGAACACACAGAGGATGCGTTTGGGCTTTTAGCAACTTTTACACTAAAACTATCCATCAAATTTACACGCGGCTTTTCCCCGTGGCTGATGCTCGCCTTGAGTTTGATCTGATGGAGGCAAAAGAAACATTTCCTCTTCGCGTGCTTTAGTCTCCAATGAAAGCTCAGAACCTCTGCTTGGTGTTCACTTTGTTTTGACTGTGACAAACTATTCTACCGCTTCAGTTTTGCCCCAAATGTGAGAGAAGAAAACACACGCGTGAGGGGCTCGTGGACGCGCACAGACGCCGAGCGGGCAGGTTGAGTCTATAAGGTTCTCATGTGTTATTTAAGAGCAGCGCCGCGCGAGCGCTATTCATTGCTGAAACCAGACATTAGATCCAATCAGAGAGAGATGGCAGAAACCGCCCCAGCCCCGGCTGCTGCCGCCCCGGCCAAAGCGCCCAAGAAGAAGTCCGCTGCGAAAGCCAAGAAAGCAGGTCCAGGCGTCGGTGAGCTCATCGTCAAAGCTGTGTCCGCATCCAAGGAGAGGAGCGGCGTGTCCCTCGCCGCCCTGAAGAAAGCTCTCTCCGCCAGCGGCTACGACGTGGAAAAGAACAACTCCCGCGTCAAGATCGCCATCAAGAGCCTGGTGACTAAAGGCACCCTGGTGCAGGTCAAAGGGACCGGCGCCTCGGGCTCATTCAAGCTCAACAAGCAGCAAGCCGAGACCAAGAAGAAGCCCGCGGCCAAGAAAGCGGCTCCTAAAGCGAAGAAGCCCGCGGCCAAGAAACCCGCCGCCGCCAAGAAGCCCAAGAGCGCAGCGGCAAAGAAGCCCAAAGCCGCCAAGAAATCGCCCAAGAAGGCCAAGAAACCCGCCGCCACAGCCGCTAAGAAGGCGACGAAGAGCCCCAAGAAGGCGAAGAAGCCAGCAGCCGCTAAGAAAGCAGCCAAGAGCCCAAAAAAAGCCAAGACAGCAAAACCCAAGGCGGCAAAGCCTAAAGCAGCCAAGCCTAAAAAGGCAGCTCCCAAAAAGAAGTAAGTCTTATTTAGTGCAAACAAATAAAGTTTGTTCCTCAATGGCTCTTTTAAGAGCCACCCACCAACTCTGAAAAAAGAGCAAAACTTGTGTGACTTGTGGCCACCTACACTCGTGCAATCTAAACGAACCATATAAAATACTAAAATAAGCGACCAGATAAAATAAGTCTTGAATCACTTAACTATTTCGACACATATAAAACAACAGTACAGACAGAATATATTCACGTGACACTACAAACAACCCCACACACAATAAAGGCAGTGGAAAAACCTCGTAAAACTGTACAGTATCAGAAGATCAATGTTCCCAGAATATAGTGTGTGTGAAAGATGTAGCGCTTTCGGTAGAAACAGCGATTCGTATCCATATCCCATGTTAAAGTGTGCATGTCAAACCCCGGTAACACATTGATAGTGAAGTAAATTTTATGAAAGGCTCGTTTAAATTGTTTCACCATTTTAGTTATAAATGTTTACACATATTAACTGTGCGCACACAGAAAAAAACATATTGTTAAATTAATATTAAGGGATATAAATCCCCTAACATCTGTAATGCATATGTATTTTCTATCAAATATAATCTAACTATCAGTCACAAATATGTGTGCATAATTATTCCCGCTAGAAAAGGGGGTTGGGCTTTGAAAGGAAAGTTCAGTGATTGGTTGAAATCTCTTCAGACCCTAAACCAATGGGCGACTGGCACTCTCGTATAAAGACAGTGTGTGGAGACGCGGGTTTTCGTTCTTTTTTAGTTTCTAATGAGAACATTGTAGTCAGTGATTTTAAATATGAGCGGCAGAGGCAAAACCGGTGGCAAAGCCCGAGCGAAGGCTAAGACTCGCTCCTCCAGGGCGGGACTGCAGTTCCCCGTCGGCCGTGTTCACAGGCTCCTCCGCAAAGGCAACTACGCCGAGCGCGTCGGTGCCGGTGCTCCGGTTTATCTGGCGGCTGTGCTCGAGTATCTCACCGCTGAGATCTTGGAGTTGGCTGGAAACGCCGCTCGGGACAACAAGAAGACCCGCATCATCCCCCGTCATCTGCAGCTGGCGGTGCGCAACGACGAGGAGCTGAACAAACTTCTGGGCGGAGTGACCATCGCTCAGGGTGGTGTGCTGCCCAACATCCAGGCTGTGCTGTTGCCCAAGAAGACCGAGAAGCCCGCCAAATCCAAGTAAATGGAATCGAGTTAAAACCCAAAGGCTCTTTTTAGAGCCACCCACTTCATCTGATAGTGAGCATTCTTTGTTGTCGTTCATATTTAATGCCATAACCACAGGCGGTTGGATACTTTAACAATCGCTCCATGTGGACCGTTACAAATAACAGGAAAAAAAGTTTACAAATTAGACCGCTGGTCTTATATTACTTCCCTGTTATGGGTTTAATAGGCATGTCAATGTAATATCAACATCCACTTAAGCTCTATCATCTTTAATACATCTTGCTCTATGGTTTCGTTCTCCACATCATTCACAACGTCCTGTCGGATGCTTTGGACATGTCCTATTTTTCCCCACTTTTGGCTGTATTACATACACTTCCTGTTTCCCAATATTGTTGCCATCATGATTTATTTGCTTTTTGATTATAGCTTTAGTTTCATGGGGTTGTGTCTTGTTTGGTTGCAGTGCTTTTATACAGATGGTAAAGTGATTTTGTTTGAATTCGAGATCTGCACAACCATTAGGAATAAGGTGAATTTTTTTTTCAGAACAAATACAACAATGTGAGCATAAAGTCTATGGGTGTGTTCTACTGTTTGTTTGATAAGCAGTACAAGCGAAAGTAACAGATTGAGCGGGAAACTCTCGGCCCGTTTGAAAAGAGGGAACGCGCAATCATTGGCTAGCAGTCATAAGCATACGTCACACACTAGCCAATCACAAGCCTCTGCATCCTTTCGCGTCACTGTGAGCTCGTGGCGGTCCAACGCTTTAAAAGCAGGCGTGTAACGACGAGCAGTATTTCCAGCGCAAGCAGGGCAGTGAGGAGTAACTGCAGCAATGGCAAGAACCAAGCAGACCGCGCGTAAATCCACCGGTGGTAAAGCCCCGAGGAAGCAGCTCGCTACTAAAGCTGCCCGTAAGAGCGCTCCGGCCACCGGCGGCGTCAAGAAGCCTCACCGCTACAGGCCCGGGACCGTGGCTCTGCGAGAGATCCGCCGTTATCAGAAGTCCACCGAGCTGCTGATCCGCAAGCTGCCCTTCCAGCGGCTGGTGAGAGAAATCGCTCAGGACTTCAAGACGGATCTGCGCTTCCAGAGCTCCGCTGTCATGGCCCTGCAGGAGGCCAGCGAGGCTTATTTGGTCGGTCTGTTTGAGGACACCAATCTGTGCGCCATCCACGCCAAGAGGGTCACCATCATGCCCAAAGACATTCAGCTGGCCCGCCGCATCCGCGGAGAGCGCGCCTAAACCCGCATCAAACCCCAAAGGCTCTTTTAAGAGCCACCAAAACCGCACTGAATGAGACCCTTTCCAGTTTAAACCATGAATACAAGTAGAAAGCTGCGCTCTTGGCTTACGTTAACACTATCCTGGTCTTCGTTCTCTAAATCATAAATTGTCTTTAGAATATAATATATGGGGGGAAAAAATATGGAAATATCTGTTCTCTTCCTGTTTTATTTTGGATACAGAATTGTGTTTCATAGTAAGTTAAGTTGGCGTATAAATACAGACTTTAATTTTATATGTATGTATGTTAGTCAAACATGTGCTGTTTAAGTCAAATGGCATTTGAATGTCCCTCCAAAACTAATAACATACAATAACATTGCTGAACATAGATTTACGGTAAATTAAGAAAATATCAATGTTTCCATATGGCAACGCTCCACCACAGTGGAATTGCAGTAATGTATTTCCCTATTTTTTTTTATTTTTATAGATGGTAGCATCAGGGCCGTAGGCAGGGTTTTAAAACCAGTGAGGTCCCAAATTTGAGGTAGTTAGGGGAGTTCGGGGGAATGCGCTATGCAATATATATATATATATATATATATATATATATATATATATATATATATATATATATATACATATGTGCATTTTTAAGATGTTTGAAGGCCAAAAAATTCAAAATAAATAGCTTTCAAAACCATGTCAGTGGGCAGTAGATTATTTGTCAATACCTTCCTAAAACTGTGCTTTGACTGATAGTCTTTGCATTTGTCCGTTAAGAAAGTAAACATAGGGTCAACTGATATTTAGCCTATGTTTTATTAATCATTTTCTTAGACAACTTAAATTAATTCACAGTAAGTAGGGGTGAGTGGGGCACAACCTAAGGCGGGGTTGTAACACACATGCCAGCATAACCAAACTTAGTGTAGGCTATTTACTAGTTGCCATATCAACACTATATAGAGAAAAAATTGCTCCAAAATTAAAAAATCTTTGGAAGTTATCCCTGAACATTTATTTAACCATAGCAAAAGTAAATTTCTTAAGTTAATTTTTCATCTCTATTTTTTGTGTTTATTTAAAACTCGACAAATCTGATATTGTAATCTTATATCTGTTATTTAACAGTTGAGATAGTTCTTTAACGCTGATCTAACCAGCACAAGACACGAGAGCCGGGTTTAAATCCCAGTTGAGCAGTCGGGGCATGTTGTCACACTGCGTTACAATGAGCCCCTATATTAGAACTACGCTCTTTTATTCTATACTTTTATGAATTATATAGAGAAACCACAAGAAAAAGACGAATAATGTCTGAGAGTCAATGTTCAGGAGTTATTAATTTTCATTATGTTTTGAACTATGCTGTATAGTTGTGTTTTATACGATGTGTTTTTTGTCAAACTCAAACAAAAAGTTGTTTATTTTGAAATTTTATTGACAAAATATTTTAGTTTGTCTTGTATATTTTTTTTCTATCATAGCAGATAACATTTTAAGCTGTCATATGCTCATGTTACAGTGTACCCCACCTATGGGGCATGTTGCCACATTTCACTTCCATTCATTCGGGGTAAATCAAGAAAAAAGTATACACTGTATTAATGAAACAAAACTACATAATTATACTAGAATGTGTGTGAAATGAATGTGGGGAAAATACATACTCTGATCTCTAAGTGGATTTACACAAACTGAGAAAGTCAAAAAGTGTTGTGCCCCGCTCTCCCTTACACTTTCATTATCTTATGCCTAATCTGATGAAATCGGGTACGTTCATGTTTCTTCTATCCTAAAACAGCTGTCAAATATGAAATGTTACGTTTAGCTACTTACACTCGCACTTTATGTCCGTTTACAGAATCGTTGAGCTAGAATTTGCCCCTTAGCATCTTCTGTGAACATAAAGCCTGCCTACTTTGATTTGATTGGTCATCTCAAATATTTTGACGCGAGCGGTGACAGACCGCAGAGGCAGCTCCGATGAGAAGATATTGGTGCTGTGCTACATCCTTGCAGCATATTAGGCATTTATTTCACAACATTTATTATAGACACCTCGGAAAAATACAGAAGTCCGGACCTCGGTGACCTCATAGCTGGCTACGGCCATGAGTAGCATCAATAATATGATTGCAGTTATTTATTTGAAGTGTTTATTGTAGTATAGTTTTATTTATCTATAAATAATTACATTTTGTCTTTTTTATTTTATTTTAGAAAATGTATATCTGTACTGAAAGATCAATAGGAAGAATACATGGTTTGCATGAGTTCCAAGTATACAAATCTATCAATGTCTGAACGAAATGTGCATTTAAATAGAAGAGAAAATAATAATTTTATAGAAAAACTACTTTTTTTTTAACCATTTTCCATTGTGGTACAGCGTTGTCATATACACCTTATTTTTCACACAATAGCGAGCACCACCATTTTAAACTATAATGTGTTAGATTTCCGATTAACGTACTTAGAGGGAAGTACGTCATCGTATTTACTTCTGCATTGCAAACTAAGGTGGATAGCGTTTTCTCAAAGTACCCCCGAAAAATCTTTTCTTTTTTCTTTTCAAAAATGTGTTTTGATTTGTATGATTGAAGCTATGTCATGTAATAAAAACACTCGCAACTCATTTTTATACAGATTTTAACCTATGACCTTTTATCCAGGTGTTTGCCACTTTTTTCATCTTCAAACAGTGTGTCTGAAAATATACAGTTGGTTTCTTTCCAACTCTTTTTCATTCCCTCATCCACAGTTTTGATCACATCGATAACACAATACATTCATTGAATATATTAATTGCCATTCAGTTTCTCTGTATATGATATAATGATCTTCGTCTAATATCATCTTCGTTAAAATAATCTATCAAAACTTGGTTTTTAACATTAAACAAAGGACAGGCCTGGTGAGATCAGGTTTAGGGTTAAATCACACGGTTTTGTGCTCGAGCTCTATCGAGGGGAGGAGCGTGTTGCGCGGCGCTGGTTTCTGTCAGGTCCTGTAAGCAAATATAAACGGCCTCCTTGAAGCGTATATTCTCTACTCGTTGTTCTTTGTCTGAAGTATTCGGAGTTCAACATGTCTGAAAGAGGCAAAGGCGGTAAAGGGCTCGGAAAAGGAGGCGCTAAGCGTCACCGTAAAGTTTTGCGCGATAACATCCAGGGAATCACCAAACCCGCCATCCGTCGTCTGGCTCGCCGCGGCGGTGTCAAGCGCATCTCCGGTCTGATCTACGAGGAGACCCGCGGAGTGTTGAAGGTGTTTCTGGAGAACGTTATCCGCGATGCCGTGACCTACACCGAGCACGCCAAGAGAAAGACCGTCACCGCCATGGATGTTGTGTACGCGCTGAAGCGACAGGGACGCACCCTGTACGGCTTCGGAGGTTAAACGCCTGAAATCAAGAGAAACCACTAAACCCAACGGCTCTTTTAAGAGCCACACACTCTCTCACATAAAGCGTAATATCACAATAATGCTCATACAGCCTAACCCTTTTAAATATTTGTTTTTTTCAACGGTCTATGCGAATTCTGCAAAAGAAATATTGGCATTTCTGTACATAATGTAAGATTTTGAAATTAGCTTTTGGTTCATATTCAAATTAAGAGTTGTAATTTTTTTTCCTGAGAATATAACTATTGCAATTTGAAGTGATTTTAGAGAATCAAGAACAAAGTTAAAATGGTGAAAATAAATGTCACAAAAAGCTATTTTTAAAAGGGAAAATTCTAAAAATTAGTCTTTAGATTACGCTATGTTGCAGAATATAAAACTTTTATTACAGCAAGAAAGAGCGGGAAATAAACAGGAAACGAAATTGTGGCGGTGTCACTGGAACATAAAGCTGTAGGCAGGGCTATCATTTACCCGCCCGTGATTGGCCCTCGTTCCTCTCGTGATGCTTTGAGTTGTCCAATGAAATGCGAGTTTATGGGTTCGGCCAATGAAAACAGGCAATCAGAAGAATCCCTATCTCTTAATAAATTAGCATAGGGCGGTGAATAAATGCCTCTGTCTCGCTCTTGAGCTTACATTGATTCATCATTATCATCATGCCTGAACCAGCGAAGTCCGCGTCTAAGAAGGGCTCTAAGAAGGCCGTCACCAAGACTGCCGGTAAGGGAGGAAAGAAGCGCAAGAGGTCCAGGAAGGAGAGCTATGCTATCTATGTGTACAAAGTCTTGAAGCAGGTTCATCCTGACACCGGCATCTCCTCCAAGGCGATGGGCATCATGAACTCTTTCGTTAACGACATCTTCGAGCGCATCGGCGGTGAGGCGTCTCGTCTGGCGCACTACAACAAGCGCTCCACCATCACTTCCAGAGAGATCCAGACCGCCGTGCGTCTGCTGCTGCCCGGAGAGCTGGCCAAACACGCCGTGTCTGAGGGCACAAAGGCTGTCACCAAATACACCAGCTCAAAGTGAGGTGTGCTCTGACCTTAACCACCCCAAAGGCTCTTTTAAGAGCCACCCATCTTCTCAGTTAAAGAGCTGACTGCATTTTGTTTGTCCGTTCAACTCAACCGCAATTCAAATGCTGTTTGAGTTTGTTTTGTCTAACTGAGCGCTAATCAGTGGCGGAGCCAGAATATCCTCATAGGGGTGGCCAGACAGGCCAGCAATCTGGGGTGGTGCAGAAATCTTCGTTATTCAAACATAAATTAGTTTGACTAAGTACTGGGATGTTTTAGTGCCTACAACACAACTAATTGTAGTTTAGATAGTGGTGGAATGGACCAAACTTGCAACTGCAAAATTAAACCATGTGTAACTTACAAAATAAATTAATTGTATCAACTTTACATTCGATCACATTTACAATTTATTATCGATTCAGTTTATATAGAGGGATATTTTGGTAAGGCTCTGCCTCACCTGGTCCATTCCACCGAATGGGTGACATTTGTGTGTAATTCAAAATTATTTTTTTCAACACTTAATCTAATGCAACACATTAACTATTCAAAATGTGTATTGGTCAATCTTTGGTAACTTTTTACAAGGTTTCTAAGCTGAAGATGTTTTCTCAGTCCTGTTACTAAAACTCACGTGCCATGTAAAAAGCATGTCAATTAATTCCTTTGTTTTCCCTTCTAGAAAGTGTTTATTTTAAAGAAATGGTTGTTAATATGTTCAAATAATTAATATTTGTGACTTAAACTCTATTTGAAGACGAGGTGTATTTTATTTTTCATTTTATATTGTATACTGAAGCCTCGTTTATCATTTTTTTGTTGCTGTTTCTTTTGTATAATGTATTAAACAATTGGATAAATGATGGACCAAACAAAACTGATAAAAACAGATTTTTTAAAAAGTAAAATTTAGTAACAGGAATGTGTGTGAGAGTGAGAGAGTGTGAGAGAGTGAGCGAGCGACTGAGCGTGTGTACATAGCCATGTGTGTGAGTGAGATTTCTGTGTTGAAGGGATATGTATGTGCCAGTAGTACTTCACAGCGGAGGAGGTGGAAAGAGAGTCAACTATCAACTAATATTAACACTATTAAATCAAGAAAACAGAGGATTCTACTCATTCCTGTTACTTTTACTCACTCCGGTTATGTTTCATATGAGTAACAGGACTGAAACTAACAGGATTGAGTTAAAGCAAAACTTCAGCAAATACATGACAAATTGTCGCATGGCTTACATGCTAATAGCACGAGGACACTGAGCAGATCGTAGTGACTTACCTAATGTTAATATATATATAAATACAGTTAAAAAAAAAAAAAAAACACTCCATACACAAAATGGTTAAATCTGTGATTTCTTATCGTCATGTTTGTGGGCTCTCACATTTTGAAACTCTTATAAGAGTTTAAAAATCTTTTCGTGTGTACCGAGCATAAGACAGCGAAAGCACTGGCAAAGTCATGCAGCCGGTTAGCTTCGTAGAAGACCTACCTGGATTGTAAATGATTTGTTGGCAGGTTCAAATTCTGCAGTGTCTTCCATTTATCTAGCTATCTTGTGCAAGACAGATGATATTAAGATATATGGATATGAAAGCCTCTTCTAAAAGACCTCGCTACATTGGAACACTTTGGTGTTTTCATCTCCCAGCTCGGTCACTCTGTCAAAGGCACAGTCCAGTCTGTGGTAGCAGACAATCTTGGAGCCCATGGCTTAGCTGGCTTTGTTGAGAGTTTTTCTGGGCATTACATATGCAGATTCTGTACAGCACAAAAATCAGAGATTCAGTGTAAAGACGTCAAATCTGGTGCTTTCCCCCTTCGAACAAGAGATATTCACAAAGCACATGTTGACTTTGCGGAGAAGAGCAATAGTAACTACTGTGGAGTTAAAAGAAGGTGTATTCTTTCTGAAAGCCTTGCCCATTTTGAGGTTAGCACAGGTTATCCTGATATTGCTCACGATTTGTTTGAGGGTACTGTTCCGGTGGAGCTGGCAAAGTGCTTAAATCTTCTTATTTCAAAGAAGTATTTCACTCTTGACTCCCTAAATTCCTTAATACAGAATTTCCCATACAGGCAGGGCGACAAAAACAATAAACCACATGGTATTCAACGCACGTTTTCCTCCACAAAAACTATCGGCGGAAATGCTCATGAAAATTGGAACCTGCTGAGACTAATTCCATTTATGGTTGGTTCGTTCGTACCAGAGGATGAGCTTGCATGGCAAGTCATTTTAGACCTAAAAGACATCGTCGAGTTAGTAGTTGCTCCTGTCCACACGGAGGAGACACTTGCATTTTTAGATTTCAGACAAAAATACCTTGGACTCATGGACTATGCGTTTTGAGTCAAAACACAGCTTTTTTAAACAAATTGCTCGACACACAAATTGCTTTAAAAACATTGCACTGTCACTTGCAGCCAAACATCAACTGATGATTGCATATTACATGCATTCAAGCGTCACTTAACCCACAAAAGTCTCTGAAATTCTTGTTGATGTCCTTAACGAGGATGTAGTTTCAGCCCTCGAGGAGAAATTCCCAAATGTTACAAAAGTTCATTTAGCTAAAAATGTGATAAGCAATGGAATGAATTATCGAAATGGAACGCTAATTGCACATGGGTCCACTGGAGGGCTTCCAGATTTTGCTGAAATCATGATGTGCATTGTACAAAACAAGCTGCATTTTATTGTGAAGGGGTGGTGTGCATGGTATAGAGAACATTTCAGGGCATTTGAATTGAAAGCATCACACACTAGAGAGATTTCCATTGTTGAACTTGGAGAGTTGCCTGATGTGTATCCACTTGCCAACTACATGGTTGGGCTAGTGCGCATGGTAAAAGACACATCAACGTCGAAGGTTGGGTTTTTGATTATCAAATTAACATTTTGTATTTTTCATTAGGGCTGCACAATATAGGCAAAAAACCAACACTGCAATATTTTAAATCAGCTTTGTATTGTTTCAATGTCTGTAGTATATAGTATAAATGAACAATGTTTAATCTTTCTCCTTGTTACCTGTACCGAAACCTCAAATTCAGCTATGTTCACATATGACAACCAGTTTGTTGAACCAAGACAGGTTCAAATGTCATACATTTTTGATGAGAATACTTTCAAATACTTTTTAATACACTTAACAAATTGTCCCCACCACCCAAAGGTAAAATAGTCTGCAGCACGGCAGTCGGTTATTGTTTCTTAAATCGTCCATAGTCAATATGAGTGTCAATTTCTTTATTACAGTTACAATGAATGTTACTTTAGAAAATGAGGCATGTTCATTTTATTAACTCTTTCTGTATTTTAGATTAAAGGACCAGTGCAATGGGATCTCCTGTTACTCTTCGTATACTGTTTGGAGGACCGGAAGATTCCCGAAAGTTTACCCTTGACTCAGGACTTCCTGCTACTGTCAATGAACTGCACAACATATTGAAGACATACTTTATTTTAACAGAGGAGTTCAAACTTCAGTATTTTGATCCTGATTTTAATGAATTCATTTATTTGAGTTCAATGAATGAGCTGAAAGAGAAGAGCACTTTGAGAGTGATTATCTTGCCAAGTGAGACCTTGACACTCTATTTCCTATAGTCCAAGAAATGGAAGACAGACAGACAGTCTCCCCCGCTATTTTAACCCAGTGCTCAGACAATGCAGCTCCGGCCACACTTGACAGCAATGACACAATAACACAATTTTCCTCATCTTCCTCACAAGTCCCATTTTCATCTCATAGAACTTCCTGGCCAGATCCCTTTCTGATTCCCACATTTTCATATGATGCATTATATTAGCTGAAAAATATATTTCATTTAACATTAAACATTAATTTAAAAACATTAGATGTAACATAAAACCCTAATGTACATAATTGATTAGAAAAAACTAAGAAAAACAAATGTGTCACACAGGGAATTCTGGGAATTTTTCACTATAAATTACACAATGACTTGTTCTTTTTCACTTTCAAAAACTGTAAAATTTATTGGCATTTACTGTAAAATTACATTAGATTTATTAAAGTTATTCACCGTATATAGTACGGAAACTTTCTGTTAACCAATTAACTGTTTTTCACTATAGCATTTTTACAGTCTTTTATCATTAAAATCACGATAATTTTTTACAGTGCAGGTCAAGAAGATCCTGCCTCCATAAATACATTTTAAAATGGCACCTTTTCCAGACTGAGTGTTATGTGTTTCAGAATTTCAGTTAGTTTAGAGGGTGGGGATTGGTCAGTGAAGGGTTTTGGTTTTGTTATTTTTATTTATTTAGCACCGCTCGTTTTCCTTCTCTCTGTGGCCTAGTTCAATTTATTATATTTAGTTTCTTCTCTTTCCCTTTTGCTTGGTTGTATTTAGCTGTAAATATTTGTTTGAATGTTTTCATTGGTGTAAATTATCTAAGCGAACCACTTGTAGCTAACACTATCTTGGTTGTCCTTGGGTCATTCCGTTACCTCTAGTAAAAATACAGTAGTGCTTTGCAAGGTTTTTACAGAAGTGGATAGCAATTATTGTTCGTGTTATCTTAAATCGTAGGCTTACACCGCTGTTGAGAGAGTGTTTCAGTGTCTGGAGCTCAACATAGGGGAACAGTTTCCTCCAGCCAAAACAGAGCTCCATGCTTATCGCCATTTTGAGGCAGTCACAAGTCACGAGTAAGATTACTCTTGTGTGACATGTAGGGATCATCCAGCCATTGTCATCATGGATCTCCACAGAAAAGGAGCATTTAACATTTAGTCATGTAAGTATGTTGGCATGGACCATATTGATATTCTGTGCTTTGGGAAAATAATATATACATTCCGGGTGATTTGACACATTGCTTGTGCATATTAAGCCACAACAGGCTTTCATCTAATGTTTTCCATTATATAGGTCATCTTATTAATATTTTTGCTTTTATGTATGTTATTAGTGAGTGACATCAAACCACCACCAAAGGATTCAATGGACTCATGTATATGGATGACTTCTGAAAGAAACTGGCCCTGCAAATGATTGGTTGTGGCTTTGTAAAAAGTAATTATCTTGCTTTTATGTGCCTCTTGATATTTGGATTGGAGGAAATACATGCAAGTCCAGTCAGTGCCTCAACACAGAGAAAATCCACCAACCCAAAGAAGCTGAGCTTTGCGAAATAACTGTGTCTGAAGATAGACTTAAAAATGAGCTCTATAAGAAAAAGGTAAAATTAATTTAGTTTCTAACTTCTGCGACTAGCATCAAGTGTGTCTTTGGCTTAGTAGTACGTAAGTATTTTTGTTGCAACTGTATTTTTAGTTGTTTTTAGGTATCAGTGATAAGGATACAAGGAATGTGGTGTTGATTCCATTGGCTCAAAAAGTGACCTCCTAGAGAGGCTTTCATCTGAGAGGAAATCTAGACAGACTTACAACAGTATTCGAAACAATTTGGGGCACCTCAGGTGAGAAACAAATGCTTGTGTTTTGCTATGTTTGTGAATGCCACTTTACCTTTGTAGTCCTTATACCTCTATTACTGCTGCCTGACATAGAAGTTTTTTCCAGGAGGATGCCCTTGTGGAATTGTGTACAGCATAAAATGCTGTTTGCGCGCAGAGGGTTCGAGAGACTTTGCAGATGTCCTCCTCTCATGGAAACACATACTCAATGTAGTCATTTATGATTTTGCACAGGGGACTGGTCACACACACCAATCTTCGCTATCCTGAGACGTTCAATTTCACGCCACACAAAGTCGTCTAGCCGACCCAACAGATGGCAACATAAAGATAGCAAAGGAGGGAAAGCTGAAGATGTCCTTGTCATGGCTTAGTATAAGACACCCCATGGCCACCCAATTACAGGCTCAGCAGAGCACTATGTCCTCAATGACAAATTTCATGAAGACAATTCAAAAGATGAACACGATGCTCTCCGCAAGATTGGTCTTGTAGCCTAGTCTCAGCCTCAGACATCACACCCACAGACCGTTGGCTGAACGTTTGATGCATATGGCACACTTATTTCTAAGTCGTCTTCTGATTGGTTGAATTCCATGAGGCGTGTGTGTCGCGTTCTTTAACGGTCTGCCTGGAAACAAATGGCGCGACTCCAAACTCCCTCGTGGAAGAAGAACACCGTCGTGTTTACAACTGTGACAATGAGCGCTTACCAGGATCAACTAAATGCTGGATTTTCAAAGGTATGTGAAGTTCACTGTTGCAGTAAACTTGCACAACCTTCTGGAATGAATCATTTATAGACGCACGCCGGTCTGTTATTGCAGGGACATCGACTTTACATTTTCACGCCCCAAACATGACGCGGAACAAAACGAACTGTGATTGGTTGCGTTACATGTCAGTCAAACGTCCTCATGGGCATCAAGTCACTTTATGGCACTTATTTCCTGGACGGACTGGATTGTATTTTCATCAGCAAGCAGCTGTCTTCGACCACTCTTCCGCCTCTTACCCAAACTGTACATTTTGCTGCAGATTTGTATGTAACCCTAATTCCATAGCTTGACGATCTCATTTCAGTGGAGGAGCATCTCCTAGACGACCGGAACAATATTGTGTTAATAGCCTGTGAGGACGCATTCAAAGTATTCATTGACCTTTGAGAACCTACATGTTGTCACTACTATCGTGTTTCATAGTGAATGTGGTGTTTAGCTATTTTGTTCTTTTGAATTTCTTTTGTTTTTTGCGTTGAATGTTATGTTGTAATTTAATTTGGAATGACACTTTACAGGCTGACACTGTGCTGACAACATTTCACGTTCCAGCACGTGATAAGTGTTTCATTGACATATTAGTATGTGGAAAGTGTATGTGTTTGTTTGCTCGTGTCTTATATTGTTTTGTTTTCTCTTCCCTTCAGAATTTGGGGTACCTGTACTAGCCAGAGTCCTCAGAGTGTGGTGTTGGTTCGACTGACAGTTTGCAGTGTTCACTACGAGTGGTGTGTTGTGAGAGAGCACGAGTGGTTGCTGTGTTTATTGGATAGGCAGGACAAACCGGGTTTAAAATCCAAAAAGGGTTTGGGATACTTGGTTATATTTTGTGTTAAAGTGGTACACCTTGTGCTAGATTGACATTAAAATGCTTTGGTGTGCTTTGTGGGACTTTGTAGTACATCACCCACCGTATGCTTTATGATCCTTTGGGGCCTTTTGATGACACCGTGGTATGCTTTGGGATACTTTGATGTGCATTTTATGATAGGCTGGTGCTTGTGTATTGCCAACACTTTTTAATATACTTTATGGTACAGTGTGGTAGGATACAGTAGTACTTCTAGGGTCCATTGTTGTTTTAGGACTTTACAAAGCATCATATGTAATTTTAAGATGGAGCAAATTTATTGACCTTGACCAGACTTACAGGGGGTAACGCTGTAATTGCAGGTTAAAACTGTTTCCAAGGTAAGTAAATGCTGTGGATATTTCTCTTTTGAAATATAAGACCAGAAGTAAATTCACATCACAATTTCCCTGTATTATTCATGTGACACAATGGTAATGCATCTTGTATGCATCAAAAATACCCCATGGTGTACAGATAATCTCCATGTGCCACAACATTTTTTACAGGAATCACAAAGTATTCCTAGGTGCCAGTGAATAGTACAGAGTACAGCAAAGTATCAACAATGTCCCGCAAAGATCAAAAGATACACTACCCAAAGCCCCAAAAAGTTGATTAGGCAATTAAAAGACATTTTCAACTAGTATTACGTTAATAGTTTTATATTTGTTATCAGGCCTGTAATGTAATGAACTAGCAATAAGAAGATATTATGCTGTGGGCCAAAAAAGCTATTACATTACAGGTCCAAGACTAGTTTTTTATTACATTAGGATTAGTTAAGGTTTTAGCATGTATTATTTATTTAATTTTAATTAAAATTCTTTATAGCATTTTTTCCTACCATCATCCTTGTTTTGGCTTCTTTTTCTTTTCTTTTTTGCTGAAATCTTGACAGCTGACTTCCTGTATAGAGAATCAAAAAACCTAAATTGCAATAGAGGTGTGTGGTGTTTGCCTTGCAAGCCAGGTGAATATTTGGAATGCAGGAAAATCTGTTGACGCTTTCTCTGATGACTTCACCATTGGGCATTGCCACCTTGCATTGTAGCACACCGGATGCCAAACTGCTGCCATACAAATGACTCCACGTTGTAAGAAAAAGTAGAAAAAGAGCAACTTGTGAAATGCCATTTGTGGTGTGCAACTCATTTGTATACGGACACTTTCTGGACCCAATTTTTATTAAGTGGCCTTAACTACTATGTACTAACATTTTAATTAATCAGGTGTATTTAATGAATCATATCGTAAAATTACCTGCATGTAATTACATCTGTAATTAATTTCTGTAGTTACATTTATAATTCCACTGTTGACACTTCCCTTACACCTGACCCTACCCTTAAACTTACTCATACCACCACACCTGTCCCTAACTTTACCCTTAAACTTAGCCACACCACCACACCTGTCCCTAACTTTACCCTTAAACTTACCCATACCTGCACACCTGTCCCTAACTTTACACTTAAACTTACCAATACCAGCACACCTGTCCCTAACTTTACACTTAAACTTACCCACACCACCACACCTGTCCCTAACTTTACCCGTATCCCACCTCAATATCAACAAAAGTGTTTTGCTTTATAATATGAACACAATAAGTACATTGTACTTCTTTTTTTGATGCAAGTACATAGTAGTTAAGGCCACTTAATAAAAAGTGGGGCCCACTTTCTTTACCATTTTGTATCATATTCTACATAGTCAAGATTACCCTTATTGCTCTGCATCTTCTATTCTGTATTGCAACTTACCTGTTTGCTTTCTTCTTTGCCATCTCTTTAGCCAAGCATTCACGTAATGAACATTTCTGAAATACATAACTTAGACACAGACACCTCTTAAATTGTAATGTAGACATTATTTTTCTGTAAAGCTGCTTTGAAACGATATATATTGTTAAAAGCGCTATACAAATAAATGTGAACTAAAATAAACAATGCAGAATCAATCTTAATAGAGAGTCATGAATGTACTGATGTTGGGATGTGACCTACCTTCTAACAAACCTTCAAACAGGCACAATATCTTTTCAAGGACCGCATGCTGGCAGCTCAAAGGGGCACTGGAGCTGGGCCATCCGCTTTTTACTTTGTAGTCGGTACTTTTCCCACAGCAGGAGGGGAAAGTACCCAAGAGCCTTCAGTTTCTCCACCTTAACATAGAAAAGCATATAAGCAAACACAGAGATTTCCAAGGCAGGGTTACAACGGCAAGACAGACATTATTATTATTATACACATACAAGCTGTCTTTAAAAGAATAGTCCACTATACTTAGTATGTGTTTTTATAAGGGTGAACCACCAGAGCAACTCCAGGAAATTCTGTGTATTGTTTTGATATTTATATGTAGACAAGCTCATTATTATCTGAAATGTTGCGAATGCAGTTGGGTTGATGACATCATCAACCCATAGTTGTTGCTTCCCTGCACAATGTAAATAAAATTCTATATTTCTGTAATGTTGACAGGAACCTGCAATGCCTGACCAAAAGACAAAGACAAAATGTTTATTACCAGCAGGGCACTGTTGTCAAAAATCTGTCTGAATATTTTCATGCGGGCTGTCTGCCTGGACTTCATGTCCAGCAGCTTCCCACACTGAGTAAGGGAGAGAGACAGAGAGAGAGTGATGGGGAGACGGTATGACAAAAAAAAGGTTCTAAACTGTGGTCCAGTTGATCAAGCATTGCTGATTTTCTAGCCCTCTGTTAACAAGGGCCTAAATAATGACTTGGATGCCAAGTGAATGCTGAACAGACAGACTAAATATGCAGCTGAGTCCATGCACCGGCATGTTTTAATAATATTTAATGGAAAATATGAATGTCCATTATCTGGCCACAGACATTATACCTTAAGTTGTCATTATTACATGCGCTAGTGGAGATGTTGCCATTTTCTTAAATTTTGAAATCAAAATATGGATCTCAATGATCTGAGTGACCACAGTTTGAGAACCACCGCAATAGAACAATGTACTGTCTGTAATAGACAGATTCAATGTTAAATGTGTAGCCTTGCAAGAGGATGTAACTAAAAGAACCGACAGTCAAACATTCAATATCAACAGGTACCTTTCCATCAGGTTGGAAATTTAACATTTTGTAAAAGACCTACTATGATGAAAATCCATAGTGTAACAAAACAAAACTCTTTCTGTCTTTTGTATGACGAACGTAATGTCTCCACTGCAAACTCCAGTTTCATTGTAACTGTATTGCTTGGGCAACAAATACTGAGATATTGAATGCAAATAAAGTTTATTTGAATTTGGACTAAATGACTCTGGCTTTAATGCATGAAAATGGGGATTAGCAGTTAGACAGTACAATAGCCTATTGTACATTATTTACCTGGGTGCATCTTCGATTTCCACAGTTAATCTTCTTCGAAAAGTGGATCCACCTGGCATTTTTACTTCAGACAAAACAAAAATTAATTATAATTACACTGTTAGCAATTTCTGTAAATTTCACAGTATTTAACTGTAAAATGAACTGTATTTTACTGTAGAACAGTTATACAGTATGTTACTGTATTTTAAAGTTGCATTCTGGGAAATATCCATTAAAATACAGTATTTTTAATTTACTGTAAATCAAAATACAGTATTAAAAAATAAGCGCGAAACCTGACCAATCACAGAAAGGCTTTTATTTCCCGCTTGGAAAAAGAAGTAAACGACACAGATGCAAGAACAAGTCAACTGCAAAGGTGTGTGCAAATATTCCTGCTTTTTCTCTGCATATTTAATTTTTTTGGTTTAACTAAAAAAAAAAAATTAATAAATAACACCCCACTTAACCACGCAGTCACCTCACACTATATACATACAGTGTATGTATGACTAGAGCTTAGAGAGATGTGTGGCAAAACAGTGCAAATACTAATATTTCTTTCTTTCATTTCCTTTTTCTGGACATTTCCCCATAAATATATGGACATAAACGGGTCTTTGTCTTGGGCTTCACCACGTTATGAGCAGGTGAGTGTTCATGTGAACTGTTGGCCAAAA
This sequence comes from Rhinogobio ventralis, assembly GCA_039654625.1. Lineage (NCBI taxonomy): Eukaryota > Metazoa > Chordata > Actinopteri > Cypriniformes > Gobionidae > Rhinogobio > Rhinogobio ventralis. Next base: position 28,828,599 of record CM077216.1, read on the forward strand.
AAAAAAAACAAGCTTTTGTGGGTTTTGTTTAAGTCAGTAATTTTTCACTACACAATCGTCTGCCGTTAACGTATTACCCCATATAAATGTTCAGCATGCATTTATTCCTAGAGTAAAACACGCTCTGTGGAGACATTATTTGCCTTTATTAATCATGCCAAAGGGCACAAAAACACGGCGAACTTGAGTCACTTAAGTCACACACGTACCGCAAACACAGAAAGGCCGCAAAAAGGACGAACAGATCGGAACAACACAATCTGAATTCTAGATGCAGCGTTGAAGGCTGTACACTCGTGTCGACTAAATTTGCCAGTCTTTGTGAACATCTAAGATGGCACATTTGAGATGGTAAAAAAAATCAAATGTCCGATTGCTGGCTGTAAAAAGTATTTTAGAGTAAAGTCATAATTTTCAGCGCACCTCAGTAGAAATCATAAATGCGATTTTGAGAAATATGTATGTGCAGATATCACTGAAAAGTCTGCTGCTATGCCAGATGTAAATACTGAAGGCTTTGATGATGTGGAATTTCAAGACAGTGGTCCAGCCATTCAGCTTGACAAAGACAAATTTGGGTTTATTTTATTTGAGGATGCAGTCAAAAATGATTCTGCCAGCTACAACAATTCAGACTTTAATTGACGAGTTCATGGAGGTGCATACAAATAGCATGACACATATTTTGTCCAAAGTTAATGAAGAATTGACAAAGCTAAAAATTCCTGACTGTCAGATAAATGAAATAATAAGTGGGTTATCTAAAGAAAACTTACTTAAGATGTATAATGAGGAATATTTTAAGTCAGATCAGACTCGGAAGTCCTTTTCAAAAAACATTTCAATTATGTGGCAGGTATTGTCAGTACATACCAGTAAAAGAAACTCTGAAGGCATTTCTGAACAATGGATTAGTTAAAGAGCAGTATGATAAGGCCAAGGGGCAAACACCACAAAATCCCCATGTACTTCAGGATATAAGGGATGGGAGGAATTTTAAAGAAAACACTCTTTTTAAAGAGTCTTCATCAGTTGTGTCTCTGATTTTATATCAAGATGCGTTTGAGGTAGTTAATCCCCTTGGCTCTGGAAGAAAAAAACACAGACTAGTTGCTGTGTACATGACACTTTCAGAAATCTGTCCCCATAATAGATCATCTATTGATCCTATGCAATTGGTTATGCTTTGTAGGGAGGAAGATTTTAAGTTTTTTGGGCAGCAACAAGTTTTCACCCCTGAAAACTGGAGGAATTTGGAATTGTATTGGAAAATGGAGAGACAGTGAGGGGAGCGGTGATTGCCATTGTTGGAGATACCTTGGAGTCACATAGCATCGGAGGGATTACTGAGAATTTCAGTAAGAGTAGACATTTCTGTCATTACTGTCTTATAAACAGATACACGTTTGAAAGCAAAGGCACAGACTTAGGTCCAACAAGAACAAAACAGAATTACCAAAACAGTGTGACAATGTTTGAAGGACAACAAATGTGTGATGGTGTGAAGTTTGATTCAGCCTAAGTTCAACAGCCTAAAACACTTTCATGTGTGTGATCCTGGACTTCCTCCATGTTTGGGAAATGATCTTTTTGAGGGAGTTGTTTCAACAGATCTGGCTTTGTACATAAAACAGCTGGTCACTGTAGGGAAACACTTCAGCTATGTTCAGCTGAACAGAAACATATCTAGCTTCAAGTACTGTGGAAGTGACATGAATAATAAGCCATGTGAAATAAAACCGGATGGTGGAAAGTTGACAGGACATGCAGCTCAGAACTGGTGTCTGCTTCGATTGCTCCCATTACTAATTGGGGATTGAATAAAAAATCCACTTGATGATGAAAATTGGCAGTTGTGCTTAAAGTCGAGGGAGCTTGTTGAAATGATATGTGCACCAAAAATTCATCATGATCAAGTAGCCTACATGAAATGTCTGATTGAGGAATATGTGCACTAAGGGGCTACCTTGTTTCCAGATGCACCACTGAAACCAAAACATCATTATTTGCTTCACTACCCTGAACTCACACTTAAATTCGGACCACTGATTAGACTATGGACTTTGCGATTTAAAAGCAAGCACACTTTGTGCAATAATGTGCAATAAAATAGCAAAATTGCAAAAAACCTAGGGAGTACACTAGCTGAAAGACATCAGCTATTGCAAGCCTATTTGAGTGCTGGCTCCATCTTTCCTCCAAATGTGCAAGTAGGTGAAGCAGATGAGTTTCACAGTCACTTATACAACACCCACATTCAAGAAGCTGTAAGGATGCAAGGCATTCATGACTCCACCTATGTAACATTAACTGCTACATACAAAGGAACCAGGTACCGGAAATCAATGGTTGTTGTGGTAGATCACACTGATGATGTATACACATTTGGGAAAATTGAAATGATTCTGATACACTTATCAAAATTATTCTTTGTTGTTGAAAAGTGTAAATCAGTGCCAGTTGTTGATCTGGGTCTACACTTTTTTCAACAAGTCTCAAATCCTCATTATTTATGTGTAAATGCAGAGAATCTAGCTGACTATTACCCTCTGCCAGTATACAAACGATTTGATGCTGATTTTGTTGCACTTCACCACTCTGTGTGTCTTAGGTAAGAAGCTAAAAGATGGAAGCCGTCATTAGACGTGTTCTCCCATCGTTGGATGATCAACTAAACCACTTGATATCAGAATTGACAAGAATTGGTGTGAAAACAGACAATGACCTCCAATATGTGACATCAGATGACCTCAAAGACTTCCTTTCACTAATTGACTGCAGGAAACTAATTCATTTTTTCAAAAGCAGAGGTTAGTCATTTGTATATAATATGTATATAATATACAGTAGTAAAAACATCTTGGGTAATAAGCCATATTCATGATCAATGAAATAGAAATATGTACATTTGTCAAATGATTAATTAACTGTTATTAAATACTTTGTCACATTTCTACAGCACATTGTTCATCGAGTTTTATGTTCAATATTTAATTTAGGGAATAAAAATGTTCTAGCTACTCAGCCAAGCAACCATCCCAACTCTTCATCGTCCGCTGTGCAGTGTCATGGATCCAGTCCAGTTACAAATCAGAGTCCTATATCTGCTCCAGTCCCAGTTCAAAGTGCAGCATTTGTGTCAGATTTTTAAATACCCTGGGGTAAGATGACACCAAATTTAAGAACATGTCTTGCACAAGGAAAGCGACCTGAAGCATCAGATAGGAGACACATGGTTAGGGTGATTGTGGATTCCATCAGAGAGGTGTGTTTAAATCCAACAAAGCGACAATGTTCAGAAATTGCACAGTCAATCATCCAGAAGTATCCAAACAGTTATAGTGACAAAACAGAGGAAGGAGAGTTAATTGGATGTGGTTACTACTCTTTGTTGCGTCAGTTGAAGACAAGAGTGGAACATTGTAACCGGAACAATACATTGTCTCGACTTAGAAAACCTAAACGAACAGGAGACAAAGTGGATGATAGCCCACCCTCAACATCTAAATCCGCTAAACTGGATAGCTATGGTTGTGTGAACTGGAACCCTACTGAACTTCCTGTAGGGGAAACCTTTGAGTCTTTAGAGATAAAGAGAAAGGAGATGCTTAGTCTATTTTCCCAAAAAGGACCTCGTGCAGCTGAGTGCAGCAAAGTCCAAGAATGAATGAAAACGACATTCCTTGCACAGCGCCACAGCATTAATGCCAGCCCTCCACCAAGTATCTCAGATCTTCAGGCAAGGTGGCCATTTCTCTTCATGAAGAGATTCTTATGCGCTCATTTTGAGGAACTGACTGGGATTGATCCTGACATCAGATTCAAGGAATCCCTTTGTACCAAAGGGGAAAGGATTCTCTTCTTCTTCAAAAATCAAAATTCCAGGTGGGGAAAAGAAGTTAGAACAGTCCTCAAAGAGATTGACCGAGAGGGCAGAGATGTTGACCCAGGCCTTGCAGCTGTCCTGTTGATGATGGCCCACTTCAAAGAAAAGGAGTAATCACTGTTCCTTTTAGCCGATGTGAGTATTTATTCAATTTATATAATTTATAATTGATGTAACTGAGAGTTGAACTTAATGTGTGTGTGTGTAGGTCACAACAACTCTGACAGATGCAGAGACCAGGATTTTACTTCCTTCTACTCCAAGGCTGATCATGCTTGGTAAGATCTTTTAATACATGATTTAGAAATGCTTAAGAGATGATTTATCGTTAAAATTAATCGTTAAAAGATTGCAATCTTGAATCCAGAATTGTCAATTAAATGCTGATTCATCCAGTAATTAATCAAGTGACATATTTATTAGTGAGTCATTGAAGCATTCATTAAAACAGATTTAAAAAAATATATATATATAATAATAGTAATTAAAATGAATTAAACATTTTAAATGGGCTGCAGCAATAATATTTTGTCAGAACCTCTAGTAAATTACATATTATTTATAGTTGTCGTTCAGAATCGTGGGAGAATTGTGATCTCTATTTGAAACAAAAAAAAGTTGTGATTCTCAATTTATTCAGAATCATGCAGCTCTAGGATGGTTTTTAAAAACAAACATGTCACTTTATTCATAGCTCTCCATGTTTAACATTGTGCTTAACATCTCCTCAAATATTTTTTGAAAAACAAGGGTAACTTTTAAACTAATGAGAAAAGCTCAATCTACATATTGTCACTGACAACAAAATCACATGTGAAATGTTTTTGAGAAGTTAAACAATTTATTATTATTATAATTTTAGGGGATTCAGTTCTACGCTGCAAAAAGTGGATGCTGGCAATTGAAGGCAGAGTCCTTACAAAGTCCATCTCACTACAGTGGTTCTACAATAATTTTATGAAGCAACAAGAGTTTTTGTATGGCAAAAAAAAAAATCTAAATAACGACTTTATTCAAGTTCTTGTCTTCTGTCTTGGCCTCTGACGTGAACTCACGAAGCACCACGACGCATCCGCGAGAATATGACGTAGAGCCGGCGTTCGTTGACACGCTCGTCTGTGTGAAGACTGTGCACGAGCCAAAAGAGAACGTAAACCCCGCCTACTTTGATTTGATTGGCCATCTCAATCATTTTGACATTGACGAGCGCCGTTAGACCACATTCGTTTCGACTGTCTGATCAGCCTCACATTCTGTTCCTGTCAATCACGCGGTGTCAACCAATTACACTGCACGAGGGAGGGCCGAGCCAACTCACACACACACACAAAGTGAGGCAGCTTGCATTTCTGAATGCGGCACTCGCAACGACCCAGCAAAAAGGTGCGTTTCAGAACAACATGCGGGCCGTACTAACACTAAACTTTGATGTCAAGTAGGGGGCCACAAAATATCATCCGCGAGTTTGAGACCCATGCCTTAAGCCCTGAAGGTATTTTTTTTAGTTTTTTTGTCTGAGTGACATACACAACTTTAAAGACTCATAACTCCAAAACTATAGAGTCAAATGGTAGGTATCATTTGTTAGCAAACTTTTAATATTTTTAGAAAATATTGATTTTTATTACATTACATTATTACATATCTAATGCTGCGAAACTGTTGATAAAAGACCTTTTTTTTTCTTTTTTTTTTATAATTTTACAAATATTTCTTATTTAACATTCAATAACTCAGGAAGGAAATAGGGCAGCAAAAAATTATTTTTTGGTGATGTTCCCCTATATGTGGTTTGCATCTGGATAAAATTTTGTGGCGATGTCATAAAGTACACTTCGGGTTTAAGGGGTTAAATAATATATATATATGAATGTAAATGGAAGTGTGATAAAAAGGTGACCTTGAAATTGTGGAGTTAAAGGCGACGCGAGCTGGGGAAAATTTTTGGGTGCACCTAAATAAAAAAGTTAGGCGCGTGGTGTCAACACGTGGTGTTGTGATAAATAAGTGCAAGTAATTAAGTGAAGTGTCTTCTCATAGGATAAGAACATGCAGTCTAATGAATAATTATTTTCTTCTTCTGGGTTTAAAAATCTACAAATTGTGACATTGACACAATGTAGATTTTAAACCTGGAAGACAAAAATAGTGCAAAAAAACTCAAAATTAACCAATTTTCTCCTAACATTGTCTTCTCTGATGTGTAACACAAACACCTCTGTTAAAATGTCAGAAAATGTAGTTTTTCATGACCCTTTAAGATATTTTGCTAATTTTTCATATCTTAATACAGTTAAAAGAATAGTTCATCCAAAAATGAGAACTTCTGTTATTAACTTACCCTCATGTTGTTCCAAACGCATATGACTTTTGTTCATCACAAATTAATATATTTTTAATCTTTTTAATAGTGACTTTTTATCTCACAATTCAGACTTTTTTCCTCGCAATTGTGAGTTATAAAGTCTGAATTGTGAGGGGAAAAAGTCTGAATTGTGAGATAAAAAGTCACAATTACCTTCTTTATTTTTTTCTCTGTGGTGGAAACAAACTAAGAGCAAAAACATTCTACTTTTTTCTTCTTCAATGTTGTTTTGTTATTATTGTGTTCTTGTTCTGTTTTATTATTATTTGTAGATTTTTTTTTTACTGTACAGACTTTTGATCTACTTTTGTAAATAGACTGGACATGAGACCTTCTGAAATTGTAATTGTTGCTGCAGATTTTCAGAAAACTCAAAGTTTTTCAATTTAATTATTAAAAAACAAAGAATTTAAAAAAATTTAAAAATGTAAACCGTTGTCATTTTTTCTTTTTATTGTTATTTACAGAGACCTGTTGAAATACAGTAAATGACAATTTGTATAGTCAATTTGTATAGTTTTACAGTAAATAAAAAGTGGACAATGAATTACAGTAAATGAATAAAAGTACTGTATGTTTTACAGTAAAAAAATATAATATACTGTAAAAAATTACAGCAAGTTAAATGGTACTGTAAATAGTAATACGTTTAATTTACTGTAATTTCTACAGGAATTTTTTAACAGTGTATCGGCATGCCACGTAACAAAATATTTAATTCTGCGTGTGTACTTTATTGTCAACCATGGATAAATTGTGTTGCACCAAGGGATGGGTGACATGGAAAACATTAGACAAATCACATATTAAGTAATCTAATTCATATAAATGATATTAAACTGCAAAGTAATGTAAGTGTGTGATATCAGAGTAAGTATGGCTAGCACTTTACACTACACACATTATGGGGTAATATCACAAAGTAAATTTTATTTTACGGTAATAACTAGTAACTATTTTGTAATATTAATGTGTAATTTATTGGTTAAATATTGGTCGTTTTTGGTAAAAGTAAATATTAGCATTATAACAGTAAATGTAGTAATTTGATCACTCATTGAATAATTACTATGTAATACTTTGGAAACTAAATTGGCTTACTAGTCCTTTCCTTTAATGGAACTGCCATATTCTCGAGGACAGATGAGGTTGTGACAGTACTGTAACCAATTAACTATTATGAAAGTACTAACAGTAAAGTCAGGCTTTGATACCTTAATGTTGTTTTGTTTTTTTCAGCTTGAGACAATTTTCCTTTAGGTAAAATGCACTATATATGATGACATTAGAAGTAAAATATCCCGGGAATAGGAGCCTAATCCAACCCTACTGTAACATGCATCTGCAAGCAACTAGTAATGCCTGCCTGAATTATACCAACGTGCCCGTTATTCTAGCAGATCTCAGATCGGCTTGTATAGTGAATGTAGGCCGTATGATCCGAAATACTGATCTGGCGTCAGCTAAGGTTACCTTTTGGGGTCCGCACCCACGGGTAATATGTAAGTTACACAGCCCGAAAATTTTTTTTCTGCAGGCGCGATTTATAGACAGTAAATAGATTTTCCTGCTGCCCACAATTTGGAAATAAATAAAATAAATCAGTTTTTTTTTTGCGCTCCAAAATAATAATAATAATAATAATAATAATATATATATATATATATATATATTTTTTTTTTTTTTTTTTTTTTTTTTTTTTTTTTTTGTAGTGCTGTCATCAGCCATGTCTAAAAGCTGAAGACAGCATGATTAAAACATGTTTTATTGATTTATGTACTTTAAACTGCAACAGGTACAGGTTAGCTTAGGCTAATGTCAATGGTAGGCTACCCGCTGGGCTAACTGAGCAGCCCACTATTCCACTAACAACTCATTTGAACTATGATTTAAACGCATACGCTGGCATTTTGACACATGACCCCATGTAACGTGATGTAGAAACACTGAAATAACAATTACAAAAAAGACTGTTGCCCTTACTTACCTGTTTGAAGATGTTCGCGCATCAGGTGAACTGGGCGAACTGAGCCTCGCTGGTGACGTCATTGCCGTTGAAGATGATGCGTGGTATTTGGACGCATCTGCTCTCCACTTAAGTTAATTGGAAGGATTGGCATATCATATCCACGCAAAATTGGGCTTTGGCGTATGCATTACATGCATTTCGAAAGTAAAGTCGTGTAAAGTCGTGTCATTTGTACGCACATTGATGAGAACGGGTCGGTCACACTGTGTTGACTGGTTTACATAAGTTACACTGTGTTGTCTCTTGATATAACAAAGCTCCTTGAAGATGTGGTCTTCCCATTGTGTACCAACAGAGGCAAAGTTTTTAGATGTACAGCCGTGGTCATCAACATTTGATTGCATGGGACTGGGGGCAGATGTAAGACTCTCTTCGTCCATTCCAGTATGCTCTTGGTTAACACCATCTCCTGTAAAAACAGACAAAGCATTATATATTATAGCATCTAACATTAGCTGGGTCATTATAGGGAACAGGGTGATTTTCTATTTCAAAAAGAGTGATTTTTAAATTTGAAATTTTTTTTTTAGAAGTGCAGATTTGTAGTTTAGCACTAATACACTTTTAGATGGCATGTATGAAAGGCCAAATGCTGACTTTTCCACATTTTGTAAACCTAAATGAGCATATACTGATAGGTATTATTTGAGTTCAAGTCAATGATTCATCATACTGAATCAAACCACTGCAACACACAGTTTGATGCTGAATTCGGAACCGCATACTACTCTTATCATATATTTCTATGGCAGAAATAGTAAGAATACTATGTGGTTCCGAATTTAGCAATAGAGTCAGAATTATTATTAACTTAAGCGCCGATGCTAAAGAGTCATACGTTAAATGAATCAGATTCCACTTGTGGTTGTCTGCTTTGAATCAGGCAGTGAAGACAACGCAGTTTCTCTTAACACGTAAACGTATGTTTAAGCACACATCATGAGAAATTGGTCGCCCGCACATACTGAAAACACTATATCTGTGTCATAATGCCGCACTTCGATCAATTGTGCAGACCTAGTAGCATGTTAGTTTTGTAAATAACGTTAGTGAATAGACTCACCTTCGTCCGGACAAGTTTGTTGTCTTCTCTTCTTTCTTAATGGACGATCATATCCTAGCCAAAGTTCAGGATATGGATTTTCCGTTGTGACTCAAAGCAGGTATTACACACTTTGTAATAAACCTCTGATGCATTTTGAATCAAAAATCACATTTAAAAAAAATACTCTTCCTGAGATTAAATATCTTGATACTATGTACAAACTAAACCACCTGGGTCCTAGAACTGCGGTCCTGAGACTGCAGCTGCCGCTATATCATCCAGTTCTGTAGGTGGCACTGTCACAAAAAACTAGGGTCCTAGAACTGCGGTCCTGAAACTGCAGCCTCCAGTTGTGCAGGAATATACTACTGTAGATTTGAGGCTTGTGTTGTTAATGGAGAAATCACGTGACCAATGACATACAAGGCCTTGGTTTGTGTGGAATACGTCATCGGTTCAGTGTTGCTTAGGGTTCGAAACTCGCACCACCTTGTGGTTGTTGTGGCGTTTCAGAGAAGTGTCAGGAGTAGTAGAAGTGTGAGTGTCAGAGAGTCAGAGAGTTGTGTCATTGTCGTTATTGTTTCTCTATTATTAGGTGTCCTTTGGCATCTGCTGGATAGTAGATCACAGTAGAAGGAGCTCAAGTGCAACAGATGCTAGTGTTGAAGTGGACCGGTATTTATCAGAAGTAAATCTCACAAGATCTGAGAATCCACTGGTATATTGGGCTTAACAGAATCATCAGTATCCTCACTTATACCAGCTGGCACTGTCATTTTTATGTTCCCCCGCATCCTCTGTTCCTTGTGAAAGGATCTTTTCCAAGGCTGAAGAGGAATTGTCTAAACCCTGTGCACACTTAAAAAAAATCTGTTTCTCGATGAAAATCCTTCCTTCACCCACCCCAAACTGCTGTGTTGCAGTTTGCTCCACTATATCCTCAGACCCATAGGCACTACACTGCACAATAAACTGTGCACATTGCACAAAAAAAAACAGTAACAATTCTTAACTTTTCCCACCCGAGACTGCTCTGTTGCAGTTAGCTTTATTCCCTCCACCATAAGCACTGCACTCAACACAGCATCACTTTTGGTGTTCATACTGTCACTATTCCAAACTATTTATAAATAATTAACAGTGTGTCTGACAGTTGTCTTTGTGCAAGTAAAGTCAGACAGAGAAAGATGCTTATTTTATTTTTATTTTATACCCAGGCAATGGACAAATGTCTGCTCAGGTCATTAGCTCAGGATTAATGGATTTATCTGCTATTTCTTTGCACAGTAGCCAGGTGTCACTAGTGACCAATGATTAATGAAGCTTCAGGTAATGAACCTTTTGGTGAAGCAATCATTTTGCCATCACTACTCGCTGCTATGGCACCCCCCACAGAGAAGTGAGGAAAAAGGTGAATAGATCAGCGATTTACACAGGAATTAAAATCAGCGGGAAACAATGCTTTGAACATTACTATTTTAAAATTACAGTTTTAACAAAGTGTTACAAATTAATAAAAACAAATGAAATAAACAATTAAATAAAATAAAAATACGGAATTTTAAATTAATTTCCTCTTCGTGCTATATATAGGCGCTTTGATGTATGTCATAATTCTTTACTGATAGGCTATTGTAGGCTACGGTGTAGTTATTTCTTAATAAAATTGTGCCCGATGGAACAAATGCTATAAAGAACTTATGAAATATTACACCGGGTAGATCACCGCAGGATTAAAAGTGGTCAAAAGTTTCTCAAAGAGCCAGAAAGTCACTTTGGAGCAGTCACAACAAATGAACAATGATAGCTTTTCAGGTAGGACAGCAGATGTATCAGCAAATATCATTTATTTACAAAGATTATTTTCGTAATATAATATAACAATGCACGACCAGTGACGGCGACTGGGTTAAGCATTTAGGTCACCGTATCTGAGGGAAATGTTGCAGTGCGTTGATCTACCAATCTCAAAGGAAGATTACAAACGTGAACGCCAATTGATTACACACTCTGTTATTTTGGTGGTTTACTTGATGTGAGTACAGGCCTCTTTTACTTTGATTAAAACATATGGAGCTATTTCTATACGTTTCGTCTCCCGCTTTTTGATTCTCGCGCCACCTGAGCTGACATTGACAGGTGGCGATCATGACAATGACGTAGTTTAGGACAGCACAACGTCGCCTTTGATACTAGGAGCTGAGGTGGGTAAGACCCAGCATATTTTAAAACTCTGCGGTATTGCGTCTTTACACAGAGCCAATTTGGAGAAGCCATAACTTAGCTGTGTAAAAATGCGCATGTGTATTAATGAGCTGGCAGAGAACTAATTTGAAGAATGATAATCACAGCCTGGCTTTTAAAACAAACTTTTAGAGTGCCAAAACGCAGAAGCTGCCACTTTTCACCACATTAGAAACTGCAAGTGTTATAAGCTCTTTAACTGAGAAGATGGGTGGCTCTTAAAAGAGCCTTTGGGTGGTTAAGGTCAGAACACACCTCACTTCGAGCTGGTGTATTTGGTGACAGCCTTTGTGCCCTCGGACACGGCGTGTTTGGCCAGCTCTCCGGGCAGCAGCAGACGCACGGCGGTCTGGATCTCTCTGGAAGTGATGGTGGAGCGCTTGTTGTAGTGCGCCAGACGAGACGCCTCACCGCCGATGCGCTCGAAGATGTCGTTGACGAAAGAGTTCATGATGCCCATCGCCTTGGAGGAGATGCCGGTATCAGGATGAACCTGCTTCAGGACTTTGTACACATAGATAGCATAGCTTTCCTTCCTGGACCTCTTGCGCTTCTTTCCTCCCTTACCGGCGGTCTTCGTGACGGCCTTCTTGGAGCCCTTCTTAGGAGCGGACTTCGCTGGCTCAGGCATGATGATGACGATGAATCAATGTAAGCACAGGAGCGAGACAGAGGCCTTTATTCACTGCCATATGCTAATTTACTACGAGATACGGAAATCTTCTGATTGCCTGTTTTCATTGGCCAAACCCATAAGCTCGTATTTCGTTGGACAACTCAAAGCATCACGAGAGCAACGAGGGCCAATCACGGGCGGGTGAATGATAGCCCCGCCCACCGCTTTATGTTTCAGTGACACCCCCACAATTTCGTTTCCTTTGTTCATTTCCCGCTCTTTTTTGCTTTAATAAATTTGATATTCTGCAACAGTGTAATCTAAAGACTAATTTTTAGAATAAATAGATATTTAAAAAAAAATAGCTGTTTGTACTAGAAATTCCCTCCTACACAAAAGCCCCTTTACCAGACATTTCACTTATATTTTCACTTTCTTCTTGATTCTGTAAATCACTTTAATTTACAATAGACGCTTATTCTACGAAAAAAAAAAATACAACTTTAATTTTAATATCAGCCAAAAGCTGATTTCAACGCAATTATACATTAAGGTACCTTAAATTTTGTATAGAATCGTCAGTATTTCCTTTGCAGAATTCACGTGTTTGGTTCTTCAACGGTTTATATAAAATAGAATGTATTAGCATTATTGTGACATTACTCTTTATGTGAGAGTGTGTGGCTCTTAAAAGAGCCGTTGGGTTTGTGGTTTCTCTTGATTTCAGGCGTTTAACCTCCGAAGCCGTACAGGGTGCGTCCCTGCCGCTTCAGCGCGTACACAACATCCATGGCGGTGACGGTCTTTCTCTTGGCGTGCTCGGTGTAGGTCACGGCATCGCGGATAACGTTCTCCAGAAACACCTTCAACACTCCGCGGGTCTCCTCGTAGATCAGACCGGAGATGCGCTTGACACCGCCGCGGCGAGCCAGACGACGAATAGCGGGTTTGGTGATTCCCTGGATGTTATCGCGCAAAACTTTACGGTGACGCTTAGCGCCTCCTTTTCCGAGCCCTTTACCGCCTTTGCCTCTTCCAGACATGTTGAACTCTGTATACTTCAGACAAATAATAATGAGTGGAGAACATACGCTTCAAGGAGGCCGTTTATATTTGCTTACAGGACCTGACAGAAACCAGCGGCATACAACACGCCCCTCCCCTCGATAGAGCTCGAGCACAGAACAATGTGATTTAACTCTAAATCTGATCTCACGAGGCCTGTCCTTTGTTTAATATTAAAAACCAAGTTTTAATAGATTATTTTAACCAAGATAATATTATACAAATATCATTATATCATATACAGAGAAACTGAATGACAATGAATATATTCAATGAATTTATTGCGTTATAACAGTACATTTATATGTGACATGTCAGGTATATTTGCAGAATATAAATTATTTCAAGCCTCTGATTTACACTGTATGTCTCCCTTTAGCTGAACTTGCACCATAAGAGTAATCTCTTCTTTAGCCTTCAACATCCCATAAAAGTTTCTAAACAGCCCATGCCACTATTAGGGAGTAGCTGGAAGATGTGATCAAAACTGTGGATGAGCGAATGAAAGAGAGTTGGAAAGAATCCAACTGTATATTTTCAGACAGACTGAAGATGAAAAAAAGTGGCAAACACCTGGATAAAAGGTAATAGGTTAAAAACTGTATGAAAATTAGTTAGAGTGTAATTGTGAGATGTTCTCAGCTTTGTTGTCTCCGCCATTAAAGTCTAAGCCTTGGCATCTGGATCTCTGTGACTCGAGCGATTTCTTGCAAAGAGACTTTCTGCTACAACAGGACAACAGATATCCCGACATTTAACCCTCTATGGTTTGCATTATGTTCTAACAATGGTTTTTTTAATATGTTTTTATTACATGACATAGTTTCAATCATACAAATCAAAACAAATTTTTGAAAAGAAAAAAGAAAAGATTTTTGGGGGGTACTTTGAGAAACTACCACCTCAGTTTGCAATGCAGAAGTAAATACGATGACGTACTTCCTTCTAATGTGACTTCCGTTTCGCAGGCCTGTAGGTCAGGAGTGATGTAGTGGGAGCTATTAAACGCTGTCACTATTAAACGCTGGTCTGGTGTCTCTTCTTCACTCACTTCTGAGTGTGAACCTTTAGAGCTCTCCCGTGTCTCAAACTCTTGATGCGTGGATTATGGTCAAAACAAATATCTTGCAGGTATTTTTCACGCTTTAACCAGCTATTATGGCACCCCCTACCTGCGCAAAGAATGCCAGTCTTTCTGTAGTCCACATTAAATGTTAGCTAGCCAGTCAAAACTACAGTCTTTGCAGAACTACAGATTCGCAATACAACTACTATTAGCGGAAGTGGCTAACCGGAAATCTAACACATTATAGTATAAAAATGGTGACGCTCGCTATTGCGTGGAAAATAAGGTGGATATGGCAACGCTGTACCACAATGGAAAAAAATTAGTTTTTCTATAAAATTATTATTTTCTCTTCTATTTAAATGCACCTTTCTTTTAGACATTGATAGATGTATATACTTGGAGCTCATGCAAACCAAAAATAAGATCCCCATCATTTAACCTTAACTTGCGCCCCTATTTAGTATAGGAACAGAGTAAAACAAGGTAAAATATACATGTAAGTGACTCACGTTTTTTTTATGTCTTCAAAATGGCTAACTCATCCTAACCTCACTCTCATCACATGGAGAGTGAACTCTGCATTCTTCCTATTGATCTTTCAGTAAATTTATAAATTTTCTGAAAAGATGACATAATTGATTTATTTATACATAAATACAACTATATTACAATTTCAAATAAATAACTGCAATCATATTATTGATGCTACTATCTATAAAAAAAGTCCCAATGGGTAAATACATTACTGCAATTCCACTGTGGTACAGCGTTGTTATATGGAAACATTGATATTTTCTCAATTTACAGTAAAACTATGTTCGACAAATTACTTTCAAAAGATGCTGCAAAAAAATCCTCCATGAGAAGAAATGTTTAGAAATGAGGTTATTAGAGCAATTTCTGGAGCACTTCAACTTCAGTGTGATGGTGGGAAAGAGTTTTGGGGGGACATTCAAATGTCTTTCGACTTAAAAACACATCATTAGCCACCTTAAGGCCTGCCCTTTTAATTCCCATAGAGCAATATATTGTTTATTTCTCTGAATAACAAGGAAAAATTAATTCTTGCCATATGGCAACTGCATACCATAAAGGGTTAAGTAAAAAAAATACAGTCTGTAATTATACATGAACTTTCTATGAAAATATTTAAAGTAAAAAAAAGGACAGACATTTCCATATTTGACCCCATATATTCTTAAGTAAACAATTTATGAATTAGAGAATGAAGAACCAAGTATTGTTAATGTAACATCTTCCTACTCGTATTCAGTGTTTAAACTGGAAAGTGTCTCATTCAGGGCAATTTTGGTGGCTCTTAAAAGAGCCTTTGGGGTTTGATGCGGGTTTAGGCGCGCTCTCCGCGGATGCGGCGGGCCAGCTGAATGTCTTTGGGCATGATGGTGACCCTCTTGGCGTGGATGGCGCACAGATTGGTGTCCTCAAACAGACCGACCAAATAAGCCTCGCTGGCCTCCTGCAGGGCCATGACAGCGGAGCTCTGGAAGCGCAGATCCGTCTTGAAGTCCTGAGCGATTTCTCTCACCAGCCGCTGGAAGGGCAGCTTGCGGATCAGCAGCTCGGTGGACTTCTGATAACGGCGGATCTCTCGCAGAGCCACGGTCCCGGGCCTGTAGCGATGAGGCTTCTTGACGCCGCCGGTGGCCGGAGCGCTCTTACGGGCGGCTTTAGTAGCGAGCTGCTTCCTCGGGGCTTTACCACCGGTGGATTTACGCGCGGTCTGCTTGGTTCTTGCCATTGCTGCAGTTACTTCTTACTGTCCCGCTTACGCTGGAAATACTGCCTTATGTTACAGGCCTGCTTTTATAGCATTGTACCGCCAAGAGCTCACAGTGACGCGATATGGTGCAGAGGCTTGTGATTGGCTAGTGTGTGACGTCTGTGCATGAGTACTAGCCAATGACTGCGCGTTTCATCTTTTCAAACACGCGGAGAGTTTCCCGCTCGAGCTGCTTTACTCTGTTTTTACTGCTCATCAAACAGTGAAACACTCATAGGCTTTATACTCACATTGTTGTATTTTTTCCGAAATATTCACCTTATTCATAATGGTCGTGCAGATCTCGAATTCAAACAAAATCACTTTACCATTTTTTTAATAAAAGCGCTGCAACCAAACCCCATGAAAGTAAAGCTAATCAAAAAGCAAATATATCATGATAGCAACATTGGGAAACAGGAAGTGCATGTAATACAGCCAGAAGTGGGTAAAAGTAGGTACTCAGGAGACGATTGGAGAGAAAAATTATTTTATCCAGACTCAAAATAGGACATACAGGACTTAAAACAATGCACCTAAGGTCCAAGCATCGGGCAGGGCGTTGTGAATGTGGAGAAAACGAAACCGCAGAACAGCGTCATTTATTATGAAACCTAAAATATGATAAAGATTAGAGGTTCAGAGAACATATATTTAAATTACTTTGAGATAGATATTAAACCCAGAACAGAAGAGTAATAACGGAACAACTTTAATTTAGCTTTTTTATATTTGTAAATGTCTATACAGAGCAATCATACATTTTATTATCATGATGGTTAAGTATTTTATCACCTGTGATTATGGTATTTTTAAATAAAAAAAAAGCGCTCTTCATCAGATAAAGTGGGTGGCTCTTAAAAGAGCCTTTGGGTTTTAACTTGAATCCGTTTACTTCGATTTGGCGGGCTTCTCGGTCTTCTTGGGCAACAGCACAGCCTGGATGTTGGGCAGCACACCACCCTGAGCGATGGTCACTCCGCCCAGAAGTTTGTTCAGCTCCTCGTCGTTGCGCACCGCCAGCTGCAGGTGACGGGGGATGATGCGGGTCTTCTTGTTGTCCCGAGCGGCGTTTCCAGCCAGCTCCAGGATCTCAGCGGTAAGATACTCGAGCACAGCGGCCAGATAAACCGGAGCACCGGCACCGACGCGCTCGGCGTAGTTGCCTTTGCGGAGGAGCCTGTGAACACGGCCGACGGGGAACTGCAGTCCCGCCCTGGAGGAGCGAGTCTTAGCCTTCGCTCGGGCTTTGCCGCCAGTTTTGCCTCTGCCACTCATTTTTGTAATTACTGCCTGCTACCTTCTCAATTGAAATTTAGAAAACAAAAATACGTGCCTCCACACACTGTCTTTATTCGAGAGTGCCAGTCGCCCATTGGTTTAGAGTGTGAAGAGATTTCAACCAATCATTGAACTTCCCTCCAAAGCCCAACCCCCTTTTCTAGCGGGAATAATAATGCTCAAGTATTTGTGACTATTAAGATTGAAGAGATGAAACTATTGAAATATTTGATAGAAAATTCACATAAATGCATTACAGATGTTAAGGGAATTATATCTCTTTATATTAATTTAACAATGTGTTTTTTCTTTGTGTACAGTTAATATGTGTAAACATTTTAACTAAAATAGTGAAACAACAATTTAAACAAGCCTTTCAAATAATTTACTTCACTTTCAATGTGTTACTGGGGTTTGACATGCACACTTTAACATGTGATATGGATATTAATCGCTGTTTCTACCAAAAGTGCTACATCTTTCACACACTGTATATTCTGGGCACAATGATCTTCTGATACTGTAGTTTTATGTTCCTTTTGTAATATTGGAGTTTAATCACTGCTTATATTGTGTGTGGGGTTGTTTGTAGTGTCACAATCCTCCAGCAGTGTCGAGTGTACATATTCTGTCTGTATTGTGTTGTACAACATCCCCTTTGGACTGTGACGGAAGATGAAAAGTAAAATACAAGCTTATAAATATAAAATAAATAAAATATTATATAAAAAAATATATAAATAAAAGCAACATATAATTCTACAACTAAGTAAATCTCATAAGCTTGAAGTCGTTATTCAAATCATTTAATATGTAAAATGATAAATATTGATTAATACCTTGACTCTAAATGTGTGATTTGGCAGCCCTGCAGTTTTATATTAATGTCATTAAACACAGATTAATGTGCTGAATGCTGGGAAGGGCCAGAAAACAACATTGTCTCAAAACAGAAGATATTTTAAATTAAAACAAATGAGAGCAGTAACTGTTTTGACTTTCTCAACAAATAATTATGATTTCTGTTTTGTTAGTCTCATACACGACTTTACTTAAATGTTTAAATAGCATTAAACTCAACATTTGTTGTTGTTGTTGTTGTTAGGCTGTTTGTTTCTGACACATGAGAAAAACAAATAATTCCACTGAAATATTTGAGTTTGACATGGATGTGTTTTACTCAAGTCTAGATGATAGATATGTTTTCTGAATTCATTTACCACAAAAGGTAAAAAAAAACAACAACACTTAAAATATACATGTACAAACACACACACATGCATAAACAGAAGATAAAACAGATGTGCCACTCTATTATTTAATAATTTTACTCTAATATTGTTAAATTATCTCTTGTGTCTCTTCGTTTACTCTGGTGAGCTTGTAGAAAAGCACTTTTCATTATCAACCACTACTGTAAATTATATGATCTCTGTGAAATACATCTTATGAAAGCTGAGTTTTAATAAGAAATAAACGTCAGGGTTGGGATTGAATCACATGTGTAACGATGGTGTGGGGGGAGGGGTGTGTGTCATGGACGCGGCGGTGGTTTCTGTCAGGTCCTGTAAGCAAATGTAAAAAGCCTCCTTGTAGTGCTTGTGCGCCATTCGTTTCTGTTATTTGACCGACTGAAGAAGTTTGGTTTAAATATGTCTGGAAGAGGCAAAGGCGGTAAAGGGCTCGGTAAAGGAGGCGCTAAGCGTCACCGTAAAGTTTTGCGCGATAACATCCAGGGAATCACCAAACCCGCCATCCGTCGTCTGGCTCGCCGCGGCGGTGTCAAGCGCATCTCCGGTCTGATCTACGAGGAGACCCGCGGAGTGTTGAAGGTGTTTCTGGAGAACGTTATCCGCGATGCCGTGACCTACACCGAGCACGCCAAGAGAAAGACCGTCACCGCCATGGATGTTGTGTACGCGCTGAAGCGGCAGGGACGCACCCTGTACGGCTTCGGAGGTTAAACGCCTGAAATCAAGAGAAACCACAAACCCAACGGCTCTTTTAAGAGCCACACACTCTCTCACATAAAGAGTCATGTCATATCAATGTTAATACATTCTATTCTTTTATATAAACCGTTGAAGAACCAAATACGTGAATTCTGCAAAGGAAATACTGACGTTTCTATACAAAATTTAAGGTACCTTAATGTATAATTGCGTTGAAACTACAAACTCAACGGCTCTTTTAAGAGCCTCATACTTTTTCATTGAGAGAATGTTGTAAGTTGTTTATATTGTCGTCTATTTAGAACAATGTAAAAATATGGAACTTGAGTGAACAGAAATGTTACAGGCGATTGCATTATTTAGGCTTTTAAAATGAGCATAAGTTGAGTGTTCGATAAGCAAATGCAAATGTTTAGTGATTGTTAAAAGCAAGGCGCACATTGTTTGTCCATAAGCGATTCTCTTTTGAACTTCACAAAAATGCCACTCAAACCAGCAACAGATAAAGGAGCAAACGATCATCTTAAAATATTTATACACATTCTCATAAAGAGATGATCGTTTGCTGTTCTATCTGTTGTTGGTTTGAGTGGCATTTGAGTAAATATCCTTATCACCAGTGTGCAATCCAGCCCTCTGAAATTAGCATGCACTTTCAATAAGTACCCAATCACTACTCTAACACACGAATAATATTGCGTAGTGTGCATTTTCAAGAACCAAATACGCTTTTGTAAATTTCTTAATTTGTATACATAATCAAATATATGATGTAAATGACAAAGAAAATGCAGAATACATTATATATATATATATATATATATATATATATATATGAAAGTAGTGTCCCCCCTGGAGTTGTCACTGGTGTTACCGTTTAACAGAAAACTCTTTTAAAATAAAAATCACACTGATGACATCACTTGACTTCCTTCTTCCTATTCCCTGAAGATCTATGAAGAAAGGCCCATGGAAAGTCTCTTTTCAGTTATCAGAATTTTTCTCATTTATCTCATGATTTCATATGAAGCTTTTAGTTGAACTCTATGGTATGACCTTGTTAGGGAATTGTAAAAAAACTAGAATACAAATGGATTAAACTACTTAATTTAGTGCGTATACCATGAATGACAACAAGTGGTTTGATACCTTGCAGCTATGGCAAGCCGTTTTGACTTTTAATCATTCTCAGGGTGTGTATTTGTGATATCAACAATTACATTTTCACTAGTTAACATGTTCATTTTTGATATCAGAAATTACATTTCCACTAGTAACAACGTTAATTTTTGATATCAAGAATTGATTTCTTACTAGTTAAAATTCCAATTTCAGATATCAGAAATGCAATTCTTACTAGTATAAATGTGAATTTCTGATATCAATAATTGCATTGTTACTAGTGCAAATATATATTCTTGATATCAACAATTGAATTGCTACTAGTAAAAATGTTTATTTTTGATAATTCGATTGTCACTAGTAAAAATGTTAATTTCTGATATCATGAATGTGATTGTTACTAGTAAGAAAGCCATTTTAGATATCTGAAATTATATTGATATCACAAGTACATTTTCAGATATCAAAAATTTAC
This sequence comes from Rhinogobio ventralis, assembly GCA_039654625.1. Taxonomy (NCBI): domain Eukaryota; kingdom Metazoa; phylum Chordata; class Actinopteri; order Cypriniformes; family Gobionidae; genus Rhinogobio; species Rhinogobio ventralis. Next base: position 28,849,528 of record CM077216.1, read on the forward strand.
ATTTTTACTAGTAGCAATTCAATTGTTGATATCAAGAATAGACATTTCAACTAGTGACAATTTAATTCTTGATATCAGAAATCCGCATTTTTATTTATGTAATTATTGATATCAAAAAATATATTTCTACTAGTAAGAAGTACAAAGCTGATATCTGTATTTGGAATTGTAACTAGTAAGAAATGCATTTTTGATATCTGTAATAGTTTTGTCGCCATTTTAACATTTAAACACATGTAGGATATGAATTGTTGATATCAACAATTAAATTCTTGATATCAGAAATGCTGATTGATGATATCAGGAATTTAATTCTTGATATCAAAAATGACGTCATTACTCGCAGAAATACATTTATGAAATTACAACTAGTAAGAAACATACTTCTTGATATCTGTAATTTAATTCTTACATATTAAAATTAAATTTTCACTAGTAAAAGTTGTTATTGCAGATATCATGATTTCCTTTTTGGATATGTGCATAGTAATGACGACTGCTTATAAATATTCAAATAAGAGCGTGATGTTTTCACGTTACAGAACGGTGATGACGTGTGAACAAACTGGCAATGGCAGAGGAGGTTTTGAGGCAAACTGAAAGGCAATGTTATGCTATTGAAAGGACGTACAACGACGTCTTCGTGCCATAGACTTGGTCGGCATTACTGGGAACGCCCACAAAAACGTCATATCCGTTTATGCCGTGGGCGAAAACAACCCATTCGAATGAAGGCGCGTAGACCTTGTTAGATGCTTTATCTTTATTTTTTGTAATGATTATGATTGCTGTGTGGCGTCCTGCACCTGTAATAAGTTAAATTTGAAGTTTTATACTGCCGAATAACAGACGGAGCCGTTCGTCAATTCCGAAAACCTGTGCAATACGTCCATTACAATTAAACATTTGCACTACATAATTATGTATTATTGTAAAGATGAAAACATAAGAGATTTCATCGGCAATATAGTCATGGCCTACTTGTCACGGGACTCGGACTGCGTCAAAAAGCAGTCAACTTATCATTACAGCAGTTTTTCACGCAAGCTCACATAGTGTGTGAAGTTATTAATGTACAATACATTTAAAAGTCTTTATTTCGTGATGGGAAGGGCTGGGCTCATCGTTGATATCAAGAATTAATTGTTGATATCAAGAATTAATTGTTGATATTAAGAATAGATATTTGCACTAGTAACAATGTAATTATTGATATCAGAAATTCACATTTTTACTAGTAAGAATTGTATTTCTGATATCTGAAATTGGAATTTCAACTAGTAAGAAATCGATTCTTGATATCAACAATTGAATTTGAATGGCAGCCTATGGTGACATTTCACTAGTGAAAATACAATTACTGATATCAAGAATTAGAGTTTTTACTAGTGGAAATTAAATTCTTGATATCAAAAATTAGCATTTTAACTAGTGAAAATTAAATTGTTGATATCAAGAATTAACATTGTTACTAGTGGAAATATAATTCCTGATATCAAGAATTAACATTTTAAATAGTGAAAATGTAATTGTTGATATCACAAATACATATTCTGCGATTGATTAAGTCAAAACGGCTTGCCTACTGCCATTCCCAGTGTATTAATTGTTGATATCAAGAATAATATTTTTTACTAGTTGAAATTTAATTCTTGATATCAACAGTTCGATTTCTGCGAGTGATGATGTCATTGTTGATATCAAGAATTAACATTCTTACTAGTGGAAATTTAATTCCTGATATCAAAAATTGCCATTGTTACTAGTCGAAATCTAATTTCTGATATAAAGAATTAACTTTGTTGATATCAAGAATTCATATCCTGCGAATAAATAAAAGTCAAAACGGCTTGCCATATGCAGCAGCCATTTTGTAAAATGCATTTTTCATGAAAATTGACTCCCATTTATAGATACACTTTATTCAAAGCTATTCATTTAGTTATTTTGCATGAAATAGCACTAATATTTTGTGATTCTAACTTTATCATTGATAATCCTCCTTTGGTCAGGTATGGCTAAATTAAGGGTATGTGAAGTACTACTGGCACATATACATCCCTTCAACACAAAAATCTCACTCACACATGGCTATGGCTATGTCTCTCTCTCTCTCTCTCACACACACACACACACACACACACACACACACACTCATTCCTGCTACTAAAGTTTACTTTGAAAAAAATTATAACCACTGTTTTTATCAGTGTTGTTTGGTCCATCATTTATACAGTTGTTTAATAAATTAAATTATAAAAATCATATTTGATAAACTTAAGGCTTGGTTTAAAATGAAAAAAAAAAATGCTTTGTGTTTTTTTTTTTATTAAAATACACCTTGTCTTCATATAGTGTTTTTTTAGTCACAAATATTAATTATTTGAACATATAACCAACCATTTCTTTAAAATAAACACTTTATTTAAGGGAAAACAAAGGAATTAATTGACATGCTTTTTAAATGGCACATTTTAGTAACAGGACTGAGAAAACATCCATCTTCAGCTTAGAAACCTTGTAAAAAGTTACCAAAGATTGACCAATACACATTTTGAATAGTTCATTATCTGTAGTATTAGATTCAGTGTTGAAAAAAAAATATATAATAGTAATATATTAATATATAAATAACGTTTAATTTTGAAGAGTTAAAAGCAAAGGTCACCCATTCGGAGGAACGGCCCAGGCAGAGCCTTACCAAAATATTCCTTCAAAACATAGACCTCCATAAACTGAATCAACAATACATTGTAAATGTGGTAAAAGTCATATTTAAAGTATGATATAATTGATGCAATTAATTTATTTTAGTATCTAATTGAATGCTAAACATTCAGTGCTTTAATTTCACAAGTTTTTGAAACAGATCTAGGATAAAGAAAAATTAAATGTATTCACTCAGTATTGATCTATTCCACCACTGCAATTACTAGTAAATACAATTAGTTGTAGGCAATCAAACACCCCCGTATTAGTTAAACTAATATACGTTTGAATAATGAAGACTGGTTGCTGGCCTCTCTGACCACACCTATGAAAATATCCTGGCTGCGCCACTGATTAGTACTCAGTTGTGGTACATGAATGCAGTTTAAAAGATATTTAAGACAAGACTGGCAAAAAAATGGTATCTGAATTGCGGTTAAACTGGACTGAAAACAAAAGCTCTTTAACTGAGAAAATGGGTGGCTCTTAAAAGAGCCTTTGGGGTGGTTAAGGTCAGAGAACGCCTCACTTTGAGCTGGTGTATTTGGTGACAGCCTTTGTTCCCTCAGACACGGCGTGTTTGGCCAGCTCTCCGGGCAGCAGCAGACGCACGGCGGTCTGGATCTCTCTGGAAGTGATGGTGGAGCGCTTGTTGTAGTGCGCCAGACGAGACGCCTCACCGCCGATGCGCTCGAAGATGTCGTTGACGAAAGAGTTCATGATGCCCATTGCCTTGGAGGAGATGCCGGTGTCAGGATGAACCTGCTTCAGGACTTTGTACACATAGATAGCGTAGCTCTCCTTCCTGGATCTCTTGCGCTTCTTTCCTCCCTTACCGGCAGTCTTGGTGACAACCTTCTTTGAGCCTTTTTTGGCCGCGGATTTTGCTGGTTCAGGCATGATGATAATGATGAGTCAATGTGAGCTCAGAAGAGACAGAGGCCTTTATTCACCGCCATATGCTAATTTACTAAGAGATACAGATTATTCTGATTGTCTGTTTTCATTGGCCGACCCCATAAACTCGTATTTCATTGGACAACTCAAAAGCATCACGAGAGGAACGAGGGCCAATCACATGCCGTTTGAGTGACACCCAGACTTTGTTTCCTTTGTTCATTTCCCGCTTTTATATTTTTTTTCTTCTGTAAATCACTTTAAAGTTCAATAGTTATTTTCTCTGAAAGATACATAACTCCAAATGCTTGTAACAAAGCAATTTTGCATCATTAAAACACCTTAAATTCTCTAAAGAAATGCCAGTATTTACTTTCCAGAATTTACATAATGCCGTGTTTATTCAGAACTGATTTATTTTCAAAGATAAAATTATCAGCATTGATGTGATATGACTCTTTATGTGAGAGAGTGTGTGGCTCTTAAAAGAGCCGTTGGGTTTGTGGTTTGGCGTTTAACCTCCAAAGCCGTACAGGGTGCGTCCCTGTCGCTTCAGCGCGTACACAACATCCATGGCGGTGACGGTCTTTCTCTTGGCGTGCTCGGTGTAGGTCACGGCATCGCGGATAACGTTCTCCAGAAACACCTTCAATACTCCGCGGGTCTCCTCGTAGATCAGACCGGAGATGCGCTTGACACCGCCGCGGCGAGCCAGACGACGGATGGCGGGTTTGGTGATTCCCTGGATATTATCGCGCAAAACTTTACGGTGACGCTTAGCGCCTCCTTTACCGAGCCCTTTACCGCCTTTGCCTCTTCCAGACATATTTAAGTTTAAATAATTTCAGTTAGTCAAATAACAATAACGAAGGATAACTCAACGCTACAAAGAGGCAATTTATATTTGCTTACAGGACCTGACAGAAACCACCGCCGCGTCACATGACACACACCCCTCCCCCCACACCATCGTTACACATGTGATTCAATCCCAACCCTGACGTTTATTTCATATTAAAACTCAGCTTTCATAAAATGTATTTCACAGAGATCATATAAGTAATACAGTAGTGGTTGATAGTGAAAAGTGCTTTTCTACAAGCTCACCAGAGTAAACGAAGAGACAATATTAAATATTAATATTAATAATATTAATACATCACAATATTAAAGTAAAAAGATTAAATAATGCACATCTGTTTTATCTTCTGTTTATGCCTGTGTGTGTTTGTACGTGTATATTTTGTGTTGTTATTGTTTTTTTTTATCCTTTGTAGTAATGTGAATTCAGAAAACCAACAGTGGAGACCCCGACAAATGATTGTATTAAAACTGCAATGCAGGATCACATTTAAACAACATTAACATTAAACAACACATACAGGATCACATTTGATACTTTTACTTTACTGACTGCATGCATTTTAACCTTAAAACAGACAAGAGTGGAAAATGATCGCAAAAATCCTTTCATGTCACTTTTAATATCATCTAGATTTGAGTAAAACCAAATCCATGTCAAACTCAAATATTTCAGTGGAATTATTTATTTTTCTCATGTGTCAGAAACAAACAGCCTAACAACAACAACAGCAAATGTTGAGTTTAATGCTATTTAAACATTTAAGTCGTGTATGAGACTAGCAAAACAGAAATCATAATTATTTGTTGAGAAAGTCAAAATAATGTTTTTTTTTTCATTTAAAATATCTTATGTTTTGAGACAATGTTGTTTTCCGGCCCTTCCCAGCCCTTTAGAGTCAAGGTATTAATCAATATTTATGCTTTTACATATGAGATTTACTTAGTTGTAGAACGACATGTTGCTTTTATTTATATTTATTTTATGTTATATTTTATTTATTTTATATTTATAAGCTTGTATTTTACTTTTCATCTTCCGTTACTAGAGAATAAGATGAATATTGTCTGTACCTCTTACTGAGAGAAAGCACATGTAAAGAAATTTACTATGATTATCTATTTTCTTTTAGCCAATCAGAATCATTCAACCTGCAGTAGTGACGTAGGTGTAGGGTATAATTATGGAGGGAAAATGTATTGTAAGGAGCGCGGCCTACACAAACTCCTTGTGGGAATTGAAGCTGGCTTCTGCTGATGAAACTGCAAACTATTCTTCAGTAAAATGTTCTTCTCTGACTCCAGGTCTTCATTCATCATATCTGGTCTGGGTCTTTCACTGTAAATTCCCCTACACTTTTATCCAAAGAGACTTACAAATGAGGAATATAGGAGACAATGACATGAGAAATTCTAGCAAGTTTCAAACATTGTCCAGAAAAGTATAAGCTAGAACAAGAAGGGAAATAAGAAATAGTGAGAAAAAGTTATTAAACTCACTTGCTATGCCTTAATGAGCTGTAAATGAACAACTCACTCAGATGAGCTCAAACACAATCCTCATTCACATGCCAAAAACAGAAATGAGGAGAAACAAATATGATGATTTAGTTAAAACATTAACAGTAGAGTGATCATGTGTATTTATTATTGTGATTATTGCTATTATAAGGACAGATCATCTGCTGGCCAGACAGGAGAGTCACAGAGAGACTGGGATCCTCCGGATGATGTTCGTGTGCTTCAAGCTGCCCAAAACAACAGCTGTATGAAAGCCTCCTCACGCCCTCACTGGTGCTGATGTCATTAAAGTCTCTTTCAGACTGTTTGCTGAACACACAGAGGACGCGTTTGGGCTTTTAGCAACTTTTACACTGAAACTATCCATCAAATTTACACGCGGCTTTTCCCCGTGGCTGATGCTCGCCTTGAGTTTGATCTGATGGAGGCAAAATAAACATTTCCTCTTCGCGTGTTTTAGTCTCTAATGAAAGCTCAGAACCTCTGCTTGGTGTTCACTTTGTTTTGACTGTGACAAACTATTTTACCGCTGCAGTTTTGCCCCAAATGTGAAAGAGAAAAACACACGCGTGAGGGGCTCGTGGACGCGCACTGACGCCGAGCGGGCAGGTTGAGTCTATAAGGTTCTCATGTGTTATTTAAGAGCAGCGCCGCGCGAGCGCTATTCATTGCTGAAACCAGACAGCGTTTGAAAGACTTTAGATCCGATCAGAGAAAGATGGCTGAAACCGCTCCAGCCCCGGCTCCTGCCACCCCGGCCAAAGCGCCCAAGAAGAAGTCCGCTGCGAAAGCCAAGAAAGCAGGTCCAGGCGTCGGTGAGCTGATCGTCAAAGCTGTGTCCGCATCCAAGGAGAGGAGCGGCGTGTCCCTCGCCGCCCTGAAGAAAGCTCTCGCCGCCAGCGGCTACGACGTGGAGAAGAACAACTCCCGCGTCAAGATCGCCATCAAGAGCCTGGTGACTAAAGGCACTCTGGTGCAGGTCAAAGGGACCGGCGCCTCGGGCTCATTCAAGCTCAACAAGCAGCAAGCCGAGACCAAGAAGAAGCCCGCGGCCAAGAAAGCGGCTCCTAAAGCGAAGAAGCCCGCGGCCAAGAAACCCGCCGCCGCCAAGAAGCCCAAGAGCGCAGCGGCAAAGAAGCCCAAAGCCGCCAAGAAATCGCCCAAGAAGGCCAAGAAACCCGCCGCCACAGCCGCTAAGAAGGCGACGAAGAGCCCCAAGAAGGCGAAGAAGCCAGCAGCCGCTAAGAAAGCAGTCAAGAGCCCAAAAAAAGCCAAGGCAACAAAACCCAAGGCGGCAAAGCCTAAAGCTGCCAAGCCTAAAAAGGCAGCTCCCAAAAAGAAGTAAATCTTATTAGTACAAAAAAAGAAAGTTTGTTCCCCAACGGCTCTTTTAAGAGCCACCCACTTCATCTGATAAAGAATACTTTTCTTTGTTAATACTTATGAACTCTTTAAATCCATTTGTTTGAGGAAGAAATTACCCATCAAACCAGTAAAATATACCATTGATTTCCATCAACAATAAGAGTCACACGGTGTGAACGCTTGTTATAAACTCATAATGATCCCCTAATGTGTCTGTTTGCCACCCAGCCTATCCTAATGTTAAAATCTAATTATATGTCTATTAAACTGATGTATTGAATATAGAAAATAAAAAGAGCAATATGCATATTGGCTTCATGGTAAAAGAAATTGATCAGCACCCTTTAGTAGCGGCTGCTCTACAGAAAACCTCTTTTACAGGTGGAATGCAACCCTAGTGTCTTTTCTGATTGCAGTTTTGGCTATATTACGTCTTCCTGTTTCCCAATGCTGTTGTCACCATAAGTTATATGCTTTTTGATTATAGCTTCAAATTAATATCTATTGGGTTTGTGTGTCTTATTTAATTGCAGTGCTTTTATGAAGATGGTAAAGTGATTGTGTTCTAATCCGAGATCTGCACAACCACTAGTAATTAAGGCGAGTATTTCAGGACAAATAAATACAACAATGTCAGTATAAAGACCGGGGTGATGTACTCTTTGTTTGATATAGTCAACAGAAGCAGCTCGAGCGGGAAACTCCGCGTGTTTGAAAAGAGGAAACGCGCAGTCATTGGCTAGTACTCATGCACAGACGTCATATTAGCCAATCACAAGCCTCTGCACCATATCGCGTCACTGTGAGCTTGTGGCGGTCCAATGCTATAAAAGCAGCATTTCCAGCGCCAACAGGTCAGAGATAAGTAACTACAGCAATGGCAAGAACGAAGCAGACCGCTCGTAAGTCCACCGGTGGTAAAGCCCCGAGGAAGCAGCTCGCTACTAAAGCTGCCCGTAAGAGCGCTCCGGCCACCGGCGGCGTCAAGAAGCCTCACCGCTACAGGCCCGGGACCGTGGCTCTGCGAGAGATCCGCCGTTATCAGAAGTCCACCGAGCTGCTGATCCGCAAGCTGCCCTTCCAGCGGCTGGTGAGAGAAATCGCTCAGGACTTCAAGACGGATCTGCGCTTCCAGAGCTCCGCTGTCATGGCCCTGCAGGAGGCCAGCGAGGCTTATTTGGTCGGTCTGTTTGAGGACACCAATCTGTGCGCCATCCACGCCAAGAGGGTCACCATCATGCCCAAAGACATTCAGCTGGCCCGCCGCATCCGCGGAGAGCGCGCCTAAACCCGCATCAAACCCCAAAGGCTCTTTTAAGAGCCACCAAAACCGCACTGAATGAGACACTTTCCAGTTTAAACACTGAATACAAGTAGAAAGTTATTGCGTTAACATTATGTGGTCTTAGTTCTCTAAATCATTTATTTTTTACTGTAAAATAAGGGAATGTTAAGTTTTATTAAATATACAACATTTTATATTTTGGTCAATGTTAATAGTGTGTATATATATATTACCTAACCCTTTATGGTATGGAGATGCCATATGGCAATATTTTATTTCTCTCCATTCCTTTATCAAGAAAAATATACAATATTTTGCACTATGGTAATTAAAAGGGCAGGCCTTAAGGTAGCCAATGATGTGCTGTTTAAGTCAAATGGCATTTGAATGTCCCTCCAAAACCGTCACCCTTTTGAAGTGCTCCAGAAATTGCTCCAATAAACTCATTTCTAAGCATCTCTTCTCAAGGTGGATTTTTTTGCAGCATCTTTGGAATGTAAATTAGATAATTTTATTCAAAAACCAACTTTGTCTAACAGTTTTACTGTAAATTGAGAAAATATCAATGTTTCCATATGACAACGCTGTACCACAGTGGAATTGCAGTAATGTATTTCCTCACTGGGATGTTTTATAGATCGTAGCATCAATAATATGATTGCAGTTATTTATTTATTTGAAGTGTTTATTGTAGTATAGTTGTATTTATGTAAAGAAAATTAATACATTTACGGAAAGGGCAATATGAAGAGTGCAGAGTTGGCTCCATGTGACAAGAGTGAGGATGAGTTTGCCATTTTGAAGGTTAAATGATAGGGATCTACTTATTTTTTGGTTTGCATGAGAACCAAATATATAAAGATATACAAATATCTAAAAGAATTGTGCAGTTAAATAGAAGAGAAAATCCTAATTTTATAGAAAACTACTTTTTGAACATTTTTCGTTGTGGTACATCGTTGCCATATAGCAACATTTCCCTAAGTACCAATAAAAAAATAATAATATAAAATTATATATATATATTATAAATGTGTTTTGATTTGTATAATTGAAGCTATTTCATGTAATAATGCAAACCATAGAGGGTTAAATGTTGAGATATCTGTTGTCCTGTTGTAGCAGAAAGTCTCTTTGTAAGAAATCACTCGAGTCAGAGATCCAGATGCCGAAGCTTAGACTTTAATGGTGGTGACAACAAAGCTGAGAACATCTCACAATTACACTGACACAGTTTTTAACCTATGACCTTTTATCCAGGTGTTTGCCACTTCTTTCATTTTCAGTCTGTCCGAAAATATACAGTTGGTTTCTTTCCAACTCTCTTTCATTCGCTCATCCACAGTTTTGATCACATCTTCCAGCTACTCCCTAATAGTGGCATGGGCTGTTTGGAAACTTTTATGGGATGTTGCAAGTTCAGTTAAAGGGAGACATACAGTGTAAATTAGAAGCCTGAAATCATTCATATTCTGCAAATATACCTGACATGTCACATAAAAATATACTGTTATAACACAATAAATTCATTAAATATATTAATTGCCATTCAGTATCTCTATATATGATATGATGATCTTCGTCAGATGAATCTTATAAAACGTGGTTTTTAAAATTAAACAAAGGACAGGCTCCGTGAGATCAGGTTTAGGGTTAAAAATCACATTGTTTTGTGCCGAACTATATCGAGGGGAGGAGCGTGTTGCGCGGCGCTGGTTTCTGTCAGGTCCTTTAAGCAAATATAAATGGCCTCCTTGTAACTTTTGTTCTTCACTCTTTGTTTTCATTGGACTGTTTGAAGTACTCTAAGTTAAACATGTCTGGAAGAGGCAAAGGCGGTAAAGGGCTTGGAAAAGGAGGCGCTAAGCGTCACCGTAAAGTTTTGCGCGATAATATCCAGGGAATCACCAAACCCGCCATCCGTCGTCTGGCTCGCCGCGGCGGTGTCAAGCGCATCTCCGGTCTGATCTACGAGGAGACCCGCGGAGTGTTGAAGGTGTTTCTGGAGAACGTTATCCGCGATGCCGTGACCTACACCGAGCACGCCAAGAGAAAGACCGTCACCGCCATGGATGTTGTGTACGCGCTGAAGCGACAGGGACGCACCCTGTACGGCTTCGGAGGTTAAACGCCTGAAATCAAGAGAAACCACAAACCCAACGGCTCTTTTAAGAGCCACACACTCTCTCACATAAGGAGTCACGGTTAAGCCATTTATCTTATACAATACATTATTAAAAACAATTATTCTGGCCCACGCATGAGATTATAAATAACGTTTCACATGCTATCAGCATCTTGTCCTTTTCTTTAACGAATAAGATACCAAAGCATGTTTAAATAACACATGGAGACCTTTTGAATTACACAATTTATTTTGTTTTACAAAATGGTCAAAAAAAATGATTAAATCATAATGGGGCAGAAGTGAAAATGCAGAAAAAAAAATAATGTTTACACGAATGGGCTTTTATATACTATTCCTGTAGTTTACACCGTTCAAAAGTTTCATGAATCAATAAAGTTCAGAGGAAAAGCTGTTTTTAAAGAGTATCTGACCGTTATTGTTCTCTTTCCTCCAAAACTTTCTCAATGGATATATTAGGAGTTTTACAATAACATGATTGCACACAATATTGTCTAGAACCGCTTATTTTGTCAAACTATTAATAATAAATGAACAAAGGAAAGAGTCATGGTGTCATGGGGCGGGGCTATCATTTATCCGCCTGTGATTGGCCCTCATTCCGCTCATGTTGCATTAAGTTGTCCAATGAAATACGGTTTGGCCTATGAAAACAGCCAATCAGAAGAATCCGTATCTCTTAGTAGATTAGCATATGGCGGTGAATAAATGCCTCTGTCTCGCTCCTGTGCTTACATTAATTCATCATCAGCATCATGCCTGAACCAGCGAAGTCCGCGCCTAAGAAGGGCTCTAAGAAGGCCGTCACCAAGACTGCCGGTAAGGGAGGAAAGAAGCGCAAGAGGTCCAGGAAGGAGAGTTACGCTATCTATGTGTACAAAGTCCTGAAGCAGGTTCATCCTGACACCGGCATCTCCTCCAAGGCGATGGGCATCATGAACTCTTTCGTCAACGATATCTTCGAGCGGATCGGCGGTGAGGCGTCTCGTCTGGCGCACTACAACAAGCGCTCCACCATCACTTCCAGAGAGATCCAGACCGCCGTGCGTCTGCTGCTGCCCGGAGAGCTGGCCAAACACGCCGTGTCCGAGGGCACAAAGGCCGTCACCAAATACACCAGCTCAAAGTGAGGTGTGCTCTGACCTTAACCACCCCAAAGGCTCTTTTAAGAGCCACTCAATGTTTTCAGTTAAAGAGCTTTTGTTTTATTTAAAGGTTTTATCAAAGACTATTATGATGTATCTAACATGAATACTTACACTTTTTTTTGTTTCAAATGAATTCGGCAGAGCACAATATATACAAAAAAAGTAATCCCTGTTTTATTCCATTTTTAAAGTCCAAAACAATTTTGAACAAGTCAGTTATGTGTTTGGCCCTTTTAAGGAAAAATGTGAACTTTCATAAACAGTTTTTTCATTAGCTGTGTGTGCAGAAAAAGTTGAATACAAAAACTTAATTTGTATTCTACAAAAATATTATTCTATAAACCAGGTATCTTCAATGTTTTTCAGGGCAAAGACCCCCGATACAACATGTGTCAAACAGTGCTATAAAGCATATAGCCTTCGATATTAATAGGAATTAACTATATTATGATTAAGAGTAAGTGATCTGTTAAGACAGTATATCAGAACTATGCACATTATTGTTGCACGCATGACTATATTACTTGTCGATGTTACATTTGAGATTCATGCATCATAAACATGCTGCGATTAAAAATCACAATTCATTAGTCATACGTTTATTTTACTAATCAGATGGACAATTAAACATTTATCTGAACTTTAGTTTTAAGTTTTCTAAAACACCATTTTAATTTTACTGTGAGATGAATTAAGAATCAAATAACTAGTATCTCTCTCTTTCTCTCTATATATATATACAAATATTTTAAATCTATTATTCTGCATTTACATTGCTTATCTATTTTGACATGACATATTTTTGTCCCATGCTAGTTCTTATTAGCAATTGCAATTTCGAGAGTGAATCGCATTTATATGTAGACGTCACTTCCGAAACTTTGCAGCGTGTCATTGGCCGTCGTTCCTCTCAGCAGCATGAAAAACAATACTTGTATTCAATAGATTATAGCTATATAGCCTCGTAAGCACGAAAGAGGCTCACTTTACACTCACAATTAAGCTGTCACTCATCTCAGTTCGCGATCTCACAGCGTTCCATTAAAATCAGTAAAGTTGTCTACACTGAATAATGAATCTCTTACTTACATCGTGATGTCTTTGTTAATGAGAGAATTCACACGAGCGAGCAGAACTCAGCACTGAATAAAAACTCCAGTGTTTTGAGCGGTGAGTGGATTCTAACTTAAACACCTCTGATTGGCCATTGCGTTCCAGAGATCAACAAGCACGTCTATGATTGGCTACATTTCTCACCGCTGCAAAACACACTGTGAATAGGCAAAGTTTCACATTCTCCAGAGCGCAAACCCAAATCTGTTTCGCCAATAATATTATATTATTATTACAGTATCAACGGAGGGTGCTCTGCTTTCGTTTCAGGGTGCTTATATTTGAATTTGATCTTGTGACGTTTTTTCTCCATGTTATATATTTTTTTTATAAAAAAATTATTTGTGACCCTGTAGTACCGCTGCAGACCCCTGAAGACCCATGCTATAAACTACTGACTACATTTCTTCCTAATTTCAAGTAAAACATGAATCATTTATAACATTTATTTCCCTGATAATGACAACTGTTAAAAAAATAATAATAATTAAAAAAAAGGCAAATTGTTTTCACACATCGAATAATGCAAAGAAAACAAGTTTATTAGAACTGACAAAAAAAAAAAAAAGTAAAATGTGTACCTTGAATGCAATGTAAGTCGCTTTGGATAAAAGCGTCTGCCAAATACGTAAATGTAAATGTAAATGTTATAATAATATAACAACACAATACTAATGTTTTAACAGAAAAATTAAATTCAATATTTGGTGGTATAACCCTGATTTATATCACAGTTTTCATCTTTGCATGATGCATAAAACAAATTCATAAGGGCAAAAAATTGTAAATAATAAATCGCAGGTATAGAGACTGGAAGTTCCAGTTCAACCCATTGCAAGAGTGGTGTGAGAAGTGGGTAATAGAGTGATAATATAAGTATAGATAATATTAGATAATATCTCTTCACAGGTGTTGGGTCATCTCTTCACAGGTGTTGGGTCGTCTCTTCACAGGTGTTGGGTCGTCTCTTCACATGTGTTTGTCGTCTGAAGTCTTCATAAGAGGCTGCATCCAGACTGGAGCTGATACTCTCTAATTACCTCAGGATGGGCGTCCCAAGATAAAATAGAAAAGCAAATTGAAGAAATTAGCATAGCTGCTGTTCATAACATTAAGCAAAAATAATAATGTGCATTATGTATATTATTATAATGCATTATGTGAATGCTTGGCTAAAGAGATGCGTCTTTAATCTAGATTTAAACTGGGATCGTGTGTCTGAGCCCCGAACATCATCAGCAAGGCTTTTCCAGAGTTAAGGAGCCAAATGTGAAAATGCTCTCCCTCCTTTAGTGGACTTAGATATCCTAGGCACTACCAGAAGCCCAGAGTTTTGTGATCTTAAAGAGTGAGATGGATTGTAGGGCAATAGAAGATTGGTTAAATACAAAGGAGCTAAACCATTTAGGGCCTTATAGGTCAGTAGCAATAATTTATAACTGATACAGAACTTAATAGGTAACCAGTGTAGAGATGATAAAATTGGTGTTATATGATCATATATTCATGACTCTAGCAGCTGCATTTTGGACTAATTGTAGCTTGATTATTGAGGTTGCAGGACAACCAGCTAGTAATGCATTACAGTCATCTAGTCTAGAGGTCATGAATGCATGTTTTAAGCTTAGCTAATTTTTTTAATATGATTGTCGAAAGATGAAGTTGCTGTCTAATATAACACCCAGGTCTTTAACTGTAGAGGATAAATTAACATAACATCCTTCTAGATGCAAATTGTATTCTAAGAGATTCTAATTGTTAATAATTGTTGCAATTTTGCTAGTGGAATTTTAGCCCAATCTCATCTGATACAGGACGTCTGCTCTCAACAGTCTGTGGTCATCATTGTCTGATTCTCCTTTTCATGATGGGCCGTACATTTTCAACAAGAGACAGATCTGGACTGCAGTCAGGCCAGGCCCGGTTCTACGGGTTCACCCTCAAATGCAAGCTAAAGCACCCTCAGTTGATACTGTAATAAGATTTGTGTTCACGCTCAGGAGAGCGTCAAATGCATATATTACAACGTGTTTTTGCAGCGGTGAGTATTGTAGCCAATCACAGATATAACGTTAGTTGTGATCTCTCAAACGCGATGTCTAATCAGATATTTAAGTTAGTCAGAATCTCTCCGCTCAAAACCCCAGAGTTTTATTCAGTGCTGCATTAATGCATGCTCGCGAAACCTCTCATTAACAAAGTGAAGACACTATGTAGCTAAGAAATTTATTGTGCATTGTTGACAACTTCATTTTTACAACGGAACTTTGTGAGATCGCAATTAACTGATAAAGCAACAGCATTGCAGTGAGCGATCTTGGTTCGCTTTCAAGGCTACAGTAAAATCCATTGAATAAAACTATTGTTTTCATGCTGCTAAGAAGACCGACGGCCAATTTTCTAAAGTGACATATATATATATATATATATATATATATATATGCATGTCACTTTATATAAATTGGCCGTGCTTAAAAACATTTTCCGTGTGAAAATACTAACGTGCCTATGACTTTTGCACAGTACTGTACAGTTTCACACGAAAAATGTTTTTAAGCCAGGTATTTATATCTTTTACTGTAGTGTGTCAGTAGGAAATATCAGTTTACATTTCCAAACTTTTTGCAATTAATTGTAATAATCCAGTGAGATTTATTTTATTTTTTTTATTTTGTATGCACAAGAAGTCTGACAGCAGCCGGTCTGATCTGATCTCACCATCATCGAGTCTGTCTGTGATTACATGAGGAAACTGAAAAAAGACTAAATCCAGAAGAACTGAGGCAACGTCTCCAAGACACTTGAGGAAACCTTCCTGCAGAACTCCATGAATAAGTGTAGGAACAGATGCAGGTGACAAAAGCCGTTTTAAACGCAAAGGGTGGTCACCCCAAATATCGATTTGATTTAGTTAATAGAAGTTAATTCATAAATAAAAGCTATTTATGTTATTATTTTTTGACAGCATTCTCACTTTAAAGCATTCTGACAAGTGCCTAAACTTTTCCCAGTACTGTAGTTTAGCAGGAAGGTTTCCTCAAGTGTCTGGGAGACGTTGCCACAGTTTTTCTGGATTTAGTCTGTCTCAGTTTTTTCTGTTTCTTCATGTAATCACAGACAGACTCGATGATGGTGAGATCAGATCAGACCGGCTGCTATAAGACTTCTTGTGCATACAAAATAAAAAAAATCTCACTGGATTATTACAATTAATTGCAAAATGAATTTTTGGAAATGTAAACTGATATTTCCTACTGACACACTACAGTAAAAGATATAAATAACTGGCTTAAAAACATTTTTCGTGTGAAAATACCAACGTGCCTAAGACTTTTGCACAGTACTGTGTGTATATATATATGGATATATATATATATAGATGTTGGATTCACTCTGCACGAGACAAAAATATCCTCCCGAGACCCAGAATCGATGTTTTGCCTCTGTAGAAGACATATGTTAGCAAATTTCTTTGACAATATACAGTTTTAAGTCTGGATATTCTTATGAATATTCCCATTTATTACTATAATTATTACACATCTTTTTACATTACATATTGTCCCAAAAAAACAAATTAATATGCAAAATAAATACAGTGTATAGATACATTGCATTGAAAATACATGTATGGCCATGTTTACACGCATATTGCATAAAGTAAAATGGTATATCAAATTATTCTGTTATATCTTCTATAACATAGTTGAGAATCATCTTTATACAAAGTTTGGATAAAAAATTAAAAAAAACATTGTTTTTGCCTATTCATGTCTAAATTTTCTCAATAAATGGGTTCTGGTGTCCTCTACAGAGAATATAGCATATAATAAATAAATAAATATATACAGGTGCTGGTCATATAATTAGAATATCATAAAAAAGTTGATTTATTTCAATAATTCCATTCAAAATGTGATACTTGTATATTATATTCATTCATTACACACAGACTGATATATTTCAAATGTTTATTTCCTTTAATTTTGATGATTATAACTGACAACTAAGGAAAATCCCAAATAAATATATATATAATTGTACCTATTTATTTATTTGAAAAATGTCAATTTGTTTTTTTTATGCTACAAACAATGTAATGAATAATCTAAATTCACAAAACCTTTTTTCTGCTTCTCAGAAGGATGACGTTAAAATACTAGTAACGCATTAAAGCAATGTAAAGGCAGACTAATAGATTAATAGACAAACATTTGTAGCAAAATATTTTCAAAATTCCACTTATTGGTAAAAGTGTACACCGGTATGGTGGAGCTGTTGCTTAGCCTACATCTGCACTTTACTAGAGCACCCTCAGTGATTTCAGAAGCACCCTCAATGATTTGATTCTGTAACCGGGCCTGAATCAGGCACGTCCCCTCTCTCTGGTGTGGACTGTCTAGCCCCCTCCAGTTCTAACTTCCCGCCCACGGGCCATGCACACAGCAAGAGGTTAAATTGCATGATACCCAACAACTCAAACATAAAAGCTAAACATGCCACATACCTTTGGAAAGCTGAGATTCTTGTGAATCGATTTCAACCATTTCAAGATGCAATAAACACTGCAATCAGTGTCTTTGTCAGGCCACCAACAAACGGAAACCGTCAACAAAATTGAACGAACTTCTCTATGAAGCAATCCTGTACTACAAAGATCAATAAAATCCCAACAAAAACGTGTAGTTCCATTTCGAACGGTCAGTCATACTGCGTCTTAAGACGCAATTGAAATAATCTATTTCTCGAATTACTGAAGCATTTTTGTAAAATCACGCAGTACTACTGCTCAGTCAAAACAGTGTAGAGACATCTCGCATGCTATTGGCTGGCCAGTGGGAACTGCATGAACCAATGGCAGAACAGCGTAACTGAGCGAACCAATGGGCACAATGCCCGTGAAGCAGGGCACAAAGCCTGCGAAGGTGAGCACAAAGCCCGCCAAAATGGGTGTGGAATCTGCCTTAAAGATACGCTGTAATGCCCTAAAACGTCAGAAATAAAGAAATAGAATAAATAGAATACAAAAGAAATAAAATAAAAGCATGCTATCTTTAAATGAAAGGATTTGTAAAATACTTGCATACAAGTGATATACTTGAAAAAAATAGCAGTCTTCTTTTTCATTCTGTGCTTCTTTTAAATTGCACAATAAAAAGAAAAAGAAAAAAAAAAGTATTGAAACAAATGTACAACAACAGCCAAACAACAGTGCAACTGTGCAACATTAGTCCTGGATTTTGGTCCTGACCTCAAGTTCCAGTATTTACGAAAGGAGTTTTCAGGACCGGGACCTTGTTTGACAGCTTGTTTGCATCGAGCTGCATAAAAATCTTTTGAAATACTTCAAAAGTGTACCTCAAATCTTGTGGGTAAGCCAAGTTTAATGCGTAAATTAGACCAAGCATCTCAGAACAAGCATTTGCCACATTGTTCAGGTCTTGAAGTATTTGGATACCTTCAAGGATTATGTCAACATCTTCGTAAGGGTCTGTAGCATCTGCCCCTTCATGCATGACAACATAAATCCCTAGTGTGGTGTTGCGCATCGATGTTTGGGCACAATCACAATCAACATCCTAAAAAATGCAAATACAAATAGAAACAATTAATAACAGATCAGGGGTGAAAGTGGGAGTTGTTTTTAGAGAAACATACAATAGGTTTTAAATAAATGTAAATAACTAACCATGTACTCCTTCACAAGGTTTGACGGGTCTTCGTTCAGGTAAACAGTAAGGGCTTTCAGGATGACACACTGTCAGTTTACATCTAGACTAAAAACGCATCTCTTTACTATGGCATACACATAGACATTTTTTTCATTTCTATTATTCAAATCAGTTAAATGATTGTTTTAGGCTGCATTAACTAGGTCAGCCGGAACTGGGAACACTTCCCATAACACCTGATGTACTCGTTACATCATAAGAAGAATGGCATCTACGCTAATGTTAGTCTCTCTGTTTATCCCGAGGTTTACTGCAGTCAGCCGGATCCGGGCCGTATCCAGATCAGATGGTGGACCTGCGCCTGGACATGAACAACACATCCCTGAAGTGTCTGCAGAGATTGTGTCAATTAGACTCCCCCCTGAAATTGCCTCATCAACACGACATCCTCAATAAACCCGTCTCTGGCGTGATGACTCCGATCTTTGAATATTATGACTTCTTCTAATATGACTTCTGACCTGTAATGTTACCAGAATGATAATCATACACTGTCTGTTCGTTGTAAAAAGCGCTATATAAATAAAGGTGACTTGACTTGACTTAGGCATGTTAGTATTTTCACCCACAAAAAAGGTTTTAAAGAGTCATGAAACCCCCTGTTTCAGCAGCCGTCAGTTCTCACCAGATTTGCTATTAAAGTGGGCGTGGTTAAGCTGCGGAGTGGAGGGGGATGAGGGGATACTGACTGACAACACAGCTTCTGATTTAGAGTAAAAGCATCAAAGCTTCCCAAAAAAATTGCACGCTGCAAAATATCATTACGTAACACAATATAGGCTACACATGGTGTGGATGAATCGCGATCTACTGAAGAGAACTTATGCGACGCAGAAACTCTTACAAAGCAAAAACAAACACTCTTTTTTATCCATTAATGCATCTCTCACTTACTGAATGCGATCTCACTCTTTGAAGAGCCTGTCAATCAATGCGTGCTGCTGTGTTAACCGAGGCATCTTCTCATAGGATAAGGACACGCAGACTCATGAATAATTAAGCGAGTCGTCTTCTCATAGGATAAGGACACGCAGACTCATGAATAATTAAGCGAGTCGTCTTCTCATAGGATAAGGACACGCAGACTCATGAATAATTAAGCGAGTCGTCTTCTCATAGGATAAGGACACGCAGACTCATGAATAATTAAGCGAGTCGTCTTCTCATAGGATAAGGACACGCAGACTCATGAATTATTAAGCGAGTCGTCTTCTCATAGGATAAGGACACGCAGACTCATGAATAATTAAGCGAGTCGTCTTCTCATAGGATAAGGACACGCAGACTCATGAATAATTAAGCGAGTCGTCTTCTCATAGGATAAGGACACGCAGACTCATGAATAATTAAGCGAGTCGTCTTCTCATAGGATAAGGACACGCAGACTCATGAATAATTAAGCGAGTCGTCTTCTCATAGGATAAGGACACGCAGACTCATGAATAATTAAGCGAGTCGTCTTCTCATAAGATAAGGACACGCAGACTCATGAATAATTAAGCGAGTCGTCTTCTCATAAGATAAGGACACGCAGACTCATGAATAATTAAGCGAGTCGTCTTCTCATAGGATAAAGACACGCAGACTCATGAATAATTATGAGACATTGATGAGTCATTGCCGTACTATAGTACGAGAAAACGTCACATTTCATTTGTGACATTGATACAAAGATGAATTTAAACTGGGAGTTTAATATAGCGCAAAAAGGTTGAAAATTAACTAGTTTTCTCCTACAATCAAAACGAATGGATAGTAACATTGACTTCTATAATGCTCAACACTCATAACTCTCAGAAAATTTGGTTTAGGGTTTCGTGACCCTTTAAGCTAGCTTTTGCTGTAATGTGTCAGTAGGAAACATCAGATTACATATCCAAACATTCCTTTTGCTATTAATTGTAATAATCCAGTGAGATTTTTGTATGCACAAGGAGTCTGACAACAGTCGGTGCTCCACACGGAGATCTGATCTCACCATCATCAGAGTCTGTCTGTGATTACATGAAGAAACAGAAAAAACTGAGACCTTCCTGCAAATCTACCTGGAAAACTATGTGCAAGTGTACCTGGACAAAAGCAGTTTTAAACGCAAAGGGTGTCAAACTAAATATTGATTTGATGTAGTTAATAGAAGTTAATTGATGCATAATATCTATTTATGACAGCATCCTAACTTTACAGCGTTTTTACACATTTTTAGTGCCTAAAACTTCTGCAGCTTTGCAGGAAGATTTCTTCAAGCATCTTGGAGACATTGCCGCAGTTCTTCTGGATTTTCTGTTTCTTCATGTAATCACAGACTGACTCTGATGATGGTGAGATCAGATCTCCGTGTGGAGCACCGGCTGTTGTCAGACTCCTTATGCATACAAAAATCTCACTGGATTATTACAATTAAGAGGAAAAGGAATGTTTGGAAATGTAAACTGATTTTTCCTTCTGAAACACTACACCAAAATATATAAATAACCTGCTTAAAACATTTTTTTTTTGGTGAAAATACTAACGTGGACTTTTACAAAGTACTGTATATGCCAAACTTTAAAGGGATACTTCACCCAAAAATTAAAATTCAGTCATTATTTACTCACCCTTGTGTCTTTTAAACTAGACATTTGAAGCTTCAGAACAGGAACTCGCCACTGACTTTTATTTTATGTACAAGAATGAGCAGGACATACGAAAGAAGTACAGTGACATGAGGCTGAGTAAATAATGACTGAATTTTCATCTTTGGGTGAAATATTCTTTTAATCAATTATGAATTATTGTCAGATTTAAAATAGTGATGGATTTAGAGACCATGCCTGATCCATAACTGAGAGAATGTTTGTGATCTTCTGTGTCGTTGTTCCTCCTTTCTTTTTGAAAATTCTGAGGAGCTGTGTTGAGAAATTATCAAGCTGACCCATAAATTTGGACACCAAAGGGATTGTTGAATGGATCCTTTTCGCTTATGTGAGTTGATGTTTAGTTCAGAACATCCTATGTTCCTCAGTTTTGTTCTGTAGTTTGCCATCTTGTATTTCAAACTAATTTTCCAGCCATAGTAGCTGCTCACAGAGCCTTTTTCTTTGAGGCACGGGTGTACCAAAGCAGCAGCAACATCATCAAGATCTGCACTTGAGCACTTGACCTTGTGCTTAATTATTTCTAAAGCTAAAGCATCCAAAATGTCAGACTTCAGCTTGGCATTGGGGTTCAGGACAGTCAGAGGCGTCGCAATAGGGCAGGCAAGGCAGAGGGCTGATCATTTAAACAATCAGAAATAGTCATATAAACATGCAGGGACATCTCTGCATCCCCCTTAGTGGGGCCCCACTATCTCGTTACACTGGTAATGCTTTCGCCACCTCGCCTCGGCCGCCTTCTTCAAACTGTAGAAAATGCATGATTTGATTTGTTAAGCATGAAGAGAACCCGTCCGGTTTGGCCGCTCGCTCTAATGTTAACCTAGATAAATATGCTATTATTAGGCACATATCTAAGATTTTGTGTGGCGTGTGGAAGCTGAAGTAATAGCACGCTTTCATGACATAAGTCGCCGGCGTGATCACTGGCATTTTTTCCTCACAGCGAAAACAACTCAAAATACTCCATAATTTATGGTCGTACAGATAAGAGTAATACATAATTTATTTGTATTTGTGTAAACTCATAATAACAACAAATAGTTGTGCTTTTGTAAAATAAAGAAAACAAACAGAACGTGCGCTTTCTTTCGTCCTATAGTCTGCAGCGCATCTCATAAAAGAACCGAAACGCGTGTATATCAGGTTACTTGCCTCACATATATATGAGAAATATATCTAGCCTATAGAAAGCTTGAAATGTCTACTTTTAAACGAACAAATTCAAATCGAAAACAAATATTCTCTGGTTATGTAATCCGCATGAAAAGTGCCTTCTCTCTAAAGGCGCGTCCATATGCTGCGGAGACTTCATCTTTGCAGCCGACACTGACTAAAAATACTAGTTTAACTGAAAATACTAGTTTAATAATAAACAAATAAAATGTCTCCTTATTTTTTCCTGACACATTTATAATCATTACTTTTGCCGGTGCTTTTCGCAAGCTTTAAGCGTGCGCGCCGCTTCCATGCACCCAGTATATATTTAAGCATCCTAATTAAATTAGCCTAATATAAATGTGCAATTAAATGAATGACTAGTCCACTAGAAAAATCTTTAGTCGGGGGCAGCCCTAACCAATACATTTACTTAGTTGACATTATTTAATTAGTAGCCTAGGCTAATTAGTATATCCAGCTCTTCTACATTAAATTAGTTAACATAATTAGGCTAGTTCATAAACTAATAAAATATAGATTGCATTAAAATAACCATATATTTCTATATTTAGAAGAATTGCTTGTTCCTGTCACCACCACACAAAGCACCGTTTTTAAGTTGACAATTGGTTATAAATATGAAGAGTGAGGCTACTGTATTTTGAAGATATTGTATTGTATCTTCTATTATAAAGATGAAGATTGACATTTTGTTAAACAAAAAGCACTTTAATGTTATAAAAATTAAACAATTTAGGTTCTGTTAGATGTGTTTAGACTACTTTTGTATGTTGTAAAATTAGATAACGAAGATATATTAACAGATTTTTTTTTTTTAATAGGGCCTCATTGATTAATTTTGCCTCAGTGTTGGTTCGCCTCTGAGGACAGTGCCATCAGTCTAATAAGCAAGTTGAGCTTTTTGCAGATGCATCTCAGCATCAAAACTAAACTGTGGTATTGGGAAACTTTCAGGCCATGGATGACTCCTAACAGAGGACACAGATTCTGGAGTCGAGAGTAAAGATGACTGTGAGGATGAGATTATGCGATTATGTCTGTGTCACAGGATGATACTGAAGAGTTCTCATTTACTTCTGGCACAGATGAAGTAGTAGCGATACTTGTAGATGAAGGCAAAATAATGACCTTGAGTGCAGCTCTATCCTGTATGTCTGAAGTTAAACTAAGACTGACAAAATCATCTTTGAATTGAAGCCGAAAATCTTCAAGGACTCTCAGTTGTGTTTGGATTTAACTTTTAAGGTGATTCAAATAGTCTGGTATACCATTTGGGAGATTTAACCTTTCACAATTATTTTCTCACAAGATTACTAGAAGTTTGGCTGGGGTGGCCATTGTGTCAAAATTTTCTGAAAGAGAGAGGGGATGAATACAATACCAGCAGACCAATCCTAACTATTGACACAAAATAGATGTTTACTATAAAATGAAATATACATTCAAATTGACATGTCCACAAAGGACTTCAGTGGCTGGTTATTACACCTCATCTATTAGTCTTTTTAGGGTAGTCATTCTGACACCTCCAACCTTATTATCATTAAGAGGGTATGGGTCTTTCAACTCATTGTGGGAAATTAAGCAAATTTCAAGAGTTGGTACCAATTCAAAAGACCTGAAGTGCTCTCGATACCATGAACACATTTTTTTGGCAATAAAAGCCAGGTTGTCTTAGATTACACAAATTTGAGTAATTTCTGCAAATTCTTTAAGCCCACAAAGAGACCCATGGGCAATTATCATGCCATTTCGATACATAATGCCATCATAAGAAGCATTCTGAGCAACACTGACAGTGGTGATACCAGGATATCTAGAATTAAGGCAATGTATGACATCCTCTTTCATGACCTCAACAGTGATGGCAGAGACTTGTGTGACCTGTAAAGTGGTCTTTTCAGGGTTGGTATGTGGAGGTTATTTCCAACCATCAATTGGTGTTTACTTGCCAAAGTCAGTGTTATGTTCTTGAAGCAATTTGTGTGCCTGACTAATTGTTTGAAGTAGCTATGCTTAACTTCAAAACACATGTCCAAAGAAAAACTAAAGGACCAAAGCAGCAAGCAAATGTCTGTGGTACCAATTGAGGTCGATTTGTCTTATCACCCCACTTGTACGGAATATTATGGATGAGTTCATTGGGCCTATCAAGAGACAAGATCTTCTTTGAAATAAGTACAGCAAAGCACTCTGCCAGCTCAACTGGTACTATGCCTTCAAAAAAAATGTGAGCCAAATCAGGAGGATAGCCTGTTAAGTAGCTAAGGCTGTCACTGAAAAGACATGCTTTTTTCACACCCATGACATTCACCTCTTTTTCCTTCACAAGTTTCACATATCCTTGGTGTTCTTCTGCAGTCCTTAGTGTAAATTCACCTGCCTCACTTCAGAATCTGCACGATAAGCTGTACAAAACTGACAACAGTACTCTCCTAAAAAGTTCTCAATGAAGCCAGCCATAGAATGTGCGGCAAGATTATTGGCCACAATACATTGTACTGTTCCTTTAAGAAATGACTTTCAACCACTTTGTCAAGTAGATCATTTTGACCAAGTATTGGAACGTATTGAAAAGTTCTGTTTCCCTTGGCCTCAAGAACATACTCTACATTGTTTACGCTTAAGTGCAGAGGCTAGAGGACCACCATGCTTAATTGCAGTGAGTAAAGGGTTTGTTGTACTTAAGATGTAACAAGGTCTTTGACTAGAAACTCATCATTGTCAATTCTGTGCTTTTGTAAGGTGTCTATAATAACTCTGTAAGACAAAGGGAAAAACGCATCACTCAGTAAATAATGCAAGTCCTCTAACAACTCATCGACAGCTGTGCCTGGGACATGATGGTAATTCTCCAGCTTCAACAGCAAGGAAGCAAATTTAAGCTCTACCAACTTTGACAAGTTCTCTGGAACCTCGTCTGTATCAATACAATTGGAATCCTCCTCTAAAGCAGATGTATTGATTTCTTCGTTTGAAAAAGTGTCATCAGATATTCCTCTTGCCTCTTGTGTTTTCACTATTCCTTCCTTAAAATCAGTCAACGAACACTGACAATGTTTTCGACTGTTGTGTGATTTGAATGTGCCATACACATTTGTTTTAAATGAGCAGTTCTTAAACATACAACTTACTGTCTCATGACTGCGCAAATGGTTATTTATGTGGATGAAGTAATCATTTACTGAAGGAATGTCAGTAACAGGACAAACATGGCAATTTATCATTGAACTTTCACTAGAATTTTGCTTTTGAGGTTGCTGCTCACTGCCTTGTGATCTGCATAAGTGGAACCACAGCGCTTTCCAGGTTTTAAAAGTGCATGGAAAGTAAGAATATGCACATGGATATGTGTGTCTGCGGCCATAGTGTCCATGTACTAACCTGAAGTGTTTTAAAAGCTTTGTTCTGGATGTATGAGACGAGCAAACAAAAAGTCAACAAAAAAATAATAATATTAATAATATAATACGAATACTGTGTTTGACCCCCTTTCGCCTTCAGAACTGCCTTAATTCTACGTGGCATTGATTCAACAAGGTGCTGAAAGCATTCTTTAGAAATGTTGGCCCATATTGATAGGATAGCATCTTGCAGTTGAATGAGATTTTTTGGGATGCACATCCAGGGCACGAAGCTCCCGTTCCACCACATCCCAAAGATGCTCTATTGGGTTGAGATCTGGTGACTGTGGGGGCCATTTTAGTACAGTGAACTCATTGTCATGTTCAAGAAACCAATTTGAAATGATTCGAGCTTTGTGACATGGTGCATTATCCTGCTGGAAGTAGCCATCAGAGGATGGGTACATGGTGGTCATAAAGGGATGGACATGGTCAGAAACAATGCTCAGGTAGGCCGTGGCATTTAAACAATGCCCAATTGGCACTAAGGGGCCTAAAGTGTGCCAAGAAAACATCCCCCACACCATTACACCACCACCACCAGCCTGCACAGTGGTAACAAGGCATGATGGATCCATGTTTTCATTCTGTTTACGCCAAATTCTGACTCTACCATCTGAATGTCTCAACAGAAATCGAGACTCATCAGACCAGGCAACATTTTTCCAGTCTTCAACTGTCCAATTTTGGTGAGCTCGTGCAAATTGTAGCCTCTTTTTCCTATTTGTAGTGGAGATGAGTGGTACCCGGTGGGGTCTTCTGCTGTTGTAGCCCATCCGCCTCAAGGTTGTGTGTGTTGTGGCTTCACAAATGCTTTGCTGCATACCTCGGTTGTAACGAGTGGTTATTTCAGTCAAAGTTGCTCTTCTATCAGCTTGAATCAGTCGGCCCATTCTCCTCTGGCCTCTAGCATCAACAAGGCATTTTCGCCCACAGGACTGCCGCATACTGGATGTTTTTCCCTTTTCACACCATTCTTTGTAAACTCTAGAAATGGTTGTGCGTGAAAATCCCAGTAACTGAGCAGATTGTGAAATACTCAGACCGGCCCGTTTGGCACCAACAACCATGCCTCTAGATAATTGCATTAATGAGAAATTGAACAGGTGTTCCTAATAATCCTTTAGGTGAGTGTAGATGTTATCTTATTCAAGTGTCAAATGTGTTTATTGCCATATGTGTTATTTGGGGCTTCCAAAGTTTGAGAGTTAACATTTGACATTAAATAAAAATGCTCAACACCGTTATTTTTAAAACTGATACTAAAACGTGGTAAAAGTGCTTTGCTTTATATGCACACAACATCTGTTTACATCTGTTACATATAACATCTGTTCAACAAGTATAACATATCGAAAAACAATAATGTAGCTAACATTAACACTAAAGGGACACCCACACGAGGAATGCAGCAAATTCATTAAGATACCATACAAAACATTAGATTATCCGCGAAAACCATTCTAATCTACTGACAGGCTCAATATAAATGCATAAAAGGTCAAATATATCACATGTGTGTCCACATAAAGACAAAACCTAGATTGTGAAATGTTGAATTTGATTCACATAAAATGGCGTTGAGAGACTTTGAGTGAGTGAGCTGAACCGTTGAATGTGCTTTCCATCTGCGCATGTGCAGATATAGCTCCACCTGGTGACCAAAGAGTGGTACTGCAGAAGCAACACAATTCAGTTTTTTATTCATTTAACCTAAGTGAGCTGTGTAAATGTAAAATATCACTTTTTCTAATTCTGTCAACACGACTGTCTTAATTTTAATGCACTACATTATTTAATTTAAACATAGTTACATTAAACATAGTTACATTATTTGGACCAACTGTATCTGTGTGTGTTAGTCTTTTACAGATCAGTTTTGGTGTATAACTGGTATTCTGCTTGAGACCTGCCGGCCCCTATTCATAATTCAGGGGGTCCAGCGTCAGCAGTTTGATCGATGGAGATATGCTTCTGCCTATCAGCCGATGTGTGGAAATTTACTATGATTACCTATTTTCTCTTAGCCAATCAGAATCATTCAACCTGCAGCAATGATGTAGCTAGACCCTGGAAAAGAGTATAATTGTGATGTGGAAATGTATGTATGCAGAGAGAGCGCGGCCTACCCGAGCTAGACCAACATAATTTTTGAAAAACAAAATTACAATAAGTGTCCTGTGCTTTAATATTTATATTTATTCATTTAGGAGACACTTTTATTCAAAGAGACTTACAAATGAGGAATATAGGAGGCAATGACATAATAAATGCTAGCAAGATTCAAACATTGTCCAGAAAAGTACAAGCTAGAACAAGGAGTTTAATCTCTAAGACCTCTACTCTCCACACCTCATAACCTCTGTTTGCATGAGTGGAAATGCTCATTTGACTTGTCACATGTCATCAGATATTCGATTATTTTGTCATAATCAGATGTTACACTGCTTATGATGTGCCATTTGCATGTAAATCATGTTATTTTTAAACAAATTCATATGAGTATAGCTTGCTATTAAAAATATACTTGTAATAATGGAAATGCCCACATATCAGTGAACTTATTAATGCATTTAACATTTAATTATGCAACAATTTTTACAGAAAGAAATCCTACAGTTATGTATAAACTGACAACATCATCATCAAGTCCTGTGATGGGCAACATATTCAATCTCTGGCCACGTTCTCCACATCTTCCCATGGGACACCAGCATTCTTCAGGTCTCCATGTCTTCCTTGGTCTTCCCTGTCTCCTACATCCTCCTGTCCACTTCATAACTGTCTTTGGGTGTTGTTGTTCGGGCATGCGTAGGATGTGTCCAGCGAGGTGCACCCTAGGCTCTGTCACAGTTTCTCAAAGTCTTCACTTGGAGTCCCACTCCTCCTCATGGTCTCTTTTATGGAGGCATTTATATAGCGCTTTCATACTACTGTACACCCAAAACACTTTACAACTATGTCAGGGGTCTCTCCTCAACCACCACCACACTGGATGATGCGACGGCAGCCATAGTACAACGGCGCCAGTGCGCTCAACACACACCAGCTATAGGTGGAGAGGAGAGAGGGTGATGGAGCCAATTCAAAGGATGGGGATTATTAGGAGGCCATGATTGGTAAGGGCCAGGACACCGGGGTTACACCCCTACTCTTTTACGAGAAGTGCCATGGGATTTTTAATGACCACAGAGAGTCAGGACCTCAGTTTAACGTCTCATCCGAAGGATGGTGCTTGTTACAGTACAGTGCCCCCATCACTATACTGGGGCGTTAGGACCCACACAGACCACAGGGTGAGCACCCCCTGCTGGCCTCACTAACACCTCATCCAGCAGCTACCCTTCCAGCAGCAACCAGCAGTCCCCCATCCAAGTAATAACCAGGCTCAGCCCTGCTTAGCTTCAGTGGGAAACCAGTCTTGGGCTACAGGGTGATATGGCTGCTGGCTGATATATGCAGAACCAATATTCATAAACTGTACTTGATGTCTGCCTAATGCCTCTATCAGAAAAGCATCAGTGCTCATCAGGAGTTTTAGAGGACATATTTATTGCCACCCACTAGTCATGAAGCGACATCATGATGCTATAGTCCAATGTATATGTTTGTATATAGCAGGTGTTTGCTTGAACAATTGAAGATAGTGAGAGTGTTCAGGAAATCCTTTTGAAAACAATATTGATTCATTAAACCTTTTATTACAATGGTCACTATAGTAAATTTCCACCATAACTACTATGGTATCATTATATCATTACCTGGTTAATGTAAATGGATTGGACCCCTGAATGTATTTTTTTATATATTGCTGAAAATGGTTAACATTTATAATAATCATTAACTATTTTAATTTGCCTTTCATTTAGTTATATTAAAAGTGAACAATAATCACAAGGATATAGTATTAAAGTTGAGAATGTAAAATGTTCTTATTTTTTTTGCCTATTTATTTTTTAAAGGGAAGAAACAAATATATTTTTAGATAAAGTTGCTCCTCATCTCTTGGTTTGTACTTCATCATGGCGATTTTGTTAAAATCTATATTGCCTCTGTGCACATTATTTTGTATAATTAACTGATTTCTATACTGTTGTGAAGTAGTTTGGGCACTACATTTCTTTAAGCAGTTTGACATTAAATATTGGAATATGCTTACAAAATTGTGTGCAATAATTATGCTTTTGTTACATTTATTTTAATTCCAAGAGTTCAGATGAAGGATGGCATAAAGAAATTATTACATTTATACATATCTCTCGTCTATATATATATATATATACACACACACTAAATGTTAGAAGCACTAATTTTGGGGTATCATCTGGTAAAAGAACGAAAAGATACTGATAGTATTTATTACTGTGAAACGTTATTTACAAATATCTTGATAATGTTTATCATGATTTCGGAAAACAAAGCGTTTCATAATTATATTTTATGGTTGACATGCCCAACACATTGACTCTATGTGAGAGAGTGTGTGGCTCTTAAAAGAGCCGTTGGGTTGAGTGGTTTCTCTTGATTTCAGGCGTTTAACCTCCGAAGCCGTACAGGGTGCGTCCCTGCCGCTTCAGCGCGTACACAACATCCATGGCGGTGACGGTCTTTCTCTTGGCGTGCTCGGTGTAGGTCACGGCATCGCGGATAACGTTCTCCAGAAACACCTTCAATACTCCGCGGGTCTCCTCGTAGATCAGACCGGAGATGCGCTTGACACCGCCGCGGTGGCGGGTTTGGTGATTCCCTGGATGTTATCGCGCAAAACTTTACGGTGACGCTTAGCGCCTCCTTTACCGCCTTTGCCTCTTCCAGACATGGTTCACTCAGAGTACTTCAGTCAGGCCAGAGCCATAGAAAAAGAGAGTTGCGGCACACTTTGATCTCGCCGCCACGCGGTCACGTGGTTCATAGAGCTCTCAATAGTTCCAAACAAACTCTGCGCTGTCAATCTGTTTGAATAGGATTAAGCAGGATAGACAGCAGTTTCACTGTATTTGCAGAAATTTCTGGTAAATATTAACACAATATGTGCTTTGACTTCAGACTAGGCTTTACAGTAGCGTTTTATTGTGGGGAGAGATAAAGAAGACAACGTGATCTGTTTATTTTATTTGGGTCATTTGAGTGCGTGATTTTACAGCCTTGAGTATTGTAGCCAATCACGGGCATTTCTGTTGAAAATAATGACCAATCATATGTTAAATTTACTGGAAAATCCTCTCAGTATCGATCAAAACAAGTTTTATACCGTCTCAAAACTCTGAATGAATTTTAGTGCAAGTTTATGTTTTACACGAATCTTCTCAGTATCTACAAATCCTCTCATCATAACAAACAAAGCACAGACACGATTTAAATAAAGGTTTATTGTGATGTTTAGTCAGATGTTTTTGTTTTTCATTAGACTTTGTGATGTTCCATAAAATTAGCCTATATATTTAACACTTCAGTACAAATAAAGTAACAAAAATAGATATTTTAATGTTATAATAGTGATTTGATAATCTATAAAAATTAATCCAAAAGGAAAAAAAATGCCTATAATAAGCCAATAAGTGTTCCTCTTCCGCCATCTACAGTTTATAGTCAAGTCAACTTTATTTATATAGCGCTTTTTACAATGCAGATTGTTTCAAAGCAGCTTCACAGTGTTAAACAGGAAAATAATGAACAGAATTTGATTCGGCTGTACAGCCGCTCTGGAGAAAACAGTGATGTCATCAGCTCATTTCAATTATCATATATATTCAAGTAATGTAGTTGATATAGTTAATTTAGTTTAGTAATTAAATTTATTTGGATATTTATTTGAAAATTTAGTGTCCCCAAATGAGCAAGCCAGAGGCGACAGTGGCAAGGAACCAAAACTCCATCAGGGGCATAATGGAGAAAAATAAACCTTGGGAGAAACCAGGCTCAGTCGGGGTGCCAGTTCTCCTCTGGCCAATTAACAAACCATGTATGATTATTATTTTGGCAGCCTTACAGGTCAGAAGTAATATTAGATCGGATTATTCGAAAGATCGGAGGCATCACGCCGGAGACGGGTTTATTGAGGATGGCGTGTCGATTAAACAATTATTAAATAGGAATATTCGAAATATCGGAGTCATCACGCCGGAGATGGATCCATTGAGGATGCCATGTCGATGAGCAATTTCAGAGGGTAGACTAATTGACACGGTCTCTGCAGACACTTCAGGGATGAGTTGGTCATGTCCAGGCGCAGGTCCACCATCTGATCTGGATACGGCCCGGATCCGGCTGACTGCAGTAAACCTCGGGATAAACAGAGAGACTAACATTAGCGTAGATGCCATTCCTCTTATGATGTAACGAGTACATCAGGTGTTATGGGAAGTGTTCCCGGTTCCAGTGGTTTTCAACAGGATTCTCAGTGGGTGCATCACTGAGTGGGGAGAACCTGTTTGATGTTCTAATCGGAACAGAAGAGTGTTTTTTTGATACGTGACTATGCCGTCTCACCGTCACCCTGTTGCCCTGCTGCACGGGCTCTACATTAAATTAAAATTATGATTTTCTCTTTTATTTAAATGTACATTTATTTTAGAAATTGATAGATTTATATATTTGGAACTCATGCAAACCAAAAATAAGTAGATCCCTATCATTTAACCTTCAAAATGGCAAACTCATCCTCATTCTCATCACATGGAAGAACTAACTCTGCACTCTTCATATTGCCCTTTCCGTAAATATTATTTTTCTAAGACATAATTTTGTTATTTATACATAAATACAACTATACTACAATAAACACTTCAAATAAATAAATAACTGCAATCATATTATTGATGCTACTATCTATAAAACATCCCACTGAGGAAATACATTACTGCAATTCCAGCGTTGTCATATGGACACATTGATATTTTCTCAATTTACAGTTAAACTGTTAGACAAAGTTGGTTTTTGAATAAAATTATCTAATTTACATTCCAAAGATGCTGCAAAAAAATCCACCTTGAGAAGAGATGCTTAGAAATTAGTTTATTGGAGCAATTTCTGGAGCACTTCAAAAGGGTGACGGTTTTGGAGGGACATTCAAATGCCATTTGACTTAAACAGCACATCATTGGCTACCTTAAGGCCTGCCCTTTTAATTACCATAGTGCAAAATATTGTATCATTTTCTGAATAAGGAAATTAATAGAAATTAAACATTGCCTTATGGCAACTCCGTACCATAAAGGATTAGGTAAAAAAAAAAAAAAAATCACTAACTTACTATGAAAATATTCATTAGAGTATAAAATTAGTACAACTTTCTCAGTCGAAACTAAGCGAATGAAAATCAGTGTCTCCACACACTGTCTTTACACAAGAGTGCAGGTCGCCCATTGGTTTAGAGTCTGAAGAGATTTCAACCAATCACTGAACTTCCCTCTAAAGCCCAACCCCCTTTTCTAGCGGGAATAATTATGCATACGTCTTTGACGAATAAGATAGAAAAATAGATGAAACTACTGAAATATTTGATAGAAAATTCATATAAATGCATTACTGATGTTAAGGAAATTGTATCCCCTAATATTCATTTAACAATGCGTTTTTTCTGTGCACAGTTAATATGTGTAAACATTTTTTAACTAAAATAATTAAGTAATTTTAACAAGATTTTCAACAACAAAAAAAAATACTACCAATATGCTACTGGGGTTTGACATGCACACTTTAACATGATATGGATATTAATCGCTGTTTCTACCAAAAGTGCTACATCTTTCACACACTGTATATTCTGGTCACAATGATCTTCTGATACTGTAGTTTTATGTTCCTTTTGTAATATTGGAGTTTTTTCACTTTATTGTGTGTGGGGTTGTTTGTAGTGTCACAATCCTCCAGCAGTGTCGCGTGAATATATTCTGTCTGTACTGTGGTTTTGTATGTATGAAAATGGTTTAGTGATTCAAGACTTATTTTATCTGGTCACTTATTTTTATGATACATTAAGTTTAGATTGCATGAGTTGGTGCCGCAAGTCAAATCCTGGCTGTATCTTTTCCAAATTATCAATTCATTAAAATACACGATATTTGCTCTTTTTACAGAGGTAATGGGTGGCTCTTAAAAGAGCCAGTGAGGAACAAACTTTATTTATTTGTACTAATAAGAATTACTTCTTTTTGGGAGCTGCCTTTTTAGGCTTGGTTGCTTTAGGCTTTGCCGTCTTGGGTTTTGCTGCCTTGTCTTTTTTGGGGCTCTTGACTGCTTTCTTAGCGGCGGCGGGTTTCTTGGCCGCGGGCTTCTTCGCTTTAGGAGCCGCTTTCTTGGCCGCGGGCTTCTTCTTGGTCTCGGCTTGCTGCTTGTTGAGCTTGAATGAGCCCGAGGCGCCGGTCCCTTTGACCTGCACCAAGGTGCCTTTAGTCACCAGGCTCTTGATGGCGATCTTGACGCGGGAGTTGTTCTTCTCCACGTCGTAGCAGCTGGCGGCGAGAGCTTTCTTCAGGGCGGCGAGGGACACGCCGCTCCTCTCCTTGGATGCGGACACAGCTTTGATGATGAGCTCACCGACGCCTGGACCTGCTTTCTTGGCTTTCGCAGTGGACTTCTTCTTGGGCGCTTTGGCCGGGGCGGCAGCAGCCGGGGCAGGGGCGGTTTGTGCCATCGCTCTCTGATCGGATCTAAAGTCTTTCAAACGCTGTCTGGTTTCAGAAATGAATAGCGCTCGCTCGGCGCTGCGCTCTTCAATAACGTGTGTGTTTTCTTCTCTTACATTTGGGGCAAAACTGAAGCGTTAAAATAGTTTGTCACATTCAAAACAAAGTGAACACCAAGCAGAGGTTCTGAGCTTTTATTGGAGACTAAAACACGCGAAGAGGAAATGTTTCTTTTGCCTCCATCAAATCAAACCCA
This sequence comes from Rhinogobio ventralis, assembly GCA_039654625.1. NCBI lineage: Eukaryota > Metazoa > Chordata > Actinopteri > Cypriniformes > Gobionidae > Rhinogobio > Rhinogobio ventralis. The sequence continues at coordinate 28,884,407 of CM077216.1, forward strand.
AGGTGAGCATCAGCCACGGGGAAAAGCCGCGTGTAAATTTGATGGATAGTTTTAGTGTAAAAGTTGCTAAAAGCCCAAACGCATCCTCTGTGTGTTCAGCAAACAGTCTGAAAGAGACTTTAATGAAATCAGCACCAGTGAGGGCGTGAGGAGGCTTTCATACAGCTGTTGTTTTGGGCAGCTTGAAGCACACGAACATCATCCGGAGGATCCCAGTCTCTCTGTGACTCTCATGTCTGGCCAGCAGATGATCTGTCCTTATAATAACAATAATCATAATAATAAATACATCTGATCACTCAAGTGTTAATGTTTTAATTAAATCATCATATTTGTTTCTCCTCATCTCTCATTCATCCCAGTTTTCGCCATGTGAATGAGGATTGTGTTTGAGCTCATCTGAGTGAGTTGTCCTTGTTCTAGCTTATACTTTTCTGGATAATGTTTGAATCTTGTTAGCGTTTCTTATGTCATTGCCTCCTATAGTAATCATTTGTAAGTCTCTTTTGATAAAAGTGTCTCCTAAATAAATAAATGTAAATATCAAAGCAATATTAAAGCAATAATTTTGTTATTTTGATTTAACCACTATCTAATTGATAAAATAGCCATATTATTCACTCTATATGTTTGATATATTTGCACAGATGTTGTGGTTTTGGTCAGAATATATACTAGTTCAGCTCTAACCCTGAACAAACACACCAGATCAAGATAATGAAGGTGTTCAGAATTACACCGCTGGTTAAACTGGGATTGGTGGGTTATTCCTGGTATTCTGTGCCTTTTGTCCCTCATAAAATGTAGAAAGTCAAACTCAGTTTTTAAAAGACATTTTTGTGTATGATAGGCTGATGTAAAACAAAACAAAAATTATGTTGGTCAAGCTCAGGTAAATAGATTTAACCATTTATTAAATAAAATAAATAAAACGGAAGATCAACCCTGTTAATGAGAGAAAAAAACAACAGTTTCTAAAACGTATGATTCTAATTCATGGGCATTGTGTACATTATCTTAGGCAACGCATGTGCCTTTGTCACGCGGCGTGACCGCGGCTGCGGATGCCATATGCCCCAGGTGTCTCTGAAATAGTTTCAGTGGAACCACACTCTTTCCCTTGATTTGTCTCAGACAAGTCAGCAGTGACTGCGCGCATTAACTCATAAGCTGTGCATACATGGCGACCGAGTCGATTTCCATACCGAGAAAAGAGATCCTCTGCACGGGGGAAAGTTTGCTCTTTTCCCAGTTGACCCGAAGACCCAGACGGGCGAGGTGCTGGAGCACCAGGTCCCTGTGTTCACAAACCTGGTCTCGAGACTGAGCTAGTATCAGCCAGTCGTCGAGATAGTTCAGGATGTGAACCCCGTGTTGCCTGAGTGGCACAAGGACTGCCTCGACGACTTTCGTGAAGACGCGAGGAGACAGGGCTAACCCGAATGGGAGAACCGTGTACTGGTATGCCTGCCCCTCGAAGGCAGGAGACATGAAAGTACGCGTCCTTCAGGTAGATCACTGCAAACCAATCCAACGAACGAACGCATTCGAAAGTGCGTTTGGCTGTCAACATCTTGAATGGAAGCCTGTGAAGGGTTCGGCTCAAGACACGCAGGTCCAGGATTGGCCGTAACCCACCGGTTTTCTTGGGTACAATGAAGTAAGGGCTGTAGAAGCCGGACTTCATTTTGGCTGGAGGGACAGCCTCGATCACACCCTTCGTCAGCAAGGCATTGCCACCTACCATGGTATAGCGGAATCCCCGGAAGCGGGGAGGAGACTGTGCAAACTGAATCGCATAGCCGAGCCTGATGGTTCTCTCAAGCCAACGGGACAGGTTGGGAAGCTCTAGCCAGGCTCCCAAGAACTGAACCAGCGGGGTCATGCAAACCACAGACGTATCCCGGGTGGGGCAGCAAAGCAGAGTGACAGTCCGAAGACAGTCCCGCTGTTTCAGTCCAACCACTCGCGGGTAGCGGTGTGCGAGAGGAGGGTGTGGCCCGAGGAATGATCGTCGGGGTTTATACCACACCCTAACCCTCAGGTCACCCTGGCTACCAGCCAAAGTACCATCTCTCTCGGGGATGGTAGATCGGGGTGTGGCAGAGGGGACTCTCTTCCCTTTACGGGGGTCATTCAAGGAGTCTCTCAATGAACATCGCAATGGTCATGTTCCCGCAGTGAGAACATGACTCCTCCACAAATGCTGCTTGAGCGTGCTGAAGCAAAAACACATCAAGCAGTGATTGTGCCCATCAGATGGCAACAGAGATCGACCGCACCCAGAAGTGCACGAGCGAACCGTCTTTAAAAAAACGTGCCACGCGCAAGTTCTTTTTGTGAGAGAAAGCTTTGCAGGGTGCTGAAGCACCCAGGGAAACACACACACACCTGTTGCAGATCACTGCACAGATCACACCAACACCAACTGGAGAGCTGCTCGTCTCAAAGAAGCTTGACGATATACTCAGAAGGATTAAGGAGTGAAGAGATAGATGCTCTTGGCTCTCAGCAAACTCCGCATGCCCATGGCATTGGCACTGCCATTGGGTGTTTTCTAGATCTCGAAGATGATAGGCTTCTAGGCGAAACCCCCATTCGTCAGTCACTGACGTTACTCGGAGTGACTGAACAAAAGGGAACAGACAACACCACCATAGAAAGACTGTGCCTGTCTCCTTATCAACCTTAAGACAAAGGACACGTGTAGACGTTCAAAAAAGGCTTCATCAAATTAGGACAGACATGACTGATATGGACATGACAGGAATATGGGCAGATGGCAGAGTTCTTTCTGAGAACACTGTCCCACCCTCTTCAGCTGCACATGCAATGCCAGAGGTGCAAGTTGTTACTGAAGAGAACATGGAATTGGAGGCAGATTTGGATGATGTGTATTGTGATTGGTGTGATGGGGATGGGACATCAGGTTCGGATTCTGAAAATGATGATGACCTAACATTACTTTCCAATAACATTGCCAACTATGCAGTGAGTTTTGGCATTTCCATTGTTGTCCTGACTGCACTGTTGAGTATACTCCATGTAACCCATCCCAATCTGCCAAAGGATGGTAGGACACTTCTCAAGACGAAAACGCATTATGCTATTCAGGAGAAGGCTGGGGGAACTACCATCACTTTGGCATCCTTTCCTCCTTGAAAGCCACTATAAGCAAATATGCCAAAACACTGTCAGAGGGCATGATATTGGGGCTGCAGATTAATATAGATGGTCTATCTTTATTTAAAAGTTCCACTGTACAGCGGTGGCCCATCCTTGGCTTACTGGTTACCATCCCCATGAAGGAACCTGTGGTCATTGGGGCGTACTGTGGACCAACCTAAAACAAAAACCTAGTAGGACAAAACCTAGTTCGGCCACAGAGTTCCTATCTGATTTTGTCAATGAACTACAGGAGCTAGAGGCTGGGTTTTGCTTTGGAGATAAGAACCTTAAAATTGAGCTTCACGTGGTAGTCTGTGATGCCCCTGCACAGGCTTTTGTGAAAAAAACAAAGGCCCATAATGCTTACTAAGTGCCTACACCCAGGGCAATACCAGAACCGGCGTATGAGGTTCCATGGACCAGAGCGCCCCCAGTGAAATGACATCTTATTCAACCTTATGGTTGATGAACTACATCACCACGAGGGGCCACATCCATTTAAAAACATCAAGGTTGGCATGGTATCGCAGTTGCCCTTGGATTATATGCATCTAGTGTGTTTGGGCATTGTAAGGAAACTGCTCCAGACCTGGCTCGGGGGTCCGTTAACAGTAAGACTGCCGGCATTAATAGTAGACAGAATGTCAGGTAAACTCCAGTCAATGAGGGCCTACGTGCCAATTGAGTTTGCCCGGAGACCACGGTCACTTAGGGAGTTGGACCATTGGAAGGTGACTGAATTCCGACAGTTCTTACTGTACACTGGCCCTGTGGTGCTGGCGGGATTCCTGGACTGGAACATGTACTACAATTTCATGCTCCTGTCAACTGCTATATCCATTTTGGTAAGCCCTGAACATCTCAACCTTGCTGACTATGCTGGACAAATGCTAAAATCTTTTGTAAACCATTTTGGTGAGCTGTATGGGACAGACCAGATTGCGTACAATGTCCACTGTCTGGTCCACCTGGTAGATGAGGTGAAGAGGCATGGCTGTCTGGACTCTTTTTCAGCGTTCCCATATGAGAACCACCTCGGGAAAATAAAAAAACTCAGAAAACCTGAGTTCCCTCTAGCTCAGCTCATTTGGTGCCTTTCGGAGGTTACAGCTACCAAATTGGCTGCTAATGCAGACATTACACTGAAAAGAGAGCATTTTATGGGCCTAATTGTGGTTGGCATGGGAGTTATTGCGCAATATGGGAAAATGCGATGTGAAAGGTGGACCGTTAAATTAAATGTGTCTGCCTTATCAAAAACATTATCCAAAATGATAATAGTGTGTACGCTATTTACACTGAATTTCCCCGGCAGTCTCCCTTCAATTCAGACAGAATGAACATATTTGTTGTAAATGATGCATCTGATGAGCTGAAGTTGGTTGAGGTGTCAGCGCTGCAACAGAAATGTGTAGCCTTGCCGTACAGGGATGTTTCCTCCACTAAATGAAAAAAATATAAAAAATCAGTTCAATCAATCAATCAGTTTAAACAATCAGTTCAAGTTAAAAACTCTAATAATATAGTTGACTACTGACTTCTGACTATGACTTCTATTACTATTTGCTGTAAGTATTTCACAGAAGTTGGTATTTTTCCATACACTACACCCATAATTACATGTTTTCAAAATATGAGATGACATATTATCCCTCAAAATGCCAGGGGAAATTATATTTTATGCTGAATTTAACATGCATTGATACATGTACCACCTTTCTCAATACCATGGACTGTACATAGTCCACTATATTATTAGCATTATGCAATGATTTTTGTAAGATTGCAAGAGTACCCTACTTTACGGTTGAGCTTGAGTTCTACCTGACTGTACTTTTTCCTTCCTTATACTTCTTCCCACCTTGGGGCACAACTTTCAGCCCATCTTACTTGCTTATTTGTATACACTATACACTTGTGCATGATTTAGTCCATGTTATTCCTTTTTTGATGAGGAATAAATACACCTTTTATTTCTTTCTACATTAAGGATGCCTTTTCATCTAACTGAATTTCAAGCAAGCGAGGACATTGCTGTTGTGCCAATTGACTGGTATGATGACGGGATGGTGTACTGGCCCAGCTTTAAGAGCACTGAACATGTGAAAAGGGCAGCTGCTAACAAGGAGAAGCATGAGCCAAACTGGCCAAGATATCAGAACTTGTGGTATGCCAATTCATAAAATTATTTTTTTTTAATAATTTCATGGTTGCTTCTCCTTCTGCTTGGAATAACCTATAAATTCTATGTTCTGAAAATGCACATTAAATTGTGCAATGAAACTCATGTTCATTTTTTAGACAACTACAAAGACGCTGTTAGGCTTATGAATCAATATCAGACCGGCTGCAACACCTCTGAGCTACAGTCTGAGGCAGAGCAGGAGGGTGAGCTGCCAGAGAAAAGAGTCAGGAAGCCAGTGTAAGTGTGTTCTATCTTGTTTTTGTTGTTTCTACAGTAATATGAAGGTTATTTCCCGTAGCATTCAAAAATAGACCAGAGATGCTTGCACTATATGTATATTTGGCAATTTTGGTATTGCAGTAACCATATTGATATGGTTACTTAACAGCCATCGTTTCGGGGACTCTGATGAGAGTGAAGAAGAGCCAGAAAATGGTGACTTTGCATCTCTGAGGTCGCCACGACTGGTGTATCAGTTGAAGCCTCAAGCTCAAGCCAATTGCACTGGCAGAGTAAGAAATAATCTCTTAACCTCAAAATAACAAATAAAATATTATTTTAGAGATATGGTTAACTTTCTTAGTGCTAAAGATATTCCCTTCTCCTTGTATCCATTCCTCCAGCTCCACCATCTCGCCGAGTGCCAGGCATCAGAGTAACTACTCCTCAACCTGGAGAAAACTGTCTAGGTAAAGACTGATCTCCGAAATAATATTGAATACAGTGGCCCCATCTATATTAACACAGCAAGGCTCACTGTTTCAAATCAATAGATTGCATCTGCATTACCATCTCAGATTTTCAATGTCAATCCATTCATGGGGTTGAAATAGGTAGTGTACCAAAATGTTGAAACATACAAATTCATGTTCAGCATGACCAGAGATTTTTTGTTTGCCATTGTTTGGCCCTGTAGCTCGCAGCCTACCATGGTTAACAGATCACAACCATTTAATACCAACTTCTCTCCCTTAGCACCTGACCATGGGGCAGGACAGCAACACCCTTCACCACCTCAACTCCCTGCACCCGCATTTAACATGTGGAGAGTTACTCAAGGTAGGGACTGATTTCTGAAATATTAGTGAATAGAAAGGCCCCATGTGTATCATCAGTCAAAAAACATTTTAAATGCACCTTTAAATGCAACTTAAGCTTAGAAATTTTTACCTTGCTGTTTATTTAAAAAATATGTCTTTGCCCTTTAGATTTCTTCTTTGGCCACCATTGGAGGCCAGGATGTTTGTAGTTAATATTTTATGTTTGCACAGACCTAGGCCTATAAAGCACTAAATTAGGTTTTTAGGCATAAATTAGGCATAAAGCATGCATTCGCGCAACCATACATCCATTAATTGCCAATCACTTATGCATGCACTGCTGTGTCATCTTGGACAACCTAAGCTAACAAATGTTTACTAATGTTTGTGCTTGCACCTTTTCTTTTCTTAGGGATGTGGTTCCTTCACATTCACCTCACGCAGGGACAGCACACAAGCATTGTTCAGTTTTCGACACGGTTGAGAATCTTAATAAGTGTGCATTTACCCCGTCATTTTACAACTGACAGTTTAATTTTGATTTCATACTGTGAAATAATACACACAAAGTATATGTGTGTTGGTAAATTGCTTTTTGATGAGTGGGCAATACATCAGTATTAGTAATTAATAATGTTGTTGTGATCCTGTTGTCAGCATGCTCACTTGTGTTTTCTCTACCCACAGATGTGAGAATGACAGTGACCCGATACCTGTTGCAAAGAGAGCCGAGACTCTGTCATGGAGAGAAGAGACTGATGTCGACGTGGCTCCAAAGACTATGAGATTCCTGCCTGCACGGAAACCTGGGCCGCAGTTGAGTCTCGCTGACTCGCACTCCCCTATGAGTCTTTTCAAACTGTTTTTCTCAGAGAGCGCCATGTCAAATCTGTGCCACAACACAAACGCTCAGGCTCCCAGGGCACTTGAAAAGGGTCGAAAATACAGTTGGATGGATGTCAGTGTTGGCGAGTTGTACCGCTACATTGGACTGGTTTTTTACATGGTCACGGTAAAGATGAGCTCCATAGCTGACTACTGGCGGCAGGACAGTCTTTTCTCTGTGCCTTTTCCTGCCACAGTCATGGAAATTTTCCTCTTCATGGATTCGACATTTCATTCAGTAACATTAGGAAGTTTTGATTTACATGCTGTTTAATGTTTGATGATGGCATTATTTTACATTTGCATGTGCAATCTTCTATCTTTGTTTCTGCTTCTTCTTCTCCTGCATTTTGATCCAGAGATTCTGTACTAGAAGATGTAATATCGCCCCCTAACGTATAACAGTGAAAACATGGATAGCCGGAAAATTCAGTCAATGGTGGGGAAAGAGTAAAGTAGATTTTAAGTAAATTCCCATGTAACTACCAGTGGACTAGCCTACACAAAAATTCAGATACTCAGAATTAGGAACATATCTGTTTTCTATCAATATTTTAATCAATATTTTCAAACAATGTAAGTTTATTAAGACTGTATGTAAAACATCTCGGTTACGTATGTTAACCCTCGTTCCCTGAAGGAGGGAACAGAGACGTACGTCGGACGTAAAGACGAATTAGGGTCACTTCAGGGAGCCCCTATCAGCTTCGAGATATAGAGAACCGGCCAATGACCATTGGCATGCAGGATTTGCATCTCGCGCTCCGCCCCGCAGTGCGGGTATAAAGCGGAAGCGAATGTAGCGCACCATTGTTTTTCACTGAGGAGCCGAACTAGTGACTCGGCCATGCAGTGATGGTACAGCAACTGTGGCGACGGGATGTACGTCTCTGTTCCCTCCTTCAGGTCGGACGTACCGACGAATTGGGATCCCTTTGGAAAACGCCACAGTTACTACCACTTCCAGCGGACATTGAGAGCACCTCAGACCCAGTCTGTTTAAGGTTTGGCGGCACCTCGGAGTCACAGGGACACGGAGGGATCCACTGTGCCACGCCCATCTCGGGACTCTGTCGTGTAGCCAGCGTTGAAGCAGTATCATATGAAGCAATCCGAGCGCCATTACTGCGGTGTGGATGCCATATGCCCCAGAAGCCTCTGAAAATGTTTCAGTGGTCCGCTGTCCTGCATTTGAACGAATTCAAGCAGTTCAACACCGACTGGACGACGACCTGTCCGGCCGAACGAATCCAGCTCCATACCGAGAAAAGAGATCCTCTGCGTGGGGCAGAGTTTGCTCTTTTCCCAGTTGTCCCGAAGCCCCAACAGGCTGAGGTGACTGAGCACCATGTCCTTGTGTTCGCACAACTGCTCTCGTGACTGGGCAAGGATCAGCCAGTCGTCGAGATAGTTGAGGATGCGAACTCCACGCTTTCTCATGGGAGCAATGGCCGCCTCCGCGGCTTTCGTGAAGACACGGGGCGACAGGGCCAGCCCGAAGGGTAGGACTTTGTACTGATATGCTCGTCCGTCGAACGCAAAGCGGTCTTTGTCCAACGCAAAGCGGTCTTTGTCCAAGATCGGCCGTAACCCGCCGCCTTTCTTGGGTACAGTGAAGTACGGGCTGTAGAAGCTGGAGGGACCGGCTCTATCGCGTCCTTCGCCAGTAGGACTGCGATCTCCGCCTGAAGCACAGGGGCGCTCTCCTTTGACACAGAAGTGAAGTGAACGCCCCTGAACTTGGGGGGACGGCGGGAGAACTAAATTGGAAACTGCTCTATTTTTGATCATTTCGGGCCAGCGGCGGAACAGAAATTAAATGAGAACAAAAAAATTCTCCCCCGGCCCTCCTCCGGGGGAAGGAGTGGTGCTGCAACCATCTCCTGAAGAGCAGTCTCCTCCATTTCCCGGTGGCCCGTCTCAGGGTCGCTTACGACGACGCTTGCCACCTGGCTTGGCAGCGGCCTGAGCGCGCTGGACGTCCTTCCCACGGCCCCTGTAAGCCTTCGCAGTCAGACTGGAAGAGAACTTACAGGCCTTGGACGGGAGACGTCACAGCGCCAGTTGGAGGCGGTCGCTGGACACAGCTGCATCGCGACGGCCCGCTCCACTGGCGGTATTCCCACGTACCCCTTGGCTTGCCCGCTGTCAAGGGTAGTGAGGAGGAAGGAGACACTAGGTCTGTTTCTGGCACTAAAGGGTGTCGTCAACGACCTGGTGAGCTCCACATGCACCTCCGGGCAGAAAGGCACCAGGGCGGGACGCTGAGAACCAGCGCGACTAGCCCCGAGAAACCAATCATCCAACCTAGAAGGTTCGGGACGTGGTGGAGGGTTCCACTCAAGCCCCGACCTTTTTGGCGGCCCGGGAAAGCATAGCCGTCAACTCGGAGTTCGACTCGACCATTGCCACTCTCCCAGAGGGAGGCAGTACAGCCTCCGATGCAGCGATCGACATCTGCTCGTCCGCCGGAGCCCCGAAGGTCACCACTGGCCGCTCGTGGGCGGGCTCAGCGGCTTCCACCAATAGCTCTACCGGTAGCGGCGCTTGTGAGGGATTAGGGGCCTGCGGAGGCTGGCTCGGCGGGTTTGCCCTAAACGTGATCCTCAGGTCACCCCGGCCATCCGTCGAAGTAGGTCTATTCTGCTGGGCAGGTATAGCACTAGATCGAGGGTATGGGTAGGGGGACTCCGCCTTCCCGGAGGTAGGTGAGTCTCGACCTAAGCGCCGCGATAGTCATGTTCCCGCAGTGGGAACACGAACTATCCACAAAAGCCGCCTCAGCGTGACCATCAGCGGGTGACAGGGAACGACCGCATCCAGAAACGCACGGGTGGAATGACATCTTGAAAAAAACGCAGTGTGACACCCGTGTTGCGCTTTTTGTGAGGTAACGCTCTTTTATTAATGCTGAAGCACCCAGGGAATACCGCAGCAGAATACAGGAAGTAGTGCAGCCTGTATCTGCTCTCACTGTTTGTGCATGCCCTCATGAACCAACAATGGTTGCTGTGAGAACAGCAGTTTCTTTACCTGCGGCGGTGAGCATGCGGTCTCGCTGAACTGTGCCTTCTCTCCAACACAAAACGTCTCTCTCTCTCTCTCTCTCTCTCTCTCTCTCTGACAATCTCTCTGACAATCTCTCTGCTGAGTTGCAATGCTTCATCAACGCCATTTGGCTGTAAAGTGAATGACAATGGTGCGCTGCATTCACTTCCACTTTATACCCGCGCTGCGGGGCGGAGCGCAAGATGCAAATCTCGCACGCCAACGGTCATTGGCCGGTTCTCTATATCTCGAAGCTGATAGGGGCTCCCTGAAGTGATCCCAATTTGTCGGTACGTCCGACATACGTCGAACGTGACCGACTGAAAGGGAACTGTGTATTAGTTATTTTATACCATGGTCTTTCTGAATACTCTATTCTGATCGGCTGTAAGGTGTGCGTTCAGACATTTGAATGCACAGACAGTACCAGTTAGTTTAATCACCTTTCTAAATTTAATGTGCTGCCTTTATTGAAGCACATGCACACATACAGACAGTTGCTTACAGAAATGACCATGCAGCGCACAAACATTCAGGAGCATAAAAAAAACTTGCCACTGACATTTTTGTTTGAAATTTTGCCTGGTTTATAGAATTTAAATTCATGGTATTTCTTTATGTAAATAGTTTCTAAATTATTTCATATTGCATGTACAGGATGTTTTGGACTTTATTGGTCATGTACAGGGAGTGCAGAATTATTAGGCAAGTTGTATTTGAGGATTAATTTTATTATTGAACAACAACCATGTTCTCAATGAACACAAAAAACTCATTAATATCAAAGCTGAATATTTTTGTATCAATATTTTAAGTAGTTTTTAGTTTTAGCTATTTTAGGGGGATATCTGTGTGTGCAGGTGACTATTACTGTGCATAATTATTAGGCAACTTAACAAAAAACAAATTTATACCCATTTCAATTATTTATTTTTACCAGTGAAACCAATATAACATCTCAACATTCACAAATATACATTTCTGACATTCAAAAACCAAACAAAAACAAATCAGTGACCAATATAGCCACCTGTCTTTGCAAGGACACTCAAAAGCCTGCCATCCATGGATTCTGTCAGTGTTTTGATCTGTTCACCATCAACATTGCGTGCAGCAGCAACCACAGCCTCCCAGACACTGTTCAGAGAGGTGTACTGTTTTCCCTCCTTGTAAATCGCACATTTGATGATGGACCACAGGTTCTCAATGGGGTTCAGATCAGGTGAACAAGGAGGCCATATCATTAGATTTTCTTCTTTTATACCCTTTCTTGCCAGCCACGCTGTGGAGTACTTGGACGCGTGTGATGGAGCATTGTCCTGCATGAAAATCATGTTTTTCTTGAAGGATGCAGACTTCTTCCTGTACCACTGCCTGAAGAAGGTGTCTTCCAGAAACTGGCAGTAGGACTGGGAGTTGAGCTTCACTCCATCCTCAACCCGAAAAGGCCCCACAAGCTCATCTTTGATGATACCAGCCCAAACCAGTACTCCACCTCCACCTTGCTGGCGTCTGAGTCGGACTGGAGCTCTCTGCCCTTTACCAATCCAGCCACGGGCCCATCCATCTGGCCCATCAAGACTCACTCTCATTTCATCAGTCCATAAAACCTTAGAAAAATCAGTCTTGAGATATTTCTTGGCCCAGTCTTGACGTTTCAGCTTGTGTGTCTTGTTCAGTGGTGGTCGACTTTCTGCCTTTCTTACCTTGGCCATGTCTCTGAGTATTGCACACCTTGTGCTTTTGGGCACTCCAGTGATGTTGCAGCTCTGAAATATGGCCAAACTGGTGGCAAGTGGCATCTTGGCAGCTGCACGCTTGACTTTTCTCAGTTCACGGGCAGTTATTTTGCGCCTTGGTTTTTCCACACGCTTCTTGCGACCCTGTTGACTATTTTGAATGAAACGCTTGATTGTTCGATGATCACGCTTCAGAAGCTTGGCTATTTTAAGACTGCTGCATCCCTCTGCAATATATCTCACTATTTTTGACTTTTCTGAGCCTGTCAAGTCCTTCTTTTGACCCATTTTGCCAAAGGAAAGGAAGTTGCCTAATAATTATGCACACCTGATATAGGGTGTTGATGTCATTAGACCACACCCCTTCTCATTACAGAGATGCACATCACCTAATATGCTTAATTGGTAGTAGGCTTTCCAGCCTATACAGCTTGGAGTAAGACAACATGCATAACGAGGATGATGTGGTCAAAATACTAATTTGCCTAATAATTCTGCACTCCCTGTATATCCAATATCTGTATACCAGATTTTGTAGGCTATTGTATCTAAGACATGAACAGTAGCTGCTAGTGGTGTTCTTACACTGTCTTTTATTTAAAACTTTTTTTGCCTTTTTTCTGTTAGTCTCTTGTCAAAAGCAACAGTCCTTCATAAGTCATTATGAAGTCAACAGATTCATAAGTCCACAGAAAGCTGATGAGGTTGTGAAGAGCCTCTCATCTGAAGGTGCCATGTTAGTTTTAGAAGGACAGGCTCAGGACTCTACACCTCTACACCTCTCTCAGCCTCTTCAAATGAACTCTGGCAGGATTTTGACACGCGGGTAAGAGACTGAATTAACTGACACAAATGTAAACCAGCAAATTTATAGGTTCACAAATCTTCACTGACTAACCCCTCATGTTGTTCCAAACATGAATTACTTTTGTCTGCAGAACACAGAATGTTATCATTACTGATCTCAATACAATTTATAGGTACACTATAGTTGTGTGTCGTATCAAAGGCTGCATTCTCTGGAGGTCACATTTGTCGGCCACATGCGTCATAAAGGATGTCTTATTGCAAAACATTAACCATTATGCCTTCCTATTGAATCGTAAATTGTTGTAATTTCTTTTTGACTTTAGAATACATTGGTCTGTTTACTGAAATGAAGCACCATCAATGACATGTGCAGCTGACAAATCCAACCTCCGGAGGATGCAGCCTTCGAAATGTGACAGCTTATGCAACTATTGGTGCTCTAGCAGTTAATAAACAAAACTGTATGCGTCTTGAGGAAGAATATTGTAGCCGGAGCTACTTTTCTCAGTTTATGCATATGATGAGTCACGCAGGTACTGGATACACCGCAGCGGTTGGCGTCCCACTCCCTCTAAAATAGTCCCAATGTAAAAACGTATTATAGGTGTACCATAGTGATTCGGTTTGGAAGATATATTTATGATGTACTTGTTCATTATATGAATGTTGTACATTTAGAACAAAAGTAACATATTGTACCTTTTATGTACTGAAGGCAAATCACTTTGGATGAAATAAAGGAAGAACTTTAGTTATTTACTCTCAAATTAAGTCGAATCATACAGAACCAAGTGATGTTTTTGGGTGAACTATATCTTTACGATTAAATGCAATTTAAGGTTGTTTTTTGTTGTTGTTTTTGCTGTGACTAATATACATATGCATGTCTTTATTTACAAATGTTTTTTTTTTTTTTTTTTTTTTACAGCTTTCTTTGTAAAATCCTAGGCAGGACTTCTTAACTGAACTTAAACTGTACTTTGCTGAGCCCAACATTGTGTGATCAGAATGTCCCATCCAGTACTGGAGTGGGAAAGAAGCTACGTTTCATTTGCTACGTTAGCTTTCAAGAAAATACCTCAATGTGCCAGCTACCTCAGTTCCAAGTGAACGGGGTTTTTTCAAAGGCTGAAGAACTGATATTAAAAAAAAAACGAGGCTTCACCCGAAACAAGTTCAGATGACTCTTTTTCTGAATAGCAATTCTTTTTAAAACAAGGATGCCTTCTCTTTTTCTCTTTTCTGCTTTCTTTATTTTTTATATCTTTCTGTTGGGTCCTGCTCAACTGTACAATGTTATATATCAAGACTTTACACATTTATGAAATGAATACATACGGTACCGTACCGTACAGTGTTTGAATCTCACCCAATTAAATAAAATGAAATGTTTTTAAGTTAATGAAAGAGTAAATGTGCAATAGAATGTTAAATGAAAATCTGTCATCTTAATAAAGAATAATAATAAAATGTACATATTTGCCTTTCTAGACAAGTGAGTTCACAACTTTTTGGTAATAATATCTTAATTATTATTAACGCACATTATAGTTAAAATGGTTTTCTGTCTTGGATGTCATTTTATTCCACATGGAAATGAGCGGAAAAAAGTTAATACAGCCCCTTATCACTGACATTCATTAAATTATGAAAATACCTTATGAACCTACGAGAAACAATTACTGTCCGAATAGGGCTTAAGAATGTAAAAACAGCATCTAATGCACTTCGATGTATTTACGAAACGCAAAATGGTATTTAATACGTGCTGCAATGTCAGTGCTTAAATGTTTATGTTATAGGCTCAGGTGTGTCTTGATTTTTCCTGTGTTTACAAGTTGAACTGTTACACCTCTTTTATTAAACATTTTAGTAATGAAAGGATGTTCCACTTCTCTGTCTTCAAAATTAGGCAGCAGTATTTTCTATAGAATCATTTCAAGATAATGCCATCATTCGTCTAAATTAGACATTAAATGCTGTATAAATCAAAAGTAGTGCTTCATGTTGTACTTTTTAAAACCTTAAAACCCTATTTTGATTAAAGGTAAATGGAGTCGAAGAGTCGGGAATCGGAGTCGACTCCAAGAAACCCGGAATCGAACACCCCTAGCGATACAGAAGCATTTATTCACCGCTATATGATAATTTAGTAATAGAGTTACGGATTCTTCTGATTGCCTGTTTTCATAGGCCGAAACCATAAACTCGTATTTCATTGGACAACTCAAAGCATCACAAGAGGAACGAGGGCCAATCACGGCACCCTTGATTGACATCCAGACTTCGTTTTCTTTGTTCATTTCCCGCTCTTATTTTCACCATTTTAACTTTTATTTCTTGATTCTGTAAATCACTTTAAATTTCAATAGCTCCTCGTAGATCAGACCGGAGATGCGCTTGACACCGCCGCGGCGAGCCAGACGACGGATGGCGGGTTTGGTGATTCCCTGGATATTATCCCGCAAAACTTTACGGTGACGCTTAGCGCCTCCTTTTCCAAGCCCTTTACCGCCTTTGCCTCTTCCAGACATGGTTCACTCAGAGTACTTCAGTTGGTCAAAGGACAACAACGAATGGAGAACAGTTTATATTTGCTTACAGGACCTGACAGAATATAGTTCAGCACAAGGCAATGTGATTTAACCCTAAACCTGATCTAACGAGGCCTGTCCTTTGTTTAATATTAAAAACCAAGTTTTATAAGATAAAGATCCATCTGACGAAGGTGATATTAGACGAGATCATCATATCATCTACAGAGAAACTGAATGACAATTAATATATTCAATGAATTCATTGTATTATAACTATATTTTTATGTGACATGTCAGGTATATTTGCAGAATATAATTTATTTCAAGCCTCTGATTTACACTGTATGTCTCCCTTTAGCTGAACTTGCACCATAAGAGTAATCTCTTCTTTGGCCTTCGACATCCCATAAAAGTTAAAACAGCCCATGCCACTATTAGGGAGTAGCTGGAAAATTTGATCAAAACTGTGGAAGAGCGAATGAAAGAGTTGGAAAGAAACTATATTTTCGGACAGACTGAAGTTGAAAAAAAAGTGGCAAACACCTGATAAAAGTGGATGTTATGAGTGTAATTGTGAGATGTTTTCAGCTTTGTTGTCTCCTTGGCATCTGGAGTTCTTGCAGAGACCTTTTCTACTACAACAGGACAACTGATATCACATTTAACTAAAACTAAAAATTATTTTTTAAATAATTTAAGTGTAAACACTATATCATATATAGACATTAAAATATACAATCTGTATTTATCCTAGAAACCATATATAAAGAGAATAGATATTTCTTAATTTCTACTTTTCTTATATTAAACTACAACAGGAAAACTGATAACACATCTAAAGGGAAACAAATGTATTTTTATATATATATATATATATATATATATATATATACATACATATATACACACAAAGTCTGTAATTACACACCAACTTGCTACAAAAATATTCATTACAATAATACTGTGTATCTAATATAATAAAACAGAAATGGGTATTTCCCCCCATATATTCTGTATTAAAAAAAATATTATTTAGAGGATGGAGACCCAGAGTGTTAATGTAACAACTTTCTACTCGTATTCAGTGCTTAAACTGGAAAGTGTCTCATTCAGTGCGGTTTTGGTGGCTCTTAAAAGAGCCTTTGGGGTTTGATGCGGGTTTAGGCGCGCTCTCCGCGGATGCGGCGGGCCAGCTGAATGTCTTTGGGCATGATGGTGACCCTCTTGGCGTGGATGGCGCACAGATTGGTGTCCTCAAACAGACCGACCAAATAAGCCTCGCTGGCCTCCTGCAGGGCCATGACAGCGGAGCTCTGGAAGCGCAGATCCGTCTTGAAGTCCTGAGCGATTTCTCTCACCAGCCGCTGGAAGGGCAGCTTGCGGATCAGCAGCTCGGTGGACTTCTGATAACGGCGGATCTCTCGCAGAGCCACGGTCCCGGGCCTGTAGCGGTGAGGCTTCTTGACGCCGCCGGTGGCCGGAGCGCTCTTACGGGCGGCTTTAGTAGCGAGCTGCTTCCTCGGGGCTTTACCACCGGTGGACTTACGAGCGGTCTGCTTGGTTCTTGCCATTGCTGTAGTTACTTCTCACTGTTCTGCTTACGCTGGAAATACTGCTTTTATAGCATTGGACCGCCACGAGCTCACAGTGACGCGAGGCTTGTGATTGGCTAGTGTGTGACGTCTGCGCATGAGTGCTAGCCAATGACTGCGCGTTTCCTCTTTTCAAACACGCGGAGAGTTTCCCGCTCGAGCTGTTCCTGTTCGATTTTACTACTTTGCTCATCAAACAATGGAACAAACTCATCTTTATACTCACATTGCTGAGATTCTTTTTTACCTTATACCTAATGGTTGTGCAGATCTCGAATTCACAAACATCACTTTACCATCTGTATAAAAGCACTGCAACTAAACAAGACAACACCAGTAGATATGAAATTAAAGCTATTATCAAAAAGCAAATAAAGCATGATGGCACCAACATTGGGAAACAGGAAGTGTATGTAATACAGCCAAAAGTGGGGAAACGTAGGTACTTAGGTGAAGATTGGAGAGAGGAAAACATTTTATCCGGACTCAAAGTAGGACATACAGGACTTGAAAGAATGCAATTAATGTCCAAGCATCCAACAAGACCTTGTGAATGATGTGGTGAAAAAAAATGTATTGTGAAAACTAAAGTATAAAGATGACAGCGATTATTACAGGTTCAGAGGAAAGTGGGGATTAATGTTACCTTGAGATATTAAACTCAAGAACAGAAGAAATGACGGTGCAAATTTGCTTAATTTGTAAAATTTTTTGTAACTGTTCATATGGAGTGATTGTACATTTAATTGTCATTAAAATTAATCTTAACCACCTGTGGCTTTGGCGTTTATAAATATTTACAAAGAGTGCTCTTCATCAGATAAAGTGGGTGGCTCTTAAAAGAGCCTTTGAGTTCTAACTTGAATCAGTTTACTTGGATTTGGCGGGCTTCTCGGTCTTCTTGGGCAACAGCACAGCCTGGATGTTGGGCAGCACACCACCCTGAGCGATGGTCACTCCGCCCAGAAGTTTGTTCAGCTCCTCGTCGTTGCGCACCGCCAGCTGCAGATGACGGGGGATGATGCGGGTCTTCTTGTTGTCCCGAGCGGCGTTTCCAGCCAGCTCCAGGATCTCAGCGGTGAGATACTCGAGCACAGCGGCCAGATAAACCGGAGCACCGGCACCGACGCGCTCGGCGTAGTTACCTTTGCGGAGGAGCCTGTGAACACGGCCGACGGGGAACTGCAGTCCCGCCCTGGAGGAGCGAGTCTTAGCCTTTGCTCGGGCTTTGCCACCGGTTTTGCCTCTGCCGCTCATTTTTGAAATTACTGACTACAACTTCCTAAATCAAAACTAAAAGAATGAAACTGGTGTCTCCACACACTGTCTTTATTCGAGAGTGCCAGTCGCCCATTGGTTTAGAGTGTGAAGAGATTTTAACCAATCACTGAACTTCCCTCCAAAGCCCAACCCCCTTTTCTAGCGGGAATAATAATGCTCAAGTATTTGTGACAAAGATTGAAAAATAGATGAAACTACTGAAATATTTGATAGAAAATTCATATAAATGCATTACAGATGTTAAGGTAATTATATCCCTTAATATTCATTAACAGTTTGGTTTTTATGTGTGCACAGTTAATATGTGTAAACATGTTTTAACTAAAATAATGAAATCATTTAAAAACGCTTTAAAAAAAAAAAATACTACCAATATGCTACTGGGGTTTGTTTTTACCAAAAGTGCTACATCTTTCACACACTGTATATTCTGGGCACAATGATCTTCTGATACTGTAGTTTTATGTTCCTTTTGTAATATTGGAGTTTAATCACTGCTTATATTGTGTGTGGGGTTGTTTGTAGTGTCACAATCCTCCAGCAGTGTCGAGTGAATATATTCTGTCTGTACGGTGTTGTACAACATCCCCTTTGGACTGTGATTAATGTCTGAACCCCTTTCTGTCCATTTTTAATCAATTGTTTTATATGTATACAATTTATACTCATTCATCTCAGTTTTCGGCATGTGAATGAGGATTGTGTTTGAGCTCATCTGAGTGAGTTGTTCATTTACAGCAAGGCATAGCAAGTGACTTAAATAACTTTTTCTCACTATTTCTTATTTCTCTTCTTGTTCTAGCTTATACTTTTCTGGACAGTTTGAAACCTTTTTATTGCTAGAATTTCTCATGTCATTGCCTCCTATATTCCTCAATTGTAAGTCTCTTTGGATAAAAGTGTCTCCTAAATGAATGAATGTAAATAATAAAGATCTCACACAGTTGAGTTCAGCAGATTGTCACTATGTAACTCACTTATCGTTAAGTGTGTTGTGTGGACTGACTGTCGTAAATGTTTGTGCTCTTCTCTGGCTGTCAAAGATTAAAATCTGCTCCAGTCGAAGTAAACAGTCTTTAAGTGTGTTCAGTTCAGTCTTAGAATATTTCAGTCGTTAAGTGTGTCCCCGGCTTTAGGTACTGTCTGGAAGACTGCTGATCAGACTGTGGGACTGTTCTTTACTAAAACTGACAAAATTTAAATCGTTTCTCAGTTTAAATGTAGATGTTTTAGGTCTTATTTTTTTTGTTATGCATTTCATTCCAATAGATTTGTGAACTATGTAGCCTCTGTTACACACTTTGATGGAATATAACTGTAAATAGTATGCAGAAAGTATGTAGTGTTATGGATTTAAATATTTTTGTAAAGCATGTTTACATTATCTTACTTTCACTAGAATATGCAAATATTAAAATGTATGGTATAGTTCTCAATTCACATGAAATTCTTACAAACTGGTAAATAAATGTTGATAATTTTGTGCAAAGAAACAATCTGCTTTATTAAATATATTTATCTCTATACTGCTAATAATCTATCTGCTCTGAAGTTTGGGATGCTCTGGTCTGCGTGTTTGTTAAATGAGGAGAGCAGAAACAAAATATATTATAACTGTTTAATGATTAATTAAGTCAGATGAAGAAAGTATACAGAGCTCTGGGTCACAGCTGTCCCTAATTACACAATCCTATGCAAGGCTTATGTTCAGGCAGTCCGCAACTCGCCTCTCCCTTGACCCCAATATTTATACACAAAAGAAGATGTAGGCAGTCTCTTCTTGATCATCCGGTGACTCCTGCTTCGTTTGCCCTTTTCATCCCGTTACAGTTCCTGTTTTTTACCCTGCATACAAAACTGCACACACAACTGCTTCGTGGTTAAGAAACACAGAGGTGCCATAAGTTGCAAAGCAACTCCTTATATGGACCTGTCATACATACCAACACCCTATGACTATTGCTCTGGTTACTCTAATTCCCCACAGAAAGTACCTACTTTTCTTTTACCCATTATAGTCTTAATGCATAAATCATCTCATAAAATAACATTATCTTCATTTAATTATTGTTAATGATTAATTTCTAAAAGCATGCTAGCAATAATGCACAAACAAATATTTGATTCCCTTCAGAACCTGGGTGTGCTCTTTTCAATCTCTCATTTGAAAGCCACGTTTCTAGCATCTGTAAAACTGCATTCTTCCATCTTAAAAATATACCTAAATTACGGCACATGCTTTCAATGCAAAATGCTGAACAGTTAGTTCATGTGTTCATGACCTCGAAGCTAGATTATTGTAATGCTCTACTGGGTGGTTGCCCTGCTCGCTTAATAAATAAACTGCAGCTGGTCCAAAACGCAGCAGCTCGAGTTCTTACTAGAACCAGAAAGTATGACCATATTAGCCCGGTTCTGTCAACACTGCACTGGCTCCCTATTAAACATCGCATACATTTTAAAATCGTGCTTATTACTTACAAAGCACTAAATGGTTTAGCTCCCCAGTACTTGAGCGAGCTCTTAACGCATTATACTCCATTACGTCTATTGCGGTCTCAAAACTCTGGCCAGTTGATAATACCTAGAATATCAAAATCAACTGCAGGCGGTCGATCCTTTTCCTATTTAGCACCTAAACTCTGGAACAGACTTCCTAGCATTGTTTGGGAAGCAGACACACTTTGTCAGTTTATATCTAGACTAAAAACACATCTCTTTACTATGACATACACAGAGAATTTTTTTTATTTAAATTACTCAAATCAGTTAAATGATTGTTAGGCTGCATTAACTAGGTCAGCCGGAAATGGGAACACTTCCCATAACACCCGATGTACTCGTTACATCATAAGATAAATGGCATCTACGCTAATATTAATCTCTCTGTTTATCCTCAGGGTTTACTGTAGTCAGCCGGATCCGGGCCGTATCCAGATCAGATGGTGGACCTGCTCCTAGACATGAACAACGCGTCCCTGAAGTGTCTGCAGAGATTGTCAACTAGACTCTCCTCTAGACTCTGGCCCGTCTCCTGCGTGATGACTCCGATCTTCAACCAGGTGGAACTGGACAAATAATCTGAAAATCTGAATAATCCGATCTAATCTGACTTCTGACCTGTTATGTTGCCTGAATCATAATTATACACTGTTCATTTGTTGGCCAGAGGAGAATTGGGACCCCAACTGAGCCTGGTTTCTCCCATGTTTTTTTTCTCCATTCTGACACCTGATGGAGTTTTGGTTCCTTGCCTCTGGCTTTTGGCTTGCTCAGTTGGGGACAGTAAATATTCAACTATATTACTGATCTGCCCGCATTGACACTATATGAGAATTGAACAGAGCTGGATGACATCACTGTTTTGACTGGATGACAGTGGCTGTCCAGCCGAATCAAATTTTGTTGCATTACTTTCCTGTTACGACTGTAAAGCTGCTTTAAAACAATCTGTATTGTAAAAAGCAGTATATAAACAAAGGTGATTTGACTCTATCTGTAGTTTTATTTCACTTTATAATGAAGTTAATAACCTTCCGGTTTTCAATAATGTGTCACTTTAATAATTGCATTTTATTATTTGTGCCATATTGCTGTATAGGAACGCTATTTTGTCCTTTTTGAAACTAAGCCTGACAAGGTTTACATCTACAATATTAACTAATTGCTAGAGGTTTATTGTTTTGTAAATGCATTGACACCATAGACTTAAGACTCCCTATGTTCTACCACCAGTCACTATTGAGACATGAAATCGATTTTTCATGGACTTTTCAAAATCATTTTAATACAACTGACATTGATGAATATCCTTACAACGTACAAATTCATGGCATCTCTGGGAAAATTTGGGGACTCAATGGACGTTAAACTCAAACATTATAACTCTTTAAACGAGAAAATGTGTGGCTCTTAAAAGAGCCTTTGGGGTGGTTAAGGTCAGAGCACGCCTCACTTTGAGCTGGTGTATTTGGTGACAGCCTTTGTGCCCTCGGACACGGCGTGTTTGGCCAGCTCTCCGGGCAGCAGCAGACGCACGGCGGTCTGGATCTCTCTGGAAGTGATGGTGGAGCGCTTGTTGTAGTGCGCCAGACGAGACGCCTCACCGCCGATGCGCTCGAAGATGTCGTTGACGAAAGAGTTCATGATGCCCATCGCCTTGGAGGAGATGCCGGTATCAGGATGAACCTGCTTCAGGACTTTGTACACATAGATAGCGTAACTCTCCTTCCTAGACCTCTTGCGCTTCTTTCCTCCCTTACCGGCAGTCTTGGCGACGGCCTTCTTAGAGCCCTTCTTAGGCGCGGACTTCGCTGGCTCAGGCATGATGCTGATGATGAATCAATGTAAGTACAGGAGCGAGACAGAGGCATTTATTCACCGCCATATGCTAATCTACTAAGAGATAGGAGAACCTTGTGATTGCCTGTTTTCATAGGCCGAACCCATAAACTCAAAGCATCACGAGAGGAACGAGGGCCAATCACGGGCGAATAAATAATAGCCCCGCCTACCGCTTTATGCTTGAAGGACAACCCCACACGATTTCGTTTCCTTTGTTGCTTTCCTGCTTTTTTGCTTTAATAAGTTTGAAAAGACTAATATTCTTTAAAATAGTGTAATCTGAAAACTAATTTTTAGTATAAAGTAATAAGATCCCTTTTAAAAATAGATTCTGTACCAGAAATTCCCTCCTACACAAAAGCCCCTTTACCACTAACATTTAACGTTTCCCCAATTTTTACTTTTTTCTTGATTTTGTAAATCACTTTGAATTGCAATAGACAGTTATCTTCTCTGAAATACTATTACTATATTAAAACGCCAATTTTGAATATCAGCCAAAAGCTGATTTCAATGCAATTATACAGAATTTAAAGACCTTATAACCTTAATTATGTGATGAAACACCAACATTTTCTTTGCAGAAATTTCAGAGCAGTATCGTTTATATAAAAAAACCTTCTTGTGAAAAATCTGTAACGTTATGTGATATTGGGCGTTTATTTCTTATATGGGTTAGATTTTTTTTTTTTTTGCTAAACACTTTTTCTGTTTATGTCTTTTTTCATATTACCAGCATTATTGTGACATGACTCTTAATGTGAGAGAGTGTGTGGCTCTTAAAAGAGCCGTTGGGTTTAGTGGTTTCTCTTGATTTCAGGCGTTTAACCTCCGAAGCCGTACAGGGTGCGTCCCTGTCGCTTCAGCGCGTACACAACATCCATGGCGGTGACGGTCTTTCTCTTGGCGTGCTCGGTGTAGGTCACGGCATCGCGGATAACGTTCTCCAGAAACACCTTCAACACTCCGCGGGTCTCCTCGTAGATCAGACCGGAGATGCGCTTGACACCGCCGCGGCGAGCCAGACGACGGATGGCGGGTTTGGTGATTCCCTGGATATTATCGCGCAACACTTTACGGTGACGCTTAGCGCCTCCTTTACCGAGCCCTTTACCGCCTTTGCCTCTTCCAGACATGTTTAATCTAAAATACTTCAATCAGTCAAAAGACAACAAAGAAAAGAATGGCGAATACACGCTACCAGGAGGCCGTTTATATTTGCTTACAGGACCTGACAGAAACCAGCGCCGCGCAACACGCTCCTCCCCTCGATAGAGCTCGAGCACAAAACAATGTGATTTAACCCTAACCCTGATCTCATGAGGTCTGTTCTTTGTTTAATATTAAAAAACAAGTTTTAATAGATTAATTTAACGAAGATTATATTAGACGAAGATCATCATATCATATACAGAGATACTGAATTACAATTAATATATTCAATTCATTTATTGTATTTAACAGTATATTTTTATGTGACATGTCAGGTATATTTGCAGAATATAACTGATTTCAGGCCTCTGATTTACACTGTATGTCTCCCTTTAGCTGAACTTGCACCATAAGAGTAATCTCTTCTTTGGCCTTCAACATCCCATAAAAGTTTCCAAACAGCCAATGCCACTATTAGGGAGTAGCTGGAAGATTTTATCAAAACTGCAGATGAGCAAATTAAAAAGAGTTGGAAAGAAACCAAGTGTATATTTTCAGACACACTGGCAAACACTTGGATAAAAGGTAATAGGTCAAAACTGTATAAAAATTAGTTACGAGTGTAATTGTGAGATGTTCTCAGCTTTGTTAACTTAAAGTCTAATCTTTGGCATCCGGATCTCTGACTCGAGTGATTTCTTGCAAAGAGACTTTCTGCTACAACAGGATAACAGATATCTCAACATTTAAGCCTCTATGGTTTGCATTATGTTCTAACCAAGAATTTTAAAATAAGTTTTTATATTTGCAACGCGGAAGTAAATAAGATGACGTGCTTCCTTCTAATGTAACTTCCGTTTCGCAGGCCGGTAGGTCAGGAGCGATGTAGTGGGAGCAAACAAAACCCTCTTAAACGCTGTGATGATTTCCACACCCGCGGTGTATAACAGGATGAAATGAACAAGTGCCCTGACATGAGGACATTTTCATCTATCATTCGTGTTGTCGGGTCTTCAGCAGCTCGGTTAACAAACCATCTCTGCATACGCTGTGAGTTTGGGTTGCTTATGACAATCATCTGGGAACGCGGTGTGTATCCTTTCACCAGATTTGTAACAAATCATTTATAAACCTATGCCAACACAGAACAAATCAGTATGTTTCTAAAATGCAGTGTAATCAGTCGAATGTAGTGCTCATTCAGTAAATGCACAGCTAAACAGATGTTTTGAGTCTGGATTTGAATGTGACATGCATAAGAAATGCTCCTATCTGGAGTGGTTCACGATGTTACACTAGACATGCCCCTTGTAGTGTCTCTTCACTCTCGTGGGGGTGTTTGCACACCGATTCCCTGCCTGCCTATGACGGCTCCCTGCCACTTTTTCACAATTATACACCTGTTGCTACACGGATGTATATTTACCTCGACCTGCGCCCACCAGTCTGGTGTCTCTTCACTCACTTCTGAGTACGAACCTTAGCCTCTTTATACGTGGATTATGGTCAAAACAATTATCTTGCAGGTATTTTTTACGCTTGAACCAGCTATTATGGCACCCCCTACCTGCGCAAAGAATGCCAGTCTTTCTGTAGTCCACATTAAATGTTAGCTAGCCAGTCAAAACTACACAGTTGTTGCAGAACTACAGATTCATAATACAAATACTATTAGCGGAAGTGGCTAACCGGAAATCTAACACATTATAGTTTAAAAATGGTGGCGCTCGCTATTGCGTGACAAATAAGGTGGATATGGCAACGCTGTACAGTCGTTTTTCTATAAAATTATGATTTTCTCTTCTATTTAAATGCACATTTCTTTTAGACATTGATAGATGTATATACTTGGAACTCATGCAAATCAAAAATAAATAGATCCCCATCATTTAACCTTCAAAATGGCAAACTCATCCTCATTTTCATCACACGGAAGAGTGAACTCTGCATTCTTCCTATTGATCTTTCCGTAAATGTATTCATTTTCTGAAAAGACTACATAATTGTATTATTTATACATAAACACAGCGATACTACAATCATTATTGATGCTACTATCTATAAAACAACCCAGTGTGGAAATACATTACTGCAATTCCACTTTGGTACAGCGTTGCCACATGGACAATATATTCTCAATTTACAGTAAAACTATGTTCGACAATGTTTTTTTTTTTTTTTATAAATACAAATATTAAAATTAAATTACTTCCATAAGATGCTGCGAAAAATGTTTAAAAATGAGATTAAAAATCTAAAAACACATCATTGGCCACCTTAAGGCCTGCCCTTTTAATTCCCATAGAACAATATATTGTTTATTTCTCTGAATAACAAGGAAATCAATATAAATTAATGCTTACCATAAGCAAACTACGTACCATAAAGTATTAAGTAAAAAAAATAAATAATGCGGTCTGCAGCTATACATTAACTTTCCATGAAAGTATTTATTAAAGTACAATAATGACGACTTTAAAAGGCCCATAAACATTATATAAAAGTGCTCTTTATTAGATAGAGTGAGTGGCTCTTAAAAGAGCCTTTGGGTTTTAACTTGAATCAGTTTACTTGGATTTGGCGGGCTTCTCGGTCTTCTTGGGCAACAGCACAGCCTGGATGTTGGGCAGCACACCACCCTGAGCGATGGTCACTCCGCCCAGAAGTTTGTTCAGCTCCTCGTCGTTGCGCACCGCCAGCTGCAGATGACGGGGGATGATGCGGGTCTTCTTGTTGTCCCGAGCGGCGTTTCCAGCCAACTCCAAGATCTCAGCGGTGAGATACTCGAGCACAGCCGCCAGATAAACCGGAGCACCGGCACCGACGCGCTCGGCGTAGTTGCCTTTGCGGAGGAGCCTGTGAACACGGCCGACGGGGAACTGCAGTCCCGCCCTGGAGGAGCGAGTCTTAGCCTTCGCTCGGGCTTTGCCACCGGTTTTGCCTCTGCCGCTCATATTAGAAATCACTGACTACAACCTTTTTAGTCGAAACTAAACGAATGTTAATTCAGTTTCAACACACTGTCTTTATACGAGAGTGCCAGTCGCCCATTGGTTTAGAGGCTGAAGAGATTTCAACCAATCACTGAACTTCCCTCCAAAGCCCAACCCCCTTTTCTAGCGGGAATAATAATGCTCAAGTATTTGTGACTAAGATTGAAAAATAGATGAAACTACTGAAATATTTGATAAAAAATTCATATAAATGCATTACAGATGTTAAGGTAATTATATCCCTTAATATTCATTTAACAGTTTGGCTTTTATGTGTGCATTAATATGTGTAACCATATATTTGAAGTAAAATGGTGAAACAACAATTTAAACAAACTTTTTAAATAATTTACTTCACTATCAATGTTACTGGGGTTTGACATGCACACTTTAACATGTGATATGGATATTAATCGCTGTTTCTACCAAAAGTGCTACATCTTTCACACACTGTATATTCTGGGAACAATGATCTTCTGATACTGTAGTTTTATGTTCCTTTTGTAATATTGGAGTTTAATCACTGCTTATATTGTGTGTGGGGTTGTTTGTAGTGTCACAATCCTCCAGCAGTGTCGAGTGAATATATT
The DNA here is from genome assembly GCA_039654625.1 of Rhinogobio ventralis. Lineage (NCBI taxonomy): Eukaryota > Metazoa > Chordata > Actinopteri > Cypriniformes > Gobionidae > Rhinogobio > Rhinogobio ventralis. The sequence goes on from CM077216.1 coordinate 28,911,771, forward strand.
CTGTCTGTACTGTGTTGTACAACATCCCCTTTGGACTGTGATTAATGTCTGAACCCCTTTCTGTCCATTTTTAATCAATCAATGTTTTATATGTATACAAATGGTTTAGTGATTCAAGACTTATTTTAGTATCTTACATGTTTAGATAGCATGAGAGTAAGTGGCCACAAGTCTTATCTCGGCTTTTCCTTTCCAAATTAACAAATCATTAAAATGCACGAGATTTGCTTTTTCCAGAATCAGTGGGTGGCTCTTAAAAGAGCCGTTGAGGAATAAACTATTTATTTGTAATAATAAGATTTACTTCTTTTTGGGAGCTGCCTTTTTAGGCTTGGCAGCTTTAGGCTTTGCCGGCTTGGGTTTTGCCGTCTTGGCTTTTTTTGGGCTCTTGGCTGCTTTCTTAGCGGCTGCTGGCTTCTTCGCCTTCTTGGGGCTCTTCGTCGCCTTCTTAGCGGCTGTGGCGGCGGGTTTCTTGGCCGCCTTGGGCGATTTCTTGGCGGCTTTGGGCTTCTTTGCCGCTGCGCTCTTGGGCTTCTTGGCGGCGGCGGGTTTCTTGGCCGCGGGCTTCTTCGCTTTAGGAGCCGCTTTCTTGGCCGCGGGCTTCTTCTTGGTCTCGGCTTGCTGCTTGTTGAGCTTGAATGAGCCCGAGGCGCCGGTCCCTTTGACCTGCACCAGAGTGCCTTTAGTCACCAGGCTCTTGATGGCGATCTTGACGCGGGAGTTGTTCTTCTCCACGTCGTAGCCGCTGGCGGAGAGAGCTTTCTTCAGGGCGGCGAGGGACACGCCGCTCCTCTCCTTGGATGCGGACACAGCTTTGACGATGAGCTCACCGACGCCTGGACCTGCTTTCTTGGCTTTCGCAGCGGACTTCTTCTTGGGCGTTTTGGCCGGGGTGGCAGCAGCCGGGGCTGGGGCGGTTTCTGCCATCTCTCTCTGATCGGATCTAATGTCTGGTTTCAGCAATGAGCAGCACTCGCGCGGCGCTGCTCTTAAATAACACATGAGAACCTTATAGACTCAACCTGCCCGCTCGGCGTCAGTGCGCGTCCACGAGCCCCTCACGCGTGTGTTTTCTTCTCTTACATTTGGGGCAAAACTGAAGCGGTAAAATAGTTTGTCACAGTCAAAACAAAGTGAACACCAAGCAGAGGTTCTGAGCTTTCATTGGAGACTAAAACACGCGAAGAGGAAATGTTTCTTTTGCCTCCATCAGATCAAACTCAAGGCGAGCATCAGCCACGGGGAAAAGCCGCGTGTAAATTTGATGGATAGTTTTAGTGTAAAAGTTGCTAAAAGCCCAAACGCATCCTCTGTGTGTTCAGCAAACAGTCTGAAAGAGACTTTAATGAAATCAGCACCAGTGAGGGCGTGAGGAGGCTTTCATACAGCTGTTGTTTTGGGCAGCTTGAAGCACACGAACATCATCCGGAGGATCCCAGTCTCTCTGTGACTCTCCTGTCTGGCCAGCAGATGATCTGTCCTTATAATAACAATAATCATAATAATAAATACACACGATCACACAACTGTTAATGTTTTAACTAAATCATCATATGTGTTTCTCCTCATTTGTCATTCATCCCAGTTTTCCCGCATGTGAATGAGGATTGTGTTATTACTTTTCTGGATAATGTTTGAATCTTGTTAGCATTTCTTATGTCATTGCCTCCTATATTAATCATTTGTAAGTCTCTTTTGATAAGTGTCTCCTAAATAAATACATGTAAATATTAAAGCACGGGTCACTTATTATATTTTTGTTATTTTGATTTAACCACTATCTAATTGATAAAATAGTCATATTATTCACTCTATATGTTTGATATATTTGCACAGATGTTGTGGTTTTGGTCAGAATATATACTAGTTCAGCTCTAACCCTGAACAAACACACCAGATCAAGATAATGAAGGTGTTCAGAATTACACCGCTGGTTAAACTGGGATTGGTGGGTCATTCCTGGTATTCTGTGCATTTTGTCCCTCATAAAATTTAGAAAGTCAAACTAAAAAAAAAAGACATTTTGTGTATGATAGGCTGATGTAAAACATTTGAAAAATTATGTTGATCAAGCTCGGGTAAATAGATTTAACCATTTATTAAACAAAATAAATGAAATGGAAGATCAACCCTGTTAGTGAGAGGAAAAAAAACAACAGTTTCAAAAACTTCATGGGCATTGTGTACATTATCTTAGGCATCACATGTGCCTTTGTCCCTTTTATTGAGTAAAACAGTTTAGGGCCCAAGACTAGATGTGAGGAATGAAGACAGGAGTCAGGAGTGCAATTAATTAAAGAAAATTTTACTTAAGAATAGTTTGCAGTTTCATCAGAAGAAGCCAGCTTCAGGCCTCACGAGGACATACATTTCCACACCACAATTATACTCTTTTCCAGGGTTTAGCTATGTCATTACTGCAGGTTGAATAATTCTGATTGGCTAAGAGAAAATAGATAATCATAGTAAATTTCCACACATCAGCTGATAGGCAGAAGCATATCTCCATCGATCAAACTGCTGGTGCTGGGACCCCGGAATTAGGCCCGTTGTGAATAGGTGCCGGCAGGTCTCAAGCAGAATACCAGTTAAACACCAATACTGATCTGTAAAAGACAGACTAACACACACACACACACACACATGGATCCACCAGGCCCAAAGCTACTTTAAGGTTGGAGTTGGTTGAGCTCCAGCTCTGACCAGAAAGTTTCCCAAAACATCTTGATAACATGTGCTTTCTCTCAGTAAGAGGTACAGACAAATATTCATCTTATTCTCTAGTGACGGAAGATGAAAAGTAAAATAAAAGCTTATAAATATAAAATAAATAAAATATAATATTAAAAAATATATAAATTAAAGCAACATATAATTCTACAACAAAGTAAACCTAATAAGCTTGAAGTCGTCATTCAAATCATTTAATATGTAAAAGGATAAATATTGATTAATACCTTCACTCTAAAAATGTGTGATTTGGCAGCCCTACAGTTTTATCCATGTCATTCAACACAGACGGATGTGCTGAATGCTGGAAATACGGTGGCCGAGAGAGCTCAAAATGCTGCAAATGAAGAAAACACATGCAAATAGATAAAACAGAAACGCTCTTCAAATCCTTACAACATGCAAATACAAAAACGCGCTGCAAAAGTTCACAACACAAGCAAATACAGAAACACTCTGCAAATCCTCACAACACAAGCAAATACAGAAACGCTCTGCAAATCCTCACAACATGCAAATACAAAAACACGCTGCAAAAGTTCACAACACAAGCAAATACAGAAACACTCTGCAAATCCTCACAACACAAGCAAATACAGAAACGCGCTGCAAATCCTCACAACATGCAAATACAAAAACATGCTGCAAAAGTTCACAACATGCAAATACAAAAACGCGCTGCAAAAATTCACAACACATGCAAATACAGAAACGTACTGCAAATCCTCACAACACAAGCAAATACAGAAACGCTCTGCAAATCCTCACAACATGCAAATACAAAAACATGCTGCAAAAGTTCACAACACAAGCAAATACAGAAACACTCTGCAAATCCTCACAACACAAGCAAATACAGAAACGCTCTGCAAATCCTCACAACATGCAAATACAAAAACATGCTGCAAAAGTTCACAACATGCAAATACAAAAACGCGCTGCAAAAATTCACAACACATGCAAATACAGAAACGCTCTGCAAATCCTCACAACATGCAAATACAAAAAAACGCGCTGCAAAAGTTCACAACACATGCAAATACAAAAACATGCTGCAAATCCTCACAACATGCAAATACAAAAAAACGCGCTGCAAAAGTTCACAACACATGCAAATACAAAAACACGCTGCAAAAGTTCACAACACATGCAAATACAGAAACGTGCTGCAAAAATTCACAACACAAGCAAATACAGAAACGCTCTGCAAATCCTCACAACATGCAAATACAAAAAAACGCGCTGCAAAAGTTCACAACACATGCAAATACAAAAACACGCGCAAAAGTTCACAACACATGCAAATACAGAAACGTGCTGCAAAAATTCACAACACAAGCAAATACAGAAACGCTCTGCAAATCCTCACAACATGCAAATACAAAAAAACGCGCTGCAAAAGTTCACAACACATGCAAATACAAAAACACGCGCAAAAGTTCACAACACATGCAAATACAAAAACAGGCTGCAAATCCTCACAGCACAAGCAAATACAGAAACGCTCTGCAAATCCTCACAACATGCAAATACAAAAACATGCTGCAAAAGTTCACAACATGCAAATACAAAAACGCGCTGCAAAAATTCACAACACATGCAAATACAGAAACGCTCTGCAAATCCTCACAACATGCAAATACAAAAAAACGCGCTGCAAAAGTTCACAACACATGCAAATACAAAAACATGCTGCAAATCCTCACAACATGCAAATACAAAAAAACGCGCTGCAAAAGTTCACAACACATGCAAATACAAAAACACGCTGCAAAAGTTCACAACACATGCAAATACAGAAACGTGCTGCAAAAATTCACAACACAAGCAAATACAGAAACGCTCTGCAAATCCTCACAACATGCAAATACAAAAAAACGCGCTGCAAAAGTTCACAACACATGCAAATACAAAAACACGCGCAAAAGTTCACAACACATGCAAATACAAAAACAGGCTGCAAATCCTCACAGCACAAGCAAATACAGAAACACTCTGCAAATCCTCACAACATGCAAATACAAAAACACGCTGCAAAAGTTCACAACATGCAAATACAAAAACGCGCTGCAAAAATTAACAACACATGCAAATACAGAAACGCGCTGCAAATCCTCACAACACAAGCAAATACAAAAACGCTCTGCAAATCCTCACAACACAAGCAAATACAAAAACGCTCTGCAAATCCTCACAACACAAGCAAATACAGAAACGCTCTGCAAATCCTTACAACATGCAAATACAAAAACGCTCTGCAAATCCTCACAACACATGCACTGACAGGAAACACAGTGACTTTGACCTGTGGCATGGATCCGTCCACTGGACACTGGGACTTTTACTGGTACAAACACACACTGAACCCTGAGACAGAGAAGACAGACACAAACCCCTACAGACTGAAGATTGATTCAGTGTCTAAAGGAGGCCAGTACTGGTGTAGAGCTGGAAGAGGGAAACCAGTCTATTACACACAATACAGTGATGCACTGTGGGTAAATGTTACAGGTGAGAGAGAATGTAGTGTGTGATGCAACATATACAGATCAGAGACAATATCTACACAACGTCTAAAACAAATGCAATAATCTGTGTTTGTACAGAGAGTCCTAAAGCTGTGGTGACGGTACGACCTGATGAACGAGTGTTTAGAGGAGAAACAGTCACTCTCAGATGTGATATAAAGTGGGGAGGAGACACTGAGTGGACATATAGATGGGAAATACAGGGAACCAACAGCTGGTATAAAAACACTGTCAGCCGAACCTCCACACAAGAGTTGATCATCAGCAGTGTTGAAGACTTTCACAGCGGTAAATACACCTGTACAGGACAGATGAACACTCAACGCTCTCAGCGCAGTGATGCTGTTACACTGACTGTATCGGGTGAGTTTGTGCTTGTTGTGACCAGCTTCTCCATCAGTTTCTCTACGGCTCTGTAACTCATGATGTTTTGTTCAGCTCAGGCAGCCGTGCGAATGTCTCCACAGCTGTGGCTGACTGAAGGAGAATCAGAGACTCTGATCTGTGAGGTTTCAGGCTCCTCTACAGGCTGGACGTTCAGCTGGTTCAGAGATCATGATCATCTGTCAGACAGCAGCAGAGGAGCTGGAGGATCTTACACTCTCAGTCCTGCGTCTCTACAGCACACAGGAGTTTATACGTGCAGAGCAGAGAGAGGGCGACCAGCCTATCACACACACAACAGCAGCACACAGCCACTGTGGGTCACTGGTGAGGATTTGTGTTTGTGCTCATCCACATTTCTGTTTCATTGCAGTCTCTGTGTGTCAGTTTAGATTGAGATTTTGCTCTTTTCAGGTGTTTCTGCTTCAGTGTCTCTGGTCATCAAACCCAGCAGAAGTCAACACTTCTCATCTGAATCTCTCGCTCTGAGCTGTGAGGATCAGAGTAACTCTGCTGGATGGACAGTGAGAAGATACACAGACAAAGACACAAAAACTTGTTCAAAACAAACGGGATCTTCATGTGTAATCGACTCTCTCAGCACATCTGACACTGGAGTGTACTGGTGTGAGTCTGAATCTGGAGAGAAACGCCATCCGCAAAACACTGTACACGGTGAGTCCAATCACGCTTAACTATAAAACATAATAAATAACAATATGTTCAAGAGTAAAAATAATATAATTAGGAATTCAGTCATGTGATTACGTGTTAAACTAGCTAAAAATAAAAAAATATTTGTCCCCTGCACAGTGAATATCAAGTTTAGAATTAGTATTTTTATGCACTGGAAATATGTTTGTTCACCAATTTTGCATTTATTTGATCAAAAAATGTATTCTTTGATGAATAGAAAGCATTTATTTGAAATTATTTATTCAATACGTCACATTTGATATTGCATCCTTGCTAAATAAAAGCATCAGTTTCTCAGATTAACGGTGAACATTTTGACCCTCAAGATCTTAATAATAATTGAATATGGCTCTGATTAAGTTCAGCTTGTATCATCACTGCCGTCTGTTGATGTATTTCTTGTGTTTGTAGATGGTGAAGTGATTCTGAGTTCTGTTGATCCTGTGATTGAGGGAGAGACTCTGACCCTACACTGTTTACATCGATCTACAAATCCCCGATCCTCACCGCTGGTTTCTATAAAGACGGATCACTGGTCCAGAATCAGACGACAGGAGAGATGAGCATCACTACTCTGTCAAAGTCACATGAGGATTTCTACTACTGTAAAACAGAGAGAGGAGCGTCACCCCACAGCTGGATCTCAGTCAGAGGTGAGAGTCACGGGAGTCTGAAACTGAGGGTGTGTTCAAAACATTTAGTTCACATTCACAAATTACACCACATGATTCTTATATACGAGTCTCTGGCTCTTATTTCTGCTGGAGCAAAATCAGTTATTGAAAAATACAAAGTTCTGTCATGAAACTCTAGATGGCGCAGGCTGATCGGTACTTAACTCAATCTGCTTGCAATCACATCATTCTCTATTGGGCACAGCTGATGTTCCTGCTGTATCAGTAGCCAATGAGCTCGCTGCTCAGCCTTAATACTCGGTCAGCATTTGCTGTAGCAGTGCAGCGTGCTCCACTCAGACACCCTCCACCTTCCCCAGCTCCACCTGTATAGATCTGCTACGGGTCACTGATATATTTTGTACAGCAGCATGTCTTACTTGCTCACAGCAGCGCAGCAGATCTATTCCTTCAAGACCAAACATATCAACATTGTCATATCCATTACCAGGCCAAACACTGACAGAACTGTGATTATTGTTTCACATAACTCACATGAACAAAAGATCAAATCACATGCAGAAAACACTGAAATATAGTGAAATCAACACAGCATAAACAACATCCCACAATTCAATGAAATCAAGAGTGTTTCTGTCACAGGGTGTTTTTGGTTATGTTTCATGTTCATTGTCATGTCTTGCCATGCACTCCCTGGTTTTGTTATGTGATTGTCATGTGATTTCCATGCCCTCATGTGTTCTTGTGTCATGTCATTGGTTCATTGTCTTGTCAGTGTTCACAGGTGTCCCTCGTCTTGTCCTTAGTCTCAGTGTATTTAAGCCCTCATGTTTGCCATGTGTCCTGGTCTTGTATTGAATGTCATATCCCACGGTTGGGGAGTTTCATGTTTAGTTATGCCACGCCAAGTCTTTGTTCTATGCGTTGCCTTTTGATTAATGTTAATATTTAAGTTGAATAAAGACTGCACTTGGGTTCTAAAGCTTGCCTCCAGTGGATTTATGTTACAGTTTCAGCTTCAGCATTAGAATAAAATCAGATCAAACATGTTAGAGACTTTGCATAAATTATTATTATTTTCTTTTGAAAGGAGAAAGGAATGAATCTGGGGTCCGTTCTTTGTATCTCGCTTAATACATCTGAGATGATTTGACAGATCCCATATCTTCTAATCATGATAACTGATCTCTGGCTAATTTGGTTCTTCAAATGAATTTGCAGATTGGATTAAAATATCTGGATTAAGTTGTCTAAGATTACTGCGCGTTCCTGTGTTCCCTGAAGAGGGCAGATGCATCGATACTCGAAACAACGATCAGTAATGCAGTGATTGGCTGGCGGGAAGACAGCAACGTAATGACATCATATAATTAAAAAAGCCACCTGGCAAAAAACAAAAAAAAAAAAAAAAGAACAAATTTCTGGACCTTCATAAGGAAACAGCCAAGCGACCAAATCAACATAAAAGTTATAATAGATAAATTAAATGTGTTTTGTTTTTTAAACATGATTCCCAATTATTTATATTAATGATTTTATAGTATTTGTACACCCTTTACATTTTTATTTCAATGTTGTAATTAGCAATTCATTTAATTTTTTTATTCAATTTGAAGCAGATTTGTTACAGGACAGTATTAAAGTTTTTTTAAGGGTCAAGATCAAGTTATTTGCATCTCTTGCGCTGCATCAAGCCATCCCATAATATCCGTCATCACTCAAATTAGTGCAGGGCTAAGAATAACTGTACAGCATGTGTGTAAACCTCCAATACAATTATAAAGTAATGATTTCATCACAAATAAATCTCTCAATCAAGTGGCTGTGTCTATATTATTATACACAACATTATAATATTATTTTCAAATACATTTTTATATTATTATTATTATTTAAAATTATTATTATTTATTACACTTGTAATAAAGTAGCAGTGGTTGGGACAAATTTTAAGTATCAACGCCGCTTAAAAAGATGCAATCTAATCCTGTTTACATTAAATAAGCTGCTCCCAAGCAGGTTTGAGCTTCCGGACCTGTTGCTATGACAGCAAGTCCAGGATGAGCTTCAAAGAACCAAACAATCCAAGATCATGCCAAATCGCAACAATCAAATCCAGCTAACTGAGTTAGCGACGTACGAAGAAGGGACCCCAGTTTGTGCTCATATGTGTTCAGTGTCAAACATACAGTTTTGAGGGACATAAAAGGGTAATGGTGGAGGAATAATAGGAGACGGAAGAAACTTTCTGAACGCCCTTTAGAGCTCCACAATGTTGCTGAATAATGTGCTTGTGTTTCTGTTTTTCAGTGTCATGTTCAGCTCAGATTTCTGTCCTCAAAATCCTCAGTTTTCTTCTGGCAGCTTGTCCGTATCTGCTCGCGACTGTTGTGTTGCTTTACAAATGTTACAAAGCGAGAGGTAACACTTCTGTCTGATCTTTCTCTCTCTCTCTCTCTCTCTCTCTGGAAATAAATGAGTTGGAAATAAATGTTTTATGTGTATTTCACAGTTTCATCTGCTGAAGATCAAAGTCAGTTCGCCGTAACAGAGGAAGAAACTTCAATCTGATAACGGTTTTATTCTGTATCAAATGTTCGGTTTAAATGAATAACTGATGAAATGAATAAGCATGTATTAGCCTACAGAGTTTTTTTTTCACATTTGTAATAAAAAAATAAAGCTTTATATATTTAGTGTAATTAAATCATTTGAAAGCATTTCATCATTCAAATTATTTGGTGATAGTTTCCCTTTAAAAGACACTCAGCGACGATCAAAACTAAATGTGTAGTTGTTAATCTGCTAAACATCAAACACTAAAGATCAGGGCCCATATTTATTAAGCTTCTCAAAGTGCCATTTTAATATTAAATGCTGAGAATTAGGGATGGGCATATTGATATGAAGTATCAATATATCGATACTGGTGTGAGTATCGAAAAGTAACGATACTCAAAAATATTGATACTAAGGTGTTTTTTACCAGTAATTTTGTTTATTTAAAAAGATTATTTAATGCTTACAATACGAATAACCTATGTAAGCAAATAATTGTGTAGTATAGGACTATTTTCCTGCTCATTTGAACCATGATCTGAACACAGTACACGCAAATGCTGCAAGACAGAACCAATCAATCACAGAGAGAGCGTTTGCTCTCTGATAACACTATTCAAACAGAGCTGTGTTTACCAAACGTATCATAAGAAACCATGCTTTTGGAAACGCAGCCCAGAACAATGCTCATCAGAACACAGAAAGATTTATTTCACAATAAACTAATTTAAATTGTAGCCTACATAGTGCAATTACACTCCTTAAATTGAACTAATGTTAATATAAATCACACACTATCAGAAAAAAAGGTTGCATTTTATGGGTGCAAAGTCCTGTCACTGGCAGCACCTTATGAAAATGAACCATGGTTTATTTTTTACAGTGACCATATTCAACTAGTATTTGTAGATTTCCATGGTTACCACTACAAGTAAACATTTTAACCATGTGTAAACAAAAATATAACCTAATAAATTGCAATTAAGGCATATTGAAGGTTAAAATATGATAAATGGGTATCTTCACACATTTTACTCTTAGTAATTGTAATAATTTAATAGTTCAGTTTATTAGTATTGTATCAGTATTGATAGTGTTACTGGCCTCAAAAGTATCAATATCAAAAACAAAATAAGTGGTATCGCCCATCCCAACTGAGAATTCATGAAATGTACTCCTACTTTTAAACTGAAGTATAAAATTAAATAATCACATTTCTTAAAGCTAATATATATAGGCAGGACAGTTAACAGCACAGATTTAAAATTTGTAATTAAGACATGGTGGAAAACCGGTTTATTTAATTTACAATGTGTAAACCAATATATTCTCTTAAAACAAAAAATCCTTTGTCAAATGTGTGATGAATGTAAACTAAGACTTTCACCATACAACGTGAATTTATCTTGTGCAGTTGATCTAACGTTTTTTTTTTAACTACTCAAACAATTCTGGACAGTGTTCTTGTGAGTAATTCTCAGAAGCTTTATAAATACGGGGCGTGAAAACACCTTTACCTTAGAGCGAAAATATAAGATCAAAGCGCTTTTAAAAAGACAATGTGGGGGGCTCTTAAAAGAGCCTTTGTGTTCGCTGATGAAGTTAGTCACTTTACTTTGAGCTGGTGTATTTGGTCACAGCCTTTGTGCCCTCGGACACGGCGTGTTTGGCCAGCTCTCCGGGCAGCAGCAGACGCACGGCGGTCTGGATCTCTCTGGAAGTGATGGTGGAGCGCTTGTTGTAGTGCGCCAGACGAGACGCCTCACCGCCGATGCGCTCGAAGATGTCGTTGACGAAAGAGTTCATGATGCCCATCGCCTTGGAGGAGATGCCGGTATCAGGATGAACCTGCTTCAGGACTTTGTACACATAGATAGCGTAGCTCTCCTTCCTGGACCTCTTGCGCTTTTTTCCTCCCTTACCGGCAGTCTTGGTGACGGCCTTCTTGGAGCCTTTCTTAGGCGCGGACTTCGCTGGTTCAGGCATGATGATAATGATGAATCAATGTAAGCTCAAGAGCGAGACAGTGGCATTTATTCACCGCCATATGCTAATTTACTAAGAGATACTAATTCTTCTGATTGCCTGTTTTCATAGGCCAAACCCATAAACTCATATTTCATTGGACAACTCAAAGCATCACGAGAGAAACGAGGGCCAATCACGGGCGGGCAAATATTAGCCCCGCCTACCGCTTTATGTTTGAAGGAGACCCCCCACACGATTTCGTTTCCTTTGTTCCTTTCCCGCTTTTTTGCTTTAATAAAAGTTTGAGAAGACTACTATTCTGCAAGATAGTGTAGTTGCAAGTGTAGTAGTCTGCAAGATAGTTTTAGAATAAAGTAATAAGATCCCTTTTAAAAATAGATTTTGTACCAGAAACTCCCTCTTACACAAAAGCTTAACCACTAACATTTAATTTCTCCCCAATAACTTTTTATTGATTCTGTAAATCACTTTGAATTGCAATAGACAGTTATCTTCTCTGAAATACTACTACTATATTAGGACGCCAATTTTGAATATCAGCCAAAAGCTGATTTCAATGCAATTATACAGCATTAAAACCTTATAACCTTAATTATGTGATGAAACACCAAAATTTTCTTTGCAGAACTTTCACATTTTCTATATTTATTCAGTACAGTATTGTTTATATAAAAAGATAACCCATAAGAACCCAGACCAATTTCTCCTTATAGGAAAATTATGGGGCATATAAAACAAGCTTAATGGACCACTTGTAACATGCTTCTGTAGTTGTTTTTGAAATACAACCCACCATTGCGAAAGATCTGTATTGTCATTGGGCTTTTATATTTTTTTTATGTTATGTTACATTGGGTATTTATTTGTTGTTTTGTTTATTTCTTTTTCCATATTACCAGCATTAATGTGACATGACTCTTAATGTGAGAGAGTGTGTGGCTCTTAAAAGAGCCGTTGGGTTTGTGGTTTCTCTTGATTTCAGGCGTTTAACCTCCGAAGCCGTACAGGGTGCGTCCCTGCCGCTTCAGCGCGTACACAACATCCATGGCGGTGACGGTCTTTCTCTTGGCGTGCTCGGTGTAGGTCACGGCATCGCGGATAACGTTCTCCAGAAACACCTTCAACACTCCGCGGGTCTCCTCGTAGATCAGACCGGAGATGCGCTTGACACCGCCGCGGCGAGCCAGACGACGAATAGCGGGTTTGGTGATTCCCTGGATATTATCCCGCAAAACTTTACGGTGACGCTTAGCGCCTCCTTTACCGAGCCCTTTACCGCCTTTGCCTCTTCCAGACATGTTTAACTCAGAGCACTTCAGTCGATCAAACGACAACAAAGAATAAAGAACAAACGCTACAAGGAGGCCCTTTATATTTGCTTACAGGACCTGACAGAAACCCCCGCCGCGCAACACGCTCCTCCCCTCGATAGAGCTCAAGCACAAAACAATGTGATTTAACCCTAAACCTGGGGTCCGTTCTTTGTATCTCGCTTAATACATCTGAGATGATTTGACAGATCCCATATCTTCTAATCATGATAACTGATCTCTGGCTAATTTGGTTCTTCAAACGAATTTGCAGATTGGATTAAAATATCTGGATTAAGTTGTCTAAGATTACTGCGCGTTCCTGTGTTCCCTGAAGAGGGCAGATGCATCGATACTCGAAACAACGATCAGTAATGCAGTGATTGGCTGGCGGGAAGACAGCAACGTAATGACATCATATAATTAAAAAAGCCACCTGGCAAAAAACGTGACAAATAAAAAAAAAAGAAAACCACAAATTTCTGGACCTTCATAAGGAAACAGCCAAGCGACCAAATCAACATAAAAGTTATAATAGATAAATGAAATGTGTTTTGTTTTTTAAACATGATTCCCAATTATTTATATTAATGATTTTATAGTATTTGTACACCCTTTACATTTTTATTTCAATGTTGTAATTAGCAATTCATTTAATTTTTTAATTCAATTTGAAGCAGATTTGTTACAGGACAGTATTAACGTTTTTTTTAAGGGTCAAGATCAAGTTATTTGCATCTCTTGCGCTGCATCAAGCCATCCCATAATATCCGTCATCAAATATCTGGATTAAGTTGTCTAAGATTACTGCGCGTTCCTGTGTTCCCTGAAGAGGGCAGATGCATCGATACTCGAAACAACGATCAGTAATGCAGTGATTGGCTGGCGGGAAGACCGCAACGTAATGACATCATATAATTAAAAAAGCCATCTGGCAAAAAATCTCTTAATTTACTGCTACAAACTGATAACAGTCAGATAAGTATGATTTAAACCATGCCAATGCAATTCCACTAATGCCAACATAATTTTCGAGTCTATTTAGAAGAAGGTCGATAGTTGTGGTCGATATTATCGAATGCAGCGCTAAGATCGAGTAACACTAAAGCCAGGTGCACACTGTGCGATTTATAATAGTCCTTTCCGATTGTTCCTTGTCAGACTGTACACTGTAAGATCAAAGTTGTCATTAATGTCAGACTGTACGATATTCAAGGCGCGCTAAAAACGGACGCACGCAAGAAAACTCGTCCGGAGTTTTATATCATCAATGAATGAGGCGTTCGGTGACGGTGAGCTGCATTACACGCGGGATTGAAATGATGGCTACAAAGAAATCTCTAGCGCTCATTTTGGTCATAGTTTGTCTTGAAAAACGAAGATAATTTGACGGTCGTCGGAGGAGAAGTCACACTGCAGGACTGTGCGCCAAATCTTCTGACACTGCCAGAATTTCGTCAAATTTGATCGCAGCGGTCATTAATCGGCTACCGGTGAACATGTCAAAATAACGATTAAAGACTTCAGATTTTAGCCTAGGATCAGAGGAATCTTTTAGGATTTGCAAAAATTGACCCAGACGGCCAAATCGTGGCCAAAATCGCACAGTGTGCACCCGGCTTTAGGCCGTGTTCACACTTGACGTCTTTTTTGAAGCTGCCAGCGTCTGTTTTACATTATAATCCTATGGAGTAAACCGTGTTTTCAAAAAAGTTTTAAACGCCAACGACAAGTGTGCATATATGATTATCATTGTAATAAAATTAATTGACATAAAACACAACCCAGTCTATTTTTGTTAAATGTAAGTTTATGTGTGATCAATAATAGCCATTATAAAAGTAAAAGGTATAAGAAGCTAAACAAGAAAAAAAGCAAACAATTCAGTCAAACATACAAAGTCAGCACTAGTAGGCTACAATGGTAAAGTTAAATAGCCTAAACATTTAAAGTTATGAAACTTCACTTTGCCCTATGATTTGCCAGGGAACAAATTATAGATTCATAAGACCAAAGATCGCTCGTTAGATATACACAAGATGAATCGTATCACACGTTTAACCACTACAGAGACATCAGAGCCAGCGGTAAACGTCAGAAGGACTAGCCGAGGAAAGGCTGCTCTCGGCGGGGTTAACGAGCGCACGCTGATCGACTGGATCTCACAACTCCGAAAACGCCATATAAAATATTCAAATAGGCGCTCTCTTTATAAATCACTCATTTGAGCTTTAAACAAGTATATTCTCGCCTGAAAAAGTCTTAAAACTACATTTCGTCACACATTAACAGTAGTATTTTTAAATTACGCTGGGTTTCTCATCAGCTATTGACGTTGCAGCTGTTGTTATAGCAACAAAAGACGCCCTCGGCTGCTATTTTGAACCAAACGCTGCCAACAATTTTATTTTTTTTTTTTACTAAAAGAGAGCTCTTGTCAAAGACGTCAAGTGTGAACACAGCCTAAGCGTGCACCATTTCGTGCTGTCATGTTTATATTTGCACCAGTGGATTGCGGAAACTGAGTGCATTTGCACTTATTCTTCCAAACTGTCTGTAGTTGTCAGGAAAACACTATAACGACTCGAATGGCGCATTTTTCCGCCTGTGGATGTCAGCTCTGTATGAAGGAGCTGCCTGAGCCCCACGTTCGCCTCGGACAGAGGCAGCACGATTGGCAAAATGTCTTTGTCATTTATTTTTGTGTAAACATAATGGGCAATATATCGCGTCATATATCGTGTGATAAGTCGATATATCGACTATCGCGACAGGCCTATTAAGAAGAGGATCTATGACCTCTGGAAGCATCTCTTTTAGTAGTTTAGTCGGTATAGGGTCGAGCATACATGTTGTTGATTTTGATGATTTAACAAGTTTAGCCAATTCTTCCTCTCCTATGGCAGTGAATGAGTGTAATTTTTCCTCAGTGACACTACAATGCTCTGTCTGATGTGATACAGTAGTAGACGGCTGCATGGTTATAATTTGTTTCCTAATATTATCAATCTTACCAGTAAAGAAGTTCATAAAGTCATTACTGCTGTGCTGTTTACAAACATCAGAAGTTGAAGCTTTATTTTGGTTAATTTAGCCACTGTATCGAATAAATACCTAGGGTTGTGTTTGTTTTCTTCTCTTTCCACGAAATGCGAAAAACCTCCCGTTTTGTTTTCTTCCAGCTGTGCTCCATTTTTCTGGCTGCTGTTTTAAGGGCCCGGGTGTGCTCGTTGTACCACGCCGTTGGACTATTTTCTTTAATCTTCTTTAAGCGCAGAGGAGCAACTGTGTCTAAAGTGCTGGAAAAGAGAGAGTCCATAGTTTCTGTTATAACATTGAGTTCCTCTAGGCTATCTGGGATGCTGAGGAGATGAAACTGATGAGGAAGTTTATTTACAAAGCAATCTTTAGTCGCAGCAGTGATAGTCCTGCCATATTTGAAGCGAGGGGACGGCTTTGCAGCCTTTGCTAAATTAAGTATACACGATACTAGATAATGATCTGAGATGTCATCGCTCTGCTGCAGAATTTCAACGGTATCAACATTTATTCGATGTGACAGTATTAGGTCTAAAGTATGATTACAGCAATGAGTGGGTCCTGATACGTGTTGCCTAACTCCAATAGAGGTTAGAATGTCTCTAAATGCCAATCCTAATGCGCCTTTTTTATTATCTACATGGATATTAAAATCACCAACAATTAGGACTTTATCTGCAGCCAGTACTAACTCTGATAGAAAATCAGCAAATTCTTTGGTAAAGTCTGTATTGTGCCCTGGTGGCCTATATACAGTAGCCAACAAGGGATTTGTCAATTTCACTACATAACGTTACATAAAGCACCAAAACTTATAAAGGAATTATATTTGAAACTAGACTTCTGAGTAATACTGAAGATATTATTATAAATTACAGTAAGACCTCCCCCTTTACCTTTTAGACGCGGCTCGTGTTTATAACAATAATCTTGTGGGGTGGACTCATTTAAAGTAATGTAGTCGTCAGGTTTTAGCCAGGTTTCTGTCAAACACAGCACATCTAGATTATTATCTGTAATCATATCATTAACAATAAGCGTTTTAGAGGAAAGGGATCGAATATTCAGCAGCCCGAGCTTTATCATTGTTCATCTGTATTATATCTGTTGTTTATTTGTTGGACATCAATTAAATTTTTACTGTTGAATGGTTTTGATGTTTTTTTGTATTTACTAAATCGGGGAACAGACACAGTCTCTATGTGATAATATCTAGGCCTGTCCTTTGTTTAATATTAAAAACCAAGTTTTAATAGATTAATTTAATGAAGATGATATTAGACGAAAATAATTATATCATATACAGAGAAACTGAATGACAATTAATATATTCAATGAATTCATTGATATAACCTCTGATTTATGTATGTCTCCCTTTAGCTGAACTTGCACCATAAGAGTAATCTCTTCTTTGGCCGACATGTGAGATCTCTGAGTGATTTCTTGCAAAGAGACTTTCTACTACAACAGGACAACTGATATCTCAAAATGTAACCCTCTATGGCAGGGGTAGGCAAGTATGTTTGGCATCGGGACAAAAAAAAAATCGCCACTAGATGGCGGGCCAGAACATAGTCAAGGGATAATTTAAGGGGGGGGGGACTTGGAGAAACGCTATCCACCTTATTTTGCAGCGCGGAAGTAAATACGATGACGTGCTTCCTTCTAATGTAACTTCCGTTTCGCAGGCCGGTAGGTCAGGAGCGATGTAGTGGGAGCAAACAAAACCCTCTTAAACGCTGTGATGATTTCCACACCCGCGGTGTATAACAGGATGAAATGAACAAGTGCCCTGACATGAGGACATTTTCATCTATCATTCGTGTTGTCGGGTCTTCAGCAGCTCGGTTAACAAACCATCTCTGCATACGCTGTGCGTTTGGGTTGCTTATGACAATCATCTGGGAACGCGGTGTGTATCCTTTCACCAGATTTGTAACAAATCATTTATAAACCTATGCCAACACAGGAGAACACATCAGTATGTTTCTAAACATGCAAACTCATTCATCGCGATTAAAATAACAGTTTAAACCCTCGCTCTAAGTTTTGCAGTGGCTGAGCATTTCTATCACAAAGAGTCCAGATATTAATGATCTTCCGTGGGTCGGACATTAATGACGTGGAAAGGCAAGGCAAGTTTATTTATATAGCAGATTTTATACACAATGGTAATTCAAAGTACTTTACATAGGAGTTAAAATAATCAAAATAATTACAACAGATGCAAAGGACATAAAAATAGCATGCATACGAAAGAAAAATAATATTAAAACGTTTAGAAAAAAAAGAATATATAAAATGCAGTGCAATCAGTCGAATGTAGTGCTCATTCAGTAAATGCACAGCTAAACAGATGTTTTGAGTCTGGATTTGAATGTGAAATACTCCTATCTGGAGTGGTTCACGATGTTACACTAGACATGCCCCTTCTAGTGTCTCTTCACTCTCGTGGGGGTGTTTGCACACCGATTCCCTGCCTGCCTATGACGGCTCCCTGCCACTTTTTCACAATTATACACCTGTTGCTACACGAATGTATATTTACCTCGACCTGCGCCCACCAGTCTGGCGTCTCTTCACTCACTTCTGAGTACGAACCTTAGCGCTCTCTCGTGTCTTAGCCTCTTTATACGTGGATTATGGTCAAAACCAATATCTTGCAGGTATTTTTTACGCTTGAACCAGCTATTATGGCACCCCCTACCTGCGCAAAGAATGCCAGTCTTTCTGTAGTCCACATTAAATGTTAGCTAGCCAGGCAAAACTACAGTGGATAACCAAACAACTTGATTTAGATAGCGAATAACTAAGTATTGCTAATGTAACAACTTTCTACTCGTGTTCAGTGTTTAAACTGGAAAGTGTCTCATTCAGTGCGGTTTTGGTGGCTCTTAAAAGAGCCTTTGGGGTTTGATGCGGGTTTAGGCGCGCTCTCCGCGGATGCGGCGGGCCAGCTGAATGTCTTTGGGCATGATGGTGACCCTCTTGGCGTGGATGGCGCACAGATTGGTGTCCTCAAACAGACCGACCAAATAAGCCTCGCTGGCCTCCTGCAGGGCCATGACAGCGGAGCTCTGGAAGCGCAGATCCGTCTTGAAGTCCTGAGCGATTTCTCTCACCAGCCGCTGGAAGGGCAGCTTGCGGATCAGCAGCTCGGTGGACTTCTGATAACGGCGGATCTCTCGCAGAGCCACGGTCCCGGGCCTGTAGCGGTGAGGCTTCTTGACGCCGCCGGTGGCCGGAGCGCTCTTACGGGCGGCTTTAGTAGCGAGCTGCTTCCTCGGGGCTTTACCACCAGTGGATTTACGCGCGGTCTGCTTGGTTCTTGCCATTGCTGCAGTTACTCCTCACTGTCCTGCTTGCGCTGGAAATGCTGCTCTTTGTAACACGCCTGCTTTTAAAGCATTGGGCCGCCACGAGCTCACAGTGACGCAAGGGTGCCGAGGCTTGTGATTGGCTAGTGTGTGACGTCTGCGCATGAGTGCTAGCCAATGACTGCGCGTTTCCTCTTTTCAAACACGCGGAGAGTTTCCCGCTCGAGCTGCTTGTTGGCTACATCAAACGAAGAGTACATGACACCTCCCTTATACTCACATTGTTGTATTTATTGTGAAATACTGGCCTAATTCCCAGTGGTTGTACAGATCTCGGATTAGAACATAATCATATTAGTCTATATAAAGTACCACAACCAGAAAAGACACTAGGATTGCCAATGCCATCCGCCCCGTAAAAGAGCTTTCTGTAGAGCAGCCGCTACTAAAGGGCAAAAGACCCAGAGTAACATTGTTATCCTGAAGCTGACATGCATATTGATTTTTTTTCAGATAGTCTATTAAAATATTCAATACATTATCAGTTTAATAGACATAACTAAATTTTAATAGTATAGGTTGGGAAGCAGACATTAAGAAATCATCATTCGTTTATAACAAGCATGCACACCGTGTAACTTTTCTGATTGTCGATGCAAAACAATGACACATTTTACTGGTTTGACGGGTCATTTCCCCCCTCAGCCAGATGACTTTATAGGTCTATAAATATTAAATAAAGGCCCTCTTTATCAGATAGAGTGAGTGGCTCTTAAAAGAGCCTTTGGGTTTTAACTTGAATCCGTTTACTTGGATTTGGCGGGCTTCTCGGTCTTCTTGGGCAACAGCACAGCCTGGATGTTGGGCAGCACACCACCCTGAGCGATGGTCACTCCGCCCAGAAGTTTGTTCAGCTCCTCGTCGTTGCGCACCGCCAGCTGCAGATGACGGGGGATGATGCGGGTCTTCTTGTTGTCCCGAGCGGCGTTTCCAGCCAGCTCCAGGATCTCAGCGGTGAGATACTCGAGCACAGCGGCCAGATAAACCGGAGCACCGGCACCGACGCGCTCGGCGTAGTTGCCTTTGCGGAGGAGCCTGTGAACACGGCCGACGGGGAACTGCAGTCCCGCCCTGGAGGAGCGAGTCTTAGCCTTCGCTCGGGCTTTGCCACCGGTTTTGCCTCTGCCGCTCATTTTTGAAATTACTGACTACAACTTAGTCCAAACTAAAAGAATGAAACTCGTGTCTCCACACACTGTCTTTATACGAGAGTGCCAGTCGCCCATTGGTTTAGACTCTGATGAGATTTCGACCAATCACTGAACTTCCCTCCAAAGCCCAACCCCCTTTTCTAGCGGGAATAATAATGCTCAAGTATTTGTGACTAAGATTGAAAAATAGATGAAACTACTGAAATAATACTTTGATAAATCATATAAATGCAGTACAGATGGTAAGGAAAATATATCCCTTAATATTCATTTAACAGTGTTGTTTTTTTCTGTGTGCACAGTTAATATGTGTAAACACATTTGAAGTAAAATGGTGAAAGTTAAACAAACTTTTTAAATAATTTACTTCACTACCAATGTGTTACTGGGGTTTGACATGCACACTTTAACATGTGATATGGATATTAATCGCTGTTTCTACCAAAAGTGCTACATCTTTCACACACTGTATATTCTGGGCACAATGATCTTCTGATACTGTAGTTTTATGTTCCTTTTGTAATATTGGAGTTTAATCACTGCTTATATTGTGTGTGGGGTTGTTTGTAGTGTCACAATCCTCCAGCAGTGTCGCGTGAATATATTCTGTCTGTACTGTGTTGTACAACATCCCCTTTGGAGTGTGATCACTGTCTGAATCCCTTTCTGTCCATTTTTTTATATGTATAAAAATGGTTTAGTGATTCAAGACATATTTTATCTGGTCACTTATTTTAGTATCTTATTTTATTTGTTTAGATTGCATGAGTTTAAGTAGCCACAAGTAAAAAAATTTTTAAAAGTTTCTTGGCTATTCAGTTCAAAATTATCAAATCATTAAAATACTTTTGCTCTTTTTTCAGAGTTAGTGGGTGGCTCTTAAAAGAGCCGTTGAGGAACAAACGTTATTTGTACTAATAAGACTTACTTCTTTTTGGGAGCTGCCTTTTTAGGCTTGGCTGCTTTAGGCTTTGCCGCCTTGGGTTTTGCTGCCTTGGCTTTTTTTGGGCTCTTGGCTGCTTTCTTAGCGGCTGCTGGCTTCTTCGGCTTCTTGGGGCTCTTCGTCGCCTTCTTAGCGGCTGTGGCGGCGGGTTTCTTGGCCTTCTTGGGCGATTTCTTGGCGGCTTTGGGCTTCTTTGCCGCTGCGCTCTTGGGCTTCTTGGCGGCGGCGGGTTTCTTGGCCGCGGGCTTCTTCGCTTTAGGAGCCGCTTTCTTGGCCGCGGGCTTCTTCTTGGTCTCGGCTTGCTGCTTGTTGAGCTTGAATGAGCCCGAGGCGCCGGTCCCTTTGACCTGCACCAGGGTGCCTTTAGTCACCAGGCTCTTGATGGCGATCTTGACGCGGGAGTTGTTCTTCTCCACGTCGTAGCCGCTGGCGGAGAGAGCTTTCTTCAGGGCGGCGAGGGACACGCCGCTCCTCTCCTTGGATGCGGACACAGCTTTGACGATGAGCTCACCGACGCCTGGACCTGCTTTCTTGGCTTTCGCAGCGGACTTCTTCTTGGGCGCTTTGGCCGGGGTGGCAGCAGCCGGGGCTGGGGCGGTTTCTGCCATCTCTCTCTGATCGGATCTAAAGTCTGGTTTCAGCAATGAATGGCGCTCGCGCGGCGCTGCTCTTAAATAACACATGAGAACCTTATAGACTCAACCTGCCCGCTCGGCTTCTGTGCGCGTTACCGAACCCCTCACGTGTGTGTTTTCTTCTCTTACATTTGGGGCAAAAGTGGAGCGATAAAATGGTTTGTCACAGTCAAAACAAAGTGAACACCAAGCAGAGGTTCTGAGCTTTCATTGGAGACTAAAGCACGCGAAGAGGAAATGTTTCTTTTGCCTCCATCAGATCAAACCCAAGGCGAGCATCAGCCACGGGGAAAAGCCGCGTGTAAATTTGATGGATAGTTTTAGTGTAAAAGTTGCTAAAAGCCCAAACGCGTCCTCTGTGTGTTCAGCAAACAGTCTGAAAGAGACTTTAATGAAATCAGCACCAGTGAGGGCGTGAGGAGGCTTTCATACAGCTGTTGTTTTGGGCAGCTTGAAGCACACGAACATCATCCGGAGGATCCCAGTCTCTCTGTGACTCTCCTGTCTGGCCAGCAGATGATCTGTCCTTATAATAACAATAATCATAATAATAAATACACATGATCACACAAGTGTTAATGTTTTAACTGAATCATCATACTTGTTTCTCCTCATCTCTCATTCATCTCAGTTTTCGGCATGTGAATGAGGATTGTGTTTGAGCTCATCTGAGTGAGTTGTTCATTTACAGCTCATTAAGGCATAGCAAGTGACTTTAATAACTTTTTCTCACTATTTCTTATTTCTCTTCTTGTTCTATCTTACACTTTTCTGGACAGTTTGAAACCTTTTTATTGCTAGAATTTCTCATGTCATTGCCTCCTATTCACTCTATATGTTTGATATATTTGCACAGATGTTGTGGTTTTGGTCAGAATATATACTAGTTCAGCTCTAACCCTGAACAAACCAGTACAAGATAATGAAGGTGTTCAGAATTACACCGCTGGTTAAACTGGGATTGGTGGGTCATTCCTGGTATTCCGTGTAGAAAATCAAACTCAGTTTTTAAAATAAATTTTGTATATGATAGGCTGTAAAACGTTTGAAAAATTATTTTGGTCAAGCTCGGGTAAATAAATGTAACGATTTATTAAGCAAAATAATTAAAATGGAAGATCAACCCAGACAAAAAAAAAAACAACAGTTTTTTTTAAAACGTTTGATTCTAATTAATGGGCATTGTGTACATTATCTTAAACAACTCATGTACCTTTGTCCCTTTAAAAGCATATCAGTTAATACATTAATAGAAAAAAAAATTGTTTTAAAGTACTGCTTTATTGATAATCCAGTATTTTTTTATTGGCACTGAATTATTAGTATGTTTTTGCTGATTTTATCAAATTATTGTAAAACAGGGTGGACAAAGTGATAACAGAGTGGATAAAATAATAACAGGGTCATACATTTTTTGCACACATCATCACGAAAGGGTTATCTATACATATTATTGAAATTAGATTAATTCACAGTTTATTCTGTTGTCAGGCTGCAGATAAATGAAGATATACACTCACCTAAAGGATTATTAGGAACACCTGTTCAATTTCTCATTAATGCAATTATCTAATCAACCAATCACATGGCAGTTGCTTCAATGCATTTAGGGGTGTGGTCCTGGTCAAGACAATCTCCTGAACTCCAAACTGAATGTCAGAATGGGAAAGAAAGGTGATTTAAGCAATTTTGAGCGTGGCATGGTTGTTGGTGCCAGACGGGCCGGTCTGAGTATTTCACAATCTGCTCAGTTACTGGGATTTTCACGCACAACCATTTCTAGAGTTTACAAAGAATGGTGTGAAAAGGGAAAAACATCCAGTATGCGGCAGTCCTGTGGGCGAAAATGCCTTGTTGATGCTAGAGGTCAGAGGAGAATGGGCCGACTGATTCAAGCTGATAGAAGAGCAACTTTGATTGAAATAACCACTCGTTACAACCGAGGTATGCAGCAAAGCATTTGTGAAGCCACAACACGCACAACCTTGAGGCGAATGGGCTACAACAGCAGAAGACCCCACCGGGTACCACTCATCTCCACTACAAATAGGAAAAAGAGGCTACAATTTGCACGAGCTCACCAAAATTGGACAGTTGAAGACTGGAAAAATGTTGCCTGGTCTGATGAGTCTCGATTTCTGTTGAGACATTCAGATGGTAGAGTCAGAATTTGGCTTAAACAGAATGAGAACATGGATCCATCATGCCTTGTTACCACTGTGCAGGCTGCTGGTGGTGGTGTAATGGTGTGGGGGATGTTTTCTTGGCACACTTTCGGCCCCTTAGTGCCAATTGGGCATCGTTTAAATGCCACGGCCTACCTGAGCATTGTTTCTGACCATGTCCATCCCTTTATGACCACCATGTACCCATCCTCTGATGGCTACTTCCAGCAGGATAATGCACCATGTCACAAAGCTTGAATCATTTCAAATTGGTTTCTTGAACATGACAATGAGTTCACTGTACTAAAATGGCCCCCACAGTCACCAGATCTCAACCCAATAGAGCATCTTTGGGATGTGGTGGAACGGGAGCTTCGTGCCCTGGATGTGCATCCCACAAATCTCCATCAACTGCAAGATGCTATCCTATCAATATGGGCCAACATTTCTAAAGAATGCTTTCAGCACCTTGTTGAATCAATGCCACGTAGAATTAAGGCAGTTCTGAAGGCGAAAGGGGGTCAAACACAGTATTAGTATGGTGTTCCTAATAATCCTTTAGGTGAGTGTATATGTATAACACAGGGAGTCTATGTCCCCTATATGTCATTCTGTATTATTCTTATAAACTCTTTCAGACTGAACATAAGTCAAGTTTTGTTTCTATCTACAAATCTATCTGGGTGGTTGCCCTGCTCGCTTAATAAATAAACTGCAGCTGGTCCAATACGCAGCAGCTCGAGTTCTTACTAGAACCAGGAAGTATGACCATATTAGCCCGGTTCTGTCAACACTGCACTGGCTCCCTATTAAACATTGCATACATTTTAAAATCTTGCTAATTACTTACAAAGCACTAAATATTTCAGCTCCCCAGTACTTGAGCGAGCTCTTAACGCATTATACTCCATCACGTCTATTGCGGTCTCAAAACTCTGGCCAGTTGATAATACCTAGAATATCAAAATCAACTGCAGGCGGTCGATCCTTTTCCTATTTAGCACCTAAACTCTGGAACAGCCTTCCTAGCATTGTTCTGGAAGCAGACACACTCTGTCAGTTTAAATCTAGACTAAAAACACATCTCTTTACTATGGCATACACACAGAACATTATGAATTTCTATTATTCAAATCAGTTTAATGATTGTTAGGCTGCATTAACTAGGTCAGCCGGAACCGCAAACACTTCCCATAACACCTGATGTACTCGTTACATCATAAGAAGAATGGCATCTACACTAATGTTAGTCTCTCTATTTATCCAGAGGTTTTAATACACAAAATATTCAGCTATATTACTGACCAGCCTGCATTGACACCATTGTATGAGAATTGAACAGAGCTGGATGACATCACTGTTTTCTCCAGAGTGGCTGTCCAGCCGAATCAAATTCTGTTGCATTATTTTCCTGTTACAACTGTTAAGCTGCTTTAAAACAATCTGTTGTAGGATGGTCGAATTTGGGCCTTAAGAGGTGATGATATGGCACACTCAAAAACGAAGAGGCAGTTTTAATGTAGATGGGATTTTTATTTTCCCCAATTAAGGCCAAAAACTTAATAAAATCCATTTTAAAGACAAGTAACAAAAAAAAACTGACATGAGTCAAAAAAAAAAAAGAAAAAAAACTTTCAAAAGTACAATGTACAAAATTGGCTTCTTGCTAGCCAGCAACCATGTCACTCATGTGACCAAGCATTTTTACAGACATCTGTTTTCTTAGTCTCCTCTCCCAAACACTAGTGATGGGTCGTTCACGAATGAGCCGGTTCTAAGAGTAAGAATTACTAAGAGTAATTTCTGAATGCAAATCTCCCATAAAATAAAAGTATGGTCAGCATCGTGTGTGTGTGTGTGTGTGTTCGTTCATGCTAGTTATACATAACTAGTGCAATAATTCATGCTGGTTATAACATGGCAATAAACAGGAGCGAAAGAGGGAGCAGCTTAATCCTTTGTTATTTCTTTAATATGGGTTCTATTATGTTGTTCAGATTCAGATTGTATTTGTTTTGAATGTTGTTTCTATACATTAAAAACTTGTAATTTAAATGCAAATGTTTAATAGTATTCTTATTTCATAATAAATCGATGCTTTTTTAAAGAAATTGTGAGATACTGTGAATATGATTTCATTTAATAATTTAATTAGGATTGTTTTCACACCTATCATAGTCAAAGTCATAGTTAAAACATAAATTTTTTTAAAGAGCCATTTGTGAGTCAAAAAAGAGCTGGAATGCCCATCACTACCAAACACTAAACAGCCTTTAAATAGAATCAGTTCCAAAATGGACCAAACCATTAACAATACTATCATGGGGGTGCATAAATTCACATTACCTGAAAAATATTAATAAAATAGCAATTTACTAAACCTGAAGTTCCTAAAGTGACACACATTTATAAGCTTCAAAAGATCATAAATGCAGCAACGAAAAAATAACAAAGATCAGTTTTATAACACAACTAGGTAGCACTTATATAAGGTGCTCACTAGGGGGCGCGCTCCCGTAGTGAGACCCACACAGTCAACGGTAAGACAATGCTAACGTTTACAGCTTCATGTGAAATAAATGGAACTTTACAAAACAAAAATGGTATTTGGAGGAGTTATTTCAGCAGATTTTTAAAAAAATGTATGGGTCACTGCTGCATAAAAATGCTATTCTGTTCTTTTTGAAACTGAGCCTGACAAGGTTTACATTTTCAATATAAACTAATTGCAAGAGGTTTATCATTTAGTAAAATTCATGCCATCTCTGGGGAAATTATGGGTTAGTTCATCTCACAAGCTCTTTAACTGAGAAGATGGGTGGCTCTTAAAAGAGCCTTTGGGGTGGTTAAGGTCAGAGCACGCCTCACTTTGAACTGGTGTATTTAGTGACAGCCTTTGTGCCCTCGGACACGGCGTGTTTGGCCAGCTCTCCGGGCAGCAGCAGACGCACGGCGGTCTGGATCTCTCTGGAAGTGATGGTGGAGCGCTTGTTGTAGTGCGCCAGACGAGACGCCTCACCGCCGATCCGCTCGAAGATGTCGTTGACAAAGGAGTTCATGATGCCCATCGCCTTGGAGGAGATGCCGGTATCAGGATGAACCTGCTTCAGGACTTTGTACACATAGATAGCGTAACTCTCCTTCCTGGACCTCTTGCGCTTCTTTCCTCCCTTACCGGCAGTCTTCGTGACGGCCTTCTTCGAGCCCTTCTTAGGCGCGGACTTCGCTGGTTCAGGCATGATGATAATGATGAATCAATGTAAGCTCAAGAGCGAGACAGAGGCATTTATTCACCGCCATATGCTAATCTACTAAGAGATACGGATTCTTCTGATTGGCTGTTTTCATAGGCCAAACCGTATTTCATTGGACAACTTAATGCAACATGAGCGGAATGAGGGCCAATCACAGGCGGATAAATGATAGCCCCGCCCCATGACTCTTTCCTTTGTTCATTTCCCGCTTTTTATTATTAATACTTTGAGAAAATAAGCGGTTCTAAACAAATATTGTGTAAAGTCGTGTAATTTTAAAACTCCCTATATCAATTGAGGGTGTAAACAGTTTTTGTTCAGAACTTCATAGATTCATGAAGCTTTTTCACTGTTCAAACTACAGGAATAGTAAATACATACCCATTGGTGTAAAATTAATGTTTTCGTTTGTTTTCTGCATTTTTTTTTCTAACTTTGGTCCCATTCTGATTGCATTTTATTATTTTGCAAAACAGCTTATTTAACGTTAAATTGCTAAACATCGTGTAATACAAAAGACATCCATGTCATTTAAACCAATATATTTTGGGTATCACCTTTTGGAGAAATAAACGACAAAATACTGACAGCATCAATACATCACTGTTAAACGTAATTTATGAGCTCATTCGTGGCCCAGAATTAGTTTAACATTTGATTGTATAATGGCTTAACCATAACTCCTTATGTGAGAGAGTTTGTGGCTCTTAAAAGAGCCGTTGGGTTGAGTGGTTTCTCTTGATTTCAGGCGTTTAACCTCCGAAGCCGTACAGGGTGCGTCCCTGTCGCTTCAGCGCGTACACAACATCCATGGCGGTGACGGTCTTTCTCTTGGCGTGCTCGGTGTAGGTCACGGCATCGCGGATAACGTTCTCCAGAAACACCTTCAACACTCCGCGGGTCTCCTCGTAGATCAGACCGGAGATGCGCTTGACACCGCCGCGGCGAGCCAGACGACGGATGGCGGGTTTGGTGATTCCCTGGATGTTATCGCGCAAAACTTTACGGTGACGCTTAGCGCCTCCTTTACCGAGCCCTTTACCGCCTTTGCCTCTTCCAGACATATTTTAACTCAGAGCACTTCAGTCCGTGAAACGACAACAAAGAATAGAGAGTAAACGCTACCAGGAGGCCGTTTATATTTGCTTACAGGACCTGACAGAAACCAGCGCCGCGCAACACGCTCCTCCCCTCGATAGAGCTCGAGCACAAAACAATGTGATTTAACCCTAACCCTGATCTCATGAGGCCTGTCTTTTGTTTAACCCTCTATGGTACGCAATATGATTTCAATGAGGAAAAAAATATTTGTGGTGTTTTTCCTGCTTAAAATAGGACACTATAACAATAGCAATAAAAAAAATAAAAAAAAAAGTTATATTTATATTTTTTTGAAGTTTGTTGCCTCAACGAACAAATGCCACAACGGACAAATTGAAACATTTGACATTTTCATGTAGAAAAAATAAATATATTTATTGAAAACATCAATTAAACCAGACACCTGATCAAACACATTTATCCAGTTTTTAATGTATTACAAATTTCATATTTAATAAAAAGTAACATTTCAAACGCAGCTGTTGCTCTCAGGCAACATTGTACCAACGTGGAACAAAAGTATTACCAAACCATCACATCAAGTTATCATATCCATCTTCATCCTCATCTCCATCTTCGATCTCACCCTCACTCTCTCCCTGCCGTCACTATGACCTCATCTTCCTCATCACAGTATGACACCTCATCCTCACCCTCATCAACTGACAGTTGAGTTTTATACCTTTTTTAAGTGCTATAGAAAACGTACAGATCATAATATGTGCAGTTATAGTATGTGAATTACTATTCTTATAAGTGTATTACATAATCATGCAAAAATGCAAATATATATTAAGAGAATTCTAACTCTTTTCCTTACAAATATACTATATTTGTATCCAACCTAGTGTGTCTGGTATGGCCTTATGCGATTCCATTATGGTGCAATGTTGCCTTGAGGCAACACAGTTTTTTGTTATTTACTCTAAAACATTTGATGATATATAATGTAAAGTTCTTGAAAATACTTAATTACTTACCAGTGAAGGTGACTCATATTTTTTGTGGGTGTCTAACTGGACGGAAATTAGTGAAAAATGCACTTTTCATAGGAGAAAATATGGAGCCATGTGACCTGTGCTGAAACAGGACACAAAATTGACCCCTGTGGGTCATGTGACCAATTGTTTGCACTTTCATTGATTAGTATTCGAGTTCTTCTTCCCTGAGATAGGTTTGAACAATAAATTGGTGTTTCATTTTATTAAAAATAAACTAAAATAGACTATGTTGCCTGGAGGCAACACCGTACCATAGGGGGTTAATATTAAAAACCATGTTTTAATGATCATTTAAAGTGCCGAATAACTGAGACTGTAGAACATGTGCTTATTAATTGTTCAAAATATGAATTACAGAGGATAGATATGATAAAAGCACTGATCTATATAAATGACTGGATTGCTCATGATGACGTTCTAAACTGCCATCAGGCCGGAAGTGTTCGAGCGGCCATCTTACTATTCCCTACCGACAGAGGACATCATTGACGTACAGCCAAAACACTGACCTGAAATCACACGATTTGCAGCATCTCAGTCTCACAGGATTAGTTTTACAATATATGTATGTAAATTAATAGTTACTTCCGATGTTATCTGTAATGTTTATGGTCTTTTCGGAGAGGATAAGTCATATATTGAAATCGTTAATGTGGGTGTGTCTACTGCACACTGCCGACACAGGTAATGTAACTGAACTAACACAAAAATATGTCTTTATGTATGTAATTATGGAAAAAAATATTAAACATTAACACATATCTGTGTTTAGCTGCAGAAATTGATTTCGAATAGCTTATACAATAATTAACACAAGCCTCTATTACTATATTGCAATCTATTGTATAAAGTTTGGCATGCATCATCTCGGAAATAAATCAGTCAGCGTTATTTGCCTGAATAAGTTATGATGCGTGTATTTTATTTCCTGATAGAGCAACATCTATTTCAGACTCTCAGCGCAAATTTATTGCATTTACAGTTTCCATATGAGTAAATGTTACGTATGCCATGTTGTTGTATTAATTATTAAATTAACCATCGTTTAAATAATTAACTGCTTCTAAATGCATAATGAAATCATTGTTGAAACATTTGCAGTTAGCCTACTGTATGAATAAAAACAATACTACAGCACAACATAAATACATAAACACAACAGTATAGCTACAAGGCGATTTCAGGTTACAAGGCATACATCTTTTTTCCGATTTCAAAATGCGCGCTTTGACTTTTGTAATACATATGCTGAAGTGTCGTCCGCCCGCCGAGCTGATGTTCACTACTATAATAAATATGAACGTAACTTTTTAATAAGCAGGGGAAACTTTAAACGACTTTAAACGAATAACCATTTACATGCTTAGGACGTTTGTGCTGTAAGAATGTACAGGGAGACTTCAGATATAAAAACGTTGTCTCCTTAGGCAATGTTTTCTCAGTAAAATTATATAATTTCCTATTAATTCAATAGAACGCGTGAGCTTAGTAGGGAATACCAACATGGCGGCGCCTTCACTTTTTTATGACGTCATGCCGCTTGTTAAGTCGTGACGTAAGGAACGCCGTTTCTGGGTCCAAGCCTCAACTCGTTTCACTTGAGAATGCCATCGACGGCCGTTTATGAACGCTATTTATTCATATTAAACATCAAACATTTTAAATACTTACAGTCTACACAACAGTCTCTGTGCTCACAGCGTCACAGACATTAATATTTTAACAATTTATAAAAGATGAATTACTGTCTGACCATCTGGAATTTTGGTATGGAGATAAAGGTTATGATTATACATTTGTTTGTAGTATTACACCACATTGTGTGTGTATGTTAGCACCGTTTGTTGTTTTTCTTGGGGTATGAGATGTGTTTGCACCCAGAAGCGCTGCCGCGTGACGTCAGACTCAACCGAGACATGAACAAATAGGAAACAAGACATGGAGTAAAGAGTATAATGGACTGCAGTAGGAGTGAACTATGAATGAAACATTTGATTTGTTTTCTGACTAAAACGGGACTAATGACAAGAATATGATGACTAAAGTATATGGGAAATAACTAGAACCAGAAGATGGTAGTAAGAAGTAGAAGATTAATTTAACGAAGATGATATTCGGTATATGACATAAGATATTGATCTTTCCGTAAATGTATTAATTTTCTTGTGTTATTTATACATACATACAATATATACTACAACAAACTCTTCAAATAAATAAACAACTGCAATCATATTATTGATGCTACGATCTATAAAACATCCCAATAAGTAAATACATTACTCCAATTCCACTGTGCTACAGCGTTGCCATATGGAAACATTGATATTTTCTTAATTTACCGTAAAACTATTAGACAACGTTTTTTTTTAAATAAAAATATCTAAACTACTTTCAAAAGATGCTGCACAAAAAATCCTCCTTGAGAAGTAATGTTTAGAAATGAGGTTATTAGAGCAATTTCTGGAGCACTTCAACTTCAGTGTGATGGTGGGAAAGAGTTTTGGAGGGACATTCAAATGTCTTTCGACTTAAAAACACATCATTGGCCACCTTAAGGCCTGCCCTTTTAATTCCCATAGAGCAATATATTGTTTATTTCTCTGAATTACAAGGAAATGAGTAGAAATTAACTCATCACATGGCAACTGCATACCATAAAGGGTTAAGTAAAAAAAATGCAGTCTGTAATTATACACTACCTTATGTAAATATCTATTTAAGTAAAACATTCTCCATGATACTAAATAACAGACATTTCCATATTTTTACCCCATATATTCTGTAAACAATTTATGATTTAGAGAATGAAGAACTAATTAATCTAAATGTAACAACTTTCTACTCGTATTCAGCGTTTAAACTGGAAAGTGTCTCATTCAGTGCGGTTTTGGTGGCTCTTAAAAGAGCCTTTGGGGTTTGATGCGGGTTTAGGCGCGCTCTCCGCGGATGCGGCGGGCCAGCTGAATGTCTTTGGGCATGATGGTGACCCTCTTGGCGTGGATGGCGCACAGATTGGTGTCCTCAAACAGACCGACCAAATAAGCCTCGCTGGCCTCCTGCAGGGCCATGACAGCGGAGCTCTGGAAGCGCAGATCCGTCTTGAAGTCCTGAGCGATTTCTCTCACCAGCCGCTGGAAGGGCAGCTTGCGGATCAGCAGCTCGGTGGACTTCTGATAACGGCGGATCTCTCGCAGAGCCACGGTCCCGGGCCTGTAGCGGTGAGGCTTCTTGACGCCGCCGGTGGCCGGAGCGCTCTTACGGGCGGCTTTAGTAGCGAGCTGCTTCCTCGGGGCTTTACCACCAGTGGATTTACGCGCGGTCTGCTTGGTTCTTGCCATTGCTGCAGTTACTCCTCACTGTCCTGCTTGCGCTGGAAATACTGCTCTTTGTAACACGCCTGCTTTTAAAGCATTGGGCCGCCACGAGCTCACAGTGACGCAAGGGTGCCGAGGCTTGTGATTGGCTAGTGTGTGACGTCTGTGCATGAGTGCTAGCCAATGACTGCGCGTTTCCTCTTTTCAAACACGCGGAGAGTTGCCCGCTCGAGCTGCTTGTTGGCTACATCAAACGAAGAGTACATGACACCTCCCTTATACTCACATTGTTGTATTTATTCTGAAATACTGGCCTAATTCCTAGTGATTGTACAGATCTCGGATTAGAACATAATCATATTAGTCTATATAAAGTACCACAACCAGAAAAGACACTAGGGTTGCCAATGCCATCCGCCCCGTAAAAGAGCTTTCTGTAGAGCAGCCGCTACTAAAGGGCAAAAGACCCAGAGTAACTTATCCTGTATTGATTTTTATTTCAGATTATCTATTATAATATTCAATACATTACCAGTTTAACAGACACGACTAGATTTTAATTTGGATAGGTTGTGAGACAAACAGACATTAGCGGAAAATCATGCGTTTATAACAAGCATGCACACCGTGTGACTAATGCAAAGCAATGATACATTTTACTTGTTCGATGGGTCACTTCCCCCCTCTGCCGGATTACTTTAAAGATCCATAAATATTATATAAATGTGCTCTTTATCAGATAGAGTGGCTGGCTCTTAAAAGAGCCTTTGGGTTTTAACTCGATTCCATTTACTTGGATTTGGCGGGCTTCTCGGTCTTCTTGGGCAACAGCACAGCCTGGATGTTGGGCAGCACACCACCCTGAGCGATGGTCACTCCGCCCAGAAGTTTGTTCAGCTCCTCGTCGTTGCGCACCGCCAGCTGCAGGTGACGGGGGATGATGCGGGTCTTCTTGTTGTCCCGAGCGGCGTTTCCAGCCAGCTCCAGGATCTCAGCGGTGAGATACTCGAGCACAGCGGCCAGATAAACCGGAGCACCGGCACCGACGCGCTCGGCGTAGTTGCCTTTGCGGAGGAGCCTGTGAACACGGCCGACGGGGAACTGCAGTCCCGCCCTGGAGGAGCGAGTCTTAGCCTTCGCTCGGGCTTTGCCACCGGTTTTGCCTCTGCCGCTCATATTAGAAATTACTGACTACAACCTTTCTAGTCGAAACTAAACGAATGATAATTCGTGTTTACACACACTGTCTTTATACGAGAGTGCCAGTCGCCCATTGGTTTAGACTCTGATGAGATTTCGACCAATCACTGAACTTCCCTCCAAAGCCCAACCCCCTTTTCTAGCGGGAATAATAATGCTCAAGTATTTGTGACTAAGATTGAAAAATAGATGAAACTACTGAAATAATACTTTGATAAATCATATAAATGCAGTACAGATGGTAAGGAAAATATATCCCTTAATATTAATTTAACAGTGTTGTTTTTTTCTGTGTGCACAGTTAATATGTGTAAACACTTTTGAAGTAAAATGGTGAAATTTAAACAAACTTTTTAAATAATTTACTTCACTATCAATGTTACTGGGGTTTGACATGCACACTTTAACATGTGATATGGATATTAATCGCTGTTTCTACCAAAAGTGCTACATCTTTCACACACTGTATATTCTGGGCACAATGATCTTCTGATACTGTAGTTTTATGTTCCTTTTGTAATATTGGAGTTTAATCACTGCTTATATTGTGTGTGGGGTTGTTTGTAGTGTCACAATCCTCCAGCAGTGTCGAGTGAATATATTCTGTCTGTACTGTGTTGTACAACACCCCCTTTGGACTGTGATTAATGTCTGAACCCCTTTCTGTCCATTTTTAATCAATTGTTTTATATGTATAAAAATGGTTTAGTGATTCAAGATATATTTTATCTGGTCACTTATTTTAGTATCTTATTTTATTTGTTTAGATTTCATGAGTTTAAGTAGCCACAAGTCAAAAAAAGAAAAAGTTTCTTGGCTTTTCCGTTCAAAATGATCAAATCAGTAAAATACAGGAGTTTTGCTGTTTTTCCAGAATCAGTGGGTGGCTCTTAAAAGAGCCGTTGAGGAATAAACTATTTATTTGTAATAATAAGATTTACTTCTTTTTGGGAGCTGCCTTTTTAGGCTTGGCTGCTTTAGGCTTTGCCGCCTTGGGTTTTGCTGTCTTGGCTTTTTTTGGGCTCTTGGCTGCTTTCTTAGCGGCTGCTGGCTTCTTCGCCTTCTTGGGGCTCTTCGTCGCCTTCTTAGCGGCTGTGGCGGCGGGTTTCTTGGCCTTCTTGGGCGATTTCTTGGCGGCTTTGGGCTTCTTTGCCGCTGCGCTCTTGGGCTTCTTGGCGGCGGCGGGTTTCTTGGCCGCGGGCTTCTTCGCTTTAGGAGCCGCTTTCTTGGCCGCGGGCTTCTTCTTGGTCTCGGCTTGCTGCTTGTTGAGCTTGAATGAGCCCGAGGCGCCGGTCCCTTTGACCTGCACCAGAGTGCCTTTAGTCACCAGGCTCTTGATGGCGATCTTGACGCGGGAGTTGTTCTTCTCCACGTCGTAGCCGCTGGCGGCGAGAGCTTTCTTCAGGGCGGCGAGGGACACGCCGCTCCTCTCCTTGGATGCGGACACAGCTTTGACGATCAGCTCACCGACGCCTGGACCTGCTTTCTTGGCTTTCGCAGCGGACTTCTTCTTGGGCGCTTTGGCCGGGGCTGGGGCGGTTTCTGCCATCTCTCTCTGATCGGATCTAATGTCTGCTTTCAGCAATGAATGGCGCTCGCGCGGCGCTGCTCTTAAATAACACATGAGAACCTTATAGACTCAACCTGCCCGCTCGGCGTCAGTGCGCGTCCACGAGCCCCTCACGTGTGTGTTTTCTTCTCTCACATTTGGGGCAAAACTGAAGCGGTAAAATAGTTTGTCACAGTCAAAATAAAGTGAACACCAAGCAGAGGTTCTGAGCTTTCATTGGAGACTAAAACACGCGAAGAGGAAATGTTTCTTTTGCCTCCATCAGATCAACCTCAAGGCGAGCATCAGCCACGGGGAAAAGCCGCGTGTAAATTTGATGGATAGTTTTAGTGTAAAAGTTGCTAAAAGCCCAAACGCGTCCTCTGTGTGTTCAGCAAACAGTCTGAAAGAGACTTTAATGAAATCAGCACCAGTGAGGGCGTGAGGAGGCTTTCATACAGCTGTTGTTTTGGGCAGCTTGAAGCACACGAACATCATCCGGAGGATCCCAGTCTCTCTGTGACTCTCCTGTCTGGCCAGCAGATGACCTGTCCTCATAATAGCAATAATCACAATAATAAATACATCTGATCACTCAAGTGTTAATGTTTTAACTGAATCATCATACTTGTTTCTCCTCATCTCTCATTCATCTCAGTTTTCGGCATGTGAATGAGGATTGTGTTTGAGCTCATCTGAGTGAGTTGTTCATTTACAGCAAGGCATAGCAAGTGACTTTAATAACTTTTTCTCACTATTTCTTATTTCTCTTCTTGTTCTAGCTTATACTTTTCTGGACAATGTTTGAAACTTTGTATTGCTAGAATTTCTCATGTCATTGTCTCCTATATTCCTCAATTGTAAGTCTCTTTGGATAAAAGTGTCGGGGGAAAGTGCCCGTTTGAACGCGATTCTTACCAACACTCCCCCAACAACCAAACAACCCAACACCATATTTTTAATTGTGTCTTAATAATGTAATGTTCAAATTACCCAAAAACTTATGTCTAATTTTGAACTAGATGCAGTTTTTTTTAAGAAACTGTCCCTATTAACGAATATTGCCAGCCAGTCAGATTTCTCACTGAATAGTTTATTAAAAACAAAAGTAGTTTTGTATGATCTACACTGTGGCAAAAATGTGCAATAAATAGGCCTACATGTTATAGTATATAAAAATGTGTTGTAGGTCACAATATATCCACAGACGTAAAGAAGTTTTAGAAAACAAGAAAAGCAAAGGCAAAATCTGAATGCAAATGCATTTATTGTTCTTGAAAAGCTTAAATGTAAAGGACTCCTGTTACTGTTTCTTGCGTAAATTTTATTCATGACAGTTTGAGACGGAAGGTGCTGGAGTTTCGGAGTTGGCAACTGTCATTAAACACAGATGGATGCACTTGGAAAGGCTGGAAAACAACGTCCCACACCGGAATATATTAAATAAAAAACAAACGAAACAACAACAAAAAAACACATTTTTGATTTCTCAACAAATCATTATGATCTCTCGGTTCTACAATATTTCAATGATTAAATATATTAAATATATGGCAGTCATTGTGGAAGAAATTAGTATTAATATGCTTATTTTATTAATTTTATTAATATGCTTATGGAACACTGTTATGATTGCATGTAATGGAATTTAAGAGTAAACGGGTGTTGGTACGGGTGTTGTATCCTACACTCAAGGATAGAA
This sequence comes from Rhinogobio ventralis, assembly GCA_039654625.1. NCBI lineage: Eukaryota > Metazoa > Chordata > Actinopteri > Cypriniformes > Gobionidae > Rhinogobio > Rhinogobio ventralis. Next base: position 28,949,036 of record CM077216.1, read on the forward strand.
TATGATGAACAAGAATGCCTAGAAAGAAAACGTTCTGAGAGATGAGCTATAAAAGAGGAAGGATGCCCTCCCCTCACTGTCACACTCTGCAGGCACTCTCTGAATGACTGAATGACTGCTGACCTTTTCATGCAAGGAAATAAACCATCTTCACCTTCTCTTATTCAGTGATGATGTTATTTGCCACAGCAGTCATCATGAAAGAAAAAATATATCTATACATCTGTTTGTAAGCACATTTGTATACAAGCAGGAATTAAAACTTATATTAGCAAAAATCACTTCTATTAGTGATTTAGAATAAACTCACAGTAAGGAGGTGGGAAAATCTGAGGAGGTCTGAAGGACGCTAATCAAAGCCTGGCTGTTAAAACTAAACTTTCAGAGTGCGAAAAATTTGCCTAACGCAGGCCTAAACGCAGAAGCTGCCACTTTTCATCACACTAAAATCTACAAGCGTTATAAGCTCTTTAAACAAGAACATGTGTGGCTCTTAAAAAAGCCTTTGGGGTAGTTAAAGTTCTCATGAAATCAAAATTAACCTTATTTACTTTGTTAGCACACATTACAGGTCTTAGGGTGAACAATTAATCCATGCAAGTTAATACACAGAAAAGATTACCGTGGTAATCTTTAATCAAATTCTGAAAAGTAACTTCCGGTCTGGAATGGCGTTCCCTTTCCGATGACGGCAGTTGGACGGCTTGGGTTTGAATATCCTTAACCACTCCCCTCCAACCGTTAGTCTGCTATGAGCGAGAGATGGAGAGGAGGAGCGCTGAAGTTAAACCCTGCCCTCTATTCAATATTCCGTTTCACTTGGAAATACGTCACAGCACTGAAATAAAATCAGTTGCAACTTCTGGTTCACTGGGACTTTAAAGTCAGAGCACACCTCACTTTGAGCTGGTGTATTTGGTGACAGCCTTTGTGCCCTCGGACACGGCGTGTTTGGCCAGCTCTCCAGGCAGCAGTAGACGCACGGCGGTCTGGATCTCTCTGGAAGTGATGGTGGAGCGCTTGTTGTAGTGTGCCAGACGAGACGCCTCACCACCGATGCGCTCGAAGATGTCGTTGACGAAAGAGTTCATGATGCCCATCGCCTTGGCGGAGATGCCGGTGTCAGGATGAACCTGCTTTAGGACTTTGTACACTCTTGTGCTTCTTTCCTCCCTTACCGGCAGTCTTGGTGACGGCCTTCTTGGAGCCCTTCTTAGGCGCGGACTTTGCTGGTTCGGGCATGTTTATAAAACTAGCGAACAACAACACTACAGTTTGCAAGAGTCGTGTACTGGGTATTTATTGGAGTATGGCAGTGGTCGGCAACTGGTGGCCTGCGGGCCAAAATTTGCCCGCCAGCAATAATATCTGGCCCGCGTTTGCAGCCAGATTATTTTGAAAGCGGCTGGTTCTAAAATATATCTGTCATGATAGTGTAACGGAGGACAGCTAGTGCGAGCTGTGCAGGTAAACTCCCCTCATGTCAAGAGACGCTCTAGTGACTGACGCTAGAGGTTCCAGCCTTTATCCTCTTTGTTAGAGCGTCCGACTCCCATGCGGAAAGACCCGGGTTCGAGCACCTCTTGGAGCGGGCGGTGCGAGCAAAAGACAATCAATTTGTCTTTAGTGATTTTGCCTTCAAAAAAAGTATGAGAACGTTTTTGGCAGCAATGTTTTTTTTGGGGGATGAATTAAGAGCTTTTAATTTGAAAGACATTCAAAAGAGTCTGTGGAATGGATCGCTAGACACGCCTCTAAAATAGCCATCATGAAATGTGTGATATGATAAAACGAACAGTGAACCATTGAAACATTTGCTTATAACGCGGGGCCTCAGCACCAACACGCGAACAATAACAAACCAAATTCAGCTTCCTTTTTATCAAAAATATTGCTTGTCTCGTGGTGCCGTCTGATATTATATTCTTTATAAAAAGCGACAACTTCGTTGCAGATAAGAAGACACACTGGCTTTGCATTCACAAAACCAGGTTGGATGAACGCATAACGTTAGTTGACTTTCCATTCTTCTTTGTATGCCCTATTTTCGCTGTCGACTTTCCTCTTTAGACTCTTTGATAGTGCCATTTTCTCTCATAGTGTTAGCATCACTCTGCACGCGACGTAATCGCGTACCTCCAGCACGCAAACAATAAAGAAAAAAATGCAGTTTAGTAGGTGAGGATGCCAAGGAATAATTCTGAGTGTAAAGTAGGCTACGTCAAATAATTATTAGAATAAGTTAGGCTCCATTGTGTAACAAGCAAATTAAAATACTAATTTATTATTCACAATATGTAAAGAAGAAATAAAACATAGTTCGTTAAGAGCATGACTCTAATGGGCTTATTCAAGTCCTCTTTTATTTTTTGAGTTAGTTTTATCCATTCTGCTTCTCCCACACATGTGTTTTAGCAAGGCGGTCTGTGTTGCAAGTTGGTGAATGAAGATACTTAGGTTACGTGTCACTACTGCTTTGTTAAAAAATTGGATAAATTAACAGAGTAACAGCTCACTACCAGTTACAAAAGACACTGTAACATTAGTCAGGCAATTCTAGTTTTATTTTTCATCAATTAATTTCTTAAATTATCCCTTGACTATATTCTGGCCCTGGCCCGATGCCAAACATACTTGCCGACCCCTGTAGTATGGGGCAGAGCCATAGAAAAAGAGAGTTGCGGCACACTTTGATCTCGCCGCCACGCGGTCACGTGGTTCATAGAGCTCTCAATAGTTCCAAACAAACTCTGCGCTGTCAATCTGTTTGAATAGGATTAAGCAGGATAGACAGCAGTTTCACTGTATTTGCAGAAATTTCTGGTAAATATTAACACAATATGTGCATCGACTTCCGACTAGGCTTTACAGTAGCGTTTTATTCTGGGGAGAGATAAAGAAGACAACGTGATCTGTTTATTTTATTTGGGTCATTTGAGTGTGTGATTTTACAGCCTTGAGTTGAATAATGACCAATCATATGTTTAATTTACTGGAAATGAGAATCCCCTCAGTATCGATCAAAACAACTTTTATACAGTCTCAAAACACTGAATGAATTTTAGTACAAGTTTATGTTTTACACAAATCTTCTCAGTATCTACAAATCCTCTCATCATAACAAACAAAGCACAGACACGATTTAAATTATAAATTATAAAATAAGATTTATTGTGATGTTTAGTCAGATGTTTTAGTTTTTTCCATTAGACTTTGTGATGTTCCCTACAATTTGCCTATACAAAGTAACAAAAATATATATTTTAATGTTATAATAGTGATTTGATAATCTATAAAAATTAATTCAAAAGAAGAGAAAAAATGGCTATAATGAGCCAATAAGTGTTCATCTTCCGCCATCTACTGGTTATAGTGGTAATTTCTTTTATCATTTAATGTTGTTAACGTCCTAATGTTATTTTATGATACTCACATAAGCATACACAACAGGTGAATATAAATGAATGATGCTAGCATATACAGAATTTAACCCAAGAAAGACGTTTTAAATAATAACCAGGGCAACCAATTTAATTCAACTCTTATATCCAGGCACTAGATACGTTATTCCTTGAATTGGCTGACTTAATAGAAACGATATTGTAGCTGTTGCAGTGCTGCTCACGTTATCTAACTGCAGTTAGAGTCTAACGATCTATTATATAACAATAAACATTAACTCTAACGTGCTTCATAAAATACATCTTCTATCAAGATTCCAGAGAGGTCAACTAATGCCATAAAATCTCAAAATATGCAGTCATTTCATCAATTTGCCAGCGAGTGTGCTTGAGATACACTGAAATGAATGGGGTTCAATGCTGGAACTATTGGTCACTCTGTGACACGCTTTACTTCCGCATTCCTCAGTTCCTATGGAAGTCTATGGGAGTGTCGTAACTCTGTTTTTCAACGGCTCTGGTATGGGGTCTCTCCGGAACAAAAGTGGGTGGTTCTAAATTTGTGGGTGTTGTCAAACTGATGAGTGTTTATAAATTATGCAATGAAAATGATCCCCTTCACCCGAGTTTATGATACTTACACGTTTTATCCATCAATATAATTATCACAGATGAACACAACTTGAAGCCTTAATGCAGTCGCCAGAAGGAAAAAGCTAAAGGTAGGCTATAAACGGACTACACCACGGTCGCTCGATTTCAACGTCACCATCACTAAATCTTCCGACAACTCTTTCAGTTTTTATCTCAAAACATTTTCCCAGAACGTTTGAGTTAGACTAGTTTATAAGAGCACAATTATGAGGATAATGAGGCTGTAGAAGCAGACTGAGTTTACCTGTTCGATGTGATGATGTTCAAAAAACAGCTTTAAAAAAATCACGAGTAGGGGCAATACTGATGTATTTTATGTCGTGGAATAAAACGTGAAAGTGTCTTGAGCTCGTGTTCACCACAGCCATTTCCAACCAAAATCGAAATCCCATAAAAAACCCATTGACTAACTCGCTTCCGCATTTTGGCTTACAAAGTGATGTCATACCTGCACCACTCTATTGGTTCAAAAAAGAGTTAATTTTTTTTTTCAAAGCGCTCAACACGCCACACACTGCTGACGCCTGCTGGTCAAAATGGTGTAAACGCAATGCAAAGCATGCATAAAACACCTTTTCACGTTTTATTGAAAGTGTAATCTATTAAATGTAATTAACAAATGATATAATACAATTAAATATGAAATGTTTGTTCAATATGAAGGGTTTATTTTCTGGAGAGCTTGGTTAATCGGTCCAATAAGAAACTATTAACTAAAACTCTTCCTTCTGTTATACAAATGTTTCATTACAAATGTGCACAAATAAAAAAAAACATAGACGCTGGTTCATGGGTTCACAGTCAGAGGTCATCAACCCATTCCAAACAGTTATGGCATATGGACGTTTACTCTTAACAATAATGGAAGATTAAATGTTGGCAAGTGATACAGAATGTTGCAGGAATCATCCATCCGTTCTCCAAACCGCTTGTCCTGTAGAGATGTGGGGATGCTGGCACCAGAGGACACCGTGGACAGATGGGCTGTCCATCACAGCAGCATTTATCAACATTTAATGAATAAATTACATTCTCTTAACCTGCACATGCTGTTTCTGCAAACAAAGGCAATTCTTCACAACATATCTATATTTATTTTATTTTAATATACTGAATACTCTAGCAAACACATATCAATAAACTTGCAATCCTTCACATTGCAAAACCCTATCAGCAACGACACAACTATAAAACAAATCCCCGTAAAATTTACGGTAAAAAATATGGTAGCAACATTTTAGGTTTTACAGAATTAAGTTAAAATTTACAGTAAATAACCGTATTTCATTAACTGAAATTATGTTTAACTACCAACCTATTGAAATACTTATATCAGTTATGTACCTTTAATATATACTGACAACCACCAATCACAGTGGTGATGAGGGTCACATGATGAATCAAAGCTCATCACAAGCAGCTTTTATGAGGAAAATACTAATATATAGAAGGTGCACAGTGTCATTCACACATACACTAAACACCATCATGGTAACACGCATGAAATTTAAAAAATGCAATAAACTTTATTTTAACATTAAATGTAACATAAAACCCTAATGTACATAAAGGATTAGAAAAAAACTAAGCAGAAACAGTTATTTAAACGAAAATACATCAAATGTGAAGTGTCACACAGGGAATTCTGGGAATGTCAATTTACGGTTTTTCACTGTAAATTACACAACGACTTGTTCTTTTTCACTTCCAAAAACTGTCAATTTAACGGTATTTTACTGTAAAATTACATTTAACGTAAGGTTAGATCTATTACAGTTATTCACCATATATAGTACGGAAACTTTCTGTTAACCAGTTAACTGTTTTTAACCGTAGCATTTTTACAGTCTTTTACCGTTAAAATTAGGGATGCACCGATCCACATTTTTTCACTTCCGATCCGATCCCGATACCTGAAATTGGATATCGGCCGATACCGATACTATTCCAATACCAGAGCTGTGTTTGCTTTAATATTATTATTATTATTATCATTATTGTTGATTTTATATGATGCTGAAATAAACTCCTCTCAACAGGCAAGTATGATATGTACGTATGTATGCATGTATGTCCCAAAAGTCAACTTGAGGTAAGTATAAGGTCAAAAAAGGAAGTCAGAAAAACAGGAAATCCTGTTAACAGGAAAAATCCCATTCTGAAAACAAATATGCAACTGTAAGGGTTTTAAATTGATTGTCATGTCAATATTTATTACATTCCCAAAATGTCAAATACTTGAGTCTTGAAATGGCACTTTGAAGTGTAAACATCTTACACACACACTATCAATAAAACAAGTTCAATCAGGCTGCGAAATCCAGCGTTTTCCACCACTGATAACGGTTGGTCATCGAGTATGATGAAGTTAAGCAACTGCTCGGTAATCCCGTTAGCCTTTACGTTGTCTGCCTGGAGTTTACCTTTCTTCTGGAATTACTCCAGAAGTGATTCCTGACAGCTCCCATTGTCTTTCTGCCCCCTGGCTAAAAAATCCTTGTGCTCTTTAACGTGGTGCTTTTTTAAATGTTTGATTGCATTCGTTGTGTTGTACGACGCGAGGGAGCTTCTGCCTATCTGAATTATGGCTTTGCAAACATTGCATTTTGCTGTCTTGCTCTGCGGTGTTTCCAGTGTGAAGTATTTCCACACAGCGGACATATTGGCTAGCCCATGCTCAATGCTATCTGGCTGCAAACTGCAGAATGGTTTTCCTAAAGGGGGGCGTGTCTCATAACTCTGTGTCTCATTGAGCCGCGCCTCCGTTCAGGAAATCCATTCCATAGTTTGCAGCCAGCTAGCAGACAAGCCGGCGGGAATCACTTTTGGAGTCATTTCAGTCATTTCTGCAATTAAAGCGCAGACATGGATATCATGGATATCGGATATCTCCGCAGGTTGGATCGGGAAAATCCGATACGTGAATTACGCTGGTATCGGTCCCGATACCGATACTGGATCAGATCGGCCCCATAGTTAAAATCACAATATCTAGTGTAACAGTCACCCTCTGTCATCTCCTCCACACTACATTTCCCATCATCATTCCTGCTCACCAGCTGCACTCAGTCAGCCATCACCACACATGGCAGATCATCACCAGAATCCTGAATCCCCTCATCAACTCACACTTTATCTGCCACTGTTCCCTTCACTTCAGTGTCTCGTCTATGACATGCACATGACCTACCTGCAATACTCACCTGAGATACCTACCTTCATTCCTGATCCGTCTTCTGTCTACCGCTTTCTGATCCCCTGTGTCATCCGCTTGGATTCTCCCTGCACTAGCCTGCTGCCCTGATTCTTCACCTGCAAGAAGGAAAGACCATTTTACAACCAGATAAGCCTTCAGTGACATTTCACCTGCATATCTCTTACCTGTTGAATCCCTGCTCTGCTCCCATTCCATCTGCAATAAAGACTTGTTATTGTGACTACCTCGTCTGCCCTCCTCTGTTTGTGACATCTAGCCTAAAAGAGCCTTAAAGTTACTGTGACCAAACAGCTAAGAAACCATGATAACTTTAAATGTTTCAACTTTGTGTGCATCATATAGGTTAAGGGCTAATAGAAACTGACCAGATCCAAATAGTCACCAACAGTCAAGCAGCCATTAATTTTTAACCCTTGTGCATCCTTATGGACATTTTTGTCTTATGTTATCATTTTGCCTGTGTTAATGCTAACTACATAAATTGACACAGGTGTGTATTTTTATTGGAATTTTACTATTTCACCCCCATTTCCTTTAATAAAAAATGTTTGCACTAGGCACACAAAATAGTTCCTCTTAGCACCGTTTGGACAAAAATGTCCCCATTGAAACTGCAATTTTTAATCCCAGGGCCGTTTAATTATAGAATGTTGCAATATATGTATTGTATCAACCCAATTAAAAGTTTCACAGGTGTTAATGACATAAGTGTTAGCAATAAAATTATACACAATCATTATACAACATAAAGGAAAATATTAGAGATTAATTTTAAAAGGTGTCCTAATTTCTGACTCAATCATTAACTATAGTTAATTATTCAGTCAGAAGCTAGATCAACTTTTAAAAGCAACCTATTTATTACTTCTTCTTTTGAAACCAAATAATTGTGATTTTTTGTTGCACTGCTGTATCAATAGAAAGAGAGTTATAATAATATGAATGTTCCAAGTGCCCAACCAAAGAGAAAACTAATCACCATAATGGTGAGGTTTTGTTTATTTATTTTTTAATTATTGAAATGATAGAGTTTTTACATAAAGGCAATTACTTCTGAAGAGGATGTCTACTTAAATATTTTTAAAATATGGAAATATATGGTTCAGATCACTCAAACCATATATGGACATCTAAGATTCCTTAAATGGTCACTGGTGGAGTCTGAATGTCATCTAGTGGAAATGTTTGGTACTGCGCACAAAAAAAAACCTTACAGAAAGTTCTTTTTCTGAAATATCAACCTAAAATTTGGCACACAACTTAAGATATTTAGCTCTGGTTTTCTTGAAGTTTTAGAGTTGGATATGTTTTGTAAAACATATATTTTATATAAAATCTAAAAATATATGTTTGTTAATAATTTTCATAAACTTAATAACTTTACTTTTACAACTTTTTTCACTTGTACAATAATACTTTTAAAACGATACCAAACTTAGCGGGATAGTTCACCCATAGTTCGCCCATAATTTACTCCCCCTTAAGACATCCTAGGTGTATATGACATTTTTCTTTCAGACAAATACAATCAAATAATTGTATTATATGAATCATATTAAAATATTTTTCACATTTTTCAATCTTAAAAATATATCTAAATTACGACATATACTCTCAATGACAAATGCAGAAAAGTTAATTCAACCAGTGGAGAGGGTGGAGCCAGGAAGCCAGATGGAACCAGTGGAGAGGGTGGAGCCAGGAAGCCAGATGGAACCAGTGAAGAGGGCAGAGCCAGGAAGCCAGATGGAACCAGTGAAGAGGGCGCAGCCAGGAAGCTGGATGGGACCAGTGGAGAGAGTGGAGCCAGGAAGCCAGATGGAACCAGTGGAGAGGGTGGAGCCAGGAAGCCAGATGGAACCAGTGAAGAGGGCAGAGCCAGGAAGCAGGATGGAACCAGTGAAGAGGGCGCAGCCAGGAAGCTGGATGGGACCAGTGGAGAGAGTGGAGCCAGGAAGCCAGATGGAACCAGTGAAGAGGGCGGAGCCAGGAAGCTGGATGGGACCAGTGGAGAGGGTAGAGCCAGCAAAGTGGCTGGAACCAGGGTGTAGCCAGGAAGCTGGATGGGACCAGTGGAGAGGGTGGAGCCAGGAAGCTGGATGGAGCCAGTGTAGAGGGCGGAGCCAGCAAAGTGGCTGGAACCAGGGTGTAGCCAGGAAGCCTGATGGAACCTGATGACCTTGAGCAGCTTACTATGGCGGTGTTCATTATTTGGAAGGAGAGAGAAGTTCATGAACCACCTGCTGATATTTGCATTGTGATTGATCAAGGGAGTTAAAGAATCTAATCATATAGACTACAGTAAACCTGCAGTAATGATGTTTGAATGTGTTTGTGTCTAGACTGTGTTTGAAAGAATGTCTCAGAGGTTTAGATAGATGTGTATGTTTTTAAGACCAGCCCAGTTGTTAGTTTATATGTGTATGTCAGTGTGTAAACTGAGCAAATATTTTTTTGTGACTAAACATAATTATATAGATAGATAGATAGATAGATATATAGATAGATAGATAGATAATTCAGAACAAATAAAAATAGTACTTTTAAGCAATAATAAGTTTGAAATGACAGAGTTTTTACATAAAGGCAATTAAAAAATTATTTGTTAGAATGCCGTAATATTAACTTAATGTAAATAGTAGGATTGAACAAACTCAAATAATTAAATAAAATAAAGTGATTGACCTAGTGAAATTAAGTTGATAAAAAGTAATAAATTAAGTTGAAATCATAAAAAGTCACATTGTTAGTTATAATGACACGACACTGAAAAAACGAACAGTTGTAACAACTTTAACATATTTAGGTGTTACCAATTGAAGTCATTTTTAGTGTAGTGTCATTAGAATTAATAGTCTGACTTTATGATGGACTGCAGCACTAAATAATCAAGACAAAAAAAATCTGAAGTACAGTTACATTTAATATATGTTAATCAAACTTTAAAAGTGAAAAGAAAATCATATAATAAAATTAATACAATAACATTTTATTAAATTATTTTAAATAATTTAATGAGAGGTGTAACATAATATTAAATAGACTATATAAAGAACACATGTTTGTTTTTACTCTATAATACGAATATTGCATTTTCATCCGAATTAAAATGAACAGGTTTTATTTAAAAAAAAAATAATAATAATAATAATTGAATTAAAAACCTGTTTTATATGAGCAGGTTTGATTAACAGGGTTTTGGCGTTTTCCACTAGAGCACGCTGTTGTCTAGGCATGTTCATGCCAAGTCATTCATATAATTTTCCCCAATTATTTTATTGTTATTTTTGTCATTTTTAATTGTTTGTGTATCTGTTCTCAAATTTAAATAACTTTAAGAAGATTTTGCCCAACCTAAACAAGACGCTTCCCTGTGGCACAATCGCAAACTGAAAGACGCGTTGTGATTGGCTAACGCTTCATCGAGTACCGCTCTGATTGGTTCGTGTCGTTTCAGTGGACTCATCAGTTTGTTATTGACGCTAGTTGTCTGAAATGTTACTGCGTTCGCTGTCACACTCCAGTAAATGTCCTGTTTACCACTTCACCATCTTATACATGATTATATGAGGTAAGATTAACCTGCTTCCTCTTTTAACACGGCTTTATAGTTATATCTTCAGTGTGTTCGCTCTTGTTTTAGAGCTGTTAGCAATAGCAAGTGTGAGGGACTGACAGAGAATCAGCGCTTATATTACCTCTCATATTGTCATTATTTATACACTGCATCAACGAAACATGCATTCATACAAAAATAATAACAACTAATCAAATACCACACTTGATCAACCATTTGACCCGTGCAGTTTGTGTTTTTTTCCGTGTTTGCATACGGCTAGTTAGCTTCGGTTGCTATTTCTCCCATTAGTCGATCATATTTGCAACATGTTTTATTACACAGTGTTGAATGACAAATTGTGTGTTATTTGAATCAGTGTGCGGATCAGACTGAACCTATGCATGCGCACATACTAAACATACGTTGTTGTTTTGAGTCTCCTGTTATTTTTCCTTCAATTGTGAGCTTTTATAAAATGTTATCAGTGTTTTCTAGGGTCTTTATCTGTTTTAACGAATATAAGTGTTTACTGTAAATACAGTGTTCATGATTGTAAAACATGACCATAACTGTTGTAATGATTTGCAATGAGGCACGTGATCATGTTTTGAATGAAACTCCACAGTTGTCTGTTTTCCTTTTATTATTTGCTGCATAAAAATGTGGGGTAAAAAATACTTTAGAAAGATATTTTTAATAATATAAAAAGTATTTTTAAATATAAAAGTATCAGCTGTATGCAAATGTTGGTTTTTGACCAGTTTACTCATGAGCCGCATTAAGATCTCCATATCTCTGGGATTGAACTATTGAGGGCCTTTAAAATGGATAAACCAAAAGAAAAGTTTGTTAAGAACAAGAATCTAAAAGGATATTAAGATATCTTTATCTTGCAGGCATTGTCTCAAACTTGTGACAAAAAACACAAGAAGTGCTTATTTTCCATTTTTGAACGGTCACCGTTGGCATATAATGAAACAAAGATTGCTAAAGTCAACCGATTTTACTAATAGATCTACCAATCTCTGTGTGAAAATAAAATCATGATGCTGCCATCTTTCTAAAGTCATTTTACACCCCTGTAATTTGGCTCCAAATCTCAGGTGAAAATATTAATTTTGAAACCCTCTACAAAACAGTGGATTACTCCGTCAATATACATCCATTACATTTAATATTTTGCCTTTCATCGCTATTTATGTTTGTCTTGCTACAGAAAAAATATGAACAAAATCAAAAATTTGAGCTGCAGAAGTTTCAGAAATTTGGTTGATTTGACAAGGAATGACCCACATACAGATAAACAGATCAAATCAATCATTTGAAATCTTTCTGTTAGACTGCAATGTCACAAACCGTGAGAGTGAATCAGCACTACCACATACCGCTTACCTGCAATACAACACTTTCACTTGCGTTTGTAATATAATGATGCTGTTAACAGGAACCACAGCAGCAGTGAAATGTGTCTAACAAACGTACTTGATAACAACTATATCAAAAAGTTTAGCGAATAAAACCACCTTGAATAACGTGCAGTCGCCTGTAAGACCTGAAAGCCAGAATTCAGTTTCAATGCTTTAAAGTTACATAGTTGGCATACCACAAAAGACCACAAATAGGTAATCACCCAGTTGCATTGTTTGCAAGTATAGAAAATGTTAAAACTAGAGATGCTCAGATCAGAAGTTTTGCAGCCGATACGACATCATGATTGGCCGATCCCGTTCATTCAAGCTTTATATAAGTGATATGTCAGCTCTCTGTTGACTGTCACTGTTAACCTCTTACACCCTGAAGGTGTTTTTAATGATTTCACGTCTAAGTGTCATAATTAATATGCTCATAATTAACAGTTAACCGACATTAAGAATTTTTAACGATTAATATTGGTTAAACAGTTTAAATGTAATTTAAGTAGGCCTAATTTATAAAGTATTTTTTCAAGATATTTTGAAAACATTTGCTCCATGGTTAAAAAATATGCTACACATAAAATTGAGCTGAGGGAAATTGAGGGAAAAAAAACTGATAGGGTCACATTTTTTATTATTTCATTAATGTAAAATATTTCATTTAAAGGGGTCATGAACTGCGTTTTTTTAATTGTTTTATGATGTTTCCTGGGCTGCACTTATAATGTTAGAATGCTTTTTACATAAAAAATGTTCATAATTTATAAATAAAAGGCATTTTTCCTACCCTGATTTTAGCCTTCTGCTCTGAACGCTCTGTTTTAAGGGGCGTGTCCGCTGGGAGACTTCAGTGTAAACACCCACTGCTGTGATTGGCTAACGTCTTTCCATTTGAAATAGTATTACTCTCTCTTTTAGCTCGTTTTTACAATTACAGCTCTCATGGTTAACTAATCGTGAAAAGTGTTGCATTATATTTAGATCTATGGCATTATATTCAGATCTATGGCATTATATTAAGATTGTGGCATTATATTAAGATATATGGCATTATATTCAGATATATGGCATTATATTCAGATCTATGGCATTATATTAAGATTGTGGCATGAAAGGTTGCAGTGATGAGCATTGTAGCCGATCGCACACATGCTGAGCGCATGAAAGCAGTGATCTCGTCATTGCAACTCAGTTTCTGTACACTAACGAATGCTTTCATCTTCACTAACAGTGCAAACGTGATATAGTTAAGAGATTCGTTGAATAAAACGGGAGTCACTGATAAACTCTCTGTTTGATTGACAGCTGCAGCACGTGCTGCTCAAACGATTGCAAAGGGAGATTTCTTTGATCGCTTTCTTTATAGAATTTAATCACTGTTAAATAACAGATTATTTTCATCCTACTAAGAGAAACAACGCAAGTTGATGTTTAGTCACTGATCTGATTTACTGACACGGACAAAGAACATCTGACCGTACATGAATCATCACATTTCAGGTCAGGCATTAGAATGAACACAGTTACTCACATGTTGCATTACTGTTGAACCCAGTCACTGCACAATATTTTATAATCCTCAACGGCGTGTTTATTGCTTTGTAGCTCGATGGTTTAACACTAGGCCTATGTTACATGCGTGAATCGGTGGGCGGGGCTAAACAGGCAGTGATGAAGTAGGCGTTGATATTTTTCTGCTGAGGCGGTGCTTGCCTCTCTTTGACGTCATAGATCCCCAACCTGTCGTTTGCTGGGCCTGGTGTCTATAAAAGCTTTTCTTTGACTAACAAGGAAGTTTTCAGCTCTGAAACTTACAGGATATTCTTATATTACCATGACCTTTTATATATCAAAAGCTCAAGGGAAAGTTGATTTCTCAATTCATCACCCCTTTAAAGTGAAACTGAAACAGAAACCGGCATTGGGCTCAAGTACATTACCTCTCTCATTTAACACAAATCCAAATGTTTCCATATTCGCGATTGCATTTGAATGCTAAACTTATTTATTTTGTAAACTAGGCTTTGTAGTTCATTGGCGTTCCAGTATCCACGCAAGACATCATCCTTCACATGTGCTTGGCGTAACTCCACAATGGGCCGGTGTTCGCGCTGAACGGCACAGATTGTACTACGGACTATTCAAATGGAACGTTTTATGTTTGGTTTGACTTTTTTTATTTTGATAATGAAACAGGCTGCGATTTCAAGTTAGCAATGCTAGAAATTATATGTTGTGTGTGCGCGAGACTGCTACAGTTTTACTCAAATATTTATGATGGTTAAAGAGAGTTTGCGACACCATGAATAATTTCATCTTCGCGAGTCTGCACGATCACTTGAATTTTTTCCTTATAACAGCAGAAACAACTTAAAATACTCCGTCATTTATGGTCATACAGATAAGAGTCATTTGTGTACACTCACAATAATAAACAAAACTTTGTGCTTTTATAAAATAAAGAAAACAAACAGGATGCGCTTTCTGCTTCTTGGTTTTCTTTCCATGAACTTGTTTTTTGGAGCGTGTCACAAAAATGAACTGAAACTCAGCAAAACACCTACTACTTGCTAGGGCTGGGTAAAAAATAGCGATTTTCTTGATTTGAATTGATTCTCATTTTTACGAACCGATATCGATTCTTAAATCCCAAGAATCAAATAGTCATCCTGTTTTCAGTTGATGTATGAACGGAACATTGTACTGCACCTCCCATCCAATAAATCGCTGTAATCTTTGTGCTTTGTTACTTTTGATATAAAACAAAGTCTCAAATTTCAAATTTGGTCCATTTTATTACAGGAAAAAAAAAAAGTTTTGGCGCTACTTAATGTGGTGTGACAGATCGCAGTAGTGCCTCAGTTCAAGAGAAGCGGCAGCGTGGAGCTCACGTGAACTGATCATCTCCTCCGCTTTAATACCAGTTACAGCGCGAAATAAACATGAATGAACATCAGAAGGTATGTTAAAACATAGATGTACTGAAATCCATATCCCATCACATGTAATCGCCTGATCAGTGTTTCAACCACGGAAAGACGTCAAATAAACACATAACATCACATTTACCTCAGAAAAACCATAAACGCGTTAGTGAGCTAGAATAATGAACTCTAGAGAGGAGCATTTTGATTTATATATGCACCACATTACATATTCATCATATTTTTTATTGTTCTTTCAATATTTAATGCATGTTTGAATACATCAGTAAAGTTTTTATGACAGCTACCATTTAAATGTTTACATTTCAAAAAACTAATTGGAGTAGAAATATGATTATGTAATTGTAAAGTTAGTATTAGGCTATAACTTTATTTTTTATTAAAAAAACATCCTTGAGTGTAATTTAAGTGTTTATATAAAATAATCAGTTAACCTTCAATATTACATAATGTATTACCAACTGACACCCATGTATAGTTTACAGCATTAGTTGAGAGATTTTTTTCCTCAAGAAAATTTGCTGTGTACTGTATCTGATATATATCCAAAATAATCTAATCGAGTTGAATCGGAATTAGGGATGGGTATCGAGAATCGGTTCCATTTTAGAACCGGTTCCAAATTGTCCAGAACCGGTGATTCGATAAGAAACGCGCTTATCGGTTACTGTGTGCACATTTTATTGTGACACATGCTGTTTTCTGTGCTGCAGACACACACACGCTGCGCACACACACACACGCTGTTTTCTGTGCTGCACACGTGCGCACAGAACGGCTTCTCATAGTGAATGAATAGTGCGCGATAATGAGTTCTCCTCCTCGTCTTTTTGCACAGCACGCGAATGGACAAATACACACAAAAATGTCAAAACACTCTCGTAAACACAGTCGGTTATGTCGTTGACGGCAGATTTTCTTGATGCCATCTCTATGATAACGTTAATCAAACAACAAAAGACGAGAAAATTCACTTGCTGTTCTAGACAGAATAACTTTGAACTATATTTGTAATCTATAGCCTATACTTTATCAATAAAGTGCAGTGTTATTTTACATTTGATTACAGTTTCTGTACCTACCTGAAAATGTTTATTTCAATCCTATCTTTGTTCAATTGAATTTATTTGTGCAATTGCTAATTTGTTTATTTGTTCTTCTTTTAATTACTGAGTGTTTACCTGTCTTTAATAATGCTTGAAATTTATATTAGGCTTCTTTTCTTTTTTTGCCTATTTTTAAACCATAGGCAAAATTTGCTAGCCTGTTGATTTTTGTTCATGGTATTAAGCTACAATGAAATGTTTTGCAATAATAGCCTAATAATAATAAATGTGAATGATATCTAAGGTTGTTTTGGAATCTAAATTAGGAATTGATAAGAATCGGAATCGATAAGAATCGGAATCGATAAGCTGAATCGGAATCGATAAGAATCGGAATCGTTAAGCTGAATCGGAATCGTTAAGCTGAATCGGAATCGTTAAGCTGAATCGGAATCGATAAGCAGAATCGGAATCGATAAGAATCGGAATCGTTAAGCTGAATCGGAATCGTTAAAATTCAAACGAATTAGAATCAGAATCGAAGCGAAAGCTTGTGAATTGAAATCGAATCGAATCTTGAAATTTGTGTCAATACCCAGCCCTACTACTTGTTGCACTGATTTTTCTTTTGTTTTGTTAATTTGTTAATCATTTAAGTGAAATATATTTTGCGCATTTATTCCTTTTAGGCTAAATGATTTTATTTCGTCTTTTCTCTGTTCACAGAAGTGCTGCATGATGGGACATTGTGTGAATCCTCATAATCTGTTGTTTATGTTGCGATTTGCACATGTAAAACTGTTTTTAATGGGTCACAGACACGTATTCATTCTAATTTAACATAATCTTGTCTTTTAACAGTTAACAAACAGTTTCAGTTGTCGGTTAGGGGCAAAAAAAACAAAAGAACATCCCTACTCAAATGTAAAAAAAAAAATAATAATAATCTGCGGCCAATCGATTGGAGCATCCCTAAGGAGTAATAATGATAATAACACATTTAAGACATGTTTTTTCAGTATTTTTGGACAATATCTGTGTTTGAGGACAGTAAAGTTGCCCATTTTTGTTTTGTCCATTTACAGTATATAAATCGTTCTGCTTGAATCATTTGTGGCCTGGTGTTGTGTCAAGCTAAAATTTCATTGTGAAATAATTGTCTATGGAAAGGCATGTGACCCATTGCCAGCGTATTAGATATGATCTGGTAGGCATGGCTCAATTTAATGCCAACCGGAAAACACGCTCCATGTAATCCCTGTAAGGATCACAGGAGTGTGGTTCCCCCTCAACCCAGTTTGTTATGGCCTGGAGGAGCAGATCACATGGCAGATTTCACATTCTTCAGGGTTTCAGCAGACAGTCATCCAGGCAATCTTCCCATGATGCTGAGGGGTGGAGGCCTGACTCTTTTGGCCTTGACCTCTCAGAGCAGCCATGTGAGTCTTTAATCTTCGCCCGGACACCCTGAGCCTCTTCATCTTAATGGCTTTCCTCTTCCTTATCCGTCATTTGAAGGGTTTGAAGATGAAATTATTCATGGTGTCGCAAACGCTCTTTAACCATCATAAATATGTGAGTAAAACTTTAGCAGAATCCTTCAAAGCATGTTTTCTGGTAGGAACCGGGTAGAAAAATACTACTGCGATGTATAGCAACAGTTAAAAAAGAATTGGCGGGTGAAATCTGTGTGGTTGTCATGAAAATGTTACAATGCAAAAAATTGCAATGGTCTTAAAAATAAGATTTGTTTTCTGAAGTTTAGTTTCCTATTCATTTTGGGATACAATGCCTTGGATACACAAACAGGTTGTGTGAGATTATACAGTCTGTCTGGTCAGAATTCACACACACACACACATTTTAAGGAAGCGAGCAGATGTATTTCCGACTTTGAACAAAGTGGGGATGTCCTGCATTGAAATGCTCAACCAAGACTGACTCAAAAAATACAACTGTAGGTGGAAATGTCTAGATGAAATCAAGATTTTCTCAGAAGCGTGTGCCGTGGCTCTAAATTTCCTCTTTGTCAGTCAGAGGAGAGTTAGTTGTCGAGTGCTTTGCCTCCTTATAGTCTCTGTTTACGTGGATACGATCATGTTTACTGTACGATGGAGTGTCTTGAAGTTAATTTCATTTTCAGGATGCCTCAATGAGTTCAGCTGAATTTCATATGATTGGACAGAGAAAAAAGTGAAAGAAAGAGAGCCTTTTTTGTCTGTCTGTTTGTAGAAGAATGTGAGTGATGTTTTGTCTCTGAAAAAAACGTTACTAAGGTGGTTGTGAGGTGATTGCGTGGGTACCCATGTCAAAAATAACAACTGATATTGCTCATGTTCATTTCACTTAGAAAAGTTCTCTGCACTTTTATCATTCATGTCACTGTGGGATGGGTTACACATCAAGGTTTAAAGGCCTGTTCACACCAACACGAATGTTCGGCACAAAAAAAATCATCCAATGTGATTTGTCTGTTCAGACATGGCTTACATGAACATATACAATTGAGAAAGAAAACGGATGCGTATCATTATATTGGATCCGTGCATTCGTTCTTAAAGTGACAGCAGCCTAATATATTGTACCTGCGGCTGTCTGTGTGTATATTTAATTTATACAATGAAGACTATGCAGTGTGATTTTACATTTGATTATTCAATTTCTGCACCTGAATACTGTTGGACGTACCTGAAAAACAAAAAGCACTGTTTATTTCATCTGTATCTTTGTTCTCTTGTATTTATCTATGCTTGTAATATTTTTTTTTTTTTTCTGTGCATATTCACTACAAAATCATTCTAGAATGATATTATTTGTTCTTTCCAAATAGAGCTATATCATCTAGTAAATATATATTTTGCAGAAAAACTAAATATTGCTTTATAGTTATCATTCTTGGTGTGAACAGGCCTTTAATATTTAGGAATGGGGGTTTGTTAAAATCACTCATCTTAAGTATGAGCGATAGTCATGCTTGTCTTGGCAAATGCCACTTAATATTAAATTAGGTTTATAATGAAATAAATGCAGCTTTACAAAGTTCAAAATATAAACAGGAGAGAAAATGTGAGCTGAGCAGAGGTGGTTCGTAATGCTAATCCGGTTTAGTTCAACCCCCACGTCCTTTAACATTTCTAAAATTCCTTTCCTCCGTATGTTCTTCTGTTTCATGTCGTTCTTTCTCTTTATCTGTTCCTCTGTTCCCCTCCTGCCTCTCTCTCTCTCTAAGGAGCTGGAGTTTGGGACACATATGGCTGTGTATGATGAGAATATCCTAAAGAACCCCTTTTACCTGGCCCTGGAGAAGCACCGACCGGACCTGTGCAGCCGGGTGGCAGAACTCCATGGCATTGTGAGTCACTTCCACATTTTATGTGCTTTTTTGCTGATGCTGTTTAAGTTCTTACTCATCTAAAGCGGTCTCACACAGAGCAAAAGTGAATGTTGTTTGTGTGTTGAAACGATGAACAGATTTATTTGTGGAACAGAATTAGTCATGTATTTATTCATGTGACTGTGGTCCGTGCGGTCAGAAAGAGTTTCTGTGTGTATGAACTGATACTTTTATGTTGGGAGATGAAATGTGATCATATCTTGAGTTTGTGCTCACTTAAGCTTTTTTTATTTGTTTAATTTAACCAAAAATCAACCCATAATGGAACCGGGTATGCAAAAATGCTAACTCATTCCTGGGAGTTAGAGCTCATTCCTGTAACACACTCTGTGATAATCGTTCCAAACAAAGCCGGACACTGACAAACCGAGTGAAACGTCCCAGTGCTGTTGAACTGAATATCAGCACTCGACCAATCAGAACCAAGGATCGGAACTAACTGATGTATAATACTGTGTAATCTGAGTTTCTGTGTTGCCTGACAGCCATAAACCGTCTCCAGTTAGACTAATGAACTATATTACTTAGCTGAAGAATTGTTGATTTGATTATGGACCTTAGTCAGGGTGTATTTTATGTGAATGAACACGAGGCTGAAGGATAGTCATATGGTCTTTACAATGGCATGCACTGTATAAAGATCCTTTTCATATCTTTGAAATCTGAAATCTTTTATTTTTCCTTTCAAATTCAACCGCGTTGAACACACTGGACTCTGCCTCATTTTCTTCTCTGACAAAAATAAAATATGGTGCAACCCTGATTAAGATCTATTAATATTACTAAATGTTACTTTTTATTGAACATTAGTCTTATATTTTGGTTGCAATCTAGGATCAAAAGTTGATTGCTTTATTTTGACATGATTTACTCTCATGTTGTTCTTTATCCATATGACTTTTTTTCTTTTGTGAACTCAAAAGAAGCATATAGTGACAATTTATCAAGCTCAAAGAGGACAAAACGCACCATAAAAGTAGTCCATATGACTTCTGTGCTGTTTTCCAACACTCCTGAAGTCGTAGTAAAGCTTGTTTGTGCTTGATCAATTCAAAATACAAACCTCTTTATTTCAGATCCTGGTGCCATGTTGTGGAAGTTTACCGACGGCCTCTTTTACAGCAGCTCAGTTTGACGAATACGTGCTTCAGCCCGCTGAACAGGGTTACCAGACGCTGGATGGAAAGGTATGTAAAATCCCACATATAGAGTTGAATTTCAGGCTGCAGACTGTAACTGAGCAGCTGTTTTGTGTGGTGTATCTTCCAGGAAGTGTCTATAGACAATAACCAAGTCCGTCTGGGAGCAGGGTTTCCCAATCCAACCTCTGTCCCCATCCTGTTTGAGGAGACGTTCTACAATGAGAAGGAGCAGGCCTACAGCATACTGTGCATCACAAGACCCTTCGACTCTGACCACAGCCCTGGTAATTTGTTTCAGGTTCTAGCTAAAGGCGCAGTCGTATTAGTGGAACATAGCAGAAAAGTTGTAAATAGTGTGGCAATGCATGAAGCACTTACACAGAGGTCACTTCCAAACCAAGCAGATTTATATTGCTAATGCGAAGTTCCACAAACTTAAGTCCAATGTGAAATTTGTGTGGAATAATTTGGCGAAATGCTAGATCGTGTGAATTTATATTGAGATCACTACATTGCACCTGCTGAATTTCGCCAGTGTTAACACGCCTTAGCACTTTGTCCTAACTTGATGCATCGCGTCAAGTATTTAGCTTTCCTCGCTGAAATGTGTCCGTAAATCTTGCGTCAATTCTGTTAACGTACCATACTTTGCCTTTAATAATCTCCCACAACTATGTAAGATACAAGAAATGATGTCACTTTCCCCTCACTGATTAGATCTGAAGCACTGAAAGGAATGTGTGCTCTCTCTGAGAAAATATTTTAAGCTAAAAAGTTCTTACACCAAGAGTTACTTAGTATAACGTCAAAATTGTTACCACAATATCAAAAGGAAAACAGAATTTATTACTGATCACACAGTGGGTTGTTTAAAAGTCTTTTAATCATGATTTAATTTACACTAGCAAGTGGAGTTTTTGTTGTCTGGCTATCACCAGACCAAGCTCAATCTTTTAAGATTGAACATTAGTCGGGGGAGTCTGCTCTGTATTTTCTACTGCACAAGAGGCGTGATCAACGGGCATAGTTCAAATCACTCAGTTGGATAGTCCTTTAACCAATCAGACCAACGATCCAGGTGACGTACTTTGCAGAGTGGTCGGTAGTAAGGCAAACACATCCTTCTTTTGTAGGAATTGTTCCAGGGCAAGTTTCTATTCCGTTTTCAAAGAAAACTTGCCGTTGAAATCTTTTAAAACAGCAGCGACAGCGACATCAACATCAACGGGTTAACAAAAAGCTGCCGTCATCATGTTAAACCCACCAATAGTGCGCCAGGTGGATAAGCCAGTTTGTGATTGGTCCCTGCAGATTTGTAATGGAAGCAGGATAGAAAAATGTACAGGTTTCCAGCCTGAGCTGCGGGGCGAAATCAAATCGCCGGCAGATCGGGCTGGGTTTACCCAGTCTAGAGTTTTTGGCTAAAAAGTTTAAAATGGTCAATTCTGTTTCCAATGTAGAGTAACAATGTTCACAGTATGTAACAAAGTTGACAAACACCACTATAAAGAAATCTGTTTGTTTGTTTGTTTGTTTGTTTGTTTTTCCGTTAAAAGTAAAAAAAGAAATTAACTTGAGTTAGGC
This sequence comes from Rhinogobio ventralis, assembly GCA_039654625.1. Lineage (NCBI taxonomy): Eukaryota > Metazoa > Chordata > Actinopteri > Cypriniformes > Gobionidae > Rhinogobio > Rhinogobio ventralis. The sequence goes on from CM077216.1 coordinate 28,971,393, forward strand.
AAGCACTGAACTTATTAAAATTGAGTGAGTTTGAATATGCTGAATATGTTTTTAATGAGAATACTGGAAAGAATTGATGTTAGTGAACATAACTTTTTGAAATGCAAGATGTATCTCCAATTATAGAATCACTCCTCTCTATGCAATGACTGATTTGGATAAAGAATGTAGATTTATTGATTTATTGATTGATACCTTGTTGGAACACACAAAGCAAAACTGGTTGGGAAGGCAATCAACTGTTCAAAATGTTCAAAATCAGTTTTTTTTTCTTTTGCAGAGGAGTTGAGTTCTGTTTCTGCTCTGTACTGTCTGAAGAATATTGAGGAAGTAAGGGAATTCTTGGGCCGCCATGCTGAAAAACTGGACAAGTTTGTGGCCACCTTCTGCCAGGCCTTCAAAGAGCAAGAGAGGAAGGGCCTTCGTCATCACATAGTGAGACAAACCTATATTTACCTTGCATAATTTCTTGCTTTTATCCACTTAAATGTTAATCGGAGCCTGACAACAGATTATTCCTTAAGAGAAGTGGGAACAGTAAAAAAAATGCATTTTACATTATGGGAAATGGACATATTATTTGAAATCAATCCTAAAGGATCCTATTGGGAATTGTCTTGTAGCATTAAAACATTAAAACTACATCTATATGGGGCACTTTTTTATCTTCTTACCAAAATGATTTGTTGTTCCTGTGTGACATCAGAAGAGATTTCAATAAGATTTTAAAACTTCTGTAACTTCCTGTCCACTAGCTAGACATTATTCCATGACTATATGGCTGGTCATCGATACAGATTCCAGATTCAATTCAAGATTAGAGTATAATAATATTTATTTTGCTTAAATACCAAAGTAGTTCTCTTTGCAAATGCTGTAAATATACAGGGATTTGTTTTACACTGATTCAAACTGGTAACCCATCTTTTTTTAACTATCTATTAAAAGAACCGGCTTAGAGAGCTCATTCACTTTGGAAATTGGACTACACAGATTGTGTGTTTCTAATTTGATTCGTTAAAAAGATCTGCCTCACAAGAGTCACTTATTGTGATTGAAGAAATGTATTAAAGATATGTGTTACAGTTGCACCAGCCGTTTGTAAGTTCCTTCTTAAAATGGACTGTAAACTCCACACTAGAGGCTTAGTAACTGCTAGCTAGTATCTAACCAACTCTGTACTTTATTCGGTTGCACCATTTGTTCTTAAAGCAGAGCGTAGCCAGTAGGTCGTAAGATCTCCATAAAGTAATGCATGGTTGCATAATATGACGTTTACCCTTCAAATATGAGAGCAGAAGTTGTTGAAATGCTGTGAAGTTCACTTTATCCTATTCTGGCTTCTTTTGCCTCACGTAACTTAACGGTAAAAATTAGTTTCCATTAAACTGGTACTACTTAATCATGAATAACATAATATGTATTAATGTATGTAAATAACATTCAGAAACTATTTTAAATTATTGAAATTTGATCAATAAATAAATACTGATACAAAAAACCTAAGAAATTAATTATATTTATGACTGATTTTATTTGACATGCACATCATGGACAGATACGCAGAGCGGTGCGCTGTTTTGGACGGGTTCATGTTGAAGAGCCAAGTAATTTATTCACATAATGTTCTCTCTTTTAAAATGTAAGCGAGTGTACATTTTTGCATTTATCATGTATGCCTAAAGAATTAAAGTGTAAATCAAGAGCTTATCGATGCAGTTCAGTCAGTCTGATAATTTATTCTAACTCCTGATCAGACGCTTCCATAAATATTTAGTTTATAAGTAGAGTTACACTTCAACTCCTAAGTTTAATGGTGCAATGCAAATATTGTGTTGTATTTTTGAGTTGTAACTTATTGCCCATTTGCATCAAAACTAGGTGATGCAACCAGCCCCTGGTTCCCATCTAAAGTAACAACATCATGCATTTAGATTTAGCTTTTTAGATCTCACTATATATTGTTTATTTATTTGTTATTATTTATTTTTCACCCAATCCTTTAGGACTCTGTAAATACCCTTTACACAAAATGTCTTCAGTGGCTGTTGAGGGACTCTCATCTGGTAAGTGTTTAAGAATGGATCAGTCTAATACGGCCTGTCTTGTGATGCTGATTGGGTAAAATGTCTTCGTTTCAGAGGCTCTTGGCGAGACAGGAGATACAGATGACTCTACTCAAACAAGCAGTGGAGGTCATTTAAAAACCATCCATTTTGTTCTCTTGTCTTTTAAACTTGTAACCTTGAGTTAATGAATTAATTTGTCATTTCTTTCCTCCATTTTCAGATGTACATCCATCATGGCATCCATGATCAACTCTTTAGTTATGTGGGGACCCTTGAAGCAAGTCGGGTATTGATTAACCAAACCATTATTACCTCACTTTCACCTTAATGTGTTTGTTTGTTTATTTATTTATTGTTTGTAAAACAAACAACTTCAAATATCAGTAATTTGTAATTAAATTATTACATTTATATTTGTCTTGACAGGATGCAGCTTTCAACAAAACAACGCGATCCTTACAGGAACTGCAACAGAAAGACCTTGGCGTGAAGTCAGAATTCAGGTGAGCTAACTATATCTCTATATGCATGCCTTTTTCTTAAGCGTTTGCTAAGCCAAATTACTATATATTGATATTTTTAAATGTGATCAGACAGCTGAAATATCCTGTAGAGTAACATGTAAGGAAGGACCTGAGCCATTTTTAGAGACCAGAATAAAACAAAATGTTTAATTACTGTGAAAAATGTTGTGCAAGAAACCATTAAAAGTTTTGTAAAGAATAGACTCTGCCATAGTATTAAATTGTCACTTCTCTCTCTCGTAGTATAAATATTCTTCGGGCTAAGAGGGAATTGAATCAACTGAACATCTGTACGTCTCCCCTGCAGAAACTGCTCTGCATAAGGAAAGTTATTTTAACCATCATGCAGTCAACCCGACGCCAAGATACAGGTGCTGTGACCACAAACGTTACTTTCTATCTAAATATCCTGTATTTACTTCATGGTATTACCATGGTATTTTTGGAACTATTTAGGAGTTCCATGTAAATACCATGAGCCGCGTTTCCACTGTCGGGCCAGTGCGAGCCAGGGCTTTAATCGGGCCGGGCTGGGCGTATAGCCTCGGACCAGTAGCACCGAGCCCAAAACCACGCTGTGTTTCCACTGTCGGCCAGAAGCTCTGCAGCGCTTCACTAAAACCCGCCCGTAACACGCCTCTCTGGAACAACATCACACAAACCCATCATCTCATCAACAAATGTATGTTTTATCAGAAAACTAATCGGAGAGAAATCACTGGAAACTAGCGAGATGGCAAAACGAGCATGATAAAACGGCCGTTTGTTGGCATTTTTGTTGTTTACTTAAGATTTAAAACCCAAGCATCGATGTTTTACCAGTTTTACAATTGTAAGTGATACATTTATCATAATTAGTTAATTTGTCGAGATTACCCAGAAATTAAGTGGTATTTACCGTTATTTCACAAAAGAAAGGGGACATGCTTATTCAGTCGCGTCCGTTTCTGTTTATTTGTAGTCACGGGACAGTTTATCACATTTAGAAAGAACAATCACTTCTACATATTTTCTAACAAAAATACGACCTTATCAGCTTTAGCTCTTTCTCCAGTGACAGTTACAGAGGAAGCTCCCGAAAAGTGCTTTATTTTATGACATGTGGAGCTAAATATGGATATCAGTCCGGTATAAAGAGACGATCGAAATGTACTGACAGATACAAATAAATACATGATTGTGATAGCCTATGATATGTCTGATTTCTTCAAGCGGTCATATTTACCATGTTTACTATGGTAATGGTTAGCGCAAATAGTCTTTTGCATGGCATATAAATATTTCTGCCTTATACAGTGATCAAAATCCACATCGGATCACAAACAGAAGTTATTCAAACACTCGCTGCTGTCCGAAAGTGAGTTTTGAGCTAAATCTTTAATGCTGGTATATGAAATCATCCGCGCTCGCGGCGCTGCCGTCTCCAGACTCAGATAAACCCCGCCTTTAATCGTAACCACTCCTCAAGCCCGAGCTGGCCCGCTTTGGACCAAGGTATTCAACGGGCCAAAAAACCCTGGCCGTTGGCCCCTGGAAGTGACAGTGGAAACGCGACTGGCCCTGGCACGCACTAGCACGCCCGATTTTGGCCTGACAGTGGAAACACGGCTATGGTAAATTAATGCTGTAATCATTCAGTACCATGATGAAGTGTGTGTGTGTGTGTGTGTGTGTGTGTGTGTGTGTGTGTGTGTGTGTGTGTGTGTGTGTGTGTGTGTGTGTGTGTGTGTGTGTGTGTGTGTTTGTGTGTGTGTTTGTGTGTGTGTGTGTGTGTTTGAAGATTTCCCTTTGCAAGCAGAGCTCCTTCTGCATGGCTCTTATAACCGGATTAGCCAGCGTACGCCCATTCTTGAACAGTTAGTGCTGTGTTTCACCTCAGACCTTAGTTTTCATGCAGCAACACTTCCAGTATGTGTAAACTAGAGGAATGCTGTCCTAATGTCTGTTTGTCAAACAGCTTGTTTAGTAATTTTCCCAATTTTGCCATAACAAGGCACTGAAGGCAGGCAGAAAAACAGGCACAGGAGGTTCTTTCCATTTTTATGCATGCGTTCAATGCTTCTTTTCTTCGGGAAAGATTTTTTTAACATTTTGGTTAAGTATTATGCACAGTGTTATTGTAATATCATTGAGATACTGATATAGGTTTTTTTATATATATATATATATGGTCCACATTGGAACCTATTTTAGCCAAAAATGGCAACTTGCACAGGAAAGATTTTTATTTTTGATTGATTATGCAGTTTATTTATTTTTAAGAAATATTTTACATTTATTCATTGAAACGTCAACCGTGCAACAAATTAATGGAGGAATAGTGTTTGCTGTTTTTAAACTGAAATACTAAAGAAATGCTTGTAGACTTTTTCATTAGAATCTCAGTCTGTAAATGTATTTATTTATTGTTCTTTAAAACAAAGAGGATAATATACACTGCCTGGCCAAGTCGCTGTTTGGATTTAAATTGGCAAATGCTTAAGAATCAGTGATTGGATCATTATTGCAGTGATTATTATGTTTCTAGCATGTTATATGTTTGGCAACAGTTCTTCTAACCCTAACTGATGGAGTGTGTAGCTTTTCATTTCTTAAACAACCATGTAGGAAGAGACCTAATGGCCATATTCCAGGATGACAATGTCAAGATTCATTAGCTCAGAGTGTGAGAGAATGGTTGGGAGGGAGCATGAAGAATCATTTTTACACATGAATCGGCACCTCTGAGTCCAGACCTTAAATTCATTGAAAGTCTTTGGGTTGTGCTGGAGGAGACTTTACAGAGTGCTGGACTCTTACATTGGCAATACAAGATTTGGACCAAAAAATTATGCACCTCTTGATGGAAATAACATCACAACATTATTATTTTTTTATCAAGAGGTGCATTCATTTTTGCTCAAGATCATGTATTTACAATGCAAGAGTCCAGCACTCTGTAAAGTCTCCTCCAGCACATCCCAAAGACTTTCAATGATTCTCTGGACTCAACCATTCTTTCACAGTTTGAGCTGATGAATCTTGACATTGTCATCCTGGAATATGGCCATTAGGTCTCTTCCTACATGGTTGTTTAAGAAATGAAAAGCTACACACTCCATCAATTAGGGTTGGAAGAACTGCTGCCAAACACAAAAATCACTGCAATAAAGACCCAATAATTGACACTTAAGCATTTGCCAATTTAAATCCAAACAGCAACTTTTTTTGTTGATAAACTTAAAGATAAAAATCTTTCACATTTTGTCAAGTCCAGATTCTACAGTTGTGGCCAAAAGTTTTGGCAGTAGTGTTGTCACAATACCCAAATTATGACTTTAATACGAAACCTGAGTAAAATATCTTGATACTACTACTACTGAACCGATACCATGACAAAAACCTAAAACAACAGGCCAAGTCTTTGAATAATAGATGACCCACTTAGAACTTATAATAAATAATTTAATTGCTCACTTCACCAGCATTTCCTCCCCTTAAAAAAATAAAATAAATACAAAATCACACCAGTCGTCTATGATACAGCCGAGCCTACAGGTAATGTATTGATCTTTGCAACTTTGGTAACTTGGCTAAAAGGATAAAGCCAAATTAAACTGTTATCATTGACCTCAATTATTTTATTTGGCATTAAACTCAATCCAAAAAGACCAGTACAAAAAATAACATTACAACCCACTGAAGAGATGTAGGCCTATGTCTATCCCTCACAGCCTCGCTTTCAAATTTAGATGAATTTCATGTCGTAGGATCATGTCATAGCTCAGTTTCAAATTAGTGTGAACGTATCATTTTCATTTAAAAATGTAGTAAGTCCAGAAGTAATTTTCTTAAGGTCTTTTTATATTTGATTAACCCAATTATTAAATCAGTTATATAAAACTATGTTGTCAGTGCCCTACAAATGAAGTGGTTCTATGTTTTTGTTAATTAAACTGATAGAAAAGGATAAGGCCTAGAGCTTTCTTATCCTGTAATGCAGGCAAAAGCACAGAGCAGTGAATGGGTTAAACCATAAACCATCAAGAGTGTAAAATAGACAAACACACGCACACAAAGAGAGAGAGAGAGGCAGAGTGACATTAAAGGATGTGTTGTTAACAAGATAGCACCAATCTGCATATTTTTAACATGCACATAATTACCATTAATTACATTTTGTTTTGTTTTTTTACTTGTTGTTCATATTATTTTATATAGAAATAAATGGTGTATAATTTATTATTTAGAAGATATGACTCTTTCAGTTTCCATTTTTGTCATTACTTTAATCCCTCATCTTTGGCAACATTAAACAAGATTCGCAGTTTAGCATCTTTAATATATTGGCATCATGTTGAGAGAGTTTGGTGTGAATCATATGAAGCACTTTGGAGCAGTAGTTAAAAATTGATTAAAAAAAATCCACATTCATACAAATAGCTGACTTGTTGGTCGGAGCTAATGACTGTAAATTAGAAAGTTGTCGGCTTGATGAAAACAATATATGTACCTAGTTTGGTGACTGTAGGTAAAACAAACCACCCACTTTAGTCAAAAGGTGGCGCTACTGAAACCCCCCTCCACACCCATTTCTAAGACACATTCTTCTCGGATCACGTCTTTGATCATTCACACTGCGGGATTGTCACTCCCGTGAACATGCACCGATTTGCCTATGATTTCGGGCATTTGTCTGCGATTTCGCAAAACCTGTCGGCGAGTGAAAATCGGAGCTAAAATCGTGCAGTGTGAACTCGGCATAAGGCAAGTGGACACGTAGAAGCCCACAAACTGTGATCAGGCACTAAGACAAGAAATAGACCAGCTTCAGTCAGAATTTGGCCCAGAAGCTGATATCCAGCATGACAAAGTGAATTGCAGAAGTTATAAAGAAGAAGGGTCAACACTGTATATATTGAGTGTGCGCATATATTGTTTTTGCCAATAAAAGGCCAATAAAAATATGTATGTTTTCCAGTATACCATAGAAAAATGTGGAAATATCATCTACAAACACTGAAGCAACAAACTTTGTGAAACACAACATTTATGTCACTGCCAGTCCTAAGAAGCACTTATTGTCGCCATCTGGTTGTTTGAACATATGTCTCTCACTCTCTCTCGCGTGTAGAGTAAGATATTACAAATTTACAAAGCTTAGTGTAGTAGCATCAGAAGATTTGTGATGACCTGAGTTTGTCTGTGTGTCTTTCAGCGGTGAGCATTGAGGCCATGTGTGCTGATGATCTTCTGTTAGTCATTCTCTATTTGCTCATCAAAACAGAAATTCCTAACTGGTGAGTGTTATATTTTCTGCTTCATAGTCTCAGGGAAAGTGATTGTATTGTTAATTGAATGTCTTTAGCAATCTGTTGATTGCATTCATTACATATGCAGAATGTTGATATTCTGACTTTTTCTTCAGGATGGCAAATCTGAGTTATATAAAGAACTTCCGCTTCCGTAGCTCCAGTAAGGATGATCTGAGTTACTATCTCAGCTCGTTTGAGGCTGCTGTGGAGTACATCAGCCAGGGGAACCTCACCCAGAGCGCTCCGGTAAGATTTAGTTCAGTTTCTAATAGTGATGATGACCCAACATCTGATGGGCTGCTGAGATCAAAATTCTCTATATAATTCAGCAACAAGGGGTTAAAGGAACAACCCACCCAAAAAATTCGAAAGAGAGTTTTAGCAGAATGCGCACTGCTCTATTCCATATAATGCAAATTACGTTCATGTGTTGTTTTAGTGCTACGTCCTCACAAAGATGTATTATTTACATGCATACATTTACATACAGTCTTGGGATTTAAAAACAAGGGATTTTAAATCTTTCAAGCACAATAAGCCACGAAAGAGAATTTAATTCTCTCATGCTGTCTGAGAGGAATTTTCTATGTGCACGCATTATGGCTGAACGATTAATCGAAATCGAAACGCAATCGTGATTTGAAACGTCACGATTAGCTAATCACAAAAGGCTGCGGTGTGGATGCAATATGTACAATATGCAGCTGTCTGTCCCAGGGGCAAAAGCGACTGCACTCCTTGTGTGCCAGTCTTACTAACCAATTGAGTGAGCGCACCTCTGTTCTCCCCAAGAAGCTAACCATCTATAGATTTCATTAATGAAATGAACACTACTTTCTATGACGAAAAATGTTCGTTGACAACCTTTTTTTTCCATGACTAAGACGAGACGACACCAACATCATTAAACGATTTATGTGACTAAATACAATTTTTTGATGAAAAAAGACTAAATGTAGACTAAACTTGACCAAAATCACTCTGTTTTTGTCAGGGGAAAAAGAGGAGAAAAAATAAATACAGACTGTTTTTAACAAGCCACGACGAGCATTAAAGGGTAACTAAACCCTAAAACAACTTTTTTTAGTTAATGATCTGCAAGACTGGGGCTTTATTAGTGCTGTTCATTGATTCGAGTAAATGTTTTGACATTTGGGTATGAAGTGTTTTAATTCTACAATATATGGTGTAAAACGTCTGAGTGCTGCCCTCTTAAGGCTGCTGCAGTTGAATTTTCCTATTGGACGTCGTTTGCCATTGTGACGTATGTTGGCTCTTCCAACTAGAGGTCTACACGGAGCACCCGAGACCCGTGGACCCGTACGGGTTCGGGTCTATATTTTAAATGGTCAGCTGGGTCCGGGTTGGGTCCCAATCTATTACTTTGGGTCCCGGGTCTGTTTAACATTGTGTGTAATACCCGAGTCGATCGGACTCAGAGAACACCTGGCCGTGATCAGAATCAGTCAGCACGGCTTGTGTGTTTTTTTTAACTTGCAACTTGTAAAATTAGGATAAGAAAAGTGTGAGCCGGGAAATAAGGTTTAAAAAAAGAAAAGGAAAAAAAACAACAAGAGCTCTCTCTCTCTCTCCCTCTCTCTCTCCCTCTCTCTCTCCCTCTCTCTCTCCCTCTCTCTCTCTCTCTCTCTCTCTCTCTCAGCCGTTAGAAGCAAGGCGGGCAGATTTAATGCAAGTGCACGGTAATAATGTACTCATATTTAAATAATATATTTAAAATCAGCAACAAAATCTCAGGTGAACTGTCACATAAATGTTTTCTATGACACTCAAATTGCATAAAAAACCTAATATTTCAGGTTGCTCCAGCCAACGCGCATGTGCAGTCTCAAGCGCGTGTCATGTTTCTATGGCAACCCGAGCTTACGCAGTGACTGTAATGACTTTAAAAATAATATGAATGAACCGTCTTGTTTAATCTTAAAGTTTTGGTGGTCAGACTCGGCTCACAGAGATGATAGCAAATAAATAATGCGAACGTCAGCGGCCATGGCATCGAACGAGCAATCGTTATTAGTTCAAAAGGGCAAACAGTAAAAGTGCTTATGCGAGTTAACTCGAGTCGAAATGCAAATCTGCAAAGTCGCATTTGTCATCCGTCACCGTGACATAAAGTGGACTTTTACAGCTGAAATGATGAGTGAATTAAGCATGCTTGGAATAACAAGAGAGGAATAACATGGATAGAACTTTTTTCTTAGCAAGGATTGTAATGCATCACAATCAGGAAGGGAGACAACGGCTATAGGTAGGCTAAGACAAAAAGTTATATTTTTTCGCAACTTGTTTATTGACTTATTAATAGCAGTTTATTGTGGAATATGTGACAATCGGGTCCAGTCAGGTCTGTGTCTTCCTGTCGGGTTCGGTTCCAGCTTTCAAATAATAGACGGGTCCAGGTCGGTTCCGGGTACTACATTTTTGGCATTTCTCGGATCTGCACGGGTCCGGGTCCAGCTTTTGAAATAATAAACGGGTCCGGGTCGGTTCCGTGTAGCACATTACGGGTCTCTTCGGGTTCGGGTATTTTTGGACCCGTGTAGACCTCTACTTCCAACAGCTCACTACCCACGCCCCTGGCACGAGCTCAAGAAATGTTTACCCGCATTGATCACGGCTTCACTCCAGTATGAACTCTCATGTTACATTCAGTAGTAGCATTATGAATGAAACTTACTTGACACTTGCTATCAACATTCTAATGAAGAAAATACGGTTAAATAATGCAGTACACGTCAGGCTTTTCTTGCGATATTTTTGCCGCCCGTCATGTGTACAGATACTTTTCATACATGAGACGCGCTTTCAAACCCTGACACGCAAGTGGTTGCCGTGGTAAAGAACAACAATACCGTAACGTGCTGGCGTATAAAGTCTAACTTTTATTTGAGGAAATCTGTTTATAATAGGCTATTAGGTTTGAACTTATTGGTCCTGCGCTGCCTATTGAATTAGTTAATTTGAATGAAAATACATTGCATGTATCTGATCTGTTTTTAGTGGCATTCAGTATAAGGATTTGACACTTCATAGATTAGGTGAGTGGTCCCATTCTCTCTTGCGCTGCTGCTTCGCTAGCATCGTCTGCATTGGGAGTTAAAACCGCAGTTTGAGCCAGCGGCTCCAATTGATAAGGCTCTGGCCCTGTGTCCACAGACAATTCTCCCTCCTCCACTTCAGGTGACCTCTACTTTGAATGGTCGCTCTGTTGCAAATCTACTGCCGTCACTCCAGTCACTTTCCATCTTTGCAAGTCAATCCGTCACTGCGGGTCTCATGTGCATGCCCCCCGCTCAGCCCCGCCCTCGGTTTTTCCCGCCTGTCTCTGCTGGGCTCTGGCCACTTTTCCAGCATTTTTCAAATATGGGCTCAAATTAGGCTCTGACCTGGGGTTGAGTTACCCTTTAATGCTTACGGTTGCCAGATTTCAACAATTAAAATCCCCCAATCAAAGCTTTTCTGTTAAAACCACACGTTTCCTACCCGGTGTTTTACTTCATCTTTGCAACCTGGCAACCACATGCACGCGCTCTCTTTACACTGCGGAAGAAGCGCGGATGATCTGAAAACACTAACAAACAAGTAAACTGCAGTTTAGTAATCTCCATTTGAGATTTTCTGCTTAAATGAAAGTGTCATTCAGTCGGTCTGTCTCGAGCCACTTGCTGCGTCTAAATCTGCGATCATCCCTTCTCAGTGATGAACTGCAATAAATCCAAACATCATTGTGGTTGCTGAATAACTGAAATAAAATTACTAATATTAGTAGTATTATTATGAGTACAATTACTCATAATAAAAATGTTGGTCATCTTGCCCACCTCTAAATGGAAGTGAATTGGGACAAATGCTGTCAAGCTCCACAAAATAACAAAACAACACCATGAAAGTATCTCAAAAGTAGAACTATATTCCAAGTCAAAAAATAGTGTTGTGCGTGGAACTTTTGTTTCATTTAATTAATTTAATAACAAGATTAACATAAATGAAATTAATTATTTATACAACCAATTGATTTGAATTTTGTGATCAACCGCTGCCGGGTTTGACCCTAAAACCTTTTAGGCAGCAGGCCCAATGATTGACCAGTAGTCAACAGCACCCCATGTTCCCTTAAAGAAGGGTACTGAATCCCAGAATGCTGAGGCAATTTCCTAACTGTTGGTGAATGTGTACTGTGGTCCACAGGGGTCAGGAGACAGACTGTCCTTCAGACAGAAGGTGGACCTGCTGTCCCAGAATGCTACACCTATAGATCAGCTCTTTGAGGTGAGTATGCTGTGCCTTTGGCTGTTTTTCTAACCATTTTTAACTTTCTACTTCTCTCTTCCTGTTAACACCACAGGAAGTAATGTCACATTTAGTGCTCATAATAATAGCTTTCACTAAAAACGTGTTAACTCATAATTTACCTGCACCTAAAGCAGAAGGTGACTGAGAGATTATCAGATAAATATTAATTTAACATGACACGGGCAGCCTTATTCAAGAACAGGAAGTAAAACTGGCTTATACTAGTTTAGATGCACAAGACTAGTCTCTCAAATTGGTTCTTGATTAAATATTTAATTTATGAGCGCATTAGCAGTGATGCATTGATACTGTGTGTGTGTGTGTGTGTGTGTGTGTGTATGGGCAGCACATTGTGAGTGGAAATGAGGCAGAGGTTAAGCGTTTGCTGAGCGAAAGCGAGAGTGAGGAGGATGGGAAGAAGTTGTGTCACCCACTCTGTTCCTGTGACGCCTGTGACCTTCACATCTCAGGGTCAGTATTGACAGACCAGACCATATTTATCATCCACAGAATAAATGCATAGAAGCTTTTGAAGTGATCTGAAATTTTGCATGAATGCCTTTTAAACGCCAATTACCTGATCTTAAAGGTGACCTTGAAGGTCTAAGGGGCCGTTTACATGACACAGTTTTCAACTAAAAACTGAAAACTTTTTATGTGTTGGCCATTAATTTACACGACAATGGCCTTTTGGGGGCCTGAAAACGCAAACTATTGAAAACAGGTTTTGAAGTGCACGTTTTTGAAAATGATACTGTTGTCGTCTCCGTGTAAACTACAAAAAACGCTAATTTGTAAAATGGTGGCGTCATGCGTATGCGTATTACATGTTCAGTCTATAGGCACGTAGTTTTTCTTTACAAAGTGACATCGCCATCTACTGGCCTGGCAGCTGAATACAGCGTTTTTAGTCGTTTTTGCGGATCCGTGTGAACGGGGATGTTTTTGACAACATTGTCGTCTGTATGCGAAAATGTTTACACCTTTAGGGGAGATAAACCCATGAATGCCATACTAATAGTAGACAATAAACTGGGTTAAGACAATGTATTTAAAAATTAAAAAATCTTACGTTCTTCATCTTGAATATATGTCATTTTAGTAAATAAGAGGCCAGATTTACTAACAGCTTGCTCCAGCACTAACCCTCTTTTGGCGTTAAAAAACTACTGTTAGGATTTACTAAAGACCCAGTTTTTGCGGCTGACCTTATTAGTTTGTAGGAACTTCCCTTTCAGACGCAACATTTATGAGAGGGGAGTATTTATGTAAGTGATTCACGCAAGGTGATTTACTAACGTTTGCGCTAGTCAATTTACTGGTATTTGCTCCATTATTTACAGCTCAAAAAAAGCTTAAAGTCTTAATTCCAGACACTAATTGGTAGATTGTGTTGGTCTTTATGGAAATGATCCGGCAGTTTCTGTGTTCTTTAATTTGCTCGTCATCAGTAGATGACACGCAGAACTGTCCACTCCCATTGGTGCTTTTATGGGATTGCGCTCTCACGCTAATTTGCCCTGTTTAGTAAATCTGGCCCAAAGTCTTCTCCCATTTCTTTGGCTCAACCACTGACTGTTTGTATAATCAATGATTTTATTTAAAGGGGTATATGTATAATTCAGAAACCCTTGTTATTAGTGACACCGGTGGCCATTGAGTGAACTGCAGCCAGCAACTTCTGGCTCATGCACACGTGATTCAAAGCCCCGACATACTTGGAAGTAAAAAGAAGTTGGAAATACCTTTGCAACGATATACTGTTAGCGAACATTCAGACGTCGTCCACACTGCTGAGAGCGACGTTTAGATTTCCTCTCAATAACAGAATAAATGCATAACAAAAATGACAGTGGTGAGAAAACAACATAATTTAAGCATTTGATTATAGCGATGTGGATCTGTTTTGCACCACCTCTGCAATTTATCAACATCATGTCAACGAATGAGGTACCGTATTGTTCCGAATATAAGACAATGTTTTTTAGTTATAAATATTTGAAAAAACTAAGTCTTATATTCAGGGTCTAGACTTTTACATGTCAATAATACACCCGCAACAATAGGTGGCGCCAAATATGCGTAAAATGAGTGTGCCAAGAAATATGGTGTGTCGGAGTGTAAGATCACGAGTGTTTAAAAATGCAAACAGTCAAAGAAAAGCTTATCGCCTAGAGCCGCATGACTGTCATGTCCATGTGCCTTGTTGACGCCACCAAACTTCCCCCATACGGGATTTAAAAAAAATAATGCTTCTACTAAAATAATGCTTTAAAAAAATCTGCTTCTACTGTTAATGAAATTTTGGTATATATATATATATATAATATAATATAATTTTGATGGGCTACAGCAGTAGTCGGCAACAGGCGGTTCTGAAATATATCTGTCATGATAGTGTAACGGAGGCCAGCTAGTGCGAGCTGTGCAGGTAAACTCCCCTCATGTCAAGAGACGCTCTAGTGACTGACGCTAGAGGTTCCAGCCTTTATCCTCTTTGTTAGAGCGTCCGACTCTCATGTGGAAAGACCCGGGTTCGAGCACCACTAGGAGCGGGCGGTGTGAACCGGAGAGATTACAACAACAACAGTTACTCACAATCAATTTGTCTTTAGTGATTTTGCCTTCAAAAAAAGTATGAGAACGTTTTTGCAGCAATGTTTTATTTTACGATAAATTGAGAGCTTTTAATTTGAAAAGTTCTGAAAGACATTCAAAAGAGTCTGTGGAATGGATCGCTAGACACGCCTCTAAAATAGCCGTCATGAAATGTGTGATATGATAAAACGAACAGTGAACCATTGAAACGTTTGCTTATAACGCGGGGCCTCAGCACCAACACGTGAACAATAACAAATCAAATTCAGCTTCCTTTTTGTCAAAAATATTGACAAGACAACCAGCAACAAAAAAAGAATTCTTGATCATGGATGCAGAACAGCTGGGGGTGCATATGCTTATACTGAAACGACAGAGGAAACAGGAGTAGGCTACATGAATAGAGTTAAAGTAAGATGAAATTCGGTAGCTATTACACAGGCTTAGTAGGCTACTCACTCTGGTGGCAATGCAGTCCATGTATTTGGGGGGGGCGATCTCCTTCCCTCTGCTTACCAGACCTCTGTGCTTTCCCACCATAGCAGGAGCCCCGTCTGTCACGATTAGGTTAACCTTTTCAAATGACAATGAATGCAGCCTAAACAACTCTTCCACTTTCATAAATATAATGTCCCAGTCGTGCGCCCTTCTAATGGAATAAGAGAAAGCAGCTCTTCCCTGAACTCCTTTCCATCAAAGTATCTAACATAGATGCACATCTGGGCTACATCTGGGTTGTCAGTGCTCTCATCAATGGCTAGGGAAAAGTAGCTGGCCTTATTGAGACCACTGATCATAACTTCCTGCACAGCATCCGACAGCATATCTATGCTCCGGGTAGTGGACCTTGCAGATAGGGGTAACTGTTTCACAGAGGCAATAATAGCATTCATCGACTAGTCAGTAGCCGCCAGTTCTTTCAAAACAGTCACCGTAACCTCTTTGAAAACCTCTGCGTCAGTGAATGGACGGTTGTGTCGTGCGAGCACCCAATGCGCTTTTAGGGACGCACTTGTCACTTTCTGTTGATCTGTGAGGCCCTGCACTAGGATTCTGCTGCTGTGTGCATAGCTTGCTGTCAGTGCTTAAATTTTGCGCTTTCGTGCCTCTGTTTGAAGCAGAAAGGCCACTTTGAAGGTGCCATGCTTCGTCACATGGTGCCGCCTGATATTATATTCTTTACAAACAGCGACAACTTCATTGCAGATAAGACACACCGGCTTTGCATTCACAAAACCAGGTAGGATGAACGCATCCATTCTTCTTTGTATGCCCTATTTTCGCTGTCGACTTTCCTCTTTAGACTCTTTGATAGTGCCATTTTCTCTCACCGGCTAGCTTAAATGTTAGCATCACTCTGCACACGACGTAATCGCGTACCTCCAGCACGCAAACAATAAAGAAAAAATGCAGTTTAGTAGGTGAGGATGCAAAGGAATAATTCTGAGTGTAAAAGTAGGCTATGTCAAATAATTATTACAATAAGTTAGGTTCCATTGTGTAACAAGCAAATTAAAATACACATTTATTATTCACAATATGGAAAGAGGAAATAAAACAGTTCGTTAAGAGCATGACTCTAATGGGCTTATTCAAGTCCTCTTTTATTTTTTGAGTTATTTTTATCCATTCTGCTTCTCCCACACATGTTTTAGCAAGGCGGTCTGTGTTGCAAGTTGGTGAATGAAGATACTTAGGTTACATGTCACTACTGCTTTATTAATTTATCCAATTTTTTAACCGAGTAACAGCTCACTACCAGTTACAAAAGGCACTGTAACAGTATGTCACAGGCAATTCTAGTTGCATTTTTCATCAATTCATTTCTTAAATTATCCCTTGACTATGTTCTGGCCCGCCATCTAGTGGCGATTTTTTTTTTTGGGCCTGATGCCAAACATACTTGCGGATCCCTGGGCTACAGGTTTTTTTTATGGTGTGCCAAAAAGTACATTTTACCAGTATCTACCATACTTTCAATACAAAAATGTAAATATGAAAAATATGCAGTATGAAAATTATTTTTAAATAAAAGCATTTTCTTCATCAAAAAGCCTTTTTCCAAAAGGTACACCTTGAAAAGGGGGGGGGGGGGGGGGGGTCGTCTTATAATCAGTGTTGTCTTATATTCAGAACAATACAGTAATTAAATTGACACTGTTATGATAGTTTGATTATAAAGTATACACTCACCTAAAGGATTATTAGGAACACCTGTTCAATTTCTCATTAATGCAATTATCTAATCAACCAATCACATGGCAGTTGCTTCAATGCATTTAGGGGTGTGGTCCTGGTCAAGATAATCTCCTGAACTCCAAACTGAATGTCAGAATGGGAAAGAAAGGTGATTTAAGCAATTTTGAGCGTGGCATGGTTGTTGGTGCCAGATGGGCCGGTCTGAGTCTTTCACAATCTGCTCAGTTACTGGGATTTTCACGCACAACCATTTCTAGAGTTTACAAAGAATGGTGGGAAAAGGGAAAAACATCCAGTATGCGGCAGTCCTGTGGGCGAAAATGCCTTGTTGATGCTAGAGGTCAGAGGAGAATGGGCCGACTGATTGAAGCTGATAGAAGAGCAACTTTGACTGAAATAACCACTCGTTACAACCGAGGTGTGCAGCAAAGCATTTGTGAAGCCACAACACGCACAACCTTGAGGCGGATGGGCTACAACAGCAGAAGACCCCACCGGGTACCACTCATCTCCACTACAAATAGGAAAAAGAGGCTACAATTTGCACGAGCTCACCAAAATTGGACAGTTGAAGACTGGAAAAATGTTGCCTGGTCTGATGAGTCTCGATTTCTGTTGAGACATTCAGATGGTAGAGTCAGAATTTGGCGTAAACAGAATGAGAACATGGATCCATCATGCCTTGTTACCACTGTGCAGGCTGGTGGTGGTGGTGTAATGGTGTGGGGGATGTTTTCTTGGCACACTTTAGGTCCCTTAGTGCCAATTGGGCATCGTTTAAATGCCACGGCCTACCTGAGCATTGTTTCTGACCATGTCCATCCCTTTATGACCACCATGTACCCATCCTCTGATGGCTACTTCCAGCAGGATAATGCACCATGTCACAAAGCTCGAATCATTTCAAATTGGTTTCTTGAAAATGACAATGAGTTCACTGTACTAAAATGGCCCCCACAGTCACCAGATCTCAACCCAATAGAGCATCTTTGGGATGTGGTGGAACGGGAGCTTCGTGCCCTGGATGTGCATCCCACAAATCTCCATCAACTGCAAGATGCTATCCTATCAATATGGGCCAACATTTCTAAAGAATGCTTTCAGCACCTTGTTGAATCAATGCCACGTAGAATTAAGGCAGTTCTGAAGGCGAAAGGGGGTCAAACACAGTATTAGTATGGTGTTCCTAATAATCCTTTAGGTGAGTGTATTTGAGACTATAGACTGTATAGAGCTGACTATGTGAGAGTTTTAGGGGTGGGGGAAAAATTTGATTCTTAGATGCATCGTGATGCGGACGTGGACGATTCTGAATCGATTCACAAATGTCAAAAAATCTATTAAAAAAAAAAAAATTTTGATAACGTAATGTTGACGGAACGCAAAAGGCGCAACTCTGAAGCACGGGAAAGTGCAGCGCCCGGACCGTCTGTGGCGTGCACTTAACAGAGACGCATGATGGCTGAGCGAGAAATCAGACAAGAGCCACACTATATGCAAGTTGTGTCGAACTAAACTAAAATATTTTCGAAGCACGACAAACATGAGAAACCATATTACAAGTTTCCAACGCTCGGTTGTACCGGTAGTTGCTGCCAACCAGAGGATCACAAACTCTATCGGAAATTTGATGGTCAAGGATTTGCGTCCGTATTCTCTGCAGATGTTTATTTCATAAAAGCTTTTTTTGATTGTGGTATACAGCAAAAAAGTCTGTGCTCAGGAATTAGTTTGAAGTCATAAGTCTTAGACTCTATTATTTATTTGTGTATAACAGCAGCTGTATGTTACTAGTTATTCAGAATATGCTGAAGTCCACAAGCACTACTTTTGTATGAGAGCTGTGATATTGGTACAGCAAAATGTTTATTTAATTTTTTTGTCTGAAGGATTATATTGCTCATTGCACATAATAGGAGGGTGTTAGTTATTACTTTGTCAGTGATTCAGAATATGCTGAAGTCTGTATTAATTTACTACAAGTATGCTGCTACAGACACTTTTCCTGTTGGTTCTTTGCAATGGGACATATTCTGGTAAATGTAACCTTCCTGTTGACTTGTAAAATCACTTCCATTTGTTTTATTAATAAAAGATATTGGAAGTAAATTCATTATGGGTCATTACAAATACTTTGCTTTAAAAGTACCAAGGGAGAAAAAAGAAAATCTGTATAGAAAACAAGATGCATCGATAATCGTTTTATAATCGCATCGCAGCCCTCTGAATAGTAATCGAATCGAGAGGTGCCTAGAGATTCCCACCCCTACAGAGTATAGTTTGAATTAATCCATTTTCTTTGCATGACACATTGATATTACAGTACAGAATAGCTCTTTCGGTATTATCCTGAACATTGTATAAGCATCTGTTTCATGTGTCATTTAACGGAAGAGAGACTCTCGCAAAACCGTCACATCCTTTTGATTTTCCATCACATAAACAGGCTTTCATAGACAACCTAGGAAGTCGGGGAATGTCTCTTTTTTTTTTTTTAAAGTTCCGTTAGTACTTGTTCACACATTGGCAATAAACATATAGCCCCTTTAACACTACAATCTTTATCACAGCTGTTTAATTTCATTATCAAGTTAATTTTGACACAGTAATGACAATATGTTGGGTTGATGGCCACCACAAAGTGATGAATGTACTTTCCTAATTAAACGTTAAAGTATTGCTTTGCTTGTCTTTCTTGGCCTTTTCTTGGTTCAGGAGATTAAACGACCCATCCATAGTCACTCCGTTCTCTCGGGATGACCGAGGCTATACTCCTCTACATGTTGCTGCTATTTGTGGTGAGGATTTAGATTCGTTTTCACATGATGGATTTTATAATGGGGTGGATTTTGTTTGTATTTTTGTCATTTTTATTTGAAATGTTAGATGAGTCTGTAGATTTCACACAGAGTTAATTGTAGATGCTGTGACTTGGTTCCCTGTGTTGTGCTTGTAATCAGGTCAGTCTCTGCTGATTGATTTGCTGGTGTCAAAGGGAGCTCTGGTGAATGCCACCGATTACCATGCGCTCACACCGCTACACTTCTCCTGCCAGAAGGGCTACCAGGGAGTCACGGTCAGAACTCAATATAGCTTGTTTCAATAATTATGCTGAATTTATATAGCTCTGATGATCAGAGTTACAGAACTGTTTGGTTAGTTCCTAGTATCTTATATATTAGATTTTATGCAGCATTGGGTCAGCATCAATCATCATATTTCATCACATTTCCTCCTGTGCTTTGTCCCTTATTTGTTGATCTTCATGTTTGCTCTTGTAGCTGCTGCTCTTGGATTATAAGGCAAACACGGATGCTCAGGACAACAGTGGAAACACTCCTCTACACCTGGCCTGCATGTACGGACATGAAGATGTAAGACACAGTACATAGTAGTTTTATTATCTTTTAATTGTGACGCATCATTATAATAAATTGTGCCTTTTAAGCGATAATAGAAGAAAATATAACTGCAAGCAGCAATTATTGGGGCCAAGCACAACAGAAGCAAGCAAGGAAGCTATCAGCAGACCAACTGCAAAAATGAGGAAAGACATTTGGAGACAATTTTAAGCAAAAAGATTGAAAACCCATAAATACATAGAATTGTATTTCACATTTTGTTTTTCACATACAATTATAGTGTCACCAAGGGGCGCAGTCCCAACACTTTTTTTGTGTGTCCTCAGAGTGCCCCCATACTTAAGCATCTCAAATTTGGTAAAATAAATATCTCATTTCATTTGTATATTTATGAACATATAAAAAAATAACCCACACCTGACATTGATTGCATTTTTTTGCTGCTTATTATCAAAATTTTGACATTTGGCAGTTTGCATCTAGTCAACCCGCTTTAATTCAGATTTTCCTACGGTGGTTTCGTCTCGATCGGACTAACGGTTTCGAAGATATTCACGAAAGTTGTTTAAAAGCTAAATCACAACGTTGAACAAACAGTAAGGCGAAACTTCTCAGGCTCCTTCAGGGCACCATGCCAAAAACCAATACCGAGTTTCGCAACGATACGCTAATGCGTTTATAAAATACAGCTTTTTACTACTACTACTACTAAAAAAAAAAAAAGAACTACAATACAATACAACAAATCTAATAAAGCGTTGAGGAGATACAGCCTTATTTCTATTTAGCAAGCTCTACGTAAAATTTGTTCACGCGTTATTCAAAAATACTGATGAATCGTCTTGAATTCCATATCTTTTTGTTGGCATTGTCTGAAGATGATCTGGTTTTTGTGCAAATCAGATAAACAATTTTTTTTGGCAGGAAAATTGGCACTACACGTCATGCAATCGAACCTTGTCTTGAGCCACGGAATCAGAGAAAAAAATTCTTTTGTGTCTAGCCCAAAGGTATATTAGCTCAAACTTAAGTGCAACTTTGGACAGTTGGTGGGACTAGAGGGATTGAGACTCCAGATTTGCTATGGTGACAAGTCAGACTGTCCCTTATATGGGCTGCCATAGACTTCCAGAGCAGAAGAAGAAACGGAAAAAGAAGAATAATAAGAAAGCCAACGATTACAATAGGTAGCTTCGCACCTTTGGTGCTTGGCCCCCTAAATACATCAAACTAACTACATTTGTGAATGTATAGGTTTAAAACTGTTATAGACTGTGGTGGTCTATGTAATGTAGATATGTCATTCTTGATGTGTGTCTCAGTGTGTGAAGGCACTGGTGTACTTCGACCTGCACTCCTGTCGACTGAACGTCCAGAACGATAAAGGAGACACGCCGCTCCACATTGCCGCTCGCTGGGGTTACGAGGGCATCATGGAAGTGCTCCTGGAGAATGGAGCATCAACACTCATCCATAACAGAGCCAAGGAGACTCCATTACACTGTGCCCTCAACTCCAAGGTTAGAATTACTTACAGTCTAGACCAGGGGTGTCCAGTCCTGCTCCTGAAATTAAACACACCTGAACCAGCTAATCGAGGGCTTTAGGATCTCTAGAAACTTCCAGGCAAGTGTGTTTGAAACTCTGCAGTGGCCTGTTGCATGAAGCTAGCTGAACAAACTCTGAGTTTCAGAGAAGGTTTAGAGTTGACAAAACCATACAAATCCAGCCTGGATTAGGTCAGGTTCAGCGGGCTCACAGTGCTAAAAGTTCTCTATCAACTCGGGGTTTGATTCAGAGTCTGTGATTAACTGTAGAGTGCGTGCACGTGAGAGCGTGACACAGCCAATCACACGAAACATGGAGAGCGTGGAGAGAGAGAGTCAGTTTGATTGAGTTTTCACGAGAGAGCCTGCGCCATTCACCTCTGAAGATACTAACAATTGTTATGAGAAACATCATGCATTTAAATGCATTTACAATGCAGAAATTAAATATATAACTGAGTATCATCAGTGTAACAGTGGAAACTTAATTCCATGTTTTCTTATAATATTACCAAGTGGCACCATATATATATATATTAAAAATAGCAGAGGGCCTAACACAGACCCTTGCGGCACTCCATGATTATTATAATTATTGTAGTTTGTTTCCCATTTAAATAGACAAAATGGTAACTGTCTGATGGGTATGATCTAAACCACCTTTTAATGTATTTCATTGATTGTGTAAAGCACTTTGTGCATTGTAGCATTAAAAGTGCTATATCATTTTACAATTTGACTTACTTAATGCCGGTCCCTAAGGCCGTGTGTCCACCAAAGCGTTTTTTCACGCGGCTAGTGTATTTTTCCAATTGTTTTCAATGGCAGCGCCGCGTTTTTAAAATGTTATGAGCGTAACGAGGCTAAGCGCTCTGCGTTTTTTACCGGTCGCAGAGAATTGAAGAATGTTCATCTTGAGTAAAACACAGCGCTCATCACTGTCACTTTTTACCCAGCCGTCCAATCACAGTGGAGGAGGGGCGGGACAAACACCACACCGACCAATCGCCACATTCTGCTTGTACAACGTCAACAGATGACAACAAGAAGCATAATATTGGAACAAAATAATTTAAAACAAGAGCCAGAGCAAATACTTTACATTTACATCTGCATTTTTATGTAGAATCAATACAGAAACAAACTGTCTGTGAAATGAGATGCTAATAACACTTCTGCGGATATTCTGTATCATAGCAAGCAAAGAGTCTCAACTGAAAAAACACTGCGCTGCCAAAACGCTCTCAAGCGCTCACAGCTAGGCGTTTTCAGCAGGGCATCTTGCTTTTTTCAGCTGGATAAAACACTTTGCTGGACACACAGCCTTTATACCAGTATATTTTTGTAGTCAGTCGAAGAGTATTTTATGATCTATAGTGTCGAACACAGCACTGAGATCAAGTAAAACTAGTACTGAGAATACAGCCTTGGCCAGAGGCTAGAAGTAAATCATTTGTGATTTTAACAAGGCAGCTTTTGTGCTATGATGGGGCCTAAATCCTGAATGAAATTTTTTATAGATATAATTTTTTGCAGGAAGGAGCACAGTTGAACGGACACAACTTTTTCTAGTATTTTGAACATAAATGGCATAAAAGATTTGAAATGGGTCTGTAATTTGCCAATTAATTTGGATCTAGTTGTGGTTTCTTTAAAAGAATAAAGATCATCATTCAGATTACTCATCAGCTTGTAATAACTAGTATTGGTTGTGCAGAATTATGTTATATAATTTTCAGCAGAGGATTTTGTAAATGATGCTGTATTATCTATGTTGTAGATTCTGTCATTGTTGGAGCGCAAACACAATGACTCCAGTAAAAGGGAAAGTGGATTTGAGGTGAGCTTAAAATTGAAACTAATTGTTTAAACATGTAGTAAAGCTAGTTTTGGGTCAGTTGGATGGGTTTCTCTTGACCAAAGGGTTCCCAAACTTTTTTTTGTCTTTGTCAAATATTTACTTAAAGTACCCCCTGAGATTTTATGTTAATTTTTCAATAATTGAATGACTTAATCCTCTCTTTAGTTGTGATAGTATCTCAGTTTACATCACATAGTAATAGTAAGTCTAATTATAAAATTTAAGACCAAAATATATATTCCAGATGTAAATTACAATTGTACTGTAAAATAAAAAAAAGATGATTTGATAATTGTAATAATTTGTTTTATACTGTAATTTATAATGGTAATATCTATGTCTTTCTTGATATCAATGACTTGAGCTGACTTAACCCTGGAGCTTTTAACATTTCAAATCCTCACGCTTTTAATTTGGTAGACTACTGGTGAAATGCTGGAATGATATAACTGCAATTATTGAACCTATTTATTTATTTAAATGTTATGTTCAATATAATTCTTAGTGTTTCATGATCTCACAAATCCCCCCTGCAGCTCCCTCACAAACCCCTTTGGGAAACCCCGCTCTAGACGTTTCGCCACTCATCCATGTCTCAACCGATGAACCCATTCTGACAAGTTTCAAAATGTCTTGAGCAACAGAGAAACATGTCCAGTTGACTAGAATAACTCTACAGAATCTTTACAGAGAAAGCCTCTTGATCTAACTGTAGTCTTCATCCCGTCTTTCTTCCTCTCTGCAGTCTCCGAGTCGCTCTCCTCAGCCGTCTGATTGCAGCAGTAGACGCTCATCTGTGTCCAGCACGTCGTCTTTGAGTGCTGAGACCGCACCGCCAGAGACCGAGCGCACCCGACACAAAGAGGTACTGCCAGCGCCATCTGGAGGACAAATCTAAGCGTTACACTTGTCCATGATGAGATCATTTTAATGTTCCTTGAGGATCACTTACAGTACTAAATGAGCACACCCCATCTGAAACATAAAGATATTTTTTCTGTTCTGATCACTGTTGCAAATCATGGAAAGAGGACAAAATTGAAATCTATTAAATATGTACTTAATAAAAACAGAGAAAAATATGTCATCAATATCTGGAAAATAAGTTAATTAGCCAATTTTGCTTTAATGAAGGGTTGTAAAAATGAGTCTGCCCTTGATTATATTCAACAAACGTATAATATTCTAGTACACAGTGTTATCACGATACTGGAATTTCCAACTTTGATACGATACCTTGAAAAATATCAATATTTGATACCATGGGAAAATGCCATATATATTGCCATACAGATAATTTGTTATCATCTCATAACGTTTTGATAATTTGGGTAATTTTGTTGCAATAGCTTAAAGGGAGGCTTTATTTGAATCGTTGAACTAAATTTACAAAAAAAAAAACAAGTAAACAGTCAGTAAAAAAAAAAAAAGAACAAATAAACAAATTGTAAATGGTAGCACAAATAAATACAATAAAATAAAGAGACAAAAGAAATAAAAATGGCCTTTAACTTGCAATTATTTAATTTTATTTTGTAACTTTCAGGACGGTGCACTCAAATTTGCAACACAGCATTTTATCACTTTGATAAGAAAATCATATTTTCCTGATTAATATTGATATGCTTCTTTGGTAATTGATCAAGCGGGAAATCTATATATTCAAGGAACCGCAATATGTCTTCTACGTAAATATTTGGTTTTTTTTGCTGAAAATGTTAATGTTAATAGTTGTTTTCGCTCAAAGAACAGTCCTATATTCCCGAAAATGAATGCATTCTAGCCCTCTGTCTCACGCAATTGCATGAGAAAAAGTACACTATCAACGCCCCCTCACTGTTGCATGCAAGTATGGGTTTTGAAAACATTATCCATATTCATTCGTTTTCACGTGACATCACACCCTTATAGGAACGCCCACCTGGAGGGCAAAACCAGGCTTTGCCCGCCAGTCATTTTTACCAGGTTGGTAGTAAGACGGTGATTTATTAAAAGACCAAATTCAATATACTCATTATTAATGTTGCATACTATGTACAGACAAGCAACACATAACCCACATAACCATTTAGCGTGTTGCGTTCATATTCTGGGCTCATCTGCTCACTTGTTTATAGTATGCATCATCTTAATTTCATCTTTTAATAACACCATTTTAGTATTTTAAGGCATTTTCCTTAATGCTAAATTAAATTAAGCTAGTCCCAGTTTGAGCTGTTTTAACTGAAAGCAACTTCCACAGGAATATCTTAAAATATGTCAGTGGCATTGTTTTGTCTCAAGATGCACACCATGTTTTTTTTAGGCATGTTTATAAAAGTTACTTAAATGCACTAATTGGATTAAGGCCTAATCCTGATTAATCTAAGCCCTGTCTGTGAAACTGGGCCTTTAAGTGTTTTTCACTTAAAGTGTCCCCCTGTTTTTACAGCAGCAGGTGCTTTATATGGACCACAAGTGCCCAAAACTTGCATTTTGTTCACATAATTTAGTTTTACCGTCATTTACATTATGAAATTGTTTACTTGCGGCTTGCGGTGTAGCTGTCAGATCCAGTACAGTTGTCTGCTTCATCAACAAAAGTTTCTTTGCGAACTGTGCCTTCGTTTACAGTTAAATGGTCTGAACAAATGTATCCTCCGACGCAATCCGAGTGGAGGTTTATTAAAATGAACCATCTTCTTGTTTCTGAAAGCAATACAGACGCAAACATACCGTTTAAAGCAAGCTTTCCTTTACTCTTCTATTCGTCTATTTGAAAAAAAATAAGGATGTGTAATTTATAATGGGAATCTGACTATTGAAAAATAGCATTTATCATTACTTTTCAATGTGTTTATGGAGAATTTCACCCTGCTGTTATGCTCTTTCTCTCATGTTTTTGATGAGCAGGTGGAGAAGTTGTTGAGAGCTGTGGCTGATGGAGATGTGGAGATGGTGAGCTCATTTTCGGGTCACATAAACCTTGCCAAAGAGGAGTCTTGCTTTAATCTTGCTTTATTAATAATAATAAGAGTTCAGCACAGAATGGCAGTCGTGTCTGTGTTTTAGGTGCGGTATCTTTTGGAATGGTTGGATGAGGAGCCAGAGGAAGAGGACGTTACAGTGCCAGTGAAGACAGAGCTGTGCCATCCGCTGTGTCAGTGCTCCAGCTGTGAACCTACACAGAAGGTCTGAACACACACACACTCACCTGAACATCATACAAATATACAGTATATCGGTAGTGTGAAGTGAGGTAATGTGTGTGAAGTTTTGTTTTTGGCAAGTATAATTCACTCAAAATTAACAGTAACAGTTTTTAATACATATTAATAGTTCCTGAATAAATAACAAAATCAAAACTAAGGTAATTTAAAATTATAAGAATAAAATAAAACAATGAAATGAAGTTTGTTTGTTTTTTCAGTGAAGTAAACATTCAAAGATAAAACAAACAAACACATTTAAAGCGAAGAACAAATATTAGTTATGACACAAAATGTAGTGTTGACATCAATCCTAGCCTTTTTTGTTTGGGGTTTTTTGTGTGTGCACACTTAAGTTCTCAACAAAATAAATGTATTAGAACTATGGATCCCACCTCATATTAAGTGTCTTTATTAAAGGGTTAGTTCACCCAAAAATGAAAATGACCCCATCATTTACTCGCCCTCAAGTCATTCTAGGTGTGTATGACTTTCTCCTTTCAACCAAACACAATCTAAGTTATATAAAAAATATATCCTGGCTTATCCAAGCTTATAGTGGCAGTGAATGGTACACTCATTTTTGACCCATTAATGCGTCTCTCACTGTATGCCATCTCTCAGTTTGAAGCGTCTGCCATAGGAAAGCAGTGTGTTGTCATGAATAATTTAGCAAGACATCTTCTCATAGGTTAAGGACATGCAGTCTCATGAATAATTATACGACTCCGATGAGTCATCGATGTACTATAGAAAACGTCACGTCCTGTGGTGTTAATACGAAGCCAAAGTTAAACCCGGAAGATGAAAATAGCGCAAAAAAAGCTTAAAATGAACTAGTTTTCTCCTACGATGGTAACATAGTTTTCTATGCAACACACAAGACGATGGAATGAATTGAGAAACACTTTATACTAACTGTGTTCAGAAAACAGCCCATCTGCAGCCGGGTGGTCTCGGTGTGAACAGCAGCAGTGCCGACGGCTTCACGCCACTCCATGTGGCAGCGCTGCACGGGCACTCTGCTCTGGTGTCTCTCTTCACCCGCCACGGTGCCAACATCAACGCCCGCAACAACCAGAGCGCCACTCCACTTCATCTGGCCTGCCAGAACAGCCACATACAGGTGGGCACATCCTGACCAATCACAGATCACCTCTCGTACAGATCAACAGCACTGCTCTGAGAAGGGTCGCCAAATAGCTTGGATTGAACAAGGTGTTTGTGTGTGTGTGTTTGTGTGTGTGCGTGTGTGCGTGCGTGTGCGCGTGCGTGCGTGTGTGTGCGTGCACGTGCACGTGCGCGTGCGTGTGCGCTTCCAGGTGGTGTCTGCTCTACTGGAGTGTAATGCCAAACTGAATAAGAAGGATCATTATGGAAATACAGCGCTGATTCATGCTTGTCTAAAGGGAAATCTAGAGATAGCCACTGTCTTGCTGGAGGTACTCTATTCATCATATCTATATCATTTTTATTACACTATAAAAGATAATATCGGTCTAATGTACATAAATATAATTTGTATTTGTGTATTATGATTTATCACTATACGATATGACATGTTTTTATTTATGTAATTGTTGTCGGTACTCTGCAAATGAATGCTTCTTGAACACACTTGATGTCCATCAGAGCGGTGCGTTGGTGAATCTGGCCAATAACCACGGTAACACTGGTCTGCATGAGGCGGTGAGGGGGGGGCACGTCCAGCTGGTGGAGCTGCTTCTGCACAGGGGTGCTCTAGTGCACCTGCGCAACAAGAGACAGAGGACCGCCCTCGACTGCGCTCACGAGACCGCCGGGAAGGTGTGTGTGTGTTTATTCATTTATTTTTGCAATCCTCAGTAGATGATAAAAACTTTCCTTATCAGTAGTTTAGATCATTTAAGTCAGGCACACACATGATGTTTAACAACTAGGGGTGTAACGGTACACAAAACTGTCGGTACGTACCTCGGTTTTGAAGTCACGGTTCTGTACAGGTTCGGTACAGCAGGGGAGAAAAAACGAAATATAAAATTGCTTCTTTTTTTTTATTAAACAGTGGTTTACTAAACAAATTGTCTGTCCTTAAATAAATTCAATTATAACTAAAAGTTTCTTAAAGATAACAAGGTTATCTCTGCTAATGCTGTAAAGTGTAAACTATATAGGGAGCCCTTACTTGCACACTAGAATATTAAAGGTTAACAACAGAGCCCAAACTATTAGCCTAAATTCAGTAGCTGCTTTTTTTTATATAATAATCAACACTCAAATAACACATTGTATGCAAACATGTAAACGTCACATAAGGCAGTTTTTGCATTAACTTCTAAATCTAATTATAAAATTATGTTTTTACTCCAATTTGTTGTTGAAATATAATCATCCATGTATTCACAGTTGCTGTCATTTTCATGACAGATTTATTTAAACATACATTAAATAATCCAGACATCACTAACAGGTTCAGTAGAATATAATAATAATGAATATAGGCTAATATAGTTCATTTCTCTAGTGAACTAACAGCTGTGGACACTGAATGACTTCTGAGGGAAATGTGATGCTACGGGACATTGTTCTCAAGCTGTTTTATTGACGTCTGTCCACCATTGAAACTGATTGAGCGATTACACCACATATGATACGTTTCAGTAAGTTGTAATGTATCGTCAACACACCTTCAGATGTTCATGTTTATTCTTTGACTAGGAAGAGATGATCGCGTTCACTCGCACGCCGAGCCGCCGCTTGAACTGACGTGCATATACAGTGATCTGTCACGTCACATTAAAGAGCGTCAAAAAGGGGATTTATCTTTTAATTTCGTGATAAAATGGACAGAATACTTAATATGTTCATGTGGGAACTTGAAGTGTGATCCGCGTGTAAAACAAGCCGACTGTTAACTGTTAAAGATTGCATTCGGGACCGTTCAGTACACGCATGCACCGTACCGGAAGTCCTGTACCGAAACAGTTCGGTACGAATATGTGTACCACTACACCCCTATTAACAACATATACTAACATATTTAACATTTGTACTAACATTATGAAACATATATATTTATTACTATTTAAAAGATGGACTAAATTCATTAAAAGATGCACTGCATTTTGAAAGAAACATTTTTTATAGAGGCAAATACTAGCAAATTCAACTTTTTGTGGTTTTATTATTATTATCAGGGTTGATAAAAACTTTGGTCTCCAGGGTAGAGTGAGATTTTTATGACATTTGAGGTTGAGGATACAACAATAATTTTTAATTTCATCTTAAAATGCCCTTAAAGGTTCCTGATTTTGCTTTGCAGGTATTCTACAACAGGTTTACATGCATCCAAGGTCCAAAAACACCTTAATTTTCTCATAATATACATTGCAACATCAGCTCAAGAGTCATAAAGGAGTACTTATTCAAACATCAGTGCTTTATTTACCCTTGCATTGCCATGCAAACAAGCAGAGATGTCCAAACTGTGTGCGGCACATTCTAAATGGAGGCGGGTGGAGTTATGAGGTTTGACTGACAGTTTGAGGAGCCAATGGAGTTATGAGGTGTAGTCACAACCTCTTTTAAATGCTTTTTATTGGTTCAATATTTGTAAAAGCCACATACACACATAAAGGATGACCAATAGCATTAATTTTATAAATCAAAAATGACGAAATATAGAAAAAAAACAAGGTTTCAGCCTGACAGTGATATATTCTTATTTGTAGCATTTATTTTTACTTTGTTTTTTTTTTTATTTTATAATTCTCCACGGCACACTAGTGTGTGGTTGGGAATAGGGTTGCCACCCGTCCCGGGAAATACGGAATCGTCCCGTATTTACAGACAAAATTCGTCCCGTATTTTACATAGGTCCACACATAGTTCAATAAACACATAAGGATTTTGTAGTGTGGAGAATACTAATAGTAAATATAAAGAAATAAATTTCACAATAAGTAGTACAGAAGCTCATTTGCGCGTGATTGCGTTTTAGCGGCTTTGTTGCCATAGCAACAGAGTCTCGAGAACATGCGCTTTTTTTAAAAACATGTCGAGCTCGTGTCCACCGTTTGAACACAGAATCAGGATCTCTAGATATAGGGCTGAATGGGTCTGTCCAGTAACTCATGATGAACCTCAGGCGAACTGCACATTTTGCAGAGAAGCATTTCAGTTGCTCAGACTGACTTAAAGCAGCATGCGGTGACACACGTCCGTGCTTATAAAGGTATAGGCCTATTGTTTTTTTTAATAGATAATATATTAATATAATATTCCATACATTATCAGAGCTTGGCAGACAGAATTACTATATTTTTTAGACATTAGACAGGTTAATTAATAGATTATAGCCTAATTAATGTTATTATTAATTTATCATTTAGCTAGGCTATATTAATCATACATAATAAATAATCCTGTCATATACAGTTTATGACATTTAAAAAAAATGTTTTGATAGAAATGGGACAAATAATTACATAATAATATAGTCATAATTTAAGTAAATTAATAAAAAATTCAGAATTTCAGAGAGAGTTATTACTGGTTCAGAATGACTGCTTAAAGGGATAGTTCACCCAAAAATGAAAATTCTGTCATCATTTACTCACCCTCAAGTTGTTCCAAACCAAATTTCCTTGTTATGTTGAACACCATAGGAAGATACATTCCTACTATGGAAGTCAGTGGTGTCCCCAAAGCAGCCTGGTTACAAACTTTCTTCAAAATATCTTATTTTGTGTTCAGCAGAACAAAGAAACTCATACAGGTTTGGAACATCATGAGGGGGAGTAAATGAGGACAGAATTTTAATTTTTGGGTGAACTGTCCTTTTAAAGTGCACCAAATAGGCTACTATAGAGTTCTTTAGAAATAATATAAAATGTGTTCTGTTGCAAGTTCACATACTTGATCTCATGTTTTCTTATGGTTTATTGTTGAGCTGTCAAGTTGTCATTGTTAAAATAATCAGTTCATTACTTATTCTTTATTTGTGTCCTTGAAGTCCTGCAATTCGTGAATGGGTGTCCCTTATTTTGCCACACTGAAGGTGGCAACCCGAGTTGGGAAGCACTGGCTTAGTGCAATATCTTTGTAAATTTAGTTGATATTTATTTATATTATTCATAACACTGTAAATGTTCATAGTCTGTAAATGTTTATTATGACTAAACCTAACTGTGTCCTTTATACTTTATACTTTATACTATTTTTAATTCCTAAATATGTATTACTATGTTTCTTGTTGCTGTATTTGTGTATGTGCACTGGATGTGTGTGCAAGCACACTTGGCAATAAAGCGGATTCTTCTTTATTTGTTTTGCTTTTTGAAACTTTGCAGACCTTTTACATTCGCAAACTGCTCTATTACATGCTATATAAAAAGGTAATATTTAAAAAAGCATAATAAGGGCCCTTTAATATGTAGACTGTTAACTGTCAATGTTTTTAGCGGGACATTTGGCATGCTTTTTTATTGTTTTTTTCCCCTGTCACATCAAGTAATCATCATAACTTGGGTATCATTCAAAGGCTTAAACACTCAAAATGTATCCTTTGGAAACTTTTTATAATTGCACATTGCCTTACCATGGAAACAGTAATTTATAACCTTTTAGTGGGCTTAATTTTTGTGATCTCAACTTCATATTTTGAAGTTGGTTAGAAATATGGCTTTGGTTTTATAGCAAATTTTAGGCACAATTATTTTGTATAAAATAAAAAATGTCTAGTTCAGTGCATTTGCTATAACTGTTTATACTTTACTTTTTTGAAGCTGCATTTACTTACTGGATTTACTGGATTTCAATAATCTACTGAGTGTTTGTAGTTAATAGTGAATATGTGTTCCCCATACTAAAGTGTTACTGTGTTTTCTTTAAAAAGAGACCAATATTAGGTCTGTATTCCAAAGCATTAAGGAATTACAACCATTTGAGTTCAGATCTATGATCAGAAACGGTGGCTGGCAGTTAACAGGTTAAGGTTATCATCACACAAGACATGCATGCCATGCCATTTACTACCTAATGTTACCTGAGCGGTGCCAGCAGGTCATGTGGGTGAGAGCGTGAGACCGAGCCTGAATGTGTGAGAGTTGGCAGCCCTGTTATATTATTATACATTGACTGCCCTATTTTAAATGTTTCTTTCTTTCACAAAATGCAAATCTGTGTCCCAGGAAATAAACGTTTCATCTGTATTTGTGTGCTTCCACAGAGCACAGAGATTCAGAGACTCCTGCAGAAAGCCTGTGCTGAGGCTCCGGACATCTGTCTGGTCAAACCAGTGGGTAAGAATCTGAGAATTATATTTGTACTGTTTTATTTATTCTTCAGAAATGCTCTAGTAGGCTGTGATGTGTAACAGTGAGTGTTATATGACATGCATAGAGTTCTGTTTAATTACATAACTCGAATTCATAATGCATCTCATCGTCATCTCCAACAGGAAACTCAATAGTGCAAAGAGTGAAACGACGTGAGAGTCCCAACAGTGGCAGACGAGGCTTAGACCACACCAAACAAAGGTACATTTTCTGTCAAAAAAGGGCTTATTGACATAACATTGTGAAATATATCTACACCAGTGGTGTTCTGAAATGAGGAGGCCATGTTTTTTTTATATATTTATACATATAAATCAAATGTAAATTCATGTCCAAGTTACACTTAATGTTGCCACATTTCCCTGGTTAAATATTCCATTACATTAAAAAAACATTTCTATTTTGGATTTTTACATTTAAAAATGCAAATAATGTTCTATTAAAACCAAGTATAAATCTCATCAAGTTAGTGTTTTAAGCATTTTTACATTTATTCCAAAATAATAACTAAAGGCAGTAACAATTTAAACAATATATTTTATTGGTGAAGCTGTTCTGTTAAATAGTCCCACTTCTTTTCGGATCATCAGTCATGCTTGGTAAACACTGGTCACAGACATGAAGATGTATCTTTAATTTCCCCAAGCTGATCGCTCACTAAAACCCCCACAGTCATCATGTTTTCAGACCATTTCAAGTTTGATATAAAGCAAAGGTGAAATCTAAAGCCCCTGATATCTGATATCAACCTGACTGTTGTACGTGGACAGTCCCCGCGGTCTCAAAAAATGGGCTGCATGTGGACAGTGCGGACGCCCGCAAACCCTCCCGATGACGAAAATTACGTCACGCGGACAGTGCACGAATGCGGACAGCCGACGTGTTCTTTGGGCTTAAGTGGCTGAGCTATTTATTTGCTTTTTAATTAGCCTTCCCATTCCCATGCATGAAAACAAGAGGCGGGATTTATCGCGTGAACCAATCCTCTCACATGACGTTCCCCCGTTCGTTCTTTGTTACCCCCACTAAACTCACCGCACGCTTTGGTGGGTCTGTTGAAAGTCAATGGGCTCAGGGGAGGCAAGAGAGACACGGCGTCCCGCAGTAACTTTACCTGCGGGTGTCGCTGTTGGACAGCGTTACTTAATACATTTTGTAATATTTAGACATTTTGTAATATTTGCATTTTTTTTTATTTTGATCACATGATCCTTCAGAAATTATTCTAATATCTAATATTTTTTAAGGATTCTTTGAGGAATAGAAGGTTTAAAAGAACAGCATTTATTTGAACTCTTTCCCCGCCAGCGTGTTAAAAAAAAAAGTTGCCAGCCACTGCCAGAGTTTTTGATCATTTTCACAAAAATGTAATGGCCCATAGAATATTTTGTTGTATGAATATCTGAGCATGAAATATATCAAAAGAAAGAGCAGACCCTCTGTTTTTAAACAAAACAACTTTTTATTCTAGCTTCATGCATTCCTTTTTTATCAACACTTAAAAATGAGTACGTTTCATAAAAAAAGCAACATTTTGAACAAAAAGCTGAGAAAATCACGTTTTTGTCAGACTACATCCAGATCAGATTCAGAGCGATGATCAAACACGTGGAGTCCATCAACACCCCTAATGCTTGCACAGTCCTGTAGCTCGCCCTGGGTCCACATTTCATTCAGTATTATTAGATAGTTTTGATTTATATGATGTTTAATATTGATGATCACGTTATTTTACATATGTATTTGCTTCCATACGATCGCTTGTTTTTTTGCGTCTTCTTCGCGCGTGTTTTGATCAGGAGATTCTCTACTCATTCAGAAGATGCGTAATAGCTCCCCCTAGCGTATAACAGTGAAAACCCGGAAAATTCCGTGTTTGGCAGGGAAGCGTTTTCTCACAAATAACGGAAACTTCCGTGTTTGGCAGGGAAAGAGTTAAATATAAACTTTTTGTAACATTATGATTGTCTTTACTGTCACCTTTGAGCAATTTTGTGATTTATTGACTTGCTGACTAGATTGAATTCTTCTCAATATGATTTCAAGCTGTTTATGAGAAGTTTTTGCTCTTAACAGAAGTCAGAAGAGGACCGACAGAGCAGCAACCACCTCAGCGGTTACAGACCAGGTACTGCTCTCCACATTCACATTCACACTCATTACTCTTCAATAAAAGGATTTTATTATTGTTATTATTATTATCATAATATAATAAAATGTATGTAAAATGATTTGATCTTCCTTGTTATGCTATTTTAAAGGTCTACTCTGCTCTGATTGGTCAGATGGTCCAGTCTGTTGTGATTGGTCTACTCTGCT
Organism: Rhinogobio ventralis; assembly: GCA_039654625.1. NCBI lineage: Eukaryota > Metazoa > Chordata > Actinopteri > Cypriniformes > Gobionidae > Rhinogobio > Rhinogobio ventralis. The sequence goes on from CM077216.1 coordinate 29,006,982, forward strand.
CTGATTGGTCAGATGGTCCAGTCTGTTGTGATTGGTCTACTCTGCTCTGATTGGTCAGATGGTCCAGTCTGTTGTGATTGGTCTACTCTGCTCTGATTGGTCAGATGGTCCAGTCTGTTGTGATTGGTCTACTCTGCTCTGATTGGTCAGATGGTCCAGTCTGTTGTGATTGGTCTACTCTGCTCTGATTGGTCAGATGGCCCAGTCTGTTGTGATTGGTGTACTCTGCTCTGATTGGCCAGATGGCCCAGTCTGTTGTGATGGGTCTACTCTGCTCTGATTGGTCAGATGGCCCAGTCTGTTGTGATGGGTCTACTCTGCTCTGATTGGCCAGATGGCCCAGTCTGTTGTGATTGGTCTACTCTGCTCTGATTGGTCAGATGGTCCAGTCTGTTGTGATTGGTCTACTCTGCTCTGATTGGTCAGATGGCCCAGTCCGTTGTGCTGGGTCTACTCTGACGTTGTTCACCAGCAGCCAATGAAGACCATAGACTGGCAGGCATTATGCAAATTAGTTACAAACATAGGTTTGAGCAGGAAGTGAGACTGGAATGACTGACGACTCGTTTCAGTCAGTTCTGAATCGATTATTTATTTAGGAGACAACTTTATTTGACATGCACTTTGATATTTGAAACTTTGCAGACATTTTACATATTTTACATATTTTACATATTACATTAATTTATATTACACACTACATGAAAGGCAATATCCAAAAAATGGAAATGTAAAAAAAAATGTGAACTGCTAACATGACTCCTGATTGAATGGTTCATCACAGACTCCAGACAGACGGAGACTGATGAGAGGAGAAACGGTGGACATCAGCGGCCCGTTCTGCCGCCCGCAGTCACCCCACAGCCAGACCCGGAGCCTGACCCGCTGCCACACCATCAGCCAGGACCTGACCCAGCACTCGCTCCACACTCCGCAGGACCTACAACCCTCCGCCGACCCTCAGCAGCTCAACAGGGACTCACCGCTGGCCATGGAGGAGGAGGAGGACGCCCAGTCCGGAGGAAGCCATGTGGAAACTGCTGCCACAGAAATGGACAGTGTTGTATTGTGATGCACCTGATGTCAGATGTTGTCTTCAAACAATTCATGCTTAATAGACAACATATAAACCACTCATAGTAAATCTGTCCCGCCACCCCGTCCTGGTCTGTGTTGTATTTGAGTGTTGACGTAACTTGAATATGCAAGAACTGCGGCTTCCAAGGTGAACATGTTTCCTCATGCCTCTGGTTTAGGAGATGATAAACTGTTTTAGAGGTTTTAAGGGTCTGTTTGTGGGAATTAGAAATTGCTCCACAGCAAGTTGCTTCTTTTTTTTTTATACGTACAAATGTTGCTCTTAAATCACAAAATATAAGAATTGATGGGTGAAGTGGAAAGCATAAGACTGGAACCAGCTTTCAGATGTGTGAAGAAACGTTCTTATTTTATAACACGTAGGTTAAAGGGAGACGTTTAGAATAACCTGCACTAAACGAATCTGCTTTTTGTTTCAGCACTTCATTTTCTTTCAGAATGTTGTAAAAAGGGATAATTAAGGATATGTAGCAAGATTGTAGTTTTTCTTTACAAAACTGAAGTGTTTCTCATCTGTTTGTTCTGGTCATTGTTTTTTTTTTTTTTTTTTTTTTTTTTCTCTATCAGGTAGTTAGTGTATTTTTCCCCTCATTTCTCTTTTCTTTTAATGTCTTCACAACATTTTTTTCTGCTTTGATTACTTCCATTGGTCTTTTATGCTATGGATCTCCTCTATAAACCATATCCCTCAAACAAATCAATTAATTATGCTGATAATATAGCTGATGAATCACTTTTAATAACAATGCAGAGGAATTATATTTGGTTTGTGAGTTGTTTCTTCTTAGCACAGAGGGAAAATGTTGCATTTGTAAAGGAGGAGTGAATGTGATGTGGGGGCAGTATTATGGACCACGGCTCTATTAAAATCATGCACTTTATTCCCATGCAAGGTTACTGTGTTTGTTTGGTTTGCCAATATGACTGCAGTTTACTGACACGTTTTGAGTGGCGGGTGCATTTTCTACTGCAGGAGTGTGTTGGAAGGGTGAGAATTAATGCTGGACCGGAAGGGATTAAATATCTTCACACAAATTGACCTTGAAATAAAAACAGCTGGTTTATGATCAAATGTCACGCGTCTTTGAATGTAAGGGTTCTTTGTGGCAATCTGAAGACGAGCGCAAACATTTTTTTTGTATGATTCCATGTCGGTTATTTTTTGTAACAATGTGCCTTATTTAATTTGTGCCAAAATAATGTAATAAAACCATATAACAAGAAATAAAGCGTTTTGGCGACATTTATTGGTGACGTCACACAAACAGCATGTTATAATCTGAACAGGCTTCATCCTACAACCGGAAGGCCTTCAGAGGGATTGCCAAAACTACTATAATAACAGTTTTATGTTATGTGTTAACTCTAAAGTCATAAATCATCTTTTGGGTTCTGATCTAACTCTTGGGATGACAGTATTCCGGTATGCAGCAGTAATGGATTGCTCCTTTACACGTATAAAACTTTCGTCTCGTGCCAGAATGGCTCTTTCGTGTGTGTGAGCTGCAGGGATTGATGGCTGGAGCCGGACAGATGTGAAAACTTACAGCCCGCTTGATTTAATGAAAGAGATGTGGGGAAATCTAGTCATTAATGTTATTAAGCGCGAAGCGGCCATGCATCACGAGCACAGAGATATTAAAGCACTTCCAGTAAACGCACAGAACAGAGAGCGGCCTATGAAAGAGCTTCAGTGATTGGAGGATTGGCCAGACATGTTTCGCCTTGAGGATACAGTGTGAATGCTGTGTATGTTCACATGAATATGGAAAGCAGAATGGCTCATCAATTAACACAAATTAATGAAATATCAGGATGAAATGTGGCACTCAGAACAGAAACAAGAATTTTCCTGTGTGTGTGTCGGCGATCAACATCGTTCTATCTATCCAACCATCCATCGTTCTATCTATCCAACCATCCATCCTCCATCCATCCATCTTTCTATCTATCCAACCATCCATCTTTCTATCTATCTATCCATCCATCCATCCTCCATCCATCCATCGTTCTATCTATCTATCCATCCATCCTCCATCCATCCATCGTTCTGTCTATCCAACCATCCATCCTCCATCCATCCATCGTTCTATCTATCCAACCATCCATCGTTCTATCTATCCAACCATCCGTCCATCGTTCTATCTATCCAACCATCCATCTTTCTATCTATCCAACCATCCATCCTCCATCTAACCTTCCATCCTCCATCCATCCATTGTTCTATCTATCATCCATCCATCCATCGTTCTATCTATCTATCCATCCATCCTCCATCCATCCATCGTTCTATCTATCTATCCGTCCATCCTCCATCCATCCATCGTTCTGTCTATCCAACCATCCATCGTTCTATCCATCCATTCATCGTTCTATCTATCCATCCATCCATCCATTGTTCTATCTATCCATTATCCATCATTCTATCTATCTATCTATCCATCCTCCATCCATCCATCCATCCATCATTCTATCTATCCATCCATCCATCCAACGTTCTATCTATCCATCCTCCATCCCTCCATCATTCTATCTATCCATCTATCTATCTATCTATCCATCCTCCATCATTCCATCCATCGTTCCATCATCTATCTATCTATCTATCTATCTATCTATCTATCTGTAAGTAACATTGTAAACATTATTATTATTATTATTATTCAACACCAAGATTTTAGGTTTAAATGTACATGAATCTAGAGGAAATGTACATCTTCAGTCCTGTAAGTCACCATTTTTTTCCCACACTTTTAATCACCCTTTTGGATTCACATCATTTTTAAGGATTTGAAATGGTGTGGAAATGAAAGCTACAGTTATGGCATAACATTACTTTATAATTATAAGCATTCAGTAATCAAAAATACTTATAGAATTAGGTTGTAGACTAGTATGCACTGCTTTCTCCATTTTCTACATGTTATCCGTCAGTTCTTTAGATCAGGTGTGCAGATGTAGAATAGAATTGCAGAATAGCTGGACAGAGCTTATTATCTGGTGTGTTCATCAGTGTGTGAAAGCAGACACTGGAGGGCAGTGTTACATCAGAGCAGAACACACACACACACACACATTCAGTGACGCACAAGAGCCTTGAGCTGTCTTCTGTTGACTAAAACCACTTCAGTTCAACTTCTACAGCACAGTGAGCAATCCATGATCAATTATTAACACTATCCAAAGAGGTTCTTTTTAGCAGACAAATGTTAATATGTCTTAAATTACCAAAACATGTAAATTAATATTTTTAAAAATAATTGATTTCTTATGGGAAAAGGATGTGCAGCAGTAAATGTGCTATGCAGGCCGATGAGCAGAGCGTGTCAACATGCCCCGTATTGACAACATCTCAGTGGAGAGACACGAGTCTCTGTCACATGACTAGAGTATTGGCAGCTTGTCCCGTCTCAAGGCACATGTCCCATCCATGTTTACCCCAACAAACATGACAGACATACATAGATCCACCCGGAAGAATCCCATTAAAGTTTATCGGGTTTAGCTCAGCTGCAATAGGTTAAAGTTCGAAGCCCTGGAGGCTTTGATTGGGTCAGAGCCGAAGAAATCCTAGCATATAAAATAACAGCATTTCACTATTATGATATGTTGCATGTTTTTTTGTTGAGGAACTTTGAGAAGACAGATAGAGGAATGTCAATTATACACCTCATGTAAAAGTCACAGTGGGTTATGCTTGACGTTATGGTAATTTCAACAGTTAAATGTCAAATTCATCTCAGGCTTTGGGAAATCCATCGTAGACTTTTGCAGAATTCCACATCAGTTCCGTATGAATTTAAATGAGCTTTACATCTATAGTTTTATTGTGTGTCCGTTCTAATACAAATTCATCCTTTAAGGGATGATCCAGATTCAATACAAGTTAAGCATTGGTGCCACACTGTTGATTACCAGCTTTTAACTCTTGTTCTGGTTAATTGTGGTTACAATACACTACATTCTTTTAATTTCCCCTGACGCTCAAAATAATGAATTGGTTTGAGTAGAGCCAACTCAAATTAAACAAATTAGTTCAATCAAATGAACTTTTATGAGTATTTAGAACTTTTGAGTTCTCAAAACTGACACATTTTAAGTCATCTGAATTGTTTCATTGTTTTGAGTTTTATGAACTTTTAATTCCTTCGGATGAGACATTAAACCGAGGTCCCGACTCTCTGTGGTCATTAAAAGTCCCAGGATGTCCTTGAAAAAGAGTAGGGGTGTAATTTGGCCTCTGTCCATCATGGCCTCCTAATCATCCCCACATACTGATTGGCTTCATACTTTGTCTCCTCTCCACCAATCAGCTGGTGTGTGGTGGGCATTCTGGCACAATATGGCTGCCGTCGCATCATCCAGGTGGTGCTGCACATTGGTGGTGGTTGAGGAGATTCCCCCCTTCCATGTAAAGCGCTTTTAGTACCCAGAAAAGCGCTATATAAATGTAACAAATTAATTACAATTTTTAATTTAGACAAACTTAAATTTAACTGAAACTGGGCTGGGCTTACTATTTCCCAGCATGCTTTGCCATGACACTTAAAAGGGACAGTAAAAAAAAAACGTTAAGTGTGAGATTTAGTAGTGTTTAATGTTTTGCTATGCTAGTTTAGAAGAGTTTCTGTTATGTTGGGTTTTTGTAGGGTTTCCATCATGTGACGAGTCGAGCATGAGCTTAGTTTGAGAACAGATACAGTCAAACCAACACTTATTCAGACACCTTCAACATTTTCTCACATTATCACAGTTTATTTGCTATTGTTTAGAAAGTGGTAATAAAATGACAAGAACTCAGAGTTAAACTGAACAAATTCAACTTGATAATGTCAGATCACTTTGATAGAAAGGGATGTGATGGATCGCAATGAACCAATCAGCTGTTCAATTTAACTACACAATCAGATAATACCAGTTTAGCTCAACCAATGAGCAAGCAATGCTTCATTTTGTTCAGTCTGTGTGTCAAAGGTCGCATTAGCATTTAAAGAAGAAACACTTCAGCAAAACATGCTCAGGTCAAAGTGTCGGAATCATTTTGCTCCCAAAGTTTTATCAGTTTTACTGGTAGTCATTGTATGAAGAGTTTTTGGGTGTAATGTGTCACGTTTTACATTATTTTGCTATCCTCACGTACAGGAATGAACTAAATTGTCCTGCACACACTAGTGAAACATTATATCTGGTGTCTAAATCATTTTTGGTTTGACTGTATGTATAATATTATATCGCTGTCTTCATTCAGCAAGTGCTGTGCTATGCTAATGCTACCAAAGCATTGTGTAACGTCTCGGTTACGTATGTAACCCTCGTTCCCTCCGGGGGCAGCGCTTGCAGGTTCACCACCTGGTCCCTGAAGGGAGTGGTGGGAACCTTGGGCACATAGCCAGGCCGGGGTCTCAGTACCACGTGGGTGTCACCCGGCCCGAACTCTAGGCACGATTCGTCGACCGAAAATGCCTGCAGGTCCCCTACCCTCTTGATGGAGGCCAGTGCGGCCAACAGCAAAGTCTTTAGCTCTGCTGGCCGCAAGGGCTCAAATGGGGCATTCTGAAGTGCTCGGAGCACCAGAGCAAGATCCCAAGAGGGTAAGGAGGGAGGTCGAGGAGGATTTAACCGTCTCACCCCCCTGAGGAACCTGACGACCAGGTCGTGCTTCCCAACCGTCTTACCATCTACGTGGTCGTGATATAGGCGGATATTGCAGCAACATAGACCTTGAGGGTGGAGGGCGACAGCCTACGCTCCAACCCTCGTTGCCTCGTTCTCGGCGAGAAGAACACCACTCGACGAACAGGTTCCACTTCAAAGCATAAGCCTGTCTTGTAGACGGTGCTCATGCCGAAGTGATGGTGTTAACTACCTCTTGGGGTAAGTCACCTAGAACCTCCGCGTCCCGTCCAGGGGCCAGACATGAAGCTTCCACAGATCTGGACGCGGGTGCCACAGGGTGCCCCGTCTCTGAGTCAGAAGGTCCTTCCTCAGAGGAATCGGCCAAGGAGGGGCTGTCGCAAGGAACATAAGTTCTGGGAACCAGGTCCGGTTGGGCCAGTAAGGCGCCACCAACAGGACCTGCTCCTCGTCCTCCCTGACCTTGCACAATGTCTGTGCAAGTAGGCTCACTGGGGGAAACGCATATTTGCGCAGCCCCTGGGGCCAGCTGTGCGCAAGTGCATCCGTGCCGAGTGTACCCTCGGTCAGCGAATAGAACCACTGGCAGTGGGACGTTTCTGGGGAGGCAAACAGGTCGACCTGTGCCGCCCCGAACTGTCTCCAAATCAGCTGAACCACCTGGGGGTGGAGTCGCCATTCCCCTTGGAGCGCAGCTTGTGAAAGCTCGTCGGCCACACGGTTGCTCACACCAGGGACATGAACGGCCCTCAGACACTTCTGACTCCAGAGGAGGAGATAGCGGGCGAGTTGCGACATGCGACGGGAGTGCAGACCACCTTGTCGGTTGATATACGCAACGGTCGCAGTGTTGTCCGTGCGGACCAGTACATCTTTCCCCCGTAGCAGCCTTTTGAGGCGGCTCAGAGCGAGATGCACTGCTAGCAACTCGAGGCAGTTGATGTGCCAATGCAGGTGCAGGCCCGTCCAAACCTCTGACACTGCATGCCCATTGTACGTGGCTCCCCAGCCCATGGCAGAGGCATCCGTGAAGACCACAGCATGCCTGGAGACCTGTTCCAGAGGCACTCCGGCCCGAAGGAACGAGGGGTCTGACCATGGGCTGAAGGATTGGCGGCAGGCCGGTGTGATGCTCACCCGGTGAGTGCCGCGTTGCCCGCAGCGAGGTGAGAGTGTGCATTGCAACACTTACCTGATTCCACAGGTAGGCAGAAGGAACTGTGCGGCCGTGAACTGCTGGGCGAAGTTCTGGGCCGCGTCGCCGAAGAGGCCGGTCTGGGACACGGGGGAATTAAGGAACCTGATCTTGTCGGTTTCCCTCATGTCAGCCAGACACAGCCAGAGATGGCGTTCCTGGACCACCATAGTGGACATCGCACGACCCACTGCCCGCGTCGTAACCTTCGTCGCACGAAGCACGAGGTCCATTGCGGTTCTCAGTTCCTGGAGAACAGTCAGGGGATAGTGCAGCCTGACGTGCGCGCTCTCTCACACGAAGGCGCTCTCTTACCAGCCGTAAGAACGGCTTTTCAGCGCTCTCCACCTAGCGCACCGAACCAGCTGTGAGAACAGCCTTTGTGTTTGCTCAAAAAAGAGAAAGAGAGATGATCGAAAAACCACACGACCCGCTGCAGTGCTGTTACACCAACACCGACTGAAGAGATCGCTTCCAAAAGGGCAGGCTTCTTTTCAGTCAGGACTGCGAAGTAGAGAGTGATATCTGGCTGAACCATCTACCACTCGGCTCCGAAGCAAAAAGCTAATTTGATGCAAACACCTGTGTCTCATTTATACCCGCGCTGCGTGGCATGAGCACCTGGTGCAATCATTGCATGCCAATGTGCATTGGCTCGTTTAGTTTCACTCGAAGTAGATTGGCTCCTACTTTCGATTCCTATTCGTCGTTACTCCGACGTGGCGTCGAGAGTGACCGACTGAATGGGAACCAATATGCAAGGTGGCATTTACTGAATTAGCTAGTTAAAGCTAGTCAAGTTTCCACTACTAAAAATGCGAGATTACATTATATTTTTAAGTCAAATGTATATTAATTAGCTTAATCAAATATTTCAAGTTCACAGCAATTAAAACACAAAATAAAAATCTGCAAGTTCTGCTTACTTAAACTGTACATTTCTTAAAGCAGCAGTCGGTAGTTTTTCCTCTTTGTCGCCATCACTGTTCGAAATCTGCAATTGCAGTTATTCGCGGAATTATCAACTTTTCGTGAATTAATCGGCGCGGCACAGCACGGATGAATCCAATGTATTGAGGAGAATTTGCGGCTGTCAGTCACCGTGCCGGTGTGGATACTGTCAGTCGGAATCACAGATTCTACTTTTTGAAATATGAAATATGACATCTGAACAAGTAGCTAACATCCAGTTTTGTTCTGACCAACTAAGGGGAAAAAAGCATTGCAATAAATCGTGCTGATTGAATCTAACGATCGCTTATCATATCACGTCAAACCGTGCAAATTGTACTTTGTTTTCAAATTGTTAATGTTAACAACATCAGCATTGCGTGACTACATTTAATGTGTATTAGGGCTACCTGTAGTTCAGTTTCCATTTCTGTGCAGTCCAATTTCTAATTGTCATGTACCAACAAATTAATGTGGAGTAGAGGTGAATTGCTCCCTCTCATAGCTAGCACAAAATAATTTATATTTACCATAATGCACATAGCAAAACGAGAAAGGCACAACAAAGAAAACTCCGTAACTGTATGAATTAAGAACAAGTGTGCTACTGTTACATAATTTAACAATTAAAATGTCTGACCTGTCCAGCAGAAAAAAAGCTGTCTCTGCGTCCGTTTTGAACTCCTTCAAAAAAGAGAGTTCACGCCACCTTTCAAAAGCCCTTTTTATAAAATTTATAAATTTTGCATAGGCCGGTTGCAGACTCTTTTTTTGTAGCCTCTCCGAAAGTCCGAAGTCTTTTGCATTTTACAACGGATGAATCTCCAGTTGTCACTGGTGATTGTCGTTTGAACCTTTCTGGATCCGCCATCAAATTGATAACTTTAATTATATCAAGTGCTGTGAGAAAAGGCTATAAATCTCCACCTCCAACATCCTCACGCAATATAGCGTACTAGCCGTGACACCTTCTTTATGTGTACAGATGTGACGTAATGACGCAAAGATATGCTCGAATTTCCTTTTTCCTTGACTAGCTTTAACTAGCTAATTCAGTAAATGCTAACTTGCTAATTGGTAACAATGCTTTGATAGCATTAGCATAGCATAGCACCTACTCAAACCAGTTCTTTATTGTGAGCGTCAGGGTTTCTGTCTGTGGTAACTGAAACACAGTCAATAGAGTTACACGTCAGCCTAAAATTAAAACGTTTTTCAAGCATATATGACTTTCTTTCTTCTTTCGAACACAACATGAGATATTATATAATAATGTGCTGGTTTTTATCAATGCATGAATGTGAAAAAAAACTGATTTACTTTGAAACAATTTTCACTCAGGAATTGATACAAAATTCCACTAAATAATTGCAAAGAAATGGCAAGTAACATTGAAAACTACACTTAAAAAAACGTTGAAAAAACATTGGAAAATATTGCACATACATTGCACAGAAGTTTCAAAAGGTCACAAAGGCAGCATAAATGTATCCTGAACATAAAGGTAGTCCAAGTGTTCCAAATTACACATAACACCCAAAAATGAAAATCCTGTCATCATTTACTCTCCCTCGTGTCATTCCAAACTGAATTGACCTTTCGTCTGTGCTACATAGAAGAAGATATTTTGAGAATTGAGCAGTAAAAACATTTGGTTACCATCATTCTTCAAATGTGTGGTCCGCAGAAGAAAGAAGGCAGCAGCTATTTGCACTAATTTTAAATAGCAATTCTATTTACATTGTAAATATAGCAGTATTTTCTTTGCAATTTGTGTAATAGTAGATGCTATTCATACTTATAAATAGTGGCAGAGACTAGTTGCACTTCAGTGTTTTTGTACATAAAACGGTAAGCAATAATAACTTAAGTACACATTATTAAATTTCTTAAATAAATAAAAATAAAGCCCCCCCTACACCTGCCCCTAACTGATAAACACTTTATTATAAAACACACACGATAGACACTTTATTTTCACTTTTCAAGTATTTTCTTAATTTCTATTGAAAATATATGCACTGATAAAAATGAATCATTGAGGCTGTAACATAAAGAAATATGTTTGTATGTTACTTTACCTGGATAATTTGAGTAGCTCACTTAATTTGGATTTGTAGGAAAAACATATTTTGTATAATTATATATCACTCTTCTTATCCTGAGTAATCTAGACAAGGCTCAAATGTGCATTTCCGATACTATTTAAGTTACATTTACTTCAAATATTTACTGCTTGATTTGGCTGATGCAATGAACCCTTTTCACACGATGACGACATATTTTTCCATATTGCAACATAAATCTAGCAAATTCATATTTTAGGGTATAATTTTATAACAGTGTTTCTTGCTTTTGACACGTCGTGATGCGCTGCTCGCATCTTGCTGTAATGTCGTCTTTATTTATTTCCTTGTTTGGAAAGTTTGCTGCTGAAATGGAAGCAATCACTCAAAACGAGGATGTTTGCTGCTTGTTCAATATTATATTTAAATGAACTTAATTTTATTGTGTGCAATCTACTTACTAGGGGTAAGGGGATTTCTAGTTCCCAGAATGCTTTGCATGGGATTTAATAGGAAGAGAAATTGATTAATTTATTTATGTGTTATTATTGTTTGATGTATTAGGTTAGAAACGTTTTTGTCATGTAGGAGTTTTGGGGGTTACCGTGGTGACGAAAACCAAGGCGATGTTTTTTACAGTGTGCCTTTCCGATCTGATATGTGATGGGAAAAGGGAGTAGAGCGAGTTCGGCAAAAGGCGGATTCGAACTCGGGTCAATTCGCATCAAAAGTTTCTGCCACGCGCCTTATTCCTACACTATTACTACTGTTGACACTCCAGCGTCTTCTGGCCCAATCAGACGTCAGTGGGCGGAGTTACTGTAAATAGCCTCTGCCAGCAAGGAGGGCTATTTGTACTTTGTTTGGAACGACACGAGGGAGAGTGTCGCCCTTTTTGGGTGGATTGTCCCTTTACGTCATTATTCACTGATAATCTTCCAGTCAAACCTTCCAGCACAGAATTGAAAATGCTTGAAAATGACAGAAAGTCAAAGAGGTTTGGAACCTCTGGTGAGAATTCGATTTTAGGTGAAGCTGTCTCAAAACTCACTCTTATGCTGTAGGTTTCACATTCAGGCACGGTTAGTCCCAGTCTTGAACTTTTATAAGAATGGAAGGAATATCTTGACGGAAGAAGGAAATGTCATTTTATCAAGACAAACTGTGTGTATTTAACACCCTGTGAAACAGTAGTTCATTATTTGCAACAGATTAGCCTTGTAACCTAAAGCCTCCTCGGCGTAAACATTTGACCACAGAAGCATCACCAGAAGCGTGTGTGTGTGTGCTAGCTCTCTGAGCCGCTGTGAGCATGTCGCTGACAGTCATTGCCGGGGGGCGAGGCTTGCACTGACAGCAGCAGAGACGCTCATTTGAGGGGGAGCCGTCAGAAATGTCACACACTCCGCCGCTGCCTCCCCCTCCCTCCCCACATCCGTCACTGGAAGCACGCGGCCCCTCACGACCGGCTGACGGACTGACGAAAGTTTTGGCGGACGGAGAGAAAACTTTCTCTGACAAGGTGACAGTTCTTGATGCATCCAGCTGTCCAGTCTGGGGGCGTCTCTGGAGAGCGCGGGAGAGGGAGGGACGCGGAGGAGAGGGTCCCTAATCACTAATTTAGTGCCAGCCATGGCATTGTGCCGGGGGGCACATACACAGCAATACAAGGTTGTGTACACACTTATGAGGCCGGACAGGACAGGATGAACCTCCGCACGGCTGTGCAGCTGAGTCTTTTAGTGTCAGGGTCGTATTAGAACTAATACTAACTTCCTGGGCTTGTTTCACATTTAAAAATGGGGGCTACATGACATTTGCATGAGACAAAGATTAGCCAAAAAAATTACATTTTCTCACCGTCATGTCATTCAAACCCATGCGGCTTACTTTCTTCTGTAGGACACACAAGGAGAGGTTTAGCAGAATGTTCCCGCTGCTCTTTTCCATATCAAAGCATAATGACCAAGGGCTGTTAAGCTCCAAAAGAGGCCAAAAAAGCACCATAAAAGCATCACACAATGGACCATATGAGACAGCTTACTAAGATGTTTGAGAACCAATGCCGTTGCAAATGTGGCACAAGTTTGAATATGCACGTCAGGTCCATAATCACGACAGACATTGAGGGGGACAAGACCCCCTAATAATTAGAAATGGCCAAATTTGGTCCCCCCAAAATGTGATATTCTTGATGCTGTTCTGCTGCACTCCTCCGTTTGTTGATGATAAGAAGTTTTAGGCTGCTCTGCCTCTGTCTAACAGCGCTCATGAATGTCAACATTATTGAGACGGCCAATCAAATCAAAGAAGGCGGGGCTTAGGCTAATGTTCACAGAAGACCGAAATCCAATGTGACGCTTTTATCAGCTAAATAGTGTGTGGTAAGATGCAAGTAGCTAAACGTTTAATATTTGACAACTGTTTTACGATAGAAATGTTCAGCGGCCGACAGTAATATCCACCAGCGTCTATTGTTTACATGATTCATGTAGGCCTAATTAGTAATTGAATGTGAAGAGACAAGAAATATTTAGAGTGAATGTATAATATTGTAAAATAAAATATTATTTGCAAATAGTTTAAATTGATTACTTAATAACTATTATTTCTTTCTCTTTTTTCCCTTAAATACCTTTTAATCCTTTAATTTTAATAAAAAGACCAACAACCCAGCCCCCCAAAAAATTTTTTTATTTTTGCATTGATACCGTAGAATAACCTTTTTTTTATTCAGCAAGGATGCATTAAATTGATTTAAAGTTACAGTAAAGATGCTTATAAAATTATAAATTAGCGCTGTCAAATCGATGAATCGCATCCAAAATAAGTTTGTGTTCACATAATATATGTGTGTACTGTGTATTATTATTATGTATGATGTGTTAAATTTATATATATATATATATATATATATATATATATATATATAAAATATATATATATAATATAAATGATATAAATATATATACAGTATATACATGCAAATATTTCTTAAATACATGCACGTGTGTGTATTCAAATATACATAATCATTATACACAGCACACACACACACACATATATTATGTAAACACAAACTTTTATTTTGGATGCGATTAATCGCGATTTATCGATATGACAGCAATATAAATATTTCTACTTCAAATAAATGCTATTAAACATTTTTATTAAGCGAAGAATCCTAGAAAAAAATGATAATAATCATAAATGGTTCTTTAAGCATCAAATCCTCATATGAGAATGATTTGTGAAGGATCATGTGTCACTGAAGACTGGAGTAATGATGATAAATTCAGCTTTGATCACAGGAATAAATTACACTTTATACTTGTATAATAGAATAATATTTCACTGTTTTTCTGTTTTAATAAATGTAGTCTTTCAAAACTCCACTCCACTCCACTTTAAACATCTAACTGACCACAAACCGTTGAATGGTAGTGTAGATATAGTTATATATGACATACGGATGACTTTTATTCTGCTTTTATGTCATTTTTGGAGGATTTCCTATGAAAAAGAGCTGCTCTGCTCATTTGGTGTCCCACAGAGTAAAGTGTGTGTGGAAGGACGTGTGAGTGAGTAAATTATTTCTTCACCAGGAATGGTGAATGTGCTGTATGTGTCTGAATCCGTCTCATGTGAAGCCTTTGGCATGAAGGTTAAAGCATCACACAGAGGTCCAGGACACACACGTCTCCCCGCACATGCTCCACCGGTGGACCGCGGCAGGGACCGGCGTTGTTTTGTTAGTTAATTGGTCCTGACCCTTTTTTTCCCGGCTCTTCGTCTCTTTAGCGAGATGGCTGTGTAGATCACCGCTCGGCTTATCTAATTTCATTAATGTGATCTCCTGTCCATTGGCTGACAGCTTAATGGTCATTATTTGTGGTTCCCTTCAAATAAAGCTCAGACTGTAAATTGCAGTCTGTGGCAATTGGGATCTAAGTGCCACCCTGCATTACTATATAATATCTATTCCTTTAATTAACTGAAAGCCACACTGACATTTATTGGATTGCAAGTTACTTGTTAATGGCAATAAATTGCATAGAGGAAAAAAAAATATCATTGCTTATTTTACATCAATAATTTGAGGACCTTTAGGTAATGATTATTCATTATTCTCTCTACATGGCTGTCATGTTTGTTAAAGTGTTCGGAGGTTTACTTCACAATGCTGGGGAGAGACTGCAAACATGTCACCATATACGCTGGGAAATTCAAATGAGCTGCCAGTCATTAGTGTAATGGCAAGACTAATTCATATCACCTATAAGACTGATGAAAATATATGATTGCGAATAAATGTGTTAATTATTGGGGAAAAGTTTCTCCGGTGCGTAATGTTAAATAAGGCCCGGTTGGCAGCTAAGACAGGTTTGGCTACACCTGAATACAATTATGTTGCTGGCTGAATTTAATTACTGTAATGACGCTATAGGTATAAGGAATTCAAAAAGTGATAAGTGCATAGAAACTAAAAAAAAACGAATACACACAACAACAAAAAAGTAAAAAAAAAAAAATGAAAGCAGAAACCGTTTTTGACACTTCAGATTGTGCAGTTCGTTGAAGAGAGGCGTTATTATGCTAATATTATGGTTTATAAGCAATAAGACTTTAGATACTGGCTAGGGCCAGTAAGCAACACCCTAGCAACGCCATAGCAACCACCCATAACACCCTAGCAACGCCCTAGTAACCACCCATAACACCCTAGCAACGCCCTAGCAATCACCCATAACACCCTAGCATATTTGTTTTTGCTTTAAAATTTAAAACTATAGATATTTAATATTCTGCAGGATTAAACTTTTGCTTTTCAAAGAGTCAATGATAGTTTTCCATCCTGTGCTGATGGGTATTTTATTAAAACAGGAAATTTAAACATCCTTTCTTTAATATAAAAAAATAAATAGCCAATAGGCTGTAATTTTGTCATTGCATGATCAAGCAATTATTGGCTACATGTGACTAATAATGAACTAACCATGAACAGTACATTTGTTACAGTATTTATTAGTCTTAGTTAACGTTAGTTAATAAAAAAAAACAGCTGATCATTGATAGTTCATATTAGTTCACAGTGCATTAACTAATCTTAACAAATAAGATTTTAATAATATATTAGTAAATGTTGAGATTAACATTAACTAAGATTAATAAATGCTGCAGAAGTGCAGTTCATTATTAGTTCATTAACTAATGTAGTTAATTATTGTAAAGTGTTACCATTTATTTGAACAACTTTTAAGTTGTTGGGTAAGTTACTCTAAAAAAGTAATTAATTACTAGCTACTAATTACTTTCTAAATCCTCGACTAGTTAAGAGTTCCAAGGATAGACATCTCTTTTAATTAATTTAAATAAACAATATAAAACTACATAAATTATTCTTATTAACTGACCAAAGTATTACAAATGTGAGAAGGATACATAAAAACATGCAGTTAGACTTTAAATGTTGATGTTAATTCCACTATTGTATTATATTTAATTGTCTATACACAGTGTTTAGTAAGTAACTGTAATTAAATTACACAAAAAATAAGAGCATTCCCTTACTTTACTTTTTCAAGGGCATTACCTAATTACTAATTACTTAGTAACTAGTTACACCCAACACTGTCAGTGGCCCACTAAGAAAACGTACAATGTGGCCGCAAGATGACCAGTATTTAAATAAATAAATGAATTATTATTAATATATTCAAATAATATAACTCTATAATCTAAATTAAAATACTACAAAACACATAATCTAAATGCATGAACATCCTTTCTTTAATAAAAAAAAAGAAAAAAAATTAAAAAGCCAATAGGCTGTAATTTTGTCATTGCATGATCAAGCAATTATTGGCTGCATTCTCATTTATAGAGAGCATTTTATTATATGGTCCAATATGGTTAATAAAACTTGCAAATATTAAAATTCTAATCTGCTAAAAGTTTATTTGATCAACTTTTAAAAGTAAATGAAACTCACTAAGAAAACTTACAATGTGGCCACAAGATGACTTAACAGTATTTAAATAAATAAATTATTATTAATATATTAAAATAATATAACTCTAATCTAAATTAAAATTCGGCAAAACACATCAAATCTAAATGCAAACTGTTTTTCCCCTTCAAATGTTGTGTTAGAAAGAAAGAAAAGTTGTGAAACACTGATATAAATGACTTGACAAGGACCAGAGATGTGTTTATGAATTCTTGTTTTTTTTGTATTAAAGCGAAAGGTCACTTAAATGTTCCAATGCATAATTATCTGATTGATATTCAAGGTAAATCGGAGGTATGTGTTGTTTGCGAGCAGCTCAGCGCCTGTCCTCCAGCAGGAATCCTCACGCGATGCCTCTTGAAGTCTCAGTCACTCAGTTGCCACCAGCTTGCCAATTGTGTGAACATATTCCCTGTCAGAGCGGCGCAGTCGGCGCTCGCTGTCTCTTTGCCTGCCACGGCGGTGATCAGACCTCCGGCCCTCCGTGATCTGACAGGCCTGCCACTCTGATGACTTCCTCAGCCTGAGACCTGCTCCGCTTGTGAAAGCGTCACTCCAGCCGCTCCAAAGTCAGAAAAGAACAGTCCACCCCCCGCTGTCTTGTCCGATCATGACACGGGAGCGGCGGCGTACCAACTTTGAGGAAGAGAACATCAGGCAGGCAGAGGAGCACATTCTGTACAGAGCATGATGGGTAACGAGCGACAGCACCAGCCGGGGTCTTGACCTCGTGAACCCACGCGAGCACCCTGCAGGGAAAGGCGTGTTGTGGTGCGTCAAACGCAACCAGTCACGACCGATCAGGCGCAGCAGACGGACGGTTCTTGCTCGATTGTGTGAGAGATTATGAGAACAGGAGACAAGGGACGGGCTTTAAAGTGAGCAGTCACTGTCCACTCCACCTATCATCAATGACTCTGAGTCACAGCGGAAAACTCCAGAAGTGAGCAGAGACAAAACACTGGCCGGAGACGAGGAACACTCAGACGCATGAGACGAGGGTCATTTTCAGTGAAGTCAAGTATTGATCATATGCAGGATGTGAACAAGCTCCAAACCATCGTAACCAAAAATGTTCTGTCATGTCAACCTAAAAAATATCTACATTAATATCTACATTAACTGGTCAGAACATTATTTACATTCGACTGAATCAATCTTTACACCAACAAAAGTTATTTTTTATGGTTAGAGCTAGAGCTGCACAATTTGGGAGGAAATCGAATTGCAATTTTTCTTATAAAAAATGTAATTAAAAATAAAATCCAGGTTTGCTGTGCTTATTTGTAGGGCTGCACAATTTGGCCAAACATTTTATGATTATATCAATAGGATATTATTATTATTATTACTTAAAATATAACAATTCTGGGCGGTTGCTATGGTTTTTCTAGGTGATTGCTAAGGTGTTCTGGGTGGTTGCTATGGTGTTGCTAAGTGCTTGGTAGTTATTACAGATGGTTACTATGGAGTTTCATAGACTTAGCATGACATTAACATGTTTTAACACTTAGTTAATCGTTATTAGCATGTAGCTATTCACTGCTAGCATGTGTAGCATGTTGGATGTCCTGTTTGCTAGCATGAGTCAAACGAGCCAACCCCCAACTCTATACAATGTTCTGACGCAGAGATATAGGTCTTGCTAAATGGTTACTAGGGTACTCTGTTTGGTTGCTAAGGAGTGGCTTGGCAGCTGCCAATGATTAAACTCCAAAGTCTGCTTGTCAGTATGAATGATATAAACCAACCCCAATGCCTCGGATGACATTCGGATTTGAAGATATCCCTCTCTGTGTTTGAGTTGCTAGGGTGATCTAAATGGTTGCTAGGGCGTGGTTAGACAGTTAGCAGGGTTAAACTAATAGACTGCATGTCTGTGCAAATCAAAAGAGCCAAACTCATGTGTCTCTATAATGTTCTGTTTTATTTATATCCCTCTCATCTATTTTTCATTGGAAGTCTATGGGGTGGTTGCTAGGGTGCTGTAACTGGTTGCCATGATGTGGCTATGAAGATTTTAGGCCATTACTTATTGGCTGCTTGATAAGATGAGTCAAATAAGACAGAGCGAGAGAGAGAGAGAGAAAGGGTTCAAGGCCCTGTGTGTGTGTGTGTGTGCTTGTTTATGTGATTTATGAGGACACAAATTTGTATAATGACATGGGTATTACACTGGTATTACAACGTAAACTTGGTTTTTAAAGCTATTTGAAATATGAGGACATTTGAAATGTCCTCATATTTCAAATAGCTTTAAAAACATACTAAATGTTTTATTAAAAATGCAGAATGTTGGGTAGGTTTAGGGGTAGGGGTAGTGTGTGTGTGTGTGTGTGTGTGTGTGATGGGTAGGTTTAGGGGTAGGGGTAGTGTAGGGGGATAGAATGTACAGTTTGTACAGTATAAAAACCATTACGTCTATGGAATGTCTTCATAATGATAGGTGCACCAACTATAGGATAAAAACAACAAATTATTTCTCTGTTTTTGCCACAAAATTACATTTTATTATGTATGAAAAGCACATACTCTCTTTATCCTGCTCAAACACACACACATACAGTGCAGACACACACACACACTCGCACAGATACGTCTTGTCAGCGCTGCTCTGATGATTTTATCAGTAAAAATCGTTTAGCAAACATAAAAGCTACATGACATTTCTCACTAACAAGGTAATAACAGCGCTGTTCTTGAAGCAGAAAAACTTACAGTTTCACTATTAGTAGAGGCACTGCTGCCGAACACTGAGAGACACACTGACTCTCTCTCTCTCACTGCATTAAGGCCGTTACATACTCCGCAAGAACAGAGAAAAAAAAGAGAAAAAAAATTACGTAATTTTGTTCTCGTAGCCCTGGTTTGGGAGTTCTCGCAGCTTGTTCTCGCAACATCATCTGAGCAGAACTTTTTTCTTGGGGGTGTTCCGAGAACTATTGTGTCAGAAATGTAAAGTAGGCGGGGTTAATGCGGAGAAACAGCACTTGCTTTTCTTGTATGGAACGAGAAAACGAACAAATTTCTTTGTTCTTGCGGAGTATGTACCAAGCTTTAGTCTGCTATCAGTGGCTCACGCCTCCGATACGAGCTCTAAAATGACGTTTTGGAATTGGCAACGTGGGATGAGATGCATAAGAAATTAGTCCTGCACAAAAGAGCGTTTTAAAGACAAAACCTGACAAATGTCTTGAAATACATCATCTGAACAATGTTTTGAGGTGTGGTAACCGTAGTATAAGCAGAATAATTGACTAATGCTCTTCTTGAGCAATTTGAGCTCCAGTAGCTCGTCTGTTTGATCGGACCACACGGGACAGCCTTCGCTCCCCACGTGCATCAATGAGCCTTGGCCGCCCATGACCCTGTCGCCAGTTCACCACTGTTCCTTCTTTGGAGCACTTTTGACGAATTATTGAAAAATAATGCACACCCGAGGTGTAACGGCATTACCACATCAGGTGTGCATTCATTTTTAATAATTCAACGGCCTGTCATCAATGATGATAGCTTATGCTATTTCCAATATAAATTTGCAGAGCTTAAATAGCGCTGCTTTACGGTCAGTATAGTCAGTGTGTGATGTGGAATGTGAGGTCAAAGGTCAGCACTGTGCTTTAATAAATGCTTATTAACTGTTGTTTCCTGCTGGGCCATATTTGGGCTCCTGTAGAGATTGACACGATGTCATCAAATGATGACATAAGGTCATTGTTATATAAAGGTCATTAAGTTTTAGAATATTTCAAATGTATTTATTTGTTTGTTTGTTTGAAAGGTTGACCATTGAAAAGTTAATCATGGATTATGGGACTGTATTTGTGCTTCAGTCACAGCCTCTGTTACTCTATTCCCACTTTAAATCTGGTTAAGCTCGATCTGCTAAACCTGTATAGTGCTGCTTTAGGGTCAGTATGGTCAGTGTGTGATGGGGAATGTGAGGTCAGAGGTCAGCCTCGTGCTTGACTGAATGCTTATTAACTGTGCTGTTTCCTGCTGGCTGATTTGGCAATATTTGGCTTCCTGTAGAGATTGGCAGGCCGTGGTCAGGCAGCGAGAGCCGTGTCACACCGACCCTAACGGCGCTGTATATTGGCTTAATTGTCAGTTTGAATGTGTGCTGTTTATTTAATTAGATCTAGACGAATTCCAGCGAGTCTGTCAGTCCTGCTGTTTCCAGCTGCGCGCATCGAAAGGAATCGCCAGGGTTCGTGATGAGGAGTATATCAACATATGACTGTGTGACTGTTTGTCTGGTATTTTATGAAGTTTGCATCATTGATTGTTATTTTTATGTTTGTTTGGGGGGAGGGGGTTGGTTTGATTTTTTTTTTTTACTGTGAAGCTGTTTTGAAACAATCTGTATTATATAACATGCTGTAGAAATAAAGTGACTTGACTTGATATAACTAAAACAATTTTAGATGGATGGATGGATGGATGGATGGATGATAGATGGACGATGGATGGACGGATGGATGGATGGATGGATGGATGATAGATGGATGATAGATAGATGGATGGACGGATGGATGGATGGATGGATGATAGATGGATGATAGATAGATAGATGGATGGATGATAGATGGATGATGGATGGATGGATGGATGGATGGATGATAGATAGATAGATAGATAGATAGATAGATAGATAGATAGACAGATAGATAGATAGATAGATAGATAGATAGATGGACATGGATGGATGATAGATGGATGGATAGGTGGATTGACGGAAGATGGATGAATGGATGGATGGATGGATGGATGGATGATAGATAGATAGATAGATAGATAGATGGATGAATGGACGGATGATAGATAGATAGATAGATAGATAGATAGATAGATAGATAGATAGATGGATGGATGGATTGACGGAAGAGGGATGGATGGATGGATGGATGATAGATAGATAGATAGATGAATGGACGTATGATAGATAGATAGATAGATAGATAGATAGATAGATAGATAGATAGATAGATAGATAGATAGATGGATGGATGATAGATAGAATATTACGAAGGTTTCTTGAGGTACGGTTTATGTCAAGCTGTTTCTCATTTCTGGCTCCTTCGATAAACAGCTTTGGCTGATCTTGTCAGCTAAAGGCGATTCTTGCGTGAAAATCAGCTTTGCGGATTCTGTTATTCTAAATAATCAACCCTTACCTTAAGATAATATTTGCTTTGCCTTTCCCCCCACCAAATCTTATTAGCCATCTGGGATCCGTTTTTACACCACAATCAATTTCAATGAGCGGAAATTAGATGAGAGCTTTATGTATTTGACAAATAGATAATTGGCCTTACTTAACCCTGACCTTAAAGTGCCACTTTGTCAGAGTATAATCTGCTCAGAATTATTGAAGCATTCAATTAAGCAGATTAAATGACACACGCCTGTCTCTCTCTCTCTCTCTCTCTCTCTCTCACTCCCTCTCGCTCCCTCTCGCTTTAATTATCTGATGGTGTTTGTTGTGGAGATGTTTAATGGGACTTTGCTGTGTTGTATGGATCAACCCCTCCGCCTACTGAGTGGCTCTGTTCCAAAATCTCAATTTAAGTGCTCTACATAGACTTTGTGTGTCATAAATGTAACGATTCGACTGGAGATCTCAATGTAGTTATGTTGATAAGCTAACAGTTCAATAGTAATAATGCACGCAAATATGATCTATTACAGTGTATTTTTTTATGTATTATTATAGTTTTCATTTTAATTTTATTATTTTTTGCTAATTTTAAATGTCTACATTGTTTTTAATTAAGTTTTAGTCATTTTATTAAAAAAAAATATTTTAGTTATTTTGGTACTTCAACTTTAACCCTGATATATTATATTTTTAATGATTTTCAGTATGGAATGACTTATATTTACAATCAACAGTTGGTCCCACTTTATATTAGGTGTCTTTAATTACAGTACTGTGTCAAAAACAATAATCATTAGGTACAGTGTTGTATTGTGACTCTTGTGCTGCTCTTGAGGATACGGGTACTGTTAGGACTGGTTTGCTGGTACGGTTAAGGTTAAGGGTTGCGTGGTAAGGGAAGGTCAACAGTGTAATTATACATATGCCCGGTTTCACAGACAGGGTTTAGATTAAGCCAGGATTAGGCATTAGTTCAATTTAAGTTACGTTATAACTTACGCATTATGGGATTGGCTTCTGAGGAGTAAATCGACATATAACAAAAAAGTCATTAAATATTGTACCTAAATTGAGATCTGGGGAATTTGGAGGCCAAGTCAACACCTCAAACTCGTTGTTGTGCTCCTCAAACCATTCCTGAACCATTTTTGCTTTGTGGCAGGAGCATTATCCTGCTGAAAGAGCCACAGCCACCAGGGAATACCGTTTCCATGAAAGGGTGTACATGGTCTGCAACAATGCTTAGGTAGGTGGTACGTGTCAAAGTAACATCCACATGGATGGCAGGATCCAAGGTTTCCCAGCAGAACATTACCCAAAGCATCACACTGCCTCCGCCGGCTTGCCTTCTTCCCATAGTGCATCCTGGTGCCATGTGTTCCCCAGGTAAGCCACACACACGCACCCGGCCATCCACGTGATGTAAAAGAAAACGTGATTCATCAGACCAGGCCACCTTCTTCCATTGTTCCGTGGTCCAGTTCTGATGCTCACGTGCCACTGTTTGTTCTTTCGACGGTGGACAGGGGTCAGCATGGGCACCCTGACTGGTCTGTGGCTCTGCAGCCCCATACGCAACAAACTGAGATGCACTGTGTATTCTGACACCTTTCTATCAGAACCAGCATTAACTTCTTGAGCAATTTGAGCTCCAGTAGCTCATCTGTTTGATCGGACCACACGGGCCAGACTTCGCTCCCCACGTGCATAAATGAGCCTCGGTCGCCAGTTCACCACTGTTCCTTCCTTGGAGCACTTTTGATAGATCCTGACCACTGCAGACCGGGAACACCCCACAAGAGCTGCAGTTTTGGAGACGCTCTGACCCATTCGTCTAGCCATCACAATTTGGTCCTTGTCAAACTCGCTCAAATCCTTACACTTGCCCATTTTTCCTGCTTCTAACACTTCAACTTTGAGGACAACATGTTCACTTGCTGCCTAATATATCCCACCCACTAACAGGAGCCATGATGAAGAGATAATCAGTGTTATTCACTTCACCTGTCAGTGGTCATAATGTTATGCCTGATCGGTGTATATATATACACACATTTCAATTTAGGTACAATATTTAATAGGTACAAATGTATACATATATAATAAATTTAAAAAGATTGATAATATTATAACTGCAAACACAATTGAAAATGCAATGCAATGCATGTGGCCTATAACTTTTGCAACATCCATCATGTTGAGCACACTTACGATGCCTACATAGGCAGCTTACTAAGATTTGGAACAGTTCCTGTGTGTGTGTGTGTGTGTGTCAACCTGAAGATGTCAGATCTTAATGAAGTGCCCTGGTGAGCCATATCAAAAGGGCTTTCCCGCCGCACACACACACACACATACACACACACACACAGTATCATGCTGATAAGTGGTGACGCGGACGGGATCAACGCGGGGGCTGATGTGATTTGACAGATGGGCTCAGTGATGCCTGTGTATTGAGGTCTCTCTAATCGATTAGTTTTAGTTAAGTGCACTCTCAGACGATTGTGTCGTGTCTTTATCGTTCCCCTCCGCAACACTGCCAGCCTCCACCTGTTTGTGCAGGGGAAATCTATTATCCGAAATGATCAAATCTCAGTGGCACTTATTCTGTCTCTCTACAGTGTATGACATTCACTACAATTACAGGACAGAGAATCCAGGAGACAATGTGTTTTGGGCACAGCACTTTTTTAGAGGATGCTGTTTGTAGGAGAATGAGAAAAGAGACTGGGTTATTACTCGTGTGTTTGCTCTCCTCCAGCGTTCCCAGGGGCAGTTATTATGGTCAGTACCTGTGGGCATGGCCGGTCTGTGGCACAGAGTGTCTTGCTCTCCAGGGCTCATTATTACAGCATGGCCGGAAGCCCCAGGAGGGGGATTGGCCTCTCTCGCTCTCTTCTCGTGGCTCTGGATAGACACGCATCCCTACGGTAGCAGCAATGGTACCCTTAAACTTCCACTGGACTCTTCAGGCCCTTGCAGAAATGTGCTCATTCCCCATAATCCTCTGCTCTCCAACTCTGACAAACATATAATGCTTTATTTAAAGGTGATGTGTGCAATTTTTCGATGTTAAAATATGTTCTCCTATCCCAGCTTAAAATGCAGAGAAAATGTACATAAGACATTTGTAGGTTGATTTCACCTGAAAAAGTAAACACTATGACTGTGTGGTGCTTTTTAAATCATTGCAGTTTGGTTGGAGCAGGACCAGCTTGTCTAAACAATAGCAAAGAGGAGGATTGTTCAGAAAACTAATTTAAAGATTGTTTTTAAAAATATCATAATACACTAAATAAAAATTACTTTGAAATAAATTTCACTCAGAAATATTTTGATGTAGAAAGACTTAAATAGTATTTTCTTGTAATAATCTTTGTTAGGGCTTTGAAAAATACAATGTTTTTCCTTTGCGTTTTTGAAAAAATTCACGTACAGACAACAAAGCTATCAAAACTATCCCTGTTCACACAGATTCATGAAAACAACTAAAAACGCTGTATTATGCTGCCAGGCCAGTAGATGGCAATGTCAGAATTAGAATTAATAATGCGTCTCCGCTGGTCATAGTAGTGGAGTAGTTTATCTACACTTTGCTGGAGAAGTGCTAATAAACTCAGTATCTTGAGCAGCACAAACACAGTCCTGTAGTCACGGCATTGTTGTTTTAGTTGTAACGTTTAGTAGGCCAGTAAGAGCCGTGTGAGTAAACCTGGCGCTAGCAGCTGCGGTCTTTAGCATCCTTGTTAACACACCCGCCTCCCACGCCGGAGACCATGGTTCGAATCCCGCTCGGAGCAGGTCGAGTAGGACCAGTTACATTTGGTGCCGTGACCCAGATGGGAGTGAGGTTTAGGGGGGGTGAGTGTAACGGATGTAGGCCTGTGGGAGCTGTGTGTGTACACCTCACTCCCCTGATCTCAAGAGCGATTGATGCTAGCGGCTGTGCTCTTTAGCGTCTTTGTTAGCATACCTGCCTCCCGAATACCACTTGGAGCGAGTCAAGTAGGACCGGTTACACAACGTCACCGTTTCCACAAATTCGCATAACGTGTAAACTACAAATGCACATTTTTCACAAATACGCATATCGTGTGAACTACAAATTCAAATTTTTCCGCACAAATTCGCAGTTTTGTAAAGACGATAACAGTAGCATTTTCAATAACTTGCACTTAAAAACCCGTTTTCAAAATGTTGCATTTTCAGGCCTCTAAAACATCATTGTCGTGTAAATAAACGGCCATAACGCATAAAAAGTTTTCCATTTTTACTTGAAAACAGAGTCATGTAAACGGCCCCTTAGTTTAGTAGCAAACACCCCTGGTCTTGTTCATCTACTGGACATGATATTACAAATAAAGGTTGTGTCTGTAAATATCTAGTTCAGTCATGAAACTCTAGATGGTGCAAGCTGTCAGATCATTTCACATAATTTCCTACATGCACAAGCTGATTGGCTTCTGCTGATTCTGCAGCTCAACATTTCAATAGTCTGGTTCAGTGATTTTGGTTCCTCTGAACCCCTCCACCTCCCCAGCTCCACCTGCCTAGATCTGCTATGGGATTTGTGTATTTCTATGTATGCAGCAGCAGCAGATCTTACATGCTCACAGCAGCATGTCTGTGAATGTATTGGCAGTAGCAAGTCCGATCGCAGCAGCGGGATGTGTAGCAGATCTAGTCAGCCAACACCAAATGCATTAACATGGTCATATCCATTATCATGCTAAAACTATTCTGAGAGTGTTCATGATTTAAATATTATTACTTGCTCTAAACTTTCCTTTTGGCTTCCTTTTTTCCCTTTTTGACTATCACTATTCCTGTTTTTGAATTCGTTTTTGGCATTTTTTGCCTGTATTGAGGTCAGTTTCAGAGTGGACAGGAAGTGAAGCCAGGATTCAAACTGGTTGCCCAAAGCACAACCACACAGTGTGTCAGATTTCTGCCATGGGCTATTGGCTCCAACAAGCACTCCTGTTTATAACCCTTTGCCTCCAAATACCTGTCATAACCACCTTATTCTTAATGTAAGAGTGTGAGCAACCATTTTAAACCTATATGTGCAAGGTTTCCAGTGTCAGCCGCTTGCAGTTTTTTTTTTTTTTTTTTTATGTACAAAACCAACCCGGAACACATGCCTGTGGTGACATTTCTGCAAAAAATCATATTACTTTGCTTCTTGCGTGTTTCACAACAGTGAGCAATGCATGTGGTTTTATCCGAAACAGATGAACGTCAATGTGGCAATGTTTTATTACATTGGTTGTTGTATGTATTACTGTAATTTGTAAATTAAATGTCCAGTGTGTGGCGCTAAAATATTAATGTTAAAATAACGTAACACCTACACTAAACCCTACCATAAACCTAACCGACAGTGTTAGCAGACGTGAGATTTCTGAGGAAACAATGGCACTTTAGCTACAAGTCTTAGAGCTCTTTTTATTGTGACTTTTACAGAGCAAGTTTACTACGCCAGAAAATACATACATATGGAGCTGATTATGTGATGCAAACATGTATTAGTTTACAAATCATGCATTATGGTATGAGGTCAAACGCTGTTGGTGTTTTACTGCCACTAGTGTTCATTTCAGCAGGGAACTGCAGTGAATTGTATGTATAACAGGAAAAAACATTGTTTTTATTTGGAACTGAAAAGGTACAATTAGACCTTTGTGGTAAGATGACCTCCCAGAACTTGCACCGAAGGACTCAAGTTATTAGTGTTATTGTTTTTTAATTTAATATACGTTGTAACCATGGGGTTATTATTCAATAATTCCATGAGTCAGACGTAAATTTTTGATAACTTCACTATTCATTATAGGCTGATTATAAAATGAGCAAATAAATATTTATATATTCATATAGCCTTATTTAAAGGGGACCAATTATGCCGCTTTTTACAAGATGTAATACAAGTCTCAGGTGTCCCCAGAATGTGTCTGTGATGTTTCAGCTCAAAATACCCCACAGATCATTTATTACACCATACCTCAAATGCCCCTGTTTGGAAGGAAGCAAAAACACACTGTTTGTAAGTGTATCTTTAAATGCAAATGAGCAGCTGCGCCCCGCCCCCATTTCCAGAAGAGGGCAGAGCCTTTACAGCTCCTGCCTTGGATACTCTGCCAAACAACAAAACCATTGTCACAGAATACACTCCACTGCACTGCATTTTCATTATTTTCCATGTAAACATGCAAGATGGATGCTGCACTTTTAGCTGTTTCCTGTGTGAGACGCTGTAAAAGATGTGAGATGCAAGTGCAATGTTCAAACACGTCTTTCTTGCCTGTTTACATAGAAATGCAATGGAAAAGTAGCACAGTGGAATGGAAAAATGCATTGATACAGCCAACAACAGAACATTTAGATTGCTTATCATCACGTAGCTACTCTAGTGAAACATGGCGGACTGTGACAGCTCACTCAGGGGAGGAGCTAAGCTAACAGGGCAGATTCTGTCAGCAGTCGTGGGCGGGGCCTGTTACAGTGTGACACCAATGAACGACTCGTTTGAGACACTGCTTATGATTTATGGGGATATAAAAAAGGAGTGGGTGGATTGTCACCATTAAAGGGTGGTCGTGTACACACACTACCACCACATTTATGTTCAAACGTGAATTTTGCATAATAGGTCCCCTTTAAGTCGTACAATAAATGTATCTTTCAGATTAACTTCTTTTACTGGGATTCTGCTTTGTATGTTGTTAATTATTCAACTAAATTGTCCAAAACAATTTTAATTAGAGCAGTTAATTTAGTGTTTTATATTAATGACACTTAAAAAAAAAGAAAGAAAGAAATATATATATATATATATATATATATATATATATATATATATATATATATATATATATATATATATATATATATATGTATTAATAAGAATGATACCCAGGTACAATACAAAATTGCTGAAAGATTGCTGAAAGATTCAATATTTATATGTATTTATTCCAAAAAATTCATATATCTTAGCATAATACTGGGGTCTATTTGGATAATCTTTTGTTATGACAACTAAATTAGCAAATGTTTCTATTTATTTCCCTTAATAACACTTCGGCTGATGCATTGTCATCCTGCACATGCTAAACTTATATCTAAATATACGTTTCAATTTAAAAGTAAATGCACATTGCACTTTTTATAAATAATTTTAAGAGGTGTGCACTTTTTTTCTCTTGAGCACTTGCCCTCCAAACTGTCTGTGCACGGCCCTGATTGCAGTTATTTGTTCAGAGTTCTGCTATGTGCAGATTCAGTGAACTCTGACCTGTGAGTTCAGCCTCACTCCATGAGTGTGGGAGGATGGGTGATGGAATATATAGAAGAAAACAGGGGATCAATAAGCTGTTTTCTGCTGTATTAATGAGCAGTGATTGGATTGAGCCACTCTTTGGATCAGCTCAAAGGAATATACGTCTTATTAATTGAGTAAAAACACTATTAGATATTTACTTAACAGGTTTGAAACTGTTTAACCAGTTCATCTATTCAAGCACAATAATTGCTGTTATTGACTTGACTGCCTAAATTTTAGTGTCTTTTCATACCTTGTTATGAATTATTCAGATGTACCCTGTTGGCTGCTGGTATCCTTGCAGGAACTCATAACTGTAGCCGCTGTTTGTTTGAGAACAGTCCATTAAATGAACCATAGAGGGCTTTCCTGAGTGGGTGTGCATTAGCAATGAGCAAAACCAGGTGGTAAACTTCTCTAGCTTTAATTAAAATCCCTTAATTCCAGCGTTTGAACCCCAGGCTGTATTTCACAGGCAGTCTGGAAGCTTCTTTGCTTGGCTCTGATGCATGGCCCCCTGTTGACACGCACTAATTTTGATATATACGAGCGGATGAATCTCTAATTACGTTTTGGCATGGACTCTGAAGTTACTTAGCATTGCACTTAATTATTTTTATAACTGTAAAGTACTGTGGTGTAAATTAGGGTAATCCTCACTTGGGGGTTTTCTCATTTAAACACATTGATAAAATTTTTGCTATTTATTTTTTTTAAAAATCTGTTTTCTTGATAATATCCGTCCACTTTCCCTTTCATTATGTGCTTACAGGGCTGGAGAAATATACTTTCTACATTATATTCTTGGTTATATGTAATGGTTATTTACAGGCCAGTAATGTTTTAACGGCCGAGCTGATTGGTTGTTCATGCCGCTAGGGTCCCCTGACAGGTCAGTGGAGTCCAGGTGTCGTGTCATTTCCTGTGGAGCCTCGTCAGCACAAACACACAAACAAACACACACCCACACACCTTTGACTACAGCTCACCTGAGATACAGTTTAATTGTTCCTAATTAAAGTTGTACATGAATTGCCAGTAATAAAACACGTGCACAGTTCATTAGTGCTCCCTAAAACAAAAGGGCTTCATTTTTATGTGTGTATAATTGTCATGCAAATGAATCTGTTTCTCTATAGGGTCTCTGTCTTTCCCCAAGGCCTTAGTTAGAGAGGTGTACCTGGTCTGCACTGTAATATCTCTTTTCTTATTACAATGAATTGCAATTTACCTGTTATTTATTTTTACATTTAATTTATTTTTAAGTATGCTACATTGTGGTACTCTGCTGCTTTTACAAAGCAAGTACAAATAAATAGTCTGTAGTCAGTTATGACTTACACTTTTTTCAGTTCTCTTATATTGCACACTCTTCATGGAAAAGTCCAGGTAAGGTAAAGTTCGCCAAAATAAAACTGTACCAAAATCATAATTTTACCAGCATGTCCAATTATATTGTAAATTACCATATTAGAAGAAAATATTGTATAGTAAACATGAAAAACATGCACTTAATAGAATATTTAAGCTCTTGATACAAGATAAAAAAAACAAAAACAATGACTAATATTATTTAATTGGATCAATATGTGTAAGAAAAACTGTAAAATGGTGGCATGGATCAAGTCAATAAAGGAAAACGACTCATGATTTTCAAACTAATGAAATCTCAAAGGGCTTTTTAAAGATAACCAATTAAGCATAGTAGGTGCCAATGAAAAAGAATCATATCTAGCCATCTCGGTTGTCTTAAAGAACTGCTCAGAAAGCGGGAAAGCCTGGGAAAACTGCTTACTGCCATCTTGCAGAAAATTACACACAAAGAAAGGGTAGACTCTCTGAAGGATTAACACTTAATTACGGCTTAATTAGCATAATTATGCATGCTAATAGCATCTCAAATGGATAGCGGTTGTCGAGAGGATTGAACCATCTGTAATTGTAGGGGATTAATACATCATTTTTTATTTCCAGCATCATTGTAACTCTCTTCCTCCTGCAAGTGCCTCTCATTAATCAATTTCACTTATATTGCGTTTAAATTTTGGTGCCTTTTTTTCAGAATACATCATTAGGGTCATCCCTGCGCAGCTATGAGACAAGACTAATGAGATCTCAGAAGGATCCTTATAACTGAACAAAAGCAAAGAACAGGTGAACCCTCTTCAGAGTGTATTAAGATGTGATTTGAACTGAACATGTTTGGGATGAACTAGGAGTGGAAGAATTAACCTGGAGTATAGAGACCAACTGGGAGTTTTAATGGTTTACTGGGAGCGTACTGTAGACACCATCTGGGAGTGTTGAGGGTGAACCGGCAGTGTAGACATTAACTGAGTGCAGAATCTGCAAACAGTGAAAGGAGAGTGTAAGGAATAACCAGGAGTGTGGGCTTCAACTGGGAGTAAAGAGATTAACTGGCAGTATAACACTGTGTCTATACTGGACGCAACAGTGCGGTGCGAGGCAACAAAAGCCAGTAGAACCCATAATAAGCAGTGCTTCTGTCAGTAAACTGATGCCCTACTGTATTTATATTTATGACTTACTCCACACGCCAGTGCTACTTCTGACATGAAAGACAAATGGATTTACAAACGTCACTTTGAAATGTCCTGTGGAGACAGCTACAAGCAGTTGCAGCATAACGCAATACGACAGTGTTTGTGCCCGGTAAAGGCACAATGTAAGGGTGAAAATTGGAGTGTGGAGACTAAAAGTGCCAATATACTTTAAGCAAAATTAAAGAATAAACGGGCGTGATATAATTGCAAACACAATCTGTTAAAAATTAAGGTGTTTTGGAGTTTGTTTTGGTAGTTTCGAAAGAGTTACCCGTGCAAATGATCCAGAAAATGTTGTGCTCTTTAACACCTTCACACTTCCATTGGTCCATGACATACATAACTGCTCTTTTCTCACCACTCATACTTAAATAATCTTCTAAGAACCACTCCTAGCAGCTGACAATGTTGTATGTTCGCAAGAAGTATACTGGTGCACGGCTATTTATTTATTTATTAACTGGTTTTCCCTGAGTGAAGAACAAAGAACTTATCAGAACCTTGAGTGGGAGTGTGGAGAGTAAACTGGCAGTAAAGCGATGGAATAAAATATGATGGTAAATTGGGGGTATAGAGATTAATTGGCAGTAGGAGGCTAAATTTGCACAATAAAGATTAACTTGTGGAGGGTGGACTGTCAATGTAGTGATGAACTGCAAGTGTAAAAGATAAACTTAAAGTGAAATGTAGAAGATAAAATATTAACTAGAAGCACAGAAGATAAACTGGGAATGTACAGATTAACTAGAAGCACAGAAAATAAACTCGGAATGGACAGATTAACTGGAAGTGTAGAAGATAAACTGGGAATGTACAGATTAACTAGACATTTAGAAGATAAACTGGGAATGTACAGATTAACTGGAAGTGTAGAAGATAAACTGGGAGGGTACAGATTAACTAGAAGCACAGAAGATAAACTGGGAATGTACAGATTAACTAGAAGTTTAGAAGATAAACTGGGAATGCACAGATTAACTAGAAGCACAGAAAATAAACTGGGAATGTACGGATTAACTGGAAGTGTAGAAAATAAATGGGAATGTACAGGTTAACTAGAAGTGTAGAAGATAAACTGGGAGGGGACAAATTAACTAGAAGCACAGAAAATAAAATGGGAATGTACAGATTAACTGGAAGTGTAGAAGATAAACTGGGAATGTACAGATTAACTGGAAGTGTAGAAGATAAACTTGGAATGTACAGATTAACTGGAAGTGTAGAAAATAAACTGGGAATGTACGGATTAACTGGAAGTGTAGAAAATAAATGGGAATGTACAGGTAAACTGGAAGTGTAGTAGATAAACTGGGAGGGTACAGATTAACTGGAAGTGTAGAAGATAAACTAGGAATGTACAGATTAACTAGAAGCACAGAAAATAAACTGGGAATGTACGGATTAACTGGAAGTGTAGAAAATAAATGGGAATGTACGGATTAACTGGAAGTGTAGAAAATAAACTGGGAATGTACGGATTAACTGGAAGTGTAGAAAATAAATGGGAATGTACAGGTAAACTGGAAGTGTAGTAGATAAACTGGGAGGGTACAGATTAACTAGAAGCACAGAAGATAAACTGGGAATGTACAGATTAACTGGTTGTGTAGAAGATAAACTGGGAATGTACAGATTAACTGGAAGTGTAGAAGATAAACTGGGAATGCACAGATTAACTAGAAGCACAGAAGATAAACTGGGAATGTACAGATTAACTAGAAGCTTATAAAATAAACTGGGAATAGACAGATTAACTGGAAGTGTAGAAGATAAACTGGACATGTACAAATTAACTAGAAGTTTAGAAGACAAACTGGGAATGTACAGATTAACTAGAAGCACAGAAAATAAACTGGGAATGTACGGATTAACTGGAAGTGTAGAAAATAAATGGGAATGTACAGGTTAACTAGAAGTATAGAACATAAACTGGGAGGGGACAAATTAACTAGAAGCACAGAAAATAAAATGGAAATGTACAGATTAACTGGTTGTATAGAAGATAAACTGGGAATGTACAGATTAACTGGAAGTGTAGAAGATAAACTGGGAATGTAAAGATTAACTAGAAGCACAGAAGATAAACTGGGAATGTACAGATTAACTATAAACACAGAAAATAAACTGGGAATGTACAGATTAACTGGAAGTGCAGAAAATAAACTGTGAATGTAAAGATTAACTGGAATTGTAGAAGATAAACTGGCAATGTAGAGATTAACTAGAAGTGCAGAAGATAAACTGGCAATGTACAAATGAACTATAATTGTAGAAGATAAACTAGGAATGTAAAGATTAACTGAGACTGTAGAAGGTAAACTGAGAATGTAGAGATTGACTGAGAGTGAGGAGATTAACAGAGAGAGAGATTAGTTAGGGTGTGTTGGGCAGATTGGGAACTGGGTTTGGACAGATTTACTGGAACTCTGAAGGGTGAACTGGTGGGTACAGTAGGATTGAAGAGATTGACAAGGATGTGGAGAATGAATTATGATGGTTTAACTAGGAGTTTAGAAATTAACTGTGTGAATGTTAAGTGTAGAGATTAACTAAAAATGTGTCTGAAATCACCCCCTATTGTCACAGGGTGTTTTGGTTATGTTTCATGTGTTTAAGTTTGCCATGTTCACTGTCATGTCTTGCCATGCACTTCCTGGTCTTGTCATGTGATCCTGCCATGTGCTCCTTTGTCTTGTGTTCTGTTGTCATGTTCTCATTGGTTTATTGGTTTAATCATTGTTCACAGGTGTGTCTCGTCTTGTCTTTAGTCAGTGTATTTAAGCCCTCATGTTTGCCATGTGTCCTGGTCTTGTATTGAATGTTGTAACCCATTGTTTGGTGAGTTCGTCTCTGCTTTAGTCTAGTTCATGTCAAGTTGAGTCTGTTCATGTTATGTCAAATCAAGTAGTTTAGTCAAGCCAAGTCTTTGTTTTATGTTTTAAATCTTGAGTTAAATAAACTGCACTTGGGTTCAGCAAACTCGCCTCCAGTGGACTGAGTGTTACACCTATACCCTTATATAGTGCAGTATTTGAAGGGACAGCCATTGTAGTGGTGTCTTGGACGTTATCAAGTGCACTCATTTAATCCCATAATGTGCCACAATAATGGGTGTACAACCGATGTACACTCAACAGCTAGCCACTAGAGAATACCCATGCATTGTGAGGATCATGCAAAGGAATTTTCGCGTCTCACCAGAAAATGGCGTTCAAATTAGTTTTTTTTATTTTCTCCTTCAAGTGGACTATGTTAGTGGAATAATGTACGGAACAGCAAATGAGGGTATGGAAGGCGAAATTTTTGATACAGCCAAGTGTGGGATTTGAACTGAGAGTGTAAAGATTACTTTGTGGAGGGTAAACTGGGAATGAAGGGATTACCAGGGAATGTTAAGGGTGAACTGGGAGTGTAGCAGCATGATGATCATAACATGACTGTGCTAAACTTTAACATCTTTCTCTTGATTTGGAAACACCAAGACGCATTGTAATAGTATCTAAAAATAAATTTTAACAAACCTTAGTGCATTTATGGTAGAGTCAAAATAACATTCTAAGTCAAAGTAAAAGCGTAAGCCCATGTAATTAAAGAATCCCATCTATGAACAGTCCCTAGTCTAAAGATGATAAAAAGTTCTTGATAACGTGTGTCATCGTTATCTACTCCATGACTTTAAACCATCATTGACATTTTCCAAAAGCCATTGAGGATCTTCTGCTTGTCTTGTTCAGACACGGCAATCAATAGCGTTTTCTGCAGGGACTGGATCGGCCAGCAGAACTGAAGATGATATGAGGAAAGGGGAGGGAGAGAGAGGAAGGGCTAATCAATGAGGAGTCTTGAACTTGGGAAACCCTTTTCATGTTTGGTATTAAGCTGCGATCTCGCCTGTCGCTCAGACTCCAGAACAAACTGAGATGACAGGCGTTGCTGTGATGAGATGAGGGAATGTAGAAGTGAGGTGGTGCAGTAACTCACTCACGCCAGTATGAGGCTCTAGGAAACTTCTAATCTCACATTATTGCTCATATGTGTGAGACCAGGGGTTTTATTAATATTTGAAAGTATCCTTTTACAACACTTAAAGCACAGGTGACAACTTCCCTAAAAAAAGAACCTGACATTTATATGTAGAGTTCAGTTTTTTTTTTCAACTGAAACAAAAAAAAAATACAATCTACCTTGAAATGTTGATCTTTGTCTTATGAATCATAATGGGGTTTTGTTATGATGTGCTATATAGTATGCAGCTGTTGGAATTTTTGTTTGGGGGACAAAAAATGATTCAAAAATGAAGTTGGTTTTGTGTAGTGTTTTGAAAGGATAATATCTATTTTATTTTTATTCATTTAAATCTTAAGTAATAAATAAAATCAGTGTATTGTAAGAAGTTACTGGCATCTCTGGACTGGGCTTGAAAGCAGTCTTTTTTGTGAGCTCTGTCTGGACTCTGTCTAGCTAATGGATCATTTGCATTATCGATGAGGTAACCCTGTCACCTCCAACATGGACTTTTAAAAAGAGAATAATTTTATGTTAATTAGATATTGATGCCATAATGATTAATTGGCTCCTGAGTGTTGTTAATATGCAGTAGTTGTCGTGTAATGTGCATTTCTAATGACTTTGTATCAGTTTGTTCAAACAAGGGGGAGGATTCGACCCCAGCGAAACCTTTTTAGCAGAGAGACTGATGTTTCTCCGGTGACGTTATTACCTCTTTTGAGGATCATGCACTGAGGTATGATGGTCATTTGGCATTTTATAATGTACAGGATTTGTTTGTGAAGTTAAGTTGAAACATCAGGTGAACACCCGTCTCTGTAGCGTGGTGGCCCAACAGACTGCTCATCCATCTTCCTCTCTGACAGCTTAAAGTGGCTGGTTTTGCCCTCTTGATTCACAGATGGGGTGAATGTGGCAGTCGTTTTAATTTTAAATGAAGTAGGGCCCTGAAGTCTCAGGAAGCTGTTGTTGCACCATCATACTAGCACACACACACATCTGGACCCACCTGTGAGTACCCGCCCATCATAACCCGCCCGTCAGCATCCACCCATTAGCACATTGCAAAGAGCTTCCAGCAGCCTGTGCGTATAGCCCTTATTCAATAAAAGTGCCCAAATTTCCCCAGGATTGATCACAAGAAATAAAATCTTTCCACTTCTTCTCCTCCAGATCATAATTCAGCCAGAAAAGTAACATTTAAATGACTAACTGTATACTTATTTTCATGTAACAGCTTTGTGTGGGCTAAAATCTGAGGGTGAATGCTCAGAAAACCCTACTCCAGTATTTACTCCTTATTAATGCTTGCCAAGGCAACAATATTACTATTGGCCACTGATCACACTTAAAATTTTGCCTGGTGGGGAAAAAAACCTACATAGATTTTCATTTTAATTGAAGGGACATACTCTCTGAGTAGGTACTTATTTTGAATACGTAATTACTGCTTGGCCGCTAAAAAAGTATACATTCGCCATGATGTCATTATCATGTGACCTACCAGCGTCAGTTGCGTCGCTTCACTAGCCTGGTTTCCATTACAGATGTGCACAAAACTTTTGCAATATTTTCTAAATGACGGCGTTTCCATTAACCGATGTTATGGACTAAAACTTAATTTTTTCCTCTCACGACAAGTCGTTCCAAAAATCATAGGGGCGGAATTTGGTAGGTTTACGTATATTGCAGTCACCGCACTAGGAGATGTAGGCTTGTTATCCAAGCATTAATGGCAAGGAAAGATCCTTATACTTGGGAGCGGCCACGTATGAGATGTTTCTGGGAGGTTCTAGTACGTGATTTCACAGAGGATCTGTGGATTCAGAATGATCATATGACTATTATTTTAATTGAATTGATGTCCAACAAATAAACAACAGATATAATACAGATGATGAAATGATAAAGCTCAGGCTGCTGAATATTCGATCCCTTTCCTCAAAAACGTTTATTGTTAATGATATGATTACAGATAATAATCTAGATGTGCTGTGTTTGACAGAAACCTGGCTAAAACCGGACGACTACATTACTTTAAATGAGTCCACCCCCCAAGATTATTGTTATAAACACGAGCCGCATCTGAAAGGTAAAGGGGGAGGTGTTGCTGTAATTTATAATAATATCTTCGGTATTACTCAGAAGTCTAGTTTCAAATATAATTCCTTTGAAGTTTTGGTGCTTTATGTAACGTTATGTAGTGAAATTGATAAATCAACATTTGTGTTGGCTACTGTATATAGGCCACCAAGGCATAATACAGACTTTACCAAAGAATTTGCTGATTTTCTATCAGAGTTAGTACTGGCTGCAGATAAAGTCCTAATTGTTGGTGATTTTAATATCCATGTAGACAATGAAAAAGACGCATTGGGATTGGCATTTAGAGACATTCTAACCTCTATTGGAGTTATGCAACTCATCGCCGTAATCATACTCTAGACCTAATACTGTCACATGGAATAAATGTTGATACCGTTGAAATTCTGCAGCAGAGCGATGACATCTCAGATCATTACCTAGTATCATGTATACTCAATTTAGCAAAGGCTGCAAAGCCGTCCCCTCACTTCAAATATGGCAGGACTATCACTGCTGCGACTAAAGATTGCTTTGTAAATAATCTTCCTCATCAGTTTCATCTCCTCAGCATCCCAGATAGCCTAGAGGAACTCGATGTTGCAACAGAAACTATTGACTCTCTCTTTTCCAGCACTTTAGACACAGTTGCTCCTCTGCGCTTAAAGAAGATTAAAGAAAATAGTACAACGCTGTGGTACAACGAGCACACCCGGGCCCTTAAAACAGCAGCCAGAAAAATGGAGCGCAGCTGGAAGAAAACAAAATGGAAGTTTTTCGCATTTCGTGGAAAGAGAGCATGATTGCATAGGCCGTAAAAACTGCTAGATCTGCTTATTTCTCGACTCTCTTAGAAGAAAACAAACATAACCCTAGGTATTTATTCGATACAGTGGCTAAATTAACCAAAGATAAAGCTTCAACTTCTGATGTCTGCCAACAGCACAGCAGTAATGACTTTATGAACTTCTTTACTTGTAAGATTGATAATATTAGGAAAAAGATTATAACCATGCAGCTGTCTACTACAGTATTACATCAGACAGTGCATTGTAGTGTCACTGAGGAAAAATTACATTCATTCACTGCTATAGGAGAAGAAGAATTGGCTAAACTCGTTAAATCATCAAAATCAAGAACATGTATGCTCGACCCTATACTGACTAAACTACTAAAAGAGATGCTTCCAGAGGTCATAGATCCTCTTCTTAATATCATTAATTCATCTTTGTTATTAGGATATGTACCAAAAATTTTAAGTTGGCTATTATTAAACCACTTATTAAAAAACGCAACTTGATCCTACAGAATTTGTCAATTACAGGCCAATCTCAAATCTACCCTTTCTGTCAAAAATACTAGAAAAGGCAGTATCCAGTCAAGATTTAGACCGTATCATAGTACTGAGACTGCTCTCATTAAAGTTACAAATGATTTACTCTTATCATCCGATCGTGGTTGTATCTCTCTGTTAGTGTTACTTGATCTTAGCACTGCATTCGATACTATCGACCACAACATTCTTTTGAATAGACTCGAAAATTATGTTGGCATTAGTGGAATTGCATTGGCATGGTTTAAATCATACTTACCTGACCGTTATCAGTTTGTAGCAGTAAATGAAAAAATGTCACACCGATCAAGTTCAGTATGGAGTACCACAAGGCTCAGTGCTAGGACCGTTGCTCTTCACCCTGTACATGCTACCACTGGGAGATATCATTAGGAAGCATGGCGTTAGTTTTCATTGTTATGCTGACCATACTCAGCTCTATATTTCTTCATGCCCTGACGAAACTTACCAATTCACAAGATTAACGGAATGCATAGCTGATATAAAAAAATTGGATGACTAGTAATTTCCTGCAACTTAATTCAGAAAAAACTGAATTTTTAATTATTGGACAAAAAAACTCCACAAGTAATAACCTAGAATTCTGTCTAACACTCGATGACTACTCTGTCAAGCCCTCTTCGTCAGTTAGGAACCTGGGTGCTCGTTGATACCAATCTCTCATTTGAAAGCCACGGTTCTAGCATCTGTAAAACTGCATTCTTCCATCTTAAAAATATATCTAAATTACGGCACATGCTTTCAATGCAAAATGCTGAACAGTTAGTACATGCGTTCATGACCTCAAGGCTAGATTATTGTAATGCTCTACTGGGTGGTTGCCCTGCTCGCTTAATAAATAAACTGCAGCTGGTCCAAAACAGAGCAGCTCGAGTTCTTACTAGAACCAGGAAGTATGACCATATTAGCCCAGTTCTGTCAACACTGCACTGGCTCCCTATTAAACATCGCATACATTGTAAAATCTTGCTAATTACTTACAAAGCACTAAATGGTTTAGCTCCCCAGTACTGGAGCGAACTTATACTCCATCACGCTTATTGCGGTCTCAAAATTCTGTCCAGTTGATAATATCAAAATCAACTGCAGGCGGTCGATCCTTTTCCTATTCAGCACCTAAACTCTAGAACAGTAATAATTAATAATTGTTTAATCGACACGTCATCAATAAACACGTCTCCGGTGTGATGCCTCCGATCTTTCGAATATTCAGATCTAATATGACTTCTGACCTGTAAGGCTGCCAAAATAATAATCATACACTGTTTGTTAATTGGCCAGAGGAGAACTGGCACCCCGACTGAGCCTGGTTTCTCACAAGGTTTATTTTTCTCCATTATGCCACCTGATGGAGTTTTGGTTCCTTGCCACTGTCGCCTTTGGCTTGGCTTGCTCAGTTGGGGACACAAAATTTTCAACTAAATATCCAAATAAATGTAATTACTAAACTAAATTAACTATATCAACTAAATTACTGATCTGCCCACATTGTCGCTATATGACAATTGAAATGAGCTAGATGACTGACAACTGATGTTTTCTCCAGAGCAGCTGTACAGCTGAATTAAAATCTGTTGCATTATTTTCCTGTTTAACACTGTGAAGCTGCTTTGAAACAATCTGCATTGTAAAAAGCGCTATATAAATAAAGTTGACTTGACTTGACTATTACATATGCCAGGTGACCTGTAAATGCGAGAAAAAAAATGGTTTCCTTTCCGACGAATTGGGATCACTTCAGGGAGCCCCTATCAGCTTCGAGATATAGAGAACCGGCCAATGACCATTGGCGTGCAAGATTTGCATCAGGTATAAAGCGGAAGCAAATGCAGCGCACCATTGTCATTCACTTCGGAGCCGAACGGCGTTGATGAAGCAACAGAGACTACTCAGCAAAAGAGAGTTTTTTCAGAGAACGAGAGAGAAGTTCATGCTGGTGAAAAGGCACGATCAGTGCGACTGCGATCTCACCGCTGCTTTAACAAACTGCTGTTTTCACAGCAAAGAGCTGTTGGTTGGAAAGGGCGTTTGTGTATAGTGAGTGCACACACAGGCTGCACTATCCCCTGTGTGTTGCCGCGGTCTTCCCCTGGGTGCTTCAGCACTTCTAAAAAGAGCGTTTCCTCACAAAAAGAGCAACACGGGTGTGACACTGTGTCTTTTTCAAGATGTAATTCCACCCGTGCGTTTCTGGATGCGGTCGTTCCCTGTAACCAGCTGACGGTCACAATCGTTGTATCACGTGTCTGGGCATTCAGCACACTGAGGCAGCTTTTGTGGATAGTTCATGTTCCCACTGCGGGAACATGACTATCTCGGCGCTTAGGTCGAGACTCACCTACCTTCGGGAAGGCGGAGTCCCCCTACCCATACCTAAATCTAGTGCTATTCCTCAGAATAGACCTACTTCGACGGATGGCCGGGGTGATCTGAGGATTACGTTCAGGCCAAGCCAGGTGGCAAGCGCCGTCGTAAGAGACCCTGAGACGGGCCACCCAGAGATGGAGGAGGCTGCTCTTCAGGAGATGGCTGCAGCACCACTTCTTCCCCCGGAGGAGGGCCGAGGGAGAATCTTTTGTTGTCGTTCAATTTCTGTTCCACCGCTGGCCCCAGCACCAGCGGTACCCACATTATCAACAAAAGAGCAGTTTCTGAAATCTCTGGGTGCCAAGAGAGCACGCTTGGCGGTGTTCGACGCTCCCATGCCTTGTCACCCTCAGGCGCCTCTCCAATCGCCAGCAGGGGGTGCCGGCTGTGGGGACGCACACAAGAGGTCTTCCCACACTCGCACACCCCCTCAGCGGAAGCAGGTAAGTGTTGCACAGCACACTCAGACCCCACTTCGGGCCGCTACCATGCCGTCCGAGTCGGGTCCCTGCATGCCGCCTCGCTGCCCTGCTGCGGGTACGTCTGTGGTGCCGTTGGTCCCGCTTGTACGGTTGCTGGGAGCCTGGCTAGCGCTCCCCAGCCCGTCTCGCTGGCTCATCTGTACCATCAGACTCGGCTATGCGATTCAGTTCGCCCGGCGTCCCCCCAAGTTCAGGGGCGTTCACTTCACCTCTGTGTCGAAGGAGAATGCCCCTGTGCTTCAGGCGGAGATCGCAGTCCTACTGGCGAAGGACGCGATAGAGCCGGTCCCTCCAGCCGATATGAAGACCGGCTTCTACAGCCCATACTTCATTGTACCCAAGAAAGGCGGCGGGTTACGGCCGATCTTGGATCTGCGATTCTTGAACCGGTCCCTTCACAGGCTACCGTTCAGAATGCTAACGCAGAAACGCATCTTCAGGTGCATCCGTCCCCAAGATTGGTTTGCAGCGTTCGCTTCAACGCTGGCTACACATGGCCGTGGCACAGTGGATCCCTCCGTGTCCCTGTGACTCCGAGGTGCCGCTACACCTTCAGCCCGTGGTCAGACCCTTCATTTCTACGGGCAGGAGTTCCCCTAGAACAAGTGTCTAGGCATGCTGTTGTCTCCACAGATGCCTCATCCACCGGCTGGGGTGCCACGTACAACGGGCTTGCAGTTTTGGGTCTGTGGACGGGGCCTCAACTGCAATGGCATATCAATTGCCTCGAGTTGTTAGCGGTTCGTCTTGCGCTGAGCCGCTTCAAAACGCAGCTACTAGGCAAGCACGTTCTGGTCCGTACGGACAACACTGCGGCCGTTGCGTACATCAACAAACAGGGTGGTCTACGCTCCCGTCGCATGTCACAACTCACCCGCCATCTCCTCCTATGGAGTCAGAAGCATCTGAGGTTGCTTTGTGCAATTCACATTCCGGGCCTGCTCAATCGTGCGGCCGACGAACTCTCACAACAGCTAGTGCTCCCCAGAGAGTGGAGACTCCATCCCCAGGTGGTCCAGCTGATCTGGAGTCGCTTCGGGACTGCACAGGTAGACCTGTTTGCCTCCCCGGACACGACCCACTGCCAGTTGTTTTATTCCCTGACCTAGGGGACCCTTGGCTCGGATGCCCTGGCACACAGCTGGCCCCGGGGCCTACGCAAGTATGCATTTCCCCCAGTCTCCGTTCCCTCCTTCAGGGAGCAAGGATTACCATACGTAACAGAGATGTTTCTATTGCAGTTTTGCGGAATATTCCTTTTTCGAATTGCCTGAAAAACCACTGCATGCGAGCGTAAAAGCCTTTTTTGCGATATATGCAGTGTTAGGGAGTAACTAGTTACATGTAACAGAGTTACTTAAGTTAATTACAAAATAAATGTAATTGTAATCTGTTACAGTTACTCTGAAAAAAATGTGTAATTAAATGTTCAGAATCTCACCAGAAGTAGTAGGACATCCGGGGACTTTTTGCCTACTCTTTTTTGACTGCTGTGAATTCAGACATGCATGTACTACTCTTTTCACAAACAGTTTTTCACCTATGCTATAGTAGGGAAGTATGCGATTTCGGATGCAGCCTTTGTTTCTTGCTCTTGTGGAATACATAGGGCCGACGAACTCTCACAACAGCCAGTGCTCCCCGGAGAGTGGAGACTCCATCCCCAGGTGGTCCAGCTGATCTGGAGTCGCTTCGGGACTGCACAGGTAGACCTGTTTGCCGCCCCGGACACGACCCACTGCCAGTTGTTTTATTCCCTGACCTAGGGGACCCTTGGCTCGGATGCCCTGGCACACAGCTGGCCCCGGGGCCTACGCAAGTATGCATTTCCCCCAGTGAGCCTTCGTCAGTACGTCCGACGTACGTCTCCGTTCCCTCCTTCAGGGAGCAAGGGTTACCATACAAGGGTTACAGTTACTTTGAAAAAAATGTGTAATTAAATGTTCAGAATCTCACCGGAAGTAGTAGGACATCCGGGGACTTTTTGCCTACTCTTTTTTGACTGCTGTGAATTCAGACATGCATGTACTACTCTTTTCACAAACAGTTTTTCACCTATACTATAGTAGGGAAGTATGCGATTTCGGATGCAGCCTTTGTTTCTTGCTCTTGTGGAATACATAGGGCCCTATCATACACCCGGCGCAATGTGACGCCAGGCCACGTTGTTTAAATATCAAATGCACTGGTGCATCTGTTTACCCATGGGCGTCTGGTCTGAAAACCAGGTGTGTTCAGGAGCATTGTTGGAGCGTTGCTATTGTGAGGAACTGAAAATGACTGCGCCATTGACCAACACAAACCTTATTATTTAAAGAGTGTAATATGAGCCTATAGGCGGTGCACAACGCGCGTACACTCTGCTTATTACACAC
Source organism: Rhinogobio ventralis (assembly GCA_039654625.1). NCBI lineage: Eukaryota > Metazoa > Chordata > Actinopteri > Cypriniformes > Gobionidae > Rhinogobio > Rhinogobio ventralis. Next base: position 29,051,656 of record CM077216.1, read on the forward strand.
ACAGCAGCAGCAGCAGCAGCACACACACATTTTTAAATATTAAAAATAAAAGGATTCCTCTCTGGAGAAGTGTTCAGTCTTTCCCCTCGCATTTCATTAGCGAATCCATCATGGTACAAGCAATTGGTTTTTTGCACGTTATGCCTAAAACACACCCATGACTCATTAAGAGACTAGGGCATCCCTTTTTTACCGTCGTTAAACTAGCAAAAGTGGATTCGGACGCCCTGAGAGCACCGGCGCCATGAGCTTCAGACCATAATGTAAAATAGGGCCCTTAGTGTTTAAATATGTTTAGTGAAGTTTTATACAATTTTGCTTCTGAACTAAATTGTTATTCTACTGGAAAACAATACAAAAAGAAGATTAAGAAAATTATATTTTTGCAGTTTATGTGTACATTTAGTGCTTTTGTGGGTCATGCTGTGGTCACTGCTGGCTTTCTGTGTTGCAGTTCTCTGGACAAACTAAGCGCTGGGCCAAAACATGTGAGAGTCAGAGCAGAAGTGACACGATGACTGTTCTGCTCACTGATTGGCCTGACACTTTCACTCATTGTGAGGTGCGGCGGCCTGTCTGTCTGTCTGTCAGCAGTGTCAGAGAGACAGAGTGAGTGACTGACAGCCCCGCGCAGCACCTGACACCCGTGACAACGACATTGTCGTGACACTACGGTGCTGTGTGTGTGTGTGTGTGTGTGTATTTACTCTTGTGGCTGACCATTTATCAGTGGTATTTTTCCACCATTTAGACCTGTCATGTCACCACGATACACTCATTTGACACGTGAACTAAACTGCTTCAAATTGGAGGTTAGTGAGGTCTCATGCACTAGTGCGAGGCTGAAAACAGACTGCTTTATACTTACACACATCACAATGTGTACCAGTACAGTATGTGAAACAGTACACTTTATGGAATTAATAGTACTTTCATCAGTAGTCAATAGTTTTAAACAGTAGTACGCAACATTGTTGTCACATGACCTGCATGTCAAGTTGCAAATAAAACAGTTATTTAGCATTTTTAATATTTTTTGATAACTAAGGCTGTCAATTGAACCTCATGTACAATTACTTTTAAAAACTATGTAATAGAACTAACTTAAAAAGGGAAAATTCTGAAATTTAAGGGATCCAAGTCACTAATCTACCACTTAGCAACCTTCTATCTGCATAGCAACACCCTGGCAACCATTAGATGGCAACCATAAAGCACCACTCACCAGAAAAAGTCAACATTTTGGCTGCGTACGAAACTAGAACTAACTTGAAACCCAAAAAGGAAAATTCTGTCATAATTTCTTTGATCAGTGATCTTTTTTTTATGGAAGATATATTTTGAAGAATGTTGGTGACCAGCTCAATCTTAACAAACGAGTTCAGAACAATTCTCTGTACTCTCTGGGTCATTAATTATCAAAAGAAAAGTTGAGTATTTGGATGGCTATAATAGGGTCATTTAGTTTTGGTTACCATTGACTTCCATTGTATTGACATTTTTCAGAATATCTTCCTTTGTGTTTCATAGAAGAAAGATAGTCATACAGGTTTGGAACGACATAAGGGGGCGTAAATGATTTTGGGGTGAACTATCCTTTTAAACATGTGATGCTCATGATGTGAGACAATTTATTTATTTATCCATCCATCCATCCTAGTAGAAATATCTTCACATCTTCTAATTTGGCGGTCATTTTGTAAAGAAAAAATATGCGCCTGTGCACATTCGTATTCAAACGCGCTTGCCTATAGACTAAACACGTAATGTTTCCGTGCAGGCCGTCACCGCTCTCACAGATTCACGTTTTTTGAAGTTTACACAAGGATGATAACGGTATCGTTTCAAAACCTGTTTGGGGTTTGCAAAAACCTGTTTGGGGTTTGCATTCTCTAGCCACCAAACACTGTTGCCATGCAAATGAACGGCCAGAACGCATTAAAAGTTTTCTATTTTAGTTGAAAATGGTGTCTTGTAAGTGGCCCCAAAGTAAATAACGAATGATTATTTACAACGGAAATGAATCAATCAAAAACGTACTTTAGCTGGGCAATAGCTTTTTTCTAGAGCTGCTGTACAGCCAAAACAATCTCTCTTCCATTAAGCTCCTGTTATCACTGTAAAACTGCTTTGAAGCAATCTGTGTTGTGAAAAGTGCTATATAAATGAAGGTGACATATAAATGACGTGTACAGTCAAATAAACCTTTCAGCTGTTAACAGAAGAATAAGACGCAGAAAAAAAAGTTTGACACTTCACCAATAAAAACAAAAAATCTAAAGTCATTTTTGCTCATGGTTTAACTGTATCATCGAAGGTCAGCAGCAAGTACATTGGTCAATAAAGTGAGATTAAATGCATAAAAATGTTTGCTTTATTTAACATATTTAATTAATGGAGGTCTTCTGATTTTGCATTTGACTGATTTTATTCATTTTGAGCAATACTGAATCTTTTTTGTGCAAGATTAGTAAATGCATGCTCATTTTTAGTCTGGAACTACAATAACTTACAGTTTTTCTCAACATTGGGACAGGAGAGCTGTCAGTGATAAATGGGAAATACAAGTAATGTGTTACTTTACTAGTTACTTGAAAAAGTAATCTGATTACATAACTCAAGTTACTTGTAATGCATTACCACAACACTGCCGATAATCTGCATACTGTGCACTGTATACACACTACATATAACAGAAGTACACGTCTGTGCGTTATTCCAAACATAACCTTACATGAATGTTTTTGTGTGCAAGTACAAGCCGCGTGTTGAAAACGCCTGACAGACAGACATTATGTTCCTGCCTCATTAATGGCCGAAGATAAAAAATCTAAACACTTAGAAAGAACACGCACAAAGACAATGTCTATTATGTTTCATGTCATTGCGCATCTGTCTTTGCGTTGTCACTGAGATCTCAAACAGATAAACTCCCTTTTTCCTGTGGGATTGTGGGATGACACAGGCAGCCAATTTCCAGCCCTTGATTTGATTGATAAATCCTCAGTGACAAGACAGAATAAAAGAGCCCTATTTGCTTTGATACATATAAATAGGAAATTAAGCAGCAGTATTGTCAGGGTTAATTAGTCGACAGTGAGGCGGGATGTCTGGCCTGTTTGACATACTGAAATTCCAGTAAGTGCTACACACACACACACTCACACACACACACACTAGGGAGTAGTTACTCTAATGGCTAATCGCTCTCTTCTTCTGTTCAAGTTCCTGCTGTTCTGGCCTCTGAAATACAGCAATTCTCTTCACTTGTATGATTACAGCACAAAACTATTATTTGTGTGCCTTAATTTCATAAATAATGAAGATTGCAATTTTGACGTGCATATAATTTGAAGATGTGGAAGGGTTTTTTTTTTTATTCTCCTCTACTAGTTTAAAGTCAACACGAAACAGAATTTGCAACACATTGCAAAAATTATCTATATTTTTTTTTTTTTCTAAATGCATGTTATTGTTACATGTATTATCTTAATGTAAACAATTCATCTGTACATAAACGTTTAATTTTTCTAATTTAATTGTTTTTCATCATGATACTTTTACTTGAGATGCAAAATTGTGTAAGATATGAAGATTTTCCCCCCACTTGTTTTAAACAAACACGCAAACAAACTTTAGGGAGGTTTTTGCTTAAAACAAGAACACAAAAAAATAAATTGGGTAAGAAAATTAAATTGATTTAAAAAAAATATTTGAAAAAGTCTATATTTTCATAGTGTGCTTCATTTTTAAATGTATTCTTAATAGCAAACAAAATGAACAAAATTCAAGTTCTGGCTTTAAACGCTGACATGAGGCCAGATCAGTCTCATTAATAATTCACGCGAAAAACACGATGTACACACGTGTAGCCAATTTCACATGCATGAAACCAAATTCACGTGCATAAAAAACAATTCATGTGTGCAAAATAAAATTATATATTCATAAAATACATTTCACAAATGCAAAACACAATTCGTAGATATATAACTGTGCACAAAAACTTTCGAATGTTTAAAATGTACAAGTTCATTCTTGAATGTGCATGAATGTATCCCGGATCAGTCGTACTCTTTAGCCAATCAGATTTAAGCTTATCAATCGACCAATCACAATCGCGTGAGGGCGGGCCCACCTGGTGTTACATCATCAGCTTTCAACCACAGTTCAAGTCATGGCTGAGCAGAGGTATGTGCAGTTTGATCGGTTCATTTCTGTGTTTATTGAAACTAAGAAGTTAGAGATCAGTTGTAGCAATAGTAACTATTAACAGATGTAAGCTGTGGTGATCAGATGTCCCATATAAAGAGGAAATGATGCTTGTTTTGTTGTATTTTAGCTGCAGGTACAGAGACAGCTCTCCCTCAGACAGCTCTCTCAGGTACAATCACGCAAAACAATCATCTGGGTGGCCAATAGCTCCCACTTAGCACTGGCCTCATCGAGATGTTTTTTAAATAGTGTAAAAATATTTTTATGACTACTCATTGTTTAATGAGATATTTTGCCATTTGTGCAACAGTATACAGTGTTAAATTATTATTACACACTTATTGTTCCCCTGTATTTTTCAGGATTACTCACCTTTGGCGTGACATCTGGATAGCAGTCACAAACATCTAAATGAATGTTTCTTTATTCTCTTTTATACTTTGTATTTAAAGGGGTCATGAACTGAGAAATCAATTTCCTTAAGCTTTTGACATATAAGAGGTCATCATACTATAAGAATATCCTGTAAGTTTCAGAACTAAAAACTTCCTTGTTAGTCCAATAAAAGCTTTTATTGACACCAGGCCCAGCAAACGACAGTTGAAAGCTCATGATGTAACACCAGGTGGGCCCGCCCTCACGCAATTATGATTGGTCGATTGATAAGCTTAAATCTGATTGGCTAAAGAGTACGACTGATCCGGCTGGGAGGAGAGCGCTGCCAGGAAAGTCTCAAAAATACACACACGCAAATCCAAGGCAATTCACACGCGAATGACAATTTGCACATTCAGGGATGAACTTGTACATTTTAAACATTCAAAAGTTTTTGTGCACAGTTATATATCTACGAATTGTGTTTTGCATTTGTGAAATGTATTTTATGAATATATAATTTTATTTTGCACACATGAATTGTTTTTTATGCACGTGAATTTGGTTTCATGCATGTGAAATTGGCTACACGTGTGTACATCGTGTTTTTTGCGTGAATTATTAATGAGACTGATCTGGCTCCATAGTTTTGATGTCAATCAAATTTCAAAATCTCCAGATAGTAGTAGAAAAAGTACAGTTCAACTTTAAACACTGTAACAAAATGCATAGTTCTGTCTTGGCAATCTGACTGGAAAAGCCACATTTAAAACAGTTGTAAAATATCCTATACATAGACGTGACTGCATGTTAATGGATCTTATTATTAATGCGACAAATATAACATCTCAGTCTAATTAATTAGGCCTATATTACCTGGAAGACTAATTGTGTACTGTGATTATTGATATTAATAACAGCTAGACACAGATAGGTGTTTAGTTTACCTCGCAGTGTAATTTTCTACACTAATATCTGAATAACATGTCACTTGCGTTAATTTTATCCATGTACTCGAGTGTACATCAAGAAACTGCACTTCGATGCTTTTAAGTGTGTGTACAGGAAGTCCACAGACTGAAACTCTCATTAAACACATGGTGACATTGAGTGTAGGACTGTGAGTTTAACCTCAGAATCACCCAATCTAACGCTAGCGCTCAAATGATTCCCTTGACATTGAAGCCGCACTTGTTACCAACATGTGTGCAGAAATGACAGAGAAAGAGAGAGAGGACGCCAGTGAGAGCTGTAAGTCATTACCCGCTGGAAATAGCGCACCATTGAAAAGATAAGCGCAACAATGACTTCCCATCCCATGATACATCTCAGGACTTGCCATGTTATTTCCACCCTCTTATATATGGTTCCTGTTATTGAATTTAGCGCTGGATAAATAGAGCAAGATGGTCAGACCTGCTCACAGGGGTTCCTTCACATTAACACGCTGAACTGATAAAATCCAGGTGTGTGTGAGTGTGTGTGTGTGTGTGTGCACGCACAGATGTGATTAGAGGGGACTGTTCACTTGTATCTGAACTTGCACCCTGTCTGTGTAAATATAGGCTCGGGAGTCTCTAAAAAAGTTATTTTGACCTGGCCCAGTTAGCAACCACCTAGCAACACCCTAGCAACCACCCAGGAAACCCTTGCCTGCACTCGTAGAACTGGACCAATCTACTGCAGTGATTGATTGTGGAAGATGAGAAACACTGGATATAAAATGACAAATCCACAAAAAAAAAAAAAAGATTGGTTGGTTGGTTGATTGATTGATTGATTGATTGATTGATTTATTGATCGATCTAATACAGACATAGTTATATAAATATATAATTTATAAATATAAATGAGCAAAAAAGCACACACCTAGCAACGCCCTAGCAACCACCCAGGAGGAAGAAAAGTTCTATATAGAACGTTAAAGGGGTTCCCATCATGGGTCCATTTTATGGATTTAGTTGTAATGCATTCATTTTGTTTTAAGCTCGAAAACATACTTAACAGTAGAAACATTTTAAATGACCCGTTAAACATGAAAGTACTGTGTAAGCATGGAGAAATTGCTAAGACATTTCCTCTTATATAGAATCATTAGGCTTAAAACTTTCTTTAAAATTGAGTCAAGACCTCTAGGGATCTAAATAGAACCCAATGGAACGTTTTTTTGTAAGAGTGATTAGCCAAAACAATCGAATTTTAGCTGAAATTTTGCACAGGCAAATATCACTCACATTTTCTTTAAAAGAGGGAAACATATAAAAATGCTTCCATTCTAATTATCAAGAATATTATCATATCATAATAAATCATAACTGTTTTTGAGCTCTAGTTAAATATCCCCTGGCAAGTCACAAAGTTATATTTTTAGTGATTTAATTAAACACATCATCAAATAACACAAATGCAAAGCATTTTATTTCCTTCGCTGTCTGCGTTCAAGAACCAGTATACGAAAAAAGACTCCTGTCAGAACTTCTGGTGATCACTACGTTTGATTAAAACGAAATCTTTAATTGTATGCTAATGTATGTATAAGGGTAGAATTGATTTGGGAGTGGAAGGGATGTGATGTAAATGGGAAAGGAGAGGGAAATGTGACCTATTGAAGAGACACTCGATCCTGTGTCACTTTAGGACCAGACCTCATCACTTAGTGCCGAGTGATAACCTCATAGAACCATCTCTTTAATTTAAAGTCAGCAGCAGACATGGCCTGGGCCTCAGCCGTAACCAGCTACAGGCTCAGAGATATGTAAAGACTGTCATAACAGTAATTATAATGATAAAAGCTTCTTTTTGGTTGGGGTAAGTCAGCCCAAAAATGTGTCCATATTGATACTGATATATACTTCATCTTTTTAAAATCAACCCTTGAAGGCACAGTCTAAAATGACCAAAGGCAAATTAAATTACAATATTTAATTATTTTTAAAAGCAAGAACCTGTATTTTGCTTTTGTGTGTATATATATATATATATATATATATATATATATATATATATATATATATATACACTCACCTAAAGGATTATTAGGAACACCATACTAATACTGTGTTTGACCCCCTTTCGCCTTCAGAACTGCCTTAATTCTACGTGGCATTGATTCAACAAGGTGCTGAAAGCATTCTTTAGAAATGTTGGCCCATATTGATAGGATAGCATCTTGCAGTTGATGGAGATTTGTGGGATGCACATCCAGGGCACGAAGCTCCCGTTCCACCACATCCCAAAGATGCTCTATTGGGTTGAGATCTGGTGACTGTGGGGGCCATTTTAGTACAGTGAACTCATTGTCATGTTCAAGAAACCAATTTGAAATGATTCAAGCTTTGTGACATGGTGCATTATCCTGCTGGAAGTAGCCATCAGAGGATGGGTACATGGTGGTCATAAAGGGATGGACATGGTCAGAAACAATGCTCAGGTAGGCCGTGGCATTTAAACGATGCCCAATTGGCACTAAGGGGCCTAAAGTGTGCCAAGAAAACATCCCCCACACCATTACACCACCACCAGCAGCCTGCACAGTGGTAACAAGGCATGATGGATCCATGTTCTCATTCTGTTTACGCCAAATTCTGACTCTACCATCTGAATGTCTCAACAGAAATCGAGACTCATCAGACCAGGCAACATTTTTCAGTCTTCAACTGTCCAATTTTGGTGAGCTCGTGCAAATTGTAGCCTCTTTTTCCTATTTGTAGTGGAGATGAGTGGTACCCGGTGGGGTCTTCTGCTGTTGTAGCCCATCCGCCTCAAGGTTGTGCGTGTTGTGGCTTCACAAATGCTTTGCTGCATACCTCGGTTGTAACGAGTGGTTATTTCAGTCAAAGTTGCTCTTCTATCAGCTTGAATCAGTCGGCCCATTCTCCTCTGACCTCTAGCATCAACAAGGCATTTTCGCCCACAGGACTGCCGCATACTGGATGTTTTTCCCTTTTCACACCATTCTTTGTAAACTCTAGAAATGGTTGTGCGTGAAAATCCCAGTAACTGAGCAGATTGTGAAATACTCAGACCGGCCCGTCTGGCACCAACAACCATGCCACGCTCAAAATTGCTTAAATCTCCTTTCTTTCCCATTCTGACATTCAGTTTGGAGTTCAGGAGATTGTCTTGACCAGGACCACACCCCTAAATGCATTGAAGCAACTGCCATGTGATTGGTTGATTAGATAATTGCATTAATGAGAAATTGAACAGGTGTTCCTAATAATCCTTTAGGTGAGTGTATATATATATATAATATTTGTTACCTCATGATTTTTTTCTTTTTTCTCTTGTATATTTGCATACAGACCATAGCATGATTACTACTACCTACATTCAAAGTTCACTAGGCCAAACTACTGCAACTGTATATCCTGTATCAAGCATGGACGAAGAGTGATTGATTGTGGAAGATGAGAAACAATGGATATAACTTGACAGTGCAACAAGGAAAACAAGTTTAACAAGGAAAACCAAAAACAGAACCATTTTATTTAGTTAGTCATACTTAAATCTAAAAGTTCCACAAGGAAAGACAGAAACATCTTGGTTACATATGTAACATGGTTCCCTGAGAAGGGGGACGAGACACTGCATCATGGAGTTGTGCGTGAGCTGGAGTTTGAAGCAACCAAAGATTTAACCGAGATGTTCCCTTTCGAAGTGGAACTCAACATTGCATCATGGAGTCACTACACCATACCGAACAAATGCCTGCTCACTGTGCTGTGAAATTATCCAGCGAGCTAAACTGTTGCCAAAAAATTGCCTTACGGTGCACTTGGTGAACAGGAACTAAATAGACTGAGGTGTGACGTTCACAGCTCAATACCACCCATATTTCCTGTTCTGAAACTGACTCATGATAGGCAGAACTAGTTAGGTAGATTGCAGACTCACTGCGTCTGCCAAACAATAAGGAGGGGTGGATTAGAGCACTTCTACCTGGACCCTCGGCCATCAGCTTTAAGGGGACAATCTACTCCAAGGGAGCAAAGTATTCAGCATCCATTCAGCAAGGACCGGGAGAGGCCTCAGGAGATAGCCCTGTTCCCTCAACTGCCTGCTCTACCTAAGGAACATGGCATCATTCTTTGGGAGACCTGGAGAAAGAGCATCATGTGGAGCACCACATCACCTCTACATCCTCACAGATCATCACGGGGCGTGACTGCCCAACCGGAAAACTTTGGAGTCAGTCCTCTAGGGAAGCACTCTATCCAATAAGCAGGTCTCCTAGGGAACTAGCTGATGCACAACCTTCCAACTATTACCTCCAGTATGAACCTGAGGGGCTACTGAGAGAGTGGAGTGTCATAGCGCTCTCATACTACTCCCTACCAAGTAGTCCTTATTGGCTAACAGTTGCCTATTCCCACAGTTCTAGTGAACAACAGAGAGTGGATCGGAAACTGTGATTGAGCCCACCTTTATGCTCTGTCCCAATACTCCTCACAAACCATTAGGAAACGTGTTAACATAGTCCCCCACTATATCCACACTATCACCTCTGGGTATAGACTGGAGGGGTGACAAATGAAGGAGTGAGACCCAGAAGCGGAAAGCTCATTCTCCTTGCCATACTGCCTATCCATATAAAGAAACAGATTTATGCAGCCTCCAAATTCAGATAACTGCCCCTTTCCAATGGAAGTGCCATTTCCAATGTGAATGTGATTCAACAAGAAGCAAATTGATACTTCTCCAAAACCCCGTGCCATAGAAGGCGACAGAAGAAGAAGTGGGACACTAATGCGCTATTGCCCACTCCTCCCGTCCCATCTAGCCTATTGACATGTGATCGCAGAGCTAAGACCTCTGCACTCTTGGTACCAGAGAGAGAAGGATGACCAATGAGAAAGTGGGACGCAAGTCGCGGTATTGCCCATCATCCACTTTTATCAAAGCCCCACTGGTATAGAAGGAACATATTGCTAGTTTATCTAAACTCCCAGCACTGGGAATAACGTGAGTAGTTGAATTGCCTATCTTTCGAAAAGTGGGATGTGAAAGCGTTAGAGCCCAAACTCTTCACCTGCAACACCCAATACACAGGGGAAACATGTCCATATCATCTCCATAGCGCAAGCTTTTGGAGAGACAAATAAAGGAGTGATTGTAACAATCACCTACCTCCTCTACAACAGGCTATAGACTAAACACACTCTATAGATAGAAAGGTGGGTCATAAATTTGAACATGCCAAATTCCCAACTTTGCTTTAAGAGTGCAATTACAAGGGAAGCACAGTAAACCAGAGGCAATCGACTGAAAAAGTGTGGACAAATATGCAGCCACTTATTTCATATAAAGACAACTGCACTTCCCAGGCCCAGGAAAGGATGATACCTGAGCCAATAGTATGATTGTCATTCAAGAAGTGAACAATCATGACAGATATTACTCCTCTATCTCCTAGCTCAATGCTGGAGAGAGCTCATGCTTCTACTTCTCAGGAATCGTGCTTGATATAGGTTGCATGAGACCAAACCCTGCAACAGACTTATTGAATTTCCACATCCATTTCTGGAGGGGAGAAATATGTACATGGGAGGGAGTAAAAACCTTGACCACTGCTTCACTCATGTCTCCATCAAACAAAACCTTCTCTTTTTTTTTTCTTAGACCAATGCTTTTATAAAGGACCTCGACTGACCTTTGCCTCTTTGAACTTCTGGACCACTGCCTCAACAGCGGTGCGGAAAAGCTCAATAGGTGACACCGGGGCATCAATGAGAAAAGCTCTTTCTTTCTTTCTCCTTGAGCCCCAAAAGGTGAAGCCATAAGTGCCTCTGTGTGGCTACCATTGCAGCATTCGAGCGCCCCACAGCATGGGCCGCCTGCTTGGTGGCACGGAGGGCAAGATCTGTAGAGCGGCGGACCTCCTGAGATAGTCCTTCACCCAGGTCAAGATGTTTTAGTAAGTCGGCTTGGTAAGTTTGCAGCACCGATTTATGGTGTGCAAAGCTCCACCGGCTGGGTCCTCCGCCACATAAGCTTTGCCAGTGAGCCTGAATGTCATTTGGCATGGCTTCGATGGCAGGGAGCTTTCCACAAGGATAGCGCACCGGGGACGGATAGCTCACACACAAATCTTCAACCCAAGGCACCCTCGTAATACAGTGTGCCAAAATCTCACCACTTCATCCCTCCCTTCAACCCATTCCTCTTGAAAAAAGCTAGCTGGAGTTGAGCTGGAGTACAATCAGTTCCCTCGAGGACTGACTGAGCATGCTCCACTCTAAGACATATAGCACACCGATCGTGAGAATCATCTGGTGTTATATGGCTATATCTCCTAAATGTGCTAGACATGTTTTTTTTTATTCTCCTAACCATATACACACTTACGCACAGACAAACAAACAGCTTCCTGAAGACAAAGAAGCTGATGATGTTCTCTCTAGATGCCCTTATATACCCTGCCGGCGCATCAGTGAAGTAACCTGACTGCGGTAGCCAATCAAGATTGTCAAGGCGTGTAACACGCGTGCTTCAGACACCACGTTCCCATAGCGTCAACTCCATGATGCAGTGTTGAGTTGCACTTCAAAAGGGAACAAAAGCATTCATTTATTTACTTACTAATTTAGTTGCTTTTTTCATTTCGGTATCTAGCGCAGACATCGGATAAAAGACATACTTAAATATAAAAGTTCCACAAGGAAAAACAAAAACATTTATTTAATCATTTATTTGTTTGTTTACTTTTTTGTATTTCAGTATCTAGAACAGACATCAGATGACAGATATACTTAAATATAAAAGGACAAAAAAAAAATAATAGAAGAAATTCAGCACACTACCAATCTCATGCCTGGATTCATCTGACATTCAGACAGGGCACGTAGAAATAAACTGTACAATATTCAATCTGCTAGAAATTTCTTATAGTAACTGATGATAAAGCCTGCATTCATCCTCTAGCATTACAGTTCTCATGCAAGAGTGAAATGGAGTGGGTTATTTGAGTGTTTCTGCAACGTTAGCTTAACGCTAGTGTGTGCTGATGTGAATTGACAGCTCACACACCCTTCACACTAGTGTGATTTTCACCACCATTATTGGGAATGACGGAGCAGATTAAATGTGCAATTCCCTCAGAGTGGGTGAGGAATCCATCTGCGTCTCTGTTTAATTGATATGCTAATCGTTTTCACTAATTAATGGAATTGTTAAGTAACAAGATATCTTAATTTTTGATTGCCAGCTATGGATTAAGACAACATTTATAATAGGAGATTGATTGTTGTTGTGTTTACAGCGATAATATAGAGCTTGTCGGAAAACTGAAAGTTTGTTGTAGGCTATTTGTTTATGCTAATGCAAGCGTCTGCACCATCTCTGTACGACATAGATTTAGCATCCAAGTTACACCCTTTGGAGTTTTTGGGACACCCAGACACCATCATTATACCTCAAATAGGTCTGTAAAACGTGTTTCAGAGATGGTGGAAACAGTGATACTATTTTGTGTTTACTTCCTCTTGTTCTCATAGAGACTCTGAATTACATGTGGTCTTTGATCTGTGCTCTAATTAGTTCCTTTCCCCCTAAAGTATTTCTTATTGTATTTTCATTAATAACAAAACAAAAAAAGAAGCATGTTTGCCCTATGCCTTTTGTCAGCATTTTTCTGAAAGTGAAGTTCTCAAAAATACATTTTAATACAGTAAAATAATAACTTATGTAAAACTGCGACCCCCTTTCCATCTGTTTTACTAGAGCCTACCTCCAAACTAATACCAAAGTGCTCTATATTCCAAATATGCCTCATTTTTTAATAATCATTTTGTCATTCTTTGCCTGCAGTTTGATCATGTAGTTTACCTTAGACATTTGGAAAATAAAGCAGTATGTCACAAGAGATGTCAGTGATTTTACCACAGTTTGGGGATGAAGCCTCCTTAGCTGTGAATACAATCACGTAATTCATGGTGTTGAGTGGCTTATTGCTTTAAGAATGGCAACAACAGCAATATAACAAAAGATAGCATCGTTCTATAAAGAACTGGGGTTATGAAATTGAATGCAACATTAAAATTACAAATAGGGCTGCACCATTAATCAAAATACAGTGGTGCTTAAAAGCAGAATCTGTGAAAATGTGAATAATTTTAACAATATAAGAGGGATCAAACTAAATGCATGTTATTTTTTATTTAGTACTGTCATGAATAAGATATTTTACTTAAAATATGTTTACATATAGTCCACAAGACAAAAAAAATTACTGAAGTTATAAAAATGACCCTGTTCAAAAGTGTAAGAACCCTTGATTCTTAATACTGTGTGTCGTTCCCTGATGATCCACGGCTGTGTGTGTGTTTTGTGATGGTTGTTCTTGAGTCTAAAACTTTAGAACAGGATGAAGATGTCCAAATTTTTCATTTAGTACTGCCCTTCGGAAGCAACAGAAGATACTTACATGTTTCCCGGAAGACAAATTTAGTACAATTTACCTTGATCTTCAAATTTAGAACGTTTTCACATTCATGGAGGGGGCCAAGTCTCTGGACTTTTTTGAATCTTTCTGGTAAATAAACACCATGAGACAAGCACATAGCAGAAAATTTACAACACCGTAGTATTGTGGTGGTGACTTTTGCATGGGAAAGTAGCTGGGATTGTGGGGTGGGCGTGCTAATCTCTTGAGGCTTGGGGAGCAAGGTTTACCTGCACAGCTCAAACCAGCTCGTCTCCATTACACTCACTTCCATCTGGGTCACGGCACCAATGCGACCTGTTCTGCTCAGCCTACACCCAAGCAGGGCTTGAATTGGCAACAGCCAGCATAGGAGGCAGTGCACTAACAAGGACACTAAAGATGGCAGCGTCTACCGTCAGGGTCAGGGGAGTGCGGTTTACCTGCACAGCTTGCACAAGCTGCCCTTCATTACACATGTTGCATAAGTCAGTGTTTCCCAAACCTGTTCCTGGAGAGACACCAACAGTACACATTTTGGATGTTGCTCTTATTTGACCCATTCATTTCAGGTCTTGGAGTCTGTTCTAAGGAGCTGATGAGTTGAATCAGGTGTGTTTAATTAGAACGAGTTTGAAAGTGTGTAGTGTTGGTGTCCCAGACAGCAACATAGTGTTGGCCCAGATCCAGGCCACATCTGGTACGCGTGGAGTCCCGGATCTGGGCCACATCTGGACCACAACATGCGCCTTCAGGAACAGGGTTGAAAAACACTGGCATAAGTAGTGCACCTCATTACTTGAAACGTGAAACACTGAAGATTACATTTCAATAAGCTATATAAAGTCAGCAGTGAAACTGCTAATCATGCTAAATTCATGCATGTCCAGTTAATAATGCACATGCACATTTTGGAGATTCATTTTCCAACGAGTCATTCTCCACCTTATTCTGTCTCTGGTATCACCCACAAGTTAAGAAATCTCCTATTTCTTTACGTAATATCACTTCTCCTTTTTGTTTTTAATGAAGCATGGATGTATTTAGCATAATTTGACTTTGAATCGTAATTTTCTGTTTTCCATTCTCAAAGCGTTTCTTTAAAACAAAGTGTCTCAAGACAGCAGTCACAGAAACAAGAGAAGCGAAGCTCTAAATGTAGACAGAGCCTAATATGAGAGAACCTTCATTCTGACAGTGATGCTCGATGCAAAACCCTGTCATTAGAGCTCTTCAATTAGATCACTGTCTCTCTCCCATCCGAGTGTTCAGCGGAGCACTGGAGAGCACTGAAAGTTTAGGATCTACGGTGAAGTGATGTGCTGGTGAGAGGTGGGCTGGGGGGGCATTTGCAGAACATGACAGCAGCGGTTCGAGATAAGCTCCGCTGTCAGCCGGTACAGGCGCCAAACCCCACGATTTTCAGCACCCCCCTACTGATAACAATTAGATGTAATTGGACAGTCCGGTGAAGCTGTGCAATTTGACTACAGGCGTGGGGTTCAGGCTCTCAAGACCGCCGCAGAGAGGGATGACAGATGATTGGACGAAGATGACGATTAGTTAGACACTCTGGTGAAGGGTCCACTCTCGCTTTCACATAGGAGATTCACCATCAAAAGGCTGTCACTGATTTGACTATCCTGGCACACCGACTGCACTGCAAAGCACACTACCTCTACCTCCTTATTTCAGAATTACCATAATTCTGATATTCAGGAGCTATTATGCTATTACTTGTGTGACTTTATATTTCCCTAACTTACTTGAAACCATGCATGACCCGAAAGTGTTGTGAACGCTTGAGTATGTAATACATTTGTCTTTACAATGTTTGCTTTCAATCACATGTTGCATCTGGTTGGTTTGGTTCAAGGCTTAGAACTTTTGTTGTTGAAATGCTGAATGGGAAATACCCTTCCAGTGTCACGCTAGAATCTGATCCTCTTTAGGGTGAGCTCACACTTGTTCTGTGCTTTTTTTGGTTTGTACAAAAAGGGAAATTATACATTTAGTCCTGGTTCACTTAGCATTCACACTGTGATTTTTAACTGAATCTAAAGATACAAAAAAACTGTTTTTATATTTTGCAATGGAAATATCAAACAGACAAAACAATGCTGCGTTCTGGGCAAAACACACTCGTATGTGTGTACATATGGTGGATTTTTAAAATGTGTAACCAGGAATTCCTCTGTCACGCACAATCAAAGATCTGCTGCAAGGTGACGGTGGGCCTCCTTTATAACACGTGCGTACACACAGATTTGATCATAGAGTGTGTGGACGCTAAAATTTACGCCAGTGTTCATATTTATAAAAATGGTCTTAAGCCCTATTCGTACGGGATTAGTTTAACATGGAGATGTGAGGTAAAGTCATTATTACCAGAGCTTCTCAGTGATTTTAGTCCCGTCCAAATGTGCCATCTCATTCATCATTACGGACAATGTCAGTAAAGATTACGCCGACTTTTACCTTCTGTAAAAAGGTCCGGAGAAATTACCTCAGGTAATACTAATCCCATGCAAATGGACCCGCTAATGTGTACATAAATATCCCGTCATTTCCTGTTTAAAAGTAGTTTTCCACAGTTTTTCATATATGGAGGCACTTGAAAAAGCATTCAGTTGCGTTCTAGGCAGTGGGACAAGTGTGTGGCAAACCTCAAGTGTTTTCTGCTTACCATTCAGATAAAAAAAAAAGGTTGAAATCACTTGTCAGAGGCACAAAACTTCTTTTAGCTTTAGGTAAGTGCCTATTACCAACAGAACCCAATCAGAATTTAATTAATAAAAAGTTTGACCGTTCGTTATATACAGGTAATATATAGATTAAAAGTGTTTGCGCACATGATATCAGGAAGCAACGTAATACGCACATGATGACAGGGAGGAGACGGTGGTGTGTATATCGAGTTACTCTCACACTTCTGCTAGTTTTACTGAGATTTCTTATCCAGTGTGAATTGGCCATTAATATTACAGACGTCCTGTGGTAAAATTACATTACTCCATTTACCCTTGTAAAACTAATCCTGTCCGAATAGGGCTTTAGATGTGGAAAAGTGCTTAGCATCACGTCAGGGACTAATTTGAATATGCAAATGATCCCTGCCTCCACTCACTCACACCAGCTCAGAGATTCACTCTGCCAACTTACTGAGGTAAACGCTGCACAATGGCATCGCTCTTTACAACGCCGGACACATAACAGTAATTAATTTGGTTAGCCTTTTGCTTGACTATGTTATCAAATAGCTATAATGTGTTGCTAATGTTTGTATTGCTGCTTGTATTGGCTGATCAGAAGTGTCTCTCAGGTTTTCATGTTGTAGCTAATATGAATATAGTATTAATTGAACATTATTTTAATAGAGGAAAAACTGTAACTGAGACCAGCTGTCCTCCCAGCTAAACCAGCTGACCACAAGCTTGGCAAACAATTTAAACCAGCAAATCAGCTTAGCCTGGTTAATTAACATTTTGATGAACTGCATAAATTATAATATTTGTAAGCAATAAGGTACGATAGGCTGTGCTGTATCATGAATAAGTCACGGTTGAAGGGCGTTGTTCGGCACGACGCGAAGCGGAGAAGTAGTTCTGCAGTACTTCGACTCTCTGCCACAAGGAAAAGTGTGTATGTCTGCTTAGACCCTGACACGGCACTAAGCACTTTTCCACGTCAAAGACCGTTTTTATAAACATGAGCGTTGACGTGGATTTTAGCGTCCGCACTCTCTATGATCAAATCTGTACACGTTTTATAAAGGAGGACAATCTTGCCCCAAATCTTTGTTTGTGTATTACATTTTTTATAAAACGGTTACCACTCAATACAAATATTAATGGCAAAAAATATGACAACAATCAAAAGCCTTCCTTCCACTGGAAAAAATAGTCCCTGACCGTGAACAGCAACAGAAGTTACATTATTACACCATCAGATGCTTTATGAGTGTGTCAGTCAGTAGCGAAGACTTTTGGTAGGCAGGATATTGACAGGACTGAAACTTGTTGTGAACACGGGGCAAGACACAACTGACAAATGTCCGATCTTGCACCAAATTGAGTGCACAAAACACGTTCTTTCAATTAACAGAATTGCTTTGGTGATTTTGTTATGGGGCAACACCGTCTCACGACAATTTTAAATTGTTGCAAATTTGTACGACCTCTTTTCGTAACATCTGCAGATCACACATTTTTATACCAATCATACCCATTTATATGAAATTACACATTCAGTATTGAATTTTGGCAATCGTTTATCAAATCAGTAGCACCTGTCTTACCAGTGCCTAAAATCTGATGAATTTAGTAAGTAGGGTACAACATTACTTTTCTTAACAACTGCTTTTCAAGATGCACGTGAACATTTGGCTGATCCTTCACACAATCGCGGGCGGCAGCGGAAAGTTGATTCTGCGCTTATTTTATCTAGTATTTAATTATTTTTTTTTATAGTTGTAGGTTTATGTAGCAAATGAGAATCGATAAAATTATTGTCTATATTTTAAGACAAAGGGTTTGTTAATGATTTTCAGTTTTGTTAAAGGTAATTAAATCAACAGTTTTTCACTTTTCCATTTGTTGACATGACATGCTTAGATTAGTTGGGTGTCCACCTTAGAGATAATCACCATATTTTATCATATCATATAATAAAATATCATATTTATTTGTTACTACTGTAAAGCTATATTAAATTATTATGGCATCTCATTCAATGCTTTCAGAATCTTTACTTACTACTGTTATGACAGATATTTTAATGACAGTATGTTTATTGAACAAAAAATATTATTTATCCAAATAAACCGAATAGTACAAACTTTGCTAATGTGATTGTTTTGAACAAGTATTATCTTAGACATTATTAAAACATATTATGTTAGCTGAAGTATTAATGCTGTGTGCCTTTTGCCCCATGCTGGTTTTACCTACATTTATAAGATTTTTAAACGAAATAAACCACTTTTAGGATTTATTTCCACACAAAAGCTGTTGCTCCATCAGTATTCAATAGAAACACATATTTTTTTCTGAAATCATACACTATGGGAGTAGTCAAAAGCACATTTTTCTTAAGGCCCCGTTGATGAATTCCCTTACACTTACACGCATATACTTTTATTGACCGTATTGAGAGGAAAACAGAGCGTCTAGAAAAGTGGAAACTGTGGCCCACATGAGCACCACAGCACAATCTATTAACCACGAGTCCAGATCTGCAACAGTCATGGGCTATTTCCTATTGCTCTGTGGGAAATACAATGTTTGTGAAAAGCATAAACTATTTTAGAGAATTCAGTTTCCTGTCTTCATTCCATATAATCTAAAACTAGATACAGCCGAGCGCTCGTCAGTCAGAGAGTTCAGCTGTAGAGGTTTACAGAAGAAAATGTTTAAGGCCGGGCGCGTCTCTGCAAACAAGGGCAAGCGCAAGTCGCAACACTTCACTCTGACACAAATTCCCAGGCAGAGCTATGAGACTTTCTGCTGGTTTCCCAAACAGACCGCTGTCTGGACGTACACAGCGAGCTCCCCTCGTTTACACACATCTGGGAGCATTTTATGAATAAGAATTGGACTTACAGCAATCGACTCATTCTGTATACATGTTGGTGAATAAACTACCCTCATAAAGTTGCCATATTAAATGCGTAGTTGAGTCAGATTAGGTTAGTTGTCTATGTAGTGGGGGTGAAATGAATGTGTGCGGGGGGTGTTTTATTTTTCATTGTAACGACCCCTACACACACCTAAATCAGTGCTCTGGGAATGGGGCGATAATATTAGCCTAACTGCAGGGGATTAAATATAGTGATGTGACTCTGTGCTTGCCCGAGAAAAAAAACGGATTTGTATTGTACTGATGACAGCTCATTAAAGCCAGTGAGAAACCTATTGAACAGTGCTCCATAACACTAAATTATATTTAATCTAATTACACTCGGCCATAGAGCTCTCTCTCTCTCTCTCTCTCGGCCATAATCACTGGATATTTTACACAATGAGAAACTCTACGCCCATTCCTTTGCTGCACACATAATTAAAGTTAACAAAAATAAATAAATAGAACAAATAATAAAAGCTTCAAATAAACAAATTGAAGAAAAAGGGAAAATACACTTGCAAGGACGCTTAAAGTCCACTTGAAACAGCAATGCAACACAATTTACTTCTGCAATGTTATTAGCGATTATTTGGTAACACTTTATTTTACAGTGTCCTTGTTACACATGTTACATGTACTTACCATAGTAATAACAGTAAATGATCATAATTACATGCAACCCTCAACCTAATCTAGTAAGTACATGTTAATTAATATTATGCAGTACTTAACTGTCTAACTACACTGTAACAGTTACACTTTATTTTAAGGTGTCTGTGTTACAGTGTAATTATATATTTAAGTACTGAGTAATATTAATTAACATGTACTTACTAGGTTGAGGGTTGCATGTAATCATGCATAATTTACTGTTATTACTATGGTAAGTACATGTAACATGTGTAACAAGGACACTGTAAAACAAAGTGTAACTGACTATTATAACCTTTACATTGATGTTAACCAACATTAAATCGGTGAGTTAACTTTGAAGGCTGTATTAACATCATCCAGCCGTGTGTGTGGACTAATTCAGAGGGTTTTCAAAAGGAAAAGCAAAATAAAAATAGATATTTTCCAGATAATATTTTAATAATTTATTTTGGCTGTAGAGGAAAATAATTGCAATGGCAAAGCCAATTATTTATTTTCGGGAACAACTTGTCCTTGCTTCATATTTTCATCACACAGTACAAATGGCTCTCTATGCATTAAATTTATTTATTTATCTAATTAATATCTAAATTAGTTATCTTTATATTTTAGAAAGGGGTCATCTGATTGGGGGGCATAAAAAAAACATGAAAACCCCTGAAGCACAATAACAATTTTGTAGAACATAAATATGGTCAATATTTGATACACTTGAGCAAAGTCTAAAATATCTGAATACCATCCCATTAGAAAACAAAACCAAATCTGCACAAAATGTTTAAGCAAAACATTTGACCAAAAAAAAAAAAAGCAGAGGCTTTTATTGCATATTGCATGTTCAGATATTCATAAAACAAAATATTCTGGGCACCATGACATTTTTGTGGAAATGATCAAAAACGCTGGTGGTGGCTGGCAACTTTTTTTTTAAAAATGCTGGTGAGGGAAGAGTTAAAAATTAGGATTATTTTAAACAAATGTAGTGACAAATTATGTTCATAGTTAACATAATGATAGGACAATTGTGTGAATGTGTCTGAAAAAACATCAAAACACCAGCTGATTGAAACACATTTGATATTTAACTAAAGCAATGACATTTAGACATGTTTAAGTGAGGCTTAAGTGTGCTTTTAGAGGGGACATGAAAAAACAAGAGCGGTTAGATGAGATGGGGATGAAACGGACGTAGAACTGACTGAACTCCAGAAATCATGGCTTTTGTAATTGCATGACATGTGGAATGTACTAATGTCGTGATCGCAGCTTAAGCCTGTAAATCACTGACATGCTGGCCTCTGGGCAAACGCGTGTCTGAGAAACTGTAGGCCACATGTTTCCACATGTCTACCCGTGTCAATATTTCACCTCATGGGTAAATCTCACGAGGAAGGGTCCGGGGTCATGTTGCACCCCAAAATCAAAAGAAAAAAGGAAATGAAGCCTAGATCTTAAGGTTTTATTGCATTATTTTTTTGACAATTAAGTATATTTATACCCTCTAAATTCACTATATTTTTAACTCCACTTCCGTTAGAGAATCTCTTGAAAATACCTACCTACAAATGTTTTTTCTTCTTTTATATCCCTTGACAGGTTTTGACATTCGCCCTCATGTAGATGCAAACATATGCGGCTCTGATATATATGGGAGAGTGCAACATTTAGAAATGCCAGTGCTGAAGCATTGTCTCACTGGTATAGTTGTTTGTATATCTGCCAAACTGCTATAAATGTACTTATTTTTATTTATTTTCGCCTTAACTGAGGCTTGAGTGTGTTTGTCATTAGTCTCATGGCGTGAGCTAGTCTAGAGGCACAGATGGGACATGAATTCAAAATTTATGATCTGTGTGTAGTACTCTCCTTCAACGCGCTTATCTACAGGAAATGCTACAAGCACTTTTGTTGTTATTTCTGACAGAGTCAAACCGAGCAGTTGCCCGTGTCACCAGGGGGTTGAGCGCTACCAAAAAACACGGCTCTAATGAAGCACCTTTCTGCATGGCTGTGTGTGCGCTTGTACTGAACACCATGTCTGAGAGAAATAAAGTGAAGTTTGCCTTTTCACACAAAGCTACTCCCCAGGTACATCTGCAGAAGTCCCCCAGCCCCATGTCATTTCCTGCGTGAGCATGTGTGTTGAAGAGACACTCGCTACCAGACGCTCCTTGATGTTTCCTTCCAGTCAATAAATTAAACTCCGGCCCTTATTTTGCTGGCCGACAGCGCGCTGTTCCCATTGTTGGAGAGCGGTGTGGAGACCTGTTACAACACCTCAGCCCTGCGTTTTTAGCTTTAATAATCTCCAGCTGTCAGGGACAACCTTCCCTGCCACTTCTGGTTAAAACTTGTCTCCTAGGCATGAAATAATTAAAGGTGCCAGGTAGAAGCCCAAGCACAGCAGCAGGTAGAGGTGAGCAGAGACAGAGTCAGGGACTTTATAAGATAAATAGCCCTTGAAATGGAAAGTGTGAACAAAGATAGAAGTGCGATTTTCCATGGCCCGCACCCTGTCTTTCTCACTGAGGGTCCCTAGGTAGTGCTAAAGGGGACAGATTGGAAGACCTTGTCTGTCAATTGTTCTGACAAGGGAAAAATATCCAGCACCTACTTTCCTCAAATGCGGCCTACGTTGAGTTTGTGGATAAGGGTTTGGAGAGCGGCGGAAAAACTAATGGTGTATTGCACAATTGTAATTGTTTTGTGTTTGGACAACGACACTGATTTTAGGACACTGTCTTTGACATGTTGAGACAACAGGGTAGTTTGATGTTGAAACCAACAGGCAAAAGGGCGGATGGTCGCTTTAGGGTGTTTAACTTTGGTTATTAGTCATTTACAGATCCCTTTATCCAATGTGAATTGCAAAACACTGAATGCAGGCGTAACCCCAGTGCCGGTCCTACACTTCTTCCAAAACTTTGTGAAGGGGCCTCTGTCAGTGCATTCTTTAAAAACCCAAAATTAAACTTAAACTTAAGTAATAATTACAATGGTTTTCCATATGCAAGGTGCACTGCCAGTTTTCTATAGGTTAATGGAATTAAAACATCAAAGAAACAAACGGCAAGTTATGAAAAACCTGTATATATATATATATAAATATATATATATATACAGTCAAACCATAATGTATTCAGACACCTTCAACATTTCTCACATTATCACAGTTTATTCGCTATAGTTTAGAAAATGGTAATAAAATATGACAAGAACTCAGAGTTTGATAGAACTTTGATAGAAAGAGATGTGATGGATCACAATCAACCAATCAGCTGTTCAATTTAACTACACAATCAGATAATACCAGTTTAGCTCAACCAATGAGCAAGCAATGCTTCATTTTGTTCAGTCTGTGTGTCAAAGTTCACATTAGCAATTAAAGAAAAAACACGCTCAGGTCAAAGTGTCGGAATCATTTTGCTCCCAAAGTTTTATCAGTTTTACTGGTAGTCACTGTATGGAGAGTTTTTGGGTGTAATGTGTCACGTTTTACTTTATGTTGCGATCCTCACGTACAGAAATGAACTGTAGTGTCCTGCACACACTAGTGAAACATTATATCTGTGTCTGGATCATTTTTGGTTTGACTGTATGTAAAGGGAAACCCGTTAAAACACAGTAAGAACAATTAAGTAAAATTAAAACCAAATTTTCGTTGACAGCTAAATATATGCTTTTTTAATAGTAATGCTCTCAGAAAAAACTATAACACAGCCGAACTGGCTTTCTAAATGTGCGATTTACTAACGGACCCAACCCAAATGTGGGGTTTGTCCATTTTTACCCAAATCTGGGGTGTTACAACCCAGCATTTTTTAGAGTAAAGAAGGCAAAAATACATTAAAAAAATTTCTAAATGAGCTAATTTTAGACTAATGGGCATTGTTTTTATAGTACCAGTCACACAACAGCTCGTAATACTGAACAGGAATGTTTATTTTTTATACACATTAAACCACGCATAAGAAAATTTTGATTATTGATGCGTACCAACACACCGAAAGTTATATTTCATCATGAGGCATTTCTAAATGAAACACGGTGGAGACCTGGACTGTAGTTATTGTTTTAAGACTTGCTTATGAATTTATAGCTTTGTCAAGACTAAATAAGAAAGTAAATGTTACAAAAATAGTTACTTTTTTCATTCTTCTATCTCACACGGACGGATCTCTACCTGTCATGATAACATAAAACTCTCCTGATATTAGAGTCACAATTACAGAAGAATAAAATAAAGCATATTTTGAAAGGGTTCAGTTTGAGCAGATGTTTTATCCCATCATCACTGTCCTCGTCAGAGCTCATTTCCCAGGACATTCAGCATCTGCCTCATATTCACCATCTCAAACATATCCTCAAAACTATCATTTTCAGCATCTTCAGGATCAATGTTTGATCGCTGACAGCTTCTTCAGCAGATCCAGTGACACTAATGTTTGACTGCGATTTTTGAAAGCCATTTCAAGTTTTGCTGATGATTCTTCCTATTCTTTTGTTTTCTGCCTGCGGTGACTATGAGTGAAACGCCTCTTCATCATTGAGTATCAGACATTGTGCCGCCTTGTGGAATAAAGGTGAATTGCACTTATTCAGTTATCAAAGATTCAGTTATTGCTATGCAGAAAAAATATACTTACACTATTACACACCTCGGGTCGTTAGCGACCCTATACAATTTTACAAAATATTTATGGGAAACAGGCATTCTTTTATATTTGTTTTCCTGTTATATTGTTTATAATGAATTGATTGACTGATTGTCTATGAGGAGGAGGGTAGTGAATGATATCCCGGGTCACTAAAGACACGAGGTATGCGTGTAAGGGTTAAAATGCAGTAGAAATGTATTTATCGTCAACATTTCACAATATAGGCTTTTATGAAGTAATATAATGGGCTCACCTACTCACTTATTACATAAAAATGACATCCGTCTGGCTTGATGCTATTTCTGCACAATCAGCACTTTCTATTGAGTAAATCTGACTGAATCCAAGCAGTTTGTAGCTATTTTGGGCTTTGATTTCAGCTCTGTTTGTATGTCTGTCGGCCCTCAGCATGGAAGTTACATTTCAAAGTGCGTAGAATTTTTTTAAAATAACGCAATAATGGAAATAATGCAGTTAATAGAACAGCAGCAACAGAAATATGATACAAGGCACCAATGGTCAATAAATAGTACGATTTATTATCAGTAATGGTACTTGCCTATGCAAATCTGTTAAACTGTAAGGGGTTTTCAAAGCCGATGGCCTCACGGGCGGTGCTCTGACGTTCGAGTACCTTTCCTGATCCTGTGTGGAAACTATGAATTCCTCTGCCAAGTGCTATAGATCATTAGGCTACAGTAGCTGTCGCTGTTTACCATTGCCATGTGCCACGTTCATTAGATGTGCATATAAATTTATATTATAAATAGGCCACAACTCCTAATTGGAAAAAACTCTCATATAGAATGTCTTCAACAATCCATTCATGATAGCGTGACAATCTACGGCTAATTTCACTTCGTGCTGTCAAGGTCAACAACCGAACGGTTGTTTTGACATCAGGGTTGGGGCTCCAGTACTCTTAAATAATGTTGTGACATTATTACTTAGGCTCCTCCATGAAAGGTACTCAGAGCGAAAAGCCCTCAACATACAACACACTGACTTTTCATTCAATTTCCTGATTTATTCATTGACACTCTCTTTCTTTCTTCCTTTCTCTCTCTCTCTCTCTCTCTCTCTCTAAATATTTACCACCCCCTAACCAAATTTACTGTTTAATTTGCAGCGTGCACTTCTTTATTGATTGGCAGAGCGGCTGATTACCGGAGCAGCCCGGCCCTTTTCCCCGCACGCTTCATTCCTCAAGCAGCGGGGCCTTCCCTGAGAATAACAATCCTGTCAAATTAACCACGGGCACCTAAATTATTCAAATACTGTAAATCCTCTTTCTATACTGCGCTGCCTGCTCATAATTTGTCTTTTCATTGTTGCCAATTTACTGGCAATACCATCAATTAATGATGCCAACTCGCTCTAAATGGCGCAGAGGAAAAAGTGTCAACACATGCGCTGGCTTGCAGGAGAGGAGTTGGCAGACTGTGGAATATCTCCGGCTGATTTAACGTTGGCTTTCATTCATTACTTTGACACACTCTCTCTCCTCCGTCTGCGCTGGAAAACTCCCATAATTACATTAGCTTTGTGTTTTACTGCGCCTTTTGCGTGGCTCAGCGTGGAGCTTATGGTATATGTGCTCAAAATTACCCATGAGCCCCACTTTTATTTAAAAAAATTATACTGGTATTGGATTAAACGGGTTGACTCGTGACTTGATACAAGATTTAACACAGTTTTACATGCATTACCAAGCAAAATGAATGACTGATAGTGTGTGATAATATACGATTATATACTAAAAATACATATCTTCTGCTCTTTTTTTAGCAAGTCTTGATTTAAATGCATTTAAAATTGAAACATTACTCTCACATTACTCTCATATATATATATATATATATATAGTGACATCAGATATAATTATTTATCAATCATCCAAATAATTAAAAACAAAATAATTTAGTATGTTTGATTCAAATGTTCAGCTTCACATTTTCTGTTAATTATTTTACTGTGTACATTACAGAAAGTGTTTTGGTAACACTTTACTTAAGGCCCTTATATATAATGCATTACACAAAAGTATTCATAATGTACGTTATAGTGCATTATATAATAACCAAGTTAAAATGCATAATAATATTAGCAGATTCTGAAATTGGTTGTTTGCCGTGTTTTTAATTAATGCATTATACTTTCTATAGGTCTGTTCAATTAATAGATAAGTGTATTATAACTGTCATTCAACTATGTTATATAATTCAACAATTATTAATGAGACCATACAACGCATTATAAGATGCATTACAAGGCATAATAATGCATTGAAATACTTTTATAATGCATTATGCATAAAGGCTTTAAGTGTTACCAGTGTTTTTATTGTCATTGTGCTGTGTTCATATAGCAATGATGGAGGTTTGGTGGAGAAACTTTACTTGTTAATAAAAATGTCAGTGCTATCTCACATGAGGAATCCCATATGAAGAACTGGATTTACTGTTTATAATCCCTCATCAAACAGACAATATTGTTATATCCTAATCCCTCACAATTCTAAGATTAGCGGCTTTCACCTGCAGCAGAAGCTGAACGTGATTGGCTGATGGCTGATCTCTCCTCTGCTGTGACCTCTAACACTCTATTAGCATCATTAGTGCTGCATTCGGACCTATTGATGCGTTTACTCAGAATGTGAATATTATTGGCATATTTTCACAACAGTGTTGAGATTAAGAAATGATGGCATGTTCATTAAACTATTTAGCATTCAAAATATCTGAATAGACCTTGTTTTGTAGAATATTTTCCATAATTAGGTTTTTTTTCCAGCCATTGCCTCTTTTAATGTTTGCTTTCTCTTTGTTTTCTTCACATCACATGAGATATTTCATAAATGGTTGTCTTCTTGCTAAGTTTTTGACCAAAAAAATATTAGGGGCTAAATTGTTGTTCATGAGGGACCTACAGGAGCAGGACAGTCGAAATGTATGCAAAAATGCAGAAGTTATGGAAAAATAAATATGCAAGATGATACCACAAGAGTAGTGAATTTAATTTAATTTTAGAATTAGATTTTTATATACATATATTCACTTGTCTTTATTTTATTTGACTTTCTGTGCACTGGAAGCTTCTTCTGTCACCAAGACAAATCCCTTATGCTTGGCAATAAATCTCATTCTGATTCTGATTTATGCAGAAATTTATATTAAATGATTTGGTTTATGTTTATTTCATTATTTGTCATTAGTGTGATATTTTTTACACGTTAAGAATTTTAAGTCTGGGTCTGTTTCACTTTATAGTAAAACAATATAATCTACACATAAAATGCATTTAAATGAAACATTAAAAACAGATTTAATGTGACCTTCACATTGAAAAAAAATAATTTGAATCTGTTAGTTGTAATAAAAATCAATCACTGGGACATTGCATATGAAAATTGATTATTTATTTAAGATTAAAAATAAATAATTAGAGTTATACTACAAAGATATAGAGTTCAAATGCAAATGTTAATGTGGGATTTCTGTAATTATAGTTTTTGTCCTCAAAGGACAGAGAGCCGTAATGTGAAAGAAAAGAAACAATGGCTAAACCCTAGAGATACATATTCATAATTCAAAACATTTTAATACTCCTTTCATTGCATTCTTGATAAATAATCCTCTTAATAAAAGCGTGCACGCACACATGCACACGCACACACACTCACACACAGATATTTTGCATAAAAATAAAAAGCTACACTGTAAATATGTGTTAAGTTATATAATTGGCTTCATGTAACATTTAAATTAACTGGTTTATTAAAGTCAGACATATTGCACATTAATCATTATTACTACAACCAATGACACTTTTATTGTTAGATCAGGTAGAAATGTTTTCTCCACACAAGTGCACGTTCACTTTTTACACTGTAACAAAAAACAAGAAATCATAACAAAATAGCAGGACATCGTTGTGCTTCACCAAAAAATCATTCATCTTTCATTTCACATTACCAATGACTGTGATGGCCCCGTCTTCATAGCTGATCTGTAAAGCTCTTATTGCAGATAGGAATCATAATCAGCTTTAAATGTGAGCATCTTTGAGCACTTAAATATGTTTGTCTTGGTGGAGAAGCTTAACTCTGTCTATCTGCTTGACTTTCTGAGTTTGTCTGTTCTGCAGAGACCTGATACAGAGACAGAAGGAGTCCAAAACTGCTGACATGTTTCCTTTGCTAGCAGGGATTTTTTTTTTCCTTAATAAATGCTGCACACAAATAGATAAGAGCTCAGTGGGATGCAAAGGAACATGTTGATAAATATGAAATAGAAACAGAGATGCGTCTTTATGAGTGGTTTGGTTTTATTCATGAAATGATTTTCAATCATATTTCACCTATCCTAAACTCTTCACTTTAATACAAACCAAGATATCTGATGAGTCGAAATTAGGGCTGTCAACGTTAATGCGTTAACACATGCAATTAATTGAAAATCCTTAACGCGTTAAAATAATTTAATGCAAATAGCACAAATAAATGACTGAAGCACAAGAAATTGCATCATTAATTTAATTTATGTCACACAGTTACATGATCTTAGAAGTAGGGAGTTTATCAAACTGAACATCTACAATGATGCAAGCATGTGCGAAATTTTGTGTGGATGTGGATTGCAATCAAGGTAAAGACGATTGTCGTACAAGCACGTGTGAGTCCGTTATACTGATGTGCAAACAAACCTGTGTGCTCTCACTGATCGCCCTTACGAAAATTAACCATGGTTTACAAACAAATAAATAAAAAAACATGGTTAATATAGTTAAATCATGGTAAACATAAATTAACCATGGTTTTGCTACACAAACCACAGCTTAACCATGGTATTTGATCGTATCGCAACTTTACATGTCCAAAATGCAAACAAGCTCTAAAAAGCGCTTAACAAGCTCTTTGTTGTTGCACTGTACACATACCATATGTGATGTTGTTTTTTCCTGGGTGCTTTGGTGTCCATAAATTGGTAAGTATGCAATTAATCGCAAAAAGGTGTGATTAATTGCAATTAAAAAATGGTAAGACTTTAGATTAGGGTCCAATTCTCACTATTAACTATTTTGCCTCAATAAACTCCTAATTACTGCTTATTAATAGTAAGTAGGTAGTTGTTAAGTTTAGGTATTGGGTAAGGGATGTAGAATATAGTCCTAAAGTTAGGTGGCTGTAATAAAGCGCTTGATGAAGGAGATACTCAAGGTGACTTGTAATATAATACTCTATACACCAAACAAGAGAAAATCTAGGAAAATGTACAACCACATAACACATAGAACTTAATGCAGGACAAGGAACAAACCGAAAATGAGGGCTTTTATACACAGAGCAAACAAAGGGAGAACCTAACTAGACACACCTGAACTGAGGACTCTAATCAATCTGTAACCATGGAAACAAACAGGGAGGGAACGGAGGAGAACAGAATCCATTAACAAACTAGAAGCAAATGATAAAATAGAACAGACCAGGAAAAAAAGAACAAAAGAGAAAAAACAAGTGACAGTACACACCCCTCCCGGAAGGTGTGTCATTACGACGTAATAAGTCCAACATGGGAGGCGCCCAGGAGGCTGACAAGAGCCTCGAGAAGGGGGTGGCCAAGGTGACTTAGGCAGGACATGAAGCCTCCTGGGCGGTACCGGCAATACAGGAAGCCAGGGAGTTGCCGGCAGTACAGGGAGCCAGAGAAGTGACGGTAGCTCGGTAGCGTCTACATGACCGCGTCTGGGAGAGCAGGAGGCTCTTGGACGGCCTCCACGGCTGTGGATGGGAGAGCGGGTGGCTCTGGTTCGGCCTCCCCAACATTTTTTTTCGGAGGGGCTGGAGCTAACACTGGAGCAGACTCAGGGGCTGGAGCCAACACTGGAGTGGACTCAGTGGCTGGAGCTGACACTGGAGCAGACTCAGGGGCTGAAGCCAGGACTGGAGCAGACTCGGGGTCTGGAGCTAACACTGGAGCAGACTCAGGGTCTGGAGCTGACACTGGAGTGGATTCAGGGGCTGGAGCTGACACTGGTGCAGACTCAGGGGCTGGAGCCGACACTGGAGCAGACTCAGAGGCTGGAGCCGACACTGGAGGGGACTCAGGGGCTGGAGCCAACACTGGAGCAGACTCAGGGGCTTGAGCCGACACTGGAGTGGACTTATTGGCTGGAGCCGACACTGGAGTGGACTCAGGGGCTGGAACCTACACTGGAGCAGACTCAGGGGCTTGAGCCGACACTGGAGTGGACTTAGTGGCTGGAGCCGACACTGGAGTGGACTCAGGGCCTTGAGCTGACACTGGAGTGGACTTAGTGGCTGGAGCCGACACTGGAGTGGACTTAGTGGCTGGAGCCGACACTGGAGGGGACTCAGGGGCTGGAGCCGATACTGGAGTGGACTCAGGGGCTGGAACCTACACTGGAGTGGACTTAGTGGCTTGAGCCAACACTGGAGTGGACTTAGTGGCTGGAGCCGACACTGGAGGGGACTCAGGGGCTGGAGCCAATACTGGAGTGGACTCAGGGGCTTGAGCCGACACTGGAGTGGACTTAGTGGCTTGAGCCGACACTGGAGTGGACTTAGTGGCTGGAGCCGACACTGGAGTGGACTCAGGGGCTGGAGCCGATACTGGAGTGGACTCAGGGGCTGGAACCTACACTGGAGTGGACTTAGTGGCTGGAGCCGACACTGGAGTGGACTTAGTGGCTGGAGCCGACACTGGAGGGGACTCAGGGGCTGGAGCCGATACTGGAGTGGACTTAGTGGCTGGAACCTACACTGGAGTGGACTTAGTGGCTGGAACCTACACTGGAGTGGACTTAGTGGCTTGAGCCGACACTGGAGTGGACTCAGTGGCTGGAGCCGACACTGGAGCGGATTCAGGGGCTGGAACCTACACTAACCCTAACCCTAACCTAACTCTAACCCTAACCCTAACCCTACCGGCAATACAGGAAGCCAGGGAGTTGCCGGCAGTGCAGGGAGCCAGAGAAGTGACGGTAGCTCAGGGACAGGCCTCTCTGCGTCTACATGACCGCGTCTGGGAGAGCAGGAGGCTCTTGGACGGCCTCCACGGCTGTGGATGGGAGAGCGGGTGGCTCTGGTTCGGCCTCCCCAACATTTTCTTCGGAGGGGCTGGAGCTAACACTGGAGCAGACTCAGGGGCTGGAGCCAACACTGGAGTGGACTCAGTGGCTGGAGCTGACACTGGAGCAGACTCAGGGGCTGAAGCCAGGACTGGAGCAGACTCAGGGTCTGGAGCTAACACTGGAGCAGACTCAGGGTCTGGAGCTGACACTGGAGTGGATTCAGGGGCTGGAGCTGACACTGGTGCAGACTCAGGGGCTGGAGCCGACACTGGAGCAAACTCAGAGGCTGGAGCCGACACTGGAGGGGACTCAGGGGCTGGAGCCAACACTGGAGCAGACTCAGGGGCTTGAGCCGACCCTGGAGTGGACTTATTGGCTGGAGCCGACACTGGAGTGGACTCAGGGGCTGGAACCTACACTGGAGCAGACTCAGGGGCTTGAGCCGACACTGGAGTGGACTCAGGGGCTGGAACCTACACAGGAGCAGACTCAGGGGCTTGAGCCGACACTGGAGTGGACTTAGTGGCTGGAGCCGACACTGGAGGGGACTCAGGGACTGGAGCCGACACTGGAGTGGACTCAGGGGCTGGAACCTACACTGGAGCGGACTCAGGGGCTTGAGCCGACACTGGAGTGGACTTAGTGGCTGGAGCCAACACTGGAGTGGACTCAGGGGCTTGAGCCAACACTGGAGTGGACTTAGTGGCTGGAGCCGACACTGGAGTGGATTCAGGGGCTTGAGCCGACACTGGAGTGGACTTAGTGGCTGGAGCCGACACTGGAGTGGACTCAGGGGCTGGAACCTACACTGGAGCAGACTCAGAGGCTTGAGCCCACACTGGAGTGGACTTAGTGGCTGGAGCCGACACTGGAGGGGACTCAGGGGCTGGAGCCGACACTGGAGTGGACTCAGGGGCTGGAAACTACACTGGAGCAGACTCAGGGGCTTGAGCCGACACTGGAGTGGACTTAGTGGCTGGAGCCGACACTGGAGTGGACTCAGGGGCTGGAACCTACACTGGAGCAGACTCAGGGGCTTGAGCCGACACTGGAGTGGACTTAGTGGCTGGAGCCGACACTCAAACAGATTCAGGAGCTGGAACCTACACTGGAGCAGACTCAGGGGCTTGAGCCGACACTGGAGTGGAATTAGTGGCTGGAGCCGACACTGGAGTGGACTCAGGGGCTGGAACCTACACTGGAGCAGACTCAGAGGCTTGAGCCGACACTGGAGTGGACTTAGTGGCTGGAGCCGACACTGGAGCGGATTCAGGGGCTAGAACCTACACTGGAGCAGACTCAGGGGCTTAAGCCAACACTGGAGTGGACTCAGGGGCTGGAACCTACACTGGAGCAGACTCAGGGGCTTGAGCCGACACTGGAGTGGACTCAGGGGCTGGAACCTACACTGGAGCAGACTCAGGGGCTGGAGCCGACACTGGAGTGGACTTAGGGAGATCCCTAAGTGGAGATCCACCTCCGCCCTGCTGAATACATTTAAATCATATTGACAGTCAAAGGGTGTAATCGCCGCAAGTCTGAACTACAATTCAGACATCCGGGAACAT
Source organism: Rhinogobio ventralis (assembly GCA_039654625.1). Classification (NCBI taxonomy): domain Eukaryota; kingdom Metazoa; phylum Chordata; class Actinopteri; order Cypriniformes; family Gobionidae; genus Rhinogobio; species Rhinogobio ventralis. The sequence continues at coordinate 29,085,261 of CM077216.1, forward strand.
GTACTGCCCGAATTGAGAGGAGGTGTTAATCTGCCCACAGAAGAAGGTATTTTGCTAGCCACAAGCTCACACCCCCTTAGTGATTTATAAATATCCAAGGTGCCAGCTCTCCGCACTCTTTAGCCAGAGATGAAGCAGTCGCATATGCAGGAGCCCTAATCTGCACACTGTTGAGGCAGCAGCCATCAGGCCGAGCGTCTTCTAAAAGCTTTTTAGCGGAGGAGATTGCCCTAACTTGAAGACTGCAAGAGAGCTGATCAGTTTTTGTGAGCGCCCCTCCGAGAGACGCGCTCGCATAGTGATTGAATTCAGCTCCACTCCTGATGGAGATGTTCTGGCTCAGTGCCAGCATGCTTTTTTCCATATTCACAGTCAACTGAAGCATGTAGCCGTTCTTTATTTCCCATGTTGTGGCCAATCACTCAAGCTGTTACTTTTGTTGCACTGAGGGCCAGATCCATGGCGCACTGGAGCTCTTTGAAAACTTCTGGGTCCGGCCCGCCCTCATCCAGAGACTTGAGCAGCTTGGCCTCATAGACCTGGAGGATGCAGAGGGATGTGCTGTTTCTCACTCTCCAGCTCGCCGTGGCTGCAGGTCAGTTGCACTGAAGAGAGGCACGTGGGCATTGAGCTGATGCAAGCTCATCACCTGACACTGACAGGTCCACATCAGAAGCTCACCTTTCTCCTCAGCTCGACTGCTTATTTATACTGAAGTGATATACCATGCGCGTCACCACATTTGTGTGTGCAATTGAAAAGTGCGCTATGACCACAATATAACGGCTGACAGGACTATAAGGAGCGTTCGTTTTTTCTGAGGTTTGAGACATTTTGTTCAGTAATAAGTTATAAAAAAACATTAAAATAATGACAATGACATATAGCCTGACAACTCATCTGACCGCAGATACTGAATAAGGACAATGCTTTTTCTCAGGCGCTCTTTACTTAAACTGCATCTGACAGAAGTGTCAACAGCTTTCACGCATGTCTTTCAAAATAAAAGTCTCACATCAGAAAAATATGAAATTACGTTGTTTCTTTAACTGCACACTTGCGACCCAACCAGTTGAGAAACACTAATCAAAGTTATGTGATCCATATTCATTTTACATCTCTGTATTTCTACAATACATCAACAAGTGTTTCTTTTTGCATCTATTTTTATTTCACCTAAGGAAGTTAAGGAGAAATATTTGAGACAATGCCATGCAGTTTATTCTTGTTCCAGTAGAAATCATATTTACTCAGAGTAACCAAGTTATGCTTTTATTTTGATGAAAGAGCAAAATGATTTGATGACCATCACCTGAATTCAGCTACCAAGAGCAATTTGTGAACGTTGAAGTTAATTGTGAGTGAGGAATGAGCTGTTTTAATATGTCCCGGGGCTTTGTGCAGGTTTTGCAGTGATGGACTGTCTGTCTGCTGGGATTATAGAGGTGGACTCGCACCCTCGGGCCTTCGCTGAGACATTAGAAGTCGGACAATGCTGAACCAAATAATGTCATAATGATTTTAAGCGCTAAGCAGTCAAAATGTGTGTAATATGAAAAATGACAGTGATTGCATCTTTAAAAGTAACAATAAATATAAACACAACAGTTTTTGGGCTAGCTGTTCCTTTAGTGTGATTTTATTTATTAAATATGAATTACATTTCTGGTGGCCAAAACAATAGTTTAATATTGTTGTATGTCACTATTGCTCTGCTGTGGGTAGCAGGAAAAGGACGAGGAGATGTGGATTTAATTGCAGCTTTATTTATTAAACAACCAAAAAAAAAGAGGAGATAATCCAATGAGGAGAAAAACCCAACACAACTGCTTCACACAACACACGCAAAGACAAGGACTGACAAAACGACACTGAAAACACAAGCTTAAGTACACAGAGGGAATGGACACAGGTGAACTGGAGATAATGAGAAAACACAGCAGCTAAAGAAAACAGGATGTCAACACAGGAACCACAGAAATGTAAAGAATAACAAGATAAAAGTCTCAAAGAACCAAAACTGTGACGTGCTGTCTTTACTTTTTTTGTTTTAGTATTATTGTGTCTGCCTTTCATAATTGTTTTACACATATTCATTTATTTATTTGGTTGTTTGTTTGTTTATTTATTTCATATTCCAAATTAAAATATTCTTCTCAAATCACAGTAAATAAACTACAGGCTCAACTTACCCCGTAATCCCTTATCCATTTGGTAAACTTACCCCGTATCCATATTTATTAGTGCTTTCAATTGATAATTTATCACACATTTGAATGAAGGTTTTTATATAAATTAAGTCCAGTATCACTGATACTAATACTGCTACTGATGTCTCTATGAAATATACTTTTAAAAACAAAAACAAAACAAAAAAACATTAATGATAGACATTCAACATTACAGTATAATTGAAAGCTATATCAATTTCAACATTTATTAGGCTTTAAAAAAATAACTTTAATTTTTTTTTACACTTTAAATGTGTGTGTGTCTGCGTGTGTGTGTGTGTGTGTGTGTGTGTGTGTGTGTGTGTGTGTGCGTGTAAGGGGAGAGAATATAAAGTTTATGTCTATGGAGAGTCCCACACAAAGATAAATGTGTGTGTGTGTGTGTGTGTGTGTTTCTGGAGGCCTGTTGTTTTTGTCTCAATGAGATGTAACATGTGGCTCTCTCAGTATGTGGTCAGATCAGTTTCTGGAGTTCAGCCAGTCTCATTGCTCTGCATTATTGCTTTCTGCTGAATCCAGGCCAGAAACACTCACAAACTGCCTGATATTAGTTATCAATATTTTACGGGCCCATATGAGAGCTAAAAGCTTAAAAATTAAGCCGTACACAAAGCTGGGGGATACCTGACCCAGGGTTGAGTGAGACAGCATTTTTGGCCACTGTTGATACGCTTAATTCATGTACGAAGCAAAAAACACTCTCTAGGTAGGTAGTCTACAAGTTTTTGACACACAGCCTCTGAAATGTTGGGTATGACAGTAAAATCTGATGACTTTCATAGATTTTTCTAGGGTGTTCTTGATGGTAAATTTCCTACTGGCCACCACAAGTGTTTACTTAGAGAGGTGTTGTTCAAATGCCTCAGCATGAGCAATCGCGATGGTAGCATTAGCAAGCACTTCTGAATACAAAAACCTCTCCATAAGTCACTTGCAACCCTCACATTTCAAGCCGTTTCCATCCACTTTTGGTATTCTACACATCCGTCGGTAGAACAATTAAGACATCCACTATGATTTAGATCTTGTCCTTGAAATTTGGTGAAAGCGCCCGTTGACAGATGGTTTTAAGCCAGCGTCAAACTGTTTAATGACACGTACAGCATATCACGCTCCCACCGTCGGCCTCTTCACATTCCCTTAATGCCGTTACACTGCGGAGTCGAGTGCCACTGTTTTGATTGTCACATTTAGAGGCTCCAGTCACCAGGGTGTTGTGAAAAAGCACTGGTAATCTTGTCGTAAAAAATCATAGACTAGCTTTTTTATTTGCCGCTGTAAACCTTGCACAGGGTGAATGAAAGAGTCCATATGCTCTGTTGTATTTAATGTTATGTAAACACTGCTGCATCTCTATTTAAATGATGAGAACAGGACATGTCATAGAGAACATTTCACACCTCATATTGGATTTTGATTTGTGTTCGACAGTAAAATCAAAATGTAGATTAGTTATACTGAGTTAAATGCAGGAGTCTATCATGTATAGTGACTACAGCGCATTTATTGGCGACTACTTGGCTATACATATCTGCAGCTTCTTCTACCGCAAAAACACAGTATTTCACACCAATTTGGCGATTTCAAAAGAGATGTCAAGGTTATGCTCATTAGGGAATGTCCTATTTGTCTTTACATTTCCTTACTTTGACTGAACAAAAAAAGAATAAGCCACCCAGCTAAAAGTGATCATGAAAAATACCCCAGCATTCGGCTGACCTATATAATCCATTATGTTGCTTGCTATTATAAAAAGTGGCCTGCCTCCTGTGTGTGTTCGGCTCTAGGATTCATCCTTACAGTTCCAGAGTGAATTTCCTTTGGGCTGTGTTCAATGCTTATTCTCTCATATACTTTTATTTCCATGATTGACACACAGTGGCCCCAAAAAGCATTTGGACACAAAGGCCACACTTACATTACAAAATATCAAATCAAGTGCCATTTATTAACATTTGGCAGCTCTGAGCAAGCTAACTGCATCATGTTTTAGCTTAGCAACATGCTAACACATATTTTAATTTAAATATTTATTATTACTGTGTTTTTGGTGGGGTGAAACAGCCCCCAAACAAAATTAATGTTTATATAAATAAATATGAATATTGTGTGATATAATAAGGTTATCGAAAATTACTATTATTATGTTTACATTTACATTTACATTTATGCATTTAGCAGACGCTTTTATCCAAAGCGACTTACAACTGAGGAGTACAGGAAGCAATCCGTTATGAAGAGGCGAAGAAACGCAAAAAGTGCCTTAAATACTAAGTTTTGGACATTGCTCAGAGTAGCCTAAGCTAGAGTAGGGAGGGTGTAGAGAAGGATAGAGGAAAAAGAAGAAAAAAAAGATGTTTTACAAATACATCATGGGGTCTCCAGAACCCCAAACATAAATCACAATCTTAATATGAGTGTAAATCACTACCACAGCTAGCAAAAATATGTTCTAAGAATGTTTTGCTAACGTTTATGAAAATAAGTTATGAAAATTATATTTCTGAATGTTCTCTGAACTTTCAAAATGTTCCATTTTATTGTTTTGCAAACATTATGGGCCCTATTTTAACGATCTAAGCGCACGGTGCAAGTGCACGTAGGGCTTGTCCGAATCCACTTTTGGTCGGCGCATGGTCTAAAAGGAATGCCCTAGTCTCTTAATGAGTCATGGGTGTGTTTTGGGCATAATGTGCAATAAACCAATCAAAGTATCATCTCCCATTCCCTTTAAAAGCCAGTTGCGCTCACGTCATGGCAGATTCGCTATTTACATGGCGGGATTTGCAAGCAGACAAACTGAACGCTTCTGTAGCGAGGAAATGGATCTGCTCGTCCAATGACGGCTGCTTTCTCGTCATTACTGCAAATAGGTAATTCTGATACATGCAATGACTATCCATTATGACATTTTATATCCATTTTTATATTTATGGACACAATAATAATCTTTTACATTTTAATCCTTTTATTTTTCATATTTAAAAATGTGTGTGTGCTGCTGCGCGTCCCTGTGTGTGTAATAAGCAGAGTGTACACTGCCTATAGGTGCATATTACTAACACACTCTTTAAATAACACAAAAAATACTGCGCTATTGACTTTAGAGCAGGTTTGTGTTGGTCAATGGCGCAGTCGTTTTCAGTTCCTCACAATAGCAACGCTCCAACAATGCTCCTGAACACACCTGGTGTTCAGACCAGACGCCCATGGGTGAACAGATGCACCAGTGCGTTTGATATTTAAACAACGTGGAGCTGGACATGAAAATGAGAACAGCGTCGGGCTGAAACTAGCAGAAAATACTTGCATCACGCCTGGCGTAGCATTGCGACGGGTGTATGATAGGGCCCTATATGAACGTCTCAGAAAAAAGTATAATGTCTTTGTGCTAATGTTTTGAGAACATTATTAAAGACCAGATAAATTTGAGCAAATGTTCTATTAACGTAACTGGAAAAAAGGTTTGTTCATAACTTTGGGAGAACCTTGCCAGAACGTTCCCTGTTAGCTGTGACTTTACTGTTGTGACCTGTTTAAAATGTTCCACTCCCTGTAAAGAATGGGGGAGAAAAGTGAGCAGGACGTTTGCATGAAGCTTGTAAGTTACATAAGTTGGGCTTTCTGTGAAACAGACCTTACACTATAAACACAGAACTCACTGGAATACCCACAATCCTCTATAGATCTGGGGAGATCTTGGAAGCTCTTGTCACCTCTAATGATGTCAGCTGACGGAGAGATTGATGGCGTTAACATTAAGCAAAGTTTCCCCTCTGGTTTGCCCTTTATTCCAAGAAAACACACATATGTTCACGGTGGCTCCAACATGCATCCGCAGTCTGAAGCACATGCTATGAATAGGGCGAAGTGACAGTGAAATATGGCTCTGCTGTGGACTCTCTCATTTCTAATGAGAATATAGCGCTCGTGTCCTCTCCTCATTCTCAATGAGTTAATTTAACTGAGTCAGGGACGGCGGTGCACCTTTATTCACTCTCAGTTTGCTTTAACATTCAGTGTAAAGTGATGTCTTTTGATCCACACTGCTCCGCATGATTTACAGGCTGTGTGTTTTTGTAAACTCACTGCTGTCTTGTTGGTTCATGGTATTTTTAGTTGACTAATACATAAATAATATGTAGGACATACTGTATATTGGTGTGTATCCTCTATAAGGTAACTATTACCTCTGTAAAATACATATTTTTTTCTGATAAGGGATGGACCCCTTCCATTAATCATCTTCTTGAGCCTCATATTACCAGGCTTTCACATTTCAAGTTTACAACTGGACTATCTGGTCAAGATTACTATATTTTACAGACTAGTATTATATGTAGTGGCAAATGCTGTATGCAGAGGTACTAAACAAGATTTGAATTAGAGTTAAAGGTAGAGTATTGATGGAGGTAGAGGTACTGGTAACATTAACGATAGAGGCAGTGATACGGATAAAGGTATTGGTTGAGTTAGAGGAAGAATAGGTACTAGAATAGGTAAAACCAATGGTAAAGTTAAAGGTAGAAAAAGAGGTATTGGTAGAGATCGTGAAGGTATTGGTAGGGTTAAAGGTGGAGTTTAAATTACAGTTAGAGGTACAACTAGAGGTACTGAAAGAGAAAGTGGTAGAAGCAGAGGTACAGTATTGGTTGAAGTAGTGATAGTGGTAAATGAAAGGTACTAGTAGAGTTGGAAGTGAAAGCAAATGTATTGTAAAGGTGATGGTAGAGTTAAATGTAGAGGTTATGGTTGAGGTAGTGGTAGAGTTAAAGGTATTGGTGGAGTTAGAAATAAAATCAAATGTATTAGTAGAGGTAAAGGTAGAAATAAGGGCATTGATAGAGGCAGTGGTACAAGTAGACATATTGGTAGCATTAAAGGTAGAGTTAGAGGCGATGGTAGAGGTAGAAGTACAAGCTAATTTATTGGTAAAAGTATTGGTAGAGGCAGTGGTACAAGTAGAGGTTTTGGTAAAGGTAGTGGTAGTGGTAGTGGTAGTGGTAGTGGTAGAGGTCGAGTTAAAGGTAGAGGTTATGGTTGAGGTAGTGATAGTGGTAGAGTTAAAGGTATTTGTAGAGTTAGAAGTAAAAATCAAATGTATTAGTAGAGATAGAGGTAGACATAAAGGTATTGGTAGAGGCAGTGGTACAAGTAGGTTTTGGTAAAGGTAGTGATATAGTCAAATGTAGAGGTTATGGTTGAGGTAGTGATAGTGGTAGAGTTAAAGGTATTGGTAGAGTTAGAGGTAAAATCAAATGTATTAGTAGAGATAGAGGGAGAAATAAAGGCATCAATAGAGACAGTGGTAAAAGTAGACATATTGGTAGCATTAAAGGTAGAGTTAGAGGTGGTGGTAGAGGTAGAGTTATATGTATTGGTTGAGGTAGTTATGGTGGTGAAATTAAAGGTATTGAAAGATTTTGAATGAAATAGTGATAGTGATAGTGTTGATAAAAATAGAGGTAGAAGAATTTGCAGAGGTAGTGGTAAAGGCAGAGCTAAGGGTAGGTGTATTAGCAGAGATACACTGTCTGGAAAAAATCTGCAAACGGTTCACAGTAGTACTCTATGGTATCAATTATGACCTTATAGAGGTAGATAAGGTACAAAGTTGCCCTTTAACCCCTTGAACCTGAAGAACGCGCCCGCATGTTTCGCTGGATTTTTCCTCATGACAGTGTAAAACAACTTAAAATACTCCGTCATTTTTGGCCTCACAGACATGAACGATATGTCTTTACAAAGCTTAAAGTGTCTACTTTTATTTATGTACACTCAAAATAAAAACTAAATGTTGTGCTTTTTGCTAAATAAAGAAAACAAACAGGATGCGCGTTCTCCCGTCTGTCTCCCTGTTTCCGTTCTGAAATGCGTCTGAAAATGAACTCAGAACTCAGAGAAAACTTGCCACAGACACGACAGATATCTCTTTATAAAGCCTGGAATGTCTACTTTTAAATGAAGTCATTTATATAAAAAAAAAATATTCTCTGTTTATGTAATCCGTATGAAAACAGCGAGAGGTCCAGTTTCTCAAGCGGCGTCTCAATAACTTTAACGTGACCACGCGCGCACAAAGAGATTCACATGCAAATCATCCACGAGTAAGGAACGCGAACCTGTAAACGCCCCCCATCACCTCAAAACAAAGACTCATCTTTATCATTCTTCTGCTTTTCATCGAGTTCGGAAGACACGCTTCTTCTTAGAAGAAGAACGCGATTTTAAGTTGAGAATTTTTAAGGTAAAACATTTCTTCTCACTTATATTAGCGTTATTGCTGCATAAACTTCACATTGTAGGCTACTAGTTGAACTATTGCCAGACTAAAATGTGTGAAATCACCGGAAACATGTTGAAATATGAAATAGGTAGGCAACCTTTCAATGCTAAATAAAGATACACGTACGACATGGGGATATTTTTATGCTCTATAATATTAAACGCAGCATGATATAAAAGTAGGGTTGCCAACTGTCCCGTATTAGCCAGGACGTCCCGTTTATTGGGCCTAAATTTCCCGTACATGACTGTCCCGTTTATTGACTGCTACGCTGATGTAACCACTGACTAAGGGGCCGTTCACATATGTTGCGTCTTTTGCGCGCTCAAGTTCGTTATTTTAAATGTAGACGCGCTCAAATAGAGAGACTAATTAGTTTTCGTTCATCTTGCACTGTCCCTGTTTGCACTTTTGCCCTGAATGTCTCTTTTGCACTGTATTTTTATTTTTTTCATGTGTAAATCCAAGTATTGGGCTGTTTACAACATTCATAATAATAATAAATGTTTGTTGAGCATATATATGAAATCCTCATATTAGAATGATTTGTGAAGGATCATGTGACACTGCAGACTGGAGTAATGATGATAAATTCAAATTTTGATCACAGGAATACACTACACTTTACCATGTATTCACATAGAAAACATTTATTTTAAATTGTAAAAATATTTCACAATATTATTGTTTTTACTATTTTGGATCAAATAAATCCAGCCTTGGTGAGCAGAAAAGACTTCTTTTAAAAAAAAAAAAACATACAGATCTAAAACTTTTGAACGGTACTGTAGGTCTAAAGTCTTTATGTAAAGAAAATGTATAGTCAGATTACCTATTTTAAATTAAACGTGACTGTGAATAAGCTACAAACAATACATTCAATCATGAAGTCTCCTCACATTCATTCTCTATAGTTCCCTCATTGATATTCAGGGGAGGAGTCGCTGACACCTCAGGTGTGAATCTCAGCATTATTCATGATGATCCACACCCTCCCCGCATACAGCCATTCTGACAATAAGTGTCTCACAAAAGTTAAATGACTATATTGTTTTGTATGAATGAGTGATCAAAAATCTGTTCTGAAAAGCCTTGTGAACAAATGTTTAAAGTGTGTTATATGGCCTTATTCCAGTGATTTAACATTTTAGTTTTTTCAAAAACTATGCATAAACATTATTTTCTCAAAACTACAAACTTTTATGTACATGTTGCTCACATATTACTGTAGCCCTGTTTGTGTTGAATACAGTGTAATCAGACTTTAGCCATTAATATGCTTTAAAGCAACTGAAAATGTCAGAGCATGTCAAACTTTTTCAGGGCCACAAAATATCCTTAGGGTCCAGAGTGTTAAAGCTACTGCCTCAGGTACAAGCTGTTGTGCCCCTAAACATACAATTTCTAAAAAAAATTGCAGGTACAGATACAAGCAGGCATAGGTTAGATGTCAAATACGCATGACGTATGGATTTATGCAACTACCATTTACTCTTCCCTCAGATAGCACAACAAAGATACGCAACACTGGATTTTCACAACCCTTCCACTTGACACTCTACTCCATTTCACCTCTTTCAATATTTTATTTATAAAAAAGCTTCTCCAAGTCATGCCACTGCCGTTCCTTCGGTGTCTTTCTTTGGCTCACAGCCAAATTTGATTTGTGTTTTCTATGGAAAATGCAAATACTCCATGGCACGACTTTTCATGCATAGTGCTAATATGCAAATCACACAGTTCACTTCCATCAAATAATGTTAAAACCAAAAGTCTATAAAAGTAAGTAATTTAATGAAATTTTCAAGAATGCAAATCCAAGGCTGTATGGAGCGCAGTTTCTCTGCAGGCATTAAGCTGTGTTACGTCGGGCCCGTTTATCTTAATAGCTGATCTGAGTGCAGCGAGTGAGGGCCTCTCAGCCTAATCAAAGCTTTGCTTCCTGTACCGTGGCTTTCTGCAGTGACCAACTCAGAATTAACACTCCAGTGCACCCAAATATGACCGCTTCACCATTGATATGTGCAGTTAATTACATTCAAATGACTATTAAAGAACCTGCTCTCTCTTCCTCTTTTGGCTTCTATCACAATGCCAGCAGCCCATCTGAATAGTCTCTGGATTACAGCGCCTGTGTTCGGGAAAATAGATGAAAATTCATCTGAATTTTACGCAGCCATAGATAAATCTACATTAAAGGACTTCAAGCAATTAATGGATGCAACAATTCAGTAATGTTGGTTTTGATTTATCACCTTATGGGGAAATGATTTATGGCTTTATGGATTTAGACAAGGTATCAAGTGCGGCATGTTCTTCTGCAGAGCTTTATGATCAGCAATCTATCCTGATAAGAAAGGTTTTAAGGATCTGTGTGTGTAAATTAGCCTTTAAATGATCTCTTCTGGTAATATATTTGTTTTTATAGAGCAGATGTGATGCTATTTACTTCCAATTGTCTCAGACAAAACTCTTTCAAAGATCTGGTGCTGTACCCGTACAATGATTATGTTTTTAAATTAATCATTTCATTGATTTATTTAGTACTTAAATGATAATGAAGAAATTAGCTCTTGACATTTTATATTACTTTATATTTCGTTTTTGGTTGTAAAATGTTCTTGGGCAATCCGATTATTGTCTGTTTTGAGGTATGATCTTTGTCAAACATAATCAAAATGAGAGAGAAATATATTTTATTAATAGGTGGGATTAATTGTAGCTGAGTTTGGTGATCAGCTGAATATCTGATTTTCTCTCCTTTTTTGGTTTTCTTGAGAGTGGGGTTAGAGGTAAATTGCAAAGTGGGTGTATAATTACATCATTTAAATGGACATTATTTTAGCCTGAGTTAAACAAGTCAGTGGAGCAGAAAATTGTCCAGTTTCCTCCAAATAAGCCAAACACACACACACACACACAATTCAAGAAATTCTTTGTAATGTAATTGTACTATTCTTTGAGGGAAGATTTCTCATTTCTCTGACCTTCAAAGGATGGACACCATTCACTTTCTATGGATCTTTGCTTACTTTGAAACTCCTGAACAGAATACTCTAATAGCCAACGGTAAATATCTCTTAAATCGCCTTTAAGTTGTAGTCATGAATCCACTGAGAAATGGAAATGATTAAGGATTAATTTGCTGTGCCTGTGTTAAAGCAGAGGGAAAGAGATAGCAGGGTATATTGTGCTGCTATAAAGTCGCCTTCCAGAATTTGGTCGTGATCAGGGTTTTGGGTTAAGATGGAGGGATGTGTTATGGTTGGTGAAAAGGCTGTTGTTTTTGTTTAAGCTGACCTTGGTTTAGAAATCTCCAATGTCAGGCGTTTCCTTTGCTGAATAAGTCCTGTAAAAAGAGCTAGTGTGCTCCTTATATGCTTTAAGTGGAAGTTTGGGTGATAGAAATTGGAAGTGTGTATGCGTTAATCAATATAATCTACAGTATGTTTAAACAGATCCCCAAGTTAGTTTCAAGTAACATAGTTAGCTATACAAACTGCTTACATGAATTTTTTTTTAACATTTTAAATATTTAAAATAGACTAAATCAATTCATTCTACAATTCAAGTAGAATTTATGTGCACAAAACAATTAAAGGGGACTAATATTTTAATAATATTTTTCTTTTGACTTTTGACATTTAAGAGGTCATCATACTATAAGAATATCCAGTAAGTTTCAGAACTGTCCTTGTTAGTCCAAAAACAGCTTTTATTGTAACCAAGCCCAGAGAACGACTCGTTGTGGAATGTGCCTATAATAGATGGTGAAAGACCGCCTCTGCAGAAGAAGATCGACGCCTACTTCATCATCGCAACTTTGGCCCCGCCCACTGGTGTGTTAGTGAGATGACGAGGAGAGACGAACAGACTAAAAATAACATTACCTTCCAAAGGATCCTAATGCTAGGAATGTGCTTATTTATTTTCAACAATGTGAATGTCGAGCATTATGTATTTGTGTTCACTAGATTTCACTGTGGATTCTTTGATAAATCAGTCGCAATTCCGGCGCAGGCTTTGCAAACAGACTTTTACGATATGGACTCAACAGTAATGCCACAACATGTAAGTAACCGTGTTAATTCTAATGGCTGATCTGAGACCAGTGATTTCTGATATGATTCATGTACAGTCTGATGTTCTTTGTCTATGTGTCAGTAAATCGCACCAGTGACTAAACGCTCAACTTCACATTGTTTCTCTTAGTAGGACGAAAATAATCTGTTATTTAAACTGTGATTAAATTATATATAGAAAGCAATCAAAGAAAGCTTCCTTTACAATCTCTGGAGCTGTCGATCAAACAGTGCGAGTTTATTAGTGACTGAGTTCTGGACTTGTGCCAAAACTCCCGTTATAATTAACAAATCTCTATTTACATTGTGTTTGCACTGTTAGTTATGATGAAAGCATTCATTAGTGTGCAGAAATCGAGTTGCAATGACGAGACCACGGCATTCATGCGCTCAACATGTCTGTGATCGACTACAATGCTCATCACTGCAATCTTTCATACCACAATCTTAATATAATGCCATATATCTAAATATGATATAATTATCACTTTTCAAGATTAGTTAACCTTGAGAGCTGTAATAGTAAAAACGTGCTAAAGGTTGAGAGAGTTCCACATGCAATACTAGCTATTTCATATGCAAAGATGTCAGCCAATCACAGCAGTGGGCGTTTACACTGAAGTCTCACAGCAGCCAATCACAGCAGTGGGCGTTTACACTGAAGTCTCACAGCAGCCAATCACAGCAGTGGGCGTTTACACTGAAGTCTCACAGCAGCCAATCACAGCAGTGGGCGTTTACACTGACTGAAGTCTCACAGCAGCCAATCACAGCAGTGGGCGTTTACACTGAAGTCTCACAGCAGCCAATCACAGCAGTGGGCGTTTACACTGACATTTTTGATGTAAAAAACATACCAACATTATAAGTGCACCCCAGGAAACAATATAAAACAATGCAGTTCATGACCCCTTTAAGATGTAATTTATGGTGCCAACATTAAATTGAACTGATTAATGTACACTAAATACACCTAATATAACTAAAAAAAACACCCTATTTTATATAATGTCATAACATTATGATGTACTGCAGCATAATTGAATTTCGCCACAATGACTACATGAACAATCAATTATTTATTTAAAATAACTAAAACAATTAACTAAAATGATTTAGACCAACGCTATGAGCGAGAACTAAACCCTAACCTTATAGTACATGTTAATTAATATTACTCAGTACTTAAATGTATAACTACACTGTAACGCAGACGCCTTAAAACAGAATGTAACCCAAAACACTTGTGCTGCTCTTGAGGTGGATACGGGTAAGGTTAGGGACTGGTTTGTGGTATGGGTAGGTTTAAGGGAAGGCTCAACAGTGTAATTATAGATGCAATTACAGAAATTAATTACAGCAGTAATTACATGCAAGTATTTTTAAATATAAGTACAATGTAAAAACATGTATGTACTCAATAAATGCATTGTGTCAAATGACACGTTAAAATGTTAGTAGTAGTTAAAGACACTTAATATAAAGTGGCGATTCCTTTTCCTCTTTAATTTCAGCAGAAACAGAGCAGCTGAAGCTTTTACAGCATGAAAACTTTGTCAAGACCTTTATGCTTCTCAGTCCAAGACAAATGACAAGGGCCTTCCAGTTCCAGCGGCTATAAAGAGTCTAAGCTGTCAAACAACAATCAAAGCTCAATTCAAACTCAACACTCAAACCAATCAACGCAAGGTGACTTTCTTGTAATCCATAAGAGTATCAGGCAAGGATCTGCGCTCTATACTTTGATCAGGTTTCCAATACAATGCGCACCTGGATTGGCTTTGTTGGGACTGTCTTGAGGAGATACCCGTTGTCTAAATGACAGCAGACAAGCGCTATGACAAGCATCTCAGACTCACTGTCCCTTTAACAGCTCAGACGGCGCAACTGTCAATTCCCCCTCGCGTCGACTCTCTTTGAGTGGGATGTATCCATCAAAGCTCGGAGGAGCTGGCGAACAGTGTATTGACCTTGAGTGGCTCGCATTGATTTCCGGTTCTGACACACAGATGAGGGGAGGAAAGCATACAGTGGATGTGGAGGTGGGGGTTTCTTACATGGCCGCCAGCCTGTAGGTGTGATTGGGAACAGATTTCCCAAATTCCAATACGGCGCCACCTGCCCGAGATGATGGATCACTCTCTGGTATCCCATCAATTCTCACCTGCAGGAGAGAGGGTGACACCTGTGAGAAATTTATCATCATATACGACACCGCTGCAACCGGCCAATCACAGGGAAGCTCTGTCTAGTAAGCCCCGCCCCATAAGAAGGCCAAGAGGATTCTTTTAAAACCAGATTTATAAGGTGGTGTGACATTGTGTATGTATATGTTGACGTGTATACATTCACTTAATGTGTATCAATATCCATAAAATCAATTTCACATATGCCCACAAAAAGGATAACAAGAGAGCGCCAGTCAATTCATTTACTAGTTCATTTTGTCATCAATGTTATTTAGATTATTTAAAAATATGAATAATTATATGATGCATATAATAGTATGCATTTACATACTATAAAATGCATTCCCTTATACACAAAAATGTAATAAAAGAGGGCAGTTAATAAGCTAATTCAATTATCTCATCTCCTATGGATAGTTAAGAACCTTCTGCTATGTTTATGACTCTGGGAAATCAAGTGTCTACAATCTCTCACGTTAGTCATTGCCCTGCATCTATCCATCTACCATTGGCCAACTGTGAAAATTAACATTCTTGAACAAGCTTCAACATGCAACCAGTCCTTCGTATGAAGAACAAGTAATTGTTTCTCAAGTAAGGGATTGAGTTTGTGACCAGTTCCTAGTCTTCCATGAGCACAAGCTCTCTGGTTAAAGCCTTCTACCTTCAGTCTGTGCCAAGAGAGCCGATTCACAATGCTGCATTGAGATTTCAGCTTTTCTCAGCTTCTGTAAGACTCAATGGCGACTGGCTGTTGTAATCCTCCTCCACCTCATTTCATTAGCCAAGAGGACTAAAGTGATTAACAACACACAGGCCAATCTGAAGAAGGAAGAAAAAACACACAAAGTGGCTAAAAACACAAGGTGCTTTGAACACATACACTACTGTGCCTCGCTTTCACTCTCTCGTCTCTGAACCGTCTTTTTGTCAAATCCCAGGATTAGGTGCCATCAAAGAGTAAGAAGTATTACAAATCGATTTTCATAAAGAACCATTGTTCTCCTCTGAGTCAAACTTTGTGCAGGAAAAAATAAGTGGAGTGATAAACTTTACATGCAAAGCAGTTTCTGCTGGCAGATATATACGTAGATGGTGGCTAATCAGTTAAAAATACATTGTTTCTGCATCTGTATTGCAGATAAGACGTCTGATTAGCACTTAGCGTGAGGATTTCAAACTTTTCCTAAATTGTCTCTGTAAGTAGCTCTACTGATGCGGGTAAAAGGCTGCCGACAGAGCCGAAAAGCCTGCCGTTGTCGTTTTGGCAGGTTAGTTTTTAATATTACTGATCTGAATAATAGTGGATTCTGAATGCTTTTTACCACAGAGCCAATTGAGTTTAATGTAGTCAATCATAGATTAGCACAAGGCTTTTCTCTTTGCCGTTACATTTGTGCATAGCGGATGTTTCCGTAATAAAGCTTAAATATATCCGTTTGCTTCATTCATACATGTAGCTAATAAATCACCTCAGGAATTCTCCAGTCTTTAACCTTTGTATAACTAAAGAAACACACTTTTTATAATGAACCTGTGCCTAATTTCAACAGTCTAAGCTTTTTTGTGTATGTGCTTAAGTGTATGGAAGGCCAAGGAGAAGAAGTGGCTACCATATTTCTTCATGAGAGCAAACACTTCCAGCTGAATCCAGCTCTGGAATGACCTGTCAAGGGAAATGAGGACGAATAGTTTGAGTTCAGCGTGGGACACAAATCCTTCAACCATCAACCTGCTCGCTAACCCCAAAGCTAGCAGTAACACATAGCCTTCACTTTGTACTTGTGAAATGGAGAACTGTTTCGACCTGTTCTTACCTTTCTGCTGGTTCAGCCTTTGGTGAAGATTGTTGATACTCCTGCATGCCTCACTTTGATGAAGAAATGCTCTTGTAGTCAATTACAATATGCAAAGTATGTCTAGAATCATAAGCTAATTTAAATGTGAATGTTTTTCCTGCAAAAAAAAACAAAAAAAACATTGAACATTTTAAAACGCAACCATTTTACAAGGTGGTGATCTTATATGTGATCCCGCTCCAAGTGGGAATTGAACTGGGGTCTCCGGCATGGGAGGCAGGTGCACTAACAAGGATGCTAAGGACCGCAAACGCTAGCATGCCTCAAGGCCAGTGGAGTGAGGTTTACACGTGGCCTACGTCCATTACACTCACCCCCCTAAACGTCACTCCCATCCAGGTCACGGCACAAAATATATCCTTCTTGACCCACTTTGAGTGGGATTCGAACCGTGGTCTCTGGAGTGGGAGGCGGGTGGCCGCGGGTGCGCTAACAAGGATGCTAAAGGCCGCAATCGCTAAAGCGCCTCTTACTGGCCTATGTCTGTTACGCTCATCCCCCTAAACGTCACTCTCATCCAGGTCACGGCACCAAATATATCTGGTCATTCTCGACCCGCTCCGAGCGGGATCTGAACCGTGGTCTCCGGCGTGTGCGGTGGCTGGGCTAACAAGGACGCTAAAGACCGCAACTGCTTTTATCTTACTTGCCTGCTTCTGTTACATAAGCATGAAGGTCCAGCCCTAAATTCACCAAAATGTAAAATAGTTATAACAATAGGAATTGTTAGGATGTGTTTTTGATGGTTTGCAGGTCTTAGCTGATCACTAGGAGAGTTTCCACTGAGAGAGTTTGTCTGGTTTGAAGATTGCTTGCTAACTATTTCTACCTGTGTTTTACCAATCGCTAATACCGCATCACAACATGAAACATCACATCATAAAACACAGCTTTCACTAACTGTTGCATGCCATAAAATATATAAGCTAGCAACTAAAACTGCCTCCACTGAGATTATTCCAAAGATCTCCATTCTGTCAGCTTTTATAGCGGCCCTCATTGACAGAGGAGTAATTTGAACTCCATGTCCCAGGGGTCCACTCTTTTACTTCCTGCTCCAGGAATAAGCAGCGTATCGATTAGTTATCAGCCAGTAATTGGGCCACAATCTCTCTCTCTCTCTTTCTCTTCCTCGCTTCTGTCTCCCCCTGAGATGTGTGATGGCCATGAAGAGCAACGGATATCCCCACTGATGCTGATAAATATCCTGCTGAACAAAATATCCTCCCCAAACAGCTGTTACATCCGACTTATGACTCCTGTTCTATCTCCCGTCACATTTGTTCACATATCCCAGTTTCAAAACATTGGGACAATGGTGGCTAACAGCTAGAGTGATCTTTTTTGGCCCAGAGAGCAGAGACTAGGACAAATAATCTTGGAATTAGTGTAATATAGAACTATAAAATAAATATTAGATATAAAATAACTGTTAAGCCACGGCTCTGACCTAGGGTTATTCTTAAGCATACACATAACACCATGTGAAATAGGAGTCTGTAATAGGAGACTAGAAGTCTGTGTGAAATGGCACAAGCATTAAAAATGTTAAGACTGATTTATACTTAATGTTTATTTATCCAGAGTAGGGATTTGGACATTTTGAGAGCCTAAAAAGGAAATGAGGCAGATAAAATGAGCACATGCATGTGTGAACTCTTCCCAGAATAATCTCTGCCGTGAACCAACCAGACGCAACATGCCAAAAGAGCCATTTACCTCCTAGACAAATGACTTTCTAAAGCAACCACTGCTCCTTGACTCTTCTTTGCTCAATATTGCCATCATCAAACAGTCAGCTGCTTTAACCAACCTGTTCATCATTTAAACATCACTACAGCACTGCGGTTCAATTACCCAATGACAGAGTCGAGTTCTGTGAGCAACGCTAGACTGGGCCATGCCCTTCAAGATTCAAAATCATGTCCTTCAAAATCAACCATTTTCTTATTTGACAATAATCACTCCAAGTTCTAGTTTCATTGTCTGTACTTTCTAAGATGTAACTCAAGCCAACTCAAGTTTAATACAACAAGTAAACATGGTACATAGTTATTTCTAAAAATACAGGTTCTTCAATGCTTTTGGCAGTTAAATAGATCTTAATGTTAAATCACTGATTCTTGAGACAAAACATGTCCCAAACACAAAAGCCCCATTTATGTAACACAATAAAAATACTTAAAAAGTTACATCTAAGGGAAATTTGTATACTCAGGACATTCATTGCTTATACTTTTAAATAATTCCTTTAGTATTATTTTAAAAGCACACTCAATACTTGGAAACGCATGTAATCTAACCTGTCCTCAGCATGCGGTCACAATGTAAAACTGCCAAACAAAGTGTTTAAAAATGCAACAAATTACAAAATACAGAGTTACATTAAAAGGCGAAGATCTTTAAGATATCAAACAATACAAAAAGTAAATATTAAATTATATTTTCCATTAAAAAAAAGCTGTAAAAGTTGTGTCCTCACTTTAAGTCAACTCCGTCAGGATTTTTTATAATTGTGAATAAATCAGGCAGTGTCATGGGCAGCTTTAACTCTGAGGAGCACTTACTATTTCCTGCTCATTGTGGATCTCACAGTAGGACACATAGTCCTGGAAATTATATATATTTTTTTATATTTTAAACAAACAATATTGAAGTCTCTGAGGTCACAGCCTTAACATGTCAACTCCGTCATTGCAGTGTAATTTTGTCACCTCTATAAGACGTCAACTCCGTCAGGAGTTTATGTCTGATGGTTGACAAGTGCTCTCAAAAAGTCTGTATAATGTGATTCAATATGTTTTTGCATATGGGGAATTATTCTAATGCTGTTTCATGATTCTTTTTACAGTATTTGTCAACTCCGTCAGTATTTGTCAACTCCCTCAGTATTTCTCAACTCCATCAATAATTTATGCCGTCAGGTGAAGGTTTTTGTTAATTTTGAAAGAAATGTTAAAACATCAATGGAACTATGTGATATAATTATCTAAAAACATTGGTGAGATATGTTTAATATTAAAAGGAGGAAGGAGAATTAAGGAATTTAGAAACTGGGTTGTTCATAATAGTGTGAAAACAAACAAAAAATGTGCAGCGATCTTTAACGGTTCACCAGGAAACAAAACCTACGTTTAGTTTATGTTCCAGGACTTCAGCAATGAGCACTTCAGATGTGCAACTAAACGCTGAATTCTAAAAGGTTTGTGAAGATAATGGCTTTGTTTGAGGTGTGTTCACATTTACCCACGGGATATGGGATATTGCCACATTTATACCCCCCTAAAAATGACGTTGAACAAAACAAAACTGTGAATGTTCAGTTTACATGTCAGTCACACGGCCTCATCCTGATTAAGTGGGCGGTCCTTGGCCAATTGCAATGGCTAAAGAGCCCAGACCTTATGCTATCAGACTACAGCTAACCATAATTTTGGAAAAAATGAAAATAGGGAGTTCCAACATCCAGTTCCTAGATCAACATCCATCCATCCATCCATTCATCTATCTATCTATCGGGCTTGGGTTGAGTTCTAGAAAAATTTGGTTGGGGATAAGGTTGGGTGTAGTACTAAGTTTGTTCAACAAAACATCTAAAACCTCAAAAGACCCAAACACATCCTACTTTTCATCCCAAAACTAGGTTGGGATACCAGCTTAGACCAGATAAGTCTAGCACACCAGCTTAGGCTGTTTTAAGAGGTTTGTTTAGCGAGAGAGAAGAAAAAAGCACCGGTGCATGAATGGTTTTATAATGAACTAGAGAATAAAGAGTTATTTGTGGTCTTTACAAGGTTCTTCTACACTATGTCATCTGTCTGCAGAACCATTTTTAGAATCTCTTTAGAACCTTTATGCATTCATAAACCCAACCCACGCCACTCTCGGGAAGTTGATTCCAATATAAATTTCAACAATGCAGTTTATACATGCATTTGTCTCCAATTATGCAAGCCCACCATACTGAAAAGACCCTAAATCATCTCTGCATGTCTTACATAATCCATAAATAATGGCTTTGTGTATGCTTACGCCACGCTGCGTGATATGATTCATATCTGGTATTGTTGCTGCTGTTGTTCACAGTCCTGTCCACGTTTTAAATGACCGCTCAAATGGCCGATGGGGGAGTATTTGAGGACTGACACAAATGCATTTGCAGATTGTATATCTCCCCTGTTTATGTGTCCTGTTACAGTCTCACATGCTAGCAGGTGATAGATGGTCGCCACGTGGCCACACATGCTGAGCTTGTCCATGTGTCTGACGCAGCAGTTACAAGAGTCCTTATGAGAATATGAATGAGATTTTCAGAGGCAAGTGAACTGACCAAGGAACCAGTTTATTGCCGTTTATTGTCCAAATGAATAAGATTACACTAATGGTGGGGTGCTAACTCTGATTTAAGACTAAAACAGGTCCCTTCTTTGCCTCTTAAAGGGTTGAATAATGGTTATTTCTGTCTTTATGCAAATAGATTTTATTAAGTATGAATTTCGCACAAACTAGTACAATGTAATTTGTAGGAAAATATATGATTTGTGATAAAAGAATAAGGATGAAGCTGCACTCTTAAACCTAACTCTCAGCCAGGAGTGACCAGTTTTTATGAAAATGTATGAATGAGTAAAATTATTATGAATTGTCAGGAGACTGTGTTGCAGTTTTCAGTTTGTCAGGTTTGGAGTCCAGTTAGCCACTCAGCTAAACACCAGGTTGGGATACCAGCTTAAACCAGATAAGTCCAGCACACCAGCTTAGGCTGTTTTAAGGGGGTTGTTTGTTTTCTTGACATCAATGAAGTGAAATTGTGTGTGAGGCATATTAAAATGGGATTATTTTAACAATTACAAACTTACACGCTTCACTAAAGACTTCTTGTGACCCAAAGACAAACCCTCACATCTCTTTCTCTATAAGTCTATCTATCTCCACCCCGGACAACATTTCTGCTACTTTTTTGGGATCTTTGCCATCTCTCAGAGTCATATCTCAGTATCCAATCTGGACATGGTCCAAACTCCTCCGACCAATCCGGAGTGGCGGTGTAAGCGGAGCTAAAGGACTAAAGCGGCTGCCACAACACATATTTCCCCTGAAAAAAAAAAAAAGAGGATCCAGAGAGCAGATGCAGAAGTGCCGTAACCCAAGAGCTCCACAGGCTTTGCCTTCAGGGATTCTGTGGTTCACACACACACACAGAGGTTGGACGGGACCCAAACATCAGTCATTCATGTTCAGACATCAGTGTATCTGTCCAAACCATCTGCAGTTGTGTGTGGGCGTGTGTGTGTTTGATTTTGTGTAGGTGTGACTGTGTGTGTGGTTTGGCTTGCTGAAACTAGAACATACTGTTGCTGCTTTACATGTCAATCAACATCTGTGGGAATTCTCTTTTTGCACCATGTTTTCATCTCAATGAATCCACCTCCATGTACACAAACACACACACACACAGTGGATGAAATCCCTTTCCCTGTGGACTCAGTCTCATTTTAAAATGTCCTCAATGGCAGTGGGCCAAACAGGGTCTCTTAAGGCTAGTCTGAGCGAAAAATCACTCGTAACGTTTCAGGAACATTAATGTAATGCCAGGAGCTTCCAAATGCTATTCTAGCACACTATTTATTACACAAACTTGTTACTTTCACAGCCTCATGGCTTCAGCAGGGCTTTGCCCAGACATTTCCCTTTTCTGTGTCTAGCACGTTTGAGAATGCACAAACTCTCTCTCTATTTTAAACGTATTGCGTTTACAGCTGTTCTGTCTATCCATCCATCTATCCATTTGTCTGTGTGTCTATTCTTTCAGGAGGGGTGTTAAATCACCCTAAAGGGTTTAATTTTGCAATGACTGTACATTTTATAAATTTATTTTTTAAATTAAATTAAACTAGAAACAGGTGAACATAATCAGTAACTATGGAAACCAAATCAGTAACTATAGAGACAAAAGACATGGGGACTAGGCATTTGGAATGAGCTAAACTCAAAGAACACACACTTGCCATTTGCGTCTGCACTATTTAAACTTGCATATACTTATAAATGTGGTGCATTTTAGGGAAAGAAAACTAAATTGTAATAAAGATTTTGGCGTTACCCATAAAACATTTAATTTCTCTCAAAACTTTGCAGGTCAAGTTTGTAACAGTTATTTCATGTCATGAAGAGAGTAGTAAAATATTAACTTTTGACGTGAGTGTTTGAGTGTTTTGACGTGTTTTAGAACGTTTCAATAAAATCATCTCATTGAATAAAGCAGTCGTGCTGTTGCATATCTCTTGGCAGAGGAGTGTTATAATATACTTTAAACTACTACCTGACAATTCTAGTAAACATATGATGCATGAAAAAATCTGTACTTTTCTTACTGATATATGTTAGGATATAAGCAAATCATTATTTGAAACAGTAGAAGTCGATTTGTAAGTCTGTTTCAGTGATATTGTGAGTGTTTGATAATGTGTGTGTGTGTGTGTGTGTGTGTAAGCCTGCCTGGAACTCACCTACACCCTGAATGGGACAGGCCTTTCTGGTTCTTTCCTGCCGCTCTGCCTCATAATGCACTATTGTGTTTAGGTCAGCTAACCCACACATGAGTCAAACACAGGCTTTGGGAGACCAACTTGGACATCTGCCATGTGTTAAAATGTTGGTTTGCCTGGCATCTTTGGGTCTTTTTGCAAGGTAATAAAGCATTCAATAATGTGAACTGTCCTGTGGTTGAGAACCACTTCCAGTTTTGAAGAACCATTTTGTGTCTTTAAATGGTTCTTGAGACGCTGTACGGTTCTTTGATGGACTCATCATCTTCTTGATGTCTCATCATAGGTTCTTCAGATCATTTCTGTAGGTTCTAGTACACTTTAAACACACCCTAGATTTCCACTGCTGATTTGGAATGGCATCAGAAATGCTGCCACAGATCTGTGTCCTTCCTGGCGTCTCAGCCCAGCCCTAGCCAGTCCTAATGCTGTCAGTGCCTCTCAGTTCAGACTAATTAGCAGGAGAGAGTGGATTTATGGGTAGCGGGGGATGATGCAGTGTGTGAGGTGTCCTGTTGCTGTAGCGGTACGGCGGTGACGGGGTCAGAGCGTAAGATCTCGCCTCTCTCCTGCTCTCTAATAGCTCAGGTGGGAGATGCTTATTAATGAGCGTCTCTGTGGCGATGCGTGGCACATAAATAACAGAGCGGGGCACATTGCTTCCCATCTCCACCAAATGAATCATCTGCATGCTTTCTTTCCCACGCTAGCACTAAGGAGTTTTATATGAGTGGGTCACGGTTAACACAATGAGTAAACTAAATAACAACACTGTGAGTAATAAGAAATATTAGACTGTGGGTTTCCAAGCAAACCCCTCACCCCGAGTATTTAACTTTAGCACGTAACTCACACTGCTCACACATGAACAATGACTCAAAATATGTGGTTTGCCAAGGAAATGTGTGCTATTACTTTTCTTAGTGATCAAGCTTGGCAAATGATAAAACAGGTGTAAAAATCTCATAAACTTACACTGAATTAAACCAACCCATATTTAGAAAAACTAAAAAGGAACCTCACAACTCTAATGAGCATACAAATACATAACACTTCATTATAATGTTTATCATTAGCATGTTGCTAAGCTAACCTTTAGGTGATAATATTCAATGTTTTTGGCCCATTCTGCCATATGCACAGTGATTATTTTAAAAGACTTCTAAGAATTGTATTTTTTTTTGCAGATATTTGTGTAAAATTCTCACCACTAAGGATAAGTACATTTTAATCACAAATCTACTTTAAAGATAATTCTGATAGTTTTAAGAATGTCATGCAAAACTCCAGTCCATGTGGATATAAACTATAACCTGAAAGAATTTCAAAAGCAGCAGTCTAGATATTTAAAATGAAAAATCAGTCAAAACATAGATGACCATGACAGTAACATAGTTGACGCAAGTTTACCTATTGATATTTTCTTGATGAGGTTAACTTCACATTTTAATATTTATTTGAAATAAAATCATAAAAATAGTGCAAACCATAAGAATTTACGGGCTAATTAAAATACTCCTTTACAGTATGTCATTGGAGATGAAAAATATAGAAAAAAATTATGAGAATATTTACCATAAAGTGACATAAAATAATGACATCACATGATGCTGGTCACATGGTTTTGGGATAAACCATTTTTTAGTTTTTAGGGGGTGTTTGGTTAGTAACATAGTTGACAGATGACTTTTTGCAGGCATTAATAAAATGAAATATTTTCTTATTCGAAAGAAAATTCAACTAAAACTCAATCTATTTTTCTAAGGCATTTAGATTGTAGAAATAAATGTTATATAGACAATCTTGACTTTATACATTTTTATCCATTGTTTTAAACTCAATACCTACTCACTTCAAAAAGTGGACATTGAAAAAACATTTTATTTAAGGGACATAAAGGCAATTTCAAGCAAACTAAAAAAACAGAGTGCATAAAATATTAGTGGGAGTTTATAGTATGCATTCTCCTAATGGATAAAATGTGATATTTCTGAAGACAATTATCATCAGTGGACAAGAAATGTACTAAATTATAGAATGACAACCAAGATTTCTCTCAACTTGTCCACCATCTTGGATGAATTAAAGGTGCACTATGTAACTTTTCCGTCCGCTAGAGGTCGCCTATTCAAAACAAAGGCGTAGATTGATGACGCCTAGTTTGAGCGCAGAATCTTGGGACATGTGGTCTTCACCTCACAGCCGGTGGGAAAGAATCGGGATAGGACTGAAATCATGTTCATGGATGCGATTATTAACGTTACTGTAGTATGAAGCAGAGCAGGACCGAGTGTTGTGGGAGCTGAGCGAGGCCGCTGGAGCGATTGTTAATAAGATGAACGCAACACACGCCTCGAGCAGCGGGACTTTTATTATGCCACAGTCGGCGGCGCCATTTCCGCTTTTCCAGTCATGAGTATGAGGTAACGCAGCTCTGTGTATCATATTAGATACATTTGAGTGTGTTGAAAATGATGTTCTGACGTTACTCTGTGCGCTCGCTCTGTGGCTGCTATGACACTTGTTGCACACTGCAGTGAGAGTAAAGCGTTTCTGCTGAATAAAACCGGAAACCGAGGGTAACGCAGATATGACGCAATTGACAGGCGACTCCCTCACACGTCCCGGTTCTTCGGTTAAAATAGCAATTTTCTCACGATTTACAAATAGTTGGAAACATTTGGGATATTGTAAGTACTTAACTTTTGGATATTTTACTGAAAAAAATGTACATAGTGCACCTGCAATATCATTTGTAATCCTAATTTTAATCAAGCAAATGTAAAAACAATAATTATAGGAGCTTCTCTTACTGGAAGAGTGGATCTTATACCAGGTAAACAAAGGCAGCGATCTAATACTGTAAGTCATTCAGGCCTCCTCCAGTCTATGTGTAATAAAGTGTGGATGTGTGATGATAAACATGTCTGCAGATGAAATGAGAGCACATTAAAGTCCAGATGGTGAAAGGAGAATATTAACTCTAAAAAGCAAGACGCTGCTGCTCAATTACTGCACTTTGTTTCCATGAGTTGAAGCTCACCATGTTAATCTGCATTTTTTTTATTCCCTTCATAAAACATCGCACAGAGAGAGACGCCACGGTGAACGTCAACCTGGTAATAGCTTTTATGTCCCCTTCATTCTATTACAAAAAGATACAACACTTAGTTAAGGGGAAAAAACCCTATGGAGAAACATTTCATTTTTCCATAACTGGTAATTAAATGTTCTTCAAATGAGTTCATTGAAATCATGGCGTTCATTTGTGCTAAGCTTGGGATTTAATAGACTTTGTTAAACAGGGATTGTGAGTGAATATTAAGCTAGTCGCCCACTGGGATTGTATAATGAATGAATGTCGCCGTAATCCTAATAATGGTGGATTACTTTTCATTGAATAGCTTTATTAAAGTTCAATGGAGGATGTTTATGTCTAGCACACCTATCATGACGAGACTAAAACAGACTTCATCTTCTCTCAAGCTAACATGACTTTACAGGAATATTCTATGTGCATTAAAATATATGTGTGTTAAAGGGTTAGCCAACCCGATCTCATTAGAAAAAAGTATTTTACGAGGCGGTGATTTTGTATGAATCCATACGATTTGATTAATACGAAAAAGTAAGATTTTTAGACAAAAATAAGCATGGAGGTCCAGTCAAAACCTCAGCTGGGCATAAGCAGATCGTATGAAAATGTGCGTATGAGATTGTGTGAATTCATACGAATTTGCCACCAATTCTGCAAAATGTAAAACAGTTACAAATGAGACTGTGTTGGGTTAGTTCACTCCAAAATTTAAATTCTGTCATCGTTTTCTCACCCTCATGTTGTTCCAATACCATAAGACTTTTGAAGGTAAATTAAGGTATTTTTGGTAAATTTTTCGGTTCTTGCGCATTGATGTGCCTTATGTATGTGCGTTGATCAATGTTTATAAATATTGTTTAATGTTTTGATAGTCCACTTTAGACATTCTACTAACTATAATTAACTTTGCAACTACATGCCAACTAACTCAGAGTATTAGTAGACTGTTAGGGTTCGGGTTAGTAGAATAAGTTGACGTAGTTGCAAAGTTACTTACAGTCAGTAGAATGTCTGATAGGGAGAATCCAAATAAAGTGTTAGCAGATATTAAGCAGACAGTCTATTACTCATAATAATATTTTAACATGCATTTCAGACAAATGAGCTATATGTGTAACATGCTTCTCTTTATGTATATTTGTAATCTGTATGGATTGTTGTGTACTGTTGAAAAAAATACAGTAATTTTAAAGAAATATTTTGCTTATTGCCTTGCTGGTTTTAAAAATGTACAATTTTAATTTAGCTAAAATGTATATGTATATATACACTCACCTAAAGGATTATTAGGAACACCTGTTCAATTTCTCATTAATGCAATTATCTAATCAACCAATCACATGGCAGTTGCTTCAATGCATTTAGGGGTGTGGTCCTGAATCTCCCCAATCTCCTGAACTCCAAACTGAATGTCAGAATGGGAAAGAAAGGTGATTTAAGCAATTTTGAGCGTGGCATGGTTGTTGGTGCCAGATGGGCCGGTCTGAGTCTTTCACAATCTGCTCAGTTACTGGGATTTTCACGCACAACCATTTCTAGAGTTTACAAAGAATGGTGTGAAAAGGGAAAAACATCCAGTATGCGGCAGTCCTGTGGGAGAAAATGCCTTGTTGATGCTAGAGGTCAGAGGAGAATGGGCCGACTGATTCAAGCTGATAGAAGAGCAACTTTGACTGAAATAACCACTCGTTACAACCGAGGTATGCAGCAAAGCATTTGTGAAGCCACAACACGCACAACCTTGAGGCGGATGGGCTACAACAGCAGAAGACCCCACCGGGTATCACTCATCTCCACTACAAATAGGAAAAAGAGGCTACAATTTGCACGAGCTCACCCAAATTAGACAGTTGAAGACTGGAAAAATGTTGCCTGGTCTGATGAGTCTCGATTTCTGTTGAGACATTCAGATGGTAGAGTCAGAATTTGGCGTAAACAGAATGAGAACATGGATCCATCATGCCTTGTTACCACGGTGCAGGCTGGTGGTGGTGGTGTAATGGTGTGGGGGATGTTTTCTTGGCACACTTTAGGCCCCTTACTGCCAATTGGGCATCGTTTAAATGCCACGGCCTACCTGAGCATTGTTTCTGACCATGTCCATCCCTTTATGACCACCATGTACCCATCCTCTGATGGCTACTTCCAGCAGGATAATGCACCATGTCACAAAGCTGGAATCATTTCAAATTGGTTTCTTGAACATGACAATGAGTTCACTGTACTAAAATGGCCCCCACAGTCACCAGATCTCAACCCAATAGAGCATCTTTGGGATGTGGTGGAGTTTGACAAGGCCCAAACTGTGATGACTAGACGACTGGGTCAGAGCATCTCCAAAACTGCAGCTCTTGTGGGGTGTTTCCGGTCTGCAGTGGTCAGGATCTATCAAAAGTGCTCCAAGGAAGGAACAGGAACAAGAACCGGCAACAGGGTCATGGGCGGCCAAGGCTCAATGATGCACGTGGGGAGCGAAGGCTGGCCCGTGTGGTCCGATCAAACAGACGAGCTACTGGAGCTCAAATTGCTCAAGAAGTTAATGCTGGTTCTGATAGAAAGGTGTCAGAATACACAGTGCATCTCAGTTTGTTTTGCGTATGGGGCTGCATAGCCGCAGACCAGTCAGGGTGTCCATGCTGACCCCTGTCCACCGCCGAAAGCACCAACAGTGGCACGTGAGCATCAGAACTGGACCACGGAGCAATGGAAGAAGGTGGCCTGGTCTGATGAATCCGGTTTTCTTTTACATCACGTGGATGGCCGGGTGCGTGTGCGTGGCTTACCTGGGGAACACATGGCACCAGGATGCACTATGGGAAGAAGGCAAGCCGGCGGAGGCAATGTTCTGCTGGGAAACCTTGGATCCTGCCATCCATGTGGATGTTAATTTGACACGTACCACCTACCTAAGCATTGTTGCAGACCATGTACACCCTTTCATGGAAACGGTATTCCCTGGTGGCTGTGGCTCTTTCAGCAGGATAATGCGCCTGACACAAAGCAAAAATGGTTCAGGAATGGTTTGAGGAGCACAACGAGTTTGAGGTGTTGACTTGGCCTCCAAATTCCCCAGATCTCAATCCAATCGAGCATCTGTGGGATGTGCTGAACAAACAAGTCCGAGCCATGGATGCCCCATCTCGCAACTTACAGGACTTAAAGGATCTGCTGCTAACATCTTGGTGCCAGATCCCACAGCACACCTTCAGGGGTCTAGTGGAGTCCATGCCTCGATGGGTCAGGCTGTTTTGGCAGCAAAAGGGGGACCAACACAATATTAGGATACACCTGATCGGTGTATCTATAAAGTCATCTTAATGATATATGGGACTCTGGGAGTTATATGGGATTTTATCAGGATTATTTTATTATGATTTTATGTATTGATACCACTGCATATACTGGATAAAGCTTTCATTTAAAAGTCATGTTAAATGGACATGAGGTCACGTGACAAAAAGCATAAAAACAACATATAAAAATCATGTTAACTTAAAGGGGTCATGAATTGAGAAATCAACTTTTCATTCAGCCTTTGATATATAAAAGTTAATTGTGATATAAGAATATCCTGTAAGTTTCGGAGCTGAAAACTCTCTTGTTAGTCAAAGAAAAGCTTTTATTGACACCAGGCTCAGCAAACGCTCAATCTCAGTATGTGCCAAGCTGTGACTTCATCGTGTGGTTAAACGCCGCCTCAACAGAAGAAGAAGAACGCCTGATTCTGTAGCCCCGCCCACCGACTCGTGGAGCTAAACATATCACGCTACCGAGCAATAAACATACTGAAGATAGCAAGATATTGTGCTGTGTCTGGTTGTGGAAGAACAGTCGCTGCATAAGCTTCATTCGGATTCCAATATTAGGAATGCATGGATGAACTTCATTTTTAATGAAGATCCAGCTCACGTGGGGAAGACATTGCGCGTTTGTTCCTTCATTTCACCACGGATTCGCTTGTAAACAAGAGACTGGATTTGCAGACAGGATGAGATTACATGAATGAATGAAGCAACACACTTGTGTGAGTAAAAATTTTTTTTTATATGTGATAGTATTGCATTGTTACAGATCGTTTGATATCTATTGATTATGTGTACGTGTCTAACTGAACATTAGCACGCTGTCAGGGCTCGCAAAGCCCAACGTCCCGGCCCAACGTGTTTTCCAGACGGGCTACCAAAACGTATCACCGGCCTGCCGACGGGCTCTCTTAAATAGTGAAATAACATTCCTTTCTTGATGTGCGTTGTTCACTCTTTTGACTTGATATTTGAAGGAAAAATGACTCTGCAGTGAGGCTTGTGTGTGTTAGTGATGCACGGTTCACAGTTATATATATCGGGTGGGCCAAGTAATAAAAAATAACATTCCAATTAATTGCGGGTGGATGAGAGATAAATCATTGAGTTTGTTTGATAAAGAAATTTAGTGAGCCCTGTGGGCGAATCATTCCGGTTGCCGTTTTCCCACACGCTTTCTAAACAATCCCTCACGTGTGCTCACGGGGGAGCTGGAGCTCATTATAATATGCAAAGCTTATCCAATCATAAAATTATCCCATAAAAACCGAGCGTTCCAGGAGAGCGCCTCAAAACCAGGGCAGAAAATAGCCTATTACTTATTCATTATGATGTTTTTGAATGTAAAAAACCACGCAAACGTCAAAAGTTGACCTCAGACAACCGTATAAAAAAAAGCCAGTTCATGACCCCTTTAACATACATAAATTAGGCAACAAGAACATAAATAAAATATGTTGAGAAAACTACAATAAACGTGTAAAATAAATCAAATAAACGTGCAACCGATGTACATATTTGTTTTTAATGTTAATTAAAAAAAAATTCAGTGTAATAACTGCTAGTTGACATAAAATCTGCAAAGTTACTTATAGCAGAATGTCTAAAGTGAACTATCGAAATAAAGTGTTACCAAAATATCTTCATCTGTGCTCTGAAGATGAACAGACACGAGGGTGAGTAATTAAAGTCAGAATTTTACCATTACTTTCTGTGTAAAATGATACCCAGTTTGGTAAAGTTATACCCAAGTGATACCCATTTCCATGACAAGAGAACATCATGAACCCTCAACTGAAATTGATGATTTAAACAATTTTACGAAGAAGAGTTAATGTAAGTGCTTTTATAGAACTTTATACAACAGTTCTTTCTGGTTCTCGAATTGCCTGATTGGCTGAGAGCCTTTTCCAGCCGTGTGATATTCCCCCAGTATCAGCACCGTTTGTATCGCTCCGCTCGCAGCGACTGTCATGGTGGTCGAGCAAATCCACCATCATTTTACAAACACTACTGTTGTTGTGTCACAAAATGTAGTTTTAACAGTTTTTTAGGCGAGAATGTAGTTATTTGGACCTCAAATATGTGACTCATATACAAACATAGCGCCTATTTTATGTTTTGCTTAGACGCTTTCGTAGATGTGAGCTCCAGGCCATCAGCAGCCATTCAGCGCTCATGTACCCGCCGAGAACAGCTTCATCTCGGACAATCCTTCGGGAATTTGCCGTTGTCTCTTATGTAGATAGTGGTTAAACAGATATAATTAATTTGGGTTATCAAACGGGCATATCTTTGGTCTTTCCAGAACAAATAAATTTTGGTTAAGGAGAAAATTGTTTCATAACTTTATATTTCGGCTATATTTAACTTGAATCCTGTACTAGAGCACTGCTTTTGTACGTTTGACTGAATTGTTTGCTTGTATTTTATTTCCTATTGTCTTTTGTAATGGCTATTTTTGTTAATTTAAATATTGTTGTTCAATAAATATTATTTTATATGCCGTATTTGGTATTGAGAAAGGGTGGTCCGTCAGATTGCAATAGTCGACTTAAGTGAAAGTTACATTATTACACCATTAGGTGGCGGCAAAGACTGTCTTTATGAGTGACTGGTTGTAAACAAGGAAGTTGTTTCAGCGCTGTCAATCTTTTAAAAAGACAAAGATATCGGACATTCAAAACTGATTTTTTAATGGATATAATATTATGGGCATCGATCTGAAGAATGAATGCTATATCAGATGCAGATAATACACTCGTGTAGTCGATCTCTCTCTCATAATACACTAATCTTCAGTGAAGCGAGTCAGCGTTCCTCCGTCTCTCGCTCTAAAGTGCCGTTTCTGAATTAGTAACAGAGGCTTGAGCTCGACTGTCAAACTGTCAACTTGAGATGTGAATCTGTGGCGGAGGGAAGTAGTTTCTCACAAAAGAGGGTTTTTAAAGACACTCCGTTGCTGTTTCTTGTTTATTTACACACTTGTGCCGTCAAACCGTTGTATAAATGCAGTATCACACTCGTAGCAGTGCGATATGGCTGTATATCAGCACGCTGTGATTACCTATCACCGAATCTGATATACAGCCATATCGCACTGCTACTCGTAT
This sequence comes from Rhinogobio ventralis, assembly GCA_039654625.1. Taxonomy (NCBI): domain Eukaryota; kingdom Metazoa; phylum Chordata; class Actinopteri; order Cypriniformes; family Gobionidae; genus Rhinogobio; species Rhinogobio ventralis. Next base: position 29,117,968 of record CM077216.1, read on the forward strand.
GATATTGCTCATATATTTCTGATTTAAATCCCATTTACTTCCATTGTCAAGTCAAGCAGGTTCACAGTAATAGATCAGTAAATAACAGTCAATGATGCAAACTTCTTCAAATTCAAATTCTGCTGTAAAGCAGCTCTACAGAAGACAATAGTGTCGTTATTAGGGCTGCACGATAAATCGCAATTAAACCGCACGCGATTTGGCAAAGGCTGCGATTATTTAATGCGCAGCTTCTCAGTGAAGCACAGCTGTGATCAGTAGGAAATGCTGCTCCATCTGAAAACCAGAGGGCGCTCTCGCGCAGGGTAATCCAAATATGTGCGGCAGAAGTACAAAAGCGCATGTCATTCCAGGAAATCCCTATGAACATTATACTATTGGTGAGCTGAATATACAGAAGATTGAAATGCTTTGATTGATTAAACATGTTTGGAAAGATGTTTGACGCGTGTTGCTTTTTCAAATGCACGTTATAAGCAACTGAAACTCGCAGTGATTTCAGCAGCATTTACTACTGATCACAGAGCCGTCCTGCACTGACAAACTGCGCATAAAAAAATAAATCGCAGCCTTTGCGATTTCATAATCGCGATAAGTCAAGTCAAATCAACTTTATTTATATAGCGCTTTTTACAATGCAGATTGTTTCAAAGCAGCTTCACAGTGTTAAACAGGAAAATAATGAACAGAATTTGATTCGGCTGTACAGCCGCTCTGGAGACAACGGTGATGTCATCTAGCTCATTTCAATTATCATATATATTTAAGTAATGTAGTTGATATAGTTAATTTAGTTTAGTAATTAAATTTATTTGGATATTTATTTGAAAATTTAGTGTCCCCAACTGAGCAAGCCAAAGGCGACAGTAGCAAGGAACCAAAACTCCATCAGGTGTCCTAATGGAGAAAAATAAACCTTGGGAGAAACCAGGCTCAGTCGGGGTGCCAGTTCTCCTCTGGCCAATTAACAAACAGTGCATGATTATTATTTTGGCAGCCTTATAGGTCAGAAGTAATATTAGATCTGAATATTCGAAAGATCGGAGGCATCATGCCGGAGACGGGTTTATTGAGGATGGCGTGTCGATTAAACAATTATTAAATAGGAATATTCGAAATATCGGAGTCATCACGCCGGAGATGGATCCATTGAGGATGCCATGTCGATGAGCAATTTCAGAGAGTAGACTAATTGACACGGTCTCTGCAGACACTTCAGGGATGCGTTGGTAATGTCTGGGCCCTGGTCCACCATCTGATCTGGATACGGCCCGGATCCAGCTGACTGCAGTAAACCTCGGGATAAACAGAGAGACTAACATTAGCGTAGATGCCATTCGTCTTATGATGTAACAGGTACATCAGGTGTTATGGGAAGTGTTCCCGGTTCCGGCTGACCTAGTTAATGCAGCCTAACAATTTAAATAAAATATAAATTAAAAATGTTTTATGTGTATGCCATAGTAAAGAGATGCATTTTTAGTCTAGATTTAAACTGACAGAGTGTGTCTGCTTCCCGAACAATGCTAGGAAGGCTGTTCCAGAGTTTAGGTGCTAAATAGGAAAAGGATCGACCGCCTGCAGTTGATTTTGATATTCTAGGTATTATCAACTGGCCAGAGTTTTGAGACCGCAATAGACGTGATGGAGTATAATGCGTTAAGAGCTCGCTCAAGTACTGGGGAGCTAAACCATTTAGTGCTTTGTAAGTAATAAGCACGATTTTAAAATGTATGCGATGTTTAATAGGGAGCCATTGCAGTGTTGACAGAACCGGGCTAATATGGTCACACTTCCTGGTTCTAGTAAGAACTCGAGCTGCTGCGTTTTGGACCAGCTGCAGTTTATTTATTAAGCGAGCAGGGCAACCACCCAGTAGAGCATTACAATAATCTAGCCTTGAGGTCATGAACGCATGAACTAACTGTTCAGCATTTTGCATTGAAAGCATATGCCGTAATTTAGATATATTTTTAAGATGGTAGAATGCAGTTTTACAGATGCTAGAAACGTGGCTTTCAAATGAAAGATTGGTATCAAAGAGCACACCCAGGTTCCTAACTGACGAAGAGGACTTGACAGAGCAGCCATCAAGTGTTAGACAGTATTCTAGGTTACTACATGTGGAGTTTTTTTGTCCAATAATTAAAAATTCATTTTTTTCTGAATTAAGTTGCAGGAAATTACTAGTCATCCAATTTTTTATATCAGCTATGCATTCCGTTAATCTTGTGAATTGGTAAGTTTCATCAGGGCGTGAAGAAATATAGAGTATCGTCAGCATAACAATGAAAACTAACGCCATGCTTCCTAATGATATCTCCCAGTGGTAGCATGTACAGGGTGAAAAGCAACGGTCCTAGCACTGAGCCCTGCGGTACTCCATATTGAACTTGTGATCGGTGTGTCATCTCTTCATTTACTGCTACAAACTGATAACGGTCAGATAAGTATGATTTAAACCATGCCAATGCAATTCCACTAATGCCAACATAATTTTCGAGTCTATTCAAAAGAATGTTGTGGTCGATGGTATCGAATGCAGCGCTAAGATCGAGTAACACTAACAGAGAGATACAACCACGATCGGATGATAAGAGTAAATCATTTGTAACTCTAATGAGAGCAGTCTCAGTACTATGATACGGTCTAAATCCTGACTGGAAAACCTCACAGATACAATTTCTTTCTAAAAAGGAGCATAATTGTGAGGACACTGCCTTTTGTAGTATTTTTGACAGAAAGATTAGATTTGAGATTGGCCTGTAATTGACTAATTCTGTAGGATCAAGTTGCGTTTTTTTAATAAGTGGTTTAATAATAGCCAACTTAAAAGTTTTCGGTACATATCCTAAAGTCAAGGATGAATTAATGATATTAAGAAGAGGATCTATGACCTCTGGAAGTATCTCTTTTAGTAGTTTAGTCTGTATAGGGTCGAGCATACATGTTGTTGATTTTGATGATTTAACGAATTTAGCCAATTCTTCTTCTCCTATAGCAGTGAATGAGTGTAATTTTTCCTCAGTGACACTACAATGCTCTGTCTGATGTGATACAGTAGTAGACGGCTGCATGGTTATAATTTTTTTCCTAATATTATCAATCTTACAAGTAAAGAAGTTCATAAAGTCATTACTGCTGTGCTGCTGGCAGACATCAGAAGTTGAAGCTTTATTTTTAGTTAATTTAGCCACTGTATCGAATAAATACCTAGGGTTGTTTTTGTTTTCTTCTAAGAGGGTCGAGAAATAAGCAGATCTAGCAGTTTTTACGGCCTTTCTGTATGAAATCATGCTCTCTTTCCACGAAATGCGAAAAACTTCCAGTTTCCTTTCGTTCAGTCACTCCGAGTAACGTCAGTGACTGACGAAATGGGGGTTTCGCCTAGAAGCCTATCATCTTCGAGATCTTAGAAAACGCCCAATGGCAGGCCAATGCCATGGGCATGCGGAATTTGCATAGCGTAGCTCCGCCCCACAGTGTGGGTATATGAGGAAGTACGCTGGCAACATCGCATTATGTTTTTGCTTCGGAGCCAAGAGTTTCTCTTCACTCCTCAAGCCTTTGACTGAGTATCGTCAGCTTCTTCGAGACGAGCAGCTTTCCAGTCGGTGTTGGTGTTACGGCGTGTTCCAGCGATCGTTTACTGCCTGCCTGCTGATCTGTGCAGTGGTCTGCATTCAGCTGTCCCTTGCGTCTTTACAAAGATCGTCGAGGCAGCCCTTGTGCCACTCAGGCAACACGGGGTTCGCATTCTGAACTACCTCGACGACTGGCTCATACTGAGTCACTCTCGAGAGCAGGTGTGCGAACACAGAGACCTAGTGCTCCGGCACTTAGCCCGTCTGGGCCTTCGGGTCAACTGGGAGAAGAGCAAACTCTGCCCCGTGCAGAGGATCTCTTTTCTCTGTATGGATATCGACTCGGTCGCCATGTGCGCGCAGATTACGAGCGAGCGCGCGCAGTCACTGCTGACTTGCCTCCGTCAAATCGAGAGCAAGAGTGCGGTTCCACTGAAATTATTTCAGAGGCTCCTGGGGCATATGGCATCTGCAGCTGCGGTAACGCCGCTCAGATTGCTTCATATGAGACCGCTTCAGCACTGGCTTCGCGATCGAGTCCCGAGATGGGCATGGCAGTCGGGCACGATCCGGGTCCCAGTGACTCGGACCTGCCTGCAGACCCTCACCCCGTGGTCGAACCTCTGCTTTCTACGGACCGGAGTGTCCTTAGAACGAGTTTACAGGCATATTGTTGTATCAACAGATGCCTCCACCACGGGCTGGGGTGCCATGTGCAATGAACATGCTGCCGCGGGCTCCTGGACAGGACCTCGAGTTGCTGGCAGTACGGTTCGCCCTGCACCGCTTCCTAGCGTTGCTCAGGGGTCAACACATACTAGTCCGGTCAGACAACATGGCCACAGTAGCGTACATCAACCGCCAAGGTGGTCTACGTTCCCGCCGTCTGTCTCAACTCGCCCGCCATCTCGTTTTATGGAGTCAGAAGCATCTGAGGTCCCTTCGTGCTGTCCATATCCCAGGAACCCTGAACCGTGCAGCCGACGAGCTCTCACGGCTTCAGCCACTTCCGGGAGAATGGAGACTCCATCCCCAGACGGTCCAGCTGATTTGGGAACAGTTCGGCGACGCACGGGTAGATCTGTTTGCCTCCCACGACTCTTCCCATTGCCGCCTGTTTTATTCCCTGACCGAGGGCCCCCTCGGCGCGGATGCTCTGGCGCACAGCTGGCCACGGGGCATCCGCAAATATGCGTTCCCCCAAGTGAGCCTTCTCGCACAGGTTCTGTGCAAGATCAGGGAGGACAAGGAGCAGGTCCTTTTGGTCGCCCCATATTGGCCCGGCCGGACCTGGTTCTCCGAACTCTTACTCCTTGCGACAGCCCCTCCCTGGTCCATACCTCTGAGGAAGGACCTCCTTTCTCAGAGACGGGGCACCCTCTGGCACCCGCGTCCCGATCTTTGGAACCTCCACGTGTGGCTCCTGGACGGGACACGGTAGGTTTGAGTACCCTACCACCTCAGGTGGTGGCTACCATCACTTCCGCTAGGGCCTTGTCTACCAGTCACGCCTATGCGTTGAAGTGGAACCTCTTCGTCACCTGGTGTTCTTCTCGCCAAGAAGACCCCTGGAAATGCCCGATCGGGTCTGTGCTCTCATTCCTCCAGGAAGGGTTGGAACGAAGGCTGTCTCCTTCCACCCTCAAGGTATATGTGGCCGCGATATCCGCCTACCACGACCTTGTGGAGACGAAACAGGTAAGTCAGCATGACCTGATCATCAGGTTCCTGAGGGGAGCGAGGAGACTGAATCCTCCTCGCTCTCCCCTCGTACCCTCTTGGGACCTCTCAGTAGTTTTAGATGCTCTGCAGAGGGCTCCCTTCGAGCCTTTGTGATCAGTCGAGCTTAAGTTCCTGTCTATGAAGACAGCGCCTTCTGATCGCCTTGGCCTCCATCAAGAGGGTAGGGGACCTGCAGGCATTTTCGGTTGACGAAGCGTGCCTAGAATTCGGGCCGGCCGACTCTCACGTGATCCTGAGACCCCGGCCTGGATATGTGCCCAAGGTTCCCACCACTCCGTTCAGGGACCAGGTGGTGAACCTGCAAGCACTGCCTTTGGAGGAGGCAGACCCAGCCTTGGCACTGCTCTGTCCAGTACGCGCCCTCCGTGCTTACGTAGACAGAACGCAGTGTTCAGGACCTCAGACCAGCTCTTTGTCTGTCATGGTGGGAAGCTGAAGGGAAAGGCTCTCTCCAAGCAAAGGTTGTCTCACTGGATAGTGGACGCCATTGTCTTGGCTTACCAGACGCAGGGGCGCCCATGCCCCCTTGGGGTCAGGGCACACTCCACCAGGAGTGTGGCCTCCTCTTGGGCTCTAGCGCATGGCGCCTCGCTGACAGACATCTGCAGAGCTGCAGGCTGGGCGACACCCAACACATTCGCCAGATTCTATAATCTCCGAGTGGAGCCAGTGTCCTCTCATGTACTCGCCTCTACAGGTGGCCGGTAATGGGCTAGGCTCAGGTGTCTTCGCTTGCTCGCTATTCCTCTCCACGGACGGGATATGTGCGATATTTTCCTCAGGTAGTTTCCCCGAAACCCTGAGTTCCTCCAGCACTGTCGATGCCGACACCAGTGCGTCTGCCCACTCGCTCAGGCCCTCGTGTCAGGCTAGGTGCCACCGTGTGCATGGTTCCCCCTATGGGCGACCCCCACATGTGTATTTCCACTGTAAGCCTCTCCGAGCATGTGTATTTCCCTCGGCAAGCCCTTGCCTCCCCTGGGGGTAAAATTTCCACCTTCGGCTGGTTACCCCAGAGTTCCTCCATATGCAGCCCCTCGCGGGTCATATGTGTCCTTAAGTCCTCCCTACGGGTAGGCACTTGGCGCATACTTCCACCTGGAATATGCTTCCCAGTGTACCTTGGTATTCCTGTACTAAGTTGGAGTCCTTCGTCCGTACTAGCTTACGACAGGGAGCTCACACTTACGCAGGGCACTGGACGACAGCCGAGTGGCGTGATTGAATTGGGACCCCCATTTCGTCAGTCACTGACGTTACTCGGAGTGACTGAACGAAAGGGAACGTCTCGGTTACGTATGTAACCCTCGTTCCCTGAAGAGGGAACGGAGACGTAACGTTCCTCTGCCACATCCGCTGTACCGCTGAAACGGCCGGGAGTTCAGTCTTGGCTCCTCAGCAGGTAAACATAATGCGATGTTGCCAGCGTACTTCCTTATATACTCACGCTGTGGGGCAGAGCTACGCTATGCAAATTCCGCATGCCCATGGCATTGGCCTGCCATTGGGCGTTTTCTAAGATCTCGAAGATGATAGGCTTCTAGGCGAAACCCCCATTTCGTCAGTCACTGACGTTACGTCTCCGTTCCCTCCTCAGGGAACGAGGGTTACATACGTAACCGAGACGTTTTGTTTTCTTCCAGCTGCGCTCCATTTTTCTGGCTGCTGTTTTAAGGGCCCGGGTGTGCTCGTTGTACCACGGTGTTGGACTATTTTCTTTAATCTTCTTTAAGCACAGAGGAGCAACTGTGTCTAAAGTGCTGGAAAAGAGAGAGTCAATAGTTTCTTTTGCAACATCAAGTTCCTCTGGGCTATCTGGGATGCTGAGGAGATGAAACTGATGAGGAAGTTTATTTATAAAGAAATCTTTAGTCGCAGCAGTGATATTCCTGCCATATTTGAAGCGAGGGGACGGCTTTGCAGCCTTTGCTAAATTTAATATACATGATACTAGGTAATGATCTGAGATGTCAGCGCTCTGCTGCAGAACGGTATCAACATTTATTCCATGAGACAGTATTAGGTCTAGAGTATGATTACGGCGATGAGTGGGTCCTGATACGTGTTGCCTAACTCCAATAGAGTTTAGAATGTCTCTAAATGCCAATCCCAATGCGTCTTTTTCATTGTCTACATGGATATTAAAATCCCTAATTAGGACTTTATCTGTAGCCAGTACTAACTTCATGTTAATTGCAATTTATCGTGCAGCCCTATAGTTGTTATTCTGCTCAAGTTCAGTTCAAGTTTTGTTCTCATCCGATAGTGTCAGTCAAATTAATAATATTGCTGAAGTGTCCCAAACTAAGCAAGCCAGAGGCGACATTGGCAAGAAAACCAAACTCCATCAGGTGACAAAAATGGAGGACAAAACCTTGGGAGAAACCAGGCTCAGTCTTGATTTCTTTTTACTACATCAGGTGAGTTCTGATGAAATAAATCTAGTATTAAAAGGTATTTGCTCAGGCAAGAAACACTATATCGATAGGCTGAGGAACCAGCATGCCCAGCAGCACCACGTAGGACGTGCAGGAACATCCTATAGACTTACATTGATAGAGGGAACCAAGAATAGGACGTAAAAAAAATGCTTACATTATTCTCACTTTTATTGATCAGACAAAATCCTGTTGCAATACAGACTCTTTTTGAATGGAGTAAATATTGATTGCGGTTTAAATATGAATCAGCTTCTAAAAGGCTTTTGAGGCTTTAGGATGTGATGAAGCTGTTTTCTCATCTTCAGTTCAGACAGAATATAATCATCTACCTGGAATGCGTCTGAGCAAGGACATCGCCACTTCAATACATGTGAGTGGAAAAGGTAAAGATTTCCAGGTTTTGAGGTCCGTTGACATCCGCGGGGTAACAGACTCGCAGAAAAACAGATAGCAAGCTCCCGCTCACAGACGAGGCCATTGCTCAAAACAATGGGAGAACTCAGTAATGGTTACAATAATTAAATGTATGCGCATGAACTGTAAATCATATAGCCAGTTATTTTTAAACAATATTCATCAATATTCTCGAGGGGGGTGAATTCAGAAAGGTCATAAAATCTCTCATTAACAAAGACCTTGGTAATGTGCTCGTATGAACATGAAGAGCCAGGAAATGGGATATGATGAATCTTAGTAGATTATAGGAAGTACCCCTCTCTCTCTCTCATTGATCAGAGAGGGTCTCCCGCCCCCACAGCAATCTCTGCTGCTCATCAAACATGCTGAAAGCAACCAAATGCTCTTGAAATGTTAACAAATCAAGTCCCATTTCATTAAAATGTCCTTGTGTCCCTAATTACACAATGACTGCACAATAATACAGAATAGAGGTGTCACTGACTGAACCCCATACCATCTTTACAAGCACTCACTGAAGAAATGCTAACCTAAAATGGTAACATCTAAATTAAATCAGGTTGATTTAATTTCACTGCATGTTAATTTTTTAGCAACAGAACTCATGTAGGCCTATGGGTTAAATCATGTAGAAATATACTAGTTCATATATATGGGCCATTCTACAGAATTGGTGCAAACTGCTGTCCCACAACCAAGTATTCAAATCTTAGATGTTTACTAAGATCCTTCTATTATCTATTGAAACCCACAATAATATTTAAAATATCAGTAAGCTTAATATATATATATATATAAAATCATCATTTATTGGGTACTTTCAATTGGGAGTTGGCTGTCCCGAACCCTAACCCCTAAATTTAAATTTATGAAAATGATATTGAAATCATTTTTGCATTTTATTCAATTGTTGTTTTTAAATATATATATTTTAGATTTTTTGTGAAGTAAAGTGAAGTGAAATTTTTTTTTAATTTTTATATTTATTTGTAATTTTCATGTCACTACCGAAACAGTGTATGTTTTAGTCCATTGGCTGAGATTTTAACAGTAAATAGGTCCCATCATTCGGAGGTAAATGTGTTCAAAAGTCTGAAAATCTGCAACTTTAAGGAATGTCACTACCAAACACCTTTTTTCTGCAATTAAACACACTTGTTTGTGTGTTATTCCATAAAATTTTGTTTTTATGTGTGTTCAGAACTGTGCTAGCTAACCATGTGCTAATTAGCATCTTTGAGCTAGGCTCAAAAGTATCTAAAATTGTCAGTTTCGGTTGTGACATCATCCTTTTTTTGGGGGTTATTCCATAAATTTTAATTTTTATGTGTGTTACAACTGTTCAGAACTGTGCTAGCTAACCATGTGCTGATTAGCATCTTTGAGCTCGGCCAGGGTTGCCAACTCTCACGCATTTGGCGTGAGACACACACTTTCAGGCTCTGTCTCATGCTCTCACTCTGCCCAAGTAAATCTCACGCCAAATTGGCAACCCTGCTTTGGATACGAAAAAAATCTCAGCTCTCAAATTTTGTACGTTTTAATACGAAATTCAAACAATAAATACCGTTTTGCCGCACTTAATATGGCATAACAGATCGCCGTAGCGCCTCAGTTAAATCAGTACATTTACAGTATTGTTTTATTCTGGAGAGTGACAGAGAGGCATTAATTTAAAAGTTTTTCTTGTATTTAACCCTCAGGTATATTCCGTACTCCTTGGTGGTCAAATGTGACCATACACCTTAACTATTTTTCAATTAAATAAATGTTCTATATTTAGTTCAATAATATTTATTTAATATTTTGAGGAGATCTTTTGGTACTAAATACTATTTGTGCAATAATTATGGTCTATTAGTGACCACTTTAAATAATATTTTCTAATATTTTATTATTTATATTACAATTAGTGTAGTATTTAAGGTTAAAATAGGGAAAAGGGTTTTAATTTCCAATGCAAAGAGGCAAATTAGAGTCATTTTGTGGACGGAAAAATAATAATTTTCATTTGTAATGCCATGGTGTACCCACTAGCTGCCTGATTGGCTCTTTAATAAATATAGATGTATTCACTAGTCTGGTCATGAGTATTGCAGATCATAACTGCTTACTTATTTCTAGGTTTTGCATTTGAATAAATATTTAGGCACGATTAAACACTAGATTTTTTAAATTTAAGAAAGTTAATAACTTGCATCCTAATATTTTTTTTTTTAATGATACTCGTACAAGCACACACCAAGTGAATATTAATGAATGCAAGCAAGTACTGAATTTAACCCAAGAAAAGTTTAAAATAGTGCTAAAAAAGGCAAAGTGCATTCAACAAATTTTTCCCCCTTATATGTACAGTAGGCTATATAAAAATGAATTGATACTGAATCAAGATCGAAATCGATATTTATGTCAATAACCCCCCCAAAAACAGTATTTAAAATTGTCACTACCGAAACAGTCATGACCCAAACATGTGATTAAGTTTCGATTGTGACGTGTTTTGGGTGTTGTCTCATAAAATGTAGTTAAAATGTCCTTGTGTCCCTAATGTGTTCAGAACTGTGCTAGCTAACCATGTGCTGGTTAGCGCCTTTGAGCTAGGCTCAAAATTATCTAAAATCATCAAGACCGAAACATGTGGTGACGTTTTAGTTCTGACATTATTGTTTTTTGGGTGTTATTCCATAAAATGTAGTTTTTATTTGTGCACAACTGTTCAGAACTGTGCTAGCTAACCATGTGCTAATTAGCATCTTTGAGCTAGGCTCAAATTTTTCTAAAATTGTAATTACCGAAACAGTAACGACCCAAACATGTGGTGTGTACAACTGTTCAGAACTGTGCTGGCTAACCATGTGCTAATTAGCGTCTTTGAGCTAGGCTCAAAATTATCTAAAATTTTCATGACTGAAACATGTAGTGACGTTTTAGTTCCTACATCATAGTTTTTTTGGGTGTTATTCCACAAAAATGTTTTTATGTGTGCACAACTGCTCAGAACTGTGCTAGCTAACCATGTGCTGATTAGCATCTTTGAGCTGGGCCAGGGTTGCCAACTCTCACGCATTTGGCGTGAGACAAACACTTTCAGGCTCTGTCTCACGCTCTCACTCTGCCCAAGACTCAAAAGTATCTAAAATTGTCACTACCGAAACATTTTAGGCCTAGTAACATCTGCCAAAGGGACTACAAATGAAAACTAGCCTTCGGGCTAATTTGGGTACATTATTGAATGTTGATTAATGTACACTGTCCCTTTTTTAAATTAAAAAAAAAAAAAAAACGTGGTGAAGTTTTGGTTGTGACATGACACCGTGTCTACACCAGACGTGAGTGACAAAAGACAATATAACCCATTATAATCAGTGATGCTGTCTACACTGGAAGCAGCGCTACACAACAAATCCCTGACAGTAAACTGATGCCTCGTTCTATTTATGACGTACTGACATGAAGGACACATGCTTTGCGGCGGTCACTTTGTCGCGTCCAGTGTAGACAGCCTTTAGCTGTAGACACATAGACACGGTGTGATTTTTTTTCAACCCTGAACCAACTCACCTGCCTGTAGCCTTCTAGTGATCCTGAAGACATTAATTAGCAGGTTCAGGTGTGTTTGATTAGGGTTGGAGCTAAACTCTACAGGACAGTGGCCCTCCAGGACTGGAAGTGCCCACCCCTGTTTTAGAGTAACCAAGCTCCTATCTACTTATCAGAATTGCTGCATCCCGATACCCCTTCCAGAAGTTTAAGATCAAGTGACCGAAACCTCCTTCTAGTCCCACACTCACAACTCAAACGTCGAGGGGATCTATGGAACAACCTGCCCTTAGAGATCAGAGTGGCACCTTCCCTGACAATTTTTAAGTCTCTTTTTAAAACGCATTTGTTTTCTCTGGCATTTTGATTTTGTTTTTTGTCAATATCTTAAGTGCGTATATTTAGGGGTTTGTATCTAGATGTTTTGTACAGCACTTTGGTCAGTCTTGTGGCTGTTTTTAAATGCGCTTTATAGATTAATTAAACTTGAAACTTAAAATTCTGTAATGTGATGTGGTCGCTACCAAAACGTTACTACCACTACCGAAAATGTGCCGTCACGACCCAAACATGGGATGTTTTGTCAAAAATAAAGTATACTGAATTATCAACTAAGATGTTGTGATAGTGTTTGGGTTCAATGTATATTTAAACTAATGAATTCTTAACTTTGAAATCAGTATGATTAACTTTATGACTTTTACAAAGAAAGATTGGATTCAAAATACAACAAATTTCATAAATAACACTTGAAATATTGTTAAAATGTTGTAAATGTTTTTTTTATTACAATAGAAAAATATATATTTACAAAGTAGATGTAATGAAAATCCTAATAGATCAATATAAACCTTGTTATTAAATTATATATTATTGTGTTTCGGTAGTGACACATTTGGGGAGAGGGAAAATATTCCAAAACGTTCTGAAAATACAATATGAGAATTAACTGCACAATTACTAGAAATGTGTACCTTGGATTCTATGCGATTTGCATACATACAAAAATTGTGGAAAATAATCATTTCCAACTCTGCCTTTGAACCAATTCTGTAGAATGGCTCATATATATATATATAAAATGAGTGAACCCCTGACAGTAAATGCAGCTCTTCTGACATCCACACACGACAGCACATAAAATCTCAATCTCATTTGTTTTGTTCATGTAAACAGTATGTCGAGTTTCATCCCTCAGCATAAGCAGAATATTCATATTTCATAACATCAGTGTTAGCTGTTAGTTGCCAATTAGCAAATGCATCTCATCTGAAGTGCAGTAATTGCAGGGAAGCGTCCCGGGCGTGACCTGAGGTGAGTATCCCGCTCAAGGGCACAGTGGGGATCACATCTACTCCAAACCGAAGGCCAAATCTCTCACCATTTACAGCATTAACACAAAAACTGCATGTTCTGAGTTTATGTTTATGTATGATCATATACCTCTAAAAAATAAAACGACAGAAAACTTTAGTAATGTTACATCAGGGCAATGCGAACTACATTAGCATCAGATGAATAAAAAATCTCCTATTTATATCTGGGAGTCTTTATTTCTCTTGATTGTTGAGCAGTTACACAGTCAGAAGGGACACAAATTCAATATTTATTCAGCGCTTTTGAACGGCCTCCGAAGGCTTTTGTTGGGTGATCTAATTAATGAAATAATATGTTTATTTTCTAGGTTTGGGTCCCCGAGAACAGTCACTGAGACTAAGAGAATATTTATTTCCTTTTGGGACTTTGGGCTTGTATTTATTTTTATTTTTACGCTGGCGGCTTTGTAGTTTGTGTCTTTTCCACAGAGAGCTGGAGCACATTTCAATATCTCCTGTGAGAATAGCCGTCGTTATTGTCTGCTCTCGTGAGCTAATGCTGCTCTCGGTTTATTAAGAAACCCTCCAGCAATGAGAGAGCACTTAGAGAGACGCACACGCAGACTATTTAACAGCAAAATAAATAAAGTATAACAAGCAATACTTTAACGTGTTAATGTTACATATATTACATGCTATTATAATTAATTACTAAATAACAAGAATTATAAGCTGCTTAAATAATTACACATTAATTACATGTTGTCCATGCACAGTACTTACACTGTGACATGAGCATTAATGGAAAATGTGACCATATGAACCCCATACTATAACCCCAAGTAGGCTATGTTACTAAATAAGGTTGATCACTGAAAAATGAGAATGCATTTATTATTATTATTTTACTTTTCCATGGCAAATACCCATGCATTCAATGCACACTTTTGTGTGTGATGGAGAGATGCATTGATATGTCATTATAAACCCTCTGCACACGTGAGTGACACACACACACACACACACACACACACACGCAGATGAAACGCTGCACTAATGGACCGGCGCTGTCGATCTCGGCCGAAAGGCGGCGCTGTTGAGTTTTGAAACCACATGTCCGCTCATGTGTAAGGGCTTCCCGACCACGTTTTGTGGGACAGTCGGGAAAAAAATCTAATAAATTAATATATTCACATTAAAACAACATAAAGATGCTTACTCTGTGGAAACCATATGGACATTTTAATTGGTTTAGTAGTTACATCTGTCATTAACATATTCGTTGTCTTATTAATAATAATATAATATGATATATATATATACACTACTGTAAAAATACATCTATTTATGTATATTTATGATTATATATCGTCCTTTAAACACGGCATGTTTTTGTATAGTTACAGTAATTGTAAATGATCTTAAAGATAGGTATTAATAATATCAGATCATATAAGCATTGTGTTTTCATTTCATTATTAGATTTTAAACACTATAAATAAAAAACAAAAAACATAATGAATGAAACGATGTGCAGAAGCTTTACCTGCTTTAAATACCAGAGAAAGAGAAAGAATCCCTGTCCATAAAGAGTTAAAGTGGTCGTTAGGCTGTGTGTCAGTTCTGACAGTTCGGAAAACTTTTGTTTCTTCTCTAGTATGTAAATTGACCCTCCGATTCAGCGAGCCTATTGGCTACGAGTCCGAGTCAATTTCGCATTTCAAACCTGACGTCAGGGCGGCTATAAAACTCAGCATTGCTTTTATACTCCTATGCTCGGTGATCCTTTAAAAACTCCACAACAAGCCCGGAGTACTTTTTTTTCTCCCCCCAGCCAAGCATCCAATTGCCAATCACATACATGTTACGGTCTTCGTTTCAACGAAACTATTGAGAGAGAAAAAGAGCCATGCAGTGTTAAATGTTCGCGACTCAAACGCGTCGACACTCGCGTACAAAGAGAGAGGAACTGGAGACGCGCGCGCTCCTGCGTCTGTGCGCGAGAGAGGCGAAAACGCGTCAATTTAAAAAATAAATCGGCGCTCGCGAACCCTTTTCTTTGCTTTTGAAGAATTAAATAAAGAAATCAAGCTGGCTCACGCTGTCTCGAACCCGACCACTTTGACAGCTGCTCTTCACCCCCTTTGGAGGACTGTCAACAGCAAAAGGATGGCATCAGAACTGGCAATGAGCAGCTCCGACCTGCCCACCAGTCCCCTGGCCATGGAATATGTTAATGACTTCGATCTGATGAAGTTTGAAGTGAAAAAGGAGCCGGTGGAGCCCGATCGCAGCATCAGCCAGTGCAGCCGCCTGATCGCCGGGGGATCCCTGTCTTCCACCCCGATGAGCACGCCTTGCAGCTCGGTTCCCCCTTCCCCAAGCTTCTCGGCGCCCAGTCCGGGCTCCGGGAGCGAGCAGAAGGCGCACCTGGAGGATTTTTACTGGATGACCGGCTACCAACAGCAGCTCAACCCGGAGGCTTTGGGCTTCAGCCCCGAGGACGCAGTGGAGGCGCTGATCAACAGCAGTCACCAGCTCCAGAGCTTCGACGGCTATGCTAGAGGGCAGCAGTTCAGCAGCGCAGCCGGGCCGGGAGGCGCCATGGCCGGCGAGGAGATGGGATCCGCCGCGGCGGTGGTCTCCGCGGTCATCGCCGCCGCCGCAGCCCAGAACGGCGCACCGCACCACCACCACCATCACCACCACCACCCGGCCGGCCACCATGCGACGCCCGGGGTGCAGTCCAACGGCAACTCCGTCAGCCACCAGCACATGCACCTGGACGATCGCTTCTCGGACGAGCAGCTGGTGACCATGTCCGTGCGCGAGCTCAACCGACAGCTCCGGGGGGTCAGCAAAGAGGAGGTCATCCGGCTCAAACAGAAGAGGAGAACCCTCAAAAACAGAGGCTACGCGCAGTCGTGTCGCTACAAGCGGGTCCAGCAGAGGCACGTGCTGGAGGGTGAGAAGACCCAGCTCATGCAGCAGGTGGACCACCTCAAGCAGGAGATCTCCAGACTGGTCCGCGAGCGGGACGCGTACAAAGAGAAGTACGAGAAGCTCATCAGCAGCGGCTTCCGAGAAAACGGCTCGAGCAGCGACAACAACCCGTCGTCCCCGGAGTTTTTCATGTGAGTTTATCGGCACTTAATAGAGCGGCGAAAGTTCCGCACGCGCTTTATTCTCGCTGTGCTGGATTGGGCGCGCGCGGGGCAGTGTTGTTGTTGTTGTTGTTGTTGTTGCAAAATTTAGATAACGGAGTGCATTGTATAAATTTAACCCAATGATGAAGAAATCAAGCTTTTAGAGTTAAGCCTGCATCACCTTTGGACAATTTTCACCTCCATGTTTCTGTTGAAGCTGTAATACTTTCATTTGATTGTCCCGTGCCTCGTCTTGCGTAACTTTTAAGTTCACATTTTTTGTAAAAAGTTCAAGTGACACATGCTGGTTACATGAGTGCACGAGCACAGCCGAGCTTCTTCCCTGCGCGAGACTGACATTCTCCATCACATGTTGTGTGTTGTTGTGCACAATGATGTATTTATTTGTGTATCAGACATGCTGGTCATGTTGTTTCTTTCACCTGAACTGAATCATTCTCTCATTGTCTGGTCCTGAACACTTTTTTGGGACTGTGAGCAAAAAAGTGTGTGACATCTTTCCATCCCTTACATTAAACATCATTTTTGTACTACACTTTCAGCGATGACACCTGTGGATTCTGTATGATTATCCTTTTCTCGGATGAAGAGACATTCTTTCTTAAACCCCTGAAAAAATGGTAACTTGATACTCTTAAGACTGTGAGGAAAAATTCAATTTGACCACACATATTGCTTGAGATAAAATATGGGACATAAATGAGCGATTTCAAACTGTTCAATGGACCAAAGTGTTTATAATTATTCTCATTAAAGAGAGGAATATTGCATCAATGATGAATGAAGAGTTTGTCTTGGCACGCGCTCGAAATACTGCACTTAAAACTAACTATAAATCAAATGATCACATTACAGAAGACTGAAATATTTTGGAGCTCCTTGCATCAGGTGGGAAATAAAACCTTTCATAAACTTAATAATACGCGTGCAGCCTAACATATGTTTTATTATTTGATATCGATTATTTGACATGGACTGGAGCATCCGTAGAGTTCATCAATAAATGTTAAACATGTAAAATCAAATGTCCTCGTGTTATTTATTACAGCACGCCTACAGTTATTTAATATCACACGCTGATTGGGAAATTAAAGGAGTGTTTTTTGATTTTTAATGCATGATCGTTTTGAGGAAAGTTGATTTCACTTGTTGCCGCTCGAGTTTCCAGAAGAAAAGATTATCTCATTAAATCAGATTGACTTAAATTGCAATTAAACAAAGGCAATTATTTTTATTTAAAGAATCAAACATAGCATTGCATACAGCAACGTGTTCTTGATAAAGCGCTAACCTTGTTTGCACGCGCTATATATTTCAATAATTCACTGAAGACAAATTCCATATATTAATAAAAAATACTCATTTACAAAATCAAATCGTATTTTTAATAGCATTTGATTTGAGGGGGAATCAGACTTTTCCCCCACCCTCTCCGTTTTTTAAATATGTTTCTGTTCACCTGCTCTGCCAAAACAAAAATCTCTCATTTCGCCCAGTTTAAACTCGTCTTATCACACACACACACACACACACACACACACTGCCCGTGTTAATCATTAATTTCGGGAGAGTTTACACTTGCTTAAACTGTCATTTCAATAACTAGGATATTCCGCAACAGATTCGCCTCTAAAGTGCATTTAAAAAGAACTGGTCGATAAATTATGATTAATAAACTTGAACAGTTAATAACCCCTTTCTCACCCTTGATTACCAGTCAGGCCCATTAGGTAACTAGTTAAAATTTTCAGTTTGCTTAAAGTGAACAAATGAGTTTCTAATAAATTCATAAGCTTATGATTCCACACTATCTGATGCATAACCTCCACTCCTGTCATCAAGATTTCAAACAGCTAACCAAACTCAAATCTTCCTTTCTTGATGTCTATAGGCCAATCATTCCTCCTCTCAGGCCATCACTATTATCAACCCACAAATAATTAGAATTTCTCGAGCTTTCTCTCTCATTGTCACAGCAAACAGGATGTGGGCGCACAGCTGGAAAGAAAGTGAAGAGAAGTGTGTGTGTGGGACGTCTGAATTTAGGGCGTTTGGTGAAAAGGTAGTGGCTCATCAGCACAATGATCATTTGAATCTCAAACGGATGACGCACAGACCCTTAAACACGCCGCGTTCCTTCACGTGACCGGCTCTGAGCTCAGGGAAATAAGCACAATGATTTCCTGCATGATTAATAGTGGAGAAAAGACCTTGTTTCTGCTCCTTTAAATTGATGAATCATTGGTGATTTTCCCCAGCTGGGGTTGGACTGCGTTTACGCCGCCTGTAATTTATGGCTTTTCTGTTTGATGAGGTCAAAACGCAAAACTAGTTAATGCCATCCGCGTTACATCGCAGAACCGAAGACACACACAGCAGGTGCAGAGAGATTTGCTTTAAAAAAGTGCATTTGAATTATTTACTTCCAGCTTTTTTTAGCCAGAGAAGCCTTTTTGCTCACACAGAATGTGACACTTTTGGTGTGTGCTTCAGAAAACTACAACTGTTTGAAATAATGTCATGCATCACAAATGGATCACATGAATTTGTCAGATTAAATGTGCAGCTGATATCGTACCGATCCAACTATTTAAAACTCTCACTTTATCTTGTTTTTCCTGAGGCGAATCAGAAACCAGTATTATCAGACACAATCAAACATTTAATGATGTACTGAAACGCATTCTGTTGAGCAGCTTCTGATGAAACGTGTGCAGAGCAAACATGTCATTTCAGCTTGAGAATGAAGTCAGTGGATTTCATTACACACACAGTGTATATTTTCACACCGCGGCTCCATAACCGACATGCATCTAGCACGAATCACCAAAACACACGCACAGAAACACACACACACACATACACAGAAACACACATGCATGCACAGAAACACAAACACACACACATGCACGCACAGAAACACACACACATGCATGGAAACACACACATGCACACACAGATAGAAACACACACACACACATGCACACACACAGACAGAAACACACACGCGCACAAAAACACACACACATGCACAGAAACACACGCATGGACAGAAACACACACATGCATGAACAAAAACACACAGAAACACACACACACTCATACACACATGCATGCATGCACAGAAACACACACACACTCATACAAACACATGCATGCACACACACTCATACACACATACATGCATGCACAGAAACACACACGCATGCACAGAAACACACACGCATGCACAGAAACACACACTCTGATACACACACATGCATGCACAGAAAAACACACACACGCATGCACAGAAACACACACATACACACACACATGCACAGAAACACACACACATACACATGCATGCTCAGAAACGCACACATACACATGCATGCTCAGTAACACACACACATACACATGCATGCTCAGAAACACACACACATACACATGCATGCACAGAAACGCACACACATGCATGCACAGAAACACACACTCTCATACACACGCATGCACAGAAACACACACACACAAACACACATGCACAGAAACACACATGCATGCACAGAAACACACACAGTCATACACACGCATGCACAGAAACACACACATGCACCGAAACACACACACACGCATGCACAGAAACACACACACACACAAACTGCATACACACGGCGATTCCTCTTAATTCAATCAGCAGTGGCGTATTGACACCATATGTGCCCTAATCATTGGTTGCGGGCGATCCTGATTAGGTTATTACAGATAATATAGTTGTCTTCTGTCACAATATCGGTCCTTTGCATCCGAGGTCAACAATAGGAAATCACAGTTCAACTCATGCATATTGACATTTCAATCATTTACATACAGCAGCGTTACAGACTAATATCTTTAATCATATCAGACATTGTCTCTGTTGGGAGTCCATGTTTAGCTTGGCAGGCTTTTTTTTTTTTTTTTGAACCGCTCAGAGTGATTTTCTCACAGCGTGGATTAAAAATGATCGTCGTAACTGCAAGGCCTCACGCAAAGAAATATGCCAGTGTCACGCTAGAGTCGCCTGTGTTGACAAAATAACTGGAACAAATGCATTCTGGGAAATTCATTGGAATAAAGTAGCTATAGTTATTACAACTACATAAAAATAAATTATATATATACTTTTAAAAAAAATTTTTTAACTGATAATCAAGGTCTTATCAAAAGTAAAAAAGTTAAATAAAATTAAATATTTGAATAATTTCAAATTCTATTTTTTTTCATTTTTCCTTACATGTTTCCTTCCAAAGACATTTTGTGTTTTGTACACAGTGGCGTTTTTCATTCTGAGGCACAAAAACAAGCTCTGTGCTGTTGGATCCGAGCTCATCTGCATCTCTCCACGCTAAACATTTCCATTTAGAGTGATTTAGAGGAGGGAGTTTATGTCCCTGCCATGTGCGTCCATCATCCGCCGACCCCTCTCTGCCTCTGTAAACCTGAGTTATAGAGCAGCTATTTCAAAAGATAATAATTTAACTTTCCCTCCATCGTTACACGGAGGAAATGGATGTGTTTGTGCTGATTGCCTGAGGTTTGAAGCTTTCCTCGTAGTAAAAGAGACGCCACGCGTGATGCTGGTGTTTGTTTTGGAGAATCAGCCATGCGTTAGATCGTTCTGGGTGTTAAAGGCAGAGTTCAACAAAAATAATAACATCAAATATATAATAGAGCCACAATAAAAGAAATAAAATAGTGCTGTCAAATCGATTAATCGTGATTAATCGCATCCAAAATAAAAGTTTGTGTTTACATGTGTGTGTACTGTGCATAAATATAACACACGTGCATGTATATATTTAAGAAATGTTTTATATATTTATGTATAATATAAATTATATATATACAGTGTATGCATGCAAATCTTTCTTAAATATATATAAATGAATGAGTGTGTATTTATATATATATATATAATAATTATACACAGCACACACACACATATTATATAAACACAAACCTGGATGCGATTAACTGATTTGACAGCACTAAAATAAATAGGCAATAAAAAATGGAAAAAAAGGAAAGATTTAGTAGAAGGTTCACGCTGCTCTTTTACATACATTGAAAGTGGATGCTTCAAAAAGTAAAAAAAAAAAAATCATAAAAGTATCAAAATAATACTATAGTTGACTTCTGTCACAATATTAGTCTTAGTAATTAGTCTCCTGCATATTGACATTTCAATCATTTACATACAGCAGTTGCATTATTTTTCTATTTTTCATTCATTTATTGTTATTTATCAACTATACCTTAATGTCTCACACTCAATGTCTAAAGCATGGCTGATTAAAACAGTCTTATTAAGCTAAATAGCTTTGTTTGTAAAACATCACAGAATCGTAATGTTTACCTGAACTATCCCGTTAATTGCAAAAGAATGAGTGAGTTTAAGGAAGACGAGTGTGTGTGTGTTGGTACTGTAGGTATTGGCCTTGTGCCCATCCTGTGTTATACCTGCATCTCAATGAAGCTGGCAAGGTGATTTACTGGCAAGGTGTCTCGGCTGCAGTCTCTCGCGCTCTCTCTCTTTAACCAGCGAGTCAAAGCGACATTGATCTCTCAGCCAGGCAAGGTGACCTACAGAGCACCACTTCCCAAGTCTTTCTTTTCTCGTCTTCATCTCTTTTTTTCCTGGTGGAGTCAGTGGCGGGCCGTGACCCCGGCGAGTGATGTCATGTCCTGTGGCAGAGAGCACAGCAGTGAGGTGAATATGAAAACAAAAGCAAGTCCTTGAGCCGCTCTGTGCCACTCGTATCAATAAAGAGCCTTCACAATGTCCCGTTTCACACCCTTGTGAACCACTCATCTTAAAGGGAAAGCGCAGCCAAAAATAATGTGTTCACCTCGAAACGTTTCTCTCTTTTCATTTGTTAAAGTCGACATGAAAGGGAAGTTGTCGTCTTTTCTTCCTTATTGTGCCGTATATTCGAGTGAAACGCTTCTCAAACAAGAACAAATGTGGGGCGGGGCTTGATTTTGTCTGTGGGGAATTGATTGGATGGCTGTGGTTTGCTATTGGTGGATCTCATGTGAGTGACAGGTTGCCCCGCCCTTCAAGATTTAAGATTACCAGGAACATGAATTTAAAACATTAATGCACTGATAAATCATTTATAATACAATACTACAACATTACACACAAAAAAAATAAGAATGATCAATTTTGATTTCATGGTGACTTTAATGATTTTCTCCATGGAATATAAAAACATGGCAGAATATCCAGGCTGTGGACGTGGATGGTGACTTTGTTTTTTTGTTTTTTACAAAAAATGAATAAATAAATAAATACAACGCATGCTCAGTGGAAAAGCGTGCCTCTACCTACGTTTCCGTACTTTCACATTCAAATCACAGCTGAAAGGAACATAAGTGGAAGTAAAACAACATTTATTAATTTTCACACAAATTATGATAACAGCTGAATATTATTGATTTAATAAAGACTTATTTTCACGTGGTTTCTTGCCCAATACTATAACATTAAAACAATTTTGCCATTGAGCATGATTTGTAAACTAATACAGTTTATCTGGTACAGCATAAACAATGCAAAAACAATACATAAACAAATAAATAAATCCACAAAATTCTACATAAATATATAAATATGCAAATAAATGCATAAATCCACATATTACTGCATAAATAAATATATAAATAATTAAATGTGCGTAGAGACAAATAAATAAATAAAACGAAAGGTGTTTTTTTTTATTTGTTTGCGTATTTATTTATTGTTTTTGCAGGTTTCCTTCTTTATAGTAACGACACTTGTAAGCAAGCTAAAATGGCAGAGTTGCTTCAGCAAATACGTTTGGGTTGGGTTTGGTGAAGGTGGTAGCCTACGTTATTTTCAAAAGATGGATCATTTTTTTAGAAAAGATCACCAGACATTTCATATCTGAACTGCAGCGATACACACAACAACCACCATGATAAAACATTTCCACATTCACGTCCATCTGTTTGGGATTATACTGAACGTTTTTAGCGCCACTTACTGGCCGCAGGAAGCAAGGCAATATGCACGTTTTTCCTGTGAACCTGTGTTGAGGTGAGGAAAGAAAAAGAAAAGAAAATCCTTATTAATTTATCACTCACGTGTTGTTCAATATTGTTTTCTTTCTTCCGTGAAACACAATGGAGATCTAACCGTATGTTTTCCACACAACACACGTGTTTCAAATGTGGCGTTTGAAGTTGCAAACAAGAATCGACGACGCCTAGCTGCGCGCGAGTAAAGAAGGTGTCACGCGTGTCGTGAACGCGCCGCGGTAGGTGTACTTGTTTGGGTGAGCTGTTATCTCTGTTTTTAACACATCCTGAGGTAGAGATTGTACAGGATAGATGTTTCCGTTTGCTCTCTAATCTTTCTGGAGATATTTTACTCTAATAGAATTTGCTCTAAACACTGATGTCACGCGCAGAGAATGTGTCTGCGAGGTCAAAGTTGACTCAGCCTGTCCCGCAGTGATTACCGAGCAGAATGAATGGCTGTGTGAACCGAACTGGGTCGAGGGATTTAACGGGCTGTTTTCTGTGGCTTCACGGGTCTGTAGGGAACACGTGGCAGAACGAGTGCTAACTTTAACTCTGTTCAACATCCTGAGCCTGTAAGAAGGAAAAGTGTCACTTAGACCGCGGTTTCTCTCTATTAACTGTGAATTGTTGAGTATTTATGCTTATTTTATAGTAATTATTTTTTTTATCTTTCTGTCTTTTGCACATTTTGTTCATCATGGAAGGACATCGCGAAAGTTTCTACACCTGTGATACAACCTCTGACCCCTGCCCTTTGCCCCTGCAGTCTAAGGTAAGAGCAAAGATTTGGATTCTGTGCTGACCAACATTATTATAATCCTTATTTATGAATAAGTTGAATAAGTGTTGTACTAGTATAATAACAATAATAGTGGATTTTCCTTTTCTGCAGTTCAGAAATGTAACATAGTATTGTTTAAAAAGAACAAAAGTGAAGTAAAATACATTTGACATGAAACTTGTTTCATAATAAAAAATATACATAATACATAAAGATAAATATTGAACCCATATTAAACATTGTGCATATTTCTATCTTAATTTATGTGGTTTTAATTACTATTATTAACTATTATTCCAATTATAATTTTGTAATGATAATTTTGATAGTACCTACTTATGATGTGCAGTGTTTGTGACGTGCTTTATTCTCACGCGGTTATATTCTCATATATACAGCAGCACATACACTCACCTAAAGGATTATTAGGAACACCATACTAATACTGTGTTTGACCCCCTTTCGCCTTCAGAACTGCCTTAATTCTACGTGGCATTGATTCAACAAGGTGCTGAAAGCATTCTTTAGAAATGTTGGCCCATATTGATAGGATAGCATCTTGCAGTTGATGGAGATTTGTGGGATGCACATCCAAAAGGGATGGACATGGTCAGAAACAATGCTCAGGTAGGCCGTGGCATTTAAACGATGCCCAATTGGCACTAAGGGGCCTAAAGTGTGCCAAGAAAACATCCCCCACACCATTACACCACCACCACCAGCCTGCACAGTGGTAACAAGGCATGATGGATCCATGTTCTCATTCTGTTTACGCCAAATTCTGACTCTACCATCTGAATGTCTCAACAGAAATCGAGACTCATCAGACCAGGCAACATTTTTCCAGTCTTCAACTGTCTAATTTGGGTGAGCTCGTGCAAATTGTAGCCTCTTTTTCCTATTTGTAGTGGAGATGAGTGGTACCCGGTGGGGTCTTCTGCCTCAAGGTTGTGCGTGTTGTGGCTTCACAAATGCTTTGCTGCACACCTCGGTTGTAACGAGTGGTTATTTCAGTCAAAGTTGCTCTTCTATCAGCTTGAATCAGTCGGCCCATTCTCCTCTGACCTCTAGCATCAACAAGGCATTTTCGCCCACAGGACTGCCGCATACTGGATGTTTTTCCCTTTTCACACCATTCTTTGTAAACTCTAGAAATGGTTGTGCGTGAAAATCCCAGTAACTGAGCAGATTGTGAAATACTCAGACCGGCCCGTCTGGCACCAACAACCATGCCACGCTCAAAATTGCTTAAATCACCTTTCTTTCCCATTCTGACATTCAGTTTGGAGTTCAGGAGATTGTCTTGACCAGGACCACACCCCTAAATGCATTGAAGCAACTGCCATGTGATTGGTTGATTAGATAATTGCATTAATGAGAAATTGAACAGGTGTTCCTAATAATCCTTTAGGTGAGTGTATATTTATATAACATTGTTAGCAGTTGACTAGCAGGCATGGTAGAAATAAAGAAAGGCTAGTTTCTGATGTTTGGAGGTTTGTTGGTTTGTTGGTGGTCACAGTGTGACTTCTGCGAGTTTGTTTTCAGGAGTGTTATTGATCTTGTCACTGGTTATCCCAACATACAGTAAAACTGACTGGCCTAATATTATACACCTGTGAAACTCTGACTTTGAGTTTAACTCATGTTTGCAAAGGCTTAGTTTACTCGCCAGACTGATATAGCTCCTATTTTATATATAATTATTAGTGCTGTCAAACGATTAATTGCGATTTAAATCGCATCAAAAATAAAAGTTTGTGTTTACATTATACATGTGTGTGTACTGTGTATAACAATTATGTATATTTAAATATAAATATATTTAAGAAAAATGTGTTAGGTTTATATTTATATGTATAAAATAATCATATAATAAATTATATAAATATATATATAGATACAGTATATACATGCACATTTCTTAAATATATACATGAATGCATGTGTATTTATATATAATAATTATACACAGCACACACACATATTATAAAAACATGAACTTTTATTTTGGAGGTGATTAATCGCAATTGGTCGTTTGACAGCACTAATACATATATATGATTCCACCCAATCAAGCATTATATTATGTTGTTATGATTATCAAGCACTATTTAATGACAGAACATTAGTAATTAGAACTAAAACTTAATCATGTAATCATATATGAATGCATATTTGTCATTTTAACTGAACTTAGGACTGGTGGTGGTGCTCATTCAGTGTTTCTGTAAAAAAAAGATTTATTATTTAAGATTTAAGTGTGTGTGTGTGTGTGTGTGTGTGTGTGGAACAGCGCTCTCAGCAAAGCGACGGCGAGTTGTGCGCCTTCACACTAGAGTTTGCGGTTTGTCAAATACACACAGGTACGCTGCGCATCCGTTGAGATGAACTGAAATAGACAGATCGCTTGATGGAGAGTGTTCAGCGAGTGAAAATATATCAATGCTAAACTTATTCTTAGCCTCTAACACACACACTGGCTTATAAATGCTTAGATTTTACTCACCAATGGCTATTAAGGATCGATATTATTTAGTCGCCCAGAGTGAAGATTTACTCGCATTGTAGAGGGTTGATGAGTGTGTGCATGAGTGTGTATGTGAGAATCTATACACATGAGTGTGCGTTTGTGTTTATATGGGTGTGTGTGTGTGTGCGTGCGAGTGAGTGCGCATGCATGCGTGTGCGCAGAGGGTGTGTGTGCCTGAGCATGTGTGTGTGCGTGCATGCATGTGCGTGACTGTGTCAAGAGCGTGTGGGAGAGTGCGTTTTTGTACGTGCGAGTGTGTGTAAGAGTAATTGTGTGTGTGTGCACCTGCATGCTTGTGTGTGAGTGTGTGCCTGAGCGTATGTGTGTGTGTGTGTGTGCGTGCGCGTGAGCGAGTGAAAGTGTGTGAGGGTGAGCGTGTGTGTGCCTAAGTGTGTATGTGTGCGTGCGTGAGGGTGTGCGTGTGTGTGCTTGTTCTAGTTAGCTGAGGGTGAATCTGATAGGACAGTATCGATGTTCTGTGTTGATTCTCCAGAAGTAAACCACACATTTCCGGTGCAATGAAACACACAGGTGAGGTCACAATCAGGGCACAGGAAATGCACATCTGTTTGTCTTCTGTTCGTATGGAGAAACTTTAATTTGTGTCATCAGTGGGGTGTTGTTGTTACATTAGCGATTGTGAAAAGGTTTTGATTTTGTCACTTGTTTTTTTTTTTGTTTTTTTTTTTACAACCGTCGCTGCACTCATAAATTCCTTCTCTATCCTCATCCCATCCGCTGTCTAAATGTGTGTGTTGGTATGTTGAATGTAACCAAAGCCAGTAAGGATATGAGTTATATTTAGCTGCACCTCCTGAAGACACCCGTGTGGATAAAAATACACCCAGACTCAAGGAGAACCGGTCCTGTGCTGCCCGCGCTCTTCCCCGCTGACCTACGGCCCGAATAAACCTCCTGCACGCGCTCATCACAGCTCCAGCAAACACCAGGACGCAAACTAATAATAGGAAAACTTCACTGCGCTGTGGGTTTTAGCACGTTTAAACATCTCTTCATTCTGTGTCTTTATATTTATGAGATTATTAATGTTGTTTTTGTAGGATTTCTCTGATCAAAGTGCATATATTTCCACCGAAACGCAGCACATTCAAAGTCATTAATGCTTCCTGTAGCCTGTAGCATCCGTCCTCTCTCTCTCTCCTTCTACCGCCGTCCGTGCTTTCTTCTCGTTTTCCACCCCTGGTCTTTCCTCTGACATTCTCTCTGTAGCGTTTACTGTCTGGTGTTTAATTAAACCTTGTAGTAATCCACAGTTGAATAGCAATAGAGAAAGAGTTGTTTTTGGGTTAGTGTCTTTTTTCCCACCCTTTTTATAAATATATAAATGGATGGGTGGATGGATGGATGGATGGATGGATGGAATGAATGCTAGATAGATGGATGGTTGGATAGATGGATGGATGGAATGATAGATGGATGGAATGAAGGATGGATGGTTGGATTGATGGATGGATGGAATGATAGATGGATGGAATGATGGATGGATGGAATGATAGATGATGGATGGAATGATAGATAGATGGAATGATGGATGGAATGATAGATGATGGATGGAATGATTGATGGATGGAATGATAGATGGATGGATGGATGGATGGAATGATAGATAGATAGATGGATGGATGGAATGATGGATGGATGGATGGAATGATAGATGGATGGATGGAATGATGGATGGATGGAATGATGGATGGATTTGATTGATAGATGATGGATGGAATGATAGATGGATGGAATGATAGATGATGGATGGGTGAAATGATAGATGGATGGATGATGGATAGATGGATGGATGGAATGATAGATGGATGGATGGATGGATGGATGGAATGATGGATGGATGGATGGAATGATAGATGATGGATGGAATGATAGATGATGGATGGGTGGAATTATAGATGGATGGATGGATGGATGGATGGAGGATGAATGGATGGAGGGATAGATGGATGGATGGAATGATGGATGGAAAGATAGATAGATGGATGGATGGAATGATGGATGGATGGATGGAATGATGGATGCAACGATAGATGATGATGGATGTAATGATAGATGGATGGAAAGATGGGTGGATGGATGGAAAGATAGATGGATGGATGTAATGATAGATGGAATGATGGATGGATGAAATGATGGATGGATGGAATGATAGATGGATGGAATGATGGATGGATGGAATGATAGATGATGGATGGAATGATGGATGATGGAATGATAGATGATGGATGGATGGAATGATAGATGGATAGATGGATGGAGGATGAATGGATGGATGGATTGGATGGATGGATGAATGGATGAATGGATGGATGGAATGATGGATGGATGGATGATTGGATGGATGGATGAATGGATGGATGGAATGATGGATGGATGGATGATTGGATGGATGGATGGATGGAATGGATGGATATATGGATTGGATGGATGGATGATTGGATGGATGGATGGATGGAATGATGGATGGATTGGATGGATGATTGGATGGATGGATGGATGAATGGATGGATGGAATGATGGATGGATGGAATGATGGATGGATGGATGATTGTATGGATGGATGGATGGATTGGATGGATGGATGATTGGATGGATGGATTCATGATATTTATAAAAATACGTTTTAACATAAAACACGTCCAATATTCATAATATATATTTTTATTTTTTACTTTTTCCATATTTAAAAAGGTTTATTTAAATTTTGAATTATGTATTCATATATTTTAATTAGTAAATGTTTAAACATTCATTTGCAATAATAAAATGGTTTTCAAAAATGTGTGGAACTAACATAAATACAAATAATACATTTACATCAACTCATCAAATACAATCAACTCGGCTGTGTCGATCATTTCAGCTTAAATGACATTAAACCGACTAAAAATGAGTTGAATCTCATATAACTTAGTTGAAAACTGCTTAACTTATTTTGATGAGTTAAAGTACTGTAAATGATTTATTGATCATATTTTACAGCGAGAACTTTAGGATCATATATTTTCATATGATGATGGCAGTGTTGGTGTGTAGAGATGTGTGTGTGACTCTGGTCTGTTGTGTGGTCAGTTCATCCTGTCGTCTCTGGACCGGCTGCAGGGATGAATGTGTCTGTGACAGACGTGGCATCCATAACCCTCTCTCCTCCTCTCTTTTATTCCTGTATTCCTCGTGGTGGATGCGCTGGCATATATTTTCCCAGGGCCGCGGCGCAGGAACAGGGTGCCTCTTCGCCTCCTTGTTAGCTTGACAAATAACTTCTGTGGGCAGAAAGTGCTGAATTTTAGCTTTCGATGTCTATTTTCTGCCGGCTGACATTAATTTTGCGAGCTCTGCGGGAACTATCAGAAATAAATAAATAAGGCGGTAGCAGGGCTGAGGCTGTTCCTGAACACGCATGCGTTCACGCCTCGGATCTTGTGTTTGAGCTCATAATGTACAGGTTAAACACATCTAAGCACACATTCTTGCATGATTAATATCTTTCAAATTTTTGGAATTACTGCTACTTTGTTTTAAAGATCAATCTAATCTGAATTAATCAATTAACTAATTCTAGTCTTGTAGTGATTAATGCATATGAAAATGTACTTTAAATTAAAATATGAATTAATAAATTAAGCAAAAAAAATTTTAATGATTGATTAACATTTATGCTAGTTTACCAATAACAAATTTATCTGATCAACGTAATAAGTTGACATTCATAGGACATTCAGAAAATAAATGAATACTTTATTAACTTCCATTGCATAAATATTTGACAGGGATATTATGGTAAACTAAAATTAAACCCATAAAAAAATTATTAAATAAAGATCAACTGAAAATAAAATAAAAATAAAATAATAAAATAAAATAAAATAAAAATGAGAAATGCTGCTTTGGCAACTAGATGAATTATTTTGTTTAGTTTGTTGAAATAATAAAAGAACTAAAACCAAATAAAGTACTAATTAATAAATAGATTTATTTAAAAACAAAACTAATATAAATGAGAAAACAATAAAATTACAAAAAAACTTTAACTAAAATGAAAACAGAAAATATAAAATCTAATTCAAAATCTGAACAAAAACTATAATAGTTTATTAATGATACTAAAATAACACTGATGTTTGGCAGGATTATGTTTAATTTTGATATTGGAAAAATGAAATGACATTTTTTACACATTTTTAAATTCTCTGAATGTATTGTGATGCATTGATGTTAAAAATCCCCCAAAATCTGTCAGTATGGCTTGCTCTTAGAAATCCAATATCCGCACTGGCTCCGGCTCAGCCTGTAAGTGCTTGTTTAAATTTTCATGTCAGGAAGTGCAACGGAGCCGTTAAGGCGAGCGAGGGGCTTGTGAACGCTTTAAAAAGCGTGTTTAAAATGTTTTACAGCTATTTTAAAGGCTTGTTGCAGTTGCATCCTCACAGAGAGGCCTGAGTTTACTGTCGCTGTGCGTTATTAGCAGATACGCTCATCGTCCTGACCGACCCGAAGCTCGCCACCTCCGATTCAGCAGGGACAGAGCTCCCAGAATGCACCACAGCTCACATGCAGTAGCTAAATTGCAGTCAGCCTGGCATACAGCTCCTGAATTTCACACTTCTGTAAGTCATTATGGTCAGGAAATATGAGGCAAAGACAATAGATCATCAGCGCAATGACAAACTGCACACTAGCTCTGTTACCTAGATAGGCAGCGTACTAACTGTCTTGGACTCTAAAGTCAACAAATAGTGTTCCTCGTGCAAGTGCATAAGTGACTGGACGGTCAGCAATGCTAACACAAATAGTTGATTTTTCTAAATTAGATTTAGCTATTTTAGAAAGAAATAGGAGTATATTTGTATTCAACATTATGAGCTTCGACTGTCCTGCAATGCATTCTGGGATTGCCGTCTCTGTTTTAAATGCATCTTAGATGGCAGCATGATTGTGTTGCTCATGTTTCAGCTTTAAAATGCTGTGTCTGCCCTTGTGAAGAAGTGTGCTTGCTTGTGTTGAGTGTGCACTTCTAGTGTACTTCACATCTTCGTATCTAAAGTATATATATATTTTTAATGATATATTAATGAAATATAAATAATAATATTAATATAAATATGAAAGGCCACTTTAGTGTATTAAATAGTCCACTTTCATGGCTATGTTTCTTAAGTAGACTTTAAAAAGGGCACTTTGTAATAATGTTTAATTGTAAGTGTTACTTTTAAGTACGTTTTAAGTGAGCAGGTTTTTTATTGATTGCTATCAGGATGTGAAGAGTTTCAACCAGTGCAACAAACAGTGCTTATGAAAAACATTGCCAAGAGCTAAACTTGTAGAAAACTTTTTTTATATATATATATATATATATATGTATATGTGTGTATGTATACGTGTATGTATATTTATATTTTATTAATTAAGTTATATCTTATTAAGTTTAATTAGTTTTTTAAAAACATGATCATCATAGAAATCAGAATAGAAAATGTGTATTCTAGACATTGTATTTATAAATTGCATTTTTAGTATATTTTTAATAAATTGAGATTTATTAACAATAAAAGATTATTGTGACTATCTCGCAGTTCTAACTTTTTTTCAATTATAATTTTATATCTCGCAATTCTGAGGAACAAAAAGTCAGATTTGCGAGATTAAAAGTCGCAATAACCTTTTTACATTTTTTATTCAGTGGCGGAAACAAGCTTCCATGATTACACACTTTGAAATTGAAATGTAAAGAGAAAAAAAATAAAAATAAAATAAAACCATTTTATATTTAAAAACCTTTTAAAACATAAGAGCTAAAACATATTTCAGTTTTGGTTTCATGTTGAGGTCTGAAACCCCAGTGACGTGTTTAGTCCACACAGCCTTTCAAACCCACGTCTTCCGCAATCCCACAATCCCCTGCTGCTCCACTCCGGCCTCTCAGTGTGACGTCTCTACAGCTCCACTTCTCGTCCTCTCGCGTCATGTTTGGTCTTTAGTGATGCAGACGCTTGACCTGGTGTAGGCGCACCTTCCCTGACCTTTTAACCTTGAGGCAATCTGATGGAGTCCGCTGACGTGCCCGGCTCTGTACCTGAGAGAAAGAGAGAGGGGCGAAACAGTGTGTGCTTGTGCTTGTGTAGAGAGAGAGAGAGAGCGCGGCTGGTGGCTGATGGGGTGGGGGAGGTACAGTACAACAGCTCTGCGGCAATTAGAATAATTTCAAATTAATATGAGGATTCTGGTGCATGCTTATCTGCGTAGTGGAAGCACTTCCACATCAATCAGAATGCAGTGGTGTATTAACCCCGTGCACACACACACACACACACACACACACACACTGCCGTGCATAATCAACGCTGTCCGCGCTGCTTTCCCCTTGCCCCACAAAGATAACTAAATTTTTACATTTTCTGAAGGAAATGTGTTGTGCTTGCCCGTGCGAAACTCACACGTGATGCTATAGGCTGTTGCCAGGGCGTTGCTAAGGTGTTGTCATGTTGTTCTACCATTTTATTGACCACCAATTGTTTAGAAAAATAATAATACAAATGGTATAACAATAACGCATATTAGTCATTATTTTTAAACATTTTCTACAATTGTCATGAAATATTAATCCAATAAATACCATTAAGTTTTATTAAGTTTGCACCACATGACATTTTAGGAGCTGAACTAAACTTGCCTTGTCAACGAGGATTAAATTAAATTATAATTTAAGATTTATTTATTTTCTGCATGTTTGTTTGTCGCACCACATGACTTCAGTTTGGCAAATAAAGTTTTCATATATTATTAAGCAGTTAAATAAATAAATTAAAAACATGCCCATCATAGATTCAAGACATTGTATTTATGAAGTGCTTTTTTAAGTTTAATGTTAGAATGAGCAACATTATAGTGATGTTTACGTTGGTAATCTAGTAATAATTGAATCCTGAGAGCGACGGAGAGATTGTGGATGTGTTTTGGGTGTGTTTTGTTCCACGCGGCGTCTCGTAACCTCAAGTGCCGCCCACTTGAGAATGTCAAACAGAGGATATGAAAGCCGCTTGACGGCTTCTGGCTTTTTGTACTCGCACACAATCATCATTTCCACTGCGCTCATCACTTTCTGTCCAAATCAGACACCGTAAATAGGACGGATAAGCCAAGGCGTCTTTCAACCTCAATTCCGTTATTGTCACCGCAACAGTCATCAAAGCTCATTAAAGTCTTTGGTCTTTTCTAAGTAGTTTGACGAGTGCCAGTGATCAGAATGCCATTCGTGATGAGGCAAACATCAATATTTCTGTGGCTCATACTGGGGGGATTTCAACACACTCACTATTAAACTTTCACATGATTTTGATACTTCATTTGATGCGTTCTGTCAGCGATTTTAACCTAATGGAGAAAAAAAGAAACTTGCCACCAGTGTTACTTTAGTATCATTATGAGGGCCCTATGAAATCTGATAGTTTTTTCCCAAATTCTGATTTTATTTATATTTATAATGATTCTGACTCAATTAAATTTTAGTCATCAAAAAACATGTCTAATTAATTGAAATCATGAAAGTTGTACAATTTAACAACAATTTATTAATAGTTTAACAAAAATTACATGTTTAGGGCCTTATGAAATCCGTTTTATATATATTTTTTTCTCTCAAATTCTGATTTATTTTTTTTACCACATTTTCTGTTTTAAGTTTTCTGGATTCCATTTTAATGCTCAAATTAATTGTCTAATTAATTCAATTCATAAAAACAACTATTTTAATATATATTTTTTTCATTTGTATGAAATTGATTATTCCTTAAAAAATAAAGTTTTAAAAAATTATATGAAAAATATTGTTATTCATTTCAGTTTTAGTTAGTACATCAAGTTAAACTAAATGAAATGAGAAAATACATTTCATTTTTAAAAA
Organism: Rhinogobio ventralis; assembly: GCA_039654625.1. Taxonomy (NCBI): domain Eukaryota; kingdom Metazoa; phylum Chordata; class Actinopteri; order Cypriniformes; family Gobionidae; genus Rhinogobio; species Rhinogobio ventralis. The sequence goes on from CM077216.1 coordinate 29,152,485, forward strand.
ATATTTAGCAATCCCTTTGTATAGCATTGTGTTAACACAACCAATGTGCTAACAAACATACCGAATGATCTGAGCCATGCATTATTATTATTATTTTACATAAAACATTTTAGGATAAAAATCAGAGGCAATGTCGATCCCTAAATGATTGAACCTCCATGAAATCCCCAGAGCAATGAAAGAGCCTCTTCCTGTGGGTTTGTTCACATTAAAAGCAGGCGAATCAAAGGCAGCCGGCGCTGTGAGAGCAGCCGCGGGCCAGTGTGTGCGTAAGGGTGCGATTTCCCCCAGCGGGACGCGCGCGCACACCTCCGCTAGGACCCCTCATTTACAGCCTCAACATTCTGTGGATAAAAGAGGCTTTCTAAGGATTCAACACTCCATTCCTCTTCCATTGTTTCATCAGTGTCTGTGTGTATGAGAGGACGGAGGCTCTATGGATGCGCTCCCTCCGTCAGTCTAAATCAAATCTGACGGCCGCGTTTGTTAGATTAGCTCTGTGATAATCTGAACGCACAGCCTCCCATATCCTGGGATGAGATTACAGCCACTCCTCATCCGCTTGACCATTGAGAAACAGAAAACAATACGCTGCCTATAATAGAGGTTTATTTAAAAATACCCACAGTGCTCGCTGTGTTTAATTATAGCACAGCCGGAGTATTAGATTGCTGTAAGCTTAACTACTTCCGCTTTCTCCCTTGATTTTTCTGCTTTTATAATCTATAATTAATATCATTTTGGTTGTGTGGGAGTGTGTGTATGTGTGTGTGTGTGTGTGTGTGTATATATATATATATATATATATATATATATATATATATATATATATGAACTAAAATTTCTATTCTATGAATCTTGAAATCCTGAACAAAATGCATCGTTTCTTCAAAAATATGAAGCGTTTTACATTTTCATTTCCAAAAAAGAATATAGTTTATATACATTCAGAAAGTCTTCTAGATTTGTGAAATTGCACACACATTAATTATTATTTGAATTATCACACAAGTCATTTAACCATGGATTACTATGACTTTGGAAGGCTTTTGTTTCAAACACATTTTTATAATTGTTTATTATTTTCAAATTATTTATTTTAATTAAAAAAAAAAAAAGTATGAGTTATTTAATTTTAATAGCTTTTCGTTAAACTCATGAACTCATGAACCCAAACCCTGACATAATAATAATAATAATATTAATAATAATAATCATAATCATAATAATTATGTATTAATAATTAATAATAATTCAGTCCGGGAAATCCTGACATTTAATAATTAATCATATTTAATGCACTTCATGTTGTTAACAAAGAATGGAATATATTTTCTTTCTCTTTGTATTTTTATATCAATATTGTACAAGATTATCCCATTTAATTCAATATGATGGAAGAGTTAGGTCAAAAGTAATCTAAAAGTAATCCTAAAGTAGTCCAATTATATTACTTAAAATATGTAATGCAATGGATTATATCACTAACTACAATTTTTATGTCATTTGGAATCAGTATCTGTATGTGGGTATATATATATGTATATATACAGTAAAACATAAAATACTTAAGCACTTTATTCTACAATATTTCCATATCATTGTTTTTTTAACCCCAATCTCTGCTCTGATGTCATAATGAGAATTTGAATAGTCATTAGATATTCATGAGGTTCATTCTAACCCATCTGATACCAGACCTAATCATATCTAAAATCACATCATAGTTCCGCCACTGCACCTGTTCATAGTAATAGCCAGTTTATAATAATGAATAATGACAAAAGTCATGTGAGTGATGTTAATCCAAAGAAAAGCTCATGCAACATTTGTTTGTCGATCACACTTGCTTTAATATTTTGTTATTCTGAGTGTGATTTAAGTGTGACAGTGAGAGTGAACAGTGTGTGAGAGAGTAATTATAATGTGTGTGTGTGTGTGTGTGTGTAAGAGGCTGAGCACATAATGTTGGCAGTGGCACACAGCGTGAACATACTGTGCTGGTTAAACAAACAGAGAGTGTGTTCCCTGTGTCCTTTATTTCACACACACACGCACGCGCACACATGGTCTTATTATAGCACACAGGAAATATACCAAATATACTCTCACACTCACAGGAGTGTTTACTCGTGAGCTGGACAATCTGGCTTTTACACCACACATCTTTAGCTATCTAAATAGAGACACCAGCGTCGTCTTTAATACGTTACACATCCTAAAACAAACCAAAATAGCATTATTTACTTTATTTATTACTTATTACTTTTTTAACATTGTTACATCCTCAGGGGAGGTTTTGTCCGATTTATTTGCCAGTTTTGTCCCTGTGGTGTATCTGAGTAAAGCGTCCCGCACGCCGTGTGTTTGATCTTTGGCTGCGCGGTGATTCGGGACTTTGGCTGTGCTGATGGTGGACGTTTGCCAATGACAGACCTGCATTTCCTCTCTGAAGAGGACGAGGTCATTTTCCCCCTGTCTCTCTTAAACACTGATTGTCTTTCTTATCTGGTGTCTGATGTCTCTTTTATCAGGTTTGGCTTTAGAATTGCTTCACCAGTGAGTTGCAGCAATTCAGAATCCCACTTTTCAAGTCATTGTTGTCAGTGGCATATATTCTTTATGTGTTTATGTTTGATGAATGTCGATTAGATGCATGTACTGTAGGTATATTTATTCATTGTCATGTCCCGTGGAACACAAAAGGAGATTTTTTGAAGAATGTTCATGCTGCTCTTTTCCAACAATGAGAGTTTATAGTGACCAGTGTTGAGGGTAATGCGAATTACGTAATCGGATAACTTTTTTCGAGTGACTATTGAAGTAACGGATTACTTTTAAATTTACAAAATATGAGTTACTTTTTCAAATAAGTAACTTGAGTTACTTTTGTTTTCCCATGTATTGACTGATGTCTCTCCTGTCCCCATGTTAAGAGAGTAAGTGCAGAGGCGCTGTGTGTGTGTGTGTATGTGAACATGATGGTTACTGTAGTTCTAGACTGAATGTGAGCATTTACTTGTCTCACTGGCACACAAACACATTCATTATCCCTTAAAATTAATAATAACAGTGAAGTGCAAACTCAGAATATTACGCAAACCTGAAATTAAATGTTAACACAAATATACTTTATGTACTTAATCTCACTTTATTAATCAATATCTTTGCTGCTGATCTTCGATGATCCACTTCATGATCCAGAATGGCAGCACAGCTAAAAGAGAGTTTATGGATAAGACTTTAATGCGCACTTCTTGTACTGTTTTATTCAGCTCTTACTGTGATTTTTCTCGAGTGAAAACGGACGCTTCTTTTGTGTGATGTACAATGAACTTTATAAAACTCATCAGTAAATTTGTCCATCATTTGCACAGTAATAGTGGATAAAAGCAAGATGAATTTATAATCTAAACTATACCTATTCTATCTCCATGCAGCAGATATTCTGGCACTGCTGAATTTCTGACATTTTCAGTGCGTGAGATTGTCCTGTTTTGTTGTTGCATGAGCTCTTGAAGCTCCGCCCTCTTATTGAAATTTGCATTTAAAGGGACACACACAAAAACGGCATGTTTTGCTCACCCCCAAAAAGTGGCAGTTTTAACATGCTATAATAAATGATCTGTGGGGTATTTTGAGCTAAGACGTCACATACACACTGTGGGGACATCAGAGACTTATTTTACATCTTGTAAAAAGGGGCATCCAATGTCCCCTTTAAGTAGACTTAAAAGTGCACTTTGTAATAATGTCAAATTAAGTTTTACTATAAAGTACATTTTAAAACAGTTTTAATAATCATTTGTCTTGTTTTAAAGATGTACACTTATTTTGATGTGTTGACTAACATACTAAAGCTCATGATTAAGTACTTGATTATAAATTTAAGTTTAAAAAAGTCACATTTTGTAAAGATATATTTGGGTCCTACTTGATTGGGTCAAAATATATTCTAAAATACTTTTAAACTATTTTAAACTATAGTACACTTTCATTTAATTGCAATTAACATGCAATAAAGTGTCCGAAAACACTACGTTACAAGTATATTGTTTTAAAGTAGCCTATGTTATTTTGGTAAAAAAAATTATTCTTAGGTATTATAAAGTGCACTTTCTTTTCACACGGGATATGTTGACATTATCAAATTTAGCTTGTTATTCTCTATAAATGTTCCCTCCGCCGCAGCCCTCAAATCTCATTCGCACTTCCGCAGATTCGATCCTGGTGCATTGCCGTTGTTTACGAGACTCGTGAATCATTACCATTTCACATTATTGGCAACAAACCTGGTGTGACATATTTTGAAAGTACACACATGAGATTTGAAAGCTGCTACATTTCTAATTTTGTGTTTCAGTGAAGAAAGAAAATGAATTTTTAGGTGAACTATTCCTTTTTAAGTATTTCATTTTAAGTTTGTTTGTGGCTTCTTCAACTGCAATGCTTTATTGCTATGCTTATGATTCAAAGGTCCATTATTTCCCCCAATAGCGGTTTTCCTTTCGCACTTGTGTTTCTTGTAATTCAACAATTACCCTCGGGTGTGACACGAGCGAGTGCAAATCCACTGCGTGTAGCTCTCTTTTATCTGGAGCCCTGCATGTCTCGTATCAGTGTTACATGTGCATTTGTCTCTGTGGTTTCACTTGTGTAATTACTCGCTCATTCACATGTTTTTACACGCCGCTTAACAGTGTGAAATTAACTGCACAAAATAGAAACACAATTAATTGTGTCGCCTTGCAGACGTACTTAAGCGAAAGCCATTATGATGGAGTTAAATGGAAGAAAAACGCTGTGAGTGAAACTGGGGAGTCCTGCCACGTGAAATTAGAGGGAAATTGAAGGAGCTCTCTGTGGAGTTTAAAGTTACAGGGGTTTTATATAAGAGACCACCGTTTGAACTGAGAGAAATGTTGGTTTAGAATGAGCAGACAGGTGAACAGATTCAACACTGTGGCTTGTGTTTATACACGCTAAAAAACACTGGGTTAAAAACAACCCAATGTGGGTAGTTTGTAACTCAAGGGCTGGGTAAATATAGGACATAACACATGTTGGGGTAATTTTACCCAGCATAATCGTTGATAATACTAGCTTCTTCTTTCTTTTTTTTTACTTCATACATGAATTAATGTCTACGGATTAACTTAAATCCACTAAACTTTTTTTTAAAATACTCCACACAACCACTGGTTTCTATGATAATTTTTGATCATATTTTACAGTATAGCATGTTTTATATAGTTTTTAATACATATTGCCTACATTTAAGCTCGTTTAACAAATATTAGAAGTAAAAGATTTAATATTTAGAAGTAATTCAACTGTAATCGCGCAGTCTCTGTTGTCCCATTTCCACCGTAACAGCGCTGGATCTCGTGCCGGAGCTTGTGTCGTGTTCAGCGGGGAACTTTGACTCGTAGCCAAAATATGCTGTGTGTCTATAACCGGTCCATAAACAATCAGTGTACAGTTCTGAGAACATATTTTAACATCATAAGTATTTATATTCTGTATCTTTTTGAGTAAAATCATAAAATTGTATGCAAGGGCAAGACATCAGGCTTTTCCATCACATGAAAAGACCGACATGACACTCGTGTAGGTGACTCACGTCGCGCCCCTATATGTTGCTTTGCATAAAATTAAACGATATACAGCACAATAACGAATTTATAGATAAAATAATCTGTACACAAACCTGTATTTTACCGAAGATGTGGACCAATTTGATGGAGCTGCCTTGCCCTCTCCTGAAGAGGTCGCAAAAAGCCCTGCGATTAGATAACTCAACCCCTAGGTTGTTCCGTCTGACCCAGGATCTGGGTAACGCAAAAACTACCCAAACACTGGGTTGTTCCGTCTGACCCAGGATCTGGGTAACGCAAAAACTACCCAAACACTGGGTTGTTCCGTCTGACCCTGGATCTGTGTAATGGAAAAACTACCCAAACACTGGGTTGTTCCGTCTGACCCAGGATCTGTGTAACGCAAAAACTACCCAAACACTGGGTTGTTCCGTCTGACCCAGGATCTGTGTAACGGAAAAACTACCCAAACACTGGGTTGTTCCGTCTGACCCAGGATCTGGGTAACGCAAAAACTACCCAAACACTGGGTTGTTCCGTCTGACCCAGGATCTGTGTAACGCAAAAACTACCCAAACACTGGGTTGTTCCGTCTGACCCAGGATCTGGGTAACGCAAAAACTACCCAAACACTGGGTTGTTCCGTTTGACCCAGGATCTGTGTAACGCAAAAACTACCCAAACACTGGGTTGTTCCGTCTGACCCAGGATCTGTGTAACACAAAAACTACCCGGACACTGGGTTGTTACGTCTGACCCAGGATCTGGGTAACACAAAAACTACCCGAACACTGGGTTGTTACGTCTGACCCAGGATCTGTGTAACGCAAAAACTACCGAACACTGGGTTGTTACGTCTGACCCAGGAGCTGGGTAACGCAAAAACTACCCGAACACTGGGTTGTTACGTCTGACCCAGGATCAGTGTATGGCAAAAACTACCCGAACACTGGGATGTTACGTCTGACCCAGGAGCTGGGTAACGCAAAAACTACCCGAACACTGGGTTGTTTCGTCTGACCTAGGATCTGTGTAACACAAAAACTACCCGAACATTGGGTTGTTACGTCTGACCCAGGAGCTGGGTAACACAAAAACTACCCAAACACTGGGTTGTTATGCCTGACCCAGGATCTGTGTTATGTTAGATTGTGTTACCCAAGATTTCTGAGAGTGTAGCTAGCAAAATTTGAGGGGGGAAAAGTACACGTTACAACATAAGGTCGCAGGGGTCACAGGGGTCAGACTGCATGTCTGATGTCTCGTTCTTCTTTTTCTGTTCAGACCTGAATAAAGGTCACAACAAACCTTTGGTGAAGGAATACACCCAACACAAAATCAATAGCAGATATTCTCTCTGAAAATAATGCAGAAAGAGTGTCTAAGTGGATATCGGCTTACGCAGCTCATTTAGAAAAGCATTCATCTAGATCACACAGTTTGTCTAACAAATAATTACATTTATATATTTTTTTGTTTACATGCATATCTTTATACTTTCATGAATGAAGTCTGACTCCCATAGTTGTTCTTCAAAAATCGCTTGCTTTCCTGTAGCAAAGGGAGAAAAGTCTGGGAAATGGAGGAATGGGTAAAACAAAAATAGTTGAAGTGTGCCTTTAAGTAAAGAAGCGCATAAACAAGAGGAAACAGGCTGTGAGCTTCACCTCGACCCTTCGCATACAAATATATTACATATATATATCCACACTGAATAAAGATGATGCTCTACATCCAAAGACTACAGAAGCATGTGCTCGCAGAGACGTATGCACATGCACGAGAAGAGCTTTTATTTAAATATGATGAATTATGAGCACTGAACACTGACTGTGGGGTTGTTTTCTTTGTATGTATATTTGTGTGTGTGTGTTCTCCTTTATATGTGCATCTATAGGCTTTTGAGTGTGACAGTTGTGTAAATTATGATGAGGAAAACTGGGATATTCTGCTCGCCTATTCTCCTTAAAACACACACACACAGAGAGAGAGAGAGAGAATACATTTATTCCCAGAGGAAAATGGTATTGCTCAGAGTTTGATCTTAGCTTAGTAGATTTAATGACATTCACAGTTAATTTCATCTGCGTATCAACTTTGTCTGTCTGTTTGTCCTAGAGAAATAAGACACCGCAGACCTCAGTCAGGTTAGACGCCATATTGAATTTAACGCAAATGAAAATGAGGGATACAATGGCACGCACTTTATAAAGGCCTTAAATCATGTAATTTTCACAACTCAAAACTTTCAAAACTGTTTTATGGAGTTTTTTGTCTACGTAATTGTTTTTCTTTGTGAAGACGTTTCATCAGCTGATCTATCGGTATACAAACGCTTTCATTCCTGTCAGAAATTACAGGTGCCGCTGCCTAGGGTTGGGTACGGTTCACATTTTAACCGGTACCTAATGGTACCTTTTTTCGGCACTTTAGGCATGTTTACCTTTAGTTTAGTAATAAAAAAGCATGTCAATTTAACAATTTATAAAAAATTTACAAAAATAGAATATTTAGGGCCCTATGAATTTTTTTCCCCCCTCAAATTCTGTTTTATTTCGTTTTTTACTAACTTCTCTGTTTTCTGTTTTACGTTTTCTGGACTCCATTTTAATGGTTTCATTTAATTTTAATAATCAAAAAGCATGTCTAATTAATTGAATTCATAAAAACAAAATTTTTAATAAAAAGAAAAAAAAAATTATACAGTTAAAATTAAAACATGGAAGAAATTGATTATTCCTTAAAGAAAGTTTTAATAATAATTTATTATTATTATTAGTGTTGGTATTATTATTATTACACTGAGGCATTCTACTGTACAACAGTAATATATTTCTGTCACAATTTCTTCAAGTTAAACTGAACTTTTATTTTGACGGGTTTCCATGAAGACCTTTGAGTTTCTGTGTGTTTAAATAAAACGATAAAATGCTGATGAAGTGACTGGAGATGAAGTTCATGCGTTCATGTTCTCATACAGTGAGACGGCAGAGGCTGAAACACACACACGACTCTCACTGTGTGTGTGAGCGTGTGTGTGTGTGCGTGCGTCTGCGCCATTCATTCACACAGAGACACTCAGACCATGCATGATTCATATTTAAATGGTCTTTTTGCGGTTTAATCTTCACAGACACTAGTCTTTATATCACGATTTGATTTAAGTGTGCTGAGCTACTTTTCATTTATTCATTAAAAATTTGACAAATTCCGTGAAATTCCGCGTTATACAGTAAATTCCGTTTTTATGACTGGATTGCACAGTTCCGTCCGTGTTTTCTGCATCGCGGAACTCACAGGGCCCTAAACTTCAATATTCGGTCAGTGCCCTTAACCCTACCGCTGCCCTGACTGAGGTCTGTTGTTCACACACCTGTCCTGTCAGAATATATAGAGCTGTAAAAAATAATGTTGATTGCATATCTTAGAAAATATTGTCTTGAAACATTGAGAAACATTTGAGTTCATACTGAGACCTGATTTTGCAGTCTTTTGGTATCTGGGGAAATCTGAGTAGTTGAGATCTTCAAAAGTCTCAAATTGGTCTCCATTTAATCTCTTTGAGAAATAACTGAAATATTAAAGATGCAATTTGTGATTGTGAAATCAGAGAAACTTCTCTCCTAGACTTTAGAGGTTAGGGCCCTGTGTTTTCCGTGATGCGGAAAACATGGAAGGAATCCGGTCATAAAAACTGAATTTACTGTATAACGCAAAATTTCACTAAATTTGTCAAATCTTGGATGAATAAATCAAAAGTATGTCAGTAAACTTAAATCCCTATATGAGGACATGAATGCATACAGAGAGTTTCATTTGATAAAACTACCGGCATAAACACACACAAACTCAAAACTCTTCATGGTTATTAACTTTATTAAGGAATAATTTTTTTTTTATTTTAATAGTACATTTTAATTTTAATAGTAAAGCTCGGTTGTGCAGCATTTTGCTTGACAAAGTTTGTTTAATTTCATATGATTTAAAAGATAAATTAAATGAATGTTTTATGCCTTCATTTGATTGCTAGAAAAATTTAAATACACAAAAAAAAACATTTAATAGAATTGGTTCTTAAATCAGTGTTTGGTAAATCATTGATTATTAAAATGTAAATGGTAATAAACCATTAAAATGGAATCCAGGAAACTTAACAGAAAACACAATTTAGTAAAAAAAAAAAATTATAATACTAATAATAATAATAATAATAATAATTAAAGTGGAATTTATTTCATAGGGCCCTGCATTTTTCAACTTTTAATAAATTGTTAATAATTATTGTATGTTTCAGGATTCCAATTAATTAGACATGCTTTTTGTTTTGTTTTTTAAAATGGGAGTCCAGAAAAATTAAAACAGAAAAAAACGGAATTTGGGAACAAATAAAGCGGATATCATAGGGCCCTAGGAGTTCTCAGTTATGTTTCATATAAGTAACTTTGTCTCAGATGTTTAAACTTCCTTAAGAGAAATAAAAAAAAATTAATCTTTGAATATTTGAGCACAATAATTACTGGGAGACTCAGAATTCAGTTCCGTCTCATTTAATGCAAAGTTTGTCTCTTAAAATCCCTTATGAGAAACAGAGCGTTTATTAGCCCAAGAATTGCTGCGATCTCTTCTAAAACTCTCGGAGACACACGTGAGATTACTGGAGTGGTTTTCCTCAGTGCTGTTTCTCAGAGGTTGCGTAGAAGACTTTGGGATTCTCCTTTAGAAAAATTTAGAAAAATTTGTGGATGTTTTGATATCTTGGTCACAGTTTGAGACATTGTTGAGACATGCTCAGAAACTCCAGAGGAGTCTTTTCCTCGGGAAAGAGAGCGAGAAGTCCTCATTCGTTCACTATCTAGTGTTGTTCTGCAGGAGAATCAGTGGAGATGCTTTGATTTCCTCGCAGGAGATGTTGCTCAGTCAGTGATGTGTTTTAATATCAGAGATCCGCACCTAACACACACACGGCTACAGAAAGTACAAGTGTTATCAGATTAGCCGTCTGTTTAAACAAGCTCTCCATCAGTAAATCAGCTCGGAGTATCTCGCACAGATTCTAATTAAACCCCTGAATTAAATTAACATCTCATCTGCATATAGCAGGTATAACGAGCATCATTTACAATCACATGACTTCCTGAAGCAGCACTGCTGGGATTCGGCTGCGCGTGGAATCGTTTAGGGAACGCTGATGCCATTGTTTCCGCAATAAGTCCGGATGGATATTTTTGTTTTTGTGCAAAGTGAATGTGACAAGGCTTTGGATGTGGAATTAGAGGAATAAATGAAGCTGTCTTAATAATATCAGTCACATATTCTGTATGTACGCAACTAAACTGTACTTTTAGCAGACAAATTGAGAGTGATTTTATATAGAAGAGACCGGTGAGCTGTCAAGACAGTTTTAAACAGTAAGTTCCCACTTTCAGATCAATGTGTTAAATAAACTGTGGAATAAACTATAACTGTGGAAATGTTCAAGAGCATTTTTATAATCAAGACGTGTTTGCACTCAAACTGAATTTCAAAAACAATGTGTGACAGCTAGCTTTTTTTATTTTAGATTTTTATATTTTATTATTTATTTTTTCATTCGATTCAGTTTTTCTTCAAATAAATTTGGAAAACTCATTTAAGTAACTTTTAAATAGTTCACTTATAACTGCTAATGTTTGACGCGTTACATTGTTGGATATTTTAATTATGTAAGTAAAGCCCTTGACTGAGCAAACGCCTCTAGAAACCTGAGACCTATAAGAGCCAAAGTGCTGACATTAAGAGTGTGTGTGTCTATGTGTGTGTGTACATGTTTTTACTCTGCTTGCATTAATAGAGAACCCAATTAGCTTACCCTCCTGTTTTCTGCTCAGGCAATAGTGAGGGACACCTCAGAGGGCCTGACAGAGCTGAGTGAGGCCCCCAGACAGCATAAACACACACATACACATACACACACACACTTTCTCTCTCAAGCACACACACACACACTCTCTCTCTAACACACACACTCTCTCTCACTCACTCACTCACTCACACACACACACACACACACACTCTCTCACACTCTGAGACAATATCACATACTGTCACTCACACACTCTCTAACACACACACACACACACACACACACTCTCACACACACACTCACATAATCACACACACACTCTGAGACAATCTCACATACTGTCACTCACACTCTCTAACACACACAAGCACACTCACACACTCCCATACACGCACACTCTCACACACACACACACTCTTACACTTACAAATGCACACACACACTCTCACATGTGCGCACACATACACACACACACATACACACTCTCTCACGCACATGCACACACACACACACACACTCTCTCTCTCACACACACACTCTCTCGCACGCACTCTCACACTCGCACACACACTCTCACACATGCACGCACGCACACACACTCTCACACATGCACACACACACACACAAAAGATGCAAACTCTGCGAGTTTCCAGCTATCCTCACATTTAGACATTCAATATTAACTTGACTCAGCCCATGAAAAACCAGATCGATACTCATTTGCATATTAATCAATTATCATTTGCATATTCATCAGATGATATATTTGGAAATGTCCTTATTTTCCTTTGACAGGAAGGCCATGACAACAGTTTCAAGAGTACCATAGTATTATGGTCTTTAGTTACAGTAAAAATAATATTAATATTGTGGGGGTTTTTTTACATATACAATGTTAACACCCTGTTTTTATGACATGTCCCATGGTAATTACAATGGTTTTGGATATTTGTGGTAGCACATTGGATTCTGGGTATTTGCCACATTGCCATATGCCATTTTTTGAACATGTACCATGGTAATACCAAGGTTTTTTTCCCCTTAACATTATAGCACATTAATATGATAATCATATAGTACCATGGTATTACCATCTGAAACCATGTACCCCACAGCACAGTTTTGAAAGCGGTGTTAACCTCACACACTCATGATTGATTATCACGCACATGAATATTCATTTCAGATTACACACAACGAAAGACAAGGACTCATTGACCTTGCTCTGGAATAACACTGTACTGTTGTGCGCATTGTTCACTATACTCAGCATAAGTAAGTGTCATATATGTGATCTATAGGGGTGTGTGTGTGTGTTCTGCACTCTGCAACTGAAGAGCACTTTGGCTCAGACAGTGCACCAGACAAGAGCATCAGGAGTGAGTATACGTGTGTGTGTGTGTGTGTTTGAGTGAGTGTTCGGTGAATGCGCAGAGGGACTTTGAAACCGCGGTGAGGGAGTTTGATCCCTGAAAACATGGGAAATGGACTTTCCTTTAGAGCTTTTACTGTAATTGTTTCAGGGTAAAGCAAGTCCTCTCCCTCAACAGATGGCGAATATCACTTTTAATCAAATATGGACACCTCTTCGTAATAAATCACATCCACGCAATAGCATTTTCCTTTCTGAAATTTCACTGTCGCTTCTCGTGCTCAGACTGATGGGGTTCGGCACAGGACGGAGAGCGTGATGAGGGTGGAAGGGGAAAATGAAGTAGTTGTCAAACAAACAACAGCAAGAACTATGTGAAAATATTTGAAGGAACTTTCTCTGGATTTCTCTGTCTTCCTCGTCACTCTCCCTATTGTGGGAGACGGCTTGTGGAACAAGAACAAATGTAGGGCGGGGCTTGATTTTGTCTGTGGGGAATTGATTGGATGGTTGTGGCTTGCTATTGGTCGATCTCATGTGAGTGACAGGTTGCCCTCGTCCCCTCCCTCTTGCATCTCTTCTCTGATGGCGAGGGCGGGGAAACCTGCATTTGTTCTTGTTTGAGAAGCGATTCCCTCGGATATACGGCACAATAGGGACTACTTTAAGTAGTCACATATGTTGCTAAGCTAATTATACTCTTAAAATTTTCATATGATGTCACCTTATAATTTTTTGGACCATCCTTTGATGCCTTCTAGATAGGCCGCTCACTAGGTTTCCGAGCAGAGTAAATGCAGTGATAGAAGAGGATGTGTACTCCTTACTGGTGACAGAGTAATCTCAGGTTAGAGAGTTATAGTTATGAACCTGTCCGCTCTTCAGCGGCTCCGTTTAAAATAAGCTCATGAAACACTGGGGTTACACACACGCACACACACACACTGGGAATGCATCACAGCTTTATTTTAGATTTATCAACGTGTTCTACGAAATTCTTTAATAATATTGACACTCCATTTTGTGCGCTCTTAGAAGAAAGCCTTATTGCTCTTTTATAGCTCAGGAGACTCAAATGTTTCTCCTAAAATTGTTTAGGACAAATAAAAATAGTCTTTGAATTTTGACAGTTTGCGGGATCCCTTCTGAAACGCTAGTGAAGGCACATTTCACTAGAGATTTCTCTTTTCTTTTGCCTTGGCAAATCTGAGATCAATTTGAGACGACGTTTAGGTGAAACACGTGAGTTTCTCATCTGAGACTCCATTTAACCTCATTGTAACATTAGCACTCATTTGTTTTACTTTCTATTTGGTTAATAAACGACAACCGCGTGTCCCTCCCTTTGTTGCGGCCTTTTAGAGCCACGGGTCGTAATAAATGGGGGCTCGTCCGGGATGTTTTTTTTTTCCGTATTAGCGTCTTTTGACATTTGCCTTATTTAGATTCATTTGATTTTATAGCATTTTGTGTGAGGAAATCTCCTTAAAAACCTTTTTTATTCTGTGGCGGAAACAAGCTTTCATACATTAGACAGGACACTTTCAAAGACAAAAGAAGTAATTATGCACTACTTAAGTGGGTCAAAAGTACTCTAAATTTCAGGTAATTCATTTCATATGAATTTAAACAATAGTACTTTTTCATTTAATAGCAATTAACATGCATTGAGAGTTAGAAAACATTCAGTTTACACGCAAGTATATTATTTCTTTTTAAAAGTTTTTTTTTTCACAAGGAAAAACAATTGAGATATTAATTTTATTTTGTTCTTTATTGTTCAGAAGTTGCTCTTTCACAGCTCAGGAGACTCAGATCTCAGTTGTAAAACGTCTAAGAAGCAGGAAACGTCAACAAAGAGCAAAAGTCTCCATTTGATCTGATTTCCTTTTCCTTTTAGAAGAAGTGGTTCAGACTTTATGTAAAGGCACATATCGACGGATCAAACCACACGCCTGCTGTGATTATTGTGCTGATCAGACACGGGGACGGCAGTTTCCTACATGATAACCCCATCAGCACACACACAGGACTGTAAGGAGACAGCGCAGCAACCCTGAGCCCTCTCATGAATAACACCCTGTCATCTGCTCACCCGTGTGGCCAGAGCCACTTCCGCCCGCTGCTCACCAACTGACCTTCCTCGTCACAGAGACGGCTCTCTCACTCCCACAACATTAAATATTCATGCAGCAAGAAAGAGAGTGACTCTACACTTCTCCATCCCGTATCCCTCGCTTCCTCACTGTCTCGTCTCTTCCTGTGTCTGTGTGTGTGTGTTTGGGTATTATAGTCCCGGCTGAAAGGGTTGCAGGTACTCCGCTTCGCGCCTTGTCTAACATCGGCCTTTAGCTGTGACTATATTCACAAGACAGCACAGCTTCTCATATTAATGTGTGTTTAGAGCGCTCTCTGACTGTCTGCTGTTGGTTTGAAACACTCCGAAGGCCTGGCCAGTCACTCAGCGTTCACATGTTAGCTCGTATCCCGCGTCCACGGATCATTTAGCATTCAGACACATTAGCCTGTTTGTTTGCACTGCGGATCTCAAAAAGGATGTTGTTTGCAGAGCACGAAGTATCCAGTACTGATCAAAATAGCTGATATATGACGGTAAATAACCTGATGATCTAAAGAGATTTACAAAAGAGGCAATAATTCTATACTAATATATAATATAATAATACTTTTTTAATGACCACTTTATTGACAGGTTCCACTAAGAACCTTTAACATCCATGGAATCTTTCCATTGCACAAAAGATTCTATAATGGAATTGTTCTTCACAGTAAGAAAGAATGGTTGTTTTAAGAACTGGTTCTTCTATGACATCGCTGTGAAAACCCTTCTTTTGGATGTACTTTTGTGTTAAATATTGTGTTATTATGATGTTTATTATGTTAGTGTGATATAAAATTACATTTGGTAGCTTTTTTTTGCCAAACACGAATGTTTGTTGGTAAACATTATTTCTGTAGTATTTCTGTACATGTGTATGCGTTCTGTGTTGTTACAGACATAATGGAGAGAAGAAAAAAAAAGGAAAAAGCAAACCGTGTCGTAACTGCCTGATGCTGATGTTAGTCAGAAGATCACAGTTAACGCAGCTGGTGTAAACATCTGTGGACTTGATCAATATGGCCAAAACATCTGGGCTTCTTCAGCTTTCCTTATCATATTTCTATAATCCGTCTTTCATAATTAAACCTGTGGGAATGAAGGAACCCCACTGTGTGTTCATGGACTTTGAGAGGTAATGATGCTGGACAAGTGACTTAATATCACTCAAGAGCAGTAATCAGTCTTAAATGAGCAATTAAAATATTCGAATATTAAATATATAATTAGTATTGCTATATGGCAGGTATTCCTCAGCCTCAGGCAATGTAAAAATGCTTCTCTCAACATCATGACAACTCGTATCAAAAATTAATGTTAGAAGAATGTTCTATAAATGTTTGTTTTTTTATCTTAACATCTACATAAACTTCACAAAACATTACTGAAGTGTGTGTGTGTGTATATATATAAATATACATCTGTATTCATTTTGTATTCCGTTTCTAAATGTTTTTTTGTAACGTTCTGCCGTTTATTGGTAGAAATCGCCTCCACACCACTGATATTTATATCCTTTGGTTTTGGGTGCTTAGTGTAAAATTGTCATCCTGTTATTCTTACCCGAAGAGATTTCCCTTGTCTCTCTTGCCTCTTTTATCTGTTTGCTCTTCTAAAGTGCTGGCTTTAGACATGCGGCGGGGCGCTGAGGGTCACGTGAAACACTTCTCAGTGTACCGTGCAGGCCGGAGATATCCACCGCTCCCGTCTCGTCCTCATCATCCCAGACCTCCACACTGTCTGATATCTACGGGAGGGTTCGGCCCGAGCTCAGAGGGTTTTGTTGTGGTCGATTGTGTTGGGTATTAGACGAGAGCACAGTCACATCTTGAGCTCGCAGATAGCGGCGGTTTGTTTTCTCTTACGCATTTATTCCTTAAGAAGATTGAACAAGACGAAAACACCGGCGATGATGACGTGTGTGTTTGTGAGTGAGTGAAATTTAACCCATACGAAAGCAAATCACAAAGAAAATGGCAAATATTTCTCCTAGGCAGCAATGAGATCAAATGGAGACTTTGAGGAAATGTTCTGCGTAGATTTTATTCCAGAGATTTTATTACATCACGTGGATGGCCGGGTGTGTGTGCGTGGCTTACCTGGGGAACACATGGCACCAGGATGCACTATGGGAAGAAGGC
Organism: Rhinogobio ventralis; assembly: GCA_039654625.1. Taxonomy (NCBI): domain Eukaryota; kingdom Metazoa; phylum Chordata; class Actinopteri; order Cypriniformes; family Gobionidae; genus Rhinogobio; species Rhinogobio ventralis. The sequence goes on from CM077216.1 coordinate 29,169,556, forward strand.
AAGCCGGCGGAGGCAGTGTGATGCTTTGGGCAATGTTCTGCTGGGAAACCTTGGGTCCTGCCATCCATGTGGATGTTACTTTGACACGTACCACCTACCTAAGCATTGTTGCAGACCATGTACACCCTTTCAGCAGGATTATGCGCCTGGCACAAAGCAAAAAAAACACAAAAAAAACTATATATATATATATATATATATATATATATATATGTGTGTATGTATATGTGTGTGTAGATATATGTGTATATGTGTGTGTATATATGTATGTTTTTGTGCTAATGTATTGAGAACATTTAATAAAGACCAGAACACACTGAGCGAAAGTTTTATTAATGTTACTGGAAGAACGTTTGTTCATAACTTTGAGAGAACCTTGCCAGAACGTTAGCGAAAGTTCTGAATGTTCCCTGCTAGCTGGGAAGTCTGATCAAAAACTTTTATTTTATTCCAAACCTTTATGATGACTTTTGTGGAACAAAAAAAGAGGATATTTTGAAATTATTATGTATATATTATTTTTTTTATTTGTCCATGCAGTGATAATCAATGGGGTCAAAAATATATGTATATATTTTGTGTTCTACAGAAGAAAGAAAGTCATACAGGTTTGGAGTATATGATGGCAGAATTTTAAATGTAAGGTGAAATATCCCTTTAAATGTAGATGAAACAATTTCAACCGCATCTCCTGAGCTTTAAAAGAGCAACCATTGAGCAATAAAATATTCCTTAGAGTATATCCGGAGCTTATACATAATGTACTTATTTCTAAGGGCCAACAAACACTGGAGCTGAGCGGATAGTGTGTGTAATTGCGAACACCTCGGCTTTAGCTCCGGTTCATGTCGTTCGTCTCTAATTAGCGTGCGCGGAGGAAGGGTAATTTATAGAGAGACGAGTCCCTTTGTTAAGATAACACACTGCAGGTCTCTGGAGGAAAACACTGGTGAACGAGCGCTGCTTTATGTATCCGTGGCTGGTGTTCCAGCATGTCCTCCACCTGAACTGACCTGAATCTGCTGTTGAGATTTAGTCGAGGACACGTGGTTGAGAAACATCCACGCCTCAGATCAAGATGATCGAAGCGGCCGTGCTGCTCAATGAGCCCAATCGATGTTTTAATCCATAAACTTTCTTTTCTCAGGATGTTATGAGACATCAATCATCATTCTCATGGAGGGTGTTGGTCAGACGAGCGGTTCCCTGTAGTGCGTTTCCTCTCCTGTATTGAGCAGGCAATGCTTTAAAGCGTAAGCCGGGTATCGGTGTTTCGCTCTGCAGGAATACAATATTCCAATGCATCCTTTAATCCAAATGTTTAGACACACACAATAGCTGTTCCAAAATCTGCCGTGCTGCTGCGCTCAAGGTGGTCTATAACACTGGGAGAAAGCTATCTATTAGCATTCCCAGTCATCTTAATGGCTCACTATTTTAATTATTTTGTCTTTCTTCATGGGCACAGAGTTCTGCACAAAATTTTCAGGATTACGAGGATTCACGTAAACACAGTCAGTTCTGTTTTAGGTGAACGCAAACCGTTGAGAAAGAAAACGCATGTGTAACAGTATAATGGATCCGTGCGTCAGGTCTTAAAGTGACAGCAGCCTAATAAACCTGCTGCCAAATTATGAGAAGATATTAAAAATATCTATGGCAGTTTTTCCCCATGGTATCAATCTCAAAATTGTGTGGCGCTAACTGGCAATTATTATTTATTTTTTTAAACACTGGCGGGGGCCCGTGTACACCGAGGATGATAACTATAACTACAGTTTTAAAAAATCAATCTAAATATATATGAGAATAGGGGAAATCCACAACTAAAACAATATCAACACAGAGGTACGATATCTCTGGAGTCACTTTCAGGATGATTAGTTTTCCAGCTGATGAACAATAAAAACACAGACAGCCAATGAGAATCCACTCGGCGTTTAAAGCGACAGACGCCAAAACTGCAGCTTGAGTTTATGATAAACAGAACATTATCCAGCATTAGTGTGGATGCTAATGTAGTGAGTGTTTCTCTAGCCTCAAGGCTAGTCAACCTCAGACATGTTTCTGAGTTTGAGGCCTGTAAGCAGCGACTCTCTCGTTCTCCCTCTCTTAATTTCTCTCAGTGTAATTTCCTGACCCGCAGGAAGACCACAGCTCAAGCCTCCTATCCATCTTCACAACCTCAATATTCAATCACTGAGCTAATTGCACAGAGGAGAACACAGTTAAAATCATGGCTCGGCTAATAGCCTTTTGGGAATAAATGTGGACAGTGTTAAAAAAAAGACCAATAATATCCTTGTGAAGACTTGAATCATTCAAATGATGTAGGTTTACTGTTTGTTTATATAGTTTGGGCTTTCTTTATTCTATTATTCATATAGTTTCCAATTAATCATGCATAAATTGTGTAAAGTGTGGTATGCATCCGTTTATTTGCAGTGTTTTGTTGCACAGATCAGACTCATTCTGCTCGTGTTTCATTAATGTGGCCCGTGAGAGTGTGTGAGCTGTAAACTGAATTCGGTTGTCTTCACGGGACACATTTAGATCCGCCTGTGGCGATTGACTCTATATATCTGATCACTAAGCGTCCCGCCATTTGAAGAAAAGACTATGAATAGTAATTTCATTACAATGAGCCCTCCGTATCCGCCATTCCCTCGCTCCGAATGCAGAAATATCCGTCTTTCTTAGCCTCGTAAGCCGATCTCTCCTTTACCGGACTAATGTAGGTTGTGTTCCATTAAAAAGCTTCTGTATATGTCCGCCCTCCCAAGTAATGCCTTTGTGGGAAGCATTGATCGAGAGCCGTTCACATACACACACACACGGCGCTCATGGACACACACTCAGCTGGCAGTGAAGTGTATGAGAGGATATCGGGACATGGAGGTTCTGTGTAGAAACCCCTGCAAAGGCGGCATTGATTTCGGCCCGGGGAGAGGTGTGATTGATTTAAATGTGATTTCCTATTTCCTATCTCTTAATTGAAATAAACTATGAAGTTTGCTGCTATCAATAGACTCTACTGTAAATAGGCACGTAATGCCTGAGGGGAGGATTGAGTGTCTGCAGTAAACATGTCTCAGCGTTCTGGAGGCCAAACCTGCCTGTATTTCTGTCTTTCTGTCGGCCCGTCGGAGCCAGGAATGTTCCCAGCTAAAAGAAAACGTCCTGGGAAGGTTCTCTCAAAGTTACCAACAAGTTCTTCCAGTAACAATAATAGAACGTTTGTTTATAGCTGTGTTTAACTCCTTTACCCGCCAGCGTTTTTGAAAAAAGTTGCCAGTCACTGCCAGCATTTTTTACCATTTTCACAAACGTTTCATAGCTCCCAGAATATTTGATAAAATATCTGTTTCATTCTAGCTTCATGCATTCTTTTTTTATCAACACTTGAATGTGGGTAAGGTTCATAAAAAAACAACATTTTGAGCAAAAAGCTGAGAAAAACATGTTTTTCTCATCCGGATCAGATTCAGAGCGATGATCAAACACAGATGGACTCCATCAACACCCCAAAGCTTCACAGTCCTATAGCTCGTCCTGGGTCGACATTTCATTCAGTAACATCAGGCAGTTTTGATTTAAATGCTGTTTAATGTGAAAAATTTGACATGTGCGTCAACAATGCTTCTATTGCTTGTTTCTGCCTCTTCTTCACCTGTGTTTTGATCTGTAGATTCTGTACTCTTTCAGAAGATGTCATAGCACCCCCTACCATATAACAGTGAAAACACAGAAAGACGTAAATTTCTGTCAATGGCGGAGAAAGAGTTAATAACTTTCACATTAGCATAGAAACGTCATTCGTACATAGTTTGTGCAACTTTTTTTTTTAAAGGTTTCAGTTGGATGTTAGTTTTTTAGGGGCCAAGCACTGAAGATTGCACCCTATGACGTCATTTTCTGTCATTAAACTTTTCCCGCCAAATTTTCCAGCTAAAAACCCTACTTTTTCAAACGCCTGCTCGACCTACTGGTCCAGAGATGGCAAAAATGGTTATAGTCCGATCGAGACGAAACCACCAAAGGAAAATCTGAATCATAGCATTTTTTCCAAATGTCAACATTTTGATAGTAAGTGGCAAAAAAATGCAATCAGAGTCAGGTGTGGGGCATTTTTATATATGTTCATAAATACAAATATCTATAACTCCTAAACGAAATGAGATCTTTTCACCAAATTTGACACGCTTATGTATTTATTTATGGTTTTTCAACCTCTCCAAATGTCTTTACTAATTTTTGCCGTTGGCCTGCTGCTGGCTTTCTTATTTGCTTCTGTTGTGCTTGGCCCTGATAATTGCAGTTATATTTAAACATTACTATTCACTGCTTGCTTCAAAACGTTCAAAATGTAATGTTCCCATAATGTTTGTAAAATGATCAAATGGAATGTTTCCATAATGTTTTTTTCTAATCTTTGCATAGACAAGATAAATTTCTTTTAAAAATATTTTTAAAAAACTGGACGTTTTGAGCAATACAAGAACATTCAGAAATAATGTTTCCATAATTTAATGGGAGCGTTAGTAAAATGTTCTTAGAACATTTTCTTTTAGCTGGTTTGGACCTGGAGTCTTGATCTTGTCGAAAACCTCTTCTAATGCTTGATTTAATTGGTTGTTTTGAGCTGATTTATTGTGTTTGAATGACTCAGTCTGGTGGCGTATAGAAAGCCAGTTTGGCAGGTGCAGGAAGAGAGAAAGTTGCATGTGCTGCGGCGTCCGGCTATAAATAGGGACTACAGAAGGGCCCCCCGTCGTGCATGTTCTGCAATGCAGAGCAGCTCAGTGGGAATTCTGGGAAAATGAGTCCAAACCTGTCTGGATGTGGTCATGGGGCATGACTGTGTCATGATGAGGGGGGTGGGCCTGTCAATGACATAACTGAGATTTCTGTGTGTCCCTGTTTGAATATTTCTGCCAAAACGTCCCAGTGTGTGTGTGTGTAAAATGAAAGATTCGGGGAGGGAAGGAGACTCACTTTTTGCTCAGGATGGCTAATCATGAATTACAAAGATCAAACAGCAAGCTTTTTGTTTGGAATTATACACATAAAATGTCATTGCTTCCTGACGGATATCTCTGAAATAGGTGTCCTGAGACACCACACCTGTATCTGTGACAGCCATAGTCTCAGTGAAAAGAAAAGAGGCAACAGAGCAGCCTGCGCTTTGTTAGCCAATCAGAAACTCTCTGCCTGCCAATCATGTTGCATGCTTGATTTTTCTGACTTTGAGTTGGTGGACATGTCTTCAGAGGACAGGCTTTGTCGTTGAAGTCTAGTTCACACTGTACCGACAGACGTGATCGTCAGTGTGTTACGGCGCTGGCTGGCGCTTGTTTTCTCCAAGTGTTCATGTTTTCAGGTCATGGAACTGTAATCTGCTGATACCAAAATGCTAAACGCTAAAATTGATAACAGTATCTTTTAATAGATTACTGAAATTTCTTTATAATTATTAAATGAATTCATTTGTTACATATTTTAAAAAAAGTTAGACTTCAGTGTAAACGGCCACTGCTGTGATTGGCTGCTGTGAGACTTCAGTGGAAAAGCCCACTGCTGTGATTGGTTGCTGTGAGGCTTCAGTGGAAACGCCCACTGCTGTGATTGGCTGACATCTTTACATATGACTGTACATGAATCATATCAGAAATCACTGGTCTCAGATCAGGCATTAGAATTAACACGGTTACTTACATGTTGTGGCATTACTGTTGAGTCCATATCGTAAAAGTCTGTTTGCAAAGCCTGCGCCGGAATTGCGACTGATTTACCAAAGAATCCACAGTGAAATGTAATTTAATTTTTAACTCAAATAGAATATTCTTTGGTAAGTTATAGGTGGGACACATTCATTGGGATTTTAATAAATTATATTTGATTGGTTTGTATTATTTTGCCCCGCCCTCATGTCCTAGATTACATCATCAGAAATGAAAAGCTGTTTAGAGGAAGGAAAAAGTGATTACATTGTGATGAAAAGCGTAACATGCAAAGAAATCTCAGTTGGCCAGTGCGGTGTCCTTCGATTTTCTCCTCCCTCTTTCTCTCTCTGTGTCTCTCTCCCTCCCTCCCTCTCTCTCTCTCTCTCTCTCTCTCTCCCTCTCTCTCTGCGGTGCGTGTCCTCTCTCCGCTCCTCCTCCAGGTGGGATGTCTGTCCCAGCAGATGATGTAATTACGGCAGCAGTGGCCTGGCCACCTCTTCACCTCCATATACATTTGTGTCAGTCTCTCTCTGCCACCGTCACTGTCTTTATTTCATTATAGTGGGGAGCGGCTGGCCTCGAGGGAACTCTGTATACGGCCTCTTATAGTTGTCTTTCAGCACGCCTCCTAACGCTCCTTCATATCAGACTAATAACACAAATTAATAGCAAGCTGCAGTGTTTTTCTGACTGTGCCAGGAACCCTCGTTCTGTGCTTCCCTTACAAGAATTTAGCATGGTGCTGATAGTTTGCTGCAGAACGTACAACCATTTTTGTTACTACTGTGAAATCATTATATATTAATTTGGGATCTCATTCGAACAGTGTAAGAAGCTTTTTTGAATCTTTCTGACACGTATTTGTTTTAATGACATTGTTGGCCAATAACACGGTTATTTGTTAAAATTAACTGATTTGTTGGCTACTTGCATTTAAATTACACAAGTTCATTTTTTTATAATAATAATATTATAATAACACATTTTAATGACATATTTCTACTCGTTATATATCTACCACTTAAATGTTGGCTTTCATAAAAACATTACGGTTTATTCAAACTCATTAATTCATAAATTCATTAAATATTGAAGAACAGGTGAAGTAAAAATACAATGAATATGCAATATAGTGCATATATTTAGCAAAATGCTGCCCTCTAGAGTAATTCGGTAAACGTGACGTTATGTGTCACTGCTTACGAGCTGGTTTATTGACGTCTTTCCGCGGTTGAAACACTGATTGATCGATTACATGAGACATGATATGGTTGTTCTGTATCTTTCAACATACCTTCTGATGTCCATTCATGTTTATTTGGTGCTGTTACCAGTAGTAAAGCAGAAGCAGCGATACGTCACCACACATTAAAGAGAGTATTTGAACCTACAGAATTTGAAAGCTGAGACTTTGTTTCATGAGTTATTTTCAAACGTGACCCTATGGCAAGCCATTTTGACTTTTGGTCATTCTCAGGATATGAATTCTTGATTCAACAATTACGTTTTTACTAGTTTAAATGCTAATTCTTGAAATCAGGAATTACATTTCCTCTAGTAAACATGTGAATTCTTGATATCAACAACGACGTAATCACTCGCAGAAATACGAATTCTTGATATAAATAATAATATTTTATCTAGTAAAACTATCATTCTTGATATCTAGGCCAAAATGTAGTGAAATGTCACCATAGGCTGCCATTCAAAGTCAGCTGTTGATGTGAAGAATTGATTTCTTACTAGTTGAAATTCCAGTTTTACATATCAGAAATATAATTCTCACTAGTAAACTAAAAACCCTATTTTTGATATCAGTAATTATGTGATTACTAGTGCAAATGTCTATTCTTGATATCAACAATTGAATTGCTACTAGTAAAATTGTTCAATATCAATAATTCAATAATAATAATAATAATTTAATAAAGCCATTTTAGATATCTGAAATTACTCTCCTAATTATTGATATCAGAAAAAAAAATTCAGATATCAGAAATAACAAATATAACATGTTGAACTACATTTACAGATATCAAGAATTAACATTTCAACTAGTGATAATTGAGTCCTTGATATCAGGAATTTATATTTTTATTAGTAACAAAGTAATGACTGAAATCAAAAATGGTGATTTTTACTACACACTGTAAAAAGTGATCAGTTGATTTAACTTTTTAAAAAGTGAGGAAACCCGTTACCTTAATTAAGTAAATAAACTTCATGCGTAATTGAAAATTCAGTTATGTGAACTTGACATTTATGCGTGGTTTATTATAATTATATAATTATTTAAAAATATAATTATTTACATAATAATTTTAAGGCAGTGGGTTTCCTCACTTTTTTCAAGATAAGTCAACTGATCACTTTTTACAGTGCACTGTAAAAAATGATATGATCAATAAGTTGTGACAACATGTTTTTGCGTAATAAGTTAAGCAATTATACAAGATTCAGCTCAGTTTAATGTATTTTAAGTTGAAATGAACGTTCAAATTGATAGTACTTAAAAATGTAAGGCATCAATTTTTTTTACACCTGTATTTCTGATATGTGAAATTGCAATTTCAACTAGTAAAAAAAATCAATTCTTGATATCACAATTGAATTTGAATGGCAGCCTATGGTGATATTTGACCAGTGAAAACAGATATCAAGAATTATAGTTTTTACTAGGTGAAATATATAATTCCTGATAACAAGAATTAGCATTTAAACTAGTAAAAAATTGAATTGTTGATATCAAGAATTCATATCCTGTGAATGATTGCCATAGTGACCCACCAGATTTTCACTTACAAATTGCTGTGATGCAACCAATGTAATAAAACACCGCCAGATTCACGTTCATTTGTTTGGACTAAAACTCAGCTTGCTTTAAGAGCCACGCAAAGTTTTACTTTGAAAGTGTAGCGAATTTGGAGAAATGTCACCACAGGCACGTTTTTCCAATGAGCCTGGGTTGAAAATACCACAGTTATATGTTGTTACTAATGCAAAAATGTGGCTGATGAGACAAAACAGCCGAATCAGAACCTATTTTATGATTAATGTGTGGAGCAGTTTCACAGTGGGCGGAGCTACACAACATGAGGCCACAAAGCAGAAACCAGACTCATTTTCTGCCACTTTTCACATTTGGTTAGGACAGACAATGCTCACCACTGTACACAAGTGAGTTCAAGACCAAGTTGAGCAGACCCAAGTTACTAAATCTTACTTTTACAATATATGTGCATTATTTAATTTCTGCTCATTTCTGTATGTGTCCATGTCCTCTTTAATTACATCTGAGACACTGAAGGTGTTATAAACCCTGCGGTCTATTTCCCAAGGTGCCAGCCGGTTTCCGGTGTGGTGCGCTTCCACTCGTGCTCGGCGTGAGAAGCAGCTAGTTTGTAATGCTAAAGAACGGTGTACACAAAAGAGAAACGAGCCCTTCCTCCCATAAACCATATTCCCCACTGTCCTCCACGCAGATTTGTGGGAAACACAGGCAGACGAGGAGGAGGGGAGGCAGAATTCCCTGAGACTGAAGAATCAATATGCAGGAGCGGCGGCCGGTCATTTGTATGCTACATGTGAGGCAGGGCTTGGAGAGCCAGAGACAGGAGTTAGAAAAGCAAAGGTTAATTTCATACATCAACTTCCATCTGCATATTTCTTTCCACAGGAGTGCCGCGGCCTTTGTGCAGGGCTTTCTTTTTCTTTTTTTCCTCTTGTGCTCGCTGGTTCATATTTTACGGGAGGCGAGGTGTTCCCGGGATCTGTCTGCACTGCTGATTTGAGATAGAAGTTGAATAGAGAGATGTACGTAGATTACGCTCAACAGTCACATCTCACGGCCTCTTATATAGATGCACATCTTTAGTTACATTGTAGATTCATATGCAAGTAATGTGTGATGTGTGTGAGCACTTTATTTAATGGACTGTTGTGAGTACTGTATATGATGTTGTTGAATATAAAAGCTAGATTATTAAATCAGGGTTTTCATAATAATCATTAAATTACTCTTCATACTGTATATACTGTGAAATATTCTGACAATAATGCACAGTAGTTTTCTGTGCATGGTAACATGGCAATATTACAGTATTATTATTAATTTAATACCATGCTCCTAATCAAATTACCATGATATTGCCCCCTGATACCATGATTTTAACACAGTATTTTTTTATAAGTTTAGTATATGAACTTTTTCAAAATATATATATATATCTATAAAATGTTGTGCTGTTTTAACACCAGGCATATGAAATAATATTATTTAATATATTAAACGGAATGGTTTATTGAACCTGTAGACAAAATATAATTAAAAATTATCGTGTTTTTTTTTCATATTTGATACACCAGACTGTTATGGCTTATATCATATGATATATTGAGAATAAGTAGGAAAAACAGCTCCGTTTTAATCAAAATGTGCAAAAATATGCAATTCGCTGCAGATGCTGATATTTATATGGACGACAAGATGATATTCTGACAGCTTGTAATGTAAATCATTGAGATCTTTATATAGGTTTTGCAGATACTTACATAATCATATAAATATCACTCTATGTCTGCCAATAATATGTCTTAATAAGGTGGTATTTAAATGCTTAGGTTTATAATCAAAGCTTTGTAGTTTTTTAAACATAATGCAGTGCAATATGATGATGATTGAGTGATGAACTAATAAACCTTCCTCGAAAGCCAGCTAACAAAAATATTCTCTAAAAACATTTAGCAAATGTTCCTATTAAGTTATGAAAACATTATTTCTGGTTCTCAGAACATTCAGATTTGTAAATGTTTAAAAAATGTTTTTTCTTTATTATGTGAACATTCCATTCTTCAAACATAATTAGAACGTTACTTTTAAATGTTCTCTGAACGTTCCGAAACAAGTAATAACATTTAATAAAGCGTTAGACTAACAAATGAGTTAGCACTCAAACAAAAATGAAATGGTAACACTTTACAATAGGGTTCATTAGTTAGCATGAACTAATATGATTTATTTCTCTTTGTTAATGTTAATTTCAACATTTACTAATACATTAAAATCTTGTTAACATTAGTTAATGCAGTGTGAACTAACATGAACAACAGCTGTATTTTTATTAACTAACGTTAACAAAGATGAACAAAAATGAACTGCTCATGGTTAGTTCATGTTAGTTAATACATTAACTAATGAAACCTTATTGTAAAGTGTTACCAATAAATGTTTTTGTGCTAGTGCTTCGAGAACATTATTAAAGCCCAGATAACTCTGAACAAATGTTCTATTAATGTCACTGGAGTTATATTATTGTAGCTGGGATATTTGATACTCACATTTGATTTTTCTAAAATATCAGGTCTGGATAATCAAGTCGCACCAGTCCAGAAAAGTGTTCATCTTGAAATATTACTAATAAAATCCGAGTTATTCATACGTTTACTTTATAAAATCAGTGCAGATTTCACCACGAAAACACACGTGAAGCACGAGCTGAAGGAGGACGTTTGTACAATATATAAAAGGCTGAAAATCAGTGAATTGTGTGTGGCAGGTTTTTCAGCAACGTTTGGTTCCTGTTGATCATTTAGAGACCTCAGAAATGCTGGTCAAATACGACTCTGTAGGCTTTATAGTTTGTGGCCTGACCGAGCTTGTGTTTAGTTGGTTTCCTAGTACTGTTGGTCAAGTGCCCTCTAAAACCATCAAAACCACTTAACTTCGCTAACCACTAACCACCAGAAATATATAGATATGGATAAAATACATAAAGATTATGAGGTAAAAAGTAGTTACGGCTAGATTAATTTTCCATGTTTCAAACCGGTAGTATATTGTAAGATTGACTAAGCGTAGCATCAGGCTGGTGACTGACTGACGGCTCTCCACCAGTATACTGTGTCATCAATGAGTGCTAGCGCAGAGCTAAATGATAAACATCAGTAATTTAAACCACACAAGGGCGGAAAAAATCCTAGCCTGAGACGCCTTTCCGCACTGTCAACAAACTAGCGCTCCTCTGTTTAGCCCACGTAACACCCCTTCAAGGAAACAATCAAATATTCATACGATATTATCCTTCCAGAACGAGCGGCCCGTGATTCACGCCGCTTGTTTAGCTTTTGGAATTTAAATGCCAGAGATATGAATAGAGAGCATTTTTATGTATGATAGCATTGTAGCGGCTGCCCTCTCACCTCGAGCGGTGTTCGTACACAGCGCTGTATTAACTAGCGTAATAGGTAATTTGAATGCTAACAGAGCGAGATTAGCTTTGGGATATGTCTCAGAATGGACAAATGGAAGTTATTTCTGGAATAATAAATCTTGATATGCATCTGTGTTCATGGAGAATGGTGTGTCTTATCAGAGAAAAGGCAAGGATGAATAAACGTGCTGCATATTCTTTGTCAATGTGTGTTTTTTTTAAAGCTAATACTATATTCATCAGCTCTGGATTCTGCTTTTAATGGATTCCTTATGTCCAGTCGGCCAAACACTAGATGCTTGAATCTAATGGCTGTACTCTAAAAATGTATTTAACCCTTTAAAGCCTACAAATTTCTAAGGTCTAAATGATCAACATGATCAAAACTTTGCTGTCACACACAATCTCCTCCAGTCTTTCTGTCGTCTGATTGATAATACACTCTTTTTTAGTAATACAAGTATTTTAGTATAATTGTACAAACGTCCTCCTTCAAACAGCAACTTCTCTGCAGGATTGTGGGTAATGTAGTTCTCCACTGGAGATGTGGCTGATAAACACAATGTATTAGAAGTAAAGTTGAAATTACACTCTACAGAAATGTATGTCATCACTGAACGACTTCTGAGCTCATGTCAGATCTTTCTGCTGTGAAATCTGTAAGCTACGCAAGTAAACGTAAAAATAACTTTGATATTGTTAGTTAATATATCAACTGGACTGAAGCAATTGAGGTTTACTTAATTATCCAGACATCATTTTACAGACAAAGCATGAGTATCAAATATGATTATCAAGCTTTTGAGGAAGGATTATTCGTTCATCTTTCAATCATTATTGTATTGCATCCCAGACAGCAACATAGTGTCGGCCCAGATCCGGCTCACATCTGGTACGTGTGGAATCCACATGTGGCCCGGATCTGGACCGACAGTATGTTGCTGTCTGGGATCACATTACATGTTTTAAAACTATAGAGCTTTGATCATAAAACTAAGCATTTAAATATCATCTTACTAAGTCATATTACTGATATAAAGTGATGACTAGGCCTATATTGTATTTAATACTGCAAGATCTCATTTAGCTTACAAGCGTTAGTATTTCATATTACTTTTTGGCCATATTAATATCAGCATCTGCAGCATATTTTTGCTCAGTTTGGGTCTCTGATTAAAACTGAGCTGTTTTTTCCCCTCCATATTCTCACTGTATCATGCGATTTAAAAGCCTGGTGTATGGTATTCAACTAAAACACATGAAAAAGTCGACTTTACTGCCCGATACTTAAAATAATTTGGGCCTCATTCAAGAAAAATTCCTCAGTTTTGTCTGTGATGTTTGAGCCTGTGTGTTTTTGCGTTGATGGACACTGTCGACAGCGTCTTCTCTCATGTGGTAGGCATGTCCAAGCAGGAGGTCAGAGGTCAGCCCTGATGGCAAACATTGTGACACAGAGGTCATGGCTTTCACTCAAACTAGTTTTTGTTGCCGTTCACAAAACTTTTTACAGAAGTATTGAGTTGTTCTGGCTTAGAGTCATACGTGGTGGTGTTTAAAAGTGTCTGCAGAGCAGAAAGGGCCGATGCACTTCATATTCGCACTGATATTTGACCAAACTGTGATCTTGCGGCTGAGCTTCTCGGCGAAAAGCTACATCGGCAGTTTATTTCTGGGAGGATATGAGGCGTGTGTCTTAAATGGAAATCTAAAATGTGCCATTTTGCTCACCAAAAAATACTTTCCTCTATCACACCTCCAACCACACAAACACACATATCCACACACACACTAAAAACTACTCATTTTACTCCATTTACTCATTGCAATCCATATATTTTTGTCTGCAAAGCTCATTTTTGCTTGTATTTCCCTGTTGTGTTTCTTTCATTTAACCAATTTTTCAAGAAAATGTGATCTTAATCTGATCCTTTTGTTGTTGCGTCACTGTCTGTTGTCCTCTCTTTTTGTGTTTTAGGCCGGTTTCAAACTGGCTTGTGCTCTAATTTGGTAGATTTGAGGTTAGAGTCCGTTTTTGTGTGTGTGTGTGTGTGTGTGTGTGTAACTAGGCCTTTGTGGGAAAGCGCGCGTGTGAGGATTGCTCAATCCTCAAAAACCTCAGCAACGATGTCTGTGCGCCAGATCTTAATCGCACGCGTCGCTCAGGTGCGAAGGCGCTTCTCTCAAACACAATGAAATACGCATGCATGCGACTCAGACATCAGTGTGTTTTGCAGAGTTGTGCTTTACACACACACACACACACGTATGCAGGCCTTGAGTCTTATTATAAGATCTCAATATCAGTAGTAGGCAGAATAAATATCATGAGGCCTGTTTGACTCTGGGGTTGTATTCCAGAAGTGAAGGAGCAGGAGTGATGGAGCTGGCAGAGAGAGTGTAGTTCAGTTCAAACGCCCTACTGTCTGCTGTCTACCTTTTAAGGCAGAATCTTGTAAGTGACTGATTTGGAAATGCTTTACATAGACAGCAACGTGCTACATAAATAGCACTCCTTTGTATAACTTAACCTAACCCTAACTTATATTTGGGGGAATTAACTATTAGAAATCATTGCAAATACACTGCCAAAAAATAGAAAAAAAATACAAATCTTCATTTTCAGTACAAATATCAAAACATTCTGAAATAAAGATACATTTTCTTGGGAATCAAAGTGACTTCAGATATTAAGTTTTGCTTTATCAAAAATATCAAAATTAACGAAATGAAAAATATCTGCCAATGGGCTAAGAAAAATAAACTTAATTCAAAGGGAAAGCATAAAATCACTTAATTTAGACCCCCCAATTCCCCCCCCCCCTTTTTTTTCATGAAAACAAGACTTTCTAATCGTTTTGTGAATGCATGTCGAGTTTAGATATTTGTATCGGAAAACAAGACTAAAATACTGAGGATTTTTGCAATGTAAATCAAAAACAGCACAATATAAAATTGACTTATTGACTGTTTTACATTTTCAAAACAATATGTTTTAACAGCAACTAACAGTGACTTCTCTGATTGGTGGATTTCTCTGCAGGATTGTGGGTAATGTAGTTCTCCACTGGAGATGTGGCTAATAAACACAATTTATTAGAAGTGAAGTTGAAATTACACTGACTTGTGGTTTCTGCAGAAACATTTATCATCACTGAACAACTTCTGAAATCATGGTAGATATTTCTTGAATGTTTCATATATTATCATTAAAAAACTATTCATTTACCTGTGGATAGTAAAAATACTTCTGAACCCCGGCTGTTGCGCTCTACAGAAATTGATCTTAGCATGTGATGTGAGACTCTAATAAGCATAAAAATCGGGCACATACAAATACTGGGTAAAAAACACAAGCATTTACTTCAATTTAAGCATTTTTATCAGTTGTGTATGACATGTATTAATAAACAGCACATTTCTCTTGACTCAGCATCCTGGGTGAATCTTTTCACTATATTAGTCCTCTTCACAATGGAAATCTGTGATGCTCTTCAGTTTTAGTGCCCAAATATATATATTAGAAGGCGCGCTAATGTTTGTGATGCAGTGGATGAATGTGGGAGCGTTCATCGGCCCTTAGAGAGGATGAGGGTGAGAAGAACAGGTGCCCTGCGTCTGCCGCTCTGTTCCTGTGTATTATTTAATAGCAGTCAGTGGGGATATCTTGTACTTTTAATATTTAATCGTATCTCTCCAGCGATATGACTATCTGTGATCTCTCTGCGCCGTGCCGCCCACTTTCTCTGTCTGTCTTTCCCTTTCCTTTCCTCTCTCTCTCGCTCTCTCGCTCTCTCTGCTCAGCTTTCCACCTCTCATTCTCGCTGTGTTTCCGCTGGTCGGCTCGCGTTACCGGCTGTTTCCTCGCATTCGTAGAGCCATCAGAACCGCCATCCGCCCTGGGCACGCGCTCACACACAAACACACACACACACACACTTATTCAGTGGCCGTAGTGTGTTTGTATACAGAGAGCACTTGAGGACAGTAAAGGCTAAAGCCAGTGTGACAAAAATATTATTTTCTTCCTCAGTATTGTTGTCTCCCATTACAAATATCAAGATACATTAGAAATGCACAAGAGACTTGAGAAGCAAACTTGCTTAAGAAATGTAGCTCTTGTTTTCTGAAAAATGCATCCATTTAATTTGTGCTTTATGCTTAAAACAAGAAAAAAAAACACATGCCAATGGGGTAAAAAAAAAATATTTAAAAGGAAAAACAATAGCATTTTTCTTGTTTTGAGCTATGCAACCCCATACGCAACAAACTGCGATGCACTGTGTATTCTGACACCTTTCTATCAGAACCAGCATTAACTTCTTGAGCAATCTGAGCTCCAGTAGCTCGTCTGTTTAATCGGACCACACGGGACAGCCTTCGCTCCCCACGTGCATCAATGAGCCTCGGCCGCCCATTCATTTATTTCAGAAAGCAAAACTTTTCCGAAGTAATTTTGCTTCTCCATTAATTGTGTCTTGTTTTTAAAAATGTTTAGATATTTGTACTGGAAAACAAGACAAGGAAGCAAATCTTTTTTTTCAGTGCAGAGAAAGATTTCTGTTGTTTTTCTTGCTTTCCTTAGCAATGAATCTTCGCCACAGCAACAAGTGATATTCTTCACCTCACTTTTGTTTTCTTCACACATCAGATCGCGTCTCATATCTCTTCTCCCTGGTAAACAAGCACACGAACTGTTGATCAGAGTTTGCTAGGAGTAAATTTGTTAGTTGTGTAGGAAATTATGAAACCAGCTACACTGATAAACACTGAAACAGTTTCACTCAGAAATTGCTACTAAATTTCACAAGTAATTACAAAGAAACGGCAAGAATTTAATGTGAATTATTTTCTTGTAAAATGTGTATAATAATCTTTAAAACTTGTAATATATTTTTATATAATTGGTTTTTTTTTCTCAATGAATATTTCACTCTATTTAGATTTATATAGATTTTTTTTTCAGTCATTAATATTTATTTATTTATAGAAAATGATGATTTTCAACTTTTAAATGATTCTAAAAAATATTAAAAATCCTAACTTAAAAGGCATTTAAAAAGATGCAAAAATCAATTATGAATGCTGTTTATCAACAAAGTTGGAAGCTTCATAAAACAAAAAGCAATTATTGTAGTGCAAGAAACAACGAGAGAGAGAGAGAGAGAAGCTTGTGTTTGATATGCAACATAAAAGTGGTAACACTTTACAATAGGGTTCATTAGTTAACATGAACTAATACGATTTATTTCTCTTTGTTATTGTTCATTTCAACATTTACTAATGCAATATTGAAATCTTGTTAACATTAGTTAATGCAGTGTGAACTAACATGAACAAACCATGAACAGCTGTATTTTTATTAACTAACGTTAACAAAGATGAACAAATGCTGAACAGAGGTGTAGTTCATGTTAACTAATGCTAACTAATTAAACCTTATTGTAAAGTGTTACCATAAAAGTTGTATTTAGTTTTTCCTTCATACTATCAAGATTACCACAAGTTTTTTTCTAAAGAATGAGCAAAATCCCCTTTTCACCTGCCAGCGATAGTCAATCTTGGACTCTTTTATTTTTCTGAACACAGTTTCAGTTGTGTGTTGTGATTCAAATGTTGCACAGTCTGGTTTTGATTTTACACAAGATCTCACTAGAGTCATATGCATCTGATAAGCACACATCGTAAAGGGCAGGAAAGATCCCGCGGTGTCACAGGGCTTCAGAGAGACATCAGCGCCTGTAAACTTCAGTTTATAAAAGACTGAATGAACCGATGTGTGTGTGTGACGACAGAGAAAAGAAGCCTGTCGTGTGTGTTATAAGTCTTTATTAGTGCTGAAAGAGTTTGTCAGGGCTCATTTTCTACACTTACACACGAACACACCGATGAAGGTCAGTGGCATTACTGACCGGCTCTAAAGGTCACCAAATACCTGCCTATGAATATTCATACACTGCACGATTTATCATGTTTTCAGCACAAAACTGCAGAACCGAAATCTAGCCAGCTTTCATCAGTTTATAGAGTTTTCTAGAATTATTAAGTGGATGTGAATTTCTAAAGTTCCTTCAGCCGAGTTATTTTACTCTCATCGATACAGTATTATAGATTGTGTTAATATCTTGAATTAAACAGTTTTTATATTTTCTGTTTTCATTTTAATTTCATTTTTAGTTTCATTTCATTTTAAATTTTATGTAGTTTTTAACTTAAACTAAACGAAAATGTTGCCTTGCTAACTAGATAAAATAAGATTTATGTATACTGTGTATGTGTGTGTGTGTGTGTGTGTGTGTATATATATATGTATATATAAATAAATAATGTATAAACTGTATATATAAAACTTATTTCATATATATATATTTTTAAAGACTAGTAAAATAACAAAAACATCAAAATTAATAAAATCAATAAAACTTTAACTGAAATTAAAATGAAAAATGAAAACAGAAAATATAAAAACAGTCAATATAATAAAAGATATTAACACAATCTACTATATATATACATATATACACATGGCTTGGTACATGTTTAATTACTTTTAATTTTTTTATTTTTATGTATATATACATTTTTTTTTTAAGTATGTATAAAATCTTTATTAAAATTTTTGTGTTTTATTCTTTATTAGAATTTTGTTGTATTTTATTAGTTTGAAGTAATAAAAAGTAATGAAAAATGCACCAAGCTGTGTCCCTGATTTTTATTCACATTTTAGTTTTTTTTTTTGCAAATGTTTAATCAAGAGCTAATATTAAATAATAAAAACGCATTGTATGACATTTTAAATGGATCATGAATAATAATAAATAAAGGTCTTTAAAATGATTTCTGATGTACAGCAATGCTCACTTCTGTCACTGCTTGACATATATTTGTTATATAACAAAAATATCATCTATAGCAATAAGAGACTAATATCGGATGATACTGGTGATGTTTTATCATATTGTCAGCGAGAGAGTGAATTACGGACAGACAGAGCCGTTGTGCACGTACAGTCCTGCGTAAAGAGCCTTTTCTTCATCAATCACATTCACATCTGTGTGTCAGGTCTGCTGTTTCACTTTTTCTTAACGTGTTTTTGTGAATCTACACAAATTTTGTCTGATTATGGGTTGAACAACTTTAATACAAGACAAATTTACTTAGGAAACAAAATGCCAAGATATTAAAACTTTCAAAAAACACAGTCAATGCATGTTTTAAGACTAAATGTTGTGTAGTTTATGCTTTAACGGTAACACAATAAAGTCTCATTTTTTGCCATTAACAAACTATTTTACAGCATTTATTAACCTTTGTTAATGTTAGCTAATGTAAAAGTGCATGTCAGTTCACGGTGCATTAACTAATGTTAACAGATACAACATTTGAGCTTAAAAATGCATTAGTAAATATTGAGATTTACATTTAAAATGCTTTTTTTCATTATTTCATGATAACAAATGAAACCTCATTGTGAAGTGTTACCACTTAAACCAAGAACAAACTGTTTGCAAATAGTGTAAGAAAAATAGACTTGTATATGTGCAGATCTTATGTTTTAGTTTTTCTTATCAAGTACATGTATCTTGTTTGAAGTATTATTTAAATATTTTACTTTAAAACAATACAAAAATAAGTTTTGCATTATTATTATTATTAGCTGAAAAAACATGTGATTTATGTTTTACTAAAGTATGAAGTAAAAAAAAGGAAGTAAATGGTGGTTTGTTTGATATTGCAGATTTGCCATCACTGAAGTCAGCGAAAGTAAAACTGTCTTGCAGAAACACACACACACACACGCTGATCTGTTTATCAGAGTGTTTGAGGTTTAGCTGTTTCAGCTTTAGTGTGTGGCGGGTGAAACACCGATAGAAACCCTTTATCACCCCGCTGTCTTTGTCAACACTGAAGAAAACACATACTTGCTCTTACATCTCAACTTTCCCATAAAACATTTTATCGAGCGTGCGCCGCTTGGATGAGAGAAAGTTAATCGCGCAAAATTGTTTATCTAAAAACAGACAATTAACGAGAGTAAAACGAGGCCTATTTATCCTGTAAATTAGAGTTTAATTATATCAATACTCACATGAATTATCTGCTCGCTGTGGCTGTATGGTCAAGCACATTATTGGCTCTCGGACGGCACGGCTTGTGTGCTAAACAATAAAGCTTCATAAATTAATATGCTTAGCAGCTGTAAATAGTGTTTGCGTTAGATGCGCGTGTATGAAAGGCTGTAGCATATGTAATTACTGTATCGTACATGTAGTTAATCCTACACAATGCTCGCCGCCGTCCATCTGTCAGACGTGCAGTATTTCATGGCGCTGTGGAGGAATTCTGGGGGATTGTTTTTCTTTGGTCATGTGAGGTGTGTTTACAATGGATGTTTCAGAGGAATATTTGACATAAAAATGCATTATTACAAAGGCAGGCTTGAATGTTTCAAAGAATAATTCATCTTTCATCGTGATATTTGTTTTCTTTTTCCATAGGACACAAAATGAGAAGTTTAGCAGAATGTCTGTGCATCTCTTTTCCATACAATGAAAGTGAATGGGGACTGGGGCACAAAAAAAATCAACATTAAAGGAGTCATATGTGTGATTGTGTGAGGAACAGACTAAAATTTCATCATTATCTACATAAAAACCCCTTTTCAAATTCTGCACACCACAATCGACTGCGGGACATCTAAAATGACTCGGTGGTAATCATTCGCGGATCGAGTCTTGAAGGGTAACCGGCTCAGATCTTCAACCACTAGGCCACATCAACGCACAAACAAATCATCATCTCTGCAATTTGTGGCTTTTTCCCTGTCATGATTACTGTCAGCATTACATGATGTGTGGCCAGGTTCGCCCCTGATCACGATTAGTCACACGAGACAGGAAGTGATGGCCGCGTCGTGATTTGAGGAGCTGCACTGACTGATGGCTGCTCATTAACACAAGCCTTGAGATCCTATCAGGATCCATCTGTCACTCAAACACAGATCGCACGTCTCTGATGTGATGTCACGATGACAGTTCTGAGACTTTTAAAACTTCTTGATTTACAGAAATATCACCAAAACAAACGCATGAAGACAAGAATGCCGTGTTTAAGACTAATAGCTCTTGTGAAAAAGATGATTAATGAGTATACTTGTATATTTGTGAACTGAATGTCATGTTTTCAGACACTTAATTGCATATTAATTACAATTAAATTAAAATGTATTATAGTTTACATATTAAATTTAAATTCTGTCATTAATTACTCACCCTCATGTTGTTCGACACCCGTAAGACCTTTGTTCATCTTCGGAACACAAATGAAGATATTTTTGTTGAAATCCGATGGCTCAGAAAGGCCTCAATTTTCATTTTTGGGTGAACTAACACTTTAAATGCAACTGCAATTTTAGGGTGCTTTTTTAACCCACTAAAGTAGGATTTATATAAGGATCCAGCATATCGGTATCGGCTGATATATGTTCATTTTTAATGTTATCGTTATCGGCCCGATAAGAAAATTTGTCCGATGTATTAAAGGCGATACATAATGTATTATTTCCTTCAGCTGAGACACTTCAGATGCGCACTGTTCACCATGATGGGTTTGAATTGCTTGAAATATGATTGGAATCACTTCAAAAAGGAAAATACGGTTCAGTGCAAGTCTGTCATATCGGCTGCATACAATCATAATGAGAGCATCATAATTGTGCGCTTGGGACATGGCTTTAATGGTGAGACTTATGTTTTTGTAATTAGGCTCTCAAAAATGTATATAAAAATTATGGCACATGTATCGGTTATCGGCTTTCTGATATAAAGAATTATCGGTTATCGTATCGGCCAAAATTTTCATATTGGTGCATCCCTAACTTTATATGTAATTTACATAATTGTGAAAACCTATATAAAAAAATTTGGATTTAGATTTATCGGCCAATATATCGGTTATCGGCTTTCAAATATAAAGAGTTATCGGTATCGGGCAAAATGTTCATATCGGTGCATCCCTAACTTTGTAATTTCATAATTGTGAAAACCTGTGTGTGTGTGTGTTATTGTCATAATTGTCTTTCATGTATTACCAAGCAGTTATGGTAAACTAAAATACACAATTCAATAGAAATTATATTAAAGTACATGTCATGTTGTATTTCAATATAAAATGTCAGCTATTTGTACTTATATATTTGATGAGGTTGCAATTTAGCACATTTTAAATAAATGAACTTTATGTGATATTGAATAACACACTAACCTTGTGCTTTAGTGCAGATCAAAACAAGTGCACTTCTCTAAAGCACAGCAAAAGACTCTGAAAACATTATGATTTCAAATGTGAAGTAAAACTTTTGATTGGACTATTACAAAGTGCACTTTTGAAAAGTGTGCTTGCAGTGTAATTGTGAAAGTGAACTCTCTTTATTAATATATTATCTTCAAGCACAGTTTAAAAGTAAAGTGTATTTTTTACAAGGAAGAGTGAAACAATAATGCAACATAACGTAACAACACAAGATACATTTTAGCATAGTAACTAAAAGATGTAACAATCTAGAGCAAATACAGTGTAACATTACACAACATAACATACATACAGTACAAAATTATGTAACAAAGTGACGACAACGTCGCGTCGTAACGTTGAATGATTACAATGGAGCATAACACAACACAAAATAACACAACGTACAATTCAACATGATGTGACATAATATGGCATAGCACAACATAATGTCATAGGAAAAGGGATGTAACATCACATCAATTTATGTAACAGTGTAACAATAGTGTGATGTAACATGACTGAGGACAAAATGCTTACACTTTATTTGGTAACACTTTATTGTTACACGTTACATGCAGTTACTATAGAAATAGTAAATTATGCATAATTACATGCAACTAACCCTAAACATCATGTACCTACTATAGGGTTTGTTGATTTGTAATTATGGGTAACACTTTATTCTACAGTGTCATTGTTACATACAGTTACTATAGTAATGACTATAAATTATGCATAATTACATGCAACAAACCCTAACCCTACAGTAAATACATGTAGTAATTATTATTACTCTGTACTTAAATGTATAATTAAACTGTTACAAAGACACCTTAAAATAAATTGTAACCTAATTATGTATAATAATGTTATTACTGTAGTAAGAGACGTGGTAACACTTTATTTTACAATTTAAAAATATATAGAAATGAACTGGTGTTATTATCTATATAAAATACATCATGTACTATATCATCTATAACTAATCCCTTAGGGTAACAACTGTACAGTTTCAACTCTTCACAAAAAACGTATCGTAATGTGATGTAACAAAGTATATTGTGAAGTGAGGTAACATCATGTGACGTTACATACAATAAAGTGACAGTGTAGCAGAATGTAACAGATTGTAACATATAAACACACATCTGTCCGGCCCAGCAGAAAGAACTTGAACCAGCTGATAGAAGTAGAAGACTGGTTAAAGACAGTGCTCATGAATTATAGTGCAGAAACAAAAAGATCATAATAGATTGTGCTGCATTGTTTCCATCGAGTGCTTATCAGCATGAGGACGTCAGTCTCTGGGAAATGATGAGATGGTCACACATGAGTGGCATCAATCATAAACTTAGTCACTGTCATCGGGACTTTCCATGATTTCACTGAGAAGATGAGTGTACCTACATCGATTCATTTCTAAGGTTTTCACTAACTTTAACAAAACATACTCTGCTATTACCACATTTGTTTTTTTCCACCATGGTACTTTTATTAATGCTTGTGATTAAATGTGGCAGTCATATCACAATATAGTATGCCATCTAACGAGCTGACCATATTCTAGGATCATATTTTTGGAGCGGTCGGTGTGATCAGTGAATCCAGCCACACATGATGATCTGCGGCGGCCGGACGCAGCCTCTGATGCGCGGGACCGACGGCCACTGCCGCTAATGGCTTTTTAAATGTCACGGAATGTCATGGGATGATGAAACGGGAATCGGTTATCCCAGGTCGAAGCGATCATCTCCCCCGTTCACTCGTGCTTCCTGTTCCTGTCTCTCTCTCTCTCTCTCTCTCTCTCTCCGTCTGTCTCGCTGAAGGACTCCAGCACGCGGCTACGGCACAACTTACACCGACGCTGATGTCAGCATGATTTATACACACACACACACACACAACAATGCAGGAGAGGTGTGTGTGGGTGTTCTTACAGCAGGAGTGTGTGATAGTGATTTATTGTTTGCTTTGGCTTGCGTGCGTCTCAGTGTTTTTTTGTTTTTTTTTCACTTTTTGTTTATTTATTTTTTTGTACTTGTTCCTTCTTCCACCCATCAGTGTTTTTACTTCTTTATATTTCCTTTCCTTGCACTGCCCAGAACAAATTCAGTATTCATAACCTTTTTTCCTCAAGCATGTCTTCATGTGTGCTTCAGTAAAGTGGTTACTCATAATTCCTTGATTTTTGCCATCTATAATTCATAATATTATTCATAACTTGTTATATTCACATATAAGACATAAAAAGTAATGAATTCCTGCGAATGCAATTATAATCTAACACGTAAAATGAGAGCGTAATCCCGACTCCTTAGTGTTATTTTCATAGTAAAATATGCCTCTTGCATGTGAATGACCGTAGTATCATCCGAGCGTATAAACACGCCTCACCTCACCGCATTACATTAACAGATCAGCAATCAGCTAAATATACTTATGATTATGAAATACTGCTAGCCACAACAAAGAAATGCAAAGTTTACCTCTGACGTCAAAGCTCATGAGTCTCAGCGTGATTCATTATACGGTGTAACTCAGTAGGTGTGGAGCGAGTCATACTAGCACAGGATATGGACACTATACAGTGTGTAATATATAGTGTTATATTCGCATAACAATATCACGCGGCACATGTCATACATGTCAGTTCGTACAGCGGCACGGGAACAGGGCAGAGGGTGCCTGTATTTTCAGGTCGATCTTTTTTTTTTTTTTGCACTGTGTCACAGTGACACCCCAGAATTGCCTCCTCAACAAAACATTCAAATAACTTCATCAAATCTGTACTTTAAACAATAATAATAGTAAGATGTGACATCTGAGACATTTTCATACTTGACATGCAGTAAAGCGTTCCTCGTGGAGATGAGTTTCATTCACACACACACACACAGACATACACACTCTCACATGTGCACACACACGCATGGACACACTCGCGCACGCACTTACACACAGACACACACAGTCTCAAACACACAGACATACACATTCTCACGTGTGCACACATACACATGGGCACACACACTCACACACACACACACACTCTCACTCACACACACACACACTCACTCTCACTCACACACACTCACTCACACACACTCTCACACGCACGCACACACTCCCTCACACACACACACTCTCACTCACACACTCTCGTGCGCGCACACACACACACACACACACACACTCTCACTCACGCACGTGCACACATGCACACTCTCGCACACACTCACACAAACACTCACGCATACACTCACACACACATGCGCACTCGCATACACACTCTCTCACACACACATGCACTCACACAAACACTCACGCACTCTTGCACACACGCACATTCACACACACACGCGCACACGAGTACACACACTCTCTTTCACACACACACTCTCGCACACACTCAGGCTTCACTCACACGCATGCACATACACTCACACGCGCACAAACACTCTCACACACAGACATATATTCGCACACGTACACACTCTCACACAAACACTCACGCTTCACTCACATGCACATACACTCACACGCGCACAAACACTCACACACATGCATGCACACGCTCAAACGCACTCACAGACTCTCACACACACATGCACACTTACGTAAACACACGCACACTCTTGCACAAACGCACATTCACACACGCACATTCACACACACACTCTCTCACACACTCTCTCTCACACACACGCACACACACACACACACTCGCACACACTCTCACCCTCACACAAACACTCACGCACAATCACGCATGCACGTAAACTCACGCACACACACTCACATACATTTGCGCACACGCACACACTCTCTCACACACACTCTCGCACACACTTTCTCACACTCACAAAAATACTCACACGCATGCACATACACTCACGCACACACACTCACACACATTTGCGTACACGCTAACACACACACACAAACACTCATGCACACTCACACGCATGCACATACACTCACACATGCTCACACACATGCACGCAGATGCTCACACACATTTGCGCACACACACTCACACAAATACTCACGGCCACTCAAACGCATGCACATACACTCACGCACACACGCTCACACACATTTGCGCACACACACTGTCACACACACGCACACTCTGACACACGCACTCTCGCACACACTCTCTTACACTCTCTCACACTCAAACAAACACTCAAGCACACTCACACGCATGTACATACACTCACACGTGCTCATGCACATGCTCGCACTCACACATGCACACTCATACAAACACTCACGCACACTCTTGCATACACACACATTCACACCCACACACACACATATGCGCACACACACACATGCTCTCTCTCACACACACATGCACACTCACACACACACACACACACTCTCTCACACACATGCACATAAACTCACACGCGCACACACACTCACAGACATGCACACACACTCACACACATATACACGCGCACGCTCGTACTCACACACACACTCAGGCACACACGCACACACACACTCTCTCTCTCTCACACACACACACACACACACACACACTCTCTCTCTCTCTCACATGCACACTCACACACTTTAATGGGCTCTTGTTTAATTGGAGCCACAGGGGAGGGTCAGTGTCAGGGACGCACCACCGGCCATGACCGTCATTCATTATACAGGCTCTTAAAGCTCATGCTGATGGCTGAAGATGATTGAAATAATCAGCCAATCAGATGCATCCGCGTGTGATGTCAGTCTGTGACGCCCTCATCAACACCTGCTAGATTATAGAAACATGTTTCTGTATTTTTAGATTTGAATCTCATATTTACCAAGTACAGTGACTGCACAAAGAACACATCTATTTAAGTAAAAAAAAACTATATTTAGTTTAGAAAAATAGAAAAATAATTACGTAATTCATTAATCAACCAATTAAATATCAATGTGATTTTATTTTCTACTGTTATTTCAAAGTGACACAGGCGTCAAGCTTGTTTGTTTTCATGCTTTCATTAATGATTTAATTGAGCGAGAGAATCATGGGTAATTAGACACCAGCAGAGTCGTGTTGATCAGTCAGAACACAAACAGGAAGTGATCTGGAGTCAGGTGACCGAGTGATGTGAATCATGTGTTCTTATATTCATCTTTGAGAGCTGCTATTATATCAGTGCATGATGACATCAATGCAATCAGCAATGCATTTCACTTCCATAATGAGACGAATCTGAAAAAAACAACTGGAGAAATGGTGCACGTCTTTATCAGGAAACATCAGTCCCTGAAGCCGCTCAGGTCCAGGTCTGCTGTGTGTGTTTGTGTTGGCGCAGGCGGTCTGAAGTACACTAGGTAGTAGTCAGCAGCTCTGCTGTGTGTGTTTGTGTTGGCGCAGGTGGTCTGAAGTACACTAGGTAGTAGTCAGCAGGTCTGCTGTGTGTGTTTGTGTTGGCGCAGGCGGTCTGAAGTACACTAGGTAGTAGTCAGCAGCTCTGCTGTGTGTGTTTGTGTTGGCGCAGGTGGTCTGAAGTGCACTAGATAGTTGTCAGCAGGTCTGCTGTGTGTGTTTGTGTTGGCGCAGGCGGTCTGAAGTGCACTAGGTAGTAGTCCGCAGCTCTGCTGTGTGCGTTTGTGTTGGCGCAGGTGGTCTGAAGTACACTAGGTAGTAGTCAGCAGGTCTGCTGTGTGTGTTTGTGTTGGCGCAGGCGGTCTGAAGTGCACTAGGTAGTAGTCAGCAGCTCTGCTGTGTGTGTTTGTGTTGGCGCAGGTGGTCTGAAGTACACTAGGTAGTAGTCAGCAGCTCTGCTGTGTGTGTTTGTGTTGGCGCAGGCGGTCTGAAGTACACTAGGTAGTAGTCAGCAGCTCTGCTGTGTGTGTTTGTGTTGGCGCAGGCGGTCTGAAGTGCACTGGGTAGTAGTCAGCAGCTCTGCTGTGTGTGTTTGTGTTGGCGCAGGCGGTCTGAAGTACACTAGGTAGTAGTCAGCAGCTCTGCTGTGTGTGTTCGTGTTGGCGGAGGTGGTCTGAAGTACACTAGGTAGTAGTCAGCAGGTCTGCTACGTGTGTTTGTGTTGGCGCAGGTGGTCTGAAGTACACTAGGTAGTAGTCAGCAGGTCTGCTGTGTGTGTTTGTGTTTCAGACCGCAGGCGGTCTGAAGTGCACTAGGTAGTAGTCAGCAGCTCTGCTGTGTGTGTTTGTGTTGGCGCAGGTGGTCTGAAGTACACTAGGTAGTAGTCAGCAGCTCTGCTGTGTGTGTTTGTGTTGGCGCAGGCGGTCTGAAGTACACTAGGTAGTAGTCAGCAGCTCTGCTGTGTGTGTTTGTGTTGGCGCAGGTGGTCTGAAGTACACTAGGTAGTAGTCAGCAGGTCTGCTACGTGTGTTTGTGTTGGCGCAGGTGGTCTGAAGTGCACTAGTTAGTTGTCAGCAGGTCTGCTGTGTGTGTTTGTGTTGGCGCAGGCGGTCTGAAGTGCACTAGGTAGTAGTCAGCAGCTCTGCTGTGTGTGTTGATGTGTTGACACAGGCGTTCTGAACTGCACTAGGTAGTAGTCAGCAGGTCTGCTGTGTGTGTTTGTGTTGGCGCAGGTGGTCTGAAGTGCACTAGGTAGTAGTCAGCAGCTCTGCTGTGTGTTGATGTGTTGACGCAGGCGTTCTGAAGTACACTAGGTAGTAGTCAGCAGGTCTGCTGTGTGTGTTGATGTGTTGACGCAGGCGTTCTGAAGTACACTAGGTAGTAGTCAGCAGGTCTGCTGTGTGTGTTGATGTGTTGACGCAGGCGTTCTAAAGTGCACTAGGTAGAAGTCAGCAGGTCTGCTGTGTGTGTTGATGTGTTGGCGCAGGCGTTCTGAAGTGCACTAGGTAGTAGTCAGCAGGTCTGCTGTGTGTGTTGATGTGTTGGCGCAGGCGGTCTGAAGTACACTAGGTAGTAGTCAGCAGGTCTGCTGTGTGTGTTGATGTGTTGGCGCAGGCGGTCTGAAGTACACTAGGTAGTAGTCAGCAGGTCTGCTGTGTGTGTTGAGGTGTTGACACAGGCGGTCTGAAGTGCACTAGGTAGTAGTCAGGAGGTCCGGGCAGTCCTGGGAGCGCTGACCTCTCGCCGTCTCCGTCTCTCTTCCTGGTTCAATCAATCTGCTGAAATCAAAGCCATTAGGTCACCTTTATCATTCAGGGCATGTGTGTGTGAGTGGGATGAAACCCAATCCGCCAGCATCAAACGCACGCCTATATTTAGTTCATCTATACGTTAACACATTTGCAAAAAAAATGCAGTTTCCACGCCATTAAATTTTGCTGACGTGCCATCAGTCAGAAGTCGATATCAATGTTAGCTTCCATATCAATTCATTAAAAAACCTGCCCTTCACAAAAACAGAAAACACACAGAGCAGAATGATATCGCAAAGCAGCATGTTTCAAAATATGGACCGAAGAAATTAATGCTTTTATTCAGCAGGGATGCATTTAATTGATCAAAACTGACAGTAAAGACATTTATAATGTTACAAAAAATTCTATTTCAAAAAATAATATATATATTATATTATTAAATAATATATATAAATAATATATATATAAAAAATATATATATATTATTTGAAATAGAATTTTTTGTAAATAATATATCAAATCTAATGTATCAAAACAAGCCCAAACCTTTGAATGGTAGTGTGTAATATATATGTCTTAATAAATTAATAAAAACTAGATTTATATGAATAATTAAAATAATAATTTAATATTTTTATAAATAAAAATTTATTTATATATACACTCACTTAAAGGATTATTAGGAACACCATACTAATACTGTGTTTGACCCCCTTTCGCCTTCAGAACTGCTTTAATCTGATGAGATCTGGTGACTGTGGGGGCCATTTTAGTACAGTGAACTCATTGTCATGTTCAAGAAACCAATTTGAAATGATTGGAGCTTTGTGACATGGTGCATTATCCTGCTGGAAGTAGCCATCAGAGGATGGGTACATGGTGGTCATAAAGGGATGGACATGGTCAGAAACAATGCTCAGGTAGGCCATGGCATGTAAACGATGCCCAATTGGCACTAAGGGGCCTAAAGTGTGCCAAGAAAACATCCCCCACACCATTACACCACCACCACCAGCCTGCACAGTGGTAACAAGGCATGATGGATCCATGTTCTCATTCTGTTTACGCCAAATTCTGACTCTACCATCTGAATGTCTCAACAGAAATCGAGACTCATCAGACCAGGCAACATTTTTCCAGTCTTCAACTGTCCAATTTTGGTGAGCTTGTGCAAATTGTAGCCTCTTTTTCCCATTTGTAGTGGAGATGAGTGGTACCTGGTGGGGTCTTCTGCTGTTGTAGCCCATCCGCCTCAAGGTTGTGCGTGTTGTGGCTTCACAAATGCTTTGCTGCATACCTCGGTTGTAACGAGTGGTTATTTCAGTCAAAGTTGCTCTTCTATCAGCTTGAATCAGTCGGCCCATTCTCCTCTGACCTCTAGCATCAACAAGGCATTTTGGCCCACAGGACTGCCGCATACTGGATGTTTTTCCCTTTTCACATCATTCTTTGTAAACTCTAGAAATGGTTGTGCGTGAAAATCCCAGTAACTGAGCAGATTGTGAAATACTCAGACCGGCCCGTCTGGCACCAACAACCATGCCACGCTCAAAATTGCTTAAATCACCTTTCTTTCCCATTCTGACATTCAGTTTGGAGTTCAGGAGATTGTCTTGACCAGGACCACACCCCTAAATGCATTGAAGCAACTGCCATGTGATTGGTTGATTAGATAATTGCATTAATGAGAAATTGAACAGGTGTTCCTAATAATCCTTTAGGTGAGTGTGTATATATATATATATATATATATGTGTATATATATATATATATATATATATATATATATATATATATATATATATATATATATATATATATATATATATATATATATATATATATATATAATTTTTTTAAATAACTATTCAGATATTAAATATATATTAAATAGATTCTATTGTGTATATTTAATATCTGAATAGTTATTTAAAAAGAATAATATATATATATATGTATATATATATATATATATATATATATATATATGTATATATATATATATATATATATATATATATATATATATATATATATATATATATATATATGTATATATGTGTGTGTGTGTATGTATATTTAATATATTAGTCTTAAAGAATAGAAAATTATTATTATTTTAATCATTAATATAAATATATATTTTTGTTCATTTATTATTTAATAAATAATTTAAATTAATTTTTATTTATAAAATAATGTATTTTTTTTTAAATATCTATTCAGATAACTATACATTGTAAAAACAACAAAAAAGTAACTTTAAAAAATAACTTTTTTTATAAGTTATAGGAGATTCAACTCATTTTTTAAAGCCAGTTTAATGCAATTTAAGTTGAAATGACAAACATCCAAGTTGATTGTACGTAAAACATTTAAGGCAGCATTTTTATTTTACAGTGTAACTCAGTGTTACAAAAATTGCAAAATGCAAACGTGTCTCTATTTAAAATGTTGCGAGGCCAGAAAGTGAAGTTCTCACCCTTCTTATGACTCTCAAAGCAGCACAAGCACAGTATTTTAGGGTAAAAGCGAGGTTACTTAAATCAAAGGCAGTAAATGCGATCTGACCGTATGAAAGCCGTCTCTCTGCTGAATGCGGTCCAGCGTTTTAAGAGGGCGCTGGCCGGCCAATATTCATTTTAGCCAGCGACGGCACATTAGCAAATTCATCTGAGAAATATATTACAGATCCAAGAGTAATGATGATGACTAATCTATAACATCATATATCCAGCATTGTCAACCTGTCTCTCTTTCATAAGGGTGATTAAATTATTGTTGTGTCGAGGTGAAGTAATTTATTAAAAAGTGCCATTATGTTTATTTACAAGCCGAGCGCTGGTCTTATGCCAGTAATACCATTAACTGCACTGTTGAGACCCATTATGCAATAAAATACACAATGGTAATTGTAAGATAACAAAGGCAGAGATTTTTTTCTCTATTTCTCCAGATGATTATTATGTTTGCAAGTGTTATTATGTTCTTTCAAAGCGCTATAAATCCCACGGCCATGTAAATCATGGAGCTTGCTGAGTCCGGGAACTTTCTATGTGTCCATCTGTTTTCAGCGGGATCCAGTTCTCCACCAGACTTCTCTTCTCTTTCAGTGTGTACGGCTTTGTACCGTTTCACGTATAGCAGAACTTCTTGGACTCTGAATGACAGGACGTTCACGAGAGCGTTTGGGGCTCGGTCAGCGACCCGTGTCTCTCTGTGCGTGTTGCCAAACGTCAATACAGCACAAACACGACAACACTAGAAATGTTCTGCGGCTTAGCAATCACGCTCTCTCTGCTCGCACTCACTCTGTTTGATGTGATAATTAAAAACGAAAGCCAAATATTGATGCAGAGATTAGCTGAAGTCATATTTGCCTAGGGATTATGGGGAATTAGATTATCTCATGTAGAAGATCTCCCGATCTCAATCGCCCCCGCCTACAACAAACCCGCTGCTGCGGTTAATGCTTTTTCCAATTGTGTTGTACAAGTGCTTATTTCATGCCTTTATTTTCCACAGCCCCGTTTCTATCATACGGGAAGATCTGCCGTCACAGATCAGCGCTTTCAAGCCAGCTCAAAGACAAACAATGAGTATTTATGGTTTTGTCCAACATTTCGGCAAACAGGAGTAAACGGTCACACTCTCGCAAGGTGACGCTGAAACGTGACGTGCACTGTGCAACATACAGATCATACTCAGTGGAATAAGGTTTCCCACAATGCAATGTGCTGGACTTGGCAGCACTGTGTATTCTGACACCTTTCTATCAGAACCAGCATTAACTTCTTGAGCAATTTGAGCTCCAGTAGCTCGTGATTTGGCCAGCCTTCGCTCCCCACGTGCATCAATGAGCCTCGGCCGCCCATGACCCTGTCGCCGGTTCTCCACTGTTCCTTCCTTGGAGCACTTTTGATAGATCCTGACCACTGCAGACCGGGAACACCCCACAAGAGCTGCAGTTTTGGAGATGCTCTGACCCAGTCGTCTAGCCATCACAATTTGGCCCTTGTCAAACTCGCTCAAATCCTTACGCTTGCCCATTTTTTTGCCTGATCGTATATATATATATATATATATATATATATATATATATATATATATATATATATATATATATATATATATATATATATATATATATATATATATATATATATATATAATAGTATGGTTGTATAAAATATTAAAACACAGCCTTGTTCTCCATTTGGTAATTCAGTATTTTTTTTATTTTTTAGTTAATTATAGTGCTGTTAAATCGATTAATCGCAACCAAAATAAAAGTTTGTGTTTACATAATATATGTGTGTGTGCTGTGTGTAATTGTGTATATTTGAATACACACACATGCATGTATAAACTTTATATATATATATATATATCGTCAAGCTTAAATATATTTATAGTGCCTTTTACAAATAAGATTGTTTTAAAGTAGCTTTTACAGTTGTAAACAGGAAAAACATAATACAAATTTAATAATTTTATAATAAATAATAAATTATAATAATATAAAATTAGAATCATTTAGTAAGTATAAGCTTATATTACACTACATTTTACCTTTTACACACACACAAAAATGTATTACATAGCCACACTTTTCAAGTATTTAGTCATTATTATTATTTAATGAATAACTCATATTATTAGTTAATGTGATAATTAATGTTCTGAGGTAGACAGTGTGTCCTCTCTGTTGTCAGAGCGCGAGTGGGATGTTTGTTCGCGGGATCTCTGCGGATCGGGCAGCTGTTTCTGAAGCTGATCAGATGCTTGAGCAACACTCGGGCTCCCGTGGGTAGCGGTGTCGAGATGCGAGGGCCCCTCGGAGGGATTAGGGCCCTTAAACGCCACATTCACTCAGGCTGGGAGAGAGAGCGAGCGAGCGAATGCAGCTGGAAGACACCATTAGGAGGAACTGGGCGGCATTTGAATAAATCGAGTCATTAGGTAGCCGTTTGTGTGAGTGCCGTCACCACCTGACAATCCCGCCGTGCACGCTCTGCTTTTTTCACTCGTCTCCTGTACAGAGTCGAGCAGATTGGCTCGTTTGCATTCCCCGGGATAGCAGACGCTCGGAAAGACCCCCACCTCCTCTCCGTCCGCCCGTCCCTCCTGCAGCTCGCCAGCGCCTCGCAAACCTGTTTCCCGCAACACTCGCCTTCTGGACAGACAGATTCATCTCGCCACGCCTGCCTGTTCCTCCGTCTTTCATTTTTAATTTTTTATTTATCACATATGGCTCAGAAACTCGTCAACATATGGATCCCATTGTTTGTCGCCCAGGCGGCCCTACTGTTATAGACAATAGCTGATGAGTTTGTTTGAACCTTGCAAGAGCCGCCACGGCTGTTGCGGTTTATTTGCCGAGAGTTCTGCGGGTTTTTGCACGGAGACGCGAGAAACTGGCGTTTGGTAGACGGGGAGCTTGCTGTATGTTTGGAACACAACTCACAGAAACGCTGATGTCCACTGTTTGCATCCACATTAATACACTTACTGTAGCGCGCCGTCAACAGAATGATCATACGGCTTATTAGTGGAATATGTTTGGGATGAATTATATATCAAAAGCATGAGGAAGGGGGTCGGAGATGACCAGTGCTCTGAGCTACGGATGTGTAGCATGGGTGGATGCATCATTCATGGACTTCGTTTAGTGAATATTTAACGAAATATATACGAATCCACCCTGTTTATGTTCCCGACTTATTGTGCAAGATTCATCCGTGCATGTTACTCAGAAAAAGAAAAACTGATTTTGTAACATTACTTTTGAAGCTTGGCTGAGAAACTTTTAGTTTTCACCCTCTTTATATAAAGACATCCAATCAAATCCTGATGGATTCCAGTTTCACTGTGAAATACACCAGATTTTAGAAGTAAAAAAGGGTTGAGAGCAACATTTCAGGTTGACTTCAGCCACGCAGTAAAAAAGTGTTCAGTCAGTAAAATGATCCGAACTTCCCACTACTAGTATACACAAGGACTAATGACATAATACATAACTTTAAAAAAAAAAAAAAGAGGAAACCCGTTGCCTTGAAATTATTAAGTAAATAAACCATGTGGAATTGAAAAAATTAAGTTATGTGGACTTGACATATCCACATAACTTAAAAAAGTGAGGAAACCCATTGCCTTAAAATATTGACCCTGGAGCACAAAACCAGTCATAGTCTCACGGGTGTGTCTGTGGCAATAGCCAACAATACACTGTATGGGTCAAAAATATCCATTTTTCCTTTATGCCAAAAATCATTAGGATATTAAGATCATGTTCCATGAAGATATTTTGTAAATTTTCTACTGTAAATATATCAGAAATGTATTATTAGTAGTAATATGCATTGCTAAGGACTTCATTCAGACACCCTCAGATTCCAGATTCAAATATTGTCCTATCCTAACAAACCAGACATCAAGGGAAAGATTATTTATTCAGCTTTCAGGTGATGTATAAATCTCAATTTCAAAAAACTGACCCTTATGACTGGTTTTGTTGTCCATGGTCACATTTATTAAGTAAATAAACCATGTGGAATTAAGTTATGTGGAACTGTCAAGTTCATGTAACTTAATTTTTTTTAATTACGCATGGTTTATTTACTTAATTTTAAGGCAACGGGTTGGCAAACAAATCCAAACAAAATGCACATGTATTTTTTCTTCAGTTTATACAGTCAGATTGGAAGAGCCACGATTCATAAATATGCAATATTCACTATTGATATCGCCAATTATTAGTCGTCAGTGCTGATTAATTGCTTACAAACTGTAATCCATTACTGAATACAAATTGCATGATAAAAAATTGTAGTTTGTAATGTAATCCATTACATTATACATTTTAGGTAATGTAATCGGATTACTTTTGACCTAACTCGTTTATCACATTGATTTGAATAGAATAGAATAATCATGTAGCATATTAATATAAAAATGCAAATAGGAAGAAAATGTATTCCACTCTTTGTTATTATCATAAATAACGTAAAGCGTCAGGCTTTTGTGTAGGAACGGCAGGGGGTTCGTAAATTAATGGAAAAATAAACATGAATTAAATCTTTAAAAAATGTAAAAATCAAAGAATCAAAATAAAACACTTACTAAAAAATGTTTTTTACTTGTTTATGAAGATTTTCTGTTTTCCTTAGAAAGGAAAATTTAAAAGATAAAATTAGGAAGTGTTAAAAGTGAGAGGAATTACGGAGAATCAGTCAAATGTGAATAATTAACTGACATTGTGTGAATATTAAGTAATCATGTGATCAATAAAAAGTAACTGTAATCTGATTATGAGTATCTTAAAATGTAATATAATCTGAATGACAAGTATTTAATTTTAAGAATCTGATTTATGTAATCCATAATCAGTTATATTTCCTGGCAACTGTAAATAACTTGGCATTTAAAATATTTATTGAAATTACTGTGCATTCATTTAAAAATAAATTCTATTATAATAACATTATATTATTAGAATATTTGTATTTTATTAACATAATATTTTGTTATATGTCACATCAAAGCACTGCCTTTTGTGCATTAACCTCGATTATATGACTTCTCATGATTTGTTTCTCATATACAGGAGATGAAAATAAAAGATTCATTCGTAGTCACGGACGCTTTGAGTTTCAGCTGCTGATCTGCAGACGCGTTCCTGACGCTGCTGCTGCGGTCGGTAAAGCTGATTCTTTGGTTTGGCTCTTGTTAAGTCTTGTTTGGGTAGCTTTCTTTAGTTAAGGGCTCCCGCTGAGGGGCTTTGGCTTTTCAAAGCCGGGTTTGCCGAGCGTAGTGTTCGCCTCAGGACCGAACGCAAACACGCCGAGTGTTTAACGGCTCAAACTTATTCACAGACATCATTAAATACTACAGAAAACACTCCTCGACTGCGGTTTAATAACAGATTGAGATCGAGAGACTCGTGAGGGTGGGAGAACGGTTAATTATCCTGATGCGGTTCATTCATCTCGCTTTAACAAGCTGCTTTAAAGGGGTTGCTCATGATAAAGCTTTGTGTGTGAGACGTTTAGCAGAATGTTCACGCTGCTCTTATTCACACAGAACGTGGAAGGGCTGTCGAGCTCCAAAAGCGACAACAAAGTGCATAAAACTATGATAAAAGTGGTCATGAGCAATATTCAAAGTCTTCTAAACTCAGCTTTGTGTGGAATACACACTTCTGTGTATTCAAAGCATTGTAAAAACCAATGGTGTTTTGAATCAAGCCTGATTTGAGCTGTTGTATGGCTTGTGTTTTTTGGCACTTCCAGTCAGCATTCAGTTCATCGTATGGAAAAGAACAGCTTGGACATTCTGCCTAATTTCTTTTTTTGTGTGTAGAAATGGAAAGATATACAGGTTTAGAACAACATGTGCAAATGCTAATTTTTTTCATGCAATTGATCCTTTTGAAATTGCTGCATCACTATGTGTTGTTGGCAAATTCATATTTATATGTAATATCTATTTTCTACTCTCCTCACTTACTGGAAACACCAAAGCAGATAAAACAACAGACTTTTCATTAAAAATGTGGCCTCGATTTCAAAATGCAACTGTAAATGTCAAAGATAGCTTTAAAAATAATAATTCTGTCTTTGTTTGCTCACCCTCAGCTATTAAACTGCTGCATCTCTATGTGCCAGTGACAAATCTATTTATGTAATACCTTTGATAGATATTGATTGGAACACTGCAGAAACGTATAAAGAGAGAAAAATGAGCTTGAAGACAGAAGATGGCGGCCGGAGCGGCTCCTAACTCGAGAGGCAGGTGACAGAGAGAGAAACCGCAGAAAATACATAAATAAAGCTCATATTCTACACTTTAGTAGCATTTCATTTCACAAAATTTCACATCACAATCTTACAACAAACAGTGAAGATCCACAAATCACGATCTTTTGAGAATATCCAGACTGGAACAAGCCTATGGATCTGTTTGCACAAGTATTGCATGAAACAATCAGCTGTCAAAGTCCTTAAACCCTGAGTTAAACTTTAAAACACTGCAGCGTCTGCACTGTATGAATTAAACGCACACTGATTCTTATATTACGCTGCTGAAGTTATTCAGTCAAGAGCAGTGAGTGAATTTGGTCTTTTGTTGAACATTAATGACATTATTTGCATTAGGCTTTAAGACCGAATGCACGGATCTAATATAATGACACAACATAACACAACTGACTGTCTTTATGTAAATACTCGCCAAGATAGTCAAATTTACACAAAATATGTTCAAATGTCCGTTTAGATGCAGCTGAACCCCCAAATATATTTGTTCCGTGCGTGTTTCGCTCCGTCTCGCAGCGAACACACAGAGCGCATGTGCGGATCAGCATCTTCCGCAGATTAATGCGATTTTAATAACTCAAATACAGCATGACCTGCAGTAGTCTGCGTTTTACGAGTCACGTCACATGATTTGACTGATTTGGATGATAAATTTAGGCTTTTAAGGAGGAGTGAAAGCACAGCGCTTTAAAGGAAAGGAACGGTATGCAGCACAATGATCATTTTATCACGTTTTTAAAATTGAAACGGAAACTAACATTTGATTAATCGCACTGCTGTGGAATTGTTTTTCAGCACGCATGATATGATCTGGCCAGTCCGCACAGCCGGCAGTCATTTAACATTATTACGATTACATAAAAGATCACGATCTCTACGATTCGCAGGAAAAGTAGATTGAGGGCGTCTTCAAGTTCGATTACGATAAAAAATTGTCAGATACCTCCTCTTCTGCCTCAAGTGCAATCATTCAACTTTCATAATTCATATATATATATATATATATATATATATATATATATATATATATATACACATAAACACACACACACACACACACACATGCAGAGTACCGGTCAAAAGTTTTTACTATTTTTTTTTTAAATAACTGAGTTTATGAAAGAAGTCTGCTCATCAAGCTTGCATTTATTTGATCAAATATACAGAAAAAAACAGTAATATTATGAAATATTATTACAATTTAAAATAATGGTTTTCTATTTTAATATGTAAAAATATGTAAAATGTAATTTATTCCTGTGATCAAAGCTGAATTTTCAGCATCATTACTGCAGTCTTCAGTGTCACGTGATCCTTCAGAAATCATTCTAGTGTGTGTGCGTGTGTGTGTATAAATTGTTGTTGTTGTTGTTGTTATTATTATTATTATTATTATTATTATTATTATTTGAAATCAAAACCCTTCCAAGTGCCCCTGGTATGTTTAGCCAACTGGATTTTGAAACGAATTAATAAAGTATTTGTATTTTAATAACTAAAATTACTTTTAATAAATAAAGCATTTGTATTTTTAATAACTAAAATTACTATAAATAAATACTGTACATAAAATCTGTCTAAAAGTTTCTTTCAGTTTCAGTTTCTTCAGATCCGTTTCTTTAAACTGACATTTCTGCCATCATCCCCAACCTCTTTTCACTTGAAACGTGTGGCGTTTTTTCCTGCGGAGCACAAAAGGCATCTTTTTTTTATAATTCTTTTATGAGCTGTGTAGTAAGTGGGGATTTGAACACTGGTCCGTTTACATGCTAAACGGGTGAATAGGAGAAATAAAGAGATGCTAAGTATTTTTCATGTATTTATTGATGAAGTGAGCGCAGACCGCCACTGACGCCTCCTCGAGAATGGCGTGTCTTGAGCCGCAGCTGTGCGTGTGTGTGTGAGAGAGAGCGCTGGCGTTCAGACTGTTCTCAGGTGTGTGTGTGAGTGACCTTGGAGTGGCGGCAGTGCTTAAACAGTGTGTCAGCGAGTGTGTTGAAGCGTGTCTGTGGCGATTATGAATGTTTCATTACTGCCACCTCAGCCTTTAGCTGTGAGCTTTCCACTAAAGCACACTGACAAATCCTCTTTCTTCTCGCCTGTTTTACCTCCCCTCTCCGGCTCGCTCTATCTCTCCTCGATGGCCGTCGACTTCCTTTCTCTGCACTCGCTCGATTTCTGGTACTCTCGATTTTTCTTTCCGCAGTTTCCCCGCCGCTCTCTCTCTCTCTCTTCTCTCTGATGAATCTCCAGACAGCAGGGAATAATTGTACTCGGGGCCGAGCGCTCGTTTTTCTTTTTGTTTGAAAGGCATGACAGGTACGACTTCTCCTCTGGTCTCTCCGCCCTCCCTTTCTCCCTTCCGCACAAAGAGCGAACAAAATAAGTCAAGGTTTACAAGGTCAACTCGTCTCGTGCTAAGCAGAGCTTTTTCACCGGCAGTATTTCGACTAAAATGTCAAGAGACAGCGGAGATAAATGTGAAAAAAATGTCCCGGCACAGGCGGCCGTGCTTTACTCTGATTTCTGCCGCTTGAAATTCTCCTCTGAATGAATAAGAGAGCTTGTTATCTTATTGTCTTATAATAGCAGGCGAGTGTTAGCGCACTTCATCATGCCCTGCCCTGTTGAGTGTGTAAAAGTATGTCACACACTTCCACACACACACACACATGAAGGAGAAAGAGGGGCCCGGCAGATTAGTATCTGCTTTCTCGGGTGTGTTGAAACTCTCCCCGCATTTTAGAAGCGTTTCTTTGGCGGCAGGAACTACTTGCGTGAGACCTTTGATATAAAATTGAGCTCTCTCAAAGGCCGTAAGACAAAAACGGTAGAACTGTATATAATGAATCTAATCATTCATTATGCCTGCAAGCAGTTTGCTCATTATAAAGGAATAATTCACCCAAACATGAAAAATCTTACATGTAAACATGATTTAGCTGAATGTTTCCCGAAATCAGTGGCAGTCAAACTCTAAAAAAGCACCATAAAATGAGTCCAAATGAGGAACAAACTGATATTATTTGCTGAAAATCGTCCCCTCGTGGTGCTTTTTTGTAATTTTTCAAGCTTGGCAGATTCGGCATTCACTGGAAAAGAGCAGCGTGAACGTTCTACAAAACGTCTGGTTTTGAAATAAAAAGTCAGAGCGCTTTGAAATGACGCATTCATTTTTGGAGCGAACTATCTTAGCGTCACATGAAACTGCAAAAAATAGATTTACTTACTAAACAGAATATAGATGCGCCTCAGAGTGCGCACTAGCTCTGAAGAAATGTATTATCTAGTCATAAACTTCTCTCGCAGTCAGCTACTGGATTTCATAAAACCAACATTGACTTTATAACGGCTCTTAATAAATATTGACCTACATTTTAATCACATGCTAATCTTGAGCGCTGGAGAGGTGACAGTTTATGGATGGCCGTGGATCATAAATTTTCCGGGTCGCATCTCTCTATCGAGTGTATCTGTTCCTCCGAGAGCCGTACGATTGATCATATTCATTAAAAATATCTACACACTTTGGCATTTCACAGCCCACTAAGCCTGTGCAAGTTTAAGAATAAGATGTAATTATTCTCCTAAAGCCAATATTAATTTCAGTGGAATAATAAACTGCTTGGATTAAGAGATTCATGTATTGTGAATGTTTGTGTTTTAAACTGGGCTCTCAGACCCAATCCTAGAGGGGTCAGTGGAAAAATTGAGCAAATTATAAAGATATCTACATACAGTATTGTGAAAAAATATCATTTCATCTAATATTTTAACAATAGAACTAACTTATTTAATAAGTGTTATTAAATGATTGCCTTTGTAACACCACACTACTTTTCCACACACACTATAAATGCATTAAAAAGCCCTGCAATAGACGATTTTATTGCATAAGCACATTTTGTGTAGTTAAATGCTCAGTGCATTTCCCCCTCTATTCATTTTGCATAAGTAGGTTACTGAAATTGTTTCCAAAACACTAAAATCATATTCTTTCGATATTTTTAGCAGCGTTAATTCTCCATATTCACCAATAAGTGCTTCTCTAGCCAGCTGTCTCAAAGCTCTACTGCGCTATTAAAACCGTGTTTCACCGCAACCCAGGCGTTTCCAGAAACCTGCATCCATGCCACCGCTGAGCATTGTTTAAAGCCATGGGGTATTGTGGAATAGAATGAGGTCGACCAATCTTTTCAAAACTAATTATAATGTTTAAAAACCTAAACACCAGAAGCAATATTGGGCCAATAAAACGGAATTAAAAGCTCATTTCTGTGGGGTAATTGCACCACGCAGTGCTGATATTAAACACCTGGCATGTGGTACAGCTCTCCTGCCTGTCTGCGCTTTTCACAGATGTGCCGCCCATCCTGGAGCGGCGCCGGACGTGTCGGAGCGGTCAGAGGGCAGGCTTGCAGTCGCGGACTATCAGCTGCGATGATGGCTTTGTTACAGGACATGATGTCATAATGCCTCTCTTCCTCTATTTGAACAGGGGGGAATGGGAGAGTGATACAGATTGAGTGTGTCATTGTAAATGGGGGTAGATTAAGCGGATATATTGTGAGTGTTCAGGGAAAGGCTTTTGGTTACAGCCAGGGCTGTACATACAGGAAGTGATGCAGACATATACTGGGGGTCAATGGGAGATCCGTTTACCTCTGAAAGTCACCTTTTGTCTTGCATCACTACACTGGCCTGTCCTGGACGGGACCGTATAATGCTCATCATCATATCAGTAACACTGAAGTTCTTTACATTACAGTTTTTACTTCGGAAATCTGGGTATATTTGTGTTCTTGCTGCATAGATGGTATGTACCACAAGCAGACAGTTACTTCGAGCTAGACACATTAACTCGGTTCAATACTCAGAATTAATTGAAGCTATATGCGCTCAAACATAAAAATAAAAATATTAAGAATATATACAAATATTATGTGGATGTGGTATAACAACTTATAACCACAATTTAGTCTGCTCATGCTTCATTTCGAATCTGAGGATAATATCTCATTTTATGAAGCATTTCCTAAGACCATGTCATGTGAGTTTTTAGAGAAGGCTGATAAGATGCTAATGAAATATGTTATTGCCCTGTAAACACCCGTTTGCAGTCTGGTGTGGTGTGGCGAACTGCTCCATTCACGTTTCTATTGTTCTCACCTGACGAACCTTTCACAGCTCTGCCGGCATGAGACTTAATCTTCATTATTCTTTTATCTTTATTCTTTTGTTTGTATTCAGTCATTATTCTGCCATGATCCCACTATACATTAATCCACCTATTATCTGAAGTCTTTCTAGAATACAAAAAAACATATTCTTGGGATCTTATGTGAATTCTTTTAACAAATTAGATATGAAAAAGAATAGCTCCTGGCACAACAGGTGCATAAGAGCTACAGTTAGCATTACGCTACATAACACAATTGCATAACAAAAAGATTAAAATTACGCTTTTACACAACTCACTTTAAACCGCCATTGAGTGTTTGTAATACCTTCTGATCGTGATCTAATGTGTATTGTAGTCATATAATGTTGTTGAAATGTTATATTTAGCATTTTATATGCAGCTAATCGCTACACCTGCTTAGCATGTATAGTGTAAACATTCTTTATTCATAGGAATATACCCCAAATCACATTAAAATCACACACAAACCATGTACTATCGTAAACATGTTTTTATTAGCTTCTTGTTTCATGTGTAGAAATGTTTCTTTGGGTTTGTTCTTCATGGAGCTCAGAACCAGGAAGTGTGCAGTGCAGCGTCATCCAGAAGGGCAGGAATTATGGTCATGCTTACGTAAGATGATTGACAGCTGTACATCGAATAAGCGCTCGACGAACCATAACTGATGCAAAACAGGAATAGGAGAGACACAGCAGATCACATAATTCAGTGGAAAATTAATAGAAATGGTATTCTGTATGACGAAATATTTTGCAAATGTGACAATAAATCAATATTTCTCCAAATATGTGCACTTTTGGACTAAAAGCCCTAACGGACGCTGTCTAGTTCATCTATGTGAACACAAATTAACCTGAGCGGACATGACTGAATTCATATGCGTGTTGATATTCTTTTCAAAATATAAAAAAATACAGATCATTCACATAATCACTATCATAAACAGTGGTCAAATAAGATTTAATCTTTCTAATGATACTCAGTTTGTCCAGATCGAATAAGAGTGTGATGTTTTAACGTGCGATGAATGTTGAACAACAGTAATCTGGAGCCGTCTGCGATCTTTGTACGTAAAGGGGTTAAAAAAAAAACAAAGTAATCAATGAGAGCAGATGGTAATACCATGGTATTTTGATACATAACATGGTACTAAATGTTTATCATAATCATGTCAGAACTACAATTTGTTTGTTTGTTTTAAGGACATTTTTTTACTATTGTAAATGTAAGGGGAAAAAATGTGCATGTCATAGGAGACTTTTTCTTAGTTGCATGTTGCTTTGAAATATAAAGATTTTTTAGATTTGTGAAAACAGTGAGTGTGCTGAGGTGAGCTAGTGTATATAAATTTTCGT
Organism: Rhinogobio ventralis; assembly: GCA_039654625.1. Taxonomy (NCBI): domain Eukaryota; kingdom Metazoa; phylum Chordata; class Actinopteri; order Cypriniformes; family Gobionidae; genus Rhinogobio; species Rhinogobio ventralis. The sequence continues at coordinate 29,214,247 of CM077216.1, forward strand.
TTTCGAGGATCAAGGCTGGCCTTAGAGTGCAGAAAGAAAAGCATTGATTAACTATCTAATGATTCCAATACAATGATCAATAAGGCTCCGTTGAAGAAACGAGAAAAACATCCACTCATGAATCTTCCAGTGCCTCAGACACAAAGGTCTTCTTGGCAGAACATGCACGGTTATAGAAGCAGTTGAGATCATTTTTGCAGGTTTTCACATAATGTCTTTCTAGGTTTTGGGGAAAGAGAGCTTGGAGACTGCTTCTATAAAGTCTTTGACTTTATAGGAGTCTTTTTGATCCCTGACTTGTAGGATAAGATCTTTTTGGGACTGACTGATACCAGCCCATCTTAGCCTGACTATTTAGATACTTCTGACCTGAGCTAAACACTCTCGGTCAAACTCTGATGGTGCACTTATAGAAATATGCCTTATCTTGTAGATTCTCAACCTATGGCTAGTTCCCAAATATCTATTTCTTATATAGTCAAGTTTGGCAAATAAAAATGTATCTAGTGTATCCATTGGAGCCAGACTTGGCACAACTCTGGAGGCAACTCTGTTGTTTTTGTTGCATGCCAATCTATGCCTTGAGGAGAACAATATCACCAGCGTCTGTCTAGACCCAGCTGAGCATTTGCTCCTTCTGCTGGGGAGGCAGAAACGGGTCATAAAACCCAAATGATTGCCACCCAGACTTCCCCCGAAGGTAGAGAGGCTTGAGCAGGGAATGGAAGCCAACACAGGCCCAACAGTTTTCCAGAAGACCTTGAGGCAGAAACCTCAGATGCCACGTCACCTGTGGCACACTGTCAACATCGTTTAGTGCATGTTGTTATTGGGTTTTGTTTGTTCTCAGTGCATTTAAGACACATTTAGAAAAGGTTTGTGTCCTTTTTATAGGTCAGGCGATTGTCAATCTTGGCCAAGTGTTTAAGGGAATATGATACTGCAACTGTTATGAAGAGTTGAGATTCTCCCAAAACATGTAACGCAGAGACCTAGTAGATCTGCAGATAGACACTAGGATAAGACTTCTGCCTTACTGTAGGAATAAGCCGGCACCTTTATCTGTTTGAAATTTGCTTTAGTGTAATTGAACAAAGTCACCTATACATAAAATCAGACAACGAGGGTGTGGACTACAAGGCTCCCTCTGGTTCCGGTGCCCCTGGAAAAGACCTTGCCGAGTGGTACCCTTGTTGAGACTCTGGAAGCTTTCCTATCTATGTTCAGACATTTGCAAACAATACAGTGTGTGACACCTGGCTGGCCCAGAAACACTACATCTGTGTTCCCACTTTATCTCCCGTTATCCAGGACCGGGACGGTCCCACTGGTTCCCACACACACACACACACACACACACACACAAATGGTTTAGTGCCACTTCAGGTTTACATGCCTCACATCATTAGCTATCCTCCCTCAATCTCAGACAAATAACAACCAGTCTCTCCTCTTCCTCCTCCCCCCAACTCTCTTTCTCTCCCTCCATCAGGGGCCCATTCATTACACGGTGACACTTTTACTGCCTCTACCTCTCCCAGACCTCTCCACCTCTCTGGAGAGAACAGATAGAACAAGAAAGAGAGCGCGAACAGGGAAGAGACTGAGTGGAACCAGAAATAGAGTGCCGCCCCACCTCCAATCCCACACACGTTCAACTCGAACATACAGAAGGAAGAGCTTGTTTGTTTTTGAGTACCATATTTTCAGACCTTTTCCCTTGGCTGTACAAGGAATTCTGGGAACACCTTGTCCATCTTTTGGTATTGTACCCCGCTCCATGTGTGTGCAATTTCTGCATTGCATCATGGTCTCCTTATACAGTATGTGTGAGTGTGTGTGGGAGCAAACACAGATAGGCCACCTGCACTGAGAAGGGTACGCTGTCTACATGTACATTACACAACCCTGTTTGTGCAGGAGAGAATGTACTCTGAGCGTTACACAATCAGCTCTTCAAATCACATGCTGGGTTTCTCACATGTTGGGAACAATCAAGATTATATTTTGCATGTTTCATTTGTGACTCAAGTTGCATTTGTGTTGAAATGTCATCTGGTTTTCTGGTGTGGAAACGCTGCTTTTATCCTTGTCTGCTGGTGCAGGTTATTGATTCCACTGGCCGCACAAGCATGAAAGGGCGGGACGGGTCTCTTTTATGATTGGTTTCTTGATGTGTCAATTACTCTGTTGGAGTGAGTAATGCGTGTGACAGGCGGTTTGTTTATGGAGTTGTTCCGGGTCATGGTCAAAGCCTCACTAAACACACAGGCGAAGAAGGGTTCAGCTTATGTCACTACAGGGAAACTCGCTCACCCCTGACTCGCGAGATAGAGGAGACTTTCCTGGTTTAAATCCCTAGAGAAGTCCTTTTTACTGGGGTGTAATATAAAAGACTCTTGCTATTTTCACTATCACAATGCATACTGTTCACCATTTAAAATAGCAAATGTATGTAGTGTGTAAAACAGTGTCTACTGTGTGCTAAGCACACATCCTGTTCTTTTTATTGATTTTGTTGAATAAATTAATTCTCAAAGTGTGTCTAAATCACTTTAAGATAATCACTGTGATGTGTGCACTATTTGACGCAATCAATCAATCTATCTAATTTGACAGTTAGTTAAATTTTCATTAGGTAGCAAAAAGTTGAAGAAAAATGTCACACAGGGACTTTTTAAAAATGTATGACTAAAATGAATAGAGGAATCATATTTTTGAACTTGTTCATGAAAATGAATCATAAAGTAAATCAGTTCTATTTGTTAACACTTTTTTTTAGGCCCAAAAACAATGCGAGATGTGACGCAGACAAAAAAAAAAAAATGCTAATAAAAAATGTTCAACCCACCAGCCATATATATACAATGACTACATGTATATATGACTACTATCATGTTTTTTATTTTATTTTGAATTAATAATTCTTTTCCTCTTTCTTTTCAGACAGTGTAAGACTGGAACGCTTCTGGCTTAGGGTGACCCACGGCTCCAAGACTGCCACAAAGCACAACCTCTCCAAAATCAACCCCTGATGAAGACAACGATTAGGAGGAGGAAGATGATGGAGGATCGAGAGAAATCAGAAACCCTTTATCAACCTGAGTGCCATTCCTCAGCCTTACCCACAATCCCCTTCTACTGACTCTACCCTGATTTTACAGTCAGATGTCTCGCCAACAATGAAAAACAAATTAGGAACGCCTTGAAACATCCCTGCATGTTTGGTGATGCAATCCGGACAATAAAAGGAATTTGAAAAGGAACTTCCATCAGATATTTTCAGACCACATGGACTCTTTCTGTGTCTCTGCCACTGACGGCCCTCCGGTTCTCGTACCAGATGCTGTTTTATCGTTCTTCACATTAGCCCAGCGTTTTATAAAAGGTGGTGGGGAGGCTCAAGCCAGATGGGGTTAAGAAAGACAACAGTATTGAGATTCTTTCGGAACAGCAGCTTGTGTATATTGTGTACAGGATATCGATACAGGCTTATTCTACACCATGTTTGTAAATAGTTCACAAATTGTACATTTCCTGCATTATGTCTTTGTAGGTTACGCCGTTACAACATTTATTCAGCATTTTTATCTGTACAGACGTAAAGGTTGACATTGATCTCCAAACAGACGAGTATTTGTATGCCGTAAACATCCATTTAAACCATATAGACCCCCTCTAAAGACAATTCAAACATTATTGCTTGTTAAGGAGACATTTATAGAGTGATCTAGACCTAGTTAAAGCCTAATGCAGGATTGAGTGACTACGCCTTTGAGAACGAGAGAAACACAATTGAATTGAATCTCTCGCTGTCTCTCTGCATCTCTTTATCTGCTTTAGAAGTCCCAGCCCGCGTGGTTCTACTTTCCGATCCTCAGATAACTTCCTAGCTTGATTGCCAACGTCCTTGTACAGTTTAGAATTGCATCTTCTCATCGTTTTTGCCCCTTCAAACAATGATTATCCTATGCCTGAATCCTCTACATAGCCGTGATGTTCCTGTAGGGGGCCCTGCAGGGATCACGGGGTCAGAGCACCTGAGGGGGGGTGGATCTATCCTGGATGAGCCTCTCGCTGAGTTCCCACAGGCTTAGGGCAGCCGTGGTGTCCTGGGCCTGTGGAGAGGGCAAGCAGCGGAAACAGTTGTTGAAGTACATCCCTCCGATACCCTCCAGCTCTGGAGCCACGGCGCAGTAGACGGTACTGGCTGCTCCCTGTTGCTGTGGAAACAAAAACAAAAATATCAAACTGAAGCAATGTGAGCAAAAACGAAGACTGTTGTTCCTGCACAGGGAAAGTGACAGCTGGAAAAACTGGGTGGTGCTCTTCAAAGGGACAGGGCAATACCAAAGACACCTCTAACCCCCTAAAACTCATCATGAGATAGGGGAAGTGCTTCACAGCCAATCAAAAGACACCATGGGACAGACTGTGAACGTGTTCAAATGGAGTTCCTGTTGTACTTGTACATTGGACACATGGCTGTCAACAATCTGCATGCTGTCGTATAGGTACCTGCCAAATACTAGTCTAGAAACCACCAAGATGAGCTGGTTTATGGTGTTCAATTCTGGCAAGGTCTATAAAAGCTTTTAAGGTGGACTCAAACCTCACGCTGTCTGAATGCTCAATCCTCTCGAAGGTTAGCAGGAAAACAACCGACAACAACGGTATCTCCTCCATAAGTAGGAAAAACGGGATATAATATCTCAGAAACTTGAACTGAGAAGCACTTAATTGGCAGGTTTATTGTATATCTCTTGTACACCTGCCAAGAATCACAGACAATGATCAACACAAACAGTATAGTTGTAGATACTGTACATAGCAGAAAGGACGTGCTTTGGGGAAGTCTTGTAAAGACGACTGTGGGGCAGCCTGCCAAAACTGTCCATTCATCTCATGTCAAAGGGATTTCTGGATGTCACTGAGTCGATGGGGACTTTCTGTCACTGCTGGAGAAGGCATCTACATGTACACACTCATATACACACAAACACACATTTAAGGGATCCAGCACAAAGATATCAAATGGAAAGACACTCAAGACAGGTTGGAGACACGCACCCCAAATCCCAGTATCCGCTGTAGCGCATGCATAAATGGCCAGGCCTCATGGAAAGCTCTAAAGGGGCGTTCACACTGACAGCGATTTTCAGCAAAGCAACTGGAAGTCATTCGCTTTCATTGAGAGTTGTCAATCTGAGGCGACAAATTTGGCGCGTTTAAACTTGGTGACAACCAATGGGAATGCAGATACACAATCCGCCATCTAATACTGCAGTTGAAGCGTTTTGGTGAGCTCCAGTGACTGATCGTTTTCAGTGTGAACCCCTTCCCCCCTTAAGAAAGGACTGGAATCACATTTCCAAGATGAAGTGGTGTGTATGAAGGTGAAGTGTGTTATTTCGGCACCAAACTAGCAGAAAACAGCCATCTTCTGTTGTTTGAAAAACGTAGGCCCCAATGTCACACCACTGGCAGATGTAGGGCCACTCGAACGAACAGTGTGCACATTAAACTGGAAAAAAATGACTAACTTTAGCTTTAGCATCTGTCATATAATAGTTTAAGATTATAGCAGTATCATACTGTTCAGCCAGGGTTCACAGGCCAGTGTAGCAATTTCATCCTCATCCCCTCACATTACAAAAACTCGTGAAACATCAAAACCACTCATTTGTGTCTGGAGCACAGCATGTACGCCCCCCAGTCAAGCCTCTTTTAGGGTCTATATTGTTTGTGCCCTCGGGTTTGATTGTTTACACAAAAACAAAGACTCTTCACGTCTTACAGATGCTCTGCACTTTTCCGCACGGCTGATCAGAGTCTAATTGTCGGGGACGGTTGGCTATCCCGGGTGTTTTAACTGTCTCGGGGAAAGAGGGCTGAAGATTCAGAGGAAAAGAAAAACATGTCAGACAGAATTAGAGGCGACGTGCAGTTCAAATGTATCCAGACTCGTTTTTATATCCCTCCTCTCACAGAAGAAACCGCCCTGCGCGACTTCACACACGACTTCTGCAGGAAGTTAACTTCTGTGAGATGCACATGAAATGGACGGCCACTTTATCTTCAAATAGTGCAGGAGCGTCTCAGATCTGAAAAAAGCGCAGGCCACCGTTTAGGAGATCGTCTGGCAGACGTTTACAGGGACGTGCACCGGTGGCCAACTCTTTAAACAGACGCAAATACACACACGTGTGCAACAGTACAAAGACATTGGCTCATTTAAGGAGCCAAATCAACAGCTGTAGCTCAAGCTGGCAAAGACTGTGACAGAACGCTTGTTAGAAACACACACACACACACACACACAAACTTGCAGGAAGAAAGCCAAGGCTGTAGTCAGATATTCAGTGCGCTCATCCCCATTTAACTCTAGTCTGTGTGTTTTTCTGTATCTGTGCGTGTCGGACCGAGCGTCTTTTGAAGTACACAGATGCTGCATGTTGCTTTGGTTAGTGCGGCAATAAACATGACATCAAAAGGATGGATATTTCTGGAGTCTTACCTGCTTGTGCAGTGATAAGTTAATACATATTTGAAGCTGGGAATATGAAAGGATGGAAAAATGTCACTCAACCCCTCTACCGAACCCAACGCAGCGAGTCAATATGCAAAGATGCACTTTATGGATTCACTGCTCTTGTAATTACATTTAACGTAGTTATATGCACAAAATAGTGTTTGCACTCATTCAAAGCTGTGTGAAATTATTTCCCTGGTTATTAAGGTGAGGTTGTGATAGGAAAATCAGCTAGATGTTAAGCAAATGCCTCCTAGCTTTCGATTAGCTCATTAGGAATAACAAATGTGCTCTGAAATCCAAACCCAGGATATAAGTCTAGAAAACATAGAAATGGTTTGCAAGTATTGATTTTCATATTGCCCCAATATTTTATAACTTTATGCTCATGTAACTGTTTTAAGCATAGGCTAAGCTGCAAGATTTTTTTTTTATCTTAACCGTGGTTTAGCTGGTTTTCATCTGGTTTTAGTTTGGTCTGGTTTTCCAAAACCACTGACCACTGAATACCAGCTTGGTATCTAGCAAAACACCTCAGGCTAGCTCAAGAAGTGTTTTATCTTAAAAAACCATGCCGTGTTCTTCACGTGTCCTTGTTGTCACCTCATCTTGATTAGGATACAGTGCCCAATAGCTCAAAGTTAACGCTAATACACTTCTCACAGGCGCACATACTCTATTGCATCACGCTACTTGGCTCTGCTAATGCCTTCTGTAATGACACACTGTGAAGACTAGCGTGACTGAGATTACCAGTGCTAATGGACGTGGAGTGTGATTTCAGCGCTGGCTAGCGCGCTGCTGTCCCTTAGCCAAACAATGGGCTGAAATGAATACGTACCCACTTCCAAATGCGCTTTAGCTCATTTCCAAAGCCTGCCTAGTCTTCCTAGCGGATGTGAGATGCAGGGAGAACACATGGTTAAATCCCAGCAGCCTCATATAAGAGCTGTGCCAACTGAATAGGGCTAAAGCAGAGCTAGCGGTTAGCTTAGGCGATTTTATTACAGTAATCGCCGTCTGAATTACAGCTTAACTCAGATATGCTAGCCATACAGTCGGCTTGATTGTTCAATTGGGGTTTAGTACATGCGCTTTATTAGAACTTGAACACTGAATACATTCCCATCAAGCTTTCTCAGATGCATCTTCACTAAATATAGATCTGCGATTGATCCTTTGAGGCTGTAGACTGGAACGCCATTTCCTTGATCCGTTAGCAGTGGGACAATAATAGGGTTTCTAACCATGAGCCTCCTGCTTTGGTGTATTTAGCTGTGGGAGATGTTGAGATTGGATTGTCAGACTGAATAAGAGAACATGGATCTTATTGCCGTTATGCTGAACCTCCTGGCGCTTGACCCTCTTGGACCGATAAGCTTTATGATAAAATGCATTAACATGCTAGACCAGGTACGGCTCGCATTTATCAAGAGCTCGGCCCAGAAACCCGAGACAGCAATAGAGCTACTGATCGGTTAAGCAGTGCTTCTCAACTGGTTTTGCTCAAGGACCCAAGATTTATTATTGAACATCAAGTGACATCCCAACATTGTACTACAATTGTTTGTAGTACAAGATTTGTGCGTTACATGGTTTTATTCATGCCAATGAGTTTGTATCTGCATAGATTTGTACAAATGTATTGGACGCCAACAGTGAAAGACAAGCAACTGATAAGTATCTACTTTGCTAACCATGCACAATTATATGGTTCTTTATATGTTCACAATTTGGGTCGTGATCCACCAGTTTAGAACAACTGAAGTATTCAACACTTAATGAACCATATTCCCCATCATGCAGGTATTCAAACTTCTAGGAAAACACCAAAACAGTTTGATGATTTTTGCAGCAATACTAACAACCAAACCAAAGCATCCTCTATCAAATATAATAAAGAAACGAAGGCTGGAAATGGACACAAGATACTTCCATACTCTCTGAAGTCCTGCAATAAGAAATAACTAAACGTCTTCCTGTATCAAAGGCAATGTTCGATATGAAACCTCATGCATACAGATCCAAATGAGTAGTTTTGTTTAGCAATAAATAATTGAGATGTTAACAGGCGTGATCCGATAAAGCGACAGGACTATTCCTTGCTTGGTTTCTACTAGCCCCGCCCATCGTGAAATCTCATTGGTCCAAAAACCTGCTCCGCATAATTGTATATTTAACATAAGAAAATGTTCATAGTGTCTGATTAGAGTGTAGTGGTAAGCGTGCTTCTTTTGATTAAGCGTTACACAGGTGTTTAATATTTCCTGAAAGGGAATGACCTACAGTTTCATGTCTTTTATTTGTTGACCCCAGAAATGAAGCCCTCATCGTGCACACCTGGTGAAATCTGACTGTATTTAGTGTACAAATTGTGATTTAATTCCTCTTTTGCCATCAGTATTAAAGTCCTGTGCCGGCTGAGAGTTTATAGTTGGCAGAGATAGTTCTTTCGCTGTTAACTAGTACGCCTGTAGCGCCACAGCGTGAACGGGCGTGATCCGTTTTCCATGTAGTTTCTCCAAACACTCACTTCCTGTGTGCTCAGTATCTGTAGAGTATCTGTCATATCTAGAGCATCACGTTCTGATCCGCAGAGAGAATCACTTGAAACAGCCCGCGATGACCTTACTGGGTAAGAGTAATATCCCTCTGTTTCTAGAAAGGTTGTGTTGAATTTTCCGCCATTGCTGCATGTAATAAGTAAAAGAAAATGCTGTAAATTTTCCCGTCATTATTGGTCTCATGTCGTCCACCTCCGCTGTCGTCGGTTCCTCTGTGTTGTACATACATCTGTAAATATCGAACAGCTATGCATGCTGACACTCTAGCAATTGTTTCAGGTACTTTTATAATCAAAATCGCATATGGCATGTGCTAAAAAAAGAACTGAATTAAGAAAAAGGAGCATAAAACGATTGGTCAAATAAACATGATCTCATAAACAGATGTGAAAAATTGTGATTTTTGTTTTATTTTTATTTATTCTTTCGGTATACGCAGTTATACTGTATCTGGCTGTCATTCCCACAGTGTTTTTCCCATGTTTCTTGTTATCCTTCAGACGTTTCTGTACGAGGGTTGAGGCAAACACCATGATGTCAGGGAGGGAGGATGAACAATGTTAATTGTCTGGGTTTTGAACCATGGCCCTACATTTCAAAACCAAACCTCATATGCTCACACAACATTAATAACAATAATAACTATGTGTATTTCGTTCTGTCTGTTTTGTCGGTTACGAAGTGTATCCTGGTTTCCTGACTGTACCAGCCAAACAAAAGGCCTTTTATTTTAGCACTTAATTCTTTCTTTTTTTAGTCCATATGTCAAAATGACATGTATCTTGCTATGTTCTATGGCCATGCAGTGATTGACGTCAATGAAACCCAAGAGTATTGTGATCAGTTTTGCCTCAGCCCTATGCAATGACCTGTACATTTATAACAAAACCAGAGACTATTCTATGAAGGAGATCATGGATCCAACGGAGGAAGAGGGACTGTTTTTTTAGGAATGTTTATTTTCAATTCATGACGATCATGATAGTTGGAGGTGTCTGATTTTTAATCTGTGCTAAAGATATTTTAAATTTAATAAATAATCATTGTAACAAGATGTTTAGTGTTTCGCTTCTTTGCCATTACATGTGTTTTTCAATGATACTGCCTCGTCATGAGTCTACACGTCAATGTGCCACATAATTATTTCCCATAGTTCATATAGGCAACAATTTCTTGTCCATGTGCCAGTGATGAGTAATTCTCCCAAAAATCCCTCTGGAAGATGCATTGAATTGCCGCAACATACCTGGCACTTTCCATAGGGACTGATTAGTCACATTTCCCATGTTCTTTAGGCCGCAAACTGTTATTTAAAACAATAAGCATAGCATGAAATGTAATTAGTTTCAAACACCCAGCAAGTGACATTTTTGGACCCTTGGCAGGTAAATTATATATTTCCTTTTTTCTTATTATTTACACAACTTGTAGTGTTGCCAGCATTCTTCAAACTCAATCGTTCATGTTATCATGTTATTGTAAGGAAATTTGTTTTTAACAGTTACAACAAACCCCTAATTATAGATTAATTTACACTAAATCACCAACAGTTACTGCCAACCTTGTTACCAATTTTGGCATAAATTATATGTTTACTTTTTAATTATTACACCTTTCATTTTTATGTGGATTTAATGAAATTGCTAGAAAATAATTCAATCACACGTATATATATATATATATATATAAAGCAGGACAAGGCTGTATAAGGCCATACCCGAAGCATCTGTTCATAAAATAAAATATATATCAAATTAAGTTAAATCAAAAAAAGTATTGAATAAAATGAAAAATATTAAAATTTTAAATTAAAATATACACAATTTATTTAAGTTAAAAATAAGATAAGATGTTTAATTACATTAAAACATAAAATATTTGTTAAAAGCATATTGTTATATTTAGTTCAGATTGCAGTGCACCGTAAAAAAAAAAAAGAGATATGAATCAATAAGTCTTTACTTTAACATGAAAATAATTGAATTATTTCTAGAAGAATCTAAGTTATAGAAGATTCAAGTCAGTTAAACATAATTTAAAGGGGTCATGAACTGGCTTTTTTTTATACTGTTGTCTGAGGTCAACTTATGACTCTCGCGTGGTTTTTACATTCAAAAACATCATAATGAATAAGTCATAGGCTATTTTCTGCCCTGGTTTTGATGCGCTCTCCTGGACCGCTCGGTTTTTATGGGCGTGCTTCACTGAAGACTTGGAAGTAAACGCCCACTGCTATGATTGGATAAGCTTTGCATATTATAAGGAGCTCCGGTTCCCCCGTGAGCACACGTGAGGGATTGTTTAGAAAGCGTGTGGGAAAACGGCAACTGGAATGATTCGCCCACAAGGCTCACTAAATGTCTTTATCAAACAAACACAATGATTTATCTCTCATCCACCCGCAATTAATTGGAATGTTATTTTTTATTACTTGGCCCACCCGATATATATAACTGTGAACCGTGCATCACTAACACACACAAGCCTCACTGCAGAGTCATTTTTCCTTCAAATATCAAGTCAAAAGAGTGAACAACGCACATCAAGAAAGGAATGTTATTTCACTATTTAAGAGAGCCCGTCGGCAGGCCGGTGATATGTTTTGGTAGCCCGTCTGGAAAACACACGTTGGGCCAGGACGTTGGGCTTTGCGAGCCTGGCCCATACATGTCCGATTCTGATCACAAATCACAGAACAATGAACCAACAACACCTCAAATACAAAGGATTCTCCAGCCTGTGACAGTGTGCTATGATCAGTTAGACACGTACACATAATCAATAGATATCAAACAATCTGTAACAATGCAATACTATCACATAAAAAATACCACACGATGACGTCACAGCTTGGCACATTCTGAGATTGAGCGTTTGCTGAGCCAGCTGGTCAATAAAAGCTTTTCTCTGACTAACAAGGAAGTTTTCAGCTCCGAAACTTACAGGATATTCTTATATCACAATTAACTTTTATATATCAAAGGCTGAATGAAAAGTTGATTTCTCAATTCATGACCCCTTAAAGTTGAAATGACTTGTACAGCCAATTTGACCATCCAAGTTTTAAAGGTTTTTTAAAGGTGTGATTGCTTTGATTAAAATAACATTTTGTGGAACAAAAAAAGTCAATTATACAGTTTGTCCAATAGAACCTTCCTCAATCCAAACCCCCAAAAGTCATATCTCTATCACAAAAGACCATGAAAAACCAATCCCGGCAACATTTACGCAGATCTCTCTCTCCATCTGTTTTTCTCTTTTTGTTTACCTTAGCATTCAGTGGCAGTGCTCTCAGCGAGCCGACAGCTCATCTGAGCGTGCTCCGGCCAGCTGTGAGGGGGACACTGGGTAAAGAGTAAACAGCCGCGATGGCCATTCTTTCTGCCCAATGAACCGCCGGAGAGAGGATTTACACCACAAAACACACTTCACAAACTCTGAACACACACACCTCCACGGCCCTTGGCCCGAAAAACACAGGAATAATGGTCCTTTCAGAGCGCAGGGACTGGGATTGAACCATCTCCTCTCTCTCTCTCTCTCGTGATAATGTACACAGCCATAGAGCAAACAGAATCAGCACAGATGAAGCAGGCCGACGACAATATGGTGCATCTACACTGCAACTGTGAATAGCCTGAAAATGAACAGGAAGAGACCTGGAGGTCAAGGCAAAATGGAGGTCAAGGCACCAAAGGAAAAAAGAACCAAACAAAATATTGACCAATTGAAAGGGTTATGACAGACCACATTATGCTACCATTCTAGGACATTTTGTGTTAAGTTTACAGACAACCCTAAAACACACAATACAATGTGTAATTCAAAACACCTGTGTATTAGATCCTATTTTTACGGAATGTATCATGAAGAAAAAAATCTCGGAAAGCGGAGAAAGAGCCAGACTCAAATCAGCGCTAAGCACTGCGCCACAGCTCAGAATCACGATTTGAGCAATTTTACGATAAAAGGTGAACAATAGAAATATAAACTGGACAGGGATTTCGGTATCACTGCCTGTAACTGCCGAGAGCCTCTCTCTTCACCTCCAGAAGGCAAGGATGGTAAAGGATGATCAATGTGCGTGCAAGACTGCCGGTGAATGAGGCTTGATGATTACACTCTCGTATTCTTTTGTCAGGGCCATAAGGTAGCAGGACCTTGCCCCACCACATGCATTAAATCCTATTAAAATCGCCTTCATTATAGCGGAGGCCTGTGTGTAATGGAATGGGGAAAGGCGCCCTCCGTCTCCCCCGAGTCTCGTTCTACTGATGGTGGAGCCCATTCCCACAAACCCATTCTCACTCTCTCAAGGGTGAGTAATAACATTGTGCCGAGAGAGCGGCCCATGTAGATTTCCACAGCCTTAGGACAACCAGCCAAACACAGGATTTTTCTTGATATTTTATTATATTTCAGCTCTTTATTGTTTTAAAAATTAAAGCCATGCCTAGGCCACAACATTTATAAATAAAGATTAACATAAATAAAAATCTGTGCACATTCATGTCTCCTACTTTTTTGTTTTACATGGAATGCAAATTATTTACCAAACAATGAAAGTAAAGCTGACAGGCAAGACTACTTACATTTCAGTCTTCTTCCACACACAAAACTATCATACACTCTCAGAAAAAAAGGTACAAAAGCTGTCACTGGGACGGGACCCTTCAAAAAGGTTCTAATATGTACCATTTAGGTACTAATATGTACACTTTTGGTACCAATATATACCTTTAAGAGACTAATATGCACTCTTTAGGTACAAAGTTGACCGCCTCAGTGACAGCTTTTGTACCTTTTTTTCTGAGAGTATATGACTTCAGAAAGCATGAAGCACATTTTGTATGGAGCAGTTTTACATGCATATGTATCTTGACAGGCCCTGGTCACCATCCTCTTTCACTGTGTGGAAAAGAGCAGTGTGAACATTTCTTAAAATGTCTCCTTTCGTGTTTTACAGATGAAAGAAAGACGTGTGTTTGGAATGACATCGGGTGTGTGAATGATGACATTTTTTGTCATCCCTTTAATAAACGCCTCTGATATTGCAAGTATATGCTGTTCTAAAAAAAATGAACCGAAGCTCATTTTTGGGAAATTCTAAAAAATGATAGCATGCTTTTTCCAACATTATCAAAGTGCTTGTTTGATTTCATCCTAAACAGATGAATGTGAATCTGGCAATATTTTATTGTGTTGGTTGTTTGGCAATGGAATTTTGGTGGAGGCACGGAAAGGCTACTGCTAAATAACGTAGCGCCAACACTAAACCCAACCGATGGTGTCAACGAAAGCAAATGTGAGGTTAAAACGCAACAATGCCATTTTAGCTTGCTTCTACGAGTCTTTGAGCTTTTTTTCTATCACCACAAATGACGTTTCACAGGACTTGTACCCAAGTGCAAAGAGAAAAAGCCATACATATGGAGCAGATTATGTGATGCAAATGTCAAAATGCATTAGTTTACATCATGTATTGTCATCATGTACATTAGTAAAAGTCTTTTGAGGTCATAACATACCATTGTGCAAGAAACTGCACATAAATAAGTATTTCCTAATCAATAATATGTCCTTGTAATCATAATTTGTGTGAAAAAGAAGAAAAGTTGTTGGTGTTTTACTGCCTCTAGTGTTCATTTCAGCTGGAAACTGCAGTGAATTACTGTACAAGTATAAGTATGTTTTGCAAAAATGTAGGTAACAGGCATGCCAATAAAGAAAAAAACAGGCTTCAAAAATGGGATTTTAAACCCTAAAAGAACGTTCCAGGTTCAAAAGTTAAACTCGACAAATGCTGTGTAGTTATTCCTCCGGAGCCACAGGAAATGACACCCTAACAAACACTGATCTCAAGTCTATTTCTTGAAAATACATACTTTTGAATGTCCGTCAATGCAGAAAGATGATTTTTGCCTGCGGTCATCGGCAGGGGCAAACATCAACCGGACAAGCCTCTTGGTGCAGACAAATTTCTCGCCTCTGGACACGAGGGTTTTCAGGTCAAATTCTGGATTTTAGATCTGACAGTCACTGAGACACTAGAAACGCATCCTGACCACTAAAAGGGAGGCAGGCAGAGGGAAAAGGGCTCAGAGAGAGTTCACAGCGGTGTAAGTAATGGCCAATCACAGTGGAAGAGCCTCCTCTCCTTTCAGAATAAAGTGCCGGTGGTCGTCAACTCAGAGCAAACACAGAAACCGAGAAAAGTGAAATCGGACACAGTCTGACAAATGGAGCAAGTTGGGAAATAAACACAGTTGAAGTGGCAATCATTCAGCAGTCTCCAGAAGAACATCGCCCCGGTGTGGACCCGGCTCTCCGATAAGATGGAGCGCGCGTGTCAGCCGTCACAGTCCAGGGAGGGAGGGGGCCGGACCGGGAATGGGAGGGGAGGGTGAATGAGCGTGGGGGTATTAGGACACGGAGCACCCAGGGGGAAAACGATTGGACTCGGAAGGACTTGTGCAGCCACTGTGAAACTATCTCGTTTTTATCTTTCGGAAGGACTTCCGAGGTGATCCGAGGAACGTAATTATTTTCAGCTAATAAAAGCAACATATGCTAAGACAATAAAAGTCCTTATTGGACATCTATTCATTAAAATGGGGGGCTGTAAAAAGAGGAGAACTTTTGCATGCCGACGGGATTTAAAATGAATCGGGAAATCAGCTTAAAGCCGGGCGTTCGGCGGCGCTCTGAAATGAGCTGAATAAAACATAAGAGGGGTGTGGGTTTATTGGGCGTACTCGCCGCTCTCAAAGATCTTTGAAGGAGGAAGAAATTGGCAGCTATTTAACCCTGCTCATTCATTTCCACAGAAGGTAATGACTGCAGGTCACCGGAATAAAGAAAGTCGGGAAAAAAAGAGTCCGGTCTGGTTGTGACTGCAGGTCTTTGGGGTTTGATAAAGGAGCTTAAAGTCTCTCATCCTCTGCACCTGTGTCCACTTCAAAAACCTCCGCTCATTCTCTCTCCTTCACTTAGACGTCATTATATTCTTTCCCAGGGAATATGCTAAAGTATGGCTGAAGGCACGATTTGATGACATTTGATAGTGCGGTATCTGAAAGTGGCTTAATAATGGGCCGGTGACTGCGCCACATACACGTGCACAAGCGTCCTCGTACTTCACCCAAAATCAAAGGAGAAAGAGTAAGAAATTATAGTTTTATCTACACTCCTCCTTTTATTAGTAAGGAACATCTTAATGAATCAGTTCATTGCCATGGACCATTCAAAAACAATTCACCATCTCTCAAATATATCTGCAGTATGTATATATATATATATATATATATATATATATATATATATACACACTCACCTAAAGGATTATTAGGAACACCATACTAATACTGTGTTTGACCCCCTTTCGCCTTCAGAACTGCCTTAATTCTACGTGGCATTGATTCAACAAGGTGCTGAAAGCATTCTTTAGAAATGTTGGCCCATATTGATAGGATAGCATCTTGCAGTTGATGGAGATTTGTGGGATGCACATCCAGGGCACGAAGCTCCCGTTCCACCACATCCCAAAGATGCTCTATTGGGTTGAGATCTGGTGACTGTGGGGGCCATTTTAGTACAGTGAACTCATTGTCATGTTCAAGAAACCAATCTGAAATGATTCAAGCTTTGTGACATGGTGCATTATCCTGCTGGAAGTAGCCATCAGAGGATGGGTACATGGTGGTCATAAAGGGATGGACATGGTCAGAAACAATGCTCATGTAGGCCGTGGCATTTAAACGATGCCCAATTGGCACTAAGGAGCCTAAAGTGTGCCAAGAAAACATCCCCCACACCATTACACCACCACCACCAGCCTGCACAGTGGTAACAAGGCATGATGGATCCATGTTCTCATTCTGTTTACGCCAAATTCTGACTCTACCATCTGAATGTCTCAACAGAAATCGAGACACATCAGACCAGGCAACATTTTTCCAGTCTTCAACTGTCCAATTTTGGTGAGCTTGTGCAAACTGTAGCCTCTTTTTCCTATTTGTAGTGGAGATGAGTGGTACCCGGTGGGGTCTTCTGCTGTTGTAGCCCATCCGCCTCAAGGTTGTGCGTGTTGTGGCTTCACAAATGCTTTGCTGCATACCTCGGTTGTAACGAGTGGTTATTTCAGTCAAAGTTGCTCTTCTATCAGCTTGAATCAGTCGGCCCATTCTCCTCTGACCTCTAGCATCAACAAGGCATTTTCGCCCACAGGACTGCCGCATACTGGATGTTTTTCCCTTTTCACATCATTCTTTGTAAACTCTAGAAATGGTTGTGCGTGAAAATCCCAGTAACTGAGCAGATTGTGAAATACTCAGACCGGCCCGTCTGGCACCAACAACCATGCCACGCTCAAAATTGCTTAAATCACCTTTCTTTCCCATTCTGACATTCAGTTTGGAGTTCAGGAGATTGTCTTGACCAGGACCACACCCCTAAATGCATTGAAGCAACTGCCATGTGATTGGTTGATTAGATAATTGCATTAATGAGAAATTGAACAGGTGTTCCTAATAATCCTTTAGGTGAGTGTGTATATATATATATATATATATATGAGCAATATGACACAAGTAGGCATGCGATATGGCTGTATATCAGATTCGGCCGTATGTAGCCGTATCGCACGCCTACTCGTGTGATATTGAGTTTATACAACAGTTTGACGGCACAAGGGAGTAAATACACAAGAAACAGCAACGGAGTGTCTTTTAAAAACCCTCTTTTGTGCAGAACTACTTCCCTCCGCCACAGATTCACATCTCAAGTTGACAGTTTGACAGTCGAGCTCAAGCCTCTGTTACTAATTCAGAAACGGCACTTTAGAGCGAGAGACGGAGGAACGCTGACTCGCTTCACTGAAGATTAGTGTATTATGAGAGAGAGATCGACTACACGAGTGTATTATCTGCATCTGATATAGCATTCATTCTTCAGATCGATGCCCATAATATTATACCCATTAAAAAATCAGTTTGAATGTCCGCTGAGCGATATCTTTGTCCTTTTAAAAGACTGACAGCGCTGAAACAACTTCCTTGTTCTGACCAGAGACTCACTCATAAAGACCGTCTTTGCCGCAGTCTAATGGTGTAATAATGCAACTGTCACTGAAGTCCATTTCACAATCACTGACGGACCCTTTCTCAATACCAAATACAGCATATTATTTATATAACATAATATTTATTGAACAACAATATTTCAGTTAACAACAATAGCCATTATAAAAGACAATAGGAAATAAAACACAAGCAAACTATTCAGTCAAACGTACAAAAGCGGCTCTAGTACAGGATTCAAATTAAATATAGCCGAAATATGATGTTATGAAACTTAACCTCGCCTTTAGCCAAATCAATGTTTCTCTGGAACAAGAAATAGATTAATAAGACCAAAGATATGCCCGTTTGATAACCCAAATGAATTATATCTGTTTAACCACTATCTACATACAGGAAGAGCCAGTGTCAAATTCCCGAAGGATTGTCCGAGATGAAGCTGTTCTCTGCGGGTACATGAGCGCTGAACAGCGTCAAATATTGCTCAAATATGCGCTATGTTTATATATGAGTCTCATATTTGAGGTCTAAATCACTACATCTCTCCTAAAACAACAACTCCGTGACACAACAACAGTAGTGTTTGTAAAATGATGGTGGATTTGCTCGACCGCCATGACAGTCGCCGCGAGCGGAGCGATACAAACGGTGCTGATACTGGGGGAATATCACACGGCTGGAAAAGGCTCTCAGCCAATCAGATTCGAGAACCAGAAAGAACTGTTGTGTGTATATATATATGGGAAAAAACTGGCATACTACTCTTAGTGTGCACAGCATATACTATTTATATGAAAGAATTCATGTGTAATAACTACATACTTTTGAAGAGAGGAAATGGAATGAGGTCACAATGGAGGCCAAATCTGATATATAATTAAGATAAACTGTTTTCTGTGTAAAGGTCACTACTACATTTGCCAACATATAGAGTATACAACACAACACACTTTGCGTATAATGCTTGACCTTCCACTGCCTCTGTGACTTATCTGTCATGTTTTAACTGCTTTTCTTGACTCATTATTTAATCAGACTGCCAAGAGTTAAGATAATCTGACAAAAAAAATTGTCAACACTTTATTTTTAGGTGACGTAGTTACATGTTACTATAGGTACTTACTATAGTAATAACCAGTGTTGGGTGTAACTAGTTACTAAGTAATAATTTATGCAGTTTTATATTATTTATTTGAATTGAATTTACTTTTTGGAGAGAGTAATTCGTACAGGAATCTAATTACACTATTGAAGATGTAAATTAATTACTTTTTTTAAATAACTTACCCAACACTGGTAATAACAGTAAATTATGCATAATTAAGTAAAAGTAATTAAAAGTAATTAACCTATATGTAGTTAATATTACTTA
This sequence comes from Rhinogobio ventralis, assembly GCA_039654625.1. Classification (NCBI taxonomy): domain Eukaryota; kingdom Metazoa; phylum Chordata; class Actinopteri; order Cypriniformes; family Gobionidae; genus Rhinogobio; species Rhinogobio ventralis. The sequence goes on from CM077216.1 coordinate 29,233,792, forward strand.
ATACTTATTTGAGTAAGTACAATGTACCTACATCACTATAAAATAAAGTTGAACCCAAAATTAAATTAAAAATGCAAAATAACCACATCTATTTCACGCATGATAACTGGTTAATGTTCAAAAGATTTTACTAAGGGAAAAAACCCGCACATAACAATGTCATTGTGACCAAAAAATTTAATAAAAAATAGATGCTTTTTCTTAGTTTATGACTGCATAACGCACCGTTTGACATGCTATTTTTAGGCAGGCAGTGTGGAGTGTATCCTGCGCAGTAAGCAGCACGCTATACTCCATTCTGAATGCATTTCTCTCTCGTCTATTCTAAGGCTAGCGCTGGAGTTAGTGTGTGATCAGTGCACCTGATTGCTGTGTAATGGAGGTGTTGGGACGGCAGCGAGCAGCTCAGAGTCCCAGTCTAGCTAAGCTCAGCTCTGCTAAGTCAAGCCCAGCAGAACACAGGTGGATTAATAAGGCCAAAGACAGGTGCACTCTCCTCCAGTGCGCACACCTCTCTAATTGGTCTCATAAGGCCCCCTGTGCTCGGAGACTGTGGCTGCCGTCCTGAAGAATTCCTTTACTTGTGCGCACACACACACACGTGCGCGTGCGAGGTGTTAGAGAGACGACTAACACTCACAGTCTCTCATTAGCAGGGTTGAGGGGTGTCTACCTTAATAAAGTCATTATCACACCTGTGACTCCAAGCTGAGAGACAGACTGCACGCACACATACAGCCTCTCGAACCTGAAGAGAATGACTCAGACCTTCAAATCAATCTGTTTTTGCAACACATTCAAAACATACTCGCTCATTATTTTATGCACAACAATTTATAAAAGAATGCGTTTGTGAATGATTCACACTCAAATTTGCTCTGCTCGAGGCCCTGTATTAGGCCCTTTTTAAGGTTTTAATGAAAAAGAGTTTTTGCAAAATTTCACATACATTTATTCTGCTTGGGATTCATGAATTATTGTTAGTCTAAATTCTTTTGTTGTATATTTGACATTTTTTGTGATAGAGACAGTGGCGGGGGAAGAGGCCAAATCTGAAATGTGACCCTGGACCACAAGACCAGTCATAAGGTCAGTTTTATGAAATTGAGATTTATACATCACCTGAAAGATGAATAAATAATCTTTCCCTTGATGTCTGGTTTGTTAGGATAGGACAATATTTGAATCTGGAATCTGAGGGTGCAAAAAAACCTAAATATTGAGAAAATCTCCTTTAAAGTTGTCCGAATGAAGTCCTTAGCAATGCATATTACTACTAATAATACATTTCTGATATATTTACAGTAGTAAATGTACAAAATATCTTCATGGAACATGATCTTAATATCCTAATGATTTTTGGCATAAAAGAAAAATGTATAATTTTGACCCATACAGTGTATTGTTGGCTACCCGTGAGACTATGACTGGTTTTGTGCTCCAGGGTCACATTTATATGAAACTGTTTTCTGTGTAAAGGTCAGTGAAGCAACAGTCCCCTACCACATTTTTTTTTACTTTGTTGTGCTAAACCACCACAAAAACAACAATAATAATCATAATCATCACACTTGGTGAATGTCATAATGTCTTTTCACATTGTTATTACATCTCTGAGCAAAAGTCTGTTTGGTTTTTAATTTATTTTTGAGGCAAAAAAGAAGATATCCTGCACTTTTGACACGGTTCCTTTACAAAATGCAACCATCAATCTCAAATTCGCACTGGTGGCCGTGCTAAACAAAACTTTCATTAATATGAATTACTTTTTTCAGCTTTTGACTTGAAGGTAACAAACTAGCACCGCAGCAGAGCGTGGAATAGTGGAGTTAATGAACTGAGCAAACAGATTATTTTCCAATAGCGAGGGAGAAGTGTTGACACAATACAGTACAAACCTGCGGCAGAAAGAGACGGTTCAGCCTGATTGTCCCGGCACAATAAGATCATCTCTTCCTGACAATGGTTAGAGTAAATTACAGAGGCCTACCGAGACATATATTATGCGTTTCTGGTATTGTGCGCATAGTTCTGCTGGTTGTACTGATGATACAATTACACGGGAATTCTAAAAGATAGCAAAAGTAAACAATATGTGGGAAGCTATCAAAATAATGGCTGGTCTGTTGGCCGAACAAGAACAGGAAATGTTTGTGCGATTTCTTGCGGACAGCTCTTTTCTATCAAAAGAGCGTTTCGATTATTACACCCTCATCACTTGGCTTTTTCTTGTCTGCTCTCCTGAATCTTTTTTCATTTGGTAGGTCTGTGGAGGTCGTTGGTGGGACTTGATCTTAAATAAAAAAGTATTGCTGCACCATTAAGCGCGGATAGTAATGATATTAATTTGCCAAGACTGTGTCATTTTCACAGGAGAGCAACTAGCAGAAAACATTATGAAAATGTCGGAGAGGACTGGTAATTGAGTTGATTAGTGTGACCTTGGTTGGGAAGGTAATAGAGGGGCGAGTGAACGAAGCGTGCGGACCAGAGTTATGACCCTCTCTCTCTCTTTCTCTCTCTTTCTCTGTCTATCTCTCCTTTAGCTCTGTGAGGAACAGGGTTCGCTATTTGTTGGGAGCAGCGGGCGCTCGCTCTGACAGAGTAATACGCCGTGACTAGCCGAGCTTGTCGTGCTACTTAGCGCTTTTTCCCGGAGAGTAATGAGGGTGCGAAAAGAGGGGCTCTGTGCTCGTGTTAAAGGCCTGGGCCAAGCCTAGTGCTGGGATTAGCCAATTCAGAGCCAAAAATGAAAAAAAGCTTTGCATTTAGAGTAGATCTCAGCTTGGCTATGGACAGCAGAGAGAGAGAACCCAGGGAGACCAAAGGAAAAACTGTCTAAATTATCTAGCTATTTATCAATATTTGCACAAACTACAGTTTACATCATGTTTGTTCCTAACCAATCTGGTTGTGGATGGCTTCACTGGGACTCGTAGACATCTATGATATTAAATACACCAATACATTAGTATTTTTCTTGGCCCTTTTATCTCTCTCCCACACAAAATCAGAAGTACCGCACACAAAGTCGATGTTTGCATCATTGCAGTATCGGCCCAGAGTAGCTGCTGCACAGAAAAGTGGTTCACTTCTGTTTTATGACTTTTATGGGGTAATGAAACTAATGAGCTGATGCCCAACCCCCTCCATTTCCTCCACACCGACTGTGTGTCTGACAGGAGCAGCTCTGAGTCCAAACGGCACCAATCACACCCCAACAAACCCAGGAGTTCAGCAGTCACTCCTCAAGCCTTTATAAACATGCAAAAACCTTAAAACATTATTAGATTTGAATTATTATATTATATCATTTATTTTACATAATTATATAATATTAAATTATAAAATTGCTATTACTATAAGCCATGCAAAGTGTGTTCTCCGTTAAACCCTTACTACACACCCCCCATTTTGGAAAGTGGGGCATAAATGATGTACCCAAAATAAAAAGGTTGCTGCTCATAAGTCATTCTTAATAATGTATAAAAATATTATGTGGATGTGGCATAACAACTTATAACCACAATTAAAGTGAAGCCACATGTGTGGTCATGCTTCATCTGAGGATGATATCTCTAAAACTATGATTTTATGAAGCATTTCCTAAGACCATGTCATGTGAGTTTTTAGAGAAGGCTGATAAGATGCTAATGAAATATGTTATTGCCCTGTAAACACCCGTTTGCAGTCTGGTGTGGTGTGGTGTGGTGTGGCGAACTGCTCCATTCACGTTTCTATTGTTCTCACCTGACGAACCTTTCACAGCTCTGCCGGTATGAGACCTAATCTTCATTATTCTTTTATCTTTTGTTTGTATTCAGCCATTATTAGCCTTTATTCTGGCATTGCATGGCTTGCTCATCTACAGTTTATGGAATAGAATAGCTCCTGGCACGACAGGTGCATTAGAGCTACAGTTAGCATCAAGCTACATAAAAGTTAAAAGATTAATATTATGCTTTACTCAAAACTCACTTTAAACCATCGAGTGTTTGCAATAACTTCTGATCGGGATCTAATGTGGATTTTAGTCATATAATGATGTTGAAATGTAATTTTAGCCTATATATATATACACACAGGTGCTGGTCATATAATTAGAATATCATCAAAAAGTTTATTTATTTCACTAATTCCATTCAAAAAGTGAAACTTGTATATTATATTCATTCATTACACACAGACTGATATATTTCAAATGTTTATTTCTTTTAATTTTGATGATTATAACTGACAACTAAGGAAAATCCCAAATTCAGTATCTCAGAAAATTAGAATATTACTTAAGACCAATACAAAGAAAGGATTTTTAGAAATCTTGGCCAACTGAAAAGTATGAACATGAAAAGTATGAGCATGTACAGCACTCAACACTTAGTTGGGGTTCCTTTTGCCTGAATTACTGCAGCAATGCGGCGTGGCATGGAGTCGATCAGTCTGTGGCACTGCTCAGGTGTTATGAGAGCCCAGGTTGCTCTGATAGTGGCCTTCAGCTCTTCTGCATTGTTGGGTCTGGCATATCGCATCTTCCTCTTCACAATACCCCATAGATTTTCTGTTAGATAGTTTGCTGGCCAATTAAGAACAGGGATACCATGGTCCTTGAACCAGGTACTGGTTGCTTTGGCACTTTGTGCAGGTGCCAAGTCCTGTTGAAAAATGAAAGCTGCATCTCCATAAAGTTGGTCAGCAGCAGGAAGCATGAAGTGCTCTAAAACTTCCTGGTACACGGCTGCGTTGACCTTGGACCTCAGAAAACACAGTGGACCAACACCAGCAGATGACATGGCACCCCAAACCATCACTGACTGTGGAAACTTTACACTGGACCTCAAGCAACGTGGATTGTGTGCCTCTCCTCTCTTCCTCCAAACTCTGGGACCCTGATTTCCAAAGGAAATGCAAAATTTACTTTCATCAGAGAACATAACTTTGGACCACTCAGCAGCAGTCCAGTCCTTTTTGTCTTTAGCCCAGGCGAGACGCTTCTGACGCTGTCTGTTGTTCAAGAGTGGCTTGACACAAGGAATGCGACAGCTGAAACCCATGTCTTGCATATGTCTGTGCGTAGTGGTTCTTGAAGCACTGACTCCAGCTGCAGTCCACTCTTGTGAAACTCCCCCACATTTTTGAATGGGTTTTGTTTCACAATCCTCTCCAGGGTGCGGTTATCCCTATTGCTTGTACACTTTTTCTACCACATCTTTTCCTTCCCTTCGCCTCTCTATTAATGTGCTTGGACACAGAGCTCTGTGAACAGCCAGCCTCTTTTGCAATGACCTTTTGTGTCTTGCCCTCCTTGTGCAAGGTGTCAATGGTCGTCTTTTGGACAACTGTCAAGTCAACAGTCTTCCCCATGATTGTGTAGCCTACAGAACTAGACTGAGAGACCATTTAAAGGCCTTTGCAGGTGTTTTGAGTTAATTAGCTGATTAGAGTGTGGCACCAGGTGTCTTCAATATTGAACCTTTTCACAATATTCAAATTTTCTGAGATACTGAATTTTGGATTTTCCTTAGTTGTCAGTTATAATCATCAAAATTAAAAGAAAGAAACATTTGAAGTATATCAGTCTGTGTGTAATGAATTAATGTAATATACAAGTTTCACTTTTTGAATGGAATTAGTGAAATAAATCAATTTATGATATTCTAATTATATGACCAGCACCTGTATGTATGTATATATATATATATGTATATATATATATATATATATATATATATATATATGCAGCTAATCGCTACACCTGCTTAGCATTTATGATGCAAACATCCATTATTGATATGAAAATTGCACAAATCGCATGAAAATTGCACACAAATCATATACTATCATAACCGTGTGTTTATTAGCTTCTTGTTTCACGTGTAGAAATGTTTCTTTGGGGTTGTTTTTCACAGAGCTCAGAACGAGAGCGTCATCCAGAACACAGGAATTATCGTCACGAATTATGGAATCACGTAAGATGATTGATAGCTCTAGAGCAAATGAGCGCTCGATGAGTCATAACTCACGCAAACCTGGAACAGGAGAGACAGAGCTCGCACTGAACACTCTTTCAGCTCTTCAGATCGCATAATTCAGTGGGAAATTAATAGAAATGGTATTCTGTAAGACGAAGTTGTCAAATGTCGTAGCTGGAGTCTTTAATCTTTCTAATGACACTCGGTTTGTCCCGAACAAGTAAGAGTGTGATCAGTGGTTAAATTGGCTTTTGTAGGGAGGGGGAGCCCTTATTTACGGTGAATGGTCATTATTCAAAATCGCGCCAATGTGTTTTTACACCAAAGGGGCTCTTTTTCCAGTATTAATGTGTAAGGTAGGGTTGAGTAGTTATTCAAACAAAGACAAATACTTTACAATTCACTTACTTTATTATTATTATTTTTTTACCTTTAATGTTAACAGGCAGGCAACGGATTTCCCCCTCGGAAAATGTATGAAATTGAACATGTTTGAAAATATTGGTTGGCAAATATGTAAACATCTTTTTAAACAAGAAATGTTGATTTAAGAGAATCAGGGCCAATTAATAGGCTCTAATGAAGCAGAAACAATTAATGTCAGATAACGTCCATAATAATTGGGTTCGATTTTACGACAGTTTTCAGTGGTTATGAGCAGCAATATGAGACAGAAATTTGGTAATCATTGATCATTGTTTAGGTCAATTAAACCACGTTAAGCCTTTTCCTCGCCATAGGCACCAATGAAGAAGAAAACGTTAATGTGAGATCATTTCTATAATCGGTTTAGTTTTTTTGACAGGCTTAAGTGTTCATGACAAGATATGGCCATGAGAAATTTGGTGATCATTTATCGTTGTTTTCCGAGCTTAAGCCACGTGAAGCGTTTTAGAATGTCCCGCTGAAAGTTTCAGCTAGCAGCAATGATCAGCTAAATCTACACTAGTTCTATCCCAGTAAACACAGAACGTTCCCCTAACGTTCCCATATGGTTCCCGTTCTGGGAACGTTCTCTATTGGTTGTGTTTTTGTAACCTAAAGAGAACCTTCCCAGAACGTTCCCTGCAGGTTATTTTTAGATTTTATTTTTTATAACATATAAGCAGGTTTATTTGTATATTTCGTTACTGCGCGTCTCCAGCACACGCTTTCTTCTGTCTTCCACAGAAAGACGCGCACTCGCGTAATTTAAAAATTAACGGTCATTCCGTTTTTACAGACAAACTAACATTAGTGTAAATAGTGTGATTTCAGAGAGATTTGACACGTAATTGAAGACAACATGAAGTTTTTGTTTACTGACCAAAAGAAAGAAGGCTACGTCCCGTTAGTTCAGTGGTAAGAAATTAATGCAATGTTATCCCAGTTAAAGTTATCTTTATTCATTTTTTTATGTCTGTGAATAAAATTAATATTTTAAAATCCCATATTGTGTTGAAGTCATTGTTATTTGGCACTTAAACGTAAAACCTGGTTGTGGTACAGTGTCAGTGATACAAGTTACAAAATCTTACATATTAATGCATAAATTCAATCTTATTTAATTCTCCATATGAAGGTTTATGTGCTTGGATTATTTCTATTGATTAAACAAATTCAAAACAAGACATGGTTTGTAGTCGGCTACTGATTATTGACGTCCATTCATCCGTCTTCCATGCCGCTTATACCATATGGGACGCGGGAATTGCTGGACGATTACTGACGTACAGCAGGGTAAATGATATTGAGAGTAAAGAGGTTAGGGGAATGTTCCGGGAACATTCTGAGAACATTCTGGGAAGGTTAGGGGAACGTTCTCCAAACCAACAGGGAACGTTCTATTTATGTAAAGAAAACTTTCCTGGCTAACCAACAGAGAACGTTAGGAGGTCTGTTCTGGGAACCAAAAATTGTTATCTGGGATTGTTGACGTTAGCTTGGCTCATTTGTTGTTTCCCGTATAATTTGCCTTCAAAAACAAACAAGCTCTCATCCTGCTTCACCAGACAGGACAGCTTAAATACACGTAGGCCTACTGAATCTCAAAACAACTTTATAAAGATCAACTCTTCAGACTCAGAGCGGGTTTTACCGCGGATCTTGTGTAGGCAGTTATACGTCAACGTCAACTAACGTAACTAGTTGATGTTACTGAGCTCAATTGAACGGTTAAACATACAGACAGCTAACATTTCTTTCAGGTCAAACTTTTTTTAACCTAGTTTTATTGTTTTCCTATCATGCAATGGAGAGGCGCCGTCTGTCCGGAAGAGACAGACTTCAAAAGAAGAACGAGCCTCGTTTTCATTTGAAACAAATATCAACAGTGATGTCCATTTTTTAATTGCTCTGTTTTCGAAGTGTTTCCCCCCCGTTCAATATCTCCGCTGACGTTTCATTAAACTGCTGATATAAAGAGTTTTTAGTTTGGAACCAAGGCAGCCAGCTACGAGATGAATTGTGACCATAAAACATTTGATTCGGCCTCCCCAAAAAACGTTTGAAAACGGCAAAAAAAAAAGAAAAAAAGTCAAAGGTTCAAGACTGTGAACAGAGGACTTCCGTGGTAGCTGCTCAATCGCTCAAGCCGTTCGCGGGTTTCAATGGTAACGTCGCTGTTACGCTTAGAATTGTGACAGTTTTCCCTTGATGGCTGTGGGCGGGGTGCTGAACCAGAGAACGCAGCGATTAATGCATTATGACGTCTGTGAAGTCTCATATGCCATGTATTTGCCAGGAGATGAAAAATAATTGAAGTGGAATAACAATATTTGGTGCTGAAGGAGATGGAACTGAGCTCCGGCAGGGTGTGTTGTGGACCTGAGGAGGCGAAGCTGTGCTCCGGCAGGGTGTGTTGTGGACCTGAGGAGGCGGAGCTGCGCTCTGGCAGGGTGTGTTGTGGACCTGAGGAGGCGGAGCTGCGCTCCGGCAGGGTGTGTTGTGGACCTGAGGAGGCAGAGCTGCGCTCCGGCAGGGTGTGTTGTGGTCCTGAGGAGGCGGAGCTGCGCTCTGGCAGGGTGTGTTGTGGACCTGAGGAGGCGGAGCTGCGCTCCGGCAGGGTGTGTTGTGGACCTGAGGAGGCGGAGTTGCGCTCAGGCAGGGTGTGTTGTGGACCTGAAGAGGCGGAGCTGCGTTCCGGTAGGGTGTGTTGTGGACCTGAGGAGGCAGAGTTGCGCTCCGGCAGGGTGTGTTGTGGACCTGAGGAGGCGGAGCTGCGCTCCGGCAGGGTGTGTTGTGGACCTGAGGAGGCGGAGCTGCACTCCGGGCAGGGTGTGTTGTGGACCTGAGGAGGCGGAGCTGCGCTCCGGGCAGGGTGTGTTGTGGACCTGAGGAGGCGGAGCTGCGTTCCGGAAGGGTGTGTTGTGGACCTGAGGAGGCGGAGCTGCGCTCCGGCAGGGTGTGTTGTGGACCTGAGGAGGCGGAGCTGCGCTCCGGCAGGGTGTGTTGTGGACCTGAGGAGGCGGAGCTGCGCTCCGGCAGGGTGTGTTGTGGACCTGAGGAGGCGGAGCTGCGCTCCGGCAGGGTGTGTTGTGGACCTGAGGAGGCGGAGCTGCGCTCCGGCAGGGTGTGTTGTGGACCTGAGGAGGCGGAGTTGCTCTCAGGCAGGGTGTGTTGTGGACCTGAGGAGGCGGAGCTGCGTTCCGGTAGGGTGTGTTGTGGACCTGAGGAGGCAGAGCTGCGCTCCGGCAGGGTGTGTTGTGGACCTGAGGAGGCGGAGCTGCGCTCCGGCAGGGTGTGTTGTGGACCTGAGGAGGCGGAGCTGCGCTCCGGCAGGGTGTGTTGTGGACCTGAGGAGGCGGAGTTGCTCTCAGGCAGGGTGTGTTGTGGACCTGAGGAGGCGGAGCTGCGTTCCGGTAGGGTGTGTTGTGGACCTGAGGAGGCAGAGCTGCGCTCCGGCAGGATGTGTTGTGGACCTGAGGAGGCGGAGCTGCGCTCCGGCAGGATGTGTTGTGGACCTGAGGAGGCCCAGTTTAACCTCTGAGTGTGATGTTTTAACGTGCAGTGAATGTTGAACAACAATAATCTGGGGCTGTCTGCGATCTTTGCACGTAAAGGGGTTAAACATGATAAAAATCACTGTCATGAACAAAATTGAGTGGATTATTACTTTTATAAAGATTCAAAATGAAATGTTTTATAGGGTTTAATTTTAATGTAATTGTTTTACATGTGCCTTCATGATGACTAAAAATATTTGAATGAATCAAAGCACCAAACAAACCAAACAAAAACTCTGAGCTCAAGACACGACGGCACCTAAAAATGATGGGCAAAACACACCCTTTATGATACTCATGGCATGATGGACACCACATGGATCAAAACATAACAAGTAAATGAGCCGTACACTCATTCCCTACCCTCATTGAGTCACATCAGCAGATCGGCCTTGTGCCAATTACGGACCCGGGATTGCTGGATATTAGGAAGTGACACATATTCATCAAAACTGTATGGGCGAAGGATGTTACTGATATTACTGGTGGCTGACAGAATTATATTTACATTTATTCACTTTGCAGATGCTTTTATTGTAAAATACAATTGAGAATGAAACAATTAATTGTAAATGAAAGAATGTGAAAAATATAAATGTAATAAAAATCATTTTGAGTTGGAATTATTATAAAGCATGACATATGGAGGACATGCAACTGGATAAATGGGTTGCTTGGGACAATGGTCAAATGTACAGTTTAGCCCTCTTTATAAAAAAATGCAAAATGCAAAATGACACGACTGACCAACCAGAACCAGTATTCCATAGAGCTGTGTAATAAATACATATATGTGAAGGTGTCTGAAACACAATTATTTACTGAGAAACCCAAATGACTCGCCAATACATACATTCATACACGTGTGAAGTGGCGACAGGGGCCAGACAGTGTTTTGTCCTTATCAGCTCCTGCCTGCCCATTGACCCAGCAGCTGACAGACCTGACCACAGCACACACACACACACACACACACACACACATGCAAACACCCGCCGCGCCGCATACATTACTGCTGACACTCCACATTTAATTATGCTGCTGTCAGCCACGGCCCCTCTCCTCAAATTCATTTTAATAAACTTTCTGTATGGCTCCGTTTCTTCTAACCACTCTCTCTCTTTCTTTCTCTCTCTCTCTCTCTCTCTCTTTCTCTCAAGGTTAGTGCTCATGGAGTCACCTTCAGTGTCGGCCCCTAGGGCTCTTACACACAACACACACACACACACACAGATTCACCGTCTCCATCTTTCTCTCACACATACACACTTGCATAGAAAATTGTCAGATAATCGTCTAATTGACAAACAGGCCATTCACATTAATATCACAGGATATTAAAATCATTTTACAGGGATTGCACTCAAAAGGAGCAATTTATATCTGATTACATATTGTAGAGCTGTAGATATAGTGTAAAAGTGTTTTTACTAAAATTAGGACTATAGGAATGATATAACCAAACAAATAAATACATTTAAAATTCCAGTTATATTTTCGGGTTTCCAATGATCATGGATGCATTTTTTAATGTCACATTGTGTTCATAATAGTCACACACTCAATGAACTCATTAAATGTACAGTATATGTTTACATGAAAAAAAATGTTAATTACATGAAAAAGATTTTATTTCATCACACACTTGCACCTCGTGTTAAATGCTTTGGAAATTGGAGCATTCAATACATCAATTAAATGCATTCAATATCATATATCGTGTGGCTCTAAGTCAAGTGTGTGTGTTGAGAGGTTTTGTGAACTCCTCCTAATGACTGAGATTAGTCTATTACAGCCGTGACCTTTCTCTGCCTGTAGACCCTCTAATAGCAAAGAAGGCCTCACCCTAAAACAGACATTAGGAGCAGCAGAGGAAATGTATTCTTTCATTAAAAACATCTTGCATTATTAATTCTGCTTAATATATTCAGCAGGCAACCTTTGACATCTCTGCCGTCTGTGTGTCGTGGGACAAGGAGAGATTAGAGAATGATGGAGTATAACAGGACGGATGACAGAAATAGAGGGATTATATCTTGCAAAAAGAGTGTAAGGTGGAGAAGAGTTACAGAGTTGAGGACGATTGTAAAATTAAAAAGAATGATCAAATATAATAATAATCATCATTTTATTAATCTATCTATCATGCAAACTTTAAATACATTTTTGGGGAATTCTGTAAAGTAAATGTCTCTAAAAGTAGATTTTATTGCAAATCTAATTTTCGATTTCTGATCTAATTAATGGTAATACCATAGTATTTTAAATTATGGTGTAGTGAATAATTATATCCATACACCATGGTATTTATTTCTTTTAATTCTCAAAAATATTTCTAGAGAAACTCGTGTCTGAAGTAAGAAAGGCGGGACTGAAAAGTGTCATACCGCCAAATCAGCAAACTATGAACTCCAGACTGTAGAGGACGTTTAGGTCGAAGTCTCTGTCCAGTCTTAATGTGAATGTAAATACCAGTTTGGCGTGACGCACTCCAGACCTGTTCTCCAGCGGGCCCCTTTCATCCCGATTTAGACGGCCCGTCCCGATGGATTCCACTCCTCTTTTATCCCTTCATATCAAAGCATATCATCTCTCCTTTCATAACACTCTCAATAACCATCAACATTCGGCTAATGAACAGGTGGTTTGTACCTTAAAGATGACAAACAGCGAATAAAAGTGCCATCAGACTCCTGCCGACAAATCGGACAAGACCTGTGGATTTAAAGCAGTCTGTCCGAACATGACAAGCAAGCGGGGGTTTGGAATGTAACAAGTATATCTGGGTTTCATCAACCCCCGTTTCATCCTGCCCTGAAGGGCGGTTCATTCACTCTGGAGAGATCACCTAAGCTCTTGTGGGTCGCTGTGCCTGAGAGCTTTAGGTAAGAGGCAATGAAACCAAGGGGAGGTTTTCACCAAATGTCATGCCACAGAAAGCTTGAGCTCCAGACTCTTGTGAATGCACACAAGATCATTTGCTAAATAATGTTCAGTTTCTTGCACAGACCGATCGTTTTACTCCATAAGACCTCAATATCGTCATTCATTTTATGTTGCCTGTAACTACTTTTTTTATTTGCGAAGCGATGGCGCCTGTTCACTTGCATTTTATGAGTTACCAAAGAAAATTAGTCACCGAGAAAAAGTGCAAACGAACGTCAACTGAAGTCAGATTTCCAACTTGGCAAATATCTTAGTTCTCAATTATCCCAGATTCCTGGAAACCACTGAACTAGAGGTCTGCCCTCCCGCAGGACCACCGCGGATCCACGGGACCCGACCCAACACAGTGCGGTGCAGGACAAGTAATCGCTGAGCTTGGGAGGGAAGATACTGATGCGTGTTTTGAAGATACAGAACGATGTGTGTTTTATTCGTCTATTCAGGAACAAAAATAAAACCGCTTACAGGCGCAGCGCTGGGTATTCTCAATGTTGTTCGATTGTAAGCGACAGAGGAAGGCATCTTCCTTTTGCCTGCTCTGGCGAATGCAACAAGGTGAGGTCTGAAGCATTGTGAAATGGAAAGAACATATGGCACCGGAGCAAGACATAATCAAACGGGGGAGGGACTGAAAATCTGCATAGACTTTTGTGGACCAGAGCGGGACAAAATGTAACACTTTACTTTGCAGCGTCATTGTTACATATGCAGTGTTGGGGAGTAACTAGTTACATGTAATTAGATTACGTAATTTAATTACAAAATAAATGTAACTGTAAAAGTTACAGTTACTGAGAAGAATATGTAATTAGATTACAGTTATGAAAATGTTAACGATTACAAAGGGGGTTACATCTGAATATTTTCTGTAAAAAGTCAGGATATGTTGAATAATATTAATTTGTTGCTTTGCCTGTTTTTGATGTGCACAAGGCTTCTTGCCATGTAAAGGCTGTTTAGTAAAGCGCTGCTATCCTGATGCTTTTCTCTTGTTGGAATTTGCAGAACGTCTGCCAATACATAAATCCACATTGCCGCTGAATATGGAAGCTCATGGGTAGCAGTTTTTAATTTGCAATGTAATATGCAAAATGGAAATGCACTTCAGTATTTACATTTACATTTTCCATACCATGTGTGCAACATTTGGAGCAAAATGATCATTCAAATTTAATAATATAATTTACATTAGCATACTATTGAAACATAAACAAAATTAAAATGAAAATGTATTACAGAAATGATTAGATGTGTTTAACATCCTCAAGCTAAAATTCAATTCCACATTCATTACGGGACATTTCATGAAAATGCAATCACAAGTACAGTATCTTGACACATTTAAAAATAACATTTAAATGATCACAATTGCTACAATTTCAGCTTGAACATGTTAAACATATCTAATCATTTCTGTAATACATTTTAATTTTACAACTTATAAAACGTTAAATGTGTTTAAATTGTATGTTAAAACTAGTGTAGGAAATATCAAATTATTATTATTATTCAATCATTTTGCTCCAAATGTTGCACACATGGTATGGAAAATGTAAATTTAAATACAGAAATGCATTGCCATTTTGCATATTACATTGCAAACTGAAAACTGCTACCAATGAGCTTCCATTTGTGGACAGGAACAGGACAAAATGTAACATTTTTGAAGGAGTGGGACAGAATCTTATGTGACAAAAAAAAATCCATCCCGCACAGATTTGTACATGGAGCGGTTACAGACTGGGCACCAGTTTATGGGGCAGCACTCTTTTGGCCGGGTTTAGTTCTTTATATGCTATCTTTCAAGCATCACTCAACAATACAGCTTTATGGTCAAATGTCAGAATACCCCACACTTTGACTTTGGATGGGATGCATGTCTACAAGGTGCTGAATTCAATGTCCAAGTCCAGACTATATCTCTTCCCTCAAAATCTGAGTACAATGATCAGGAACCCCGAGACAAATCCGGTTTAAACACACACACACACACTGAGTTACCGGCAGCTGTGTACTTTGCAGAAGTGCTTGTATACTGAGGACAAAAAAAAACAAGTATATATGTCCTCATGTCTCTTTAGAGAGGACTGCAAAAAGCCCATTACTGAGAGTCTTAACCCTGCTCTGTCTTTCCCCTCAGGCTCTGTCTGACTTCCTCTTGCTTTTCCGTTCTCCTCATACCTCCATTCAGTCGTCCTTTTGTCTTAATTTCGTCAAGTCAACCTTGTCCTGACCTCACCAAGCAAGGGACAAAAGCCTGGTCACACAGCCCAGGTAACTTCCTGCCATTTCTTCTCAGAATCAGATAGGCAAGTTTTGCTTGCTGTTTGTTCGTCATTGATTCTTAAATACCTGGACAGATTGATGGTCTATATTTTGCGTAACACGTGTTAAATGCAGAAACCATATTAAAATAAAAAATAAAGAAAAAATGTAATGGAAAATTTAGGAAATGTTGCTATTTTAAAAAGCTAATAGCAGATGAAATGGTATTCTCAGTATTCAGTATGGTGATTTCAGTACACAAGTCATTAGTATATAAAAACAGGAAGGGGTGGAGGGATTTTACAGTACCTTCCACAGCAGGGAAGCTCTCTCTCTCTGTCTCTCTCTCTCTCTCTCTTCTCTCTCCCTCTCTCTCTCTGTCTCTCTCTCTCTCTCTCTCTCAGCTAAACAAACTCATTAAAAGTGTCTTGGTAGGAGTCTGGGGCTGCTGTCTCCCGCTGCCCCTTCCCTCCAATTAAGGCAGTAATCACTGTCAATGCACTGACTTTACCTTCAAATTACACCCTCACCTCTGCCTCGCGTGCTCTATCACGTGTGCATGTGACCGTCACGTGAAAATAAACACACCTCCGCATAATTGAGCTGAAATATTGTGTGTCAACCTGTGCAAAAGGGGACCGAATGCTCACGCTTCTCGTCTCTCTCTTTGAATTCTGTGAAAAGCTGCTGTTCCCGAGCATCAGTGGAACTCTGAACGGTGTGAAAGACGTGTCGAGGTATACATTGTCAGGCAAATTCACTAAACAGTTCCGCAAAAATGTTATTTCACCGCAAAAACCTTTTTCTTATTCACTAAGCTTCCACAATCCAGTTTAACCAGTCGCTAAATGCGCTAGAATAGCACAGCGTTGTATTTAAATTAAGTTACTGTCATTCTTTGCTGCGCAAACACGCCTCCATTCTATGTAAATTAGGCTCATTATACATATATACCCTACCCACAAAACTCAGCACTATTTGCCAGCTGCAATTAATGTTGCGCCATTACCGCCCACAGAAAGCAGGCGGCAAAATGAATTTAATTTGAAAGAGATGTTTGCGTACAGTTTCTACTGATCATGACAGCAGTTATTCATCAAATGATGGAGAAGAGCATTATATACGGCATATATCCAGACATATGGTGTAGCCAAGTAGTCTTTCAGCATTTTAAAGAGCCAATTCAGGCGTCTGGATCGCAGTGGTGTAGCAATACAGTCCCAATATATTCAGTTCAATGTCAGTTCATTTTTACTATCAGTTCATTTTTCAAGTTGACATGAAATGAAAATTCCCTTTATTTACACTCACCTAAAGGATTATTAGGAACACCATACTAATACTGCGTTTGACCCCCTTTCACCTTCAGAACTGCCTTAATTCTACGTGGCATTGATTCAACAAGGTGCTGAAAGCATTCTTTAGAAATGTTGGCCCATATTGATAGGATAGCATCTTGCAGTTGATGGAGATTTGTGGGATGCACATCCAGGGCACGAAGCTCCCGTTCCACCACATCCCAAAGATGCTCTATTGGGTTGAGATCTGGTGACTGTGGGGGCCATTTTAGTACAGTGAACTCATTGTCATGTTCAAGAAACCAATTTGAAATGATTCGAGCTTTGTGACATGGTGCATTATCCTGCTGGAAGTAGCCATCAGAGGATGGGTACATGGTGGTCATAAAGGGATGGACATGGTCAGAAACAATGCTCAGGTAGGCCGTGGCATTTAAACGATGCCCAATTGGCACTAAGGGGCCTAAAGTGTGCCAAGAAAACATCCCCCACACCATTACACCACCACCACCAGCCTGCACAGTGGTAACAAGGCATGATGGATCCATGTTCTCATTCTGTTTACGCCAAATTCTGACTCTACCATCTGAATGTCTCAACAGAAATCGAGACTCATCAGACCAGGCAACATTTTTCCAGTCTTCAACTGTCCAATTTGGGTGAGCTCGTGCAAATTGTAGCCTCTTTTTCCTATTTGTAGTGGAGATGAGTGGTACCCGGTGGGGTCTTCTGCTGTTGTAGCCCATTCGCCTCAAGGTTGTGCGTGTTGTGGCTTCACAAATGCTTTGCTGCATACCTCGGTTGTAACGAGTGGTTATTTCAGTCAAAGTTGCTCTTCTATCAGCTTGAATCAGTCGGCCCATTCTCCTCTGACCTCTAGCATCAACAAGGCATTTTTGCCCACAGGACTGCCGCATACTGGATGTTTTTCCCTTTTCACACCATTCTTTGTAAACTCTAGAAATGGTTGTGCGTGAAAATCCCAGTAACTGAGCAGATTGTGAAATACTCAGACCGGCCCGTCTGGCACCAACAACCATGCCACGCTCAAAATTGCTTAAATCACCTTTCTTTCCCATTCTGACATTCAGTTTGGAGTTCAGGAGATTGTCTTGACCAGGACCACACCCCTAAATGCATTGAAGCAACTGCCATGTGATTGGTTGATTAGATAATTGCATTAATGAGAAATTGAACAGGTGTTCCTAATAATCCTTTAGGTGAGTGTATTTTGTAAATGCATGGTATAGGTCTTATTGTGAATGATTCATGCATGAATGTGTTTCTTTTCTTTTTTTTATTTATTAATGTTTAATGAAAATGTCATAACTCAAGAAGAGACCACAATCGACTTCAAGCTCGCATTACTTTTTGAGAATCCCAAAATTCAATCAACAACCAATGGATAGAACCAAGTCCCAGAATATACTTCCATTTCATCATGACTTTAAGGCTGGTAGTGTGCAGTGCTAGCAATGCCAAAGTCATGGAAACATATATACAGATTAAAAGTACACCAAGTAGAATAAAGCATCTGCCAAATGATTAAGTGTTTGTCAAAGTAGTACATGGTCTCACATACTGCTACTAAAAGTAACAAATTGTTGAAAAATGTATATGTACACACACTCAGATCTTTACATAATCTTCCCATGCTGGAAGGAGGTCGACCCAACTGCGGCTGAAAACACCATATATTTTAAAAGTCAAGGTAACGGCGTGGGTCCCGAAGCCCGAGAGAGCCTGCTGTTTACCACGATGTTTAATGGATGACCCGTCTGGAGGAGCAGTGGAGGGAATAGAGACAGACCCGTGAACACAAATAATGACAGCGCAGCCGCATGAGGGGGACATAAATTACACCCCTATTCTTTTCATTTGTTTACAGTGTCTTGATAGATTAACAGAGATGGTTTTCTGGAAATTACAGGGGTAATTTTATGGAAGAAAGCCCAACCACAGAAATCTGCCGACAGGTGGGACAAGCTCAGCCATCATAAAAGGGCTACTGAAACATGGAAAACCCTATCTAATAGTGAAGACAAACGCATCTAAATCACCTTTAGAAGAAGCAATTGTTGGTTAATATCAGGAGTGCCTAGAATCTGGATTTACACCAAAATGGCAGGTGTGAATGCGATATAAATATGCGTTTCATGCAATTTCATGTGTGATAGCAGGGCCCCATCATGGTCGCAACAGCATTCACGCTTTCACCAAATGTGATCTATTGAATCTGGATTCACACCAAAATATATCTAGTGTGAACATGACATAAATATAAGTTTCATGTAATTTCATGTGTGATAGCAGGGCCCCATCATGGTCTCAACAGCATTCACGCTTTCACCAAATGTGATCTTTTGAATCCAGATTCATACCAAATGAATCCGGATTAACACCAAAATATCTAGTGTGAATGCGACATAAATATGAGTTTAATGTGATTTCATGTGTGATAGCAGGGCCCCATGGTGGTATCAAAAGCATTCACGATTTCACCAAATATGGTCTATTGAATCTGGATTCACACCAAAATATTTAGTGTGAATGTGACAAATATGTTTCATGTGATTTCATGTGTGATAGCAGGGCCCCATCATGGTCTCAAGAGCTATTGAATCCGGATTCACACCAAAATATTGGTGTGAATGTGATATAAATATGTATTTTACGAGGTTTTATATGCAATAGCATATTCCCATCATGGCCCCCTCTGCCACCCTTAGTGATGACTAAAAATAGTGGCCTACATGAATTTTAAGCATTTAAATATGGATTATCACAGTAATATTTTGATAATTTGAATAGTATTCAAATATTTCTCATCATTTTTTCATATTGTAACTTGTCAACCACTCAGCTGTTCTGACTGAAGGGTCTATTACACTAGTGTTCATCTTGCATAGGCCCTTGGTGTAAAACTGCACTCTATACACTAAAGGGCCCAGGTATTCTGCTTGTGGTGTGTGTGATCTGAGGGGCCAGGGTGCCTAGTGGTCAGTTTGCACTACATGCAGCAAGGTCCCTGGTGTTTAGCTTGCTTTCGTGATCTCGAGCAGCATGTCCTGAGGTACTGGAGGCTCCAGATCACTGGCCCTGTCCATAATACAGCTCACATTTTGTCTCACAGTAGATAAACTTAGAGAGTTAGCAATAACTAGTTTGTAAAGGAATAGTTTTCCCCAAACAGAGTGTGTTCCAGGCATCAGCTAACATGTGTGTTAGCGGGGATAATGAGGTGTGACAGAGCATGCAGAGAGACTAATGGCCTGTGAAGTCGTTAGAGCCCTTTCACACACACAAACACACACCGTTTCAAGTGTTTTTTGAAGAAGACCCGGGAATTGCGCACTGTGTGCGACGTAAGCAGAGGGACGACTGTGAAATCTAAACAGTGTTCTCACATCACACATCTCATGTTTGAGTGACTCAGCAGTGCACTGTGGGTAATTTTCGGGACATAGACTCCCTCCGCACAATGACACTGACTTTTAGTGATGCAGTAGATCTTTCTCTTTCCCCAACGTCTCAGTCAGTCCATCTGTCTCTGAACTGTGACTGATCTGGTGAAGGGAACAGGGTCAGGCTGAGAAATGACCCAACACCATGCCATCCATCCATCAGGACTGAATCATGGGGACGGGGAGAGAAAGACAGGCAGAGATGGAGAGACGGGCAAGGCTTGGACGAACTAGACTAGGCTCAACTCCTCAATCATTACCAAACAGATCCTCAAATCTTGACAAGAGCTGTCAATCAATTCAAAATTTCAATGTAATGTAATATGCAGATTAATCGCATATATAGATATTTGCTTAGAAATAACACCGAATTAAGTCAAATAAAAGACATCAGTCTAAATTATTGAGCATGCATTGTTTATGTTCTCATAATAATGTGTAACACTTTAATTTACAGTGTCTTTGTTACAAGTTACATGTACTTGCTAAAGTAACAATTTTGCATAATTACATGCAACTAACCCTAAACCAAACCATAACCCTATAGTAAGTACATGTTAATTAATATTACTCAGTACTTAAATGTATATACTGTACACAGACACCTTAAAATAAAGTGTAACATATTGTACTATTACATTTCTAAGCAATTAGACTTAATTGAAATGAGGGGCCTGAGCCAAATCTGTGGACCAGAATATCAAAGATGATATTTTAAGTTTAAGAACCACTTAGCAACCACATAGAACACCCTAGCAACGACTTGGCAACCACCCACTTCAACCTTAGCATAGTTAAAGCAACAAGCACTACTCACATTTTCTTCAGACAACTTAAAAATAAAACCTACTTTTATTGTGGCAAGGAGTGCAAGTTATCTTTAACTAAAATATTCCTTTTAATTATAATTTTTGTTAAATGTTCAAGCACAGATCCGGTCACAAACCCCTTGAACAAACGCAGTCGTGCTAAAAACAGCCGATCAGATAAACTTTTCTTCCAACCCCACAGATCTTTCATGTAAATTCTCATCTAGCGGAGAGCTAAAAGCCAAAGCGCTCTTGATTAGACAGTGGAAATGTAAGTGAAGGGTTGTGATTCACTGATCAGACGCAGAGTGTGTTATCACGCTAGCCGAGCCTGTAAAACCCGGATAATGAAATGTCAGAGGAACAGGAGATGAGAGGCCAGCCGATTGTTGCCCACCTTCCCCAGATGAATTATGACATATTACACACATTATCCGCAATTAAAAAATCCTTGGATTGGGCAGGACAGCTTCTATCGCCGCCTCCATCGCTCTCGCTCGCTCTTTCTGCTCGTTTAGTCTTGAGTGTCTGATGGCGGGAGAGTAATTTGATTAACCTTTGTGCTGATGAATCTAACATAGTCTGTCTTTTTCTAATAAGGAATTAAACTCGTAACCACTCACACACAGAGGGCAACAGGAAAGGTTTAAACATAAAAAAATTGCATACTTTTTGTTTTGGAGTGTACAGCAGGTGTATATATATATATATATATATATATATATATATATATATATATATATATATATATATATATATATATATATATATATATATATATACATATACATACATATACATGCATATATATATATACATGCATACATACGTATATATATATATATATATATATATATAAACTGTATACACACAGATCATGCATAACATTATAACAGGTGAAGTAAATAACACTGATTATCTCTTCATCATGGCTCCTGTTAGTGGGTGGGATATATTAGGCAGCAAGTGAACATTTTGTCCTCAAAGTTGATGTGTTAGAAGCAGGAAAAATGGGCAAGTCTAAGGATTTGAGCGAGTTTGACAAGGGCCAAATTGTGATGGCTAGACGACTGGGTCAGAGCATCTCCAAAACTGCAGCTCTTGTGGGGTGTTCCCGGTCTGCAGTGGTCAGGATCTATCAAAAGTGCTCCAAGGAAGGAACAGTGGAGAACCGGCGACAGGGTCATGGGCGGCCAAGGCTCGGGAGCGAAGGCTGGCCCGTGTGGTCCGATCAAACAGAGACGAGCTACTGGAGCTCAAATTGCTCAAGACGTTAATGCTGGTTCTGATAGAAAGGTGTCAGAATACACAGTGCATCTCAGTTTGTTGTGTATGGGGCTGCATAGCCGCTGACCAGTCAGGGTGCCCATGCTGACCCCTGTCCACCGCCGAAAGCACCAACAGTGGCACGTGAGCATCAGAACTGGACCACGGAGCAATGGATGAATATCAAAATAGTGTATCTATACAGTATATACTGATAGTTTGTCCTTACATTCTGAACATATCTATCGTATTACACACATCTACACTGAATTCTGCATAATAACAAAAATGGATTTTTACACTGGCTGAAGAAAATCAGTGGCCACATACAGAACTAAACGGCAACAGGCAGTTGCGCATTTAGTCAGAAAATGTAAAAGAAAGGCTGTATTTATGAAAGGCGGCGGCGTGTTGGGAACGAGGCGGGGCTGTAGCGAGTCTGAAAGCCCTGCCCAGTGCTTTTAATTAATTGCCCCGCTTTGAGCTGCTGCCAAGACTGAGCGTCACTGCCGTCCAGCATCAAGATATCAGCCCTACACACGACACCATTCAACATAAACATACAACACAAGCGATTCATACGCACACATGTGTGTGTGTGTGTGTGTTTTAGCCAGCAGGCAGAGCTGGTTCGCAGATTAAGCTGTCAACTGGAGATAAAGCAATTGCGCATCTATCAGCCATATTTCACACACAACACTGGGGGCGTCTCTGTGTGCGCGTGTACACACACACACGCGCGCGTGGATTCACAGTTGGGCACGAAACACATCCTCAACAGTTATCGTCTC
Organism: Rhinogobio ventralis; assembly: GCA_039654625.1. Lineage (NCBI taxonomy): Eukaryota > Metazoa > Chordata > Actinopteri > Cypriniformes > Gobionidae > Rhinogobio > Rhinogobio ventralis. The sequence goes on from CM077216.1 coordinate 29,256,583, forward strand.
TGTTAGCACAGTGTCAGCCTGCGTGTCAACACACAAACACACACAGACCTGCAGCAGAAACTGATGGTGAAGTAGTGGATAAAGACTCAGGAGCTTCAACACCCTCCAACACTGACAGCACATCTGGATCTGTCTGCACAGTGTCTCGTTCTGGTCCCCTTTACACCTGGCATTAACATGGGTTTGTTTAAAGAGCACCACTCCAGAAAACAATAATCAGTTCCGTAAAAATTACTTTAACTTTAATTAATTAATCCTTTAAGATGTGAAATTACAGTCACATTTCGATTTCTAAATTAAAGAGAATATTCAAAGAAATTATTTGGAGTGGAGCTTGATTTTATACTTCGGGATTTGATTGGTTCACAGAAACTATGCTATGATATTATTTGTCAATATTTTCTCTGTCCCTTGCTTAAATGAGTAGAAAAAGACATGTGGTTTTAAAGGTGATTTTTTTTGTCTGTTTGTTTTTTGGAATAACCTGGGACCAGGGGTATTTATTAATAAACTTAACAATTTAGATTTTATGCTGTCCTCACCATTTCTCCTTTACTCAGCAGTGTGTTACTGTCTTTCACACACCCCTGTGTTGATTTCTTATTTGAGCTGGTGTAATGGTGGTATTATCTTAAGAGTCCATAAGTGAGAGGCTCTGTACTTAGAAAGCTGAGCTAATGAGATTAACACACACACACACACACAGGTTAATCTGATTGTGCAGTTCTGTTGATGAACAGGATAGAGGGATTTTGAAGGGTGGAGTGCTGATGGAGTTGAGTGTCAAAAGAAGGCCAGAGACGCGTGTGAATGTGTGTGTGAGTGTGTGTGTGTGTGTGTGTACTTTGAACTTAGCAATACTTCTGAAGTCAAAATTAATTCATTAATCAGATTAAAAAAAAGAAATTATGCTAATAATAACAAATATAGCTGCAAGCAGCAATTAAGGGGTCAAGCACCACAGAGGCAGAATGAGGAGATAAATATCAAGGCACTGAGCATCAGACCAACTGCAAAAAAGAGTAAAGACATTTGGAGACGGTTTTAAGCAAAATGGTTTAAAGCCCATAAATACAATCACTTGTAAAATGACATAATTGCTTATTACTTTTGACCAACAGGTGGCACTGACCTCAAATTGATCTGGTATGGTCAGTGTTGGGTGACAATTTTTTTGTCAAACTGTTCAGAAGTTATAAGCAAACAAATAAAAAAATAATGAATTAATTTTTCGTGACCACTAGGTGGCACTGTGCTGAATCTGTACAGGTACCCTCAGGTCATGGTGGTCATAACACACAGAGTTTGGTCCTAATATGCTAAAGAGTTGCGGAGATATAGCATCACATCAATTTTGGTGTGTTGTTCGTAGAATTTCGGCAGTTCGGCAGACTATGACAAAATTAGCATCCATGTTCTCTGCGTGACCCAAGGAATCTATTAAGATGGTTACACTTTATTTTAAGGTGACAGAGTTACATTGTACTTACTCAAATATGTACGGAGTAATATTAATTAACTACATTACTATAAAGTTACGGTTAGGGTTAGTTGTAATTATGCATATTTTACTGTTATTACAATAGTAAGTACATGTAGTAATGTATAACTACGTCGCCTTAAAATAAAGTGTTACCATTAAGACTAGTTTCATTACAATAGGCAAAATTAATCAAAACCTATTAGCATTTTTTTTTTTAAATTTTATTATAATTTTTGACCACAAGGTCTTGAAGATTTTTGAGTAAATTCAGGGCATGGTGCAGATTACACTTTCCGAGTTTCGTAATGATATGCCAATGCATTTGTAATATATAGTATTTTACAACAAAATTCAAAATGGCCATGATTGTCGTAACATACACCAAGGTCTAAATAAGCTAAAGCGTTGTGAAGATATAGCCTCATGCTCTTGGCGAATTCGTTCGGACGTTATTTGAAAACAATTTGACTAATCAACTTATTTCTACAACTTTTTGTCAGCATGATCTCAAGATGATCTGGTTCAACTTTTCATGAAATTTGGTGCAATGTTTTTTCAGAAAATTCAAAGTGCCATAGGGTGCAATCGAATAGTTTTGAGCAAAGGAATCGGGAAAAAACATTTTGTTTTTAGCCTATGGTTAAAAAGTTATTCCTGTACTTTTGGTGACAGTTGGTGGCGCTAGAGGGTTTGGTTTAGAGACCCCATCTCTGGGGTTAATGTTCTGACTATCCTCTATTTGTGGGCCAAATTTTGTTGTTTAGATGATAGTTTTGCAAGAGGAATAAACTGAAATTTAAGTCTGAAAATATCCTCATTCCATGGCCTTGTGTCAGGTTGATTGATGACGACATGACCGGACACACATGTTCACCCAAACAGTACACAATCATCACTATCCAAACAGCTCCTGGATTTTTATGTAGAAGTTCACATTCATTATGAAGCAGAAGGGACTAAATTAATAATACATAACCAAACTCAACTTTCTGTCTCGCTTGTTTATGCATATATAAACTGGGAGCTTCAGAAAACAGACACTGAAATCTCAAACTCAACGGTTGATGTTTTGCTGGTCCATTTCGTCCATACGTGTGATTACCTGTTGTGTAGCGCACTAGACTGGCAGCTATAAACCTTATTAGCGCACAGGCTCTTCTACACTGGAAACACACATGCAGGATGAGTGATTGGGGCCGTTTTAACAAGTCAAGTTTAACAAATGAGCTAATATCAGTTTTCAAAGCACGGCACACATCCAATCAGTCAAATGGCCGTGGCCGATCGCGCGGTGGTTTTAAGTGTGTACCTGTTTAAAACAATCTTCCATTCCTGTGTGTCATCGCGTAAACATTCATCACGGTGACAGAGGCGCATTCGCGACCCCCCAATATCACTCTGCTGGGGCCTCGCGCGCTGTCAGAGGAACAGTTGTCTTTAATTATGCCTGCAGATAAAGCCCGACGTGGACAGAGGCCGGAAGATTAACTGGGGTGCTATTTGATCACATTTGACTAATTTCAGACATAAATCTTCAGCAGTGCGGACACACGGTGAGACTATTAACCTGAAATTGACAAGTTTGTTTTCCCCTTTAAGTCCTTGCAATTTGTATATGAAAAAACAAATGCGACTCTGGCATGACAGAATATCCTTTTAATGCACAGCGTTTCTGCAATATACAAGAGCTCGAATGAATCTGCACATTCTGTTTTCATTTAGTCTTTTGAAATAAACCAAAAGATTAAAGATTAAATGTTCATCGCAGAGAATTAGGTGGATATGCAAATAATGCCAAAGTGTTGCTTGCACCCATGAAATGAAATGAAAAACTAATTAGCTGGAATTTGCATTTGAACTAATTGGATCTCTGTTTAACGCAGCAGAGGCGCGGCAGAGTTCAACAGTTTAGAATTCAATCTGATTTGCTCTCTGTCTTAATTCTCGGTGTGAGAAGATAATATAATTTGCATAATTTGGATCTTATTTGCGACTGTAAGAGTCGGAGGGGGACAGTCGACTGAAGACGCTGGGAGAGAATTAATAGTTGAATTCCACTGTAAGTGAGCATGACTGCGGCGTCCTCGCTCTGAGGGGCTGAAGCCTGCAGGACGTTACGCTTTCAGACGACACAGAGGATTGAAGATATACTTCACATGTCCGTAACGTGAAAACCTTGTTGTGATATAGCGTTAATGACGTAACAGCTAACTCCTGCTTTTAATAATAACAAATAAATAATAATTGAACACTAATTACGGTCCCTCAGTTGTGTATGGAATCAGATTTGCACCTAAAATATAGAGTGTAACTTTTCAAGAAACAAATGAAAATGTTTCACTTTCAGGGCCCTATTATACACCGGTGCGATGCGACGCCAGGCACGACAAGTGTGTTCTGCTAGTTTCAGCCCGACGCAGTTCTCATGTTCACGTCCAGCTCCACGTTGTTCAAATATCAAATGCACTGGCGCATCTGTTCAGCCATGGGCGTCTGGTCTGAACACCAGGAGTTCAGGAGCATTGCTGGAGCGTTGCTATTGTGAGGAACTGAAAACGACTGCGCCATTGACAAACACAAACCTGCTCTAAAGTCAATAGCGCAGTATTATTGTGTTATTTAAAGAGTGTGTTAGTAATATGAGCCTATAGGCGGGTGCACAACACTCGTACACTCTGCTTATTACACACACAGGGACGCACAGCAGCACACACACATTTTTAAATATTAAAAATAAAAGGATTCCTCTCTGGAGAAGCGTTCAGTCTTTCCGCTCGCATGCAAATAGTGAATCCGCCATGGTGTGAGTGCAACTGGCTTTTAAAGGGAATGGGAGAGGAGACTCTGATTGGTTTATTGCACGTAACGCCCAAAACACACCCATGACTCATTAAGAGACGAGGGACAGATGGACAGATGATCAACAGTAATGTAATCAGCCACGTCACCAAAGAGCGCTTGGGTTGAATTCGTTCTAATCCTAAACGGAAAACTTGTTTGTATATGCATTCACCTGGTAAGTTGGTAAATACTCAGTGTATCCTTGAATTAATTTTACAAGGAACTGTTGTATAGCTAGTATTAAAAACAAAGTCAAAAATTTAGTGCTTTATTTTTTCCAGTTTCAAAAACATTTGATTCAGTTTCAACTGATATTTTCATAAAGTTATGTTGAATATTTTAGGCCCAAATATGATTCAATAAGTCGTGGTGTCATTTCCATCACATCCTACAAAAAATTTGCACTTAAGATAACAAGTACAAATAATGTTTTGTAAAAACATTTGTGTTTTTACTATAAAACAGTGATGTGCCAAAATCAAAGAAAAAATATTTTATAACAAAACAACACAAAAAGGTTTCAAAGATCTTGGAAAGATTTGGTTTCACCATTCCTTCATCATTTAACACACACACACAAACTAAAAGGTGTTTAGTTATATTTCCCAACCTTAGTTCTTCCCACTAGATATATTTCCATCCTCATATAACATAAAAATGTAACGGCAATATGCACATAAATTCTAAAAAGACGCATAAAAAATGTATGCGCTCAATTGAGCCGTATCATTTTTTTTATCCGATAAGAAGACGTGTACATAAACTATGATGGAAACACATTTATCAAATAAATCCCTCGCAAACTCTTTTGCTCATCAGAGGCTGTGATTGGATAACTGGACTAACCAGTGGACCAATGACGTCGCAGCATCTCAAATGTTGGTTTGTTGTCCTGAGACACAACTCATTTATGATGGAGGGAAAAGAACCAATTGCAGAAACTTCCATTTTTATTACTGATATTTTGCAGCAATTTCCCAGGAAGTGATGACTTTCTTCTCTTGAACACATGGGATGGAAACGCTGCTTTATTCGCAAGTGTTTTATGCGATATTCCAATTTTGTGCACAAGTTAAATCCATAACTTTGAATGGAAACATAACTATTGACTTCTCAGAAAGCCTGTGAATCTCACATGGATCACAAACACCATCTCTTCTATTCCATTTCCTGTGTCAAGTCTCTCTCTCTCTCTCTCTCTTCTTCGGCAGACCCAGCACCGCCGTCTCCATATTTCACCGCCACACTTTCTGTCATGACTGAAGCGCTGAAAAGCCTCTCAACATTGTCCCTGTTAGTTTAGCAGCTGTGCATGTGGGCCGGCGCACTGTGAAGCGTTAAAGCAAGGTGTCACGCTCAGGAGATATATATGACAGGCCGAGTGCAATAGCATTGATGCTGTAAATGGCCTCTGTGTACACGTGTGTGTGTGTGTGTGTGTGTATGTGTATGAGACAGCCCGACTACTGCGTTTACTGCATTTACTATAAAGAGAAACACTGGTCTGGAGCTTATCTACACAGAATGAAACGCAGTGTGTGGGATCGTAAAACAAATGCTCAGAAATGCACATGGCCACTCGCAAGCACTTAGATTCACAATGTTCGCTCTGTCCAAACCTTGTCCGCTGCGGAGGCAGACTTTTAAGAAATATGTAATTACGAAAATCAGATTTGCCTTTTTGTGCAGGATTGTTAATTGTGACCAACTTACTCAAAGCTGCTGTTAAAGATGAATAATATTGATATGAAATAAGTAATCATTGTAGTTCTTGAAACTGATAAGTATTTCTCCATTCTTATTTTGATTGAATTTTAACAAAAAAAAAAAAATTGTATATAAGTATATTTTTCTAATTTCCTTTTTTGAAAAATTGATTTTTGGACAAATAACTCAATCGATCACTTAAGTGATATTTAAGAGATTTTATTAAGGTAGCATAGTTATTTATTATTGTGATATTAACGAGAGCCTCTGAATTATATTGTAGTAGGAAAGAGAAAAAGTGATTTATGAGTCAATGACAAATAAAGGCATCAATAATTCAAGCAAAATCAAAGAACAAAAGATTGACATTTCAAACAAAATCTGGCCGAAATCAAGTTTGTTTGGAGTTTGTTCACAGAACTTTATGAAAAATCAACTTTGAACTGTCATTGACTTAAGAGGTGGGTTTGCTCTTGTGCTTTTACTGGCGTGGAAACCTTTTCATGTTCATTTCTTTGAGAATTTTTGAATCCATTTCTTTATGATATCTGGACAGTTCAATAATAAAAGGAATTTTAATTCAGAAAGGTAAAAACATTATTAAAGTCACTATCTATTAATTGCATTACTGAACACATAAAAAAAAGTCATCTTTCATTCAATACTAAAATGTTTCACTCATAATAGTTCAGTGAAATCAATTTTATAGAATATGTTTGCGTGCTCTGTATTAGTTTATCATGTCGTTAGCTTAGCTAGATGCCAACGCTGCGAGTCTCTCTCGATTTACAGTTCGGCACAGAGTTGCTGCCTACGTAGAGCGCTCCAAATCAGTCCCTCATGAGGCTCCGTGATGCTGCGCTGCTGTCTACGTAGGCAACTCGCTATGTTTCAGAACAAAGCTATTGTTTCTGTGTCTCTCCAAAGCGCTCGTAATTACAAACACACACCCACGCGTCCACGAACACACGCTTGCACATGTACACACATGGCATTCCTCCAAATAAAGCATGCAAATGCCGTGTTGGAGAAATGTGGCCCAGAGTGCATAATTTAGCAGAAAAGGTGGCGGAGAGAGGGGGAAAGGCCGTGATTATGTGTACAAAACAAGAGGGACAAAACACTAGAGACAGGCATAATAACCAAACATGAACTCTCAAACCCTAATGATGACACCAGGGACGAGAACAGTTGCTGCTGAACCAAGCAGAAAATTGCTGGTCATTTGTAAACAGGTAACGATGCGGGCCAGGTGTGTGAGCATATGTATCCGAGTGGGGAGGAGTGTGTGTGTGTGTGTGTGGTGTCCAGCGCGGTCAGCTGTCAGGCTCATTAGCGTGGACGCTGCCCACTTGGATGACTTCATCTGCTGTGATGCCGCTGTAGTGGACACTCGCGCTGTCATTTTGTCTCTTTCTTAGTGTTCATTTTGTCCGCTATTTTTTTTTATTTAGTCTTAGTCCTGTGTCAAATGTGCACTTTAGTTTTATCATATTTAGTCAACCTTGTCCTGCTTTTGTTTAGTCTAGTTTTAGTCAATGAAAACATAGTCACATTTTCGTCATGCTGCATTAATGGTTAAAATGATCATAATGATGCTTAAAATTATAAAATCGCAACATTTGTTGTCATTTGAGAAACGTATTTTTGGCAAAATAGCACAAATCAAGAGAATGTCAACCCTATATTTTACCTCATCTAGAGTTTCCTGATGCATTATATGCTACATTATGAAAACTGGTAAAACAAGAAACTTCTCAAAATATTATAGTTGAGATTCGTGTTTGGATGTATTACAGTTAGCAGGGCTGTATGTTAACTTTGTTTGCACATAGCACTGGTGCTACAAAGGTTGAAAGTTTTGTAGCACATCTATAAAACGTCTGTTACCATGTCTGAAAATGTTTAAGAATGAATACAGGTGCTGGTCATATAATTAGAATATCATCAAAAATGTGATTTATTTCACTAATTCCATTCAAAAAGTGAAACTTGTATATTATATTCATTCATTACACACAGACTGATATATTTCAAATGTTTCTTTCTTTTCATTTTGATGATTATAACTGACAACTAAGGAAAATCCCAAATTCAGTATCTCAGAAAATTAGAATATTGTGAAAAGGTTCAATATTGAAGACACCTGGTGCCACACTCTAATCAGCTAATTAACTCAAAACACCTGCAAAGGCCTTTAAATGGTCTCTCAGTCTAGTTCTGCAGGCTACAAAATCATGGGGAAGACTGCTGACTTGACTGTTGTCCAAAAGACGACCATTGACACCTTGCACAAGGAGGGCACAAAAGGTCATTGCAAAAGAGGCTGGCTGTTCACAGAGCTCTGTGTTCAAGCACATTAATAGAGAGGCAAAGGGAAGGAAAAGATGTGGTAGAAAAAAGTGTACAAGCAATAGGGATAACCGCACCCTGGAGACGATTGTGAAACAAAACCCATTTAAAAATGTGGGGGAGTTTCACAAGAGTGGACTGCAGCTGGAGCTTCAAGAACCACTACGCACAGACGAATGCAAGACATGGGTTTCAGCTGTCGCATTCCTTGTGTCAAGCCACTCTTGAACAACAGACAGCGTCAGAAGCGTCTCGCTTGGGCTAAAGACAAAAAGGACTGGACTGCTGAGTGGTCCAAAGTTATGTTCTCTGATGAAATTAAATTTTGCATTTCCTTTGGAAATCAGGGTCCCAGAGTCTGGAGGAAGAGAGGAGAGGCACACAATCCACGTTGCTTGAGGTCCAGTGTAAAGTTTCCACAGTCAGTGATGGTTTGGGGTGCCATGTCATCTGCTGGTGTTGGTCCACTGTGTTTTCTGAGGTCAAAGGTCAACGCAGCTGTATACCAGGAAGTTTTAGAGCACTTCATGCTTCCTGCTGCTGACCAACTTTATGAAGATGCAGATTTCATTTTCCAACAGGACTTGGCACCTGCACACAGTGCCAAAGCAACCAGTACCTGGTTTAAGGAAAATGGTATCCCTGTTCTTAATTGGCCAGCAAACTCGCCTGACCTTAACCCCATAGAAAATCTATGGGGTATTGTGAAGAGGAAGATGCGATATGCCAGACCCAACCATGCAGAAGAGCTGAAGGCCACTATCAGAGCAACCTGGGCTCTCATAACACCTGAGCAGTGCCACAGACTGATCGACTCCATGCCACGCCGCTGCTGCAGTAATTCAGGCAAAAGGAGCCCCAACTAAGTATTGAGTGCTGTACATGCTCATACTTTTCATGTTCATACTTTTCAGTTGGCCAAGATTTCTAAAAATCCTTTCTTTGTATTGGTCTTAAGTAATATTCAAATGTTCTGAGATACTGAATTTGGGATTTTCCTTCGTTGTCAGTTATAATCATCAAAATTAAAAGAAATAAACATTTGAAATATATCAGTCTGTGTGTAATGAATGAATATAATATACAAGTTTCACTTTTTGAATGGAATTAGTGAAATAAATCAACTTTTTGATGATATTCTAATTATATGACCAGCACCTGTATAATAATAACAATTATTATTATTATATTTTACAGAAAACAAATCATTAGAGAGGTCTAAGGTTTTATTATAAAATATAAAATTACGATAAAAAAAAACTGTGACTGTAATGTTTTAATTTTTGTCAGGAAACCGTGTGCATCCACTGAGAGAGAAAAAAGTACTGTACATTTCTCTATGTCGAATCTATCACTGTACAGAATATCAAAAAATAATATAATTTCTGCCTCATTCTGTGATGTGAAGCACGTCAGATCACAAAAGTAAGTTATTCAAACCCTCGATTAAATGTTCGGGTTTGTAAACGCTTCTCATTACACGTTTGGAAAGATGTTTGGCACGTGTTGCTTTTGGCGCCGTTGGTCTGTCTGGTTTCACACCCAGTTTGACTCCATCGAACCCATTTGTGTTCATCTTATCACAAACGTGCACGCCGCATGATAGAAAACAGGCCGCGGTAAATACAGTGTGTGTTTTATTAATTTGGTGCTATTATGCGCTGCTGAGTAAACGACACTTGGGTTTACTGTATGTGTGTCACATGATGGCGGCTTTCTGCTGCTTGCAAACGGACTCTTTTGAGGAGACAGTGGATTGCCATTCATTTGTCGCCCTGATTGCACTCGCTATGCGCGAATACACTGCAGGCTCACTCTCTATCCAAGGTAAATCATCAACACTGTCATCCCTTACATGTGTTTTATTGAACTAAAGACACCGTAATCAGCTAAAACACACACACAGGTTACTCTTCCTGAAGAAGCATCCAAGTCTGATTAAGCCAAATCGCGATTTTGGTTTAATTTCAGTCAATCGTGCAGCCCTAGATTAACCTCACACAAGCTCTGTCTCACATGATAAACTGTATCGCACGTGTGCTACTGTGGTAAATGTATTCATCTATTTTTGTAGTACATACAGCCCTGGTTAGAGTAAACTTACTAACCAGCTCAAGTGGCTCATGAAGGAACTGGCTGATCTCACTGTTTTCACAGAACAACGTTTTGAGGCACAAGATCTAGAACTTTTAAAAACTAGAACATTTAAACTGTGGTCATGTCCTGAAAGGCCCTTGGCACGTCTTCATTGGCCCCACAAGACTAATTCTAAATTTAGAAACGTGTGCTAATATTAGTTCATTAGAAATAATAGCTGAGGCCCCTAGTGATCAGGTTGCGCCACATGTACTGTGGGGCCCGGGGCCCTATAGTGGTGAGTTCACTCTGTGTGCACTATGGGGCATTGGTGTTCAGGTTTCATTGGCAGTCACAGACCGAAATTGGAAAATATAAGGAAAATAGACCACAAATATTGAAGACTCATACTGCACTCATTTGTCCAATCAAATGCTCTCTAGAATGAGAACATCCCCCCAGTTCTGTAACTGTTAACTAAAAAAAAAAAAAAATCGGTAATTGAACACTGGCACCTCCCCCAAAACCCTCAATATTCTAAAGTAAATAAAATGCTATTGACTACTTGCAAAAAAAGGAACGTGTTAAATACAATATATACCTGTCCAACCTACCAATGACCAGTATATCTTGAAGGTACACTCTCTTACATACTGACACCTAGTGGTGTGGATGGACCATCACAAACTTTTTCAGTTAGAAGGAAATGCTCTGTTAGCCACGACAAATTTATCTGTGAGCATGTGTGTCTAAAAACAGGAAGGTTACGTGATAAAATGAGTAGTATTTGGCTGGTCATATGATCTCCACAAAATGAGCCAAATTATTTAAAATAAAACATCTTTTATAAGCCAGCTGATTTGTTTTCTCGAAAGTATTATTTATGTATTTATGGACTGCACCTTTAAAAGGATATTTCATTCTCTGATACTGATAACCTCAAGAAAATATTTAAAAAGACTGAAATAGGAGAACATGTATATTTTAAAATATCAGAGTCATGATTAATAACAATGTTGAGGTATCACGTGAAGTGAGCTGTTCATGAAAGACATTTTATAGGACTGCTTAACTATAGCAAACCAGATATAAAGGTTTACAATTCTGACAGAAGACTGGTCAGTTCAATGAAGCCATTCAATGTGTGTATGTCTGTGTGTAACTACTGGAGTCAGACATTTGATGAAATGACTGAAGTGAAGGAACACACATTTTTTTAGTTAAAATAAACGTAAAAATGCAATCTGTAGTTGTAGTTTTTTTTTATCTGCACACACACACTCTCTCTCTCTCTCTCTCTCTCTCTCCTCTCTCTCCTCTTTCTCTCTCTTCTCTCTCTGTTTCCAGATGCAGAGGTTAAACTGCTGTCAGAGTGTATGGCGCTGTACTGAGCATGGCATTAGATCACACTCAGTCACAGAAACATTGTAAAGGCAGTCAGGCATAACAGAGCCACCCGCTGGGCCTAAAGAAGCTGTTCAGACCAGCACTGACAGGCCTGAGATCAGACGGCTGCAAAATATGGCTCACTTACTAACTTATTTAGTTCAAGAAACAAACAGTACATAATATTACTATTAAACAATTAATATATGGAGACAGACAGACAGACAGACAGACAGACAGACAGATAGATAGATAGATAGATAGATAGATGCACGTGGGGAGCGAAGGCTGTCCAGTGTGGTCCGATCAAACAGACGAGCTACTGGAGCTCAAATTGCTCAAGAAGTTAATGCTGGTTCTGATAGAAAGGTGTCAGAATACACAGTGCATCTCAGTTTGTTGTGTATGGGGCTGCATAGCCGCTGACCAGTCAGGGTGCCCATGCTGACCCTGTCCACCGCCGAAAGCACCAACAGTGGCACGTGAGCATCAGAACTGGACCACGGAGCAATGGAAGAAGGTTGCCTGGTCTGAGGAATCACGTGGATGGCCGGGTGCGTGTGAGTCACTTACCTGGCGAACACCAGGATGCACTATGGGAAGAAGGCAAGCCGGCGGAGGCAGTGTGATGCTTTAGGCAATGTTCTGCTGGGAAACCTTGGGTCCTGCCATCCATGTGGATGTTACTTTGACACGTACCACCTACCTAAGCATTGTTGCAGACCATGTACACCCTTTCATGGAAACGGTATTCCCTGGTGGCTGTGGCTCTTCCAGCAGGATAATGCGCCTGCCACAAAGCAAAAATGGTTCAGGAATGGTTTGAGGAGCACAACAACGAGTTTGAGGTGTTGACTTGGCCTCCAAATTCCCCAGATCTCAATCCAATCGAGCATCTGTGGGATGTGCTGAACAAACAAGTCCAATCCATGGAGGCCCCACCGCGGATCTTACAGGACTTAAAGGATCTGCTGCTAACATCTTGGTGCCAGATACCACAACACATCTTCAGGGGTCTAGTGGAGTCAATGCCTCGACAGGTCAGGCTGTTTTGGCAGCAAAAAGGGTGACCAACAAAATATTAGGATCGATGTACATACATACATACATATACTTAGGCTACTATCAGTATTTCCAACTGTTAGCATTTAGAAGTCAATTCCAATACAAAAAGCAAAGTTTTGGTGCTCTCTGAGACTGTCAGTAGTGAATTTCATGCCAATAACAGCAAAAGATCTTCTGCCTGATGGAGAATTTAACCAGAGATGAAATTCTACATGATACTATGAAGATTTCTGCTTTACCAGAAAGGCCTGTAAGAGCATGAGGAAGAAATTAGAATGAACTGGATTTAATATCTGGAAAAGCAGCTCGAGAAAACAATGCAGTGCTTCCTTCAAAAGATCAACTGTTTTGGCTAAACTCTAAGGGAACGCCACATGTATCCTCCTCAGAGAAAACCATCGCAGAATCCATTGTGTTCATCTCATGTTCTCAAGTGAAAAAAAACACCCAAGATGGAGAACTAATCATAATTATTATTTATATGAACATGCACCCCAATGTATAACAAGGTGTCATCCATCCATTTCTCCCATGTGCTCCTCTATCCAGAGATACTAACTAAATCAAATGAAGTATTGCAGAAAAACAGTGTCTTTTTTCCTTTAACAGAAAAGTTGAGACTACTGTCATCTCAGTGTTTTTTACTCTACACAAGTATACGAATACAGACGCTTCTAGCTGTTCAAGCTTGAGTTGAGTGTGTGTGAAATTCATAACACAATGCAACTTTGCGATGCATTCTCGGTGTTGCCACAAGGAGAGCTATAGTGGCACTAGCATAAACTCTATAGTTCTGTCCCAAATTACATATTATACACTTAAACCACGATTATATTCTACTATCTAGTATCTGAACTTTATAGCATCAGTCTGATAGTCCCTCCACGTTCGCTACGTAAGACAAGCTGCGGCTGTTAAGTGTCCAACATTCAACACTTAATTTTTTTCAGATAAATAAGTGCACCATGCGGGAATTGGAAACGCACTTCTTGTTGGCCCCTGTTTTTGGTGTTCTGTCCACGACTGGAGCTGTCCACGGGAATGTCCTCGTTTTACAGCTCAAAACAACTGTGGGTCAAAACAACCCACAAATACATTGCAAAAAAAGCCCGACCAACATACAGCAGCTTTTGGTTATAGATGCAATCGTGTAGTGGTTATTTTCACCAGCAGATGGCGCTGTGAACTACACTGGTTGCGCGCGCCGCTACTTCATGAAGAACGTAACCGAGAGCAGAGCACCATTATGTATATTGCTACAACTACAACCAAGGAGTACAACTAGGGTTGCCAACTACAGGTACGTCCTGTATTTAAGGCATCAATGAAGCGTTCCATATTAAAGCCATACGTAATGCAGTTTGTCCCGTATACTCAGGAAAACGCTCTAAATTGAGAATGAATCAAGTGCCATTGTTAAAAAAAATGCTTTATTGGCTGAAATTTCAAAGATGTTCAGTTATTATGCTTTCAAATGTTATGCCATCTATCTAGCCTATCTTCCTCACAAAAAACAAACAAAAATAACTTAACATTTTATCATTTTGAATAGAGTTTGATGATATTTCATGTGTTGGTGTAGATAGGCCTATAGAGAAAATGGGTAAAATTCAACAATTTCATTATATCTCTGGGACTGAACCATATAGGGCCTGTAGCAATTCAGTAATTCAAGTAATAACTGTGCATAATGTAAAAAACACACATAATGTAATAAATATGACATTATTATTATAATAAAATGTTCATGTCAAACACAAGCAAAACAGACTGAACATGTGACATTACACCCCTCCCCGGAAGGCGCAGCCTCGCGCTGTAAATGGACCAACTGCGGAGGGAGGGGTCTCCGGTGGAGGACAAGGAGTAGGTGAAGGGTAGACAGAAGATACAGGAGGAACCACGGCGGAGCTGATGGAGGGAGGAGCCAAGGAGGAGACAGAAGAAACCAGAGCGGAGCACACGGTGGGACCCGGGTAGCCGCCAGGTAGAATGTCCATAGTGGAGCCGATGGAGGGAGGAGCCCTGGTGGTGGATGGGCTGGCGACTCCATGGCGCCGACTGATGGAGACGAAACAGGTGACCCGGGTGTCGCCGGAATGCCGACGAGCCAGGGCGACACTGAGGATCCAGCGGGACATGGTGATGCCGCAGGCTCTGGCGACCGAGACGCAGGCGGTGATCCCGAAGGCCGCGGTGGAGCTGGAGCGACAGAGGACCAAGGTGGAGATGGAGGGAGTGAGGAGCCCAATGGAGCCAGAGGGACGAAGGGACGAGGCGAAGCCAGAGGAGTGTAGTCCCGAGGTGAGGGCAGGTCGACGAACGACCAAGGCGAAACCGGTGAGACAAGGGAGCCCGGTGGAACTGGTGGACTGAGGGGCCACGGTGGAGGTGAGGGAGGTAGGAGCCAAGGTGGAGCTAATGGCTCGACGGGCCGAGGCAGAGTCCTGGTCGCGGAGGTTGGAGGCGGAGACCGCGATGGAGCTGGAGACTGGCTGACCCACGGCGAGCCCACACCTCCGATCGTGGGCTGAGGGTGAGCAGAGGGGCTGACAGGCAGCAGCGGAGATAAGGATAAGGAACAGATGATTGGAGAAGGGTGGGAGAGGGAGGCTGAGTGGGAGTACAGGAATTCCTGGCAGTGCTGGTGTCAGGAGTCAAAGTCCTCTCTGGACTGGGGACAGGAGACAAAGTCCTCTCTGGACACGGAACAGAAGACGGAGTCCTCTCTGGACTCGGAACAGAAGACGGAGTCCTCTCTGGACTCGGAACGGAAGGAGGCGGATTCTTCTCTGGACTGGCGACAGGAGGCGGAGTCCTCTCTGGACTAGGGACGGAAGGAGGCGGAGTCCTCTTTGGACTCGGGACGGAAGGAGGCGGAGCCCTCTCTGGACTCTGGTTGTGGGCTGGAGCCCTCACTGGACACTCGTAGTGGGCTGGAGCCCTCACTGAACAGTCTTCGCCGGCTGGAGCCCTCACTGGACACTCGTCGCGGGCTGGAGCCCTCTCTGGACTCTGGTTGCGGGCTGGAGCCCTCACTGGACACTTGTAGTGGGCTGGAGCCCTCACTGAACAGTCGTCGCAGGCTGGAGCCCTCACTGGAGGCTGGACAGGGACAGGAGACGTAATTGGATTCTCGACGGGGACAGGAGATGGAGCTCTCTCTGGGCTGAAGGTTGCAATGGGTTTTGGGGCTGAGTGCCAGAGAAGGGAGGCTGATCTCAATGCTGCCCAGACGAATGTGCACGCTGGATCCACCACCTTTGCCCCCAGGTCCTTGCTGTTTGAGACATGTTTCCGGGCTCTGGGAAACATGGGTGGCCAGGACTTGACGCTCTCCAGACACCAATCGAGAGCTTCTCTCCAGCTCAGTCCAGTGGTGTCTGGGAGGTCCACAGGATGATGGTAATTCGCCCCAATCCAGAACAGAGACTTCAGTGTCTCGTCGTCAAAAGGGCTGTTGATGGCGACCTGGAAGTCCACTGCGAAGGTGGACAATTCGTGGCTCTTCTGAGCCACGGCCACAAACCTTGCAGCATAATCCATTCTGGGTCCGGTCTTCTGTCACGGGTGTGTGTAGGCAGGAAGACGGGCTGATACAATTCTCAAAGTAAGTTTAATGATCAAGGAATCTCAGGTGAGTCAATACAGGCAGATTAACAACACACTCTATACATAGACATGAACGGACAGAGACTAAAGGAAACAGGACAACTTAAATAGGGAACACAAACGAGATGAATACACACAGCTGACACAGATGAACTTATAATGACAGTGACCATGGAGACAGACAAGTGGCGGGAAACTGGAACAAAGGAACATGTCAAACACAAGCAAAACAGACTGAACATGTGACAATTACATTAACAACTCACCAAAAACATGTCATATTTTCATTATTGTAATAGTTTTTAAAACATTAAAAATATGAGCATTCCCTTACAGTACATTATTAAAAATCAAAATCCAGTCTTAAACTACCTGCAAAATGCAACAGATTTAAATATTCATGCTATTATTATTATTATTATTATTATATGTTTATTAAACATAAAGCATTGGTATTCCTTTACAGTACATTTTAAAAATACCAGTGCTTTGTTTATTAATAATAATAATAATAATAATAGCATGAATATTTAAATCTGTTGCATTTTGCAGGTAGTTTTTGATTTTTAATAATGTACTGTAAGGGAATACTAATATTTTTAATGTTTTAAAAACTATTGCAATAATGAAAATATGACATGTTTTTGGTGAGTTGATAATGTAATAAATTTCTCATAATGTACATTTTTTATTACATTGAGCTCAAGATTATTACATTTTGAGAAAATTATTACATTATGAACATTTTATTACAATAATAATGTAATACTTATTACTTTATGTGTAGTTATTACATTATGAGTTGCTTCAGGGGAAAGTTTATTAAGAATGAGAATATAGAAGGATATTGAGATATCTTGTAATACTTTTAGAGTTACAGGCACACAAACTTTGGAAAAATACTATATGTCACTCAGACAGGAATGTTCAATTGTGTTGATATAAAAAACCGGATACATTTCTTGTTTCAACATTATTTGTTTTTCAGAAAATGTGCGACAATTGAAAATGTGTACCAGTTTACTCATGCATGGAGCCATATTGAGATCCCTATATCTCTGGAAATTAATGGGCCTTAAAAATTAAGGAACCAAAGTAAAAGTTTGTTAAGAACCAGTATCTAAAAGGATATTAAGATATCTTTAATAATTATTAAGTTACAGGCATGCAAATTTTGGGCAAAAAACACAAGTAGTGCTTTTTTCCCATTTTTAAAACGGTCACCGTTGGCATATAATGAAACAAAGATCTACCAATCTCTGTGTGAAAATAAAATCATGATGCTGCCATCTTTCTGAAGTTGTTTTACACCCCTGTAATTTGGATCCAAATCTCAATTGTCATCCTGACCCTCTCTACAAAATTTTGAATTACTCAGTAAATACACATCCATCACATTTCTTCAAAAAAAACAAAAAACTAAATCAAAAATATGAGCCAGGAAAGTTTCTGAAATTTGGTTGATTTTGACACGGAATGACCCAAATGTGTTTATGTCTGAGAACCTTTTGTACACCACACACACTTACCTGCAGATACTAAAATGACATACACCGTGTGCTACAGTACTATTTTGTTATATTGTATATGTATATTTTATATTGTTATATTCTTGTTTTCCTATAAAGAACCACGATTGTCCCTTATTTTCCTTTCCAGAAGTTGCCAATCCTAACTACAACTATCATCCAATCAGTCAAACACACAAATACACATTTTTGAGGTAGGTGTAGACATTGTTTAGCAACTTAGCTAACTGTTTTCTAAAAACCCGCAGGAAAGTCCTGACGAAACATGCTAATGCTACGTTTAAATCCAAGCAACTGTGCTTGTGTATTTGTGTGAAGTATGTTTCTGGCCTTAAGAACAAACCAAAGCTGCCAACCTAGCTCACCTAACTAACGCCAGACCGAATTTCACATTTTGTGTGTGTTGTATTAGTAACTGCTCTTGTGAACGATGCTAGCACCTCTGTTAGTGTGTGTGTGTGTGTAGATGTGAGTGTAGCCCTGCTGGTGTTTCTCTGTGCCAGGTTTAATCAGAGTCAGGCTTCTCTCAGTTCTTTTGGCTGTATTTTTTAATCGCCCGGGTCTGAGTCCGTCATTTGTACTTCAAGCACAGGCTGATCTTCAGTGTTAACTCCTCTACAGGGGTCTTATCACGACCGACATGCTGAACACCCCCTAACCCTCCCCTCCACACGGCAACTAGTCACAGTAACTTCACCCTCAGACCAGTTCATTTATATCAAAGCTTTTACAGAAAGACTGAGAGTATTACGCAGAAGAGCTGGAGTCGTGTTTTAAATGAGATATTTCTCCGTTTTGACTGCGTGCCTCAGGACATATTTAGAGAGGGGCTGGTTTGAGATGTCTCATTTACAGGAAGATGAGGAGACGATGCTAAAATATAAGCTGTATGGAGCACCGTGGTGTCTGAATGTCTGATTAACAACTTGTTTTTATCTTTTTTCACCAAGAAATTTGATGTTTGTATACTTGCATGGCAGATGCTATTTGCACCCAGGTGTATATAGTATAATGTAGTAGGGGAGAGCGGGGCTCCTAAACATAATAATAATTAATCATTTCTGAACATTGACCCTCAGTCTTTATTCACATTTTTCTCATGGTTTCTCAATAGAATTCATAAAAGTATAGAATATAATATCATAGTTCTAATAGGGGCTCATTGTGACAACATGCCCCGCCTGCACAACTATGATTAACCCTGGCTCGTGTCTTCTGCTGTTAGATCAGCATTAAAGAACATCTCAACTGTTAAATAACAGATATAAGATTAAAATAATATTTTAGATTTGTCTTATTTTAAATAAACACAAAAAACAGAGATGAAAAATAAACTTAAGAAATTTACTTTTGCTGTGGTTAAATAAATGTCCAGTGATATCTTCCAAAGACTTTTTAATTTTGGTGCAATTTTTTCTCTATATAGTGTTGATATGGCAACGAGTAAATACACTAAGTTTGGTCATGCTGGCATGTGTGGAAAGTGTTAAACCATGTGTGTTACAACGAACCTGCGTTCAGGTTGTGCCCCGCGCTCCCCTATATAACGTTCTCAATATTTTAAAATATGTAAAACTTATTTAAAATTTGCAGATTAATTTGAGAAAACAAAAACAACAATAAAATCAGATGTCTTACCTGTACAGTAGATGGAGGGACAAGGTCCAGGGAAGAAAGAGGGGGGGGAGAAAAAAGACCGGATAAATAATTTACAATATTCAAAAATATTCATCAAACATTATTATATTATAATAATAAATATTACAGTGATTTTTATGTATATAAATATATTTAAATAATACACACAAACACAAACATAAATTCCTATACAGTACATACACCAATCAGGCATAACATTATGACCACTGACAGGTGAAGTGAATAACACTGATTATCTCTTCATCATGGCTCCTGTTAGTGGGTGGGATATATTAGGCAGCAAGTGAACATTTTGTCCTCAAAGTTGATGTGTTAGAAGCAGGAAAAATGGGCAAGCGTAAGGATTTGAGCGAGTTTGACAAGGGCCAAACTGTGATGGATAGACGACTGGGTCAGAGCATCTCCAAAACTGCAGCTCTTGTGGGGTGTTCCCGGTCTGCAGTGGTCAGGATCTATCAAAAGTGCTCCAAGGAAGGAACAGTGGAGAACCGGCGACAAGGTAATGGACGGCCAAGGCTCATTGATGCACGTGGGGAGCGAAGGCTGGAAGGCCTTATGTATATATACACATATGTTTTATATTTACAAAATGCTATTAAATATAGTACCCTAAACTAACTAACTACTAAGATTTTAAAAGTCATAAGGGTCAGCTGACCAACTAAAAATGGCCTCTAAATTATGCGCATGCACAGTAGGGAGCCAGTGCAGGTGAAAGTCATCCTGTGTTTCCCATAATGCCGTGCTGAAAGCTTCATTCACTCCTTCACTCTCCAAATTCGGTTTTCCAAGACAAGAGCAGCTCACAGCAGTACGTTTACAACATCATTCTTCTTGATGCTTCTCCAGCTACACAAACCAACAGACCAACCAGCACAAACTACTGCAAGAAACAATAAGACTCGTTTCCATGTCTTCATCCTCAACCGGGAGTGTTTGACTCTGAGCAGGACCACCCGGCACCCTCCACCCGTCCCACGCTCAAACCACAGCACAGGGGTCACGGTGAGCCCTATGGAGGGTCAGGGGGCGAGCGGATGCAGGACGGGTCATGGCAGGAGCACGGGGAACAGAGACACGGGTGTGAGAGGCTCTGCTGGTCTACTCCTCTGAGAGAGAGCCGGCCGGTACCTCCTCATCACCCATTTATCACTCCTGCCAGCAGCACTGAGCCGGAATTACTCATGCCTTATCCCACTATCACTGACAGAGAGAGAGAGAGAGAGAGAGAGAGAGAGAGAGAGAGAGAGAGAGAGAGAGAGAATCCCATAATAATAATATTAATAATAATAATAGTAATAATAAAGAAGAAGAGAAAGATGAATAAAAAGATTTCAACTAATATACAAATTCAAATCAACGTGATAAAAATATCTAAAAGTAGTCAGATATATAGTATAGAGAAAATGACCAATGACTGATTCTGAATTCACAGATCATCAAAACGTTCACACACACACACACACACAGCAGTTGTACAGTAGGGAAGCTAAAGACAGATGCCAAAGTTGAAGGACACTGGCCCTGGGCAAAGAGACACTTCAGCAAGACACACACTCACATGGCTCGACTGTGGGGCAGCAGTTGGCAGGGAGGCACAGAGCCTGCTTCCCTTCAACACACACTCCAATGCTGTTACACAAACACAAACACACATACACACAAGCTTACACACATGCTCACGCTCACACACATGCTCACGCTCACACACACACGCGCACGCACACACACGCGCACACACGCTCACACACGCTCACGCACGCTCACGCACACATTCACGCACACACACTCACGCACACGCTCACGCACACACGCTCACGCACACACGCTCACGCACACACGCTCACGCACACGCTCACGCACACACGCTCACGCACACACACGCTCACGCTCACACACACTCACGCTCACACACACTCACGCTCACACACACTCACGCACACACACACTCACGCACACACACACGCTCACACACGCTCACACACGCTTACACACGCTCACACACGCTCACACACGCTCACAATCTGAACCAGTCTGAATTCATGAATTGCACTGATTCGGTTCTCAAGTTCAACTCTTATGAACATTCATGAGTTCCTAAGAGAAGTAACACTAACAAAAGTATAATTTGTGAATAAAACATTCCTTTTCATCAGATAATGTCCGATTTGTCCATGAATCATTCTTTTAAGTCTAATCTTTTTAATAATTCAGTTGATCTGGTTCACAAAACCAGCCTGAGTGATTCATTCACAAATTGAACTGATTCAGTTCTCATTGTGTGAAGAAAAAAGCCAAGTCATGTGGTTTAAAAAAATCATGAGTATGTGCCGTGACTAACTCTCCTAGTAAAATCATATCTACAACACTCATTTGAATCCACAATGTACACTTTTTTTCTTTTCCTGCTGTCATTAACCTGTATGTGACTGCGGGGAAGTGTTTCTAAAGAGTGAACGCTGTGCAAATCTACACGCTGTATTCAGACGGCGCCATAAAGAGAGAGCGGGGAGAGGAGGAGAGTTTGAAAGAGAGAGCGAGAGTGAGACAACGAGGTAATAACAAATGTCCCATTGTGTGCGGCTGTGCTGTGATTTATGTAAGGTGTGGCTGGATGAGGGAGATAATGCCAAGCGAAATGCTTCATTTCATAAATCTATTCCAAAGGCCTCTGTTCCCCCCTACACACACACACACACACACCTCCGTCTCACCTGCTATTGACATCCAAACAAGTGCTCTCTGTTCACTGCTAAGTAATGATGCAGTATCACAGGAACTAGGGCTCGAGTCAGGCTCTCTGGGGCCCACACACACGCACACACACACACACACACACACACATACACACATATACACATATACTTTATACATACACATGGAGGAGAAAGAGAGAGGGGAACTTGTATAAGCAAAAAGCCGCCACATAATCAACAAACACTCAATTACCCAGTGTCCTTTGCTCCCTCTGATATTAATAACACATGCTCTTGGTCTACGCACACCGCTACAGGCTATTAAACGCGTCGGTGCAAAGGAGAAACAGAACAAACAGGGAAAATCGCAACATGAGAGATGTGGAAATAATTCCAATCTCCATTCCAAGGCTAAATGCAGGTGATCCCAGACGCTGGGCAGGTGGGAAATTAGTTTGCTCCACTGAGACTTCAGGTAATGGAGGCGAATGAGATTCCCACACACACCCCAGCCAACATGAAATAATAATGTCTGGGAAATATAACAGGCTACATTTCCATTTGCTCTGTTTAGAAGTGATGTATCTCTTTTGAGTGGCTCTACCGCACAAGAAATGTGTTTGGGTGCGTTTTTTTTCCCCCCCGACACACAACTGAAGATCAAGGAGAAATCATACAGGGTGGATTCTGGATCCATATAGCCGGAAACAGTAAATATAGTGCGGTATTTTTAATGGTAATTGTTTAAAGCCTTTTAAAGGTGTTTAAAAGGTTCTGTCTTATTTCCTACATTTTCTAAATAATTGTTGTCCAATCTTGTCTCTTTACTTTAGTTGTTTTCCTCACAAATGCTGTCATCTGGTCTTTCATCATGCCAGAAGTAAGGATTTAAACATGATGGACAGCAAACAAAATAATATTTATAAAAGCAAGAAAAGTGTTCATTCCAACACCTGCTCCAATGGCCCACAGGAGTCCCTGAAGACAGAGATATTCATCTGGTGTGTGTGTGTGTGTGTGGAAATAAACTGGATCTTGACAGAAAAAAAAAGAGAAAGCAGAGCAAAACAAACACAAGACAAAGTAAAACAAACACAAAAATCAAACTTAGCAAATCAAAACAAAAGTAAAACAAAACAAAACAAAAGCAAAACAAAACAAAGACAAGGCAAATTAAATCAAACAAAAGCAAAGCAAAACAAAACAAAACAAAACAAAGACAAAGCAAAACAAAGACAAGGCAAATTAAATCAAACAAAAGCAAAGCAAAACAAAGACAAGGCAAATTAAATCAAACAAAAGCAAAGCAAAACAAAACAAAACAAAACAAAGACAAAGCAAAACAAAGACAAGGCAAATTAAATCAAACAAAAGCAAAGCAAAACAAAGACAAGGCAAATTAAATCAAACAAAAGCAAAGCAAAACAAAACAAAACAAAACAAAGACAAAGCAAAACAAAGACAAGGCAAATTAAATCAAACAAAAGCAAAGCAAAACAAAGACAAGGCAAATTAAATCAAACAAAAGCAAAGCAAAACAAAACAAAGGCAAAGCAAAACAAAGAGAAAGCAAAACAAAAGCAAAACAAAAGCAAAACAAAACAAAGACAAAGGCAAATTAAATCAAACAAAAGCAAAGCAAAGCAAAACAAAACAAAACAAAAAAGCAAAGCAAAGACAAGGCAAATTAAATCAAACAAAAGCAAAGCAAAGCAAAGCAAAATAAAACAAAGACAAAGCAAAACAGAGAAAGCAAAACAAAAGCAAAACAAAACAAAGACAAAGGCAAATTAAATCAAACAAAAGCAAAGCAAAACTAAACAAAACAAAGAGAAAGCAAAACAAAAGCAAAACAAAACAAAGACAAAGGCAAATTAAATCAAAAAAGCAAAGCAAAACAAAACAAAGACAAAGGCAAATTAAATCAAACAAAAGCAAAGCAAAACAAAACAAAAAAGCAAAGCAAAGACAAGACAAGGCAAATTAAATCAAACAAAAGCAAAGCAAAGCAAAATAAAACAAAGACAAAGCAAAACAAAGACAAAGCAAAACAAAACAAAACAAAGACAAAGGCAAATTAAATCAAACAAAAGCAAAGCAAAACTAAACAAAACAAAGACAAAGCTAAACAAAAGCAAAACCAAACCAAAACAAAAAAGCAAAGCAAAGACAAGACAAGGCAAATTAAATCAAACAAAAGCAAAGCAAAGCAAAATAAAACAAAGACAAAGCTAAACAAAGAGAAAGCAAAACAAAAGCAAAACAAAACAAAACAAAGGCAAATTAAATCAAACAAAAGCAAAGCAAAACAAAACAAAAGCAAAGCAAAGACAAGACAAGGCAAATTAAACCAAACAAAAGCAAAGCAAAACAAAACAAAACAAAAAGCAAAGCAAAGCAAAATAAAACAAAGACAAAGCTAAACAAAGAGAAAGCAAAACAAAAGCAAAACAAAACAAAACAAAGGCAAATTAAATCAAACAAAAGCAAAGCAAAACAAAAGCAAAGCAAAGCAAAGACAAGACAAGGCAAATTAAACCAAACAAAAGCAAAGCAAAACAAAACAAAACAAAAAGCAAAGCAAAGACAAAGGCAAATTAAATCAAACAAAAGCAAAACAAAACAAAACAAAGACAAAGGCAAATTAAATCAAACAAAAGCAAAGCAAAGCAAAGCAAAACAAAACAAAACAAAAGCAAAGCAAAGCAAAGACAACAGACAAAAAAGCAAAACAAAGACAGGGCAAATAAAATGAAACAAAAGCAAAATAAAAACAAAACAAATCAAACGCAAATCAAACAAAAGCAAAGCAAAGCTTTGTTCATGAGATCAAAATAGATACTATACGAGTCGCTTCATATGAGGGTTGTAATTTTTGAAACACTGTTACCATAATGTGAGGCTATTGCATTATAAAGAGTTTAAAACCCTGATGTGTGATTTTGTAATTTTCCATCAGTTACTGGACAAAAATATTTGGATTATTGTGAAAAGAGAATATCATTTGAAATCACCACAGGGTGGATTTCGAGCAACATGGCTCAATATTCAAATAGCATCCGTGCTAACCACTACACCACAACTCATTTTGATAATTAAGATATGATTCAATTTCACTGTGCTTCTATTTTACGTTCTTGTAAACAACTTAAGGGGCCATTCAAAAAATTGCATGGTCTCGAGAAGTGTTTTCTTAAAGAGCAGAGCACCGTGAGACACTGCAAATGATGCAAGGCGGGAGCACAATGTCTGTATGTTTACATAGAGAAACAATGGAAAGAAGAGTAGTGGAAGTTCTAGAGCGAGTGTCTGCGAGTGCCCAGACGTCTCTCTCAGATGTGTCTCAGTGGAGGAGAGCCAGACGCGCTGTCTACTGCAGGCCACAGGAGCGCAGTGGAGACACCTCGCTCTTACTGCCTTTGTCTCAGTGGCGACAGGGTCATCTGGGATGAGACCAGCCCTGTCCTGAATACAGCTCTTTCTTTCTTCCACAACAAAACCTCTAGCCTGTGTACAAACCTGCAGTGTTACATCACAGCACAAGCTTCTCATATACCAGCTCAAAGCTGCCATGACATGAAAATACACCCTATTTGATTTCTAAATGCTAGTTATACATCTCATTGTGAACCATTCTGTGCATATGCCTCGCAATGTTTAACCCTTAAACGTACGAATGTTTCGCCAGTCATTATTACATATTCGGGTCTTTAGTGACCCGGATCTATATCTCACACGGACGGATCTCTACCTGTCATGATAACATAAAACTCTCCTGATATTAGAGTCACAATTACAGAAGAATAAAATAAAGCATATTTTGAAAGGGTTCAGTTTGAGCAGATGTTTTATCCCATCATCACTGTCCTCGTCAGAGCTCATTTCCCAGGACATTCAGCATCTGCCTCATATTCACCATCTCAAACATATCCTCAAAACTATCATTTTCAGCATCTTCAGGATCAATGTTTGATCGCTGACAGCTTCTTCAGCAGATCCAGTGACACTAATGTTTGACTGCGATTTTTGAAAGCCATTTCAAGTTTTGCTGATGATTCTTCCTATTCTTTTGTTTTCTGCCTGCGGTGACTATGAGTGAAACGCCACTTCATCATTGAGTATCAGACATTGTGCCGCCTTGTGGAATAAAGGTGAATTGCACTTATTCAGTTATCAAAGATTCAATTATTGCTATGCAGAAAAAATATACTTACACTATTACACACTAGTGTTGTCACGATACCAAAATTATGACTTAGATACGATACGAGACTAAAATACCTCGATACCGATACTGAATTGATAACACGGCAAACCCTAAAAACTCACTTGGCCAGCATGTTCCTGCCCTGCTTTTTGACCATTCCCTCCTCTTTATTTAAAAATAATAAAATAATAATAACTACATGCCAGTGTGAACATCCTTACAGAGATCACATTATTATCAATCGTTAACATACTCTAACCATTTACTATTCTGAACAAGTTGGGATGACCAAAATCTTATTTCATTATACGAGTAACTTAATATTTTTTAAATGTAATTTTATCATTACAGTATAGATATTTAATTAAATTTTATCTTTGTTTTTTAAAAAATAAGCAAAAATGTAAATTACAAACAATATTTTCAGCTACTGTAGGTCTAGTAGCATCCGAGAAAGAAATAATCACACAGTCTTTTGTGTCTTTGCTAGTGCATAGTCTTCACTCTATAAATTAACTATACAGTGATTCTTAATAAATATATGAACATTAATCACACAGAATATTAGGTCCGGCCCTTTAAGAGCTGCACGGACCCAATACATTGTAATACATCCGAACTCTGTATACATACACTAAAGACATATCCAAATGTGTTTACCTAAATACTCGCCAGGACGTGAATTTTTACATATTTTTGACCATTCAAACCCAATAATCCACGAAACTGATGTCGCGATCGCATGCTGTCTGAGTGTAAGGCGTGTGCGCGCGCTTCAGGGCAGAGTCCGGCAGCGCGGGCCGCGCTTTATTTTCTCACGCATGCGTTTCTGTTGCTTTCCTTGTCATGCGCAACTTTGTCATATTCGACTCTTCTGCTTCCATTGTTTAGCGAACGGTGGAGCTCTGCACACACGTCCTGACTCCTGCTAGCACACATCGACGCAAATTAAGAAATACTGCTCTTATTAGAGTGCTGTCATTCTTAAAGTACGGGTAATAATAACATTTCATGTAATACCGTTTTTAATAGCAGGGTATCGCGATACTTTTCTAGCACTGGTATATCGTGCAACACTTACACACCTCGGGTTACGGAAGAGGATTAGGGCCACACACTTATAGTCATTATAATGCAAAATTAAACTCTTGAGAAAAAAGTCGAAACACAACGACTTTGTTCTCGTATTGTAATGATTTTATTGTCAACATTGTATTTTGACTTTTTTTCTCGAATTAAACGAGTTCTCGTATTATAATTACTTTAATCTCTAGATGGTTTAATTTTTTTTTATCATTGCTTGGCGCTAATGCTATTCCGTATCGGGACATTAGTGACCCTATAGAATAAAAAAAAAAAAAGGGAAAACAGGCATTTTTAAAATAATTGTATTATTGTTTCTTGTTAAATCGTTTAAAATGAATTGATTGAGGAACACTAAGAAGGTTGATGTCTTCAAAAAAATGAATGATGAGGAGGATATACTAAAAAAGCTGGGTTATTTTAACCCAATTTTGGGTCAAATATAGACATACCAAACCGTTGGGTTAAAAATATAACCCAACGGCTAGGTTTATCCATATTTGACCCAAATTTGGGTTGAAACAACCCAGTATTTCTTTAGAGTGTAGTGAATGGCGTCCCGGGTCACTAAAGACCCGCGGTATGCGTTTAAGAGATAATCAAAATGTCCTAACTTCCAACTGAGTGAGTTCTCTCCGGTGACGTATGCAGGATCCTGTAGTCTACTTAAATTCAGAGCCTACAAGCTCACATTTCAACCTCCAGTCAACAACTGATGCATAGAACCAAGTCCACGCCATACATTTTTTCTTTTTGATAATACGATACACATTATAATGACAACAATCTGTCGCTACTTCCGTTTCATCGTAACTTTTATATTTTCTTATACTTAACACAGTTGCATATTTGAAACTTGATTCATTTATGCCTGCTAAGCTTCCACAATAAGTGTAGCCATTCTTCTTCTGTATGTCACACATCAAGTCTTTAACTCCCCCTGCGCTACCGAAGGCAGAACGTAGCAGTGCTGGTTGAGTGGGGAGTCAGAGCTGCAGAGAGTCAGAGTCCACCGCTGTACCGCACAGAGCTGAGCGGCACCTGAGCGGAGAGTCCACATCTAATTACCGCGGCTTAATTAGTATCGGGGCTAAACCTCCACGGGGCACCTGCAATCTTAATTCATATGCTGACAGGGAGGAACAAGTGTTAATGTGCTGTATTTATGTTAATACTCCCAAAGTGTATGCATGTGAGTGTGTGTTGGTGTGTGAAGTTATTTTGACACACCTGAAATAGCTTCCTTCACAATTAAAGCCGATGAAAGTACTCAAAGTGTATATGTACGAGCGCATTTATAGATTTAGAAGAGAAACGGACCAAAGAGCCATCAGAAGGAAAATGAGAATTCTCCTAAAAATGCAAATTCAGTCATCATTTGCCTCGTCATTACAAACATTTCATCCATCATTAAAACACAAATTAAGATGTTTTTAATGAAATCTGAGAGATTTCTGTCCCTCCAATGAAAGTCAATACACCCAAAACTTTCAAGCATCAAAGTTCCTGACGACAATGTAAAAGTAATCCATATGTAATCCAAGAAGTAATCCAAGCTGTTTATGGGGCTGATCACATACAACACATTTCTGCATTCCACTTTTCCATTGTTTTACTACACTGTAAACCCGAATAAGTTGGCAAAACTAAAAAAAATGAGGCAATCAGGTGCAATCTTCTTGAATCAAGTTTAAGTAAGCAGAACTTGCAGATTTTTATTTTGTAATCATACATTTTAATTGCTGTGAACTTGAAATATTTGAGTAAGCTAATTCATAAATCTAACAAAAAAATATCATGTAATCTCACATTTTTAGTGGTCGAAACTTGAGTAGCTTTACCTAGCTAATTCAATAAATACCACCATGCTAATTGGTAACAATGCTTTGGTAGAATTAGCATAGAATAGCACTTGCTGAATAAGTTCAACAATATAGAACGTTTAAAAGTAATCCATATGTAATCCAAGAAGTAATCCAAGCTGTTTAAGGCATTGATCATATACAACACATTTCTGCATTTCCATTGTTTTACTATGTAAACTGACACGTTTGACTGTTGTGCTCACGTCTCACAAGATACACCTCACTGAAAACAGTGCTCAAGACAAAAAAAATAAGTTACATTTTTTAAGAACTTGTCTCTAGGCCATGCATTTTCTCCCCACTTTTAAAAGTAAAAATGCGTTCTGTATGAATAGACCCTGATGAACGTACATTTACCATATTTGATGTGCTCTATGTGCATTGTTCAATGTTAATACGTGAATTAAATCTGTCAAATCATATAACACGATCACTTTCATAATGTCTTTATGAACTTTTTGTAGCTTGAATGTTTTGGGTGAATGATAGATGGACAGAAATCTCTCAGGTTTCATTCAAAACTCTTTGTGTAATTTGTGTTTAGAAGATGAATGTCTTACGGTTTGGAACGACATACATTTTTGGGCGAACTAACCCTTTTAATAATATATACAATATAAAAATATATAAAGAAATTGATTTGTTGCAGAAGTGAGAATAAAAACAAAAAGTCACTGCATTTATGGTGATATCAGCTATGATATGTTTTTAGAAACATTTTGTCATCTTATTTATTTGGCAATACCAAAAGGCCAACATCAAAATCCTACAACTGCAATAAACCGCAAGTCTATTTACCAAAAGAAGTACATGTGGGTTTTCACAAGTGTTGTTTTTACAAAATTACCCTTGCACCAATATATTCCACTGGTGAAGATTTTTTTTTCCAGTTTGCCCTCTTGTTCAGGAAAATTAATGTCTATGTGCAGAATATAATCCATCACGCACTGAAAGCAGAGGTCATTCAGGAAATGATAGCAGGTACGATTAGGTCTCTACCACAGAGACATTCACACACACACACACACACCGTACACAAACACATGTGTATGAACACACCACAAACCCAGGAACTTCCTCACACTCCTTGCCTTGACTTTGCCAAGTGCACAGAGGAGAAAACTCAAGTCAAGGTTTCAGTCAAGGAGTTTCTCACAGACAAAGTCAAACCCCAAACGTTCCCTAAAACGAAAGTACCGTGGCAGTACCATGGTGTAGTGATGGTACACTGATATATACCATGGTAATGAATGATTACCATACTCATACACAACAGTATTTGCATGGGACTCTTCTTCACCGATCTCACACACAGAGCATTAGATCATATCAGGCTATGCAGTGAGACCTGGTTTGACATACAGTAAAGTTATTATGATGAAATTTCTGTAATGTAGATCTATCCCGCTCACAGGTCTATAGGGAATCAGTAAAGCTATTCAAGGGCAAAGTATTTACACACACACACACTCACAGAGTCGGCTGGTCAATACTGAATCAAAGTGTACTGAGCCACCCGGCACAGAGATCACACATTAATCCCATGCATTAATTATTGACACTAAATTTAATTTGAAAAGCAAACGTACACAAATCCACCGGTCAGATTTTAATAATGCAAACAGGCAATGCCAGGCGTAATCATATCGCTATTGATTAATATACAACAACTAAGGGTAGTCAGGCATGCATGATAACCCATAAACATATCAGAGACTACATCACTGAACGCACAGGATTATGGGTAGAACACATGTATGATCCTCTAAACCGCCTGCTCTTAAAGACTGTAACTATAAAAAAATATCATGATGTTAGTGATGTTTATGCAAAGAACAAAATGTTAACCAAACAAGAGACAAATTACAACACTACTGATGATTAATTCAATAAAAAGATAATAAACATTACTGATGATTACAAAAACATGATTATGTAAAGAAACTGTCCCTTCTCTTGATATGATATTCGCTTGGCTTGGCAAAAAAACACAATGGCAGATTCGAATCCAGAACCTCTGCCATGCTTAACAAAAGTCCATTAGGGAACACAAACACATCTCACAAATCTATACATTTATTCACATGAAAAATCTAACGGTATATTGAGTTTAGATGCAATAATGAAACCATCACATTAAACATGACTTCTTTATCGATAAATTAAACCCAATGTACTATTGAAATTGATTTCTGGACATCTTAATATTATTTTTTGCTAGAATTGTTATATTTGACATCTGATTGCATTGCATTAGCAGATACCTCACACACACACACTTTTTAAAACAAAGTTATGCCACTGGACAAAACACGGTGTTACTGATGATTATGTAAACAAAACAATGTTACTGATTATAAAAGTGTTTTGTTCTTCACGTAATCATTAGTAACATTGTGTTTGTTCTATTGTTTGTTTCATTGTCAGTAACACTTTGTTTTGATCAATTATTAATGTACATAACTTTCAGTAATATCAGGTTTTAATATCAGACTTCATTATAAACGCCCACTGCTGTGATTGGCTGCTGTGAGACTTCAGTGTAAACGGCCACTGCTGTGATTGGCTGCTGTGAGACTTTAGTCAGTGTAAACGGCCACTGCTGTGATTGGCTGCTGTGAGACTTCAGTGTAAACGCCGACTGCTGTGATTGGCTGCTGTGAGACTTTAGTCAGTGTAAACGCCCACTGCTGTGATTGGCTGCTGTGAGACTTTAGTCAGTGTAAACGCCCACTGCTGTGATTGGCTGCTGTGAGACTTTAGTCAGTGTAAACGGCCACTGCTGTGATTGGCTGCTGTGAGACTTCAGTGTAAACGCCCACTGCTGTGATTGGCTGCTGTGAGACTTTAGTCAGTGTAAACGGCCACTGCTGTGACTGGCTGTTGTGAGACTTCAGTGTAAACGCCCACTGCTGTGATTGGCTGCTGTGAGACTTCAGTGTAAATGCCCACTGCTGTGATTGGCTGCTGTGAGACTTCAGTGTAAACGCCCACTGCTGTGATTGGCTGCTGTGAGACTTCAGTGTAAATGCCCACTGCTGTGATTGGCTGCTGTGAGACTTCAGTGTAAACGCCCACTGCTGTGATTGGCTGCTGTGAGGCCTTCAGTGTAAACACCCACTGCTGTGATTGGCTGCTGTGAGACTTCAGTGTAAACGCCCACTGCTGTGATTGGCTGCTGTGAGACTTCAGTGTAAATGCCCACTGCTGTGATTGGCTGCTGTGAGACTTCAGTGTAAACGCCCACTGCTGTGATTGGCTGCTGTGAGGCCTTCAGTGTAAACACCCACTGCTGTGATTGGCTGCTGTGAGACTTTAGTCAGTGTAAACGCCCACTGCTGTGATTGGCTGCTGTAAGATTTCAGTCAGTGTAAACGCCCACTGCTGTGATTGGCTGCTGTGAGACTTCAGTGTAAACGCCCACTGTTGTGATTGGCTGACATCTTTGCATTATTTTTAGATCTTTTCCCATCACATGAAAGGCTGCAGTGATGAGCATTGAGTAGACAGACAGTCGGTTTATCGCGTGAATGCAGTGATCTCGTCATTGCAACGCGATTTCTCTCACAGAATGCTTTCACCACAACTAACAGCAAACACAATATCGATATGAACACAGTAAGAGCTTCGCTGTGCAGTGAAACAGCGTCAAATTTTCATGCCATGGGACCTTTAAATAGTTACATTTTTTACGTACAATTATATAAACAAACAACACACTGTTACAGATGATTATATAAGCACAAAACAACATGGTACTGACAATCACGTAAACAAACACAATGTTACTGATAATGTAACAAAACACAACAAAACACTTTTACTGTTAGTTAGGGCACACAACAGAACAAACACAATGTTACTAATCATTATGTAAACAAACGAAAGAACAAAGTGTGATGACAGAGGTGAAAATGAAGCTATGTCTTCTACACCGTCTACTAAAAATAACTATTTATCTAATGTGGGACAGAGGTATGGACCTGTAAAGAACGCCCTTCAATGAAAAGAGACAGAGATGGAGAGAGTGTGAAAAAGAGCGAGATGGCTGGAGATCATCTTTAACACTTAACAATGACCGGAGCAGAGGCAGTTTACCTTCTGCCACAGGCTGTTATGAATAGAGGCCATCAGTCTGTCGCTCAAGAAAGAGCGAGAGAGGGAGACATCTCAGCCCGTTGATTTATGAAAATAATGAAATATGTACGGCTGACAGCTTGAAGGATCACCGTTGAGGTTTTATTCTAATGCACTTGTCCTCTTTGCAAATCACCCATCACCCGTGTCAAGTCAAGAGGTTTTTCCACGGCCACGCTGAAAGCCGCCTATAAAGAGGATGGACCACTGCTGGCGGCCGTGTTTTAAAAGCCAGATATTGATGTCTGTGCGCTTCGAGATTTGGAAACCCATAGACGAAGGTGGAGAACAAACTAAATGAGCCAACTCTGAAAACTCTTAAATCAAGTGTGTTTCTTAGCCGATAAAAGACAGATCCAGTTTCTGGAAATAACTCAAAACACTCATGCAAGGAGGATTTTTAGTTTTTTTCCCTACTTTTTTCGTTGTTTTGGATTAAAAAGTGTGATGCATTTTGAAGAGTGGACCCTTACACTGAAATGTATGCTGGTGATCTGATCTGCACCATAGGAGATGAGTTCTGCGTTTATTTTGTTCATGTTTACATGGCAAGTGCTTCAGCATTTCATTTAACCCTTTCCTCTCTGGTGTATTTACTGCAAAAACAAGTTCAGAACATGAATCTTGTG
This sequence comes from Rhinogobio ventralis, assembly GCA_039654625.1. Taxonomy (NCBI): domain Eukaryota; kingdom Metazoa; phylum Chordata; class Actinopteri; order Cypriniformes; family Gobionidae; genus Rhinogobio; species Rhinogobio ventralis. The sequence continues at coordinate 29,290,910 of CM077216.1, forward strand.
TGTTATAGCTTTCAAATGATGCATAGTTTGTGATAGCTGATTGAATATTTTTTACAAAACAAAAGTAAATAAAAGTACAAACACGCCCACTCCCACGCACCGGTGCGGGCTAAGAGGTTAAGTGTCTTCTTGGCTACTTTGTACTTTGATTGAGTATCAAAGATACTTTAAAAAGTATACTTTACTTTAGAAAGTAGCTTTTACTCTCAACTTGACTTCATTTTTGAATAAGTATATGTACTCTTTACTCCAATACATTTGTGATTGTAATGCCATTAGGGCTGTCACTAACAACTATTTTGGTAATCGAGTAGTCAGTTGATTATTTTGCCGATTAATCGAGTAGTCAGATATTTTGTTTTGTGGGTAATAAGTTACTAAGTGGGTAATAAGTGGGGGGAAAGTTAAAATACATAACATACATAATGTAAACAATCATCTTTTTAACATTGTGTAATATAAAACATGCCTGAAGAGGGCGCCAGTGGCCTGGTGTTGTTACACTTTACAGCAGATCGATTCCTGGTTTAATATCGGCGAGACGACATTTAATTCAAATGTTAACTTAATCTTTCATATTTGGTCACTTCTTTACGATAGAAATGCTACAGCCACTGTAATTTATTCCTCGTCTGTGAAATGCGGCACTTCCGGTATTTTGCCGGTTATTCAACAGGGGGGTAATTTTTTTTTTTTAATTTTAAATCTGGTACTCGAATTTAATCAAGGAATCTTGACAGTGCTAAATGCAATTATTCACATTTTGCATGGCACCTAACCTTTTCTGCTACAAAAGAAGTGCTATCGCCATCTACAGGTCACTGAAGGTACTATATCTGTGTTTTGCCCTTATACTCACCTAAACTTGTCAAAAGGCTACTTTACATGAGTGTGGTGCATTGTGGTGCTAACTTAATTTGAGTGAGTTAAAAGGTTGGAAATGGTATTGAGCTGCTCCGCAGGGGCCAGGGGCGTTAGCGGGGCCGTTTAGCCAGCGTTTCAATGGGTTCCTGTCCTGTTAAAGTCCTCCCCAGACCTGTCAAAAGGCTACTTTACATGAGTGTGGTGCATTAGCAGGTAGCTGTGAATCGCAGGCGTTTCATATATGAGATGAGGACATGATGAACCAGCACGGCCAGAGCAAGCAGGCTTTGACTACTTCATTTTACTTAACATTTTTTTATTTATCCGTTATATTGAAGAGACCTTTTTGAAGGATATTGGTTTACTTATGCCCTTTTTGAGCACTTAACTGAGACTTGAGTGTCTGTAGACGTTTAAGAGTGTTGACTTTGATTTATTGCAATATTGAGGTGTTCAGTTTGATTTCATTTTAGAAAATAAACACGTGATCGCTCTCCAGTCCTCACACATCAACTGTTCTGTGTTTTTCACTGGCATGGAGGTGTTGAGGACTAGTGCATCTTTGAGCCTACATTCAGTACGAGTAAAAATAAAAATCTGATACTCTAAGTTGGAATTGGTGTCTTAAAATTTGTAATTTTCACTGTAAAGTACTTTTTACTTTATGTATTTAAATTACAACAACTCTGTAATTACCTATTCAGAAGAAGTACTTGTGATTTTGAACGCAGCCAATGTGTCTGAAACGTGTGTAAAACGCTAGACTATGACAAAAACAGGCTAATTAACATGAGTGCCAGAGTAGACTTTATAATAAAGCAATCCCACAACAACAAAGGATATAATTTCATATCAGGTTCAAATTCATGAAGCAACACTTCACCCAGTGGGATAAACAATATTTACTTAGCATGGCATGAGGCCATTGCCGCCGCATCTTCTCATGTTAGCAAACAAGCAGTCAAACCACCGCCTTCCCAATCTTTTAATGAAGCGCTCAACATCGCCACAGCTGTCTCTCTAATGCACAACATTAGCTAAAGGATCTCTTTAACAAATCAGATTAGGAAAACCTCATATTAAAAGCCTTTCACATAACAAAGCGCCTAAACCTGTATGAAAGCCGCAATATCGCTGCGCGCGGCGGCCCACCTCACTAGCCGTTAGAGCAAAGTGCTGGCACTGTAATCTAATAGATATCGTATTGCTCGCAGCAGTCCGCTGCACGGGGAGTGGCGCTCTTTTCAATGGACCCTAAATGGGGGATGAATAGAGTCAGGCATCCTGAAGGACGCCTAAACTTAATTTGAGTGAGTTAAAAGGTTGGAAATGGTATTGAGCTGCTCCGCAGGGGCCAGGGGCGTTAGCGGGGCCGTTTAGCCAGCGTTTCAATGGGTTCCTGTCCTGTTAAAGTCCTCCTCAGACCCAGCTCATTTCTTTTAAAAGCCCGAGCAGCACCTTTAAGGATTATTAAAACAGTGCGGGAGAGCAGGAGGTTAGCGAGCACCGAGGATCTGAGCAGACCCCACGCTTTCAGCATAGCGATGTGGGGACGGACAATCTCTCCAACAGATAATGGTAATGATGATGGGTGCGATAGCTTTGAATCAATACACCTCTTAAACTGGATCCATTGTTTTGAGATATATTACATCCTCCTGTCAGCTTGTGTAAGGCCCTTCAGAGGGATAATGTACACAGCGATCCCATAGGCCCGAGCGGCAGCATTGTGCTGTGCGTCTCGTTAAATGGTGTAATAACGAGCTGGGCCGAGGGACGCGGGACTCTCTATGAGAACGCTGATCTTAAGTGGATGATTCAAGCCGAGACACTTCAGCCACAGTCGATAGCGTTCCGACTGCATGTGGCCCACTTTACAACCACAAGCCCCTTCATACAGGGGAAGTGAACACTAGCAGACACTAACACTCGAAAACACAGTCCCGGTCAGACGGAGATCAGGACACAGCCGTCGGAATGGAAGCAACACCTGAACACAAACGCAACGTTACAGAATGTGGAAAAAAATAGACATTATGGCTGAATTATCCAAAAATATACATCATCTCATGGTTATTTATTGCATATTTACAGTACTGTGCAAAAGTCTTAGGCTCGCTAGTATTTTTACACACAAAAAGTGGGTTTAAGCCAGTTATTTATATCTTTTGCTGTAGTGTGTCAGTAGGAAATATCAGTTTACATTTTTAAATTAATTGCCATTAATTTTAATAATCCAGTGAGATTTTTGTATGCATAAAAAGTCAATAGTCTCTATGCTCCACATGGAGATCTGAACATTTCCTTTATTGTGATGAATGCGTCAACGACAGAGTCTACGATAAAGAAATAAAATATGTACATAAATAAAATATCTAGTAAAAAAAAAACTTTTATATAATTTTCAAAAAACATTATTATTTAATGAATAATAATTAAAATAATGTATGTGGTTTAATGGACATGTAAAGAGTAATAACATATTGTCTGTACACACTGAATAAATGTGATTTTCAATTCAGTTTTTTTTTTTATACAAATATTACTACTTAGCATTTTGGGCAACATGATATTTTACAACTAATCTTACCATGTTGATGTAAAATATTTAATAATTATTAGTGCTGTCAAAAGTACTGCATTAACGCATGTGATTCATTTTTTTCAGTTTAATGCGTTAAAGGATTAGTTCACTTCAAAATGAAAATGTGCTGATAATTTACTCACCCCCATCTCATCCAAGATGTTCATGTCTTTCTTTCTTCAGTCGGAAAGAAATTAAGTTTTTTGAGGAAAACATTCCAGGATTTTTCTCCACATAATGGACTTCAATGGGAACCAACGGTTGAAGGTCCAAATCAATGCAGTTTCAGAGGAAGGGCTTCAGAGGCTCTGATGATCCCAGACGAGGAATAGGCTCTTATCTAGACAAACCATTGGCCATTTAAAAAAAAAAAGAATTAAAATGAATATACTTTTTAACCTAAATTGCTCATCTTCGCTGCTCTGCGACGTGCCATGGATTGCGCAATCACGTGGAAGTACCGCCCCCGTGTTTACAAAGCACACATGTGAAGACTAATACAAACGCCCTTTAGCAAAAAAAGGTAAAACAATGATATCGGACGATTTTGAAGTTGAAGACAGAGTGTTTTTTGGTAAAGGGCGTTTGTGTTAGTCCTCACACGTTCGCATGGGGCGGTACTTCCGCCTACGTCTACTGTGACCTTTTTTCGATGTGAGTGCGCAATCATTGGCACGTCGCAGAGCAGCGCAAGATGAGCAATTTAGGTTAAAAAGTATATTCATTTTAATTCTTTTTTTTTTTAAATGGCCGATGGTTTGTCTAGATAAGAGCCTATTCCTCGTCTGGGATCATCAGAGCCTCTGAAGCCCTTCCTCTGAAACTGCATTGATTTGGACCTTCAACCGTTGGTTCCCATTGAAGTCCATTATAGGGAGAAAAATCCTGGAATGTTTTCCTCAAAAAACTTAATTTCTTTCCGACTGAAGAAAGAAAGACATGAACATCTTGGATGAGATGGGGGTGAGTAAATTATCAGGAAATTTTCATTTTGAAGTGAACTAATCCTTTAAAAATATTTAACGCAATTATTGCAGCTCAGTTTTTTCCTGTCATCCTTTGGCTAGCGTTACATTATATGATCACGCTCTTATTCATGCAAAGGCTTTTAAACCATTCAAGCGCGACAAGACACAAAAGAGAGCGCGGTGTGTGTGAATCTCCTGTTTGTGTGACACACACAAAGCCTGACCAGACAAAATCACATTTATGCCGAAATGCCCGTTTTGTCGAGTATTCTTGCAAGCACAGTATGAAGTCTTGAATGAATATAAAGAGCTCTTAAAGTGACAGCAGCCTAATAAACCTGCTACCGTCTGTGATTAATGATAATCAGACAAGAGAATCACTCTCTGCTCTTGACTGAATCACTTCTGTGGCTTCATTAGGGATTAATATACGGTTCATTTATAATGTACGCAGTGAAGACTGTGAAGTGTTTGATCACTTTATTCAATTTCTGTATATATCCCCGATATTCGGCCTACATGAAAATCTTACAGCACTGTTTACAAGGTCACATGGGTCAAAAACAACAAAAACAATAACTCTTTGTGCATTTTGACAGGGCAAGTAAAAATCTGAACCGGTCTGAGACAAAAACTGAAAACTGATATATTGAAGAGCAGGTAAATGTGACATTTATTATAATGGGTTTATGTGAGGATTGTTTTAAGTTCACTTAAATTAAAAAAATATATTTTTTTAAAGCCTAATACATGTTAAAATTGATAGCTTCTAATCATACTGTAATGCTGAATGGCTATAATTATTGGCTAAAATTGAGAAAAAATAAATTTCATAAAGACATTAGTTGCAGTATTAGTATCAGTCATTCATTATTAAAAACATGCCATTAAATGAATATTAAAAAGTCTTTATGTTGTTTCTACATTAATTTGCAGATTAAATGTGAAATTATTACAACATAAAATGTATAAAAAAACACTCCCCTCGGGGTTGGCACCATCTCGGTTACTCCAAAAAATGTAAAAAAAAAAAAAAAAAAAACCTTTTATTATATATTAATATTAACATAAACATGCATATAAACATAAAATATGTAAAAAAAATAAATAAAAAAAAAGCATTTTACAATGAATGCACTAGGCAGTAAGCATACGCGACGCGCCATTCCCGCATAGCGTCCGGTGTCTTCAAGGCTTCAAGCGAAAGCATTAGCGTTTAACAAACCCTGTCATGGGCTTTGACAGATGCGTGTGCGTCCTCAGCGCAAAACGTTCATTTTACAGGTTATATCCTCATTTGTAAATGCTACTAATTCACGCGAGTATTTCCATTTTGCATGAAAGCGCCTCCTAACAGTCTGACATTAAGCTCCAAACTTCACTGAACGAGCGGCGGTGCGGCGGACAAACAGACAGAACGCAGTCGAGAGGGAGACATTAATATTCAGCACAAAAACATTCATTTAGCTGAAATATCTGCTGTTGGACACTAAATTTAGGTTTAAAAGTCACAATAACAATTCTGCTTAGGGCACCCATGAGCGGCCCTGTATGTGTGTGTGCTGTGTGTAATTATTATGTATATATAAATACACACACATGCATGTATATATTTAAGAAAAATATGTTATAATTTTATAAAAAGAATTATATTTATATATAAGATAAATTATATATACAGTATATACGTGCAAATATTTCTTAAATATACACATGCATGTGTGTGTATTTATATATATATATATATATATATATATATATATATATATATATATATATATATATATATTAATAATTACACACAGCACACACATATATATTATGTAAACACAAACTTTTATTTTAGATCTGATTAATCACGATTAATTTTTCCCCAGCACTAATAAAAATATATAAAACATTTGAATGTTAGGTGCGATTAAAGAGACACGGTCATAAGCAACACTCTCTCACAGCAATTTCATATCAATTCATACACTCTCATTCATACGTTCTCGTACAATATCCGTACGCCCCACTAATATTTCTAGAAATTGTACGTTTTCGTACAATTGTACAAATTCATGCTAATTTGACAAAATGTAAAATGGCTGTTTTACCTATTTATTGTTATTGAGCACTCTCTATAATAACATTTCCTAACATTTCATGATTTTCTTTTGGCACATTTTCCTCTCAAATATTAATAACAGTTTTTATACTATTAAAAAACTAATATAAATTTTAATTCAGAAATGAAATGATGATGTCCAGCCTCGGATGAGACATGTTGAGCAGAACTCTAGACCAGACCCTCAACTCTCTCTCTCTTTCTCTCTCTCGCTCCCTCTCTCTCTCCCACACACTCTCTCTCTCTCTCTCTCTCACACACACTCTCTCTCTCTCTCTCTCTCTCTCCTCTCCTCTCCTCAGTCTCTCTCTCTCTCTCTCACACACTCTCTCTCTCTCTCTCTCCCACACACTCTCTCGCTCTCTCTCTCTCTCCTCTCCTCAGTCTCTCTCTCTCTCTCTCACACACTCTCTCTCTCTCTCTCCCACACACTCTCTCGCTCGCTCTCTCTCTCTCTCTCTCTCTCTCCTCTCCTCTCCTCAGTCTCTCACACACTCTCTCTCTCCCACACTCTCGCTCTCTCTCTTGCTCTCTCTCACACACTCTCTCTCTCTCTCTCCCACACACTCTCTCGCTCTCCTCTCTCTCTCTCTCTCCTCTCCTCTTCTCTCTCTCTCTCTCTCTCTCTCACACACTCTCTCTCTCTCTCTCTCACACACTCTCTCTCTCTCTCGCTCTCTCTCACACACTCTCTCTCTCTCTCTCCCACACACTCTCTCGCTCTCCTCTCTCTCTCTCTCCTCTCCTCTTCTCTATCTCTCTCTCTCTCTCTCAGTCTTTATGGTAATGCGGGAAACTGCGCTCCTCTTATTGCAAAATGCAAAACTCTCCAATTCCTTTAATTTATTATTTACAAGCACTTTTTTAATTACTGAAGTGCTTGTATAGCTTTTGTATGTCAGACGTGTTTTAATAACAACTTCAAATGCATTTCCATATGTTGCATGAATGTATAAACGCGAATGAACGAAGAGCACGCCGGGCCGATCTTGGCTTTCTCCAGTTATTCAGCAGGACTTCACCAGCTCAAGCATAAAGAGAGAGTATCTACTTCTGCTTCAAATAGAATGTCAGCATCTGGATTTATGAAGAGTGGCTACTTTGTATGCCAGCGGTGCAGCATCAGACCTGGGCTCTGAGAAAATTCACACATTTTTATAGATTGAATAATGGCCAGCATAAAACTGGTTTCATAGCAGGATAAATCATATGTCAAAATACAACCCATGTAACATCATGTAATTTAGCCTATGAGAATTACGTGCACACTTTCCAACTAAAGACTCGGCCTCTCTGTGTCTGCGGATAAATGTGGGACTTAATCGCATACACGATAATTTATTAGGAGATTTAAAATATTCATAAATATTGAATTAATCATTTATAATAGATCTTTATATTAACGGGTGTCTTTGAAGTTTTAGATGTACAAGATCTTCCCCATGGAAAGCGTCCCCTGTGGACATTTTAAATTTACTTTGACATCATCTCGCCGGCAAATGTTTTATGAATATTCAAATGTACGGACACGCTTAAACAAAAGGAGGGAAAGAGCCAGAGTGACTTATTCCTCGTGTAGAGGAAAGGCTGTCATAATGGCTGTACAACTTTTATTCATTCACTTACATATTTTACTCTTTATGGCGCATAACGATTCAAAGGGATTTCCTTTCCGTCTCTGTCTGAGTTTGAGTTTAGTCCCAGGTGACCGTACATCATTACGAGAAAAACTCTCTTTGCTTTTTTGCCATGTTTGCTGGGTTCCAGATATACGGGGATCGTTTGTCCAGACAAGGACATAATTGCTGATGAAACATGTCCAGCACTTTAAAGAAGATCCTCTGGTGACATCAGAGCCCAACATCAGATGGAATAATTCAATGGTACACACACATCCGTCTCATTAACAGGGAGAAAGATGGAAATGCAAAGCCGATGACCAAACAACTCCGAGTGAGCCGGATGAACGCAAGTGCAAAAGGTCCTAAAAAGACTCAACATGTTGTACAAATATTGTTTGTCTTTAGTAGAACACAAAGGAGAAATTTAGCAGAATTTTCATGCTGCTCTTTTCCATACAATGAAAGTGTATTATGCTTTAAATGTAATGATTAAACTCCATGTTGATACTTCAAATGTCACGGAGAAATTGTTTGGAAGCATTTTGTCAAGATAAAGTCCTTTAACGTCCTTAGTGTTGCTCCGCCGTTTCTCTGAAATGTTCAAGGGTGCGTTAAACCTGTGCAGACTTCATACACAGTGTAATGGCCTAACAAAAGCAATACTTTTATGGTTCCATGAACTTTACGTCCCTATTTTGGGGCAGCCTTTCTCGGTCATGTCAAACCACGGCTGGCTTGACTGCATGTTTTGTGAAATTAGTAAACCGGTCAATTTTAATTGTCTCCATTTTACAAAGATTGGAGGACGAATGTGAAAGATAAAGAATTTGCGGTATACACACAATTGTGTATGGAAACAGCTAAAGGCCGGGTTTTTCTCGCGATAAGGCAAAACTTACATTTAACCCCTTTATGTACAAAGATCGCCAACGGCCCCAGATTATTGTTGTTCAACATTCACTGCACGTTAAAACATCACACTCTTATGGGCTTATCACTCCGCTTTTAACCCCGGGTAAAGGAGCGTTTCACACTTGTAATTTAGATGCGGAGTTCCGCTTTTTACCCATTTAAAAATATATATTCTTAATATTTTTTTACTTTTGTTTTTATGTTTGAGCTTATTTATATCTCCATATTAATAACAGTTGAATAATTCTCAAAGTTGAGTCTTGAACTGTAAACTCTCAAGTGTTGGCTTTCTAAATATATTGCCAAAAGGTTTGGGACGCCTGCCTTTACATGCACATGAACTTCAATGACATCCCATTCTTAATCCGTAGGGTTTAATATGGAGTTGTCCCACCCTTTGCAGCTATAACAGCTTCAACTCTTCTGGGAAGGCTTTCCACAAGGTTTCGGAGTGTGTTTATGGGAATTTTTGACCATTCTTCTAGAAGCACATTGGTGAGGTCAGGCACTGATGTTGGACGAGAAGGCCTGGCTCGCAGTCTCCGCTCTAATTCATCCCAAAGGTGTTCTATCGGGATGAGGTCAGGACTCTGTGCAGGCCAGACAAGTTCCTCCACACCAAACTTGCTCATCCATGTCTTTATGGACCGACGCTTTGTGCACTGGAGCGCAGTCATGTTGGAACAGGAAGGGGCCGTCCCCAAACCGTCCCCACAAAGTTGGGAGCATGAAATTGTCTAAAATGTCTTGGTATGCTGAAGCATTAAGAGTTCCTAAGAGTTCCTTTGCTGTTCCTGGAACTAAGGGGCCAAGCCCAACCCCTGAAAAACAACCCCACCCCATAATCCCCCCTCCACCAAACTTTGCACTTGGCACAATGCAGTCAGGCAAGTCCCGTTCTCCTGGCAACCTCCAAACCCAGACTCGTCCATGGGATTGCCAGACAGTGAAGTGTGATTGGTCACTCCAGAGAACACGTCTCACTGCTCTAGAGTCCAGTGGCGGCGTGCTTTACCCCACTGCATCCCACGCTTTGCATTGCTCTTGGTGATGTAAGGCTTGGATGAGCTGCTCGGCCATGGAAACCCATTCCATGAAGCTCTCTACACACTGTTCTTGAGCTCATCTGAAGGCCACAGAAGTTTGGAGCTCTGTAGCTATTGACGCAGAAAGTTGGCGTCTTCTGTGCACTGTGACCCTCAGCATGCGCTGACCCCTCTCTGTGATTTTACGTGACGAGTTGCTGCTGTTCCCAATTGCATCCACTTTGTTATAATCCCACTAACAGTTGAGCGTGGAATATTTAGTAGTGAGGAAATTTCAGGAATGGACTTCTTGCACAGGTGGCAACCTATCACGGTATCACGCTTGAGTTCACTGAGCTCCTGAGAGCGACCCATTCTTTCACAAATGTTTGTAGAAGCGTCTGCATGCCTAGTGCTTGATTTATACACCTGTGGCCATGAAGTGATTGAACACCTGAACTCAGCGATTTGGAGGGGTGTCCTAATACTTTTGGCAATATAGTGTATGTGTTGGCTTTGTGTTTATGAGCAGCAACCTTTTTATTTTGGGTATGTCATTTATGCCCCACTTGCCAAAATGGGGTGTGTGCAGTAAGGGGTTAAACAAAAAAAGTGAATGTGGGTAAGTTTCATTAAAAAAAAGCAACATTTTGATCAAAAAGCTGAGAAAATCATGTTTTTGTCAAAGACTACATCTGGATATATGCATATGATTACATCTGATAACGCTGGTTTCGGCTTCTTCTTCTCCTGTGTTTTTACCCGGAGATTCTGTACTCTTTCAGAAGATGTGTAATAGCGCCCCCTACCGTATGACAGTGAAAACACGGAAAGCCGGAAAATTCAGTTTGGCAGGGAAAGAGTTAATGATAGCATCATCACACAATTTAATTGGGGGAAAAAGGCCAATTGGATGGAAATGAGAAAACAGCTAATTTAGCTATTTCTCTTTGCCGATAACAGAACAGTGCCAAAAGTAGTTGGAAACTTTGGCTACAGTGAACTATGCTGTTATTTAGAGTAATCTATACATCAGGTAATTTATATATAGGAGATACGAGTTGAGAGTGAGAGTGAAAAATGTGAGATATAAATAAACAACACACTATACAAGTGCAGAATACGGTTCCTTTAAAACTCCATCTTCACCTTGTCAATCTGGGAAGTCCAACAATGAACTTCAACAGATTTTGCCTCCATAAATGATAACAATGCAGAGAAAAATAGTCCTCTGTCACTTCTGTAATGTATTCTCCATTTAGCATACAGGCAGTGCAGGACGAGCATCTCCATCAGACGTCTGTAGTGTTGCGGGAGGGTATAGAGCTCAGGGCACTTCCTGAAGGACACCGCGATTCATCATAACGCTCGCTGATGGATCACACACACATTCAGAATGAAAAGGCCCGAGTCACAAAACAAAAGCAGTCTATTGCAGAAGCGTCTGCCTCACACTCTTAATCACAAAGAAGAACTTCTGCTGTGTTTTTTTCGGAGTCGGAACCGTCTGTTTGATTGATTGATGATGTAACAGCTCGGCTTCGGAGGGGGACACGCATCCTGTGGAAACCTAATAAGGAGGAGACTGGTTTTACATGTGAGGTGATGAATGTCTTTATCAGGGGAAGGTCATCTTTCAGCACGCAGAAGATCCCGAGGAACGTTAAGATATGCATCGGCCCTGTTGCATCACCCCGTAAAAAACAGACATCAAAAGAGCTTGGATACGCTTCCTCAGCACTTCAACAGAGCGGAGCAGACTGACCGCCACGTCTAATCACTTCCTGTCAGGACGCCTCAACACTGCCTTAACAACAGGAATCTCTTGCATTCTGACGTCCACATTTGTCAACTTTTTTAAAAGGATGTGTGCAGTCACATCCCAGCTCTACAGACATACAGACAGATAGCGCAACATGATTTTGCGCAAAGGCAAATAGTGCTAAGTTTTGTGAAAAATAATTGCATTTAATAATATAACAATTCTATTTAATAAACATATATTAATATACAATATAGCAATATATAAGCGATGCTGAAAAGAACGACAGTGACTTCTTTTAAATATGAAGTTCAACTTCAGCATTTCTTAAATATTGAAAACCTGCACACACAAAAAAAAGTGTTCAGTCAATTCACCTCTTAAAGGTACAGCACTAAAAATAGCCTGTAAGTGTCAGAGAGACTAAACCCAAACCAGAGAGGGTTTCTGTATGAAACTTTTCAATAAGAACAACATCCTATCCAGTAGGTTGTGGATGGGATGAGTTTTTTATTTTAATTGTGTTGTTTGGTGAAGGGGATGCAAAGGGCTGAAGGTCAAGTTCACTTTCAAATGCATGTTGCATTATCTCAAAGGCAATGCTTCTGTTTTTAGTTTCTGTGCTATTATTGCTGTAACCATTTTACACTAACTAATGACTTATGACAGTAGCCTAAAACAATGCATAAACAGCTGTTTGGCAGCTGGTTAACATTCACCTGCACGGCTATTGGTTAAATGCAAATAGAGTCAATGTTGGATTTGATGACTTTAAGTCACTGTAATTACCACACCGGTCCTTCTGGTAGCTACTGTTGTGACTACAGGGAAGGTGGGATGTAGCGGAGGAGGAGGACAGTGGGGAAAGCAGTGGCCAGGTGAAAAATGAGTGTGTCAAGCTGGTGTTGCAAGGTTAGCACAGTCTAATGGAGAGCTGAACCACAGACTTCCACACACACAAGCACATACAGTAGAATCACATGAGTGTGACATGTGTAGGGCCCTAGGAAATCTGTGGGATTTTTCCCAAATTCCGTTTGTTCCCGTTTTTCTGGATTTTTGGACTCCATTTTAATGGTTGAATTAAATTTTACTAATGAAACAGCATATCTAATTAAAACAATTGAAACAATTTAACAACAATTTATTAAAAATGGCCTTACATTACATTTGAATGGTTTAATTACATTTGAATAATCTAAAAGCATGTCTAATTATTTGAATTCATAAAAACAATTCATTAATTTTAAAATAAAATAAAAAAAACAAAAAACTGAGATGAAAAATTAACTTCAGTAAGAATGCTATGGTTAAATGTTCAGTGATATCTTCCAAAGATTTTAAAATGTTGGCACAAATTTTCTCTATATAGTGTTGATATGGCAACTAGTAAATACACTAAGTTTTTAAGTCATGCTGGCATGTGTGGAAAGTTTTATACAGTAAATTCTGTTTTTATGACTGGATTCCATGACTTTAACCAGTTTACCAACTGAATCATTTCCATGAAGTCCGGTGCAGTTTAGTAACTTAAATCATTTATTTGTAAATCAAATTAAAACTCATTTTGATATATTATGGGGTCAAAAGCCTCATTTAAAGAATGCCATTCTTGAAAAGAAAACCTTTAATAAACTGCCATTATAATTTCTTACAAAACAAGAATGAAGTTTTAAAATAATATTTACAAATATTTACATAAATTGTCAAAATCAAAGTCATGTGGCGTGACCAAAAACTAATCAACAGGGAATGATATTATAGCGATGACCTCTAATTACCCTCAAAACGGTGTCAAAGTCATGAAATCTCTTAAATGTGGTGGTATATGGAGCAATAGTTACGAATTCATTCATGACAAAAAAAAAACAGAAAACCAACATGAATCCAAAGAGTGCATTTCCATGAACTCTCCGTTACAAACTCGAAACCCCGCCATCTGTCCACAATATGACGAGGTCCAAAGATGTAGACATGAGAGACACTGTTGCACTGATGGATTCTGGGAGACTGAAAGGTGCACAAGACCCCAAGTGTAGATGGATTGGAGATACCGTCGGCATGTCAAAGCTCATGAGGACCGCATTCATCTCATCACCAGCACATATGACGGATTTCCATCCGAGACGCCGCTAACATCCCCAACTTGCTCATCGCTAATACGCATCTCTCCACTTTCCCGCCTTTTTTCTGTCTTTGTCAACCTTGCTGACAAAAACAAAACAAAAGCAGACACATCTCTTTGGTGTTCTGAAATATTCAGTACCTTCAGATTCGCAATTTGTCGCACGACCTCTAAGTTTGACCCAAAGAGATGCGGTTGTGAACGAGACAGCCGTAGCTGTTTGACAAACATGAATATCTAGAGGTTATCCTGAGGTTTGATCTCACCACGGCCACGACCGATCGGCCTGAGTGTCTTGTGGAGAAATGCTTCCCCAATCTTCCTCGGGGGTAAAGGGTTAGCAGATACGCGGCACCTTTGTGATGGCTAGGACAAGGTTAGGATGCGGGCCTGTGCGTGTTTGCGTGGGTCGCCGGAGCAGAGGGGTTAATAGTCCAGTGAAGACATGGCTGGCACCAGTGAGTTGCACTAATACACTTGGCAGCCAATTCAGTGTCAAAGCGTAATTCCCTGAGGGCTGGAAGGACACTACGTAATCTGTATTCAGCCCTGACATTGTCCACATCTGATACGGAACATTAGCTGCTAACTCCCTCTATAGACTAGTGTCCTTCAGTTTATATTACTTTATGTTAATAGAAAAAAATTACATACAACATCATTTGTCATAGTTACGGCAGCCGGTGGATGGCTGATTTAAATGCATGTGTTTACTGTTAGGGGAGGGACGGGTGGTGTCTCTTTTGGCCTTATTGATCTTTGATCCATTCTCAACCTCCCCTGCCCTGAACGGTTTTATTTAGCTTTTGGTGACAGCAGCTTTTAGAGCCCAACTCTGTCTGGACGGGCTATTGAAAGCAGGGGCGCTTGACTCCGACGTAAGCTGGCTGAAATCGCCGGAGTTAAAGAGCTGTTGATGGTCAGCACTCGCCCGAGCGAACACTGCTGTCAGAGCCGAAGTCTAGCAGTGTCTGACGCGTGTGCTCTGGTTCGCCACACTGCCTGATCCCATTCTATTCTATTCATCCTGATTCCCACTTCTACAAGAAATCTGGTTATGTTTCTACCGTCTTCAGTATTGTATTTTTAATCACCCCAATAGTTATGTTTCATTTAAGTACCATCTTTATCTCAGATGTTCCCTTAAAACTAGCATAGTACATTTCATTAGTTTTTGACAGAATTTGATGGGAAAAGCTTGCACAAACGTGTGTATGTGGGGGAACGCAGCGCTGTTTTATCATATTACACACATTTGAGTGTGTTAAAGTTATGGTATAACGCTACTCTGTGCGTTCGCTCGGCGCTGCTATGAGACACTTGTTCACACTGCAGTGAGCGAGATCACATTAGGCATGGTAAAACATGGTACTCGCGGTAAATCAAGAACACCAGATTTAAACAATCAGACTAACTGTGTTGAGCTGTAGAACAATCATTAGTTTCCAGTCCATGAATGATCCAAACAGTTGCTCACCCGTCTAATAAAACACATCATATATTAAAGCGGCTTTGTGTTTCCATGGTTTCTGCAAAATAAAACCGAGGGTAACACGGGTATGATGTCATTAATAGGTGACACACAGTCCGTGTCCTGGTTAAAATTGCTTATTTCTCTGGATTGAAACATTCTTGGAAACATCTGGGATAATGCACAAGTCAACAAAATATATAACACTGTTCTAGTGGTTTTTGGATATTTTAATATAAAAATCTTACATATTGTGCCTTTAATCTGTAGAAATGGTAAAATGGTGCAATTATGTCCGCATGGAACTAAGCCGGACCACCGGACCACGGTCAGCCATTTGAATAGTGTTCCCACGACCCTACAGAGGACATGCGGTTTGGCTCCTGTAGGGCCTGTCCAACCCCAATTAAACACACCTGAACCAGCTAACTATCAGAAGCTATCAGGCAAGTGTTTGGGGCAGGTTGGAGCTGTTGATCTTCCAGAAGCAGGACTGGACACCACTGGCATGAGAGAAACAACTGAGACATTCAAGTTGGCATAAAACGGCATATCTTTTCTTCCCTATTGTGCCGTATATTCGAGTGAAACGCTTCTCAAACAAGAACAAATGTGGGGCGGGGCTTGATTTTGTCTGTGGGGAATTGATTGGATGGTTGTGGTTTGCTATTGGTGGATCTCATGTGAGTGACAGGTTTCCCCGCCCTCATCATGTCGCTGCAAGATAATGACACATGAATTTAAAACAATAATGATGTGCATGGATAAATCATTATTCCATAAAAAAAAAAAGAATAGTCCATTTTGATTTCATGGTGACTTTGAAGAAATCTCATTTGTGTCTTTTCTTCTTTATAGGTTCCTTCAGCGAAACCTTTTGATGTGGAATTACGTCTTCTGCAGTGTATCCTTCAGACCGGACGGGGGGATAAAATATGGCCCACTTTCTCCTGTCAGAGGCTTTCTATTGGTCTGGGGGTCATTTTGCTGTCTAAGACCCAGACAAACACCCTCTTGACTTAACGTTCCCTTCGATCGACTCACTCATAAGACACACATCCGTCTCCGGTGTCAAACTCGTGAACCCAGACGACCTTTAACCCCCACTTCCTCAAAGCATCAGAGAGATGCCACTAAAGGAGACGGACAGGTTAGTCAGATAGCAATCTATGTGATCGATATTGTCTACGTACCCCGATACACTAATGCTAATGCTGCCGAGCTGCCGGGAGCCAATTTACACACACATTCACACACACACCAAAAACAATTACGAAAATCATTGAAATTTGCTTCACTGTTGTTCTACCTCCTCGCCTCTCCAATCAGACGCTATTGGTAAAATTCAGCTCAAAATCAAACGCAGCCTGGCTGAAAGTTCACTGATGGTTTCTGGGATAATCTGCGCGTGCCGTCCTAATTGAAGAATCTTCTGCTAATTTATAGTGTCTAATTGTTCTATCCTTAATTAAAAAGGCTTAGCACAGCATCACGCTGAGATAGTCTTCATAACGCTGATTGGATAGCGCTAATTAGATTTAATTTGCAATTATTTTCACACACAGTTGTGTTAACCTTTATAGTGCAGCCCGCCAACGCCCACCCGCTCACAGGACAGATCACAAATGCCATTTAACTAGCAGGTTACAGCGCCAAGTTCAAGCTGTTACGTGTGGGCTGGACTAACACGAGTCTAATTATGTGGGAAAAGCTAACGACATCTGGTTTGCATGTTGGATGAAGACTATTGGGAAGCTCAGGAGAATTAAATAAATAGCACAATTTTACATCTTCTGCGCGCAAGCCGTCAGCTTTTAGCTAGACATAGACATTATCTCTCTCAGTTTCCAGGTCCGAAGTCTGTTCTTTTCCTGCACCACAGCTGGACTCGTTCCAGGTGGCACACATCCTGCAGAAGAGCTTCCAAACACACAGCCATCACTAGCACTTGACTGACTCGGAGTGGGACTCTCGTACGGGTTTCTGACAGAAAGAAGGAGTCACAGGGCACTTCTCTGGTGTGTGTGCCTGTGACAGACTGATCCGGCACTCAAACATGTCATCTGCAGTCAGGCGGCCCCCTGTGGAAGCAGAGCCAGCTGGCAGCGGCCCCTCCGGAGAGCAGGACTCTATAAACACGAGTGGAGGAAACCACACTACAGCGGCCCAGCCTTCACGTGACACGACTGGTTAACAACAGCATCTCTGCTCTTACATGTGCTTCATAATCATTTCCTCTGCCTCGTCTCATTACAAACCTGTAGGGCTTACTTTATGGCCTACAGAAAAGAAAGTAAATGATAGAATTTTCCTTTCTAACTTAATCTTGTTTTCTGTTCTCTTCTATTCTAGTCTGCTGTGTCACGTTTTTACTAGTATTACTTTTCTATTTAATTCTATTTTGCTCTCTTTTGTTCTGTTGTACTACACTGCATCCCATTCTATTGTAGTGTTATATTCATTCTGTAACACATTTTGCTCTATTCCTTTTTATTGAATACTTTCATACTCTATTTCACTTCTATTCGTTTTTGTGGCATTCTATTGTTTTCCTATTCTAATCTGTTTTAATGTTGCTATATTTGATACATTTTCTTCTGTAGCGTTATGTTTAATTCTACTATTCTGAATTCTATTTTGCTCTATTTTTTATTGTATTATGCTCCACTCTATTTTATTGTCATCTTCTATTCAGTCACATGTTTTGCTCTATTCTATTCTGTTTTAGTCTCTCATGTTCTTTTCTGTTCCATTTTATTCTGTGGTGTTCTATTCAATTCTGCGGTATTCTATTCCATTCCGTTGCATTCTATTTTACTATTGCATTTCATTCTATTTTGCTTTAAATCTATTGTTTACAATTCTATTCCATTCAATTGTTACCTTCTATTTTATTTTCTTACATTTTATTTCAATACCATTCTATTGTATTTTATTCTTTTGTTGTATTCTAATCGTCTATTTTATTACATTAGTTCTATTTTATTTCATATCTTTTATTCTGTAATGCTCTGTTCTGTTCTATGATGTTGCATTCTATTTTTATCTATTTTGAATTCTATTATGTTCCACTGTATTCCATTCTATTTTATTGTTATTTTCTATTCAGTCACATGTTTTGCTCTATTCTATTCTGTTTTAGTCTCTCATGTTCCTTTCTGTTCAATTCTGCGGTATTCTATTCCATTCTGTTGCATTCTATTTTACTATTGCATTTCATTCTATTTTGCTTTAAATCTATTGTTTACAATTCTATTCCATCCGATTGTTACATTCTATTTTTATTTTGTTACATTTCACCATTTTCTTCCACATTTTTTCCTGTTTCATTCTTTTGTTGTATTCTAATGCTGTATTTTACTACATATGTTGTATTTTATTTGATATCTTTTATTCTGTAGTGCTCTGTCCTATTCTACTATGTTGCATTCTATTTTTATCTATTTCATTCTGTTGTGCTCCACTCTATTATGTTTTAGTTTATATCATGTTTTATTCTGTGGTGTTCTATTCCATTCTGTTTTACTATTGTATTTTATTCTATTTTGTACTATACTGCACTGCATTCTATTCTGCTTTAAATCTATTGTTTACAATTCTATTGCATTACCTTCTATTTTATTTGTTTACATTCTATTTCACTATTTCTTCCATTCTAATCTTCTATTTTATCACATCTGTTCTAGTTGATATATTGTATTCTGTTGTGCTCCACTCTATTCCGTTCTGTTTTATTGTAATCTTCCTTTCAGTAATTTTTTTTGTTCTTGCACTATTCTGTTCTGTTTTATTCTGATCAATTCTACTGTATTCAACAATTCTGCTTTTTCTGTTGTATCATTTTGTGTTATGTTTAACTATTGTTTTTTTTTATTCTATACTGTACTGCTCTGTTCTATTCTATTTTACAGCATTCTATTTTGGTTAATTCTATTGGGCACAATTCTATTCGACTGGATTATGTTCCATTTCACTATTTATATTATTTTCTGTTCCATTCCATTGTTCTAATCTAATCTGTTCAATTTTACTATTGTGTTCTATTCTATTTGAGTTATCTTCTATTTTCTTAAATTCTGTTTTATTATTTTCCATTCAAGAATGGTATATTCTCTCGTGCTCTGTTTTACCATTGTATTTCATTCTATTCTTTGTATCTGTGTCTGATCTAGTTCTTTCCTATTGTGTTG
Source organism: Rhinogobio ventralis (assembly GCA_039654625.1). Classification (NCBI taxonomy): domain Eukaryota; kingdom Metazoa; phylum Chordata; class Actinopteri; order Cypriniformes; family Gobionidae; genus Rhinogobio; species Rhinogobio ventralis. The sequence continues at coordinate 29,310,543 of CM077216.1, forward strand.
CACTCTATTGGGTCCCATTCAATTCTATTGTAATATTCTACTTTACTGTGTTGCATTCTATTCTGTTTTATCATTTTCCATTCCATTACTCTCAGTACCATTCTGTATGTTCTATTGTGTTGCATTCTATTGTGTTCTATTCATTCCGCACCACCCCAGATAAAGATTTCACTCAATTCATGTTAGCGATGTTATTAGTCTTATAATTATTGAGCTCACTGCGGTGTAGTTGTGAGAACCTCCCTTGTTTCTCCAGCAGTTCCAGAGAAGAACAGATACATGTGATGGCTTTATCGGCCGTTTCCTTTGAAGCGGGCTCTGGAGGTATGTATTGATATTTGGGGAAACCAATGGTGTGCTTAATCACTTTGATATTTTTATAGAGTGAAGGAAATTGATGCCTGCCTCTAACGATCCCCCGAATAAAGTGTGATGACATCACGTCGACTCCATCATAGCAGCTCACTGGAGCTCTGCTCTGATCAATGCAGGAGCGAGAGAACGAGCGAGATGCTGGTTAGCAAAACTAAAATCTAAATGATAGACCACAAAAATGGCCAGGTTTGACCTCATCTCCTCTACTCAGACATCTCCAGGTCACCTGGTGAAGATGCACAAGCTCGGTTGTCTTCTAATTATTTCCTTTGAATAACCTGCTGTGAAACACGGCCGTGTCCACTCCCACACACAGAGACGGACGCACCGAGCTCTCCCGGCGGGGGTGAAGGGTGAAGGACAGTCAAGTTGGTACGAGAGGGGAAAGGATCTGTTTAACTATTCCGCAAAGAGAGCCAGCGGAGGCCTGGGGAGAGAGGGCAAGGAGAGCTTGTCAAAGAGTCAATCAAAAGGCCCTGACCAGACTGAGGGGGAGAGCGCGCCTCTGCACAGGTCAACCGCCGCTTGTCTCGCTCCAACCACACAGACACTCAGCGGGAGAACGGGAGGAAATCCAGCATGAAATCAAAGTCATCTTACAGCACAAGTCACGTTATTCAAAAGGCAAAGTTTGTCTTCGACCTCTTTCAAATTCATCGTTGTTTTAGAGAGTCAACACAAATGTAGACTAATCGAAAAGGTTGTTGCCGTTTTTTCACAAGGAGTTCAGTGGGTGAACTCTGGTATTTCGGAAGCAGAAGGAAATTTCCACCTCCACTCTGAGAGAAGAGACCGGAGAGAATAATCTCTCCCTCATTATTATCAATTAAGGTCAAGCTGAGAGGGATGGAAGGAATAAGGGATGAGGCAAACGAGTTGGCTGGAGTTTGGTTATTTTGGGAATTTAATAACAGATGCGTATGAGGGCGTTTTAATGTAAATACACATTAATATAATCCATGCAAAAAAATTAAAATGAAAGTGGTATGGAAATATGTATAAATGACAACTCTGGGAAGTTTAGCTGGCACTTTCTGAAGTTAACTACGATAAGTGGGCAGCTGTGTGTGAATACAGTAATGCTATTAGGGGTGTTGGAGGAGAAGAAGTGTATTAGAGACCAGGACAGGCCCAGAGTCAGTGATTAATGACTGGAATCCACTTTGGGAGATAGTGAGGGAACACTGTGATTATCCTGCCTGTAGGGCCCTGGGTTTACACGCAATCTCTGACCCGGAACCAGTATGAATCTCCTGACCTTCACCCTCACACACACACACACACATACACAAGTATAAGTCTAAATCTGTCCAAGAGGTAGGCGGACTCCCGGGCTGGAGTTAATGGTGTTTTTTTTCCAGGTGAGTAAGTTGGCGTTTCCGGCTGAGGAGAGATGGGGAATTAAGATGTTATACTAAATGAAGAGCAGCTCTGCTAACTGTCTCCTTCACTGCCCACACGCAGGCGATCTGTTTAAACACAAACTCACAAACGCACACAGATCAATACAGCCTGAGAGGAAGAGACAAAGGGAAGGTGAGAGACTGGGAGAGAGAGGTAAGGAATGAACCAGGCAAAAACAGACAAAGGCAATTGAACGTAAAGGTTAACAGACAAACAGATGACAGAGAAATCTGGTGATCCACTGAAAAAAATTACCCAATCAACGAAGGAATACAACTAAGAAAAAAAAGAATAAAAGCAAGATCAGATGGACAACAAATGAAACATCAAACAAACAAAACAAAAGCCAGAAAGAATGATCCAAACACCAAAGAAGCCACGCAATTAAACAAGCAACAACCAAAAGGACAGAATAAACAGACAAACAAACAAGTTAAAAACAAAAACAAGGTAAAAGATCCGACAGATAAAGAAATGTTTAGAAATATCCACTAACAAGGCAAGCAACGGAGGGAATAAACAAATGAACTACTGAAAAAAATTAAAGAAATGAAGAACAAACAAACCAAAAGAAGAAAAAGAAAAACGACAGAACGACAGAACGATACAACCAACAATTCCAGGATATGAAGGAAGAGTGGTCACCAAAGGAAAATCAATGAAGGATTAAACAACAAAAAAGAGGAAAAACGAGGAATCTTGTTAAAAGGAATCTTTTCCATGTTAATTAGAGCTTTTGTCCTAACCAGCCGCGACGGCGACACGATGATTATATTTTAGAAACGGTTTCTATTTCTGCGACGTCGCGGCTGGAACAACACAAAACATGGCAATGATAATCTCAGGTAATGTTTATGTGCTTTATTTAATGTTAAAAGCGTGTAATGTGACTTTAAATATCATTTAGAGCTCGTAGTCGTACTAAAAGCAACAATCAAATTAAACAAATGGAAACAAGAACGTTCAAACTGTGAACAAACAAGTATATTCTATGCCAAAGATTGTTTTAGTAACTCAGTATGTATTTTTAGTAATGTTTAAATGGTGTAATATTTGTGAATTCGATTATGTACTTATCCATTTCCTTGCCGTCCGATTAATCTTACACGGTGTAAGAAAGCAAGCGATATGGGAATAAACAAAGGAACTACTGAAAAAAGCGAAAGAAATTAAGAATAAACAAACCAAAAGAAAAAAGACTGAACGAAAGAACCAACAAACAACCAACAATTCCAAGATATGAAGGAAGGGTGATCACCAAAGGAAAGTAACAGAAGGAGAAAAGAAAGAAGCAATGAAGGATTAACAACAAAAAACAGGGAAAAAAAGAGAAAGTCAACCAGCAAACAGGCCAATGACCCATGATCAACACCACTCAAGAAAGAAAGAAAGAAAGGTTTAATCTCGACATCTCCAACTTTACATCCAGTCCTCAAATGCAAAGCGCACAAGCAGAACCAGAACTAACCGGCTGAAGTATACAGACACACAGCTGTCCGCTGAAAAACATTCAAAAAGTACAGACACATTTTGTAATTGAGTTATCCGTCAACAATGATGACAATTCTGTTGAATTCCATGTTTAGACAGAAAAAAATGAAGGAAAAAAACAACAGAAAATCAATTTGTGCAGCGGTTCGGAGCCGAGCGGCGCGTGGCGTATAGAACATGTCAGGCTCTGAAATGAAGCCGTTTGACTGCGCTGGCCCGCGACGGGGAAATCTGGGCTGTTTTTCCCGCTGGCTGAGCAGCTCTCAGGCTCGCCGCAGACAGTCAATAGCCTGAAAATGAACAGGGTTGTTTTCAAGCGCCGGCCCTGCAGGCTTCAGCGCCTGCGTATCGGAACAATAACGCAAACATGTCGGAATCATTATCAGTGCTAAAGATATGATTAAAGCAGCCTCTCTTGGCACGGCCGAACAAAAGGAGGCCTCTCTTTTTGCTCTGGTTTAACCAGCGCTCAGGGAGCCAATTCTGCCTTTGACGCAGATGGACTCAAAGCCGACATCCCAGAAGAAGCGGAGGGAATGAAAGAGCAGAAACAAGTGGTGGACTGGCACCGTGGGGAGAGCTGCTTGTTTAGAGAGGTAATAAAGTACTCAAGCCTCCGTCTCTACCTCATTTCCACAACACAAGACACCGGACCTGAGAGCAATAAGAAAGGAGGATAAAAAGAGAGGGGAAATGAAAGCCTCTTGCTGTTACACGCCTGTTCCTCAGCTCCGGAATGAGATGGGACTTCCTCGGCACATAAAGAAAGCCATCATATCACCATCTCCGACCATGATTGACTCCCGGCCAAACCCCCAATGTAAACCCAAGCCACTTAAACCTGTTCAGAGTCATCTTCCCTGTTTGTCCCTACTCCTTCCACATTCCCAAATTCCCACATCCTTTCTCCCGCTACTCGGAAAACTCCCCGTTCTCCCATCCCCCCTCCTCCTCTTTATTAAAAACAAACAGTCCGGCGGAGCCCTGTCGCCTCTACCCGACTGCGAAAACCCCGGATTCTGACACATGGTGCGGAAATGTGTTCATGTTTCATTGTAAATTTATGAAGTCTCGGAGCGCGTGCAGCATCCCCCGGGCAAAGGCTCGGGTAAATGAAAGTAGCAGGCAGTCCAGATTAATATCATTTTACTGTGCTCCGATTGGATGAGCACTTTAAAGCAAAGAAGGGGGAGCGGGCGGCTTCATCTGTCTTTTGATTCTCTGGGACCTGTACGGGGAAAGACTGTGGTGCTGTTGTAGAGTGAGCTTAAATATATTCTGAACACTTTTTCATTAATTTATGTGGAGGAGAGGCTCCTATCATATTTTATGAAGGCTTGAATGTCCCGGGAGACCTGTATGACTTCAGTCGAAAAACACAAAGTCAAGCTGTTCAGGTTTGCGTGTTCTCTTTGATAATGACCCGACGAGTGTTGGCGGGGTTTACAAATCTGCCTTTTCTGGGCCACTTGTGGGCTAACGTTGAGCACATCTACCAGTCGAAACTCGACGTTACACTTGAGGGAACGTTTCCAGAGAGGTACAACTGTTTACTGGTTATTGAGGAGAATCAGCCACTTGCAACTGATCATTTCCAATTATTTATCCATTGAGGTCACCTATTTTGTAAAAAGGACTGATCTACCTGGCAAGGCCTCAGGAAAGCTCCCAAGGGACGATTCTTACTTTTCCTGAACCAAATGTGACCCTGGACCACAAAACCAGTCATACGGGTCAACTTTTTGAAATTGAGATTTACACATCATCTGAAAGCTGAATAAATAGTCTTTCCCTTGATGTGTGGTTTGTTATGATAGGACAATATTTGGCATTAAGATATAGTTAATAAGAAATGGGGAAAAATAACAATAAATTAATGAAAAATAATGCACCTGCTGTATGTAAATGATTGAAATGTCGTTGATCTCGGATGCATAAGACTAATATTGTGACAGAAGTCAACTATATTATTTATAATATCCTTGCAATCAATGATTTTTTATACTTTTATGTTTTTGTCTTTACCTTTTCAAGCATTCACTTCCACTGTATGTAAAAGAGCAGCGTGAACCTTCTACTAAATCTTTCCTTTTCCAATTTCCTTTTATAGTAATTCGTTTTATTGCATATTTATTTTAGTGCTGTCAAATCGATTAATCGCATCCAAAATAAATGTTTGTGTTTACATAATATGTGACCCTGGACCACAAGACCAGTCATAAGGGTCAATTTTTTTTAATTGAGATTTACACATCACCTGAAAGATGAATAAATAATCTTTCCCTTGATGTCTGGTTTGTTAGGATAGGACAATATTTGAATCTGGAATCTGAGGGTGCAAAAAAATCTCCTTTAAAGTTGTCCAAATGAAGTCCTTAGCAATGCATATTACTACTAATAATACATTTCTGATACATTTACGGTAGTAAACAAAATATCTTCATGGAACATGATCTTAATATCCTAATGATTTTTGGCATAAAAGAAAAATAGTTTTGACCCATACAGTGTATTGTTGGCTATTGCCACAGACACACCCGTGAGACTATGACTGGTTTTGTGTCACAAATCTCGTTGCAAGTCAATTTTTTATGCATTCTGATTTTTATTTGGGATTCAAACATACACACGAGCACACGGGCCAACCGCTAGACCACGGTTCTGACTGAGTTATTAACGCAAATTCTCCGACAGCAGAGACTCTAAAGTGAACTTGACGTGTAAAAGTGAAAATTGCACACTGCATAAGGCATGAGACAAACAAACGTGGTCGTGTTATTGACTTAAGCTGCTAAATAAACCTAACACTAAACAGCCCTGCTGGTGGAATATAAGATGAGCTCATTCAGAGCTGGTTTCAGAGGCCAGTGCTAATGCAGGACCGTGGACTCCTTCAGTGTGTGCGGCTGTTAATTAAATCTATTCTAGGTCACAAGATAAATGGCTCTGACACAAACGTGTTGGCCCCACACCAGCAGCAAAAATATATATATATATATAATAATAATAGCACTTTCCGCCATTCTGCTACAAGCTTTGATGGATTTAAATGAAAAGAGTCATTAATAAAGTTGAGCGGTTTGAGGGTAAAAGCACACTATTAATAACAGTTCTTCATGACTGCGAGGAATATTGTACATAATAAAACAAGCCCTAACCGAGCGGACCGGGGTCTGAGAAATATAAGGCAACTAACCGAGAGCTCATGTTTACTTGATAAACAGCAGAGGCTCCTGCGTTTATCATGTATGAGCGATCCACAGCCACAGGAAATAATACTGTTACAGACGTGCTTTTATTTGATTTCTTCCTGGTGTCTCCAGAAGTGTGTGTGTGTATATATTTTTAATTAAAGGCCACCAATTGAATGCATTAATTTAGTGATTACTTATGAAAACATTAACACATTTAATCATGCATCTGAATTATTCTGTACAAAGTTATTTTCCATTAGAGCAAATATTGACCCTGGAGCACAAAACCAGTCATAGTCTCACGGGTGTGTCTGTGGCAATAGCCAACAATACACTGTATGGGTCAAAATTATCCATTTTTCTTTTATGCCAAAAATCATTAGGATATTAAGATCATGTTCCATGAAGATATTTTGTAAATGTCCTACATTTTTTTTGCACCCTCAGATTTCTAGATTTTCAAATAGTTGCCAAATATTGTCCTATCCTAACAAACCACACATCAATGGAAAAATTATTTATTTATCTTTCAGGTGATATATAAATCTCAATTGCATAAAATTGACCCTTATGACTGGTTTTGTGTTCCCGGGTCAGATTTTGTAATTAATAATAATAAATAATATGATTCAAATATTTAAATTGACTGACACTTGCATTTTAATTCAAATATAAAAAATGGCATCGGTTGGCTTTTAGCCAGGTCCAGAGTTAAAGCGGTTAAACTGTGTATTTATTAATACACCCTCTGAAAATGGTGTCGTCTCAGAGCTGCTGAGATGAATAGAGGAGTGTGAAAATGAGCGAAAAATGGAGGAGCAGAGTGGAGGAAGCCTGAACAATTTTAATAGAAAAACAGTATATCAATTTAAACTGCTACGGTGTCACCCCATCACCCCGCCTAAACCGGCCTGCACGCCACCCAGCCAATCAGAGCGCTCCGCCAATTCATTTAAATAAGAGAGGACTTGGCCGCGGGGAGCGTAAATGATGAGGTGACGTGTTACACTGATTTATGTCTGTAGGCAATAAAAGGAGCATTTCTGTTCCTGCCTGTTTAATATGCGAATATGCAGGGCATCTCGGGCCTGACAGCCTGTCATTAATAAAACCCTTGTAAGTGGGCGCAGATAGCAATATTTCATCTTTATGAAAATACATGATGATAGTTTTACACTGTATAATTTTTAAACCAGTGCCAATGTGCCCTCCTAGGAGCTGAAGCCATGGAATATCAGAGCTATAAGTTAAACAGAGAGACCGGCCCCTCGCATCTCGCCCTGCAGATATACCAGCCCACCGCTGGAGCTCGGCTCACCTGCAGACGGACACACCAGCCCACCGCTGGAGCTCGGCTCACCTGCAGACAGACACACCAGCCCACCGCTGGAGCTCGGCTCACCTGCAGACAGACACACCTGCCCACCGCTGGAGCTCGGCTCACCTGCAGACGGACACACCAGCCCACCGCTGGAGCTCGGCTCACCTGCAGACAGACACACCTGCCCACCGCTGGAGCTCGGCTCACCTGCAGACGGACACACCAGCCCACCGCTGGAGCTCGGCTCAGCTGCAGACGGACACACCAGCCCACCGCTGGAGCTCGGCTCACCTGCAGACAGACGCACCTGCCTGTGGCTGGAGCTGATGCCTTAACAGTACTGTTACATGAGCCACAGTAAATACAAACAGAAGTTTATACTGAGAAGAAAGCATTGAAACATTAAAACAACCTTTCTATCAGCTCTAGGGCCAGTCTTTTTCTCTCTCACCGATCTAATAACACAAAGGACGTGCGAGACTGTGTGCTGACTGTGGGAGCGCTGGTGAGTGTGTAAGACAGCTCCCCCTAAAGGATCATTATATTAACAGCCGTATTCTGAGCTGACACTCCAAAAGTAACTGTGTGTGTTTGTGTGAGAGTGAGCAACCGCAGCAGCAAGCACACAACTACAAATCTCCAATGTCAAGAAATAAGTCTTCGTGTAACGCTGCAAGGGGTCGGCCGGTTTTTACCGCTCTTGATTTTGTACGTTCTGTGTTTTACTCATTCTCTCACACACAGCCGATGGTGGAGGGTGTGATCAAACTTACAGAAATGGTACATCAAAGTGAGAGTAATATTAGAATAACAGAAATAATTAGGCATTGGAAAGACAAGAGATTTGCATTTGCATAAAAATGTTAATTAGTCTCTTCACAGGCTGGGTCCCGCTAACGAAACAAGCTGTTTAATGGTTGTGTGTGTGTGTGAGAGAGAGTGTGAGAGTGTGTGTGTGTGTGAGAGAGAGAGAGAGAGAGAGAGAGAGAGAGAGAGAGAGAGAGAGAGCGTGTGTGCGTGTGTTGAAGTTCATTCCTTCACTAGCTCATCACTGAAGGAATTGCTTAAAGGATTTTTTTTTATTTTTGCATTTGCATTTATTATTATTATTATTATTATTATTAAAATTAGTTATTTCTGGAACACAATTTTTTTTTTATCAATATGCAACAAATTCACAAACAAATGTCTATTTATTTGAAATATTGTCTATTTATTTACCCCATTATCCAAATGTTAAAAGGTTTTTATTTTATCTTTTATTTATTTCGTGTTTTTTGTCGACAGACCTGGTCACATTTGTGTTCCATGGAAAACGGCACACAGGTTTGGACTTACATGAGGGTCGTTCCAAGGGAAAATAATCATAGAATCATTTCATTTTTGGGTGAACTGTCCCTTTATACATTAAGTGAGCATGGGAAACTCCGCCTCGCAGGAAAGAAAATGTTAAACAATAATCCCAAAAGAACTTTCTTTGAAATCAAATTCAATGCATCATTCTTCCTGACAGATATTTGTGAAGAGGAACAAGTTTTAATGCACTGTGCAGTCTTAAAATAAAGAGCTATGTATTTTTAATGTTCATCGTTATTAACCCCTTTCTATGCAACCCCCATTTTGGCTGAACAGAAACGGAGAGGCCTGTGGCAAACCTAAATGGCCAAATAATACATTTTTATAACATTAGATTTCATCCAGTAATTTATTTTGTCTGTATATGGAATCTTGTAATCCTGTTGTGTTGCGGCTGCTCAGGACATGAATGAGACTTCACAGCTAGACTAAAAAATAACCAGAACACTGAGCTTTTCAGGAAAATAAATACAGCTTATTATAGGATTATTAATGATTTGGCTTGAGGGGGGAAATTACCATTCTAGCTGATGCATACATGTTTCATTAATAGAGAGCAAGAGTAATGAGGGATCTTGACACAGACATCTAACAATGATATATACATTAATGTTTCTCACAACATCTAGACCGTAGAAAGCAGTGTTTATCTATTTAAGACGTGAGATCACGGAGTCTAATGAATATTCACAGTGAGGAAGGTAAATATGGACAATACAAACTTTGAAATTAAACTAAAATACTCTCTCCTGTAACAGTTATTAATAATATTATGCAGAAACAAGTACACGTCAATCATAGATTGACAGCAACACAGGCTCAAGTTATTGACTAAAGTTGGAGCGGGACTATTTGTTCGGCCAACCAATTGGAAAGTGTTGAGGAAATCAGTTTGAAAACAGTCATTATTCAATTCATGATGCAAACAATGACCCTTAAAGTTGGCATGAATTGAAAATGTTTTCTAAAAACATCTTGTTTATGATTCATCCATGCAATTTTTTGGTCTTTTGCCTTTATTCCTGTGTGGAGGAGACAGGAAGCAATAGGAGAAGAGAGAGAGAGGAACAGGATCGGGAAAAGTCAAACTCGGGTCTCCAGAAGCACTACTGCACTACAGCTCAATGCACTGTTCACAAGGCTAGATAAGCACATCATTTTTTATGAACATTTTAGAACCTCCCGTGAGATTTCTCTCTGGTGACGTACTCTGGACTTCTCCAGTCATTTAGTCGGCTCAAGCCTCGCCCCTTTCTTACGATCAAATGCAGAGCTCGCATTCGGATCTGCCTCCATCCAATCAACAACTGATTGACAGAATCAAGTCCTGCCCAGCATTTCTTCTTGGATGTACGTAACAATGCGAGAGAAAAAGATTTGTTGCTTCTTCCGTTACATTACCTTAAAATAAGAATGGCATTTGTGATGCTTTATGGAAATGTCTTCATATAAAACTAAATATTGTGTAGTATTTTACCTATCAGGATTGTGAAGGACCATAGTATTGGTTAATACTATTTTTCTCCACCCCAACAGTCTTGGTTACGTAAAGTCAATTCAGAGGCCAAGAATCATGGTGCCGCGTTGTGGTCGTGGCCAGCGGTGACAAGACAAACTAGTACAAACGGAGATTCATATCATTGACAAACCTAGTGTAACGTGTCTTGACATGTTTGAATGTACTTAAAGGCTTTTTGAAAGCTATGAATGGAAATTATCAAATTAAAATGACAATAAAATGATCACTGAATGATGAATATCAATCTGTTACTCAGTAAAAAGCTTTTTTTATGGCTTACAAAGGAATGGTGAGTGCAAGTCATGGAATAATTTTATGGCACTTTTATTTTCTGTCAATAGGGGCTTTCGCATCAGATAGTTATAGGAACTAGCCACCAGGGCGCTCCCCCGAGAACTACATTTTCCCCTAGGGACATTTTCCTGGTTGCATTCGCACCGCCAGTAGGAACTCTGCAGTGACGTAAGCCATCACTTACGTCCTGCCGCTCTGGTTGTTTTGACGGCGCTGAGAATGCCAGAGCCTGAGCACACAGCGCTCTCATCGGTCCATCTATCGCTGTTTCTTATTATACTGTATAGGCTATAAACTGTGTGTTTACACAGCTTTTTAAAAATGGGAGGTGCTAGTGTTTCCCAAGCATTCGGCTAACCAGCGTACACTTACATCACTGTTAGCTCCTATTGTGCTGAGTTGGACCCTACTCCAAACTAGGAGTTAATTTAGTTCCCCCAACTAACACCGTTCCCAGTTCCTGTGGTGTGAACGTGCCAAAAAGCAGGTACTTCCACCAATAGTTATAGGAACTATAAAAAAGTGTGCATATTTAGAGAAATATTGATTTATTCTCACGTTTGCAAAATATTTCATCATGCAGAATATAATTTCTATTAATTTCCAACTGAATGATGCAACCTGAAGAGCTGAAAAGCGCTATCGGTCTTTGCTGTTCCTGGTTTGCGTGAGTTATAACCTCAGCAAGCGCTTATTCGGTCTAGAGCTGTCAATCATATTACGTGACCATAATTCCTGTCCTTCTGGATGACAATGTAATGTACACTCCCTGGTTCTGAGCTCCGTGAAGAACAAACCCAAAGAAACATTTCTACACGTGAAGCTAATAAACGCACGATTACCATAGTATATGGTGTGTGTGTGATTTTAATGTGATTTGGGGTATTTTCATATCAATAAAGGATGTTTACACTATACATGCTAAGCAGGTGTAGCAATTAGCTGCTTGTAAAATGCTAAAAATAACATTTCAACAACATTATATGACTAAAATCACAATCACAAGTTATTACAAACACTCAATGGCGGTTTAAAGTTAGTTGAGTAAAAGCGTAATAGTAATCTTTTAAATTGTGTTATGTAGCTTAATGCTAATTGTAGCTCTAATGCACCTGTCGCACCAGGAGTTAATCTATTCCATAATCTAATTTGTTATAAAAATTCACATAAGGTCCCAAGAATACACTTTTTTTGTTTGTTTTCTAAAAAGACTTCAGGTGGATTAATGTATAGTGGGATGAAAGTAGTGTAGATGGGCAAGCCATGTAATGCCAGAATAAAGGCTAATAATGGCTGAATACAAACAAAAGAATAAAGATAAAAGAATAATGAAGATTAAGTCTCATGCCGGCAGAGCTGTGAAAGGTTCGTCAGGTGAGAACAATAGAAACGTGAATGGAGCAGTTCACCACACCAGACATTAGACAAAAGACTGCAAACGGGTGTTTACAGGGCTATACAATAATTCCTTAGCATCTTTATCAGTCTTCTCTAAAAACTCACATGACATGGTCTTAGGAAATGCTTCATAAAAATCTTAGATTTAGAGATATCATCCTCAGATTTGAAATGAAGCATGACCACACTTGTGGCTTCAGCGTCATTGTGTTTCGAATTTCTACAACATAGCCACATCTTATCTTATTTTTATGCTTGAGATTATATATATCCATATTAATAACAGTCTGAGTAAATCTCTTAAAGATTAAAGAGTCTTAAACTGCAAACTCTCAAGTGTCAGCTTTCTAAATATAAGATGGTTATGTGTCTTTCCAGAAGGACTTATGAGCAGCAACCTTTGTATTTTGGGCATGTTATTTATGGCCCACTTGCCAAAATGGAGGGGTGTGGGAGAAGGGGTTAATATCGGACCTCGATTTCCACTCGTATTCACTGTATGAAAAAGAGCAACTAGGACATTATGCTAAATAATTCCTTTTGTGTTCCACTGAAAAAAGTAATACGAGACTGGAACGACAAGTGGGTGAGTAAAGGATTTTCACTTTTTCGGCCAAACTTTCATTTATTATTTGGGAGTTAACCCCCACCCCCCCCCCTCCTTTTTTTTTTTTTTTTTTACTAATAAATGCCTGTTATCAAAACTTCACATTGCTTCCTAATTCCAGGCATATTTTTCCTCCCATGTGTCCAGCTCAGATAGATGGCCTGCGCTCTGTATCTGGAAGTACATTAGACTGATAATACACTTGTAGCCAATCACAGGGTTTAATATATGAGCTGCAGCATTCTCATTGGCAGCTCTTTGTGGAGCATAATGAAGAGAGTGTACGCTGATGAATGCAGTGGTCCGCGGGTAAACGTCAGTTCTTTCATTAAGGGGACCTCCACCTCGCTCTGCGCTATTGAACCGTGGCTCCTGCGATTAGACTGATGCATCCCGCAGACGAAACAGTGCGCGGTTTAACCAGCATGAAACAGCAGCAGCGAGGTAGAGGGCACCTGCGCTGGAGAGCTCTTGGTAAAGGCTTAAGTACTTGAATAGGAACCCCTGAAAAATTAATAATTCATTATAAAATAGCTATAGTCCACGCACTGTGCTTAACATCACCAATCCACAATGTAGTACGCCTCTTGTACCTCATTTTTGAAGTTCTGTCTACCGTTATCCATGCAAATAATAGAGAAAGGACAGGAAATGACTGTCACATGAAAACCATCTCAACAATATAACACAAGTAATACAATAAATCAACAAGATCAATAAACAGACTTATTATTATTTGTTAATTATAATTTATTTATTACCATTTATTTTGTGATACTCATTTAATTTTTTAGCACCTAGGAAGTATTCTGTCATAATAATCAAATTATACTGTGTACACCACAGAGTTGAGAACCTATTGGACAGGGCAATAAATGTGTGTGTGTGTGTGTGTGTGTGAGAGAGAGAGAGCGAGCGAGCGAGAGAGAGAGCCCGGAGCCGATGGGTATTAAGCAGATGAAGTCATACAGGAAATCAATGTAGTATTGAGAGCAGAAAAATGCAGTGCCTGAGGACAGGCATATGCAGCATTATAAATGAACGCGAGCATAGAGACAGTTTATAATGAGGGGTCAGGCAGAGATGGGACATACTGCTGTGATTTTTCTTTACCGAGCACAGGGGCAAGAACTGGGCCATGTGCGTTACTTGGGCTGGATAGCATTTATACGCCACAATTTATAGGCTTTTTTTGCCAATTGTTTTTGTTTTTACAGAACCAAAAGGTCCACAGATATATATCTATACACACATATATACAAAATAGAACTTTCAATAAATTCTTTCAATAAACAAATGCATTATAGGAGTTAATAAAATTTGTTTTAATAATGTGTGTTTCGTTAATTATCAAAATTATAATAAAACATGTCAATTAGTACAATTTTATGGCATATTTGCCTGATTTCTTTTTCTTTTGACAGTTACTTCTTTATAAAATTCTAAACAAAGAATAAAATCTAAAAATGTTCATTAATGTTTTATTATTATTAATGAAAAAACTGAAAAAAAAAGTTGCCACACCAAAGCTCCAAAATATGCCCAAAAAATGTTAATAGTGGACTCACTGGTTCTTCATTTTGCTCATTTTTTGGGGCATATTTGGAGCTTTGGTGTGCTGACTTTTTTCCTGTTTTTATTATTGGTCGGGCACCCAATCTTGAGCATATTTTTTGCTGGTGATGTACGTGCTTTGTTCCTGTTTCTTATTATTATTAATGAAAATCAATTAAAACTCATTACCAATGTTACCGAGAAGATATAGTTTTCATTGGGTGCCCCTGATTTTGTAGGTTTATACAGGTAACAGACCTCCCACATTAGCATCAGAGCTCAATGTGCTCGGAGCACAGCGCTAACTGCTAGGCCACAGTTCTGACAATTTACATAATTTAATAAGTACCTTTAAATGAGCTAAGATAGCAGCAGCAAACCCCACACCGTGTGAATGATTGTGCCTTTGAGTGTCTGTTGAGAGATTCTGAGCAAGCCTTGATGGTGTTTAGCGTCTCTCTCCGTCTGTTAATTGTTCACACTTGGCTGTGTTATTATGTTCTATTTCAGGAGCGATATGGCGAGAGGAAGTCCTTAATTATTCATTGTTCTCTCGCACAGCGGCTGAATGACCAGAAATAGACCGAATCACACCTCTGTACCACCACAGCCAGCGTGACACGAGTGACACTAACGCCCTGCGCGGGGCCGTTTGAAGGGCGCGGGGCAGCGGGACAGAGAGAGAGACCTCTTCACATTGGTCTGGACGCTTCCCAAGCAGCCCACCGCTGTCATTGAGAATTCCCATCACACTCCAGAACGAGCAGGAAGCCATCGTAATCAAAAACAAGGATCAAGTCTACGGCTCCAATTCCCAAAGAGCGCTGTCACTGTCGATACCGCAACACGCCGCCCCAACGCACGGACGCAAACATACGGCTGCGACGGGTTTTACATAATCCAGTCAGAATGTTCCCGCATCCCGCGGCTCATTTGAAAACCTAAAGTGGGATCAGGCGAAGTGAATAACTGCAGCAAATTTACTTCCGAATTACCTGCACGACAGGGAGATGTTCAGCCACTTAGCCTTTAAGTCAAGCAGATACTTTGCCGCTTTTTTGCACACGGCAGCACTTTACTTTTCCGCCTTTGTTCAAGGGTAATGACATGATATAAACGTGGAGGAAAAACAAGCGCAGGTCGGAAAGGAAAAAGACGGAGAAAGAACACACGCCGTCGCTCTCTCTGAAGTTAATTGGTTCTCATTGGCCTTGTGTAAAGCGCACGACGTTGAGAAGTCAAGGAGAAGCTTACGTTTTGGTCCTGCTCGTCCTTTGTTAAGTTAATGGCTAAATATTTAATGTTCAGGGGCTCTAAAGATTAAAGGTAACATGTTGTCAGTATCATTGGAGGAACTTCAAAGGGTGTAAATTATGCATTTCCTGTAGCGGTGGAAGAAGAAGAAATCAAAGGACGTAATGAAGATTAAAGTTTGGAGGGCTACGTACGCACGCAAAAGGAAAGGGGAGTGAAGTGTCTTGGTGTGGAAAGGTTAATCTATTTTGAGAGTGCTTTATCTTATTAGACCGTCATTGTTTTAATTCAATCTGTTCCGCTATTCGTATATGGACCAGGAGTTATGGAGACGAGGTTTACAAAGCAGGAAGTCAGGAGGCCATGAAATCACAGGAGCAATTAAAAGAACAACATGACTTTCACGAGCAATCCCGCGACGGACTGCCTGTGAATGTCAAGCTCCTAACAGTAGTTTTAATTAAAGCTGAATTGGAGTTGGGTTTAATTGTACCTTTGTGTCAGGCCCACTAAACTCAGAGCGAGGGGGAAGGATCGATGGCTAACCGCGTCTTTCAAGACCTCAAAGGTACACTGAATCACTGCTCTAACTGAGCACATTTAGCATTTTCACACTTGGAGGAGACTATGTGAAGGTCAAAGTGTAAGAGCTGTTTTGGTACACTTTTTGTGTGTCTGTTGTCTGTGTATGTCTGTTCCTGAGGTTACACAAATATATTTTCATATTTATTTACCCATTTATTAAGTTTTTATCTTCAAATTCATAGATTCCCTTTGAAGCGGATGAGTTACAGTCAACATATTCAGATGATGACCCAAAAATGAACATTCGGTCATCATTCACTCATTGTTCCAAACCTGGATGATGTTTTTTCTTCAGTGGAACATGACAGAAGATGCTTTGGACAGTAACATTCTTCAAAATAGAATCTTTTGTGTTTCCGGAGAAGAAAGAAATGCACACAGGTTTGAAGTGATGTAAGGGGGAGTAAATAAGGAGATAAATAAGACAATGCAGGGCTCCAGACTAACACTTGAGAGCAGCGGCACCAGATGGAGGTGCCAGCACCTGATTTGGTGGCGCTGGAGGAAAATTTATTATAAAGTTAATTTAATCATAAAATTACTATTGTTTTGCATTGTTTTGTTAAGTACAGTTACTAATCACATTACATGTTTGTTTATTGGAAATTTAACAGTGAAGCACTGAGTTTGATATGCAGATAAAATTAACTTTACTAACAACAGTAATATGCAAAATCCTCATTTTTATAGGGAAAACAGCAGTCTGGAGCCCTGCAATGCAAATATGGCCAATATTTTTTGGATGAACTATCCCTAGTGTCAAGTCTTGATTTTGAAAATATTTCATATTGTATACCCTTGCTCTCCATTTCCAAATGCAATGACACCTGCATAAACACTCTCCAGTTAGTGAACAGATTATCTACAGTATATTAAACGCACATCATCTAATTATCCTCCAATTGCACCTCAAAAAAAAAAAAAAGTCTCCCTCTTTCATATTCAAGTTCGTGTTTTGTCACCGGCCATGATCGCCATGACTACTCCTTATTGGCGTCTATCAATGATCCATAAAAAAGTCACCACCATTACCTCGGTGTCAAGTGGCCCTAATAGTCCGATTTCATTAGAGTCAATGGTAGTGAGCGGAGCCATTTGGAAAAGTCAGACAGTCACCAAGGCTCCATACAGCTGCAAATAGCAGGCTGGAATTGCACCGCAAATGGTTCCACTCGTAGGACATAATAGTCAGTATGGCCGATTTGACCTAACATGAAACTCCCGCCTGCGCTCGACAACCTATACCACAATCTGTGAATTATTCCGTCTCGTTTTGATGTCGTCATTCCCAAAAAGCTCTCAGCGGAATACATCCCGACGACTTCTGCAAGTTTATGAGGTCATCTTCAGGTCGGACGTGAGAGGACAGAAATCACCTTGGTGTTTTATTGCAACCGAGCTTCGGTTAAGCCAAATGGCATTTAGGTACAACTGAAAAGTCTGCTTTTATGAAACTAAAGATAGTGGGATTCTTATACGGGATGAATTCTTGGATATCGGCATCATCATTCATCCGCAAACGTCATTAATTAAATGAGGAAACATCATATTCCAATGGTCTTTTACAACACACAGTAAATATTGACAAATCCCTGTCTGTTGTTCATCTGTTGTTTATCCTATTGATCATAATGTGTTTGAATGTCGATGAGCTGTGTACGAGTGTGTTCAAACAAGTTTCGGAAAGTGTTTTTTTCAAGTATGGCCCTGTATGACGTCAATATAGGCGGAACTCCTTGTATGGACACTTCTCCCGGATGAGTGTGCACACACACACACACATACACACACACACACGTACACGTGATCGAGAGCAAGAGCGCGTCCATCAACGAGCTTCGTTCGGGTTACGGGAGCCGCCGGCGGTGCTGGCATTGTGTTTCTAGACCACGAGATCACCAACGTCACTAAACGTGTGTTTCTGGTGTGAGGGAAAGATCACCTTGTTCAGCTTCCCAAATAACCGGTACAGCGTATCTGTCTTGTATAAGTATGATCAAACTAAAGACTCTTGGGAGATATGAAGGATGCAATACTACTCAAGATTAACATGAGACTGGCAGAAACTGTGTGTGTTATGTGCCCTTTAAATACATCTTTCAAAGCAATATTGTTATTTTATCCGACGTAAGTATTGTGAGCAATGGAAATCGTAATTATAATTCTAAACTTATTTATCATTTATTTTTGCCAGATTGTTTTTTTAATTGGCAATAAGTTAATTTTTGACTATTTTTTTATTTATTCACCTATGTTTTTTGTCCTCTACTGCCCAGTTACTTCACATGGACAGATGGCGTGTATTGGCCGGCAAACTCGCAAAAGAGAAAGACAAACTGACATTGCATTGTGAAAGAGGGGTAACGTGTGGAAGGAAAATAAAGATGTAAGAGTGTTGTGGAGTGCTTTAAAAGGGGCAATATGTCCTACGGTAGAAGCTTTCCCCTCCACCCCATTCCTTTAAATCTAACTCAGTGCAGATTATTTCTATGCAAATGCTTGCAGGCGCTGAATTAAATCCAAAACACAGTTTGTAAAAATCGATTCCTCTGCAACCTACACAAGTCTGCAGCCAGGCGACATGCCATGGCCATAAATATTCATCTTTTATTTACTGTGCGCTGAATGAAGCAATGGATTTGGCAAAACAGGGATAAGGAGGAAGGGTGTGTGTGTGTGTGTGTGTGTGTGAGTGTTTGGGAGAGAAAGACTGAAAGATGTGGAGGTCATGAGATTATTGGAGACTCTTCAAGCCTCGTCAAGAGTAATAGATCACTAGAACGTCCATCTATCCATCTTGGGTGATATTAGACGATGGATCATGTGTTTGTCTATTTGTTTTTTGGGTGAATCACATTTCACCCCAGTGTATTTTATTGACATTAAATATTGTTTATTTTATTAAAAATCTGTTTCTGTAATGACATATGCAAATATAATATATAATATATATTTAAAATTATATTTATCTATGCAATGTTCTAATAAAGACTACTAAAAATATGTTCCTCCTTATTAATAGAATATGAATTCATCTTGCCTTTATGTTCCACACTTGTGATAAAAAACATTATCACCCGAGGAATCGTCTGCATTAATCTGTATGAATGTCTGCGGAGGGGAGGCTTTAAGAGACTGAGCATGTTAGACATTAAATATATTTAAATATTCAGTGTGATTAGACAGATGATTAAATTATTTGAGAGACGAGCTCGCATTTGCAGCAGAAATGTGAACAGTCCACGGCTGTTTAAAAATGCATCAAACATGATCTTAAATTAACGCAACTGTCAAAGCATGCTCTTTTTTATGGAAAGTAGAAGCATTTGCAAAAATGTGTGTGTGTGTGTGCAAGAAAGAGCACAACATTAAAAGAAAGATATGAGGGAGTGTAAGCATGTTACCCATAACTAATGAAGTAGATATACATACGAACAAAAGCCCTATAACGATGCACACACACACAAACCCATCAGAGCTTTAATGACAACAATCATTTAGTTGTTAATCCTGTGGCTGGTTTCTGAAAATAGTTTGGATAAAAAATAAAAAAAACAGAATAAATAATAACAGATTGCGGTTTTGTGCAGGTGCGTGTTAAGCAGCCCAAAAGTGCAGATGTTGCGAATTAAGCAGTCGCTCAAAGGAAAGCACCTGCGTAAGCATCCACACTCTCAAATGTTGCATCATTTGTGTCCACAACAAAGGTTGTTAAAGCACTTCTTTAAATGCTAAAGCGTACACATGCGTGCACAATGACGACGCCACGCTCGAGTTGGCAAGCAGGTCAGGTGCTCAGGTAGGAAGATGAACGGGGAGCGACAGTCTGGGAACTCGACAGAATTGAAGAGCGCAAGGTGTGCGTGGGATAGAGAGGTTCAGCGCAAAATATGTGTCAAAACATCCCGCGAGTGCAGGACTGGGGCTCCCAGATACCGGCCGGCACGCTGCGTCAAAAGAGCCGCAAACAAGAAAATCGTAATAAACAGACCGCCTTAATATTGAATTCAATCAATTTAGCACATTCTATGCACTTACAAGAATATTGCAAAGGTACTTATTTTCAACACCAAAGCACTTTAAAAAATAGTTACATATAATTATTTATATACAGTGGACTTTATTCAACGTTTCACTCAAATTGTTATGATGATCATATAATTGTATTTCTTATTTAAATATTACATTAGAAAAAGAATTGACATTTGGGCCACACTGTATCTGTAATAATACACTTTAGATTAGGATCCAATTCTCACTATTAATTATGACTTTTGCCTCAATAAACTCCTAATTACTGTTTATTAATAGTTAGTAAGGTAGTTGTTAAAGGATTAGTTGACTTCAAAAGTCGGTACTTCCACCTTCGTCACGGGCGTGACCTTTCCGACGTGATGACATCATACGCAGTGAAGAATCACAACACGGAAGTCGAGCATTGGTGGTTAAAAGTATATAAATGTTTATCTTTTAAAGAAAATGGCCGATGGTTTGTCTAGATAAGACCCTATTCCTCTGGGATCGTGCAGAGCCTCTGAAGCCCTTCCTCTGAAACTGCATTGATTTGGACCTTCAACCGTTGGTTCCCATTGAAGTCCATTATAGGGAGAAAAATCCGGAAATGTTTTCCTCAAAAAACTTTATTTCTTTTCCACTGAAGAAAGAAAGACATGAACATCTTGGATGAGATGGGGGTGAGTAAAATACCAGGAAATCCTTATCTAATCCTTTAAGTTTAGGTATTGGGTAGGATTAAGGGATGTAGAATAAGGTCATGCAGAATAAAGCATTAATATGTGCTTTATAAGTACTAATAAACATCCTAGTAATTAAATGCTATTATTAAGCAACTCGTTCATAGTGAGAATTGGACCCTAAACTAAAGTGTTACCTAATAATACATATTCAAAATGATCTAACGTTCTAAATAAAGATTGCATTAAAAATATGTACCTGCCTTGCAAATTAATACTGGAAAATGATACTTCCCTACCATCAATCTTGCCTTTATGTTCCACACTTGTGATAAATAAACCAACAGAGAGAAACAAAGAATCGACGGGACAATTCGAGAATCTGTTTTCATAATCATGATCCGGCGAAATTGAAAAGACAGAATTCTATGGGAAGAGGAAACACACCGCATGGGCCGGGCGGCACAATAGACTATGTTTGTCATTTGCATTTGTATTGTACCAACATTGAGAGGAAATAGAAATAAAGCACATGGTACTATAAAAGGATTTGCGAGTGGTGGAGGGGGGCATTCTGGGTAAACTGTGAACATTGTGTACATGTTACAGAAAAGTAATAAGTTATGCAAATCTTTCCTTGCCTTTCTTTGACACAAACATCCCTATTCTAACTTCTTCCACACAATAAATTGATTTCTGCTTGTTTGGTTGAAGGTACAAGAGCTCTACGAAGGAGCAGAAAAGTGCTACATTTTATAAATTTGATATTAAACGCACTCACTCTCCATACATACATTAGACGGCTGCTTTCTCTTTTCATTTCCCCCCCGTTTCCGTCGTTATATGAAGGAGAGAGCACATTTGTCTTTCATTCAGTGTTTTCTTGCGTGTGGTTCTGGGTTCAAAGGTGACGACAGCTTTGACAGCTATACCTGTCAGTCTAAAGCGGGGCCAGATAACCTTCTGTCCTAACAGAGCACTTTCAATAGTCTTCTATTTTCCCTCCCTACACACACACTCATTCTTCTGTAGCTGGGAAAAAAAACCTATCTTCCATTTATTCCTGTATAGCCGCTTTGCCTCAATCTCAAACACATGAATAGCAATTAAATTGATTCTTTTTACCCTTTTCCCAGTTTTTTTTTCCTCCAGGCTGAATCTTAGTCGGTACTGGTTTGGAGCCCAATCTACCTTTGGTTTGTGCACGTCCTATCTCAGAGACAAGACCTCAAAGAGCAGCTAAAAGGATCTTTATCAGGCAGTGAATTAACACTTAGTCTTCCATTCGGTAGTTGTATCCAGCCAATACAGGGAGAAAGAAAAAAAAGGCCCCAGGAAGGGGACACCTTGAGAATGAAGAGAGGACCTTGCAGCTTAGTGCAGGAGAACCCTAGTGCTGACCTAGCACTCTTCACAGAGAAAGAGAGAGAGAGAGAGAGAGATAACAATCACACATTGGCACTGGACTGAACAATTACCTGCTAAGTAAAGGTCATTTGCGTCAGTGTAGTAGCATTACAGGGGAAGAGACACCGCTGGTATTTACTGACATACTGCATGATATCAGCTAAGAGGAGGGAACTCAAGACAATTAGGTATATACATACACACACTCTCTTACAAAAATACTGCAGCAAGACAAGGACTCATAAATCTGTTCATTTATAAATTCTAGAATAGCATCAGGATGACTAATGAAAACAACGGAGTGTTCCGGAAACCTGATTAAAATGGTTAAATCTTTATTCGTTCCATTTCATTTGGTTCCATTTCAGAATGCTAAACTCTAAAAAAACACTGGGTTAAAAACAACCCATTTTGTGTTGTTTTCAACCCAAGGGCTGGGTAAATATAGGACAGAACACATGTTGGGTTAATTTTACCCAGCAAATTGGGTTGCATATTTAACCCAGGATAATGGGTTGATTTAACCCAGCATGGTTGATTCATTTTTACAATAATACTAGCTTTAATTTTTTTATTAATGTCTATGGATTAACTTAAATCCTCTTTTTTAAAATACTCCACAAAATAAAATAAAATGTACACAAACCTGTATTTTACCGAAGACGTGCACCAATTTGACGGAGCTGCACTGCCCTCTCCTGAAGAAAAAGCCTGCTATAAATAACTTAACCCCTGGGTTGTTCCGTCTGACCCAGGATCTGGGTAACACAAAATCTACCCAACACTGGGTTGTTTTGTCTGACCCAAGAGCTGCGTAACACAAAAACTACCCAAACGCTGGGTTGTTACGCCTGACCCAGGATCTGGGTAACACAAAAACTACCCAAACACTGGGTTGTTATGCCTGACCCAGGAGCTGGGTAACACAAAAACTACCCAAACACTGGGTTGTTACGCCTGACCCAGGATCTGGGTAACACAAAAACTACCCAAACACTGGGTTGTTACGCCTGACCCAGGATCTGGGTAACACAAAAACTACCCAAACACTGGGTTGCTCTGTCTGACCCAGGATCTGGGTAACACAAAAACTACCCAAACACTGGGTTGTTATGCCTGACCCAGGAGCTGGGTAACACAAAAACTACCCAAACACTGGGTTGCTCTGTCTGACCCAGGATCTGGGTAACACAAAAACTACCCAAACACTGGGTTGTTACGTCTGACCCAGGAGCTGCATAACACAAAAACTACCCAAACACTGAAAAAAATAACCCACCAAAAACGACCCAAAAGGCTCAACCCAGGATTTGGGTAGAAAAAGTAACAAGATTTTTTAGAATGTGTAAATAAATAATAAGAATAATACATAACATCAATTACAACCCCCCCCCCCAAAAAAAAACTAAATGCCTTGACCCTCACTGTACCTGTGTCTCATGAGTGGGTGTCATTTCTTCTGGAGAAAAGATGGCCAATCAATGATTAAAGTTAATTAGAAACAATTTGGTTGAAAATGTTGATAAGCCACATATAAACCCCAGATAGAAAAGCCACCAGTGTCGTTTAAGTCTCTTGTCTGTGAACACTTCAGATTTAATGAAAACTATAACGGTGATGAGGGAAACATGATGGCAAACTGATTACGGTTTGCTCGGCATGTCCAGCATATGCTTATGACAGGGGTGTCCAATCCTACTCCTGGAGGGCCACTATCCTGCATAGTATAGCTCCAATCCTAATTAAAACAAACAAACACCTGAACCAGCTAAGCAAGGTCTTCAGGATTACCAGAAACTTCCAAGCAAGTGTGTTTAGGCAGTTTGGAGCTGAACTCTGCAGGACATTAGCTGTCCAGGAGTAGGGCTGGACGTCCCTTATGGCAATATGACAAACATGTTAAACCATTTACACCAACATATGCCATGCACACCCAACTGCATCATGATACAAACCAAACAGTGAGAAATTGTACTCCTTTAACGAATATCCCCCAAAAAATATGAGCTCCGGAGAAACAAACAACTGTAAAAACATATATCTTTTCATCTCTAATTGCTTTGCACTTTAGCCATTCCCAAATCCCTGAATTACGGAGCAGTCTGTATACCACCACAGCCACGCACACACACAAATACAGGCATACACAGAAACAAACAATTTTTTTCCCTGACAGCATGCCCCATTAATCTTCTTGTAGGTCCCATTCTCAGTGGGGTTAACCCAGGTGAGGGAGGGGCAACTGGGGCAAGAGTTAAGGCGAGACCCCGGTCTGATACAGGCTTCCCGGAGCATTATCCGGTGAGCTGGAGGAGAAAGAAGAGGCCTGGTGGGGGCCAGGGGGAGATCAGAGCTTTGGGCTGGACAGAGCCACGATGACCTGGGGGTCTAAATTAAGAGCCAGGAGAGGAGCGCTTGATTTCACATCCCCTCAATGACACGCCTGACAGGATGATGTAAGAGGGAGTAAACGTGAGAGGCTCACCTTTAAGTCTGCCCTGTAACCAACAGACCACAGCAGAGGAGAGAGAAAGACAAATGCTTTGTTTGAACACACTCACATACTGCTCAAACTACTTTTCAAAGCAACACAGTATGGCGTATGAACACAGTATGCAAATTTCCTGCACGTATGCTATACCCAGATGACCTTAAAGTTGTCAAAATCTTGAGTAAACAACCAAAGCTTACTAGCTCAGCTACTATTGGCCACAATTCAACAAATCCATTTTGATTTTGAACTTCAAAAAATGGCAAGCAAATGGAAATGTCTGAACAAAGAGAAATCAGGTCTTTTCTTTTGTTGAAGGTTCATGCTTTCGAATATTCATTAGGAGTCAGATCCATTGAAGGACATGACACATTAACAGAAGACATAATGATTTAGATGAACCTGTGACCAAGCAGCAAAGTGGTCACATCTCTAAATTAATAGTCAATCAAGACTTGGGCATCCCAATTTTCTTGCCATATTTGGCACAATGGGTGAATGATGGGGTGTAAGCAAGAGCTTCTATAAAAAACTGGGCAGCCTTGAGCGATGCTTGGCACATTGAAGTTGGAACCAAAACACACAGTTGAAGTTATACATTATTCAGCCATGGGATGGAATTGGCCAGGCTCACCTGCTCATAGACTTCATTGTGGAAGACTGGAAGAATTATCCTAGCAAGAGAAGAGAATGCACTCTTGTGCTCTTGTTCTGAAGAAATGTCTGAATTGGTCAAGTAGACTATAGTAGGTGGATCTTTCGGGAGAGAGCTTTTTCATGGGGAAAACCCCAGGTAATGAAGGGAAAGCGGTATCAGCTGCTGAACTGAGACCCTGTATTCTTGGGGAGACAGCTTTCTCCATTCCTGAAAAGCCTAGTTCACCTCTATTCTAGACATTGGTATAATCAATCCCCACTGACTGACTTGAAAGGGGGACCTGCCATCTTCTAAATCACAAAGTCCCCATCATCAGTTTAGTGGCATCCACCTAATCAGTACACTGTGCAAGCTAGGACCGTCATCTACTTCTCTATAGCGCTGGACCGACTGACAAGAGTCATCTTTATGAAGAATGATACTCAGCTTTCCAAAAACGGAGAGGACTGATAAAGCCCCAGGAAGACAAGGATGATGCTGTCAAGAAATGTCCCTGGCATCTGACAAAGAGAAAGATATCTGCTTTCCTTGAGTTGGTCAGCTATTACAGATGTTTAACTTAAACCCCCACAGACCTGACAAGAAAAGAACAGCTTGAAATGGACCAATGAGGCAGAAAAAGCAAAAGAGGCACTTAACACTCCTCACTACAGCACATGCCTAAACAGACACACCAGAGGAGGGAGTCACAGTTCCCTGCAGAACGTAGATACACAGTAATGGAAAAGAGGCCGTTCAGGGTCAACAAACGGCAACGCAGATTCATTTTTAAGGATGACAATCCTCCCCCCACTATCTCTTTGCCTTTTGAGATCTCTACCAAATCAATAATACCTGGCAGGAAGGCTGTCATAGGTGAACTGGGTACAAGGACAATTAGGCCAAGTGTGGGAAGGCAGGGTTGAGAAGCTGTCAACACCTGTACACTTACCTCCACACTTCCACATTACCCATTAATGACCAGCATCAGAGCACCTACAAAACAAACGATCCTCTCATTCCAGTGCACCTGTCACATCCCCAATTCATATCTTTAATAGCAGTGTTTCCTAACCCTGGTACACCTAATAATGCAACGTTTGGATACGTCCAAAGTAGGGGTGGAACGGTTACTCACGGTTCGTTTTAGGGTCACGGTTTCGGTACGGTTCGGTATGTGCTATGTTCAGGGTAATTAGGACATTCGTCAAATAAAAATAAACAAAATAAGAACAAATAATCAAACTACAAGCAACAGCACAAATACATACAAGAGAGCAAAGATCCATATAAAAAACAGTGCTTTTCAGGTTATTTAGGTACAGAAATTGAATTAAGTAATCTAATATAAAATAACATTGCATATTATAATCTTCACTGTATAAATTAAATAAAGATTAATCATTATTGAAGTTACAAAAGTTATTCAGTCAAGAGCATTGAGTGATTTCTGTGTCATTTGTTGTTTGATTAACATTAAAAACACAGTCAGCAGGAAAAGGCTTCTGTCCCTTTGAGAAATAATGCATTACTGTTACACATGAACACGTGTCTTTCTCCACTGTTTACGTTTTACTTAAGACATGACCTACACTGTTTGCTAGGATACTTATCAAGACGGGCATGTTGACATTTTGTGTGAATTTGTCCGTTCAAGTGCAAGACTTGAAAGAGAACTCAACGTTGCTCGCTATATGCGATGCGCCGTGTGCGCTCTTCAGATGAGTGCACATACACACACACACACACACACACACACACACACACGTTCTCTCAGCGTGAGCGAGTTCTCTTTCACGTCTTGCTCTTGAATGTTTAGATTGGCAAGGCTTAAATGAGTTTAGTTTAAACACAACGTGTGGTGTTCATGTCTCACCTGCGCTCGCGCGCTATCAACACCCGCTGAGGACGGCGTATATGACTGAGGATACGGCCCTTGCATACAAGAGAGACTGTTTTGTCCACACTTTCTGATCATCGCTGTTGTAATGTATTGGGAAGCCAGAATGTGTATCCATCGACAGAAACATACATTAACCTAACTCTGTCTGTTTTACACGTTATTAAAACGGTTAAGAAACCAAATTATAGATGCGTCTTCAGATTTGAGATGAACTGCGGTGCAAGTGTGTGCCGAACCGAGGGTGGAGAACCGCCCTTAGTCCAAAGTTAATCAAACACACTAGAATCACCTCATCAGGTCGTTAATAGAGAAATAAGTGTCAAAAAAAGTGCTCACAGTATTAAGTAATGAGATTTTCTGGATGAGTTGGATATATGACCCTCAACAAGAGCTAACAACAAAATAAAAGAAATGGATACATGGTTCAATTTAAGTGTCTTGGATGTAATATTTTCATTTGTTTCGTGTTTTGTCTAAAGTTGTCATGGTTCAATCTTGTACTCAATGCCTTTTCTGTAAGTTGTACCATTCAGCTGTTCAGATGACCTCACTTTGAGAGAAACAGCCAGACCGAGGAAGAGAAAGAGAGTGAGAGAAAGACAGAGGGGTGAGTGAACAAGGAAACGTCCCCCAGGTAGCTTCGTCTTTCACGCCTTGCTTCTCACTTGCGACTCAGAACAACGAATGTCTGTGTTTTATTTTGTCCTCCGCCGTTCATCCGTTGTTCAAAGCCTTTCTTCACAGAGTTTCCCCCACCCATTCATACTTCAGCTATTTAGTTTGCCTCCACATGTAAAAAGACCTCTATCTCTCTCTCTCTCCACACTTTATTTTTCTCTGTCGATTTCAAATGAATGGCATATTCAATGCTAGTTATGAAGTTGTCAAGAAAAAAGTGGGGACAGTGGTGGGGCAAAATCTTTTTTATTTTTGTGAGAACTATTCCTGGACGGCCATTGCCCTGTAGAGTTCAGCTCAAACTCTAATCAAATGCACCTACATGTAATTTTCTAGTAATTCTGAAGACTTTAACTCACTCTTTGATTTAAGGATCCCTGATTTAGACACTGATGTAAAAACAAGTGCATACTTTCATTAATGTTCTCTCTTTTTTTTACACGAATTGTACTTCATTTTTTAAGGTTTCACGGCCTTTTTATAACCTTACTCGTGAAAAGTGCCTGGGACATGAACTTCTCTCCTTGCAGAGAAAGAGAAAATAACAGAGGGGTCAAGTCCATTTAGACCGGTAATTGAAGCAGAACAAAATTGCCTGAGCTCACATCATTTCTTGTCTTTCTCTTCCTATATTTCTCTCTCTCCTTCTCTCTCACTCAGGCGCTGACATTGACTAGCACACTGCAGCCCAGCAGTAAATAATTGATGTTTGCGGGAGGCCGAGTCTATAGGTTACCAGTACTGCAGTGAACCCCACAGAGCAAATGTGCAGTTTGGAAAGAGTGTTACGAAGTGCGGGAAAGAGCGCTCAGACATGTTGGAGTGTGTGTACTGCATCACCTGATCAAACTCAGCGTCCCACTGTGGTGATTGCCATCCACAGAGAGAGAGAGATTGAGAAGAGTTTCAGAGGCCGTTTTCACTTTTCCCACCACTTAATTCCACTCCTGAATACACCCCTACCTAATATCAGTACAATGAAATTACCACAACAATAGCCTATAACATGGACTTTTTGGGGACATATGGATACAGTAATTAAGCACTACTATGGTAATTAGTGGGCCCAGGTGTATTTGGACACTTCTGGACACACAGTCAAAAACACTGAAGCCTTAAAGTGTATGAATTTCACTGCATTAGACAACAAAATAAAACAACTTTAAATCAACGGCTCAATCTAAGGCTTTCTAGTGGAGGTATGAAGTATGCTTAATTTTGACAGGATATTGCTAAAACATGATATAAATTGACTAGGATGTCAGAATGCACAGTTTTTATGAATAGGGGCATTGCTAATAACACAAGTGTACAGTTGGTAATCAAATTAATATGTCCCACCAAAAACTACTTTTTTTTTTTTTAATTAAATACATTTGTCAATTTTTGAACCATTAATTATTTTTATTTTTTTTACAACTTTAAAACCAAAGTGTGCTTGTTCTAAAAATGCCACTTGATTTTTGTTATAACGCAAAAGACATTTAAATATTGCTAAAGTATCCAAACCATAAATATATAAATGAGAACAAACTATAGACTTCTAATATTTTTAATAAAAGGCTTTTTATAAAGAATGCATACTATGACTAATGCAATATATAAATTCTTTTTATGCATTATCTATACTATAATGTATACTTTTTTTAAATATTTGTTTTGAGTTGCAAATGCATTTTTAATTTTTGTATCTAAATATTATAAGGTATATGTTTATGCTTATGTTGTGTACGTATATATATATATATCGTTTTCCCCCCATATATCTACAGTATGAATCATTACATTGTAAAGGCCTTTTCACAAAAAAATGGCAAATTTAAATCATTTTTGTCCCAAAACATTTACCAAGTAAACTTGCAGACATGCATCAAAGCACCTATTCATAAACACAATATCACTGACAAGATACAATGTCATAAAAAAAGAAGGTATTCAAGTTTTCAGCTCGAAAAGCTCTCAAAAAGCTCTCAAAATTGACAAGTACAAGAGACTCCTTCTAACAAGCCCTTTTTAAATAAACTCCAGCAATTCTTTATATCCCCCATGCGGCATGCAAGAGAGATACTTTTAACACGTAAATGCGCACACGCACACTAAAGTGCACTTCCTCCCCAGTGCATATGATGTTTGAAGAATCAAATCCTGCTCATTATAGCATGTGTATGTGTCTAAGACCAGGGATATCCTCTCTCCCTAAACGCGCCTCGCCCCGCCAATCGCATTGACTGCGGCGCTCATGTCTTATGCATGAGAGTATGTCTGCGGACAACTGCGGAACCGCACACACTTTCATATTCTAATGCGACGAGAGGAGGGGGGAATGCATTTTGTAAAGCCCTGGTATTACAGGGCAGTGGGCTCAACACGACCCTAAATGTAAACGGGCTGGTCCGCCGTCCAGCGCTGCATTAAAAAAACAACATACATACAAAACAGCATGAGGAAAAAGAGGCAGAGAAACACGGCAGGCTTTGCATGGGATAAAGTGTGCTGAGGACAGCAATAAACTAAAGCTGTGGAGAGGGAGAAAAATGAAATAATTTCAGGGATTGATTTCTGAAATCTGTTTTATGCAGATCTTCTGATTCTGGATCTCAAAGATCAGTGTTTCTTAACACTTTATTTGTCTTGTGTACCTCAAAAATCAGTAAAGCTCCCTGCATTTCCACAAAAACAAGAAATGAGTTCCTTTTATACTAGATATTATATAGCATGATCAAATTAACTGTAAAGGACACAAAACACATGAAATAGTGCAATTTAAAGGAATAATTCATCTAAAATGTAGGTTATCATTCACTGAAAATCTTGACATTCACACTAGACCTTCTTAACAGATTCATTTGAGAACTAGCCATGCCTAAGTCATGAAAATAAAATTCATTTCTGTTCACAAAACTGTTCTGACTATCTGGTTGCAGTGGTTAACAGCTCACTGAAAGAGAACATAGTCAGCGAATCAGTTTAAATTTCGGTCTGTTTGTAGGTATCATATAGTCTCGCGGAGCCAGACCTTCAGACTGACGGCAGAAGGTCTGGACTCTTTCGCAGCTCTCATTGGTCAAGGACCACCCAAGAGGACATTTGACTGACATGTAACGCAACCAAATCACAGTTAGTTTTGTGTCATGTTAATGGGCGTGAAAATGTAAAGTTGATGTCCCTGCAATAACAGACCGGCGTGCATCTATAAACTATAATGTACATTTCCTGAAGAAAATGTGAGTGGTGCTTGCAGTGGCAAAACTCGGCACTCGGTTGCTAGGGTGTGTTGAGGCGGTTGCTAAGGTGTTCTGGGTGGTTGCTAAGCGGTTCCTAGGGTGTTCTGGGTGGTTGTTATGGTGTTGCTAGGCGGTTGCTAGGGTGTTTTGGGTGCTTGCTAGGGCGTTGCTAGGCGGCTGCTAGGGTGTTCTTATTCAAGAACGTTGTGTAAGTTTACTGCAACAATGGAGCCGCGAACTTCACATACTTTTGAAAATCCAGTGTTTAGTTGATCCTGGTAAGCGCTCACTGTCACAGTTGTAAACACGATGGTGTTCTTCTTCCACGAGTGAGTTTGGAGTCGCGCCATTTGTTTCCAGGCGGACCGTTAAAGAACGCAACACACACGTCTCGCAGACATCCTGTAGAATTCAACCAATCAGATGAAGTGTTTCCAGATAAGTGTGCCATATGCATCAGATGTTCAGCCAACGGTCCGTGGGTGTGACGTCTGAGGCTGAGACTAGGCATCATACGACCTCAGAAGTCTTGGAACATACAACACAAGATATAGTATATCTTATAAAATAAATCAAATAATAATGAGCTTTTTAATTATGATTAAAGCTCAAGAAATATGCCAATGTCTAATGAGAAGACCATTAACAAATACATAAATACAGTTTTATAAAATGTAAAAATAAAGTTTATACATAAGAATGTCTTAAAAATGTCTTTTATAAACAAATATTTCATGACGACCCATTGAAACGCAGGCATGGCCAAGTAGTGTTCAAGATAATCACAGTTTGTTCTGTTTGAACTGCAGTGAAGTTAATGACAGCAACTAATTCTCAAAGAACCATGAAGAGTGATTGAATACAGTCTTCATTATGAGCATGACCATATGCAAATCACTTTAATGCACAATGTTAGAATGAACTGTGTCTATCACATGAATGTGATTGGCACCAAATGTGATGAGATTCAGAGAAATATGTAATGAGTTGTCGGTCAAAACGGGTCTGCAACCATGAGGCATCAGCAAGACTTCAGTTAAAGTGGGCTGAAACTCAAGAGGAACTCAAGCAAACGTAAAACACAAACATTCACAGCAATCTAGTCTATTTGCAACTTGATAAAAAACAGTTGCATGAGCCAAAACATTATGAGCAGTCATAAGTAAAGCGAATATCATTGATCATCTCCTAACAAGGCCACATATTAAAGTCTGGGTAGATTAGAGGGTAAGCAAACAATCAGTTCTCGTAATCAACGTGCTGGATACAGGAGAAACAGGCAGGAATACAGATCTGAGCGGCTTTGACAAGGGCCAAATGGTTAAGGCAAGGCGACTGGGTCCGAGTGGCTTGTGTGTTGCTCCCGGTCAGCAGTGGTGAGAATTTACCAACATTGTCCGAGGAGGGACAAACCACAAACCGGCGACAGGGTGTTGGGCGGCCAAGGCTCATTGATGCACGAGAGCAACGAAGACTATCCTGTCTGATCCGAGCCAACTCGGAGGTCTACTGTGGTTATGGGAGGAATCACACTCTGCTGTTTATGGGGCTGCGGAACCACAGATCAATCAGAGTGCCTAAGATGACCCTTGCAAGGCTCAAAATTGCAACCATTTTGGTCGCATATGCTCCCGAAATTGTGCAACCTCAAAATTTATTCGGGAGCATTTGTTTGAGTGCAAATAATTGTTGTGGTGCGACCTTTTTTCTAGAGATGGGCCAGTCGACCAAATTTGGAAACTGACAGTTTGTGCTTTAAACACACGATCGCAAGCGGCCGTTTTTAGTTTCATTTTGGCTGATATCTATTATGCAATAATATCCCTAAATGTAATTTGTGTAAAAATATTACAAAGTCTGTCAACAGGACGTTAACACAGGCCAGAGACGTGACAAGCTGAAGACGGACGCAAAGAGGAGAGTGCAGATGCGCAGCAGAGAAAATACCAGACACAGCATGATCACTGAAAAATATAAATATTGAATTGGACTGGGGGTTTATGTGAATGTATCTCTGAAGGGAACCGACTTTCTTCAGAATAGTTTCGATGGCATTTTCTTTTCCTCTTACCTCCATACACAGCAGTGCTTTGTTTTCAGCGGTACCCAAGGAAACGCTTCATTTCCATAAGCGCCACCTACTGTCAGAGAGTGCTTTTTCATTCAGCCCGTCTGCCATTCTGTATTTGCTCTAAGTCTTGAATCTAATTTAAATGAAAAACAACTGCTCATGCTACATGTGTGTAGCGTCTTTGTTTGGATCGTGATTAAAATGCAGTGGTTACCTCTAATTTCTAATGGCTACAAATGTATTTATTTATCTTTTAAGGCCAGTTTGGCCTGTTATAGAGAAAATAAACAACAAATGCATTTGCTTAAAGAAAAAAAATCTACATGGTATCGGAAATGGCAAATTTGCTTGTATTAAAAAAATTTAAATAAATAAATAATAAATAAAAAAACGGAATCAGCAATGAAAAATCATGATCGGTGCATCACTACCATTTTAATTTCTCAAAAAAAACGTGGTGTTGTTTTTAAATAAAATAAATCTTTTAATACATACACTATATTGCCAAAAGTATTGGGCCACCCCTCCAGATCCCTGAGTTCAGGTGTTCAATCCCTTCATGGCCACAGGTGTATAAATCAAGCACTAGGCATGCAGACGCTTCTACAAACATTAGTGAAAGAATGGGTCGCTCTCAGGAGCTCAGTGAACTCAAGCGTGGTACCGTGATAGGTTGCCACCTGTGCAAGAAGTCCATTCCTGAAATTTCCTCACTACTAAATATTCCACACTCAACTGTTAGTGGGATTATAACAAAGTGGAAGCAATTGGGAACAACAGCAACTCAGCCACGAAGTGATAGGCCACGTAAAATCACAGAGCGGGTCAGCGCATGCTGAGGGTCACAGTGCGCAGAAGTCACCAACTTTCTGCAGAGTCAATAGCTACAGACCTCCAAACTTCTGTGGCCTTCAGATGAGCTCAAGAACAGTGCGTAGAGAGCTTCATGGAATGGGTTTCCATGGCCGAGCAGCTCATCCAAGAGCAATGCAAAGCGTGGGATGCAGTGGGGTAAAGCACGCCGCCACTGGCCTCTAGAGCAGTGGAGATGTGTTCTCTAGATCACTGTGGGACGAGGATAAGACGGTGGAGGTAGTGTGATGCTCTGGGCAATGCTCTGCTGGGAAACCATGGGTCCGACCATTCATCTGGATGTCAATTTGACACGTGCTGCCTACCTAAACATTGTTGCAGACTTGGTACAGCTCTTCATGACAGTGGTGTTCTCTCTTGAGGAACATGATGAAGAGTTCAAGGTGTTGCCTTGGCCTCCAAATTCCCCAGATCTCAATCCAATCGAGCATCTGTGGGATGTGCTGAACAAACAAGTCCGATCCATGGAGGCCCCACCTCGCAACTTACAGGACTTAAAGGATCCGCTGCTAACATCTTGGTGCCAGATACCACAGCACACCTTCAGGGGTCTAGTGGAGTCCATGCAACAGCATATTAGGCAGGTGGCTCATCAGTATAAAGACATTTGATAAAAGACATTTGCCTGGTCTTCTCAAGAACCATTGGATCATCTGTCTACACCCAGTACTTTTTGGTAAGATCACCCTCTCAAAACACAACGCTCAAGGACTGGCCATAAATTCCAGTTTCAAACCCTTCACCTGTGGAAACGCAACAGCACAGAGAGGAAACAATATTTCAAAGGGAGAAAAAATGTGTTTTAATCCTGCGCTTTCATCATTTCATTAATGCATCAGGCAATTGAAAAATTACACTCTTGACTACGGTTTATTTCAGCAGCTAGAGGAGGAAAAATGAATGAAGACGACAAAGAAGATTATAAACGAATAACAATGCCTGCTTTGGCGTGCTGCTGGAGACAGGAAAACTGGCAATATTTTGTGTGCATTTTATATGGAAACGAAAAATTGAATTTTCCTTTTAATACTAGGATTATACAAACATGGAAGAAAGCTTGAATAAATACTCTAAATGGAAATGGATTTTGCATTCGACATATATATATATTATCTGTATATTTTTGCATTAATACAAACAGGGGTTCCAGCCGCAAAATGTCTTTATCTTTTAACAATAAAGGAATAAATGCAAAGATTTACATTACATTAACATGCCTATCTAAATCAAAACAACACAAAATCACTTTTCAACGTTTCATTCTGTGTTGTTAATGTGAAGGTGTGTGAAGTCAAACTAAAACATTTATAAACACGCACATTCCAGTTTTCAAGAAAACCAAACATTAACAAAGCAATGAATATGCCTGAGGAGAAAAAATACATATATTTACATTCATATTGTAAACTAACTATACAGTGTTTATATATATATATGCATTTGGTTACACTTTTAAAGTGCATAACTAAATTTCATCCATATTACAAATGACGGTGATTGTAATATCATATCACACCAGTGGTTTATTGTCAGTTATGACAGTCTGGGGAGATTTATATCCGAGAGAAAATCCCTACATCAAGGAACCATTTACCTTTCCTGAAAACACCTCGTTTCCTGCAGCAGGTTTCAAGACAAAAGGCAGACAGATGGAAAACAGATCATGGAGTCGTTTGTTTCCTACACTCTACGCTTAACGGCGCCTTATACACAGATATATTAATAAGGTATTATGCACAATAACAGTTTTATGGATTTTAAATGGCCATCATTTACAAACATAGTGCACAACTATCACATGGAAGGGGAATTTTATAACCCTTTAATGCAAGTCTCTCTCTCTTTTAGCTCATTCATCTGAGCGGAGCTGAAACGCATTGGAGATGTTTTATTGATGGAGATGCAGGACAGATTAAAATGGGCATTACCCAAACCAGCGAGAAACCTCTTCAATGATCAATCAAACGTAGCACAACAAAAGTAATTTCTGCATTCTTCAAGTGTAGCCATTCCAGAGACCAAAATGAAAGTTTGTTCTGAGTTTCTTTTGTTGAAGTAAGCAAGCATTTTCATAATTGGCAAATAAAGTCCATCAACGACACACTCTGATTAGGAAATGTCACTTTCGCGACGTTTATCCTGCGCCACCAAAGCATCTGCTTTCAGAGATTTCCGTTATTTTTCCAAAGGCTAAACTTTTAGGGCTGAAATGAACCGGAGTAAAACATGAGTTTTTCATATCTGTATTCCTCCACACTGTCTGAGCTGCTTTTAAATCTAAATTGACACTGATTTTTATACTCAAGCTCCAAAAATGAAAAATGTACATTAAAAGTAGCCCCTAAAACTCATCCAAAGTCTTCTGAGGTCATATGAGGAACAGACCGAAATTCAAGTCATCATTCCCTGAAAATCTTCCCCTCTGCTTTAGCTCTCAAATCTTAACATTATATATATAATTTATATTAGTGCTGTCAAAATTTGCTTAACACATGCAATTAATTTTTTTTTTTAGTTTAACACATTCAAATTATTTTGACCAATGAACGCAGCATCCGTTTTTTCTGTCATCCTTTGGCTAGCATTACATATGATCACGCTCTTATTCATGCAAACGCTTTTAAACCATTCCAGCGCGGCAATACAAAAGAGAACGTGTGTCTGAATGTCCGGACTATGACACACACACACACACACACACACACACACACAACGCTCAGAAAGACAGAAGAGAACGCACTGACTGTGAATGTCCTATGACACACACAACGCTCAGAAAGACAAAAGAGAATGCACTGACTGTGAATGTCCTATGACACACACACACAACGCTCAGAAAGACAGAAGAGAACGCGCTGTCTGTGAATGTCCTGACTATGACACACACACACAAAACTCAGAAAGACAGAAGAGAACGCGCTGACTGTGAATGTCCTGACTATGACACACACACACACGACGCTCAAAAAGACAGAAAAAAACGCACTGACTGTGAATGTCCTGACTATGACACACACCCAACGCTCAAAAAGACAGAAGAGAACGCACTGACTGTGAATGTCCTGACTATGACACACACACGACGCTCAGAAAGACAGAAGAGAACGCGCTGACTGTGAAAGTCCTGACTATGACACACACGACGCTCAAAAAAAGACAGAAGAGAACGCGCTGACTGTGAATGACCTGACTATGACACACACACATGACGCTCAGAAAGACAGAAGAGAACGCACTGACTGTGAATGTCCTGACTATGACACACACACGACGCTCAGAAAGACAGAAGAGAACGCGTTGACTGTGAATGTCCTGACTATGACACACATGACGCTCAGAAAGACGGAAGAGAACGCGCTGACTGTGAATGTCCTGACTATGACACACACACACACGACGCTCAAAAAGACAGAAAAAAACGCACTGACTGTGAATGTCCTGACTATGACACACACCCAACGCTCAAAAAGACAGAAGAGAACGCACTGACTGTGAATGTCCTGACTATGACACACACACGACGCTCAGAAAGACAGAAGAGAACGCGCTGACTGTGAAAGTCCTGACTATGACACACACATGACGCTCAAAAAAAGACAGAAGAGAACGCGCTGACTGTGAATGACCTGACTATGACACACACACATGACGCTCAGAAAGACAGAAGAGAACGCACTGACTGTGAATGTCCTGACTATGACACACACACACACGACGCTCAAAAAGACAGAAGAGAACGCACTGACTGTGAATGTCCTGACTATGACACACACACATGACGCTCAGAAAGACAGAAGAGAACGCACTGACTGTGAATGTCCTGACTATGACACACACACGACGCTCAGAAAGACAGAAGAGAACGCGTTGACTGTGAATGTCCTGACTATGACACACACGACGCTCAGAAAGACAGAAGAGAACATGCTGTCTGTGAATGACCTGACTATGACACACATGACGCTCAGAAAGACAGAAGAGAACGCGCTGACTGTGAATGTCCTGACTATGACACACACATGATGCTCAGAAAGACAGAAGAGAACGCGCTGACTGTGAATGTCCTGACTATGACACACACATGACGCTCAGAAAGACAGAAGAGAACGCGCTGTCTGTGAATGTCCTGACTGACACACACACACAAACGACACACAGAAAGACAGAAGAGAACGCGCTGACTGTGAATGTCCTGACTATGACACACACACACACGACGCTCAGAAAGACAGAAGAGAACGCACTGACTGTGAATGACCTGACTATGACACACACACACACGACGCTCAAAAAGACAGAAGAGAACGCGCTAACTGTGAATGACCTGACTATGACACACACACGACGCTCAGAAAGACAGAAGAGAACGCACTGACTGTGACTGTCCTGACTAAGACACACACACACACGATGCTCAGAAAGACAGAAGAGAACGCGCTAACTGTGAATGACCTGACTATGACACACACGACGCTCAGAAAGACAGAAGAGAACGCGCTGACTGTGAATGACCTGACTATGACACACACACACACACGACGCTCAGAAAGACAGAAGAGAACGCACTGACTGTGAATGTCCTGACTATGACACACACACGACGCTCAGAAAGACAGAAGAGAACACGCTGTCTGTGAATGTCCTGACTATGACACACACACACACGACGCTCAGAAAGACAGAAGAGAACGCGCTGTCTGTGAATGTCCTGACTATGACACACACACACATGACGCTCAGGAAGACAGAAGAGAACGCACTGACTGTGAATGTCCTGACTAGGACACACACACAACGCTCAGAAAGACAGAAGAGAACGCGCTGTCTGTGAATGTCCTGACTATGACACACCACGACGCTCAGAAAGACGGAAGAGAACGCGCTGTCTGTGAATGACCTGACTATGACACACACACACACAATGCTCAGAAAGACAGAAGAGAACGCGCTGTCTGTGAATGACCTGACTATGACACACACACACACAACGCTCAGAAAGACAGAAGAGAACGCGCTGTCTGTGAATGTCCTGACTATGACACACACCACGACGCTCAGAAAGACAGAAGAGAACGCGCTGTCTGTGAATGTCCTGACTATGACACACACACACACAACGCTCAGAAAGATGGAAGAGAACGCGCTGTCTGTGAATGACCTGACTATGACACACACACACACAATGCTCAGAAAGACAGAAGAGAACGCGCTAACTGTGAATGACCTGACTATGACACACACGACGCTCAGAAAGACAGAAGAGAACGCGCTGACTGTGAATGACCTGACTATGACACACACACACACAACGCTCAGAAAGACAGAAGAGAACGCGCTGACTGTGAATGTCCTGACTATGACACACACTGACGCTCTGAAAGACAGAAGAGAACGCGCTGACTGTGAATGTCCTGACTATGACACACACTGACGCTCTGAAAGACAGAAGAGAACGCGCTGACTGTGAATGACCTGACTATGACACACACACACACGACGCTCAGAAAGACAGAAGAGAACGCACTGACTGTGAATGACCTGACTATGACACACACACACACAACGCTCAGAAAGACAGAAGAGAACGCGCTGACTGTGAATGTCCTGACTATGACACACACTGACGCTCTGAAAGACAGAAGAGAACGCGCTGACTGTGAATGTCCTGACTATGACACACACTGACGCTCTGAAAGACAGAAGAGAACGCGCTGACTGTGAATGACCTGACTATGACACACACACACACAACGCTCAGAAAGACAGAAGAGAACGCGCTGACTGTGAATGTCCTGACTATGACACACACACACACGACGCTCAGAAAGACAGAAGAGAACGCGCTGACTGTGAATGACCTGACTATGACACACACACACACGACGCTCAGAAAGACAGAAGAGAACGCGCTGACTGTGAATGACCTGACTATGACACACACACACACACACACACACACACAACGCTCAGAAAGACAGAAGAGAACGCGCTGACTGTGAATGTCCTGACTATGACACACACACATGACGCTCAGAAAGACAGAAGAGAACGCGCTGACTGTGAATGTCCTGACTATGACACACACACATGACGCTCAGAAAGACAGAAGAGAACGCGCTGACTGTGAATGTCCTGACTATGACACACACTGACACACACACGACGCTCAGAAAGACAGAAGAGAACGCGCTGACTGTGAATGTCCTGACTATGACACACACGACGCTCAGAAAGACATAAGAGAACGCACTGACTGTGAATGACCTGACTATGACACACACACACACGACGCTCAGAAAGACAGAAGAGAACGCACTGACTGTGAATGTCCTGACTATGACACACACAACGCTCAGAAAGACAGAAGAGAACGCGCTGACTGTGAATGTCCTGACTATGACACACACAATGCTCAGAAAGACAGAAGAGAACGCACTGACTGTGAATGTCCTGACTATGACACACACACAACGCTCAGAAAGACAGAAGAGAACGCGCTGTCTGTGAATGTCCTGACTATGACACACACTGACACACACACATGACGCTCAGAAAGACAGAAGAGAACGCGCTGACTGTGAATGTCCTGACTATGACACACACACACAACGCTCAGAAAGACAGAAGAGAACGCGCTGTCTGTGAATGTCCTGACTATGACACACACTGACACACACACACAACGCTCAGAAAGACAGAAGAGAACGCGCTGACTGTGAATGTCCTGACTATGACACACACAATGCTCAGAAAGACAGAAGAGAACGCACTGACTGTGAATGTCCTGACTATGACACACACAACGCTCAGAAAGACAGAAGAGAACGCGCTGTCTGTGAATGTCCTGACTATGACACACACTGACACACACACATGACGCTCAGAAAGACAGAAGAGAACGCACTGACTGTGAATGTCCTGACTATGACACACATGTCTGTGAATGTCCTGACTATGACACACACTATGACACACACAAATGACGCTCAGAAAGACAGAAGAGAACGCACTGACTGTGAATGTCCTGACTATGACACACACACATGACGCTCAGAAAGACAGAAGAGAACGCGCTGACTGTGAATGTCCTGACTATGACACACACACACACAACATTTAGAAAGACAGAAGAGAACGCGCTGTCTGTGAATGTCCTGACTATGACACACACACAACACTCAGAAAGACAGAAGAGAACGCGCTGACTTGTGAATGTCCTGACTATGACACACGTCTGTGAATGTCCTGACTATGACACACACTATGACACACACACATGACGCTCAGAAAGACAGAAGAGAACGCGCTGACTGTGAATGTCCTGACTATGACACACACACAACACTCAGAAAGACAGAAGAGAACACGCTGTCTGTGAATGTCCTGACTATGACACACACACGACGCTCAGAAAGACAGAAGAGAACGCGCTGTCTGTGAATGTCCTGACTATGACACACACAACGCTCAGAAAGACAGAAGAGAACGCGCTGTCTGTGAATGTCCTGACTATGACACACACACATGACGCTCAGAAAGACAGAAGAGAACGCGCTGACTTGTGAATGTCCTGACTATGACACACGTCTGTGAATGTCCTGACTATGACACACACTATGACACACACACATGACGCTCAGAAAGACAGAAGAGAACGCGCTGACTGTGAATGTCCTGACTATGACACACACACGACGCTCAGAAAGACAGAAGAGAACACGCTGTCTGTGAATGTCCTGACTATGACACACACACGACGCTCAGAAAGACAGAACAGAACGCGCTGACTGTGAATGTCCTGACTAACACACACACAAAGCTCAGAAAGACAGAAGAGAACGCGCTGACTGTGAATGTCCTGACTATGACACACACACGACGCTCAGAAAGACAGAAGAGAACGCGCTGACTGTGAATGTCCTGACTATGACACACACACCACGACGCTCAGGAAGACAGAAGAGAACGCGCTGACTGTGAATGTCCTGACTATGACACACACACCACGACGCTCAGGAAGACAGAAGAGAACCCGCTGACTGTGAATGTCCTGACTAATGACACACACACCACGACGCTCAGGAAGACAGAAGAGAACGCGCTGACTGTGAATGTCCTGAAAGTTCTCTTTCACGCTTGAACAAACAATAACACACAGAATTATGCCAAAATGCAGTTTTGTGGAGTATCCTCATAAGAGCAGTATTAAATGAGTTAAATAACGTCTTAAATTAACTTAAAGAGTGAGATGTGTGTCAGATCCGCATCCCGTTCGGCAGCGGCAGATCTTAAAGTGACAGCAGCACTAATGATGTCTGTCATTAATGTTAATCAAAGAACAAAAATAACTGAGACAGTTATAGGTTTAATAAGAATTAATCTATATTTATTTCATAAATTATGCATTTAAGACCGTAAACTGTTTGATAACTTTATTCAATTTCTGTATTTCTGTTAGACAGGAAGGCCACAGGTAAATATGACATTTATTATAATGGCTTTATGTGAAGATTGTCTTAAGTTCATTTAAATTAAATTGTTAGTTTTCTATTATACTGTAATTTTGAATGTCTATCATTAATTTATTTTTAATCAATTTTAATTAGAGTTAATTAGAATGTTATTTTTTTATTACTTGGCTCGCCCAAACATGCAGATTATCCACAGTCTCCACGGATATAACCGCGATCCGCACATCACTACTGTCGATATAGCATTATTATGTCAGAATACTCATTTATTTAGTTAAGTGAAACCATTGTAATCCTGACAATATTCCCATTTTTTACTAAATGTAACAATCTGATTACTTTTGGGTTTTTTTGACATTTGTGGGAAATTTATGGGTCTTTGTAGAATTTGCGAATAAAGGTGTTGCAACAAAAACTATGACCATATGTAACATAATAGTGGAACTCAGGAAAAAATAAAAAGGTATGATCTGGGCTCTCAGAAACGACACTTGAAGACGTGCTACCGGTGCAGTAAAAACATCCAACATGAGATTCAGAGAAATGGTGATTAATAATAAACTTGTATACATTCAATATTAAATGATGTGAAAGCTCGATTAAATCAAACGTAGAGTGTTTGGTGACTGTTGGGATGCCGTTTATGTTGGCAGTGAACAGTAAGAAACCACAGTGTGTAGAACAGAGCTGTTGTGTTACTACACAAACATACATCAAACATACCGGACAGGTTTCCTATTTGTTTAGTTTAAATCAAACAAACAATATTGCGTCTGCACGTTTTGTGTAATCCATTTGGCCTGTGACAAATAACTGAATCATTTCTCAGGAGCTTTAATACGTCGGAAGGTAAAACAAGCCAGACTGTTGTCAGACTGGAGAAATATCCATTTTCCTAAAACAATAGCACTCTATTGGCATTCGTCCCACAGTAATTACTTCATTAGCTAATTTCTCTCGGCTGAGACGACACGTTTGATGGAGTAGACCAGAGGAAAGCAAACGGAGGAGGAAGGCAAAGGAATCAACAGATAAACGGACGCTATCTCCACTAGTGTTGGATCAATTAGCACAATGAAAACAGCATGGATTTTGCATTACTACTCCAGCACTCTTTCTTGGTTTACTTAATGTTTGGCGGCCTGATATTCTCAGCACTGCCTGATGGGATAGTAGAGGATCGATGGGAAAGGAAGAGGCCTCGCCCAGATCTCAGAGAAGACTCAATCAACTCATGCCAATACATGCACATTACACTCTCGCAACACACACACACACACACACACACACACGTAGAAAGATCTGTCATGTCAAGTCACTTGTAGAGTTACGGCTATGATGAAACACTACATACTGGTCTAGT
Source organism: Rhinogobio ventralis (assembly GCA_039654625.1). Lineage (NCBI taxonomy): Eukaryota > Metazoa > Chordata > Actinopteri > Cypriniformes > Gobionidae > Rhinogobio > Rhinogobio ventralis. The sequence continues at coordinate 29,354,707 of CM077216.1, forward strand.
CTCCAAATGAAGAAGAGTTTACTTCATCTGTTTGGAGTCTCACAAAGAGCAAGGAAACAATGTGAGAGAAGCATATTGATTAGCATAACATTCTGTTTGAATAAATGAGTTACGCAAATTTCTTTCAGTTAAAACCAGACAAACCGAAACAAGACAAAACCAAATGAAACAATGAAACGAGAGAAAAAAAGCCGTTTAGCAATCTTCGCTTCACACATAACTCCAAATCACACTGTCATTTTTTATTTTGTGACGAGGACTGGCTGACTGTTCATTTTCCCTTACAAAAGAAATTGTTTATTTTTGTACACATATAGGGAACTAGGGCTGCACAATTATTCAAAGATTGCCAATCCACTTACATTATTCTGCGTGCTTAAGAGGTGTGTTTAGAGCATGTTACGTTGTGAGAGGCGAATCACAACTACTGCAGATTAGGGACTAACCCAGCACAACAGGAACTACCAGTGACAAAAGTGTACACTGACTGGTTGAAAGCAGGCGAAATAGCACCCGCCATTTTTAAAAAGCCGTGCACACAGCCTATATGAACTAACTAACATGGAAAACAGTGATAGATGGACCTCTCAACCCTTGTGCTGAGGAGAAACATGATTATCTATTTCTGCTCAGCTAGTTACATTGGACATCAACCACACGACAAACGCTAACGTTAACACTTCTTCACATACGGTCTACTTTCTCTGTATAATAGTTCTACCTAATAACATATTAGACAGGACTGTTAAACAGATCGTGAGCTGATGAAGACGGAGAATGTGAGCGCTGTGTGCTCAGGCTCTGGCGCTCTCAGCGCCGTCAAAATAAAAGTCACAACAATAACCAATGTATAGTTGACATTTGAGGATTAATGCTACAGAAAAGCAATAAAAGTTTTTCAGAAAGAGTGTTTTCAGCTTCTTTTTTTATTTTTATATCAAAATTTGGCATGCAGTTGCTTCAAACAATGGTATAAAGCTATTCAAAACATCATCAATGTAAATTGTGATAAACGTATTTAATAATCGCAATTACAATTTCAAGGGAATAATCGACAATTATAGGGACTATAGGGAACTGTAAACAAGGGCAAAATAAATAAACTAGACATACAGTTGTGGTCAGAATTATTGCCCCCCTTGGTAAATATGATCAATGATGGCAGTAAAAATTAATCCGTTTTTTATCCTTTTGATATTTTATTTCGTTTCATTGAAGTCGAATAATTGAAAGTGGGGGGGAATCTCATTATGAAATAAATGTTTTTCTCCAAAACACATTGGACATAATTATTGGCACCCCCAGAATTTTGTATGCGAAAAATATAAATATATTTTAAATTAGGAACATGAAATTGTCCAGCTATGATGTCTTGTTCCACAGGAGTATAAATATGAGGAAACACAAAAGCCAAATTCCCTTAATCATCATCACAACTAGTAAAACCACAGAATATAGTTCTGATGTGCAGCAAAAGATTGCTGAGCTTCACAAAATAGAAAGTGGCTGTAGGAAAAGAGCTAAAGCATTGAAAATCTCCATTTCCACCATCAGGGCAATAATGAAGAAGTTCAATCAACTAAAGATGTTACGAATCTGCCTGGAAGAGGATGTGTGTGTATATATCGTCCTAATGCACGAGAGGAGGAGAGCTTGAGTGGACAAAGACTCTCCAAGGATCACAGATGGAGAATCACAGAGATTAGTTGAGTCTTGGGGTCAGAAAGACTAAAAAATAAAAAAAATAAAACAACCCCTACATCACCACATGTTGTTTGGGAGGGATTCAAGAAAAATCCTTCTTGCTCATCCAGAAACAAACTCCAGCATATTCAGTTGTCAAACACGACTGGAGCTTCAGACGGGACCAGCTTCTGTGGTCAGATGAAACTAAAAAAGTTTTCTGGCAGCAAACCCACCAGATGGAATAAAATGTACCCCATACCTATGGTTAAAAATACCGCTAGATCTTTAATGTTGTGGGCCTATTTTTTTGCTGGAGGTCCTGGACATCTTGTTCAGATACATGGCATCATGGATTCTAGCAAATACCAACAGATAAAAAATCAAAACCTGACGGCCTCTGCTAGAGATCTTACAATGGGCCGTGGTTGGATCTTCCATCAGGACAACGATCCAAAACAAACATTAAAATCAACACACAATGAAGCTTCTCAGTCCCCTGACCTGAACCCTAGAGAATGAGCGATGAACTGAAGAGAAGAGCTGGGAATCTGAAGGATCTGGAGAAATTCTGTATGGAGGAATGGGCTCTGATCTCCAAACTCTTTATGCATTATAGGAGAAGACTCAGAGCTGTTATCTTGGGGAAAGGATCTTGAATACATGGGTGCTAATAACTATGGCCAACGTGTTTTGGAGAAAAACAAGAGATTTTCCCCACATTTTCAAATCTTTTACTTCAATGGAAGGTTAGATTTTTGTGCATTTTTGGAATAAAAGATTAAAAGGATTAACAATGTAGATTTATTTTTACAGGCTTCTTTGTTTATACAAACCCGATTCCAAAAAAGTTGAGACGCTGTACAAATTGTGAATAAAAACAAAATTCAAATTTCAATATTTTATTCAGAATACAACATAGATGACAAATCAAATGTTTAAACTGAGAAAATGTGTAATTTTAAGGGAAAAATAAGTTGATTTTAAATTTCATGGCATCAACACATCTCAAAAAAGTTGGGACAAGGCCATGTTTACCACTGTGTGGCATCCCCTCTTCTTTTTATAAGTCTGCAAACGTCTAGGGACTGAGGAGACAAGTTGCTCAAGTTTAGGAATAGGAATGTTGTCCCATTCTTGTCTAATACAGGCTTCTAGCTGCTCAACTGTCTTAGGTCTTCTTTGTCGCATCTTCCTCTTTATGATGCGCCAAATGTTTTCTATTGGTGAAAGATCTGGACTGCAGGCTGGCCATTTCAGTACCCGGATCCTTCTACGCAGCCATGAAGTATTCCTGAGCCCATGTTGTGATCCTCATTACAGTAGCATTCCTGTATGTGATGCAGTGCCGTCTAAGGGCCCGAAGATCACGGCATCCAGTATGGTTATCCGGCCTTGACCCTTACGCACAGAGATTGTTCCAGATTCTCTGAATCTTTGGATGATATTATGCACTGTAGATGATGATAACTTCAAACTCTTTGCAATTTTTCTCTGAGAAACTCCTTTCTGATATTGCTCCACTATTTTTCGCCGCAGCATTGGGGGAATTGGTGATCCTCTGCCCATCTTGACTTCTGAGAGACACTGCCACTCTGAGAGGCTCTTTTTATACCCAATCATGTTGCCATTTGACCTAATAAGTTGCAAAATGGTCCTCCAGCTGTTCCTTACATTTAACTTTTCCAGCCTCTTATTGCTACCTATTCCAACTTTTTTGGAATGTGTAGCTCTCATGAAATCCAAAATGAGCCAATATTTGCCATGACATTTCAAAATGTCTCACTTTCAACATTTGATATGTTATCTATATTCTGTTGTGAATAAAATATAAGTTTATGAGATTTGTAAATTATTGCATTCCTTTTTTATTCACAATTTGTGCAGTGTCCCAACTTTTTTGGAATCGGGTTTGTATTTTCCAAGGGGGCCAATAATTCTGACCACCATTGTACAACATTTCGTAAACAGATTTGTATCATTTTAAATATTACCAGATTGCAGACCTCAGAACAACTGTGTGGAACATACAGAGTCATATCCTCCACTGAGCCAGTGCTTTTAAAGTCATGTTACATTTCAGAAGAGCGCAGGTCATCACTGGCATGGCTTCCTCCCCCTCAGCATATGTGGGTAAGAGAATGCTTTTACATTACAATGAGGTTGACATGTTATAGAGAGCGGATCCATTATCGTGTGTACCTGTGTGGGGAGTGTATGTCAATGGCAGTCTCACGGATCAGGATGATAATGCATGTTTATGATGGTCTCTTGTCTCGTACCCACACACTGCTATAGTGCTTTATGGAGTAAAAGCCGCTATGAAAGCGCTACTTGTATTAGCGGGGCGCTTTTACTGTAAATAAAGAGATATTATGTGTGCATCTTGTAGGCACTCTCCCGCTCTACAACACTCAACACATGCCAGCATGTAAACTTTTTCAAGCACTTCTTTTAACTGCACTGTCTTGCTTACTCACGAAACAATCTATCACGGCTGTAATTAGCACAATGGAGAGCTGTTGATTCACTGCTAACAACATTTATTACGTAATTAAATTTATTTCCTTGGCAGACGGCACTTTACAAAGAAACAATTACTTCAGTATGTAACTAACTAAGAATACAAATTGAGTGCTAAGACAAAACCACAAAGTGCTAATAAGAAAGTAGGCTAGCAATGGAATTGTAGTTCTGTCAATAGCATTAAGGTTACATTCGGTCTCAGCAAAGCTATATATATTGAGAAGAGGAGAGGCCCAGTACAGAACCCTGAGGTACCCCATTGGTTAACGGGTGTGATTTAGACACCCCTTCTCTACAAGATTTACAAGATTTCTTTGAGGGAAGTTTCCATGAGGCACATTAAAACTCAAATCAGGAAAGTGCCAGCTTTGACAACCAATGACGTTAAAGATCACAAGAAATCAGAATGGGGATATAGATTTGAGCACATCTGTATGCTAGTATACTCCTAAAAGTTGACAACATGAAATATTACCCAATAAACACATTTAACATTTACAGTCTCTTTCTGTTAAACAAATCAAAAATATTAATGACTCATCTTGTTCATGGGCATGTACAATTTTTGTCCAATAAAATGCTCTCTATCTTCTCCCTGCCTCTAATATAACCTCTAATATAAAGTAGCAAATCATCGTTTTTCTAGAGTGTGACGTAAATGTAAATGCTAATGGATTTTAAAGGGCACATAACACAAACATTTTTTGCCAGTCTCATGCTCTTTCTGAAAACAGCCGAGGTCGTGGAGGCGTGCAGTGGGCGGAGCTAAAGAGTCACAAACACACACACACACCATCATCATCATCATCATCATGGCATTATCCCTGGATAACTCTCGATTCACTATACGTTGGTGTTGTTCTCATTATATGCACTTACGCGCCGATTGCCAACAAAACACACATTTGATGCGTTTCACTCACCGCCTGCGGTTTCCACTCATGACAGGGAACAAACAAACACACTTGCAGAACTCCGGAAACACAAACTGCATCTACTGTTCCCTTAACGCTGGGTTATTTGGGAAGCTGAACAAGGTGATCTTTCCCTCACACCAGAAACACACTTCTTCAGTGACGTTGTTGATTTCGTGGTCTAGAAACACAATGCCAGCACCGCCGACGGCTCCCGTAACCTGAAGGAAGCTCGTTGATGGACGCGCTCTTGCTCTCGCTCTGGTTGATGTGTGTGTGTGTGTGTGCTCATCCGGGAGAAGTGCCCATAAAAGGACTTTCTGCCCTTTATGACGTCATACAGGCCCATACTCGAAAAAACTTTCCGAAACGTGTATTTGGCACAGAAATACAATCTTTTTTTCCCCCATGTTTATCATGAGAATCAACTCTTTAACAGTGTAAATAAGGCAGAATGCATGAAATAGCATTAGACCCCCCCCCTTTAAAAATACAAGGATAAACCACAACAAGAGAAAATAGTATTTTACAAGCCATTTTACAGGGTCTTTAGGAAAATGTTAACAGATGCTTTAATAAATCAAATATCAAAGTGGGGGAAAATTCAAGGAAAAGCCATGAAAATTAATTTCCATCAAAAATGTAATTAATGCCCCAGTATTCTTTGTATTGTCCTTCCTTCCTCCTGGTTCTCTGCTCAGGGATCTTGACCCAGGGTAATTGCCTTTTAGCTTTGAGAAAGGCAGTCAAGCTACACTGGCCTACAGCGCTCATCTGGGAAAACAACATCTACACAAATACCCTCCACCACAGAGTCACATAAAGAGATGGTAAAACTTTAAGTTAATTGTTTAAGGTTTACACGTTATATGGTCCAGCTGGCAGGCATCAAATGAAGTCTGTTTGAGCATACGTGTGTGTGTGTATAATCTCAAGCAAACATCCAGTGTGCTACTGTTCAGCGACCAGCATTAGACAGCCTAATTGCCCCTCCTGTGTCTCTGGGAGGCTGGGAGACCCTTATAGTCAGTGTTGGGTCTTGCAGGGCCTAATTGACCCTCTTGGTACCATGAAGGAGCGTTAAATGAACAGAGGGGGTGAATAAGAGAGAGATGATTAATAGAGTGGGGTTAAGAGACAACCGCAGCCTGGAGGAGATGTGATCCAACAGTGAAAGCGGCTAACAGAAACCCTCATACCCCGTCTGGGCAGAAAACGACCAACCGAGAGCCTGAGCTGGTCAAGCTGGGTTAAAGGTGAAAGGCAAGGCGCGAAAGGTGGGAGTTCAAGGGTCGGGATATCCGTGGAGGCTTGAGGAGCAAGCACAGGTGGCCGGTCAGATGAAGCGTGTGTGTGTGTGTGTGTGTGTGTTAATGATAGACTAGGCTGTTAAATTGGCCTAATATCTGGCCATTTTGAGATGTGCCCTGTCCCTCATCCTTTCATTAATTGTTTCGTTTCATTGCTTGTTTGTTCTTTCACTCTTTCGTTCTTCTCTCTGTTCACTTTCATTGTTGTTAATTGTTACTCATTTTTTCGTTCTTTCAGCTGCTTTATTTTGTTTGTTTCTTTAATTCTTTTAGCTTTGTTCATTTTGATTTTTGTTTGTTTCTTTTTTCAGTCTTCATTAAATCTCACTCATTTGTTTGTTCTTTCGCCCACTTTGTTTTGTCTGTTTATTTTGTTTGTTTATTAGTTTTTGTTCAATCTTTTTGTTTCGTCTGTGTTTTGTTTCTATCCCTCATTCTTTTCTCGTTCAGTCATTTGTTCTTTTTTTGCGTTTTTGTTCTGTCGCGCCTTTCATTCCTTCATGTTTGGTTCTTGAATTTTGGTTTCTGTATTTCGTCTGTTTTGTCTGCCCTGTCCGTCATCAATTTTATCGTTCTTTCAGCTGCTTTGTTTTGTTTGTTTTTTCAGTCTTTTTCATTAAATCTCACTTGTCTGTTCTTTTGCCCACTTTGTTTTGTCTGTTTATTTTGTTTGTTTGTTTTTGTTCAATCTTTTTGTTGTTTTGCTGTTAGATTAAAAATGTTAATTACTTGACATATATTAGCTGACTGCTTTCTGATGTTTTATTTGCACTTTTTAAAAGTTCTTCATTTAATCCTTGTTTTTTATTAAGTTTTTGTTGTTTTGTTTGTTGTATTCTTTTGTTTTCTATTTCATGTTCTATTCATCTCTGTAGTTCTGCTCATCTTTCTTTTTTATACTTCAGTTTCGATCTGTATTTAGTGTTTGTTTTCCATGCCTTCTGTTCATTCAGTCTTTGTTTTGTCTGTTTTGTTTGCCTTTTTTGTTCGTTCTTCGTTTTTAGTCCTGCTTTGTTCTGTATTGCATCTATTTTGTCTGCCCCGTCCACCATCATTTCATTGGTTTGTTTCATTGCTTGTTTGTTCTTTCATTCTTGTCTTTGTTTTGTTCTGTAGGCAAAAAGCGAAAGGTGGGAGTGTAAGGGTCTGGATTTCCGTGGAGTCTTGAGGAGCAAGCACAGGTGGCCGGTCACTGGAGATGAAGCGATATGATTTTAAAGTGATGCAATCCATCATTATGAGAAAGGGTTCACCTTATGGAAATCAGAGCAACATGCTAATTAATGCAGGGCACTAAAGCTAAAGCTACTAACTTCAACTGTAGTGCTGCCTGCCCATGATCTACAACATAGAGAAGGGCAATATAACGCAAATATTATTTGAATATTTATTAAAAATGTAAAAACATCTCAAAATGGTCAAATATCAGGCCAATTTAACAGCCTAGTCTATCATTAGATCACACTAAATCACATTAAGCAGTGCATTTATCACACCACTCTTAAATGCTCTGGAACCGTGGTTTCCATCTGTCTGCACCGGAGGTGAGGAGTGTTGATGAAACACTTCCTGGGCACATCTCCCGAGTCTCCGGCCCCTTCAAAGGGGGAGGGCCTCATTTTTCATGCAAACTGTAATTTAGTAAGACTGAATATTGATTGAGCGCTCCATGTCTCCCAAACAATGCCACTTCAATCAGGGCTCTTGGAGGCTGCCCAGCCTGCTGCCAATAGCCGCACAGACTGATTTAAGAGATGGATAAAAAGCGGATACGTCGAAGGGCCGCACCATGACTAATGGGGCCCCTCTGTACTGCCCCAGACTATGCATCATGATTTAACCAAAAGCTCTGATGAACAGATTAGGGAAGGGAGGAAACGGGCGGCCACCAGGAATTTCAATACCACTGAGGGGACAGGGGAAAACATACGGGATACTTGGGCTTTAAAGCAAAGTTTAACAGAGAGACGAGTATTTATTTTGAGTGTTAGAGATTCAGGAAGCCTGTCTGAAAATGAAAATGTTTGGTATGTTTTTAATGTAAATGTCATTAGGCTAAAAGTGCTTCCCAACAGTAACAGATTTTTGTGAAGTGCTTAAAATCTCCATAATTCTGAATTTTATACACAGATTTAATCAGAAAATGCATGCATGGAAGTTACTCCAAAAAATGTAATGATATTAATAATACTAATTAATAAATATGATATTTTTTTATTTTGATTGATATTATTTGATTATTATATTTTAATACTTATGGTGCAATTGTACAAATAAATACTGAGTAATATTAATTATCATCATGTACTTACTGTAGGGTTAGTTTAGAGTTACTATAGAGTTTGATTTGGGGTTAGTTGCATGCAATTATGCATAATTTACTGTAAATAGTATGTCATATTTTACGAATAAGAATGCTAAATTCAATACAAACATTTTCTGTGAGGGCGCACTTGATTGGCTGCAAGTGTTTGTCAGTAAACATTGGCATGTAATGAATAAAAGGTTTCCTCATTAGCTTTCACACACACACACCGCAGCGAGATCAAGACTTGCCGCGCCCCAAGGACACAAACACACAGACGTGCATTTGAATTCCACTGCATTCTCATGGCAGCCTCCGAACCAGACATGTCCAATAACAACGCTTAAACAATGACGTTTAGATTGAGGCTTAATCTGTATAAAACTACACATGTCATAAACACAGCAGAGATTTATGCATGTCCCCAGCACAATCATATCATAATCACAAACGGACCCTTGACCGATCTCGCTGTGATTGCACAGTCATTTATTCTGATGTCATTTCCGCTCCGTCTCTGTCTTTAGTGCTGTAAACCAAGCAGAGCTCCAGACAGGGCTGGTGTCCGCTCACGTCCACGTCTGACCCCACAGAAGAGCTGGAGGGCCCATCATTCACAGAACTCTAGTGTGTTTGTTTTGTAAAGAAAAATTATATTCTCTGTAGTTCTGCCCCTCTTTCCTTTTTTTATACTTCATTTTCGTTCTGTATTTAGTGTTCCATGCCTTCTGTTCATTCAGTCTGTTTTGTCTGTTCTGCTCGCCTTTTTTTCTTCCTTTCACTCTTTGTTTTGTTCTGTATTCCGTCCGTTTTGTCTGCCCTGTCCGCCATCATTTCATTGCTTGTTTGTTCTTTCACTCTTTTGTTTTTCTCTCTGTTCACTTTCATTTTTGTTCGTCTTTTTCATTTCATGTTTACTAATTTTATCGTTCTTTCATGCGCTTTTTGTTTACTTTTTATTTTTGTTTGTTCTTTCGCTCGCTTGGTTTTGTTTGTTTGTTTTTTCATTCTGTAGTTTTTTTCTCTTTGTTCACTTTTATTTGTGTTTGTTTTTTCAGTCTTCATTAAATTTCACTCATTTGTTTGTTCTTTCGCCCACTTTGTTTTGTCTGTTTATTTTGTTTGTTTTTGTTCCGTCTTTTTGTTGTTGTTTCGTCTGTTTTGTTTCTGTCCCTCTTTCTTTTTTCGTTCAGTCATTTGCTCTTTCTTTGCGTTTTTTTCTGTTGCTCCTTTCATTCCTTCATGTTGCATTTTGGTTTCTGTATTTCGTCTGTTTTGCCTGCCCTGTCCGTCATCATTTCATACATTTTTTCGTTTCATTGCTTGTTTGTTCTTTCGCTCGCTCGGTTTTGTTTTTCTTCTTTTTTTTTTCTCTGTTCACATTCATTTTTTTGTTTGTTTGTTTTTCCAGTCTTTTTTATTACATTTTTTAAAAAAAATTCAGTTTTCATCCACTTAGTTCTTTTTGTTTTTTCATTCTTTAGTTTTTTCTGTTAACTTTCATTTTTGTTTGTTTTTTTAAGTCTTTTTCAATAAATCTCACTCATTTGTTTGTTCTTTTTGTTCACTTTCTTTTATTTTTCAGTCTTTTTTCATTAAATCTCACTCATTTGTTTATTGTTTTGTTCATTCTTTTTGTTGTTTCATCTCTGTTTTGTTTTTATCCCTCATTCATTTTTCGTTCTGTCGCTCCTTTCATTTATGTTGTATTTTGGTTCCATTCATTTTTTTCTGTTCCCTTCTTTTTGATGCTTTTATCATTTAACACAATAATGACTTTAAATTTGGGGGATAATTTCACAGCCAAATTTGATGTGCAATTTATTTGCGATTAATTCGATTAAGTGCTGTTTTGTTTACACTTTTTAAATGTTCTTCATTTGATTGTTTTTGTTTTTAATTAGATTAATTAATCACCACATTTTTTAATTAGATAAAAAAAAAAATTATCACATGACATATATATTGACTGATTGCTTTCTGATGTTTTGTTTGCACTTTTTAAATGTTGCTCTTCATTTGATCTTTTTTGTTGTTTTGTTTGTTGTATTCTTTTGTTCATGTTTAGTTTTATTCTGTCTTTCACTCTTTCCTTTGTTTTTTTCGGTTTCCTTGCTGAATCCTGTATATATCCTACAGAACGCCCATCTGGACCTTTGCCCAAATGAAATGTCCCACCACTGTTCTGACACTTTTTGAAACTGGCTTTTGAGCTAAAAGCCTAGCGCAGGGCGTTTTAGGGAACGGGTGCTTGTGTAACCATTAAAATGAAAAAGTAGCTCTTAAGGAGAGGCTGTTGAAACACCATTAGGAAATCGAGACAAATGCAGCGAGGGGCTCCAAAACCCAAACACGAGACCGACGGTAAATCAGACGCTCTAATCTGCAGTGTGTGACGGCGTTCGCATTCACACACAGACGACGTGTGTCACAACATACAAGTTTGCGCCCTACAGTAATGAACTTCTGCCTGTTTTTTATACATTCACCCAATAATCTGAAATGCAATCAGATAAAAAAAACAGGAAGGGAATTATTTCATCATAGACTGGGAGGAGAATTCCCTCCAGTCGACCTGGTTCCTCCTGGTTTTGGGCTTAATGTTAAGCAATAGACCCGGGTAACCTTGCCAACATGGTCGATGCTTATTTAAAATCACATTGATTAACAGTTGTAATTATTGATTATGTCATGCAGCTAAGACAAAGCTGATGTGTCTAATGGTGCGGGATCGGGCTGGACGCTCACTAACATACACACATCAAGGGTGCACTAATCAATCATAGGACACTGATATTCCCCGGGTCGCCCGCTGACCACTCCTCACCCGGACCCGTCCCACGGCCCGCACTCCTCGCCTAATATTCAATTATTGTATGCACGACAGCTCCGACCTGTTTCGCGATTGATTTCTTTTCAAACGGCGGGCATCCTTCACTCCTGACGTGTGGAGTTGTTCCCATGTTCGGAAACATCCCCGTTAAATTACAATGCCATCTGCTTTCCGCCCGCCGAGCCCTTCTCCTCCTCCTCCTCCTCCTCCTCCTCCTCGTCCTCCCGATGCTGTCATAATGAATATGCACTATCTCGGCCTGCCATCAAGCGCCTCTCCCTCCGATTTAATCTCCCCTTAATCTCTCCCCATTGTAATTTCAAATTGTTTTGTGTTTTACGTTAAATTGAGGCACGCCAACCATCCGCGCCAAGGCCGCCCTGGCTGCTAGAGCGGGAAGGATGTTTTCATTTCCATTCATTGCTCCCTAAAAAAGCGCTTTTATTAACAAGTTTACATAAATAAGAGCAACAGAAGGAGAATATTGGTCCAGAGGAGAGGGGAGGGAGACGAGAGCGAGAGAACGAAAGAGAGGCAGAGAGCTTCTAGAAACGTAACGGCGTGATACAGTCGTGTCGTTTGCGTAATGAGTTAAATAGATTAAATTAATGAGGCGTGACATTCGGTTTGAGGTCACAGAACTCTACTGTATTCTGAGCTTTCATACGGTTACTCCTTCGTCTTTCTTTACGTCCATCTCATCGCGTCTTTCGCTCCTTTTCTCTCTTTCATCGAGTTCTGTCATTGTTTCATTGTCTTTCTTTCGTCTTTCGCTTGTTATTTTGTTTGTTCTTTCACTCTTCCAATAGTTTGTTCAATCTTTCGTTTGCTTTTCTTTCGTTAGTTTGTTCTTTCCCACTCTTTTTCATTCATTCCTACTTTTGTTTACAGCCCTTTTTTGTCTTTTTGCTCTCTTTTTCATTTTGTTCATTTTTCAGCCAGTCGTTCAGATGTTTATTTAGTTTGTTTGTTCTTTATTTCCATTGTTAATTTCTTTGTTTTTTCTCTTTGTTCACTTTCATTTTTTATGTTTGCTTGTTTTTCAGTGGTTTTCGTTAAATCTCACTCATTTGTTGCTTCTTTCGCCTGCTTTGTTTCCTCTTTCCTTCTTTAGTTTTTTCTTTTTGTTTGTTTTTTTCAGTCTTCATTAAATTTTACTCATTTGTTTGTTCTTTCTCCCATTTTGTTTTGTTTTATTGTTTTTCATTCTTTTGTTTTTCTCTTTGTTCACTTTCAGTTTTGTTTGTTTGTTTTTTTCAGTATTTTTCCATTTCGTTTTTACTCATTTGTTTGTTCTTTCGTCTGCTTTTTTTTTTTTTTTAATTCTTTTCAGGTTTTTGTTCAATTTCATTTTTGTTTGTGTGTTCTTTCATTCTTTTTTTGTTCATTTTGTTTGTTTTATCAGTCTTTTTCAAATTTTACTAAAATGTTTGTTCTTTTATTCACTTTCATTTAGTTTGTTTGCTTTTTCAGTCTTCATTAAGTCTCACTCTTTTGTGTTCGTTCGCCTGCTTTTTTTTTTGTTCCTCACACTTTTGTATTGTTCACTTTCTCTCTTTCTCTCTGATGACCATGACGTCCTCCTCTTCTGTCTTTTTCCTGTAATTTCCAGCTCTTTTGGCAGTAAATGGTCTCATCAGTCTTTATGAAAGCCAGCGGGAGTCAATCTAAACTATCAATACCTGAGTAGGGATTACACTTTCTGCTTAGCCGCCATACTGCACACAGTAGTGTGCTACTAAAGCAGGATTATCTGTCAAAGTACAAAGAAAACAAAGACATTAAAAGAGACATCTAGGGGAAATGAGACTATATGCAACTGACCAAACATCAGAGACGCACACACTTTGTGTAATTGAACTACGAATAAAGCACACTACCTAGCATTCAAATTACTTCAATGTTATTTTAACACTTTCTTAAGCAAAAACATCAAGCATTGTTTCTAGCTTGAATCCGGTTTGCATCCCTATCTCGTTCCTCCATCACTGTTCCTTATCCATTTCTGTATCTATGCCAAAAAGAAAGTCCTTTACAACAAACTAATTTGTTGGAACAGAAGAGTGGCCATTTTAACAAAATTAAATTAAAGTTCAAAGCAACTCAATCAAACATCTGTTGTCAAGAAAGACCAGTGCTCACGTGTGTATTATGTATTCATCAGTACCTGTCTCAGCTGACAAAAAGCCGTCTTTAGTATCGGTTCCAGCTGAGGACAAATTTCAAGACGAACTTGAAATCAATTTGCCATCAAATTTTCATGCGTGCCCCGCTCCCTCTGTGGCATTTTAATTAGCGCCACCCCAGACCATGGGTGCAGAGGATATTGACACTTAGCACCGTACAATAAACTTTATTGGCAAAGCCTGCCTGATAGCTGCACTAAACTAGAATAACAAGGAAATGTGGGAGGACATGTCATGTGTGTGACTGTGTGAAACGCGCGCGCGTGTGTGTGTGTGAGAGTGTGTGTAGTAGTAGTAGGCACCTTCTATGAACACAGTACTATAGTATTTAGTAAGTATTCATAAAAAAAAATAATCAAATGTTTTTTGACATTCTGAGCTTGACTATTAACATTTCGTCTTGGAATTAAAGGTTCTATCTGCATTCTGAGCGGTTTTGAGATATTGAGCTTCAAAGATTTTGCATTCAATATAGCAAAAATAATATGGTGAACAAGTCTAAATGTGCATTATCAAAATCCTCTCAGATTTGATAAGGGAGATTTTTGGAACAGAATTCCAAAAATGTCAAATGCAGAATTCTAATTCTAAAAAAAATCACTTTCCGCTTGGAATTATAAGGTTCTATCTTGCAAAACAATAATTGAATTGGAAAAAAATTAAAATAAAAACACACACACACCCGGCCATCCACGTGACGTAAAAGAAAACGTGATTCCTCAGACCAGCCACCTTCTTCCATTGCTCCGTGGTACAGTTCTGATGCTCACGTGCCACTGTTGGTGCTTTCGGCGGTGGACAGGGGTCAGCATGGGCACCCTGACTGGTCTGCGGCTATGCAGCCCCATACACAACAAACTGAGATGCACTGTGTATTCTGACACCTTTCTATCAGAACCAGCATTAACTTCTTGAGCAATTTGAGCTCCAGTAGCTCGTCTGTTTGATCAGACCACACGGGCCAGCCTTCGCTCCCCACGTGCATCAATGAGCCTTGGCCGCCCATGACCCTGTCTCCGGTTCTCCACTGTTCCTTCCTTGGAGCACTTTTGATAGATCCTGACCACTGCAGACCGGGAACACCCCACAAGAGCTGCAGTTTTGGAGATGCTCTGACCCAGTCGTCTAGCCATCACAATTTGGTCCTTGTCAAACTCGCTCAAATCCTTACGCTTGCCCATTTTTTCCTGCTTCTAACACATCAACATTGAGGACAAAATGTTCACTTGCTGCCTAATATATCCCACCCACTAACAGGAGCCATGATGAAGAGATAGTCAGTGTTATTCACTTCACCTGTCAGTGGTCATAATGTTATGCCTGATCGGTGTATATATATATATTGGATGGATGGATGGTTTAACTTAAAATATAGGCCCTATTTCTTATCATGTTCATGCAAGCAGTGTATTCACTATCCTAAACAGAGAAAAAGGAGAATACAGTGGTGAAAACCGACATAGACAAATAGAAGTCGAAGAGACAGGGAAGACAAATAGATTTCCCATCATGTGTCCATTTCTGCAGACAGTGTATGACCACTGCCTGCCATTACAGTATCGGCACACACTCCACCCAATATGTGTGTGTAAACAGAGCAGATCATTCCTTCACAGCTGAAGGGTGTTTCTGTGCCAAAAGCATCACTAACTGCAATCACAAAAATAATGACTGTTGTTTCCTCAACAAGTGCTGTATATTCACTCAAACCTACTAAACACTAACTAAATAAATAAAATTACAAAATGGATGAATAGGTTACAAGTTATTTTGCAGTGTCTCTGTACACATCTTAAACGCACTTACTATAGTAATAACAGTAAATTATGCAGAATTACAAGCAACTAACACTAAATCAAACCCTAACCCTGCACTGCACAACATTTTTTTGATTTTGTCAAATCAACTTAGATAATTAATGTGGTTCAGATAACATCATATTTTGAGTTTCTATTTATTAAACCAATCTCCTTCATTGTATTAACTCAAATTTTTTATTTTCAATTAACTCAATTTTAAGGCAACCAGGTAACTTACTTTTTTACTTAAACAACAATATAAAAAAAGACATGATCAATAAGTTATGACAACATGTTTTTACATTACTTCAACTCATCAAAATAAGTTAAGACATTTTAAACTTAATTAATTAACTTAATTTTTAAGTCAGTTTAATGTAATTTAAGTTGATTGTACTTAATTTAAGGCAGCAACTTTGGTCCCACTTTATATTAGGTGGTCTTAACTACTATGTACTTATTGTGTTCATATTGTATTGCAGAACACTTTTGCTGATATTGAGGTGGGATAAAGTTAGGTGTGGTGGTATGGGTTAGTTTAAGGGTAAAGTTAGGGACAGGTGTGGTGGTGTGGGTAAGTTTAAGGGTAAAGTTAGGGGCAGGTGTGGTGGTATGGGTAAGTTTAAGGGTAAAGTTAGGGACAGGTGTGATGGTATGGGTACGTTTAAGGGTAAAGTTAGGGACAGGTGTGGTGGTATGGGTTAGTTTAAGGGTAAAGTTAGGGGCAGGTGTGGTGGTATGGGTAAGTTTAAGGGTAAAGTTAGGGGCAGGTGTGGTGGTATGGGTAAGTTTAAGGGTAAAGTTAGGGAAAGGTGTGGTGGTATGGGTTAGTTTAAGGGTAAAGTTAGGGGCAGGTGTGGTGGTATGGGTAAGTTTAAGGGTAAAGTTAGGGACAGGTGTGGTGGTATGGGTAAGTTTAAGTGTAAAGTGAGGGTAAGGTGTGGTGATATGGGTAAGTTTAAGGGTAAAGTTAGGGACAGGTGTGGTGGTATGGGTAAGTTTAAGGGTAAAGTTAGGGACAGGTGTGATGGTATGGGTAAGTTTAAGTGTAAAGTGAGGGTAAGGTGTGGTGATATGGGTAAGTTTAAGGGTAAAGTTAGGGACAGGTGTGGTGGTATGGGTAAGTTTAAGGGTAAAGTTAGGGGCGGGTGTGGTGGTATGGGTAAGTTTAAGGGTAAAGTTAGGGGCAGGTGTGGTGGTATGGGTAAGTTTAAGGGTAAAGTGAGGGTAAGGTGTGGTGATATGGGTAAGTTTAAGGGTAAAGTTAGGGACAGGTGTGATGGTATGGGTAAGTTTAAGTGTAAAGTGAGGGTAAGGTGTGGTGATATGGGTAAGTTTAAGGGTAAAGTTAGGGACAGGTGTGATGGTATGGGTAAGTTTAAGGGTAAAGTTAGGGACAGGTGTGGTGGTATGGGTAAGTTTAAGTGTAAAGTGAGGGTAAGGTGTGGTGATATGGGTAAGTTTAAGGGTAAAGTTAGGGACAGGTGTGATGGTATGGGTAAGTTTAAGGGTAGGGTTAGGGACAGGTGTGGTGGTGTGGGTAAGTTTAAGGGTAAAGTTAGGGACAGGTGTGGTGGTGTGGGTAAGTTTAAGGGTAAAGTTAGGGACAGGTGTGGTGGTGTGGGTAAGTTTAAGGGTAAAGTTAGGGACAGGTGTGGTGGTGTGGGTAAGTTTAAGGGTAAAGTTAGGGACAGGTGTGGTGGTGTGGGTAAGTTTAAGGGTAGGGTTAGGTGTAAGTGAAGTGTCAACAGTGTAATTATAAATTTAACTACAGAAATTAATTACAGATGTAATTACATGCAGGTATTTTTTAAAATTAAAGTACAATGTAAAAACATGTATGTACACAATAAGTGCATTGTATCAAATTATTAATTTAAATGTTAGTACATAGTAATTAAGGCCACCTAATATAAATGGGGTCCACAACTTTTTTACAGTAAAATTATATAGTAAGTACATGCTCTTAATTAATATTACTCAGTATGCATTTGTACAACTGCACTGGACACCTTAAAATGAAGTGCAACCAATGAATTTTGCAAAGAAAACAGTCAATTAATTAATACTAAATATCTACACAATGCACAAAATCAGTGTAGTTGAGTGTGGCAGTGATTTTACGTTTTAAGTTCACACAGGTGGATGGTTTTAAGGAAAAGCCTCAGGATCCTGTTATCACAGTGTCTGCTGGAGGAAGAGCCTTCACAGAGGCATTGAGCGTCTCACTCTCATTCACAGACACTAGAATAGCCTCCCCTTCAAGGGCACAAAAACGCTGTTTGAAAAAATTCACTCTGTGTCTCCAATTTCAACAGTAATCTATTATTTGAGCTTCTAAATAAAATGTCTCTGCATTTGATATTGTGATGCAATGAGATTCCGGCTTTCTGAAACAAATAATTTGAGGGGGGAACAAACACTACTATCTATTCTTGAAGATCTCTGTCCCTATCTAATGTCCTTGCTCTATTTTTATTTCTTTAAGGTTTTCTGGAGTCTCGTACATTCACAGGATCTTCTGCTGATCCGAGTCTCTCTAAAGAGCAGCGGAAGGAATGCAAACCACTGAATGCTGCATTTAACGAGTAGCAGCCTGAGCCAAAATCCATGTGTAGAAAGAAAAATATAAAAATAAAGAATCATGCAAGTGCAAAACATGCAGTTTTTCACCAAAAAATACACTTTTTTCTATATTTATTCATTATTTTACCTATAAATAGCCATAATGTTTTACTTTAAAATGAAACGCTAAGTGATCCAGAAGTTTATAAGCATGTGTCGTTATTTTCTGGATCATATGAGTGTCCTGACAGGTCTTCAGTTAACCCATCATGCCCCCTACTGTTCAACACTGGCACTGAGTTCAAGCATGTGCTCTTTTTTGAGTGTGTTGAGGCATGTTTCAAACACGACTGTGTGTCTGTTTAAATGTAAATAATGCTCATGCTCCAAACAAAGAATAAAAGGAAAGAGAAAAACATATGGACACCTATTGGTCTCCCAATGAAAAATGCTTTTTTTTTTTTTACATGAAATGTTAAAATGTATTTTGGCACCAAAAGCCTCCAGAAAATAGAATGCCAAAAATTAAAGGGTCTTTTATAATAAGAGGCAGCAAGCCTCTTCTACTTTGATGGTGTGACTCTCTCCCTCTGGAGATGTTGGCATCCTTCCTGGCACTATTCCTCAGACAGGCCCGGGTGTTTGGCACGCTGTGGCCCCTGAATCATGCGTGCCCCGTGCCATCTGACCGCGGGCCGCCACACAGACACATGGGCGCGGCGAGGGGGGCGGGGGTGCATCTGTTTGAACCCCAGGAGACGGAGGGGCCCGAGCTCTCGGTGGAAATGACCCCTCACGAGCCTTCACCTTGAGAACGCACTGACCTCCCAGCAGCCACTGCTATTACATTAGAGAGAGAGAGAGAGAGAGAGAGAGAGAGAGAGAGACGAGAGCTCATCTGCCAAACTCAAGAGCGGGAGGGGAATCTCAGAGTCAACGCAGAGCATCAAAGAACATCTACTTCTCATCTTTTCCTTTTAATTAAACAACTTTCCTTAAATCTCAAAAGTCAAACTACGTTGGCTTTGATCTCCGCAGCCACAGAGACAAGATTCGCTTTTAAAAATTCAAACTGTTGATAGTTTAAACGGTTTATGGAGGAATTAAAAAGTCATTTCAAATCCACTTATATATAAAATAATGTTATTTTAATGTATACACTTTTTTTTTTTTTTTAGAAGGCTATGGAAGACCTTTGAATTGATTTGACTATGATTCATTGATTTGGTCTCAAAAAAAAATTTTTTTTAAATAAAATTTATCCTGGAATAAAGGATTCTTGAAAGTGCTCACTCACACTAAACATCAAAAAAACATTTTGTTTGTTTAATAGCAAAAAACATCAATGACATTCCCAGATCATTCATTTCCAATCCAATCCAAACATAATGTATGGAGATTGTGTGTCCTGTTCATGTCCAATAAAAGCTTTTCTTCACCACTTCATCTGAAACATCCTCAAAGATCCACAGCACCAAATATTACTGACCTCTGTCCCTGAGCTTCTCATGGAGACGGGAGAACAGAGGAAAGAGCAGGAACTGAAGACCCAGTCGAGTTCAGTTTGAGAAGAGAAGAGATGATGAGAAAGAAGTGAGATGCTGCCGTTTCCGGTGACACTGGGAAACAGACACCGGCTGCTAGAGACATATTAAACGGCTTTGCATCCCAGACATTACAAGACTGTCCGAACAAGGTCTCACAAGTCATTGAGAAAGAAGGGCCAGTAATCTCCTCACGCATCCTGTACACTAACACAACAGAGGTTCTCCAATGTAGGCGCAGACGCAGAAATGCATTTTCTTTCTTTCCTGGCATGCTTGAGGCCCTAGGGGAAGACATGACGAGATAAATCAATGAAAATAACTCCGTACTTTGGTTTGGTTTCTTTTCTTTCTTTTCTTTTCTTTTTAGTTGTTTTATTCTTGTTTGTTTTGTTGTTGCTTTGATTTTGTTTCGATTTCTTGTTTTATTCTGTATTCGGTTTGTTTTGTTCATTTTGGTTTGTTGTTGCTTTGCTTTAGTTTTCTTGTTTTATATTTTGTTTTGTTTTTGCTTTTTTCGTTTTCTGTACTGGTTTTATTTTGTTCTTATTTTTGTTTTGTTCTTATTTTTGCTTAGTTTTTTCTTGTTTTATTCTGTTTTTTTATGTTATTTTGTTTTGTTTTTGCTTTTTCGTTTTCTGTCCTTGCTTTATTTTGTATTTTGTTTTGTTGTTACTTTTTGTTTTGTTGCTGCTTTGTTTTATTCTGTATTGTTTTGATGTTTTTTATGTTTTTGTTGTTGCTGTTTCTTTTCTTGCTTTGTTTTGATGTTATTTTTGTTTCGTTTTTATTTTTGTTTTTTACTGTTGCTGTGTTTTAGTTTTCCCGTTTTATTCTTTTGATTATTTTGATGTTATTTAGTTTTTTTGTTGTTATTTTTTGCTTTGTTTTATTCTGTGTTTTGTATTTGATGTTTATATTGATGTTGTTATTTTTGTTTTATGTTCTCTTTTTGTTGACTTGTTTTGCTTTGAAAGTATGGCAACTAAAATTTATTGGTAATATCACCATGCACTTTTTTTGTATTCGTTACAAGTAAATTACACAGGAATGTAGAAATGAATCTCAATCTCAGCTCAAATATATCACAGAGAGACAGTCAAATTATGACTATATATAGACATTGTTTTGTTGACATGCAGTTGTTGGACGACTAGTTGGGCATCGTGACACATCCCTAGCCAAAACTCATAATCAACTTAAAACAAGATAAGTCTAAGTCAAACAGATAGTGGGTAAAGGTGTGTTTGTGTGTGTTTGAGCAGTAAGAGAACAGCACATGAATAGGTATGAACGCAGCTAATCATGTTTAAGTGTAAAGCACAATCAATGCATGAATGCATTAAGCAGGTGTAGAGGAGCAGGTTGGGTGGCCGCTGTAAGATGCATTGCACAGATGATTGGTCACAACGAGCCACGCTAACACGATCAATAGCAGATATAGTGTGTAAGCCCAAGAGGAATGGCAAACACCAATGAGGCGGACTGAATTTGTTCCACTTTCTGTGCATTGGCTGTGCCCTCCACACAATCTTACACAACGTGGAGAAGGCAGAAAGGGAGACGGTAACGCGTTTGATGTTGTCATGCGCTCATTAACATATGATCTAAACACATGAATGATAAATGACTGATTGAGCTGAGCAATCATAATCATCACATAGAGAACTCTGTCTCAATAGGACGGAAAGCAGCAGCTTGTTTAATAAAAGGACAGAAATATAGTGGAAAATATAGAGATATAAATACAGTGGAAATGTTTTCATATTATTATCATTAAAAAAAATATATAACAATGTGCATTGGTTTAAGATCTTTTAGTGGATTTTGTGCAAAAAATGTATTACAAAATTGGTTGATCACAACATACACTTTTTATCTCACAATTTTGTCTTTATAACTCTTAACTGAGAGTTTATATCACAAGAATTGTTTATATTCCCTCTTTTTATTTATTCAATGACAGAAACAAGCTTCCATACTTTTCATGAGGCATCTCTATTGAGGAAAAAGTTCTCTTTTTTTTGTTTGGACAACATTTAAAGGTTTGTTTTTTTAACGTCAACCCCTAAATGAACACATTCGTTCTATATCCTGATATTCACGGAAGATACTCTTCACATCAGAAAGATTCACGCTTGATTCTGTTCAGCAAAATGCACTCGATATTCCCAAATATCTCTGCGGTTGATTATACAGGTCTTATCTGAGCACTCTGGAGGTCAAAGGTCGGCTCAATGATTCATGCACGAACAAACCGCATTAGATCACTTACAGTGACCTTTGTCTGCTTGCCATTTCAATGAGAATTATGTAAAGTGATAATGCGCATTAAAAGCATTCAGCTCTGCAGCGTGATTCGGCTCTTTAAAGCGAGCCGCTAA